>CM012458.1:17754204-19229204 GCA_003999625.1 Oryzias javanicus | reverse complement strand
CTAACGCCGTTGGCATCAATGGGAAGTCATTGGCAAAGGAAAAATGGTACCACAAGCTATAGATTTTGAACGGCGTGGGCGTGGCGAGCTCGCAAAAGTGGCGTAGTCTTAGTACACGCTCATATTTCAATGCATTCCTATGGGACTTTAATATGTTGATCCCAGACTTAAGCCGTAACAGGCATAATACCATAGAATATGACCATATAAGGAATGTGGGCGTGGTTATCGAATAACCCCCCGTTGCTAAGGTAATCCAAAGTGTACTTTTTCTGATCCTTATGATCTTGACGTCAAACTGCTCGTGACCTCAGACGAACAAAACATAAATGGTTGCTATGGAGATAAAACCAACAGAAAAGCCGCCATTTTGAAAAAAGTGCTTTTTTCTTCAATTTCTCACATTCATCTCAGACCAGCTATACAGAAAGCATAGGAGGGACTTAGGGTTCCACAGTGAGTGCTAAGCAAGTGAGTTCGGGGTCAAAGGTCACCACCAAGGGCGGCTGTGGCCCGTGCGGAGGAACGTGCGTGCGTGTGGCGGCGCCTGCGTGCGGCGGCGTGCGTGCGGCGGCGTGCGTGCGGCGGCGTTGGTCCTGCGGCGGTGGCTGCAGCGAGGGAGAGGGCGGGCAGCGAGGGAGAAGGGGGGCCGGGTAGCGACTGCGGGCCATCCAACGCCGCTTGCGGCTTTATATTTGATATTAAGTCCTGAATCGGATATTGATCATTCATGTAGAGAAAATGGTCGAGTCGGGGTGGGATTATATAAGTTCGCTTCCTTCCACTCTGTTTCAAGTGATCTACTTGTGATTGATTATGTGATGTTATTTCATGTATTATATCCTGATTGCTTGAAATAAACCATTTCATTCATTCATTCATTCATTCATTCATTCATAAATAGATTATTCTAAATCAAGCTACATCTCTCTTTTATAGTAAAAGCTCATTAAAAAAATAATTTTACCAAGCAGAATTATAACGTTTGATTTAGTAAAAGGAGATTCCACTATTGTAGTTTGTTCATTTGGGATAAAAAAAAAAAAACGGAAACTTGTCCCTGTAAGCAAAATATATGTTTTATTTACAGATAAAATGATGAATCTTTGCTTCTCCAGGAATAGCAACTTCCTTACTGCATAAAAAAATAATTTCATGATTTTATTTTGGTGTGAATATTGACTTCAGTATCAAAGAACTGTTCAGGATTCAGAGCTGAAGCACTTGAGAAGATGAAGGAGAACGCAGGTTTTCAGAGAAACTTGTTAGTGGGTAATTAGGTCAGCGATCACTCTCCTGGCCCTGGAATCCTCTGCAGGGAGCCGAATAAAGGAAACATCCTTGGAAAGCAGAACCATCTAAAAATTATTGATTAAGAGACGCAGACGATTTACAAACCAGACAGTTTGTTAAAGTGACCGTGGCGACTGTAGTGCAGCACGCAAAGCTGCTTAGATTTGCATATTTTAAGCTTTTCTCTGGAATCTTTATTGTTTTTAACATGGCTTGTGTAACTGTAAATAAAATGTGGCAAAACACGATTGAAAAAGGTTCAAATAAAGGAGAAAACATGTTTAAAAAAAAAAAAAAGTCCTTTGATGGGGCTTCAGAACTGCTGTCAGATCATTAAAATAAAATTTAGCAGATTTGTTTGTTTTCTTTCTTGCCCGTGCAGATACATGTGATTAATGGTGCTTCCCCCGCCCTTCTTTCATCGCGTGGCGATTTCGCTGCTCGCCGCCTGTCAAAAATGCCGCGGCCGCATGTGGGAGGAGCTACCAGCTCTGTCTGTGGATATCTCACTTAGAATGAATGGAAGACACATAGTGTGTCACGACGCTTCCAATTCGCAAGCGCACTGGATCATTTGTTCGTATTTTTCACTCTTGAACCACACAAAAAGGTCCTGTTCAAAAACTGCTGCAGCTAGACAACTCAAACCTGGATTCAATTATACTTTAGCACGAGTTGTGTTCGGTGTAAACGCACCTTGTGGTCGCTTAGCTTTGTTTGATCTCACCACCATCCAACCGTTACACTGACTTTGACTTAACCCTTCCGTTCTCCTTAGCTTGTTTACATTAAAAGTGAGGTCATCTGGACACCACAGGACAGTGCGCTGAACTTTTTTTTTTCACTGATTTCGGAGTTTCACTAATGTCCATGGCAGACATAAAATCCTGTCCCCCTTCGTCCACATTTGTCATGGAAGAAATCGCATAACAATATGTGGTTGGAGCCATCTGGACCCCAAGGAGAGCGGAAGGGTTAAAACATTCTGGCGTTTGCATTTTCAAAACCATAGCTGGCAAATCTTAAAAAGTTTTCGAGCAAATCCCAACAAGCCAAAAAAAAAAAGAGTTATGATCCTAGCTTACACTAGCTCCCACTAAATGTATAATATTCCTTCAAAATCAAAATGGAAGAGGCTGGAGCCACAAAGACAGCAGGAGCTGCAAACAGCTCCCACCTACACCTACGAGATTTGAGTCGGGACCCACGAGATTTGAGTCGGCACCTATGAGATTTGAGTCGCAACCCAAGAGATTTGAGTCGGGACCAGTTATATTTGAGTTGGGATCCACGAGATTTAATACATGACCCACAAGATTTGAGACAAGACCAAAAAGATTTAAGTGTACCCAGAGATTAGAGCCGGGACCCATAAGATTTTAGTTGAGATTTACCCGTGAGATTTAAGTAGAGACCCACAGGATCTGTGTCGGGACCCACGAGATTTGAGTCTTGACCACTCGAGATTTGAGTTGGGACCCACGAGATTTGAGTCAGGACCCACGATATTTGATCCATGACCCATAAGATTTGAGTTGTGAGCCTTGAGATTTGAGTTGGGACCCAGAGATTTGAGTCGAGACCCACAAGATTTTAGTTGAGATTACCTGTGAGATTTTAAGTGGCGATCCCACGATCTGAAGTCGGGATCTCACGAGATTTGAGAGAGTTACCGTAACTCACGAGAATTTGAGTCGGGATCACACGATAGTTAATCATGACCCACGACGGAATTTGAGTCGGAGCAACTAGATTGGAGTCGGGATATCCCCAACTAGATTTGAGTCGGATGGACCACGAGATTTGAGTCGGGATTCTGCCAGCGAGATTTTGAGTCGCGACTCACGAGATTAACCCACGAGATTTGTGTCGGGACCCATGAGATTTAAGTCGAGACCCACAAGATTTTAGTTGAGATTTACCTGTGAGATTTAAGTGGCGATCCACACGATCTGAGTCGGGACTCACGAGATTTGAGTCGTAACTCATGAGATTTGAATCGCGACCCACGAGATTTGAGTCGGGATCCACAATAATTAATCCATGACCCACGAGATTTGAGTCGGGACCAACTAGATTTGAGTCGGGACCCACGAGATTTGAGTCGGGACCCACGAGATTTGAGTCGGGACCCACGAGATTTGACTCGTAACTCACGAGATTTGAATCGCAACCCACGAGATTTGAGTCGCAACCCACGAGACTTGTGTTGGGACCCACGAGATTGAGTCGGGACCAGTTATATTTAAGTTGGGATCCACGGTATTTAATCCATGACCCACAAGATTTGAGTCGAGACCAAAAAGATTTAAGTGTACCCAGAGATTTGAGCCGGGCCCTATAAGATTTTTGTTGAGATTTACCCGTGAGATTTAAGTAGGAATCCACAGGATCTGAGTCAGGACCCACGAGATTTGAGTCTTGACCACTCGAGATTTGAGTCGGGACTCACGAGATTTGATCCGTTACCCACAAGATTTGAGTTCTGATCCTTGAGATTTGAGTCGGGACCCACAGCCATAAGCCTGTGAGCCGGCTCACCAAACCTTCAATGCAATTTGATGCCATAAATGAAGCGTTGGATCACATTTTGACTGGGTGGATTCATTTTGTCCCTTAATACTATCTGTAGCTCTCAGTAGTGTGAGTTGTGTGGGTAAAATAAGTAGATTTCTGTCTCACGAGACGCTAGTCAGGTGAGCCACCAGGAGTGGGTCAAAGGGTTTGCTGACTGTCCAATCAGAGCCTCAGGAAATTCCACGTGTTTTTTTTTTTTTTTTGGCATGTGCCATGGAAAGGTCACTTTCTGCTCTCTTCTTTTTTCTGTAAAATGTGCTTATTTAAATACATTTTTTAAAGCTTCCTGGATATTCTTCTGGTGTACAGACAGAACCAGCATGTTTAAAACTAAACTACTGTAAAAGTACCTCTGTGGCTCCCCAGAACTGCCACCCCAATTCAAAATTAATTGGACTGGGGTGTAAATGTTTCTTTCTGGCTTCTCCGCGTTTCCCTGAATGTAATTTGCCGTCATTATCAGTGTAACCTGCAACAGTGGGCACACATCTAACTGCAACGCAAGTAATTAGTTACCTTGCTGGGTTTGATATTTAGTGTGATGACAGTCAGGACATGAAGTGGGGGTGTTTCTGCTGCGGCGTGTTGCAGACGCTCTGTTGCAGATCAGGACCGGATTGTCAGGATGTGATTAAATCCCTGTGAAACCTTATCAAATTAATCTTAAACCTCTTTTTGTCTTATGTGGGCAAGATCCGGTTTTTGGCAGCTCTGATCTAATTTGACTGCAGGGAGCCGTGTAATATATTTCAAAGTGGTGCCACTCTAATATGCTGTTCACACAATGTGACATTTTTATTTGCATTCCGGCTGAACTGAGCAAATCCTGGCTGCCCTCAGCTTCGGGCGAAGCCACGATGATTGCAGCGATCATTTAGAAATCATCATCGCATGAGTCGCACGCATCATTCGGAGAATTGTTCTCTCATCCTCGCCTAAGTGCCAGTGAATGGGTTTTTTGCCCGCTTGTTCTGCAGAGTGACAGGAGCGAGGAGCGCTGTCCGCAGACTTTGTGAGTTTGTGGTAATTAAAGCTGGATAGAGCCCTATCAAGTAAAGCAGCTTATGTTTAATACAGTCAGCCATGCAGACACGGGCCGGCAGCACACAGCCCAGCCTGGCGCTGCGGGGGGACGGCACGGCACACAGCCTTTCACGCATAATCCCACCCGGTGCATCAGCGTGAGAGAGGGACAGGAGGGGGGGGGGGCTGTTGCGCCTGAGTATTCAGCAAAGTTAAACAGCATTTTATTGTGAGTGTGAGTTTGCAGAGTGTGTGTGCAGGGATGGAGAGATGGAGGAAGGAAGCTTCTGCGCAGAGCGAGAGGGGGGATTTAGTTTGTGGCAGATAGACTTCACTGACTAACTCCATTGTGTGGCTGCTCTGCGGTTTGTGCATCAGAGACTCAGAGCGTCCTCTGTCTGAATCTCCAAGCAGCCAGTCGCTCCCACAGTCAAAGCGAAGCGCAGCTGTCGAGCTCTTCCAAAGCCTCCAGCACCCAAAACAAAATGCACGCAGGCTTACGCATGAGCAGCTGTAATATTGCACGGCTTTGAATGAAATGCATGTAATGCAAAGCAGCCAGTGTGGTCCAGCAGATTCTGCTTCCACTCAAACAAGACTCCTTTGAATTTGGGTGATCTCCTCCAAAATGTAAGGTCAGGCTTCTAAATTGCCTTTACTCGCTTTTTTTTAAAACCAGATTTACAGTATTAAAAATCAAACATATGCTTCATCTTAAGGGGAGCACAGGTGGGCCTTCTAATCACATTAAGTCCCGTGAAGCCACCTTAAAGGGTCTGCATCAGGGGTGTCAAACTCAGTCGCCCAAACACACCTTAGGTCAGGATAAACATTTATTAAACATTCTAAAACTACGTTTTTAAAACTTTAAAAACATAACTTTTTAACATACTTATGAACAAGATGTACAGCAGTACCTGCAATAACGCTAATGTGAATGCTGTAAGCTGAATTAGGCAGCTGAAGCTGAAAATGGTCAAGTTGATAGCCAGCTAAAATATTAGCTAAATTCCAAATTAACCTAAAAAACTTGGTTAGCCAAAACATTAACAAATATTACTTAAACTCAAAAAGAACCTAAAAAAGGGGGGGGGGAAATGCCTATATTAGCCAAAATAGCTAGCATGTAGCTTAAATATTAGCTAAACTCTAAACAGTCTAAAAAAAGTCTATATTAGCATAAATAGTTAGCATGTACCTGTAATATTACCTAAACTCCAAAATTGCCTTAAAAACGCCTATATTAGCCAAAACAGCTAGCATGTAGCTGAAATGTTAGCTAAATTGCAAAACAGCCCCCCCCCCCCAAAAAAAAAAAAAAAGCCTATATTGGACGCTGCTCCATGTTGACCTTACAACATGGACAGTACCCAAAAAGAGTGAAAGGCGGTGCGCCTCAGAAATCAAGCCGTTTTACAAGAGGAAAAGAACTTGTAAGAAGTAATTTCATAAAAATTGTGTTGGCAAAAGTAATATATGATGATATAAATGGATATAGCTTATTCTGAAAGACTTAAGAATAGCATGATATAGGCCCCGTCATGAAAATGGAACGTACCATTATTGTGCTTGGGGTAAGTGTATCGTACAGTATTTGTAAGGAAAGAATTTCACACTTTTGACATACGGGTGTTGCTGTCATACAGTTACCTTACGCCATACTCTAGTCATTTGTAAGGTGAACATACAAACTGTATGACCTAGGCACAAACTGTGTTCTGGTTATCTAATTTCCTCATTTCTAACACTCAGGCTGCACGCAAGGAGTGGACACTACCGTGAAAAGAACTAACAGGCCCCTTGTGGAGTGCGCGGGTTCAAGAGGGTCGAAAAAAATGAAAAATGCTCACAAAGGTTTTATAACTCAACTACTTTACCTCATATCTACACATTCTCAAGTCGTCACATATTGAAGTTTGGCTTCTGCATCACTGTTCGATGTTTTGGGTGTCCCTAACTTGTTGTTTTTTAAAGTGTCCGGTACCCTGACTCTACCCCCGGTCCTCGTCTGGTACTGTTTCAGGAACCGGTACCGATCTGCATCTGGTACCCTAACCCTAGCCCGCTCCACGTCTGGTCATATTAATACAAACAACATACATACAACGCAATGACTCATTTCTCTTTTTTGGTCATGTTTGGGACTCCCGTGCTTTGAAGTGGAACCTATCCATGAGCCACCCTCCCAATCCGGGTTCCTGATTGGTCACTTTGCTGTGCTGCTGCGATTATGCATTAAAACACCTTTAATTAAAAAAAAAAAATCTTGAAAACTTTGACTTTGTAAATTTAATTGAATCCTGGCTTGACTGATTCGTCAAATCTCTGATCCTAACCCTAGCCCTGTCCGCGTCTGGTACCAGTTCTGCCTTCGGTACCGGTACCCTAGCCCGGTCTCCGTCCTGTGCCGCATCCTGAAGCCAGCTAAAGTTACGCTTAGGGTACACCAGTGTGGTCCTCGTCCTGGTACCGGACCGGTTCCGGTTTGTTGCCGGGAGTTTGGGGAATCCTGATTTAATTGGAACAGCCAGCACTTTAAAAAAACGACAAGTTGGGTACACCCAAAACCTAAATTTTAAATGTGGAGAGGAGAATGTGTTGGCCAAACATGTTGTTTTAAGTATTCATAGCGTGTTTGTTGAAAATATGTACACTCTATTGGGTTACTGAGCGGTCTACAATCTTAAAATTTCAGGCGTGGCAACTGCAGAGAACCCGTACCCTCCCGTAAGGCGGCTATGACTAAGGGATTAGATTTTTTTTTTTTTTTTTTTTTTTTACAGATTGTGTTGGGTTCCTGGTTGCCCTCTCCACGCCCCTGGTTTCCTGCTCACCTGCATCATTGTTCCTCAAAACTCATCTGTTCGTTGCATCTCCAGGTCACCACCATCCACTGCTCCTCGCAAACCCACCCGGACTCCAGAGTACCACCATCCGCCATACCGCATTAAAACTTCTCGACACTCATCTTTGTCTCCCGCCTGCTTTTGGGTCCAGGACTCTCACAAACCTAACAGATTGCCAAACTGCATATTTATCCAGATTTTCCCTTTATGGCATAATTAATTGAGGAAAGCCACTCAACTTAAGTTTTGCATTTCAACTGAACAGATAAATTGAGAAGAATGAGTTATTATTTAGGCAGCTTTAAGAAAATTGTAAAAAAATAAACCAGTTATCAGTGAAGCAGCAAAAACTAAACCTAAGAGGGTCAAGAAAAGGAGGCAATTGGGTAGAAAACCGAACCAATTCTTTTGAACCAGATCAGATGATAAAATAACCAAAAAGCTGAACTTCAACAAAACAAACTAACAGGACTTTTGTTTGTTTTTCCATTTGAATTTAGAATTTTTTTTTTTTTTTTTTTTTTGCATGGCTTCTACTGTATATGGGTGTAAATGTCTTGTTTTGTGCTTTTAAATTCCCATCGTGTTTTTATGTAAAGCACTTTGGGTAAAATTTGTTTTGGAAAAGTGCTATACAAATAAAGTTTGATTTGATTTATCAGAAGTGTTCTGTCTTTTAAAAGGGAGGAAAAACCACCAGGGTTTTAGTTTCAGACTGCACTTTCAAGAAGGAAGTGCACACCAAACTGGTTTAAAATAAGCTTTCACCTAAAACAAGAATTAACACTATTAAAAATGGAATCTTGAAAATATGCAAAAGTCTGTTGCAGATTTTAATGTAACTGCGCCCTAAAATGTAAAAACCATTAAATTCAAGAAAAAACACAAAGGAGGGTCCAGCCAAGAACAAGTCACACCGTGGACTTTTATGTACAGTGAGGGAACAACAAGGGTGTGGCGAGCAGCTGGGGTGATGACTAACAGAAACTGGGTGTGACGATAAGCTAAGCTGCAATTCTGCAGAGGATTCTGGCATGTTAGATATAACTTGCAGCAAATTAACATAGTTTGCACATTCCTGTACGCCAGGGGTGTCAAAGTCAATCGCACAGGGGGCCAAAATCCCAAACACACCTTAGGAACAGGATAAACATTTATTGAACACTCTAAAGCTTCATTTTTAAAACTTTAAAACCATAACTTTTTAATATATATTAACTAGATATTAGGGCTCAGGGTAAGTCACGAAACATTGCAATAATCCTATTACCTTGGTAATCTATTATATACATAACTATTTTTAAAACAAACATATATTTTTATTTTCTCCAAAAACTTTTTTGAACAATTTAAAAACACAATATGTTACTTTAACATCCTTTTCAACATTAAAATAAATTAACAACTAATATGAATGTGTCTTTACAATAATAATATATGTTTTAAGGAAAAAAATAATAAAGAACGTTCCAGTTAAGAACTAAAATGCTGAGCATATCAAATGGCCTTCTCACTTCAAAGAATAAAAAAATGTAAGAAATAAAAATTAATAATGCTGCATTTTAAATCATTTTACATTTCATTCCAGATAATTTATTATATTAATATCCATTATTGTTTATTATTTTACTGTGTCTGTATTCATATTCAAGTCCTCCTCCTTTTTAATTATATTTTCCTGCACTTTTCTTTGATAATCATCACTTTGCTCCACTCACCTGTTGGTCCAATAACGCCGCTTGATGTCTCGTTTGGACGGTCAGACGCCATGCACCTATCCGCTAGTATCTGGTGTGTTTTGGCGCAACGTTTGGACGGGTTACCGCTGTTATTGCCCGAACAAACACGTTTTTGTTACATTAGGAACATCTACTTTAGAAAAAGACAGACACAGCTTGGCACGGTTTGATGCCGCTCTGCCGCCTGGGTGGAAGCGAACGAGAAGCCCCGCCCCCTCCCCTCTGCAGACAGAGAAGTGCACCCTGTGTTTGCGATGTAGCCGGATAAAAAGTTATCTGGGATTTAATGTCTAAAACTTTTTAAGCATTTAGGCTTAAAACGTATTAGTCCGGTAAAAATTGATGACGGTTTTGTGACTCACGAGGATCGCCCCCTGGTGGACTTTTTTAGTCCTATTTTAAGAAACCAATTCAGGTAAGGAGAGGACCGGTAATCGTTCATGAGTTGAAATATCGCGATAGTTTGTCATACTGAGATTTTCTACTAGCTATACTGAATATATAGCATCACCCGTAATAATGCTAGTGTGATTGCTGTAAGCTGAATCGGGCCACTGCAGATGTTAGCGCTGATAGCTGAAGAAGCTGAAATTGATAGCCAAAAATATTGAAGCTACTAGCTGAAAACGCTGAAGCTTAGTGCCATCTAAAATATGATCTAAGTGCCGAATTAGCCTCAAAACTAAAAAGAAAAAAAACGTAGGTTAGCCAAAACAGCTAGCATGTAGCTGAAAAAAAGCTAAACTTCAAAATAGTCAAAAAACTGAAAAAACCCAAATTAGCCAAAACAGCTAGTGTGTAAATATTAGCCCAACTCCAAACAGCCTAAAAATTTTATAAAAAAACCTAAACTAGCCAAAAGAGCTAGCATTTAGCTGGAATATTAGCTAAACTCCAAATTAGCCAAAAAACTGAAAAAGAAAACTAAATCAGCCAAAACAGCTGTTTTATTGTTTTAGCTTTGGTTTTATTTGGTGTTTTTATGTAATTTATATATATATATTTTTTAACCTTTTTAACTATTGTTTTTATTGTTCTTTAGATTTTTAATGTACAGCGCCTTGTTTGGCTAATGGTCATTTGAAGGCGCTATATAAATAAATAAACTTAAACTTAAATTTAGTGTTTAAATATTAGCCTAAATCCAAAACAACCTAAAAACTAAACAAAAAGCTTAAATTAGCCAAGCTAGCATGTGGCTGAAATATTTTTTATTATTTTAAATATTTTATTTTGTATATTTTTTACAATATTTTACTCTCCATAAAAAAATATTTTAGTCAAAATTATACAAGTTAGAAATAATTGCAAGATAACGTCCGGCCATAAGAATATAATAACCCGGCGGGCCGCATCCGGCCCCATGCCTGGACTCTTACACGTGCTGTGTGAGAATGGATTTCACAGAGGAGCTGCTTTCTCTCAAGTCCATCCCGCTCACATCAATCACTCTGAAACATGAGAACAGAAAGAAAAAATATTGCTGGTGCTTTCCCGCATAAACTTTAAGACTTTTATCCATCAAGATCCCATAAAAAATGATGCCTTTCAACACAAATGTTTCGTTTTTCCTCCAATATTATTCAAAAATAAAACTCCCAAGTAGAGATTGAAAAAAGTCCATTTATCAGCCCCTACTGCACACGTTTCAGCAACAAAGATGACTGCTCCAGGCAATTGTTACCTTCATTACCTGCTGATTTTGTGACGCAACGACGATTTCCTTCAGATGCCCCTTTTTAACATTTAACTCGAAGAGAAGACGGGGGCTTTCTGCGCCCGCGGCGGATGAGCCGAGACATCCCGGTCGAGCAGACAACAGCCCAACAGAGGAATGAAAACAAATCTGTCTGATGGGCTGGAGGTTAACAAGCATGTAATATCATACATCACACACACTAATGAAAAGCACTTCAGCTTCCTTTTGGTTTTAGCCACAAGAGTATAAAAAGAAAAGTTTAAGGGGTCTCGGATTTATTCTGCGCCTAATTCTTCCAGGCTCACCTGACGGATGTTAAACGTTTTCTAAAATTTATGGTTTTAATTTTTTTTTCTCACGTATCCATAAAGATGAAGAGGATGAGAAAAGAGTCCACACCTCACTGCTCTCAAGTGCTTAAGAGTCTGAGCAGTTTTACCTTTTATCTTTTAATGATTTCTCAAAGCTAATTGGTTATATGATCATTCAGGCAGAGAGATAAGACTCCTTTTTTTTGAAGAGAAAATCCAGCAGCAGAGGAGGTACTAATACATGTGAGACACCTGCAGAGCAGCTTGTTTTAATACAAGTTGGAATGAGCAAAAATATTGATGAAGTATTTGCTCCCTCATTATGAGGTTTGAATATTTTGTCATTTCTTAAATCTTATGTTGATGGAAATGTGACCAAATAAATTGGGTTTTTTTGAAGATCCATTTCGGTTTTCACAGTTTATAATCTAATTAAACCCATTTTTGTTTTATTTTTTACTAAAATTAGTATTTTTAGCACTTTATTACTTTTGAATGGTAAGTAAGTTTAACTTGGTTGATTGATGGATTTATTTAAATCAATTTTAAAACAAAAGAGAAAAAATGAAAAATACAAACTTGTTGTGCTTTAAATCTATGTATGAATTGATGAGAAAAAGAAAATGATGGAATCTTACTGACATAATATTTGTTTTTTTTTCTCTATTTTCAATTTTATTTAAATTTTAATAATTTTAATTCAATTTTCCAAGTTTTTCCCAGTGTTTTTTAAATTATGTTTATCTTGTTTTTATCCCAAATTTTAAAAACTTGTGTCGTTTTCTGGAACTTACTATCTGCAGAGCAGCCGTAGTTTATTAGAAAGTTGCATCGAATTATGGGCGGGACCAATGTTAAGCACAAACCCCGCCTCCTTCCCCTCCCTAGTTTAGGGAGCTTGTGAACCAGCATATTTTATACTTCATAAATGAGCTCTTTTTCAGACTAAAAACAAAAGGAACCCTCAGAAATGCAAATGTACTTTTTAAATGTCTACGATCATAAAAATGTCACAAAACAAGTTTTAAAACACCAAAAACACCTTTGCTCTTATACATTCAGCACACACATTGAATCTATTAAATTGAATGATTGTCAGACATAGTATGGAAGCTCGTAAGGTCAGCTTTACTGATAATAATTTGATTTTGAGTCGCGAAAAGTTTCCAAATTTCTTTGTTTTGATTAGGAAATAAAGCGTCACAAGATGCTCACAAGAGAGCAGCTCAGATTAAGAAACAACTTTTGTTCTTTTCTTGCAAATTCCTGACTTTTTTTCTCCTAAGTTTAGGACTTTTTTTACAAAATTTAAAGTAATACATTTACAACTTTAAAATACATAATTTCAAGAGAAAAAAAAAGTCATATTTTTTTAATTCTCGCAATTTAACATCTTTTTTTGTGTACATAGTTGCTATAATCCAGTTCCTAAAGTCTTTTTTAAGGTATGAATACCTAAAGATAGAGTTTTTATTCATCAAAAACTTATTTTTAAACTATTGGAGGCATCATTACTGAACATCACATGGAGTGAAATGTAACAAAAATGAAATGCTGATTTAAAATGACCAAACTACTACAAACAAAAACTGTTTAAGGAAAGGGAAGTGTAATATTTACTAAGAAAGAAAACAACCTTGTGTAAGAACAACACAAAAGTGTGTGTGTTTCTGTGAGGTTGTGGAAGGTGTTAAAATGAGTAAAAAAGTTAAACAATTTTTTAATATTGTAAATACAAAATGACAATTTTAGAGATGTATAAATTAGAAAATAAGTAACCTAATGAGATAATCGTGACTTTATATTGTTTGTTTGTGTGTTTAAGTGGATATTTATTTTATGTTTAAAATGCAAAAATGTATGAATTAAATATTGCAAGACTAAAAGTGGAATAAATGAGTTTTTTTTCTACCCGCTCCTTTATTGATCACTATCTTTTTCTGTTTATTTGTTTGAAAAAAAGGAAATTAATCAATCAATTTATTAATTGAATAATGAGGTATTTATTGATTATTATAAACAGATATTATTAAAGTATAAAGTACATTTATTATTTCTTTCTTTATACTATGAGTTTGTTTTGATTTCACCAATACAATGATACTTTCTATTTGATATTTCCAATAGCTTGACTTCCAAACAAACTTAAATCGACAAAGTTTTGCAGGTAGAACAACAAAGTTCCCGGTGGGCACGCAGGTTTCATTCTCGAATCATTAATCAGGAGATGAAAAGACCAACAACTGACCCTGTAGGTAATTACAGCCTTTCCAAACCTGCTCAACTTGCTGATTGAGACATTGTTTGGCCATCGGAGAGCTCAACAACATCGAGTTAGTTTGTGAAAGATTCTAGGAATTATGAATTAAATAGCAAGAAGTATCCCTGCAGGCTGCAGGAGGAACTGCAGGACATTTTGGTAAACAACTTAAATAAAATGAGGCATTAAATTGGATCAATTCTCTTTCACAACATAGCAGGATTTATTAAAAGAGCGGCGCCGGTTGTCCGGCCGCTGATGCTAAATGACAGGCGCACAATGTCACAGCTGTAATGTGACATCAAATTAGCCTTTCAGATCAACGACTGATCTAACCTCAGCCCAGAAAAAAGATCTGAGCGATCCGGTCCGGGAAGAAATCCCACCGCGGTGGTGACAACTCTTAAACACACCGTTAGCTCCTCTTCTGATTCGACCTGAAATATAACTCTAATTCCCTCCGTGAAAGGAGTGTTGATTCCATAAACGTGACACGTGTAACACAAGCTGCAGGATGAGAGAGGATGTGGGATGAAGATGCAGATTTGCTTTCCGTCTAATGCGCTGATTTGCTAAAGAGCTGCAGCCGATGTCTGAAGATGACCTGCTCTCACGCTTCAAAGAGATTTCAACGTGATATCCCTTCTGCTCTTCTCTTTAGGTGTTTGATCTTTGAGCTTACGGTATTAGGCTTCACAAAGACGAGCCGTTAATACTCCAGGGATCGATACACCCGGGCTGGTCAATTTATTAGAGCCGTACAGTGATTAATTGAGTTATCCTAACTATCGGAAGCTGCTAACGGCAGAGGATGTTAAAAGAAAGCCGGCGCGGCTCGACGCGGCCGGTGTGGGCTCTGAAATGTGAAGCCGGGCTGTGATGTACGCGTCTTAGCTTTTCATCCGTCTTCACCCCCGTCTGCTCTGTCCTTGGAGCCGGGGCTGTTCATTAGAGGATGAAGAGGAAGCTGCACGCTACGGTGTGAAATGGGGAGAGATGCTAATCCTGACAGGTTAGTCATTAAGAAGCCCTTAGAGAGGAGCGGAGAAGAGGAAGAGCTCAGCTCCGCTTGTTACGGCCAGACATGGTGAAGGTGAAGCTGAGCCACCTCAGACCCCCTCTCAGCCGTTTTTTTTTAATTAAGTTAGCCCTTTGTTAGCACCTTTTCCCATCAGGCCGTCTGCTCACCTGGCAGGTGTGGTCAATGCGCCTTGATTGGTATCGGCTAAATATTTAAGGAGGCCACACCAAGACCGCGGGCTGGGTTTTAGTTTGTTTTGTCCTCAGCAATCTTAGATTGCTGGGTTTTGTTATTTTAGTTTGAGGTTGGACTTTGGTAGTCTTGATTTGAAGGCTTCGTTTATTTATTTTCTTTAGGTAGTTCTGGTTAGGCCGCCCCTAGCAGGGAGCTGCTGACTCCCACATGGCTGGATCCGCAGCAGTCTGGTTCCAATTCCCTTTTTGGTTTGTCTTTTTGAACCAGCACACTAATTATTTGATTTTGTTGTTTCATTTCAGGACTCATGGTTTCTTTTATCTAATAACCTTTGTTCCTTTTTATTCTTATTGGAATCCAGTTTTCGTTATTGTCCCCTTAAGCTATCAGGACAACATCATCTGCAAAGAGCAGAGATGAAATCCTGTGATCCCTGTAAACCAGCCCATTTGTTATGTTAATCTATTTTTTTTTTTGAAAGTGACAAAGAGATAAGAGGAACAATGCCCTCCAAGGTGTGCATCATTAGAAATTAATGGAAGACGCAGAGGCCTGAACCATCTGACGCAAAGCGAAGGACAGGTGCGTACGCAAATCCTGCAATCAACGGAAATCAGCTGATTCTGTCTGTGGAGAAAAAAAATGTTTTCATATCAACTTTGCACCAATATCAGCATCAGCACTCTGAACAACCAGCTGGTTTAGCACTTGACTGTTCTGACTTTCCTTCTTTGTGAGGAGTGAACCCTCACAAACTGAGAGACAGACTCAGAAACCATTTTAAGCACGTCCAGATCATTTTATTTTATTGTTATTAATGACCCAATGTCATCTTGCGCTTTGTTCTAACTTGCATAATTTTGGCAAAAATATATTTTTATGGAGAGTAAAATATCAAAATTTATTTAAGGTTGAAGTTCATTTATTCTGGAATAAAAATCCTGCTTTTTTATTATTCATAATTTTGTTAAAAAGTTATAGTTTTAAATTTTAGATTTAGATTTAAAATTTGGTATTCTGCTATCTTTTTGGAATACTTTGGTATTTACTAAGATTTTTTTTTTAGGCTATTGGCTAATTTAGGCCTTTTTCCCCCCTTTTTAAGGACATTTTAAAGTTTAGCATTTTTTTCAGCTACATGTTAGATTATTTGGTATTTAGCTAATATTTTACCTGACTATTGGGTTCAGTGTTTTAAGTTATCAATTTCTGCATCTTCAGCTATCTGCACTAGCATCTTCAGTGGGAAAAATTCGTCTTACAGCATTCACACTAGCATTAAGTTTTAAGTTTTTAAGCTTTTTTGGAGTTTAGTTAATATTTTCTTTTTAGCTGTTTTGGCTAATTTAGTTTTTTTTCTTTTTTTCTTTGGAACTTTGAAATCAAGCTATTTTGAAGCTACATGCTAGCTGTTTTGGCTAATTTAGTCTTTCTTTTGTTTGCTTAAGCTAATTTGTCATTTAGCTATTATATATATATATGATATACACAAATAAAACAAATAATAGACACAAATAGCTTGGGAAATTGGGTAAAAAAAAACTGAAGTAAAACCTTCATTCATCACAAACTGGAAGGAAAAAAAAATGGAGGTGAGCGGGCAGCTTTATATGATTGGCAACGCCTTTCATAACTGTACTTTCTTGAGACGTGTTTGGAGAGACGCGTTGACGGTCCGGCGCTGCCGCACCGCCGCATCTTCAGCTATCTGCACTAGCACCTTTAGTGGCCAAATTCATCCTATAGCATTCACACTAGCATGAAGTTTTAAGTTTTTTAGGCATTTTTGGAGTTTAGCTGTTATTTTCTTGCTAGCGTTTTGGCTAATTTAGTTTTTTTCTTTGAAATTTTGAAGCTAAGCTATTTGAAGCTACATGCTAGCTGTTTTGGATAATTTAGTCTTTTTTTTTTTTTTTAAGCTAATTTGTCATTTGGCTATTTCATTTGGCATTCAGCTTCAGCGTTTTCAGCTATCAACTGTAGCGCTTTTAGTTATCAATTTCAGCCTCTTTAGCGGCCAAATCCAGCTTACAGCTTCACACTAGCATTATCACAGGTAATGCTATATATCAAGTTCATAATCATGTTAAAAAGTTGCTGTTTTAAAGTTTTGAAAATTTACTTTTGAGAGTATTCAGTGAATGTCTATCCTGAACGGTCCGCGACTTAAGGCGTATTTTGGATTTTGGCCCCTTGTGCGATTGAGTTTGGCACCCCTGATTTAGAGGCTCAGGAAACCTTTGCAGTCATTTAAAGTTATTCATCTACAAATGTATATATATATTTGTATTAATATACAAATATACATATACATATATACATATATATATATATACATATATATATATATATATATATACACACATATATATATATATATACATAAATATACATATATATACATATATATATAATATATATTATAATATATATACATATATATATATATATACATATACATATATATATATACATACATATATATACATATATATATATACACATATATATATATATATATACATATATATACATATATATACATATATATACACATATATATATACATATATATATACATATACATATATATACACATATATGCATATATATATATACACATATATATATATATATATATATATATATATATATACACACACATACATACATACATACATACATACATACATATACATATATATATATATTTGTATTAATATACAAATATATATAGATATAAATAATATGATATACAAAAATAAAACAAACAAAATACACAAATAGTTTGGGAAATTGGAAAATATAGGGAAAAAACTGAAGTAAAACCTTCATTCATCACAAACTGGAAGGAAAAAAAAAATGGAGGTGAGCGGGCAGCTTTATGTGATTGGCAACGCCTTTCATAACTGTACTTTCTTGAGACGTGTTTGGAGAGACGCGTTGACGGTCCGGCGCTGCCGCATCGCCGCTGCGGAATGTTATGAAAAAACAGCAGCAGGGCGAAGACTCCGGCATGATGACATGATGATCAATTGAAAAGCCGTGCAGCACATTCTGGAAAAAATCCCGCACACTTGCATGATGAAACTTCTTAGCAACAGAAGTTGAATCATGCATAAAAAAACATCTTTGAAGAAGTGGAACCTTGCGACTGTCACTTTGCAAACAAAACTGGAGGAAGTCAGACACTTTCACCAAAAAAACCCTGATGGGTTTAAAATGTTAAAAGTGCAGGTCTGTGTTTAGCTGGAGGACCACATTTGACTTTTGAACATTTCTATTTATAATTCTGTCGATTTTTGAATGTTGCTTTACCTGAAATCCACATGGATTTCGTGTCATTAAATCTCCCTTCTGCACATATTTTTGCACGTGCTCATTTCAAGCGTGCACAAAGGTGCAGAGAGTCAGTGCTAACACATTGCCACGATGCTGAAAGGATTCAAATTATAGGTCCTTTGAAGTCTTCCAATGTAAATTGGGCAAAATTACAACAAGCGCGGGTGGCTGTCGCAGGGCCTGATGTCTACATAATTGCAGTGCACTGGCAAGAAAAGGAGGCTATGATGAATCTGCCGTGATTACCAATATTTAGCACCATTGGCTTGATTGCGCGCGTACAGAACATGTGACAATTTGAGTCTCTTTTTTATTATTTTAGAGATTCACCTCTTTTTCTTTTAACCTGTGACACGAACCGCTTTCATTTCTCTTCCTGCGGAGGTCCTGGTTCTTCAAATTGTTGCATTCGCATCAATACTCATTCACTTTGTCTGGCTTTCATGCGATTTGGCTGTGAGAACAATAGAGGTGTCAGAGCGCCGGATGATGGGCCCAAACACTGTAATCCAAATGAGCACGACATGCACACTTATGTGCATCATCAATGCAAGTCGGCCTGCGCAAAATCTAATTACTACTATTTGTTCCGCTTTTTTTTTTTTTTTTCTCAGGCTGTCAACGTGGCTCATTTTTCAAGGTGACAAATAAGCAAATGTGTTAAAAATAATTCAATTATGCAGATGCATTGCATGATCATTGTTTCGCACCCCAGATATTGCCTCCACTTGGCCTTGCAAACTTGCTCAGTGAGCCTGATTATGTGCTTTCATGGAGACAAGAGGTGCATTCCAGTATGCGGAGCTGAAAGCCGGCGATACCGAGCGGAGTTAGGGTGAGGGAAAAGGAGAAATGGGAAATAAAGAGCCGTAATCCACCAGTGGGATGCGGAAGTCTGCGGAATCCGGTCTTCCCTTCCACCGAGGCCCTGGGGTCTCATTTTAGATAATCAGTGTTTCACAATCGAGACTATTTTTTTCCCTCTGTGGAAATAGCTCCTCAGATGATGGCTCCACAATGAGACAGGATGGAGCTTTCTGTGGTTGAAGAATGCTTTAAATAATAAAAGCACATGGGGTTTCATGAATAGAGTATTATCAGAATATTGAATGGAAGCTTTTTTCCCCCCCGTTTTTTTCTCGTTTGCCTTTGCTTCCCATGCTGGCTCCAAAAAAACACTCTGCCTACTGTCTGGTTTCCCCCTCAGGAAAGGCAGAAACAGATGGAGAAAAAGACAAAGAGACGGGGCAACGCAGCCTTACTACTTTAAAGCTTTAAATGTGGCGACCACAACATGATTTAATAATAAATATTTACCTAAAAAAAATTTTTCAAACTTTTTTCAAAACAATACTGATCAAAAAAAGAACCTCTACTGGCCCCATGACACGAGCATGATTTGCTTTTGTCATGTTTTAGTTGAATTTATAAAAAAATAATCAGGTTATTTGTTGTACTGTGACAAAACATATGCAGATGATATTAGATTATGTTGTTGTGAATTTTTCTATTATTTCTAGAACATGAGACTACTTTTTCAAAAAATTTGAAGTTTTTCTTAAATTCTTGCATTATTTCTATTCTAATGATGCTCACGACAGGAAATGAGTCTATACAATTTGATTTTCAGTTAATCCTCATACTGAGTAAGCAATAATGGGAAGAAAAATTCTGTCCAAGTTCAAGAATGGAAAGAAAATCCACAGCAAATTTATTAATTACATTTTCAAAATTGGTTTTACTTTTATAAACACAAATGCAAACGTGTGAACAATTCAACATTCGAACGCTCACCATAGACAAAAAGACGGTTTTAGGCTGTTGGGTAAAGAAATTAAGATTTGACAACTTTACAAAAATTAAACTGATTTTTATAAAATAATTTTTGAGTTACTAAAATAAATTTCAAAAATGAAAAA
The DNA here is from genome assembly GCA_003999625.1 of Oryzias javanicus. Classification (NCBI taxonomy): domain Eukaryota; kingdom Metazoa; phylum Chordata; class Actinopteri; order Beloniformes; family Adrianichthyidae; genus Oryzias; species Oryzias javanicus. Next base: position 19,208,979 of record CM012458.1, on the reverse strand, counting down.
TTAAATTCCATTTAATATAAATAAATAAATCAACTATTTGTTTGTAAAATTCCAAAAATTGCTTTTGAATTCTCTTTCTTTGGTTAGAAAATCCAGTTTTGCATTTGTAACCTTCATAAATCTGTTTAATTTTCTCTAAAATCACTCTCTTTTAATTAAAATTTTTGACTTTTGAATTCTGAGCTTAGCCTTACAAATTTGCAACAAAACCAGCCAATCAAGCTGGTTGTTCTCCTCCTGAACTTTATGAAATTATATTTTCTTTTTTGCACTGAGAATATCATAAAAATGTGCTCTAATTGTAATATTATTCTCATCATTCAGATGCAACTCCTGCAGACGGTGGTGAAGTTCACTGTTCTGGGAGTCTCTGAATGATCTCATCAACCCAGATATGGAGATGTGAGTATTGATGGTTTACAAAAGAAATCAACCTGATCTCTCAACATCATCCATGTTTTCCATGCATTGTAAATGAAATATACAATCATTGCTTCCATGTCGTGCAGCAACGGGCTAAAAACTTAGGACAGTAGCTCCTCCCACATGCGGCGGAAGCGTCAAGATCATGACAGGTGTCAAGCAGAGGACTTGCTGGAAGCAAATCATGTTCAGAGGAAACGCAGCATAAAATCATCGTCTAAAACCTTACATTGGGGGTGGGGTGGGGGGGGGGGACCTCAGTAACAAGGGGCCAAAATCCAAATCACACTTTAGGTCATGGGCCGAACAGGATAAACATTTATTGAACACGCTAAAATAAAATAAAATTTTTAACATGATTATGAACTAGCTGTATAGCATTGCCTGCAATAATGCTAGCGTGAATGCTAAATTTGGCTCTTAAAGATGCAAGTGCTGATAGCTAAAGATGCTAAAATTGATGACTAAAAACGTTGAAGCTGATGGCTAAAAATCACTAAAACTAATAGCTGAAAACACTGAAGCTGCTAGCCGGCGAAAATATTAGCTAAATGCAAAATTAGCCAAAAAGATTAAAACAAAAAACCTAAGATAAAAAAATAAAAAACTTTTAAAAACCCTAAATTAGCCAAAACAGCTAGCATGCAACTGAATTACTAGCTAAACTCCAAAATGGCCTATTAAAAAAAAAAAACAAAATTAGCCAAAACAGCAAACATGTAGTTGAAATATCAGCTACACTCCAAAACAGCCTAAAAAAAAAAAAAAAATCCTAAATTATCTAAAACAGCTACCAAATAGCTGAAATATTAGCTAAACTCCAAAATAGCCTAAAAAATCTTAGTAAATGCCAAAATAGTCCAAAAGGCTAGCAGAATGACAATTTTTAAAACTTTAAAACAATATCTTTTAAACATTACTAAGAATAATTTAAAAAGGCAGACATTTTATTCCAGAATAAATCAACTTAAACCTAAAATAATTTTCTAAACTTTACTATTCATAAAAATATATTTCGTCAAAATTGTTCAAGTTAGAAGTAAGCATAAGATGACATTGGGTCATTAATAACAATAAAATTAAACGATCTGGAAGGCCGGACAGAATTACCCGGTGGGCGGGGCTTTAACTTTGACACATTACATGAACCAAACTAAGAAAGGTTTTTTTTTTTTTAATTGAATATTTCGTTTGCAGTTTTGAGTTAATTTGCAGATTAAATGACAACTTGAAGTGTATTGAAATCCTAACAAACGAGTGTTTTGGTGTGAACAGGGAACATCTGCCGTGACATGTATGTGCGTGTGAAGCTCTGACAGGTGGACCCGTGTCAAAAGATGTCGGCCCCCTCCAGTGACCAGCAGAGGAATCCAGCGCCGCCACTTTTCCTCCCGGTTCACGCATCAGCACCTGGCTCTCTGACAGCTGCTGCTGCCCATCGCGGTCAAACGGCGTTGCCATACCCCATGACAACTTCCCCCATTTCTCCACTCAGAGGACCAAAACCTCTGCTGGCGAGTGTTTGGTTTCTCTTTATTCATGCGGTGTCCCCCCTCCCCCCCTCCCCATACCTTCCAGTTGCTCTTGAATACCTTTCAAAATGTACTGTATATCTAAAGCAGAAAGCACTGCGGCTGTGTACAGGAGCTGTCAGGAGGCTGTCATGTTAGTCCTCTCTGCCTGGCAAACATACTGTCTTATGAATTCATGAGCTTGAAGTAGAAAATCTCTGTAGACGTGAGTGTGTCTCTCTGTCTGCGTGTACACGTTTCCTTGTGATTATGCTTCCCTGTGTAGGTGGAACAGCTTTGATGACAAGGTTGCTGGAATTTAAAGGCAAAAAAAAAAAAAAACATTAATACAGGCAATGATAGGAGATGGTTTTGCACGTTTTTAATTAATGTGTGAGAGTCCTGCTGGCACGGGAACGCTCTCATGATGTAACCCAAAGTGTTTAAGTCAGGTTTTGCCGGCTTGTCTAATAGATTTTTCAGCCCTTGCAGTTTCATGTGCGAAAAATTCTCAAGTAATCAACCTTCAGTCTGGTATAATTTAGCACTGAAGCCTGTTTCTCCCCATCTCTAATGAAGCTCTCATCACGTTTCCTGCACTACATAAATGATTCACTGTCAGTCTCTCCGACAGCCTCTAAATGACTTGTTTTCTGCCAAGAAGTTCTTTAACTTCTTTCTGACATTTTACATAAAACTGTCTAGTAGTTGTTATCCTGATCTATTCTTTTTCTTTTTTTTTTCATTGACTTATTTGGCTAGTTTACAGAATTCTAATGTTAAGACATTTTGTTTGACTCTCTGTTTTATTTTGTTGGAATCTGGGCCTTGTGTATTTATAAATGAGTTACTTCCTGTTTGTATTTTCCATAAGTCTTGCATTTGTTTTTATATATATAAACTCTGGTTTGTTTTCAACAATTTTAGTTTCTATTCGAGCTATTTTTCATAGTTTCTGCTGAATTTTTTTTTTGATGCTTTTATTTTTTTTTTTCTTTTATGTAAGGTCATGTATTAATTTTTCGGGAGTTTTGACCCAAAGTTAACTCTGTGTCTTCTGGGTCGAGGCCTTTTAAAAACCAGGTGAGGTGCAGTTCAGCAAATAACCACTAGGTGATCAGTTACCTGAACAAATTCTTTTCCATTAACTCAAAATTAAAAGATTTACATTTTAAATATATTTATTTTCAACAGCCCAGGACTAATATAGGATTTCATAATAATTTAAAAATATTTTTTAATTGATGCATGTTGAACAAATAAAGCAGAAAATACATAAAAGAAGACAAAAGATGGAGATAAATATCTATGTATCAAATTTAAGATGATATGTCATTATTTGATTGAAAAAAGACAACTGGACTGAGTGGCCCCCCCCCTTTGCTGTCCCAAATGGGAAATACCCGCTGGTTCCAAAAAGCTGAAATCCAAAAGATTTGTCAGAATAACAGTTCTAGCTCTGCGATATTGGAACATGTTCTTGTTAATCCAATTCTTTTCATGATATTTTTGCAGTAGTGCAAGTTAGTCAAGTTATAAACTGAAGATCAGATACCTCAAGTAGACAGATTCTCCCGAGTCCGCTTTCAAGGGAAGGGGTGTGGCCTTCTAACATGCTTACTGCTGATTGGAGGGAGGGATTGATTTAGAAATATTGACTCAAACTGATTCAGATCAATCACCGCTTGCTAATATCGTCTGGATCCAACATGGCAACATTTTGTGGAAAAATTAGTGAATTCCCTTTGTGAAGTGAACCTCATTCACTCTGTCCAGTTCTCCATTTACAGTCTTACTCTTTTGTCTCTTTTAGCCACAGTTGTTTATTTATGTCAGATCAAACAGGGCTAAAGAAAATGGACACCAAATTAGTTCAATTCAAATGAATGGTTTAAACTTTCACGATCAAAGTTCTGAATTATAAAAGTGACAAAAAGCTCTAAGTTACGACGGAGTTTTAGTGCCACCAAAAAGAAAAAAAAAGGAATATGACAAGTTTTTTCTCATAAATTTACCACTTTTTCTCGTAAAGTCGAGGGGATCCTACATTCCAGCGATTTTAAACCGTGAGCTGAAGCAGACCGACCAAACTGTGAAAAGAATCTTGGATTTCATCAGGTAAACTGAATGTTTAAAATATTTCAAATATTTGGAAGTTTCTTTATTTGATTTACAGTTTATTAATGTTTTATTCGTTGATGGTGCTTGCAGGATCTCTGCAGATCCCGTTTATGAAGCGGTCCATATCCACGCAGCTGTCCACTTCAGTCATTTCTTCCTCTACGACAGACCAGATCTCCTCCAACTCTGTGATGCTTCCGTCTGAACAGAACTAGTTTTCAGAATTACCAATGTTCTTGTACTAACTTAACAGACTATTGTCATTTCTCAATGTTGTTTTGTGTTGAGACGGGACGTTTCATTTGGAGGAGGAGGCGTCCGGAGCTCTGTTTACGTTCTTTTTTGGTTTCTGCGCTTGACAGAGACATGACGTAAGGTGGCGAAAGGGCTTCTGGGAAATGAAAGGCATAATAAAGTGAGAGTCGTGATGAACATGCATCTCTGAGATCTTTATTTTATATATGAAACTCCGCACTACCGACACCAAACCCAGAAATAATTTGATTTTGAATCACCAAAAGGTTCAGAATTTCTTTGTTTTTAACACCGATCTGGAAATAAATCTTCACAAGATCCTCCACATCTTTCATCTTCAAGCACGGCTCATTTTCTCATTAAATTACGACTTTTAAATCTTGCATATTTAAGAGTTTTAATCTCATAAATTAACAAGTTTTTTCTCATAAATTTACACGTTTAAAAGTCCTAAATTTAGCCTATGACTTTTAAAGTCATGAATATACGACTTTATTCTTGTAATTTAGCAGTCACGACTTTTTTCTCGTAAATTTATGAGATTCAAAGTTGTAATTTTTAAAATACTTTTTTCTTTATAAACTGGCCCTAATACTCCGTTGTACAAAGTCATCAAACTGTTTTACTTTCTGCTTTTACTGAAGCAAGCTCAGTTGTAGAAACTGATCTTACTTAAAGTCTTGTTAGTATTATCCTCCTCTTCTTTATGTTTTATTGCAACTGTTACTAAATTGTGTTAAGTCAGACTCAATTCAAAACTTTTTCTATTTACACCACTGCCCATGAAGTAAACAACCTTTTTTTCACATATGCGTTACTGACGATGAATCCTGAAGTACTTGAAGCGTGTATGAGTGTATAGGTGCTTCAAACGTTTCTTTACAGCACTTGTTTTTCCACTTGAATCCTCTGTCCTTGCTCTCACCTCGCATTTTTGACCCCGTCCCACCTCACCCAGCCTTCACTTTGCTCAGCATTGCATAAATTTCCTCCACCTCCGTTTTTTCTCTTGATTTACGGCTTACCGTAGAGGCTGGCTAAATTAGAATGTTTATTTATGGCCATGAATATTTAATTACGTTTGCTCTAATCTTGCATTAGTGGGTTCATAAGTCTCTGCGTATCTGTTTAAATATTAAAATTAATTGGAGTGGAGATACTGTAAAGAGGCCTGACTTGATAGTTCTGCAAGAACAGGTGGCTCCTGAAGCCTGGCACCGAGCACACACGATGAGTCCTTTCAGGAGACCGTTCATTTCCCAGCTTTCCTGTTGAATGCACAAACAGTAATCTAAGTTCACCGTTCACTTTGTGTGCTCGTGCTAATCAAATATGTTCAATCCTAACACAAGCTAACAGGGCTAAGATGAGCATAATGGGTTTTCTAGTTGCAAACCAAATAAAAATCTGATTCAAGAGCAAGGTTACGGAGCAGCTCTAAAGCAGTTGGCCACGAAAATCCATTCGTGACTTAAATTTGTTTGAAACAAGCTGCAGTTTACTGTAAAGACGGATGAATTAATGAAGCTAACGTTAAAAAATGGATTAAAACAGTCGCTCACTATACGTTTTTTTTTTTAAAGGTAATTTTGCATCCTGACATGATTGAAAGTTCTTTAATTCACGACACACAAACACATTTATAAGAATAAAACTAAGATATTTATATTCACTTATATCAGGGGTGGGCAAACTTTTTAATTTGTGGGCCAGAAAGGGTTCTAAAATTTGGCATTAGGGCCGGACAAGGAGCAGATGGAAGGAGTGATTTGATAATGAACCTCATAAACTAAGAAGATAACATGGAATTTAGATAAAAACATGCTTTAAGTTGGATTAAAGTTCACAAATATTCATTTAGAAACAGAAAATTTGGGAATTTTAATTTCTAAATTTTGATTTTTGTTCTCTTTTTGGTGATCCAATGGGTTGATGTTCTTCAGAGGAAAATGCGAACTCAAAGAAATCCGAAAAATCACCTTCTGACTAAGAAAAAAACCCACACGAACGCCAGAGAAACAACACCATTCATGAGAAGAAACCAGAAACACAATGAAAATAAAACAATAATTAGGATTTTTGATTCAATGTATTTTAATTTGGAGGGCCTGAATAAGTAGTTTAAGGGGCTGCATGTGGCCCCGGGGCCGTAGTTTGCCCACCCCTGACTTAAGGGGTCTGCAACCTGTGGCTCTTTTATCTCCCATTGGTGGCTCTCTGGTGCCTGAAGAAAAATAAAATATTTGTAATTTTGCAAAAAATTGGAGATTAACTATTATTTTAGCAACATACTAACGTTTTTGGATAATGTGTTTTCTAGTGGAGTTTATAGGCTAATTTAGAGTTTTAGCTTTCTATTTTGGCAACATTTTTGACTAAATTTATAATCATTAGGAGTTTAGCTAATATTTTAGTAAAATGCTGACGTTTTCAGCTATTTTTTTTGTTGATTCTTTAAAATTTAGCTTCTATTTTAGCAACATGTGAATGTTTTTAACTAAATTAGCTTAATGAGGAATTTTAGGCTATTTTGGAGTTCAGCTAGTAATTAAGCAACAAGCTAGCTGGTTTTTTTTTTGGCAGATTTTGGCTTCTGAAAGAGATTCCAACTCCAAGACGTTACCATCCACATGGCTTTATTCAAGGTTGCATCCTTTCTCTGATGCCAGTAGCATGGTAGCGTGTTCCAACTTCAGGAAATTAAAATAAAGTCCACTGTAGCTTTGTAATAGCTAAAGGCAAGACTTGCTCCCACAAAAGCTGTGAGGATCCCAAGATTGCTGTGGTTTCAACATGACTCGGGGGACTCGGTCCGGCTCGCTGGGCAGCGGAGCTCGCTAGCTCGCTACGCTGTCCACCGGGTGGCTGGTTAGCATACCCAGACCACTGAGTCCCCACTCAAGCCAGGGTGGGCAAACACCATGGAACCCGCGGAGGCCCACCAATTCAGCCCAAAGATTAACCATATGGATGTGCCATTTAAAGAAGCAACGAAATCTACAGTGATCTATAAACGATCCTGAATCGTTTTAGGAATTAAAAAAAAAAAAAAAATCAATAAATGAAAAATTCATACAATTTAAAGACACACAAAATGGTATGTTCCATTTCCACCACAAGGGAAGCTACGGAACTTATGACCCTCTCTATGACCCTCCATTAATCAAAAACCTGCGGCTCGAGGTGATTACCTCAAATTTCACCCATTGTGGATTATCTTTAGAATGCAACTCCCACAATAATCGAGAGACCACTGTAACAGTGAATTATGGTAGTGTCATGGTTTGGGTCTCATCCGCCTCAGATGAAATAAGCCGATTGCTAGAAGATTCACCTAAATGGAAGTCTGCATAATTACACAGTTCAATTTACTTTATTTGTATTGCTCCGGTTCTTCTCTTTACTTGAGTGGAAATAAACGAGAGTGGTGAGGCCCCACAGGGCCATGGCTCAATTTACCAGCTTTGGTAATAGACTATTTAGAACAAATCTTTTTAATGAACATGGTATAGGAGGCTGGAAATAATTGCTTTGCATATCAATGAATCAACACTGGCTCCCGAAACATTTTGAGACTCGGTTTGTCAGTGCGCATCCGTCTGGACTTATCTTTGATTAAGTTCAATAGCCGAGGTGTGGAAACATGTCTGGGAAGCCGCAGAGAACCCGGGTTAGGCCCTCGGTTATGCTGCTGAGGTGATTTAAATACCACTGTCTTTCACTCATTTTATTAATGCACTCTTCCCCTCTCTTCTGGAGCCTCGGGGCATACAGCTACAGCAGCGGCTGAATGAAATTCTGTTTTTCAAAATGAGCTGCATACTCGAAAGCGATGGTAATCTTGGATGTAGAAATTGGAAAAGTCAGCACAGCAAATGTGTCTGCAGCTTTCCTGCAGACAAACATGTAATATTGATTTTCTTCCTTGAACAGGTCATATTTTATAGACTTGTTTTAAAGATTTGGGTATTGCACTCGAGAGCTCATCAGGTTTCCACGGCGTGACTGTTGTCTGGAAATTTAAATGAACGAGGACTAAAGCAAGAAAGAAATAATCTGACAGATTACACGTGTTTCTAAATATGTAGTCAGCAGAAATTTTCTACAGGACTGTAACGAGTATCCAAATACTTGAAATATTTGTAATCAGTTCCTGAAAATTCAAGTGCAAATATTTGTGATGTCCAATATCGCTTAATCATGATCTTTAAAAATATTAAAAAGTAGATAAAAAACACACAACAGACCATGTCATGTTATCAGTCTATAGTTGTATTATAATAAATTAAATATATAAACTATATAACAATATATAAACTAAACAAACAGAACATATTGTCACCGAAAGTACACAGATTTTCAAAGTACACTCAAATTAAAGCGACTAAGTTTTATTTTTTTTATATGAAAATAATTAAACTGAAGTTCAGTTTATCAAAATAAGTTCTGAAAAAAAAATTGTTTAAAAAACGACAACAATTTGAATAAAAATCATGAAACCTCAAGATTAATAATGATATGTTACAAGAGAAGACTAGAAGTCCTGAAATTCAAGTCTAACTAAAATTTAAATACACAAAAAAGTACAGACTGATGCTGTAACAAGTTTTTTTCATTTTAGCTCAGAAAACTATAATCTTCCAGCATGCTTGGCTTTCAAAGGTGATCTACGTGAAGCACATCAGGATTTAATTTTACTGCGATTCATATTTTCTTGAATGAGTAGAAAAGTTCTGATAGTTTCACCAGAGAAATGACTCTGAAAGCATTCCTGAGCTTTTTCTCTTCACATCAGAACGTACAGAATGTAGACAGACAGCTGTAAAAGTTGAAAGGAATACTGCAAAAAAAATCTGTAAAGCAAATCCTGTAATACTCACTCTGACACAGACACTCTTTTTTTTAAATAAAGACTGTGAAATGAAAATAAACTGGAAACCTGTGAGATCTAAGGGAAAATGGGATGGATGGATGGATGCGTTGACAGATTGTGTGTTTTATGGTTTCGAAATATGCCAAACTGACACAGACACCTTATGCTCCATCTTTGGGTAACACTTTATAATTAGATTCCTTAATAAGCTTTATTAACAAATCAAAAACATTATAAATTTGTTTATAGGATGTTTATATAACATTTATGAGCACAATCAGTCAAACAAGGTTTATTAACATACTTAATATGATTCTTTAACATCTAAAGTGAAACCATTGTCTACAAAGGACACATTAATGAGCTGCTTACAGGCTTAACAAATGTATTAAATATATTTGTCAACATTACAGAGTGTTTTACAGCAATCCATCTTTGCAAAGCATTTGACCTCATAGGTTCAGCCTCCCCAACTAAAAACAGAAACGTATTCCTGTCTATGAATTAAATTTCAAGTTTTATATTAAATTAAATGTAATTATTTTCAGCAATTTTTAAATTTTCATTTGAGTTATTTTACCAAAAAAAACATGACAATTAAAAATACAGTTAATTTTTTCTCTTTTATTTTATTTTTTTTAATTATAATTTTCATATTGCATTTTGAATCACAAAATCCATGGTGACATTACAAATGAAAAAAATCCATTGAGAATTTATATCACTTTGATTATGTGTCAAAAAAACTTCCATGGTGTTAGCTAATCTGAAAATACTTGTGAGGTGTATATATATATATATATATATTTTTTTTTTTGATTGTTTATTTATTTATAAAAAATAAATGCACCTATAGAAATACACACACAAATACATTATATATATATATATACACACACACACCTATATACACATATACATCTCTATATCTATCTATCTATCTATCTATACACACATCTATATCTATATCTATCTATACACACATCTATATCTATATCTATCTATACACACATCTATATCTATCTATACACACATCTATATCTATATCTATCTATACACACATCTATATCTATATCTATCTATACACACATCTATATCTATATCTATCTATACACACATCTATATCTATATCTAGATATATATATATATATATATATATAAATAAATAAAAAACTTATTTTATACAGTTTTTTGTTCTCAGACATCAGACGAGGTACCAATTTTTTTTGAAGCTTTCTTTTCTTTTCTTCCGACATTTCTTTTCTCACATTGATCAACCTTTCCTCTCTCTACTGGAATCTGTCTGTTAAGCTACTTAACACTGATCTATGACTCATTCAGGCTTGTATCAGAAACTGTTTTGTCTGCCAGACTGAAAAGATGACAAAATCTAGAGAAATATTTCAAGGACCCTTCAGAAAGCATGTAGGTTTATTCCCATTAGAGCTTTTTTTTTAAAAAAATTCCAAAAATAGAAATTTGCCTACATTTTTGTTCTTAATCTTCCTGTGAGGAGTTCAATAAACGGTAAAAGGCAAGTGGTGTGTACTTACATAGTCCTTTTACTTTGAAGGCCCAAAGCCTTTTACAGCTACAGTCCCATTCACCAATGCACAAACTCGTGATCTTCCAATCGGAGGTCGACCACTCTACCCTGCACCATAGCAGTCTCTATGGCTCTCATGGCACCCCCTTTTAACTCTACTATATTATTTTGGTGACAAATTGACTATTTAACTTAAATTGGCAACCATAAGAAGATGGTGGCACCGACCCCAACTACCGTGCCTTCCGAAGTATAAACCGGGTTTTTTTTCCATAGTTTAGCCAGGGGTGCGACTTATGCTCAGGAGAAACTTAGTTGTCAGATTTTTTTTTTAGATACAAATACGCTCATTTATTTGTTCTTTTCACCAATAAACAGCAGTTATCCTTTAGCAGTTGTCTCCTTTAACAACCAGCAGAGGGCGCTGGATCTGAGTATTAGTGTTGAAATTGCTACTGACAGCAGCAGAAAAACAAACATGAAGAGAATCTGATTGTTTTCCTCTTAAATTTTGATGTTTTTCTTATACAGATCAAAAAGATTACTATTCTTGTAATTATTTATATATTTAGCTACGACAGGCTTGGTGGATTTGTTCGGGAACGTCAGACTTTTCTCCCAAAAGTGAGACTTATACTCCACAGCGACTTATATATGGTTTTCTTCTTCTTGATTTTTTGCTCTTGCGACTAACGCCTGGTTCACACTGGACGCGGAAGAACCGCGAAGCGGCGCAGATCGGAGGCGCTTCCATTCGGCGCCCTTGTGAACCTATGGTGTGTTCACACCAGGAGCGGAAGGCTCGCGCCATGCGGCGGATCGTTTGGTCTATTTTGTGCGCAAGTCGTGAGCGGGACGAGCAATTCTGGCAGGAAGTTACAACAAGATACATAAGAAAATCAGTTTTGTTTCAAAATAAAACCAATTTTTCACAATAAAACACAGGGATTGACAAATTCAATCACGTTTTTGTATCTAAACAGACTTTAAGATGGATATAAGTATACACACACAAACAAAACAGACACACACATCAACATAGTGGGCTCTGGAGCGGGGGCGTTGTTGTAAAAAAACAACACAACAAGAGAGAGAGCAGAGAGCAGTTCTTTTTGGCAGAAACATGGCATAATATTTATAATTTATCATTAGTTTATTAATTTACCTATGAGGGTAAAAACATACAAAAAAATCTTTAGGAGAAGCGCCTGTAAACCGTCGCGGAAAAATTGTGAATAGCAGGACGGGCGGATTCTTCGCGCTCTCCGCGCTTCCGCGTTCAGAGTAAACCCAGCGGAAAATATAGTCAAAAAATTTTGACACGCGTCTGCATGAGTTTCAGTGGTAAAAGGCTAAACTAAATTTTTCCTCAACCATTGTTTGTAACTTTATTTGTTAACTCTGTAATTTGATGTTGCATTTTTATTTTGACATGAAGGTTGATTAAATAAACTTAAGGTTTTTAACTTACAATTTTTTTATTTTTTAAACGGCATATTTTTAATTTTCAACATAAACCTGGAGGAAGCATGAAAGTGCTTGCGACTCAAAAATAAAAGTCAATACTGGAAATGCTATTTCATTTTCAAAATGTACATTACTTGTCTCTTAAATGAAATTAAAAAGCAGTTATCAAAACTGCTTTTTCTTTTTCTTCTTCAACACAGCTCATTCTGTAACTTATTTAAAATGATAAAGAAAATGACATTTGACATTTCATTTTCAAAAAGTTCTGTGGTTAATTTGTACCAAAATTTTAATCAGAAATATCAAGTTTGAAAATTAAAATGGATTTAACGGTGTCATACTCATCCTATCGACTTTTATTTTTATTTTTGAGTCACAAAGGCTTCCATAGAGGAGTTTTCTATTACCAATGTATGCAGCAAAAAGAAAAACTGTATTTTTGCTGTGATGTCACACATTGATGATAGTAATAATATATATTATATATATATATATATATAATATATATATTATATAAATAAAATCTTATACATAATAATTACTATTATATAATGGTATTATTATATAAAAATAATTGATTATCTTCCTAAAAGTTGCACATGTTTTGGTGAGAATGTGTTTTATTAAACTCTGTGCTCCACATTTTGTGACTTTGCACAACAGTTAAAAATAATCTCTTTGTATATTTTGATAGTTTGTTCCCTCACCATGATGGTAGCAAACTTTTTGGCTAGTTTTTCAGAGTTCATTCAAGTTGAATTTTTAAACAAATTTAATAAAAGTGAAGTTTTCCACAATCTCTTATAGAAGACCTATAATTCCTTAATCTATAAGGCTTAGCAAAAAATAAGCTTTTAAAAAAAGAAATCTTTTTTTCATAATGAAAACATTTCCAAACAACAAATGATGAGGAAACTAAGAGGGATGAGGAAGACGAGGGTGTGTCAGGGTGAAGTGAAGAAGCATTACGGTGCTGCCTGATTGTGTGTGCTCTCGAGAGCATCCAACTGCTTCGAATTAGATGGAACGCTGCTGCGACAGCTGAGGAATTTTATGAAGAGTCTTTATGTTTTCTGCCTTAAGCTGCCCCGATCAGCATAATCCCTGTCCAAACAACAGATAATGAATCTTTCATTTAGCATCGGGTTAGACAGAGGAAAAGCCTGATGCCGGTGAAGGGAGGGGAACTACACAAATTATTGGATTTAGATTAGGAGAGGCCTGTTTTAATGGGTTTGAAGTAATACCAAAACGTTAATGAAAAGTTGCCTCAAAGGCTGGTGCAGCGGAGCAGGGAGGGGCGAGTGTTTGTAATCAACTGTTTCTGTTTCTCTATTTTTTTAAGAAGTTTTTTTTAGATGTTTATAATGCAACCAGAAGGGAACACTATCCAGTGCTTTCATATGCCTGTCCCAAGTCCGGGTGAATGCAGAAACTTGTGTCAGGAAGGGACTAAACCAGATGTCCGCAACCTCGGCCTCAGGGAGACGGCTGACCCAGCACCTAACCAAAACTACCCAAAGAAAACAAATAAACAAAGCCCGCAAACTAAGACTACCAAGGTCCAACTTCAAACTAAAATAACAAAACCCAGCAGTGTAAACCCGCTGAGGACAACGATAGGAAATAGAGCAAAAAACAAAGAAGAATTAGCATTTATTTAATTTACATTGATGTCTGAGGTGCACATAGAAGAAAAACTATGGAGGTTTTTACATCCCTGTTGACCTGAAGTTGTTCTGTTTGCTCACCTCTCCCTCCAGAATAAACATGTTATATGCAAAGAAAAACTTTGATAAAGAGTTTTATCTTTTATGGGTTAAAAGCACATATTATCTTATGCTGCACAAAGATCACATTTTGAGAGATGCCAGTTTTTTTCATATTTTTGTGCCAAAAAAATGACAATTCATATTTATTGTTAAAAAAAACAATAATCCAAATTTCTTAAAAGGATTTTCTTCAGCATTTAACAGTAAACTATATCCATATGTGATCATATATTAATTTTGGAACACCAAAAAACAAATTCTGAAATAATTAATTAATTAGTAAATAATTAATGAAATATGAGTCATTTTTGTGGATCGTTTTAATACCCGAAAGTAAAACGACTCGATTTCTGAGCCTCCGCCTTTCGCTCCCGCCCCTTTCACGATGTCATTCCTTGAACCACGCCTCCCCAACATGAACATCTGTTAACAAAACTATAAGAAAGATAGATGCGCTGTGAAAATCTGCAAAATCTTGTCAGGATTTTTCACAATTTCAAACGTTTTATTTTGCTGATGGATTTTGAGCGTCTGCATGAAGCCCAGATTCAACAGCGTTTGGTACCGCGGAGGAATCCTGCATGACGGTTACAGGGGAAGCTACAGGTACGATTTATAAAAGACACGTCAGTAGAAACAATGTGGATCACGTTAAAAGTTGTTTTATTGAGCATGAATTCATTCAACCACATTTAATGAGTTTCTGTGTCTCATCGCTGTAGTTTTATGGTTTGTTTTTTTAGGGAATTCTGTTGAAACAATAGAGCTTTCACAGCAGCAGTCGACACAGAAAAGAGAGATACATTTTTTGGTGGTGTTAAAATAAACGTTCTAACAAATAAACAGTTGGAACAATTATTTCTTTTTGGATAAAATGATAATTAATGCTCTATATTTGTCTGCGACTCACCGATCACCTCATTTCTACCGTGTTTACATCACGTGACTGTCAGGTACGGTGGCTGTTATGGTTCAGTTGTTCCGCTCTCGGTTCGTTTCATATTCAGACTGTAAGCGAGAACAGAAACGATTGGAAACGAACCGAGACTACATTTAAAAAATGGGCGGGAGCGGTTCCTGGAACAGGAAGGTAGTTATTTCCTGCCACAGCTCCTCAGAGAAGATGGGGGTGTGTTCGTTGTAGTCTGGGGGCGGAGCTTGCAGCATACATTCTTCCTGGAGAGAGCTGTTGGCCACGATCTTATGTCAGTATGTTTCCAACCGCTCGTTCTCGTGGGTGTGGGAGGGGCTGCTGCAGACAGCGCAGGTTTTTAGAAGATTACTCTTAAATTCATGAATAGATCAAAATACCGTTTTGGGTTCTTTATAGTGAGAAATGAAAAATAAAATGCATTTCTAACCTCAAAAAGTAGAATTTTCATGGTAGGGCCCCTTTAAAGGCTGAAGTAAGACTATACGGCTCTTTTTAGGTTTTGATCAGTAGAAATCAAACCCAAATGGCTCTTTCACTGTTAAAAGTTGCCGACCCCTGGACTTAAATAAACACAAACAAACAAGACTTTCACGTGGATCAGTCATTAGCACCAACCAACACTGGTGGTTAAAAGATGCAGATGAAAACTGGATGGCTATTGGTCAAAGAAGTGAATAAGGTAGGTATGTTTTTAGGTAGAAAGAGAAAAAGAAAAGTCGTAGTGTAGGATTTAAGATTATAAACTTTGAATTATTGGATTTTGACAGAGAAAATTAGAGCTGGACAATATGATGGAAAGCAGAGAGTCAGAAAGCCGTTCTGTATTTTCAGGAAACAGATGGAAAGAGAGAAAATTTCATTGAAGTGGAGCAGCTTCAAGCTGTTTTACGATGGTGTGGATGGAAAAGCAGTCATCCTGAAGGAGGAGTTTGCTAAGGATTCTAAACCTTGACAGAAGAGCTGGACCGGGAGCACACGTGTGGCGTGTTCTGGTAATCCGCCTCATAAGAGAGAGAAATAACGCGGAATTTGAACAAAGACATGCAACTTTTTGGGAAAATAGTATATTTTAAAACAGAAATTGTTGGAGTTTTATTTCAAAAGTGTGACTTTTTAGTGCCAACTGCACCAATGGGTTGATGTCCTGCTGAGAAAAACACAAACTTATAGAAATGCTGCATTCGTGTGCTGTTAATGATCAGGAAAATGCCTGTCCGACTCAGAAGTTACACACGAACTTCATAAAACCAACAAATCTTAAAAAAAAAAAAAAAGACGACAAACAATTCAATATTGGACAATCTATGGGAAGACACCTGAAAATTACAGGGAAAATAAAGCAATAATTAGGATTCTACATTAATTAACACATGGTCGTAGTATGCCCACCCCTGGTTTAGAGATTTAGAAATAGAAGCTGAAGATGTTGAGGTTCTCTTTTGAAGAAATAAAGTAGAATAGAATAAGGAAATGGTGCATTGTTGCTGCATTTGATGGGAGCTTGTAGCCAGCGGTACCAAATTTGAGTTGAGCCACAAGCTAAAAAGTTTCCAGTTTGAACAAAGAACACTTGAAAAGATTGTCGTCAGTCCATTATCTTCAAAAGCATCCACATCATGAAAACTTAATTTTTATGATTTTTCAACTTGATTAAAAAAAAAAAAAAAAAAAAAAAAAATTGCCAGATTGAAGATACATAATATTACCAAAAATATTCACTCACCTGCATTGACTCGTATTTGAAATGAACTGCCGTCCCGTTATTAACCAATAGGGTTCAATTTGATGTGGATCCACCTTTTCCAACTTCAACTCTTCTGCCACAAGGTTGAGGAGAGTGTTTGTGGGAGTTTATTTTCCCAAAAGTGCATTGGTCAGGTTGGTAGAGAAGGCCTGGCTCGTCCCAAAGCTGTTCTATGGGCTCAGGTCAGGACTCTGTGCAGGTCAGTCCAGTTCATCTGTCCTCCATGTCTTTATGGACCTTGCTTTGTGCTCTGGTGCACCGTCGTGAATGGAAGCGGAAGAGGCCGCTCCAAACTGTTCCCACAAGCCCATGGAAAAGTCAGAAATGTTTTGGTATCTTGAAGTTCCTTTCACCATCATTCCTCCTCCACCAGTGCTGTCCGACACGTTCTCCTGCAACCTCCAAACTGGTCAGATGGAAAAGTGGGATTCATCTCTCCAGAGAAGGTATCTCCACTGCATTGAAGCTTTGGATAACACTTGTGTGGCTTGGATGCAGCTTCTCTGCCACTGAAAACTGCTGGAATTCACTGAGAGCGGAACATTCTTTCATAAATGTTTGTGGAAGCATGCCCGTGTACTTGATTTAATACACCTGTGGCCGGGCCCAGGATTAAGACACCTGATTCTGATCAATTAGATGGGTGAGCCAACACTTTTGGTATCCTCACCAACCAATAAAGCAAATGTTTGCAACCCAAATCAACACAAATATTAACATTCACGTCTCACCTTCTCTGATAAACGTGAGGTTTGACCTTGGGTTGCTTGAAAGTTGACGTTTCAGGAAGACTGGCAGCTGCCAGAAGTGTTTCCCGCCTGTAAACAGTCTTCTTTGTCACAGAATGATCGACATCAAATAATTTGAAAATGGCTTTTCTATCGGCTTTAGATTAATGGGGAATAGCAGCAGCTGCTTCTGATTTCTGTCCAGCATCGTGTTAACAAATACCTATATGGTACTTAGAGGCAAACTGTCAGAGCTAATAGAAGTGCTGACACCGGCTGACGATGAATTATTAAAGGGGATTTAGACAACAACAGCTTTTAGCTTCCTAATTTGAAGCCAACAGGGTTTCCTTTGTTTTTTTGCAATCTAGCTCAGCAAAACCAGATTTTCAATCTATCCGTTCCATTTTAGGAGGGCTTCATTAAAGATTTTCCAAAAATCTTGAAGGATATTTTCCATTTCAGGAACAACACTTCAGAACACTCCGTTCAATCGCGGCTTCTTTGCTTCGAGCACAAAGGTTTTGCTAATCTCATTGTATGCATATTTCTTCAAACCAAATAAAAAATAATCAAAAATCTGCCTTATTTTTGTGTGAATGCTTGTGAAACAGTGATCCTGTTTCTCTGAATTATTATTCCTTAGTTTTCCTTCCATGGGTTTTTTTCTTAGTAAAAATTCAATCACACTTTCAGTAATTTCTGCAATCTTGGTATCAAAACTTTCAGCTCATTAAAGACTTTTGATTTTTGTACATTTGTTAGTTTTTAAGATTTTACGTAATTTATACATTTTTTTCACATAATTTTTCAAATATTTGTGCACATTCTTCACGTCTGGTATCAAAATGTTTAAAATCTTAAGCACATTAATACTATTGAGTTTTTTAAGGCTAACATTTTTGACTAATTTCGTATCTACTGAAGTTTTTTGTGGCGATTGTTGAGTTTCATTTATATTTAATTAGCATGCTAAAGTTTTTGGCTAATTTAGCATCTACTGAGGTTTTTTGGGTTATTCCTAATTTTCACTAATGTTTTATTGGCATGTTAGCTTTTTTGGTAAATTTAGCATCTACTCTGATTTTTTTTGGGCTATATTTGAGTTTAGCTAATATTTTACCACCATGCTAATACTTTTGGCTAATTCAGCATCTACTGAAGTTTTTTTGGGGCTACGCTTAAGTGTAGCTAATATTTTATCACCACGCTAACGTTTTTGGCTATTTTAGCATCTACTGAGGTTTTTGGGCTATTCTTAAATTTAACTAATATTTTTAGTGACATGTTAGCTTTTGTTTTGTTTTTTTTACTAATTTAGCATCTACTGAAGTTTTTTTTTTTTTTTTTTGGCTCTTTTTAAGTTTAGCTACTATTTTTAGCACCATGCTAACGTTTTTGTTTGATTTAGCATCTACTGAGGTTTTTTGGGCCATTTCTAAATCTAACTAATATTTTAGTGACGTGTTAACCTTGTTTTTTTTTTTTTTTTTTTTGGCTAATTTGTCATTTACTGAGGTTTTTTTCTTGGGCTGTTCTTGAGTTTAGCT
Source organism: Oryzias javanicus (assembly GCA_003999625.1). NCBI lineage: Eukaryota > Metazoa > Chordata > Actinopteri > Beloniformes > Adrianichthyidae > Oryzias > Oryzias javanicus. The sequence goes on along the minus strand of CM012458.1, from coordinate 19,190,055 downwards.
AATATTTTAGAACCATGCTAATGTTTTTAGCTAATTTAGAATTGACTGAGGTTTTTTGGGCTATCCTAAGTTTAGCTAATGTTTTAGTGGAATGTTAGTTTTTTTTTTTTTTTTCTGTGGCTAATTTAGCATCTACTGAGATTTTTTGGGCTATTTTTGAGTTTAGCTAATATTTAAGCACCATGCTAACGTTTTGGGCTAAGTTGGCATCTAATTAGGTGTTTGGGCTAATTCTGAGTTAAGCTAGCATTTTAGTAACGTCTTAGCTTTTATTGGCTAATTTGACATCTACTAAGGTTTTTCAGGGTAATTCTGAGTTAAGCTAACATTTTAGTAACGAGTTAGCTTTTTTGGCTAAGATAGTATCTACTGAAGTTTTTTAGATTAATTTGGAGTCGAGCTAATATTTTGGCAATATTTTTTTTTTTTTTTTTAATTCTTCAAATTTTGTACTTTCTGTAAATTATGTATCAAAACGTTCAGGACTTAATTCAGCAATTAAAATATATACCTTCAGCATCTTCAGCGATCACATTCAGTAAAAGGCATTCACACTCGCAGCATCGCAGGTAATGCAACTTTTCTAGTCTTAGTTGCTTCACATCTGCAGGTTTTTATTATTAATAAGCAAAGTTATTGCAGTTAAGTCAGAAAAAGCTACAGAGGGAATTCCAGCAGGCTGGAAATAATTTATTCATGTAAAGACAGAATCATAAAGAAAACAGTGAAGAGCAAAAAAAAAAACACTTTTGTCATGCAATATTTGTATTTTTACTACCAGATGAGCTGCTTTAAATGTGATTGCATTGTCAATACAGACTGCTGTAGGAAAGAATTTAAAAACATGAGAACACGGTTGACTCACCCCTCCAATTTCCCACACTCGCATTGGTGTTCTTATTTTGAAATCAGTCAACCTTGGTCTCTGAAGACCAGTTTACATGCACTCTTTGCCACTCTTTTAGGCAGAGCAGTGGCGCTTAATCAGCCTTGGCATTAAAATGAAGAAGCACGCGCGGCGCATGCATATTTGAAGGAGTTTATTTTGACGCTCCCTTCTTTCCATTAGACTGTGATGCAATGTAAAAGTGGGAGACATTAAAGGGTGAGAGGAGCAGAGAGGGAAAGAAAGGCTGGATTGGCAGATAAGAGCAAAATGTGAGACAGACAGAGATGCAGACTGTGATAAGAGCAGACATGTACAAGGCTCTCTGTGGCCTCCGTCTCCGCGGTGAACAAAACCCAGACTCACTGTACCTCCAACAAACAAGAGGAGAGGAAAAAACCTCCTGGACTGCTCACTTATTAATGTGAGATGTCGTTTTAATGTAAATTACTGCAAATTTCTTACCATTAAAGAAAGAGTTTAACTAAGAGTAAAAAAAAATTATAGATATACGCATATTATGAAGCTTTTATTTGTTTAATATTAATATAAAGCTAATTACTTTGTCATTATGTGGATGAACACTGAAAAAAGTGAAACATTGGATCAATTAACGAAACTTCTGTAATTTGTTATATTTAACATTTTTTAGTTTTTATCAAATTAAAATGTTGGGATGACGATTTAATAACATTAAAAAAAGTATTTGGATGATTTTTTTAAATATAACAAATTACAGAAGTTTAATTAATTGATCCAATGTTTCACTTTTTACAGTGTAAGGACCCGATAAAGAGTTCAAGTCAGAAATTAACTATTAAGGAAAAAAGCGAGAAACTGAATTGTAGAATTTTAAATTTTCCAAAAAGAAAAAAACATATATTTAAAGTTTCTTTTGGAAGTAAAAAGTTAAAAGATAGCTGGATGCTCCAAAATGAATTTATTACAACCATTGTTCCAACAAACCATAATAATATTGAGCAACCGGCGTTCTAATGCTGCGAGGTTGCTGCTAATGAGGTTGCTCAAACTGTAGTTTATCATTATGTTTAGAAAATACTGACTAACTTTAATTTTACACTTTATCTATTGTACTTTAAAAGTCAAACGAGTCTGAAGTCAGCATCAGATTTTTTTGCTTCTACTTTTACAGCTTGGGTTAAAGAAAAAATGAAGATCACTTTTTAACGGTTTCTAGAGTACAAATACAGTTTAAAGCAGCTGCAGATATTTTAGAGGACGAGGATAATTTTAACTCTCAAAATTTAAAGGAAAACTGGAAGCTAAAATTAACAAATTTTAAAAAATAAAAAAATTAGGCGCCCGACTTCAGCCTCATTCAGGTTGAAAAAATTGTCTTACATTAAACCAGTTCTTGGTTTGAAAAAGGCTAGAGACTAGGGCTGGGTTGAAAAAAACAATCTATTTGATCGATTTAAGCTTAATAAATCAATAATCAATTCACAAAAGATATAAATTGATTTAGCACATAAAGCTAAAGTCCGCCAATTTGATGCTAACGTTCAGTAGAATTTGCCATAGGATGGCTAATGCTAACGCTCGGTTGACCAAAAGAAAACCATTGCTGACTAAATGAACATCTTTATTTATTTACTGGCATTAATTTTCCAAACTCTTGTAAGGAAATAATTTTTAAAGTAACTATTTGTGGTGTAAAACTTGGTTTTTTTCCCTCATACTGTCGTCTTCTTCTTGAATAAAGTGTATTTCTACAGATCGCCACCTAGTGGCCAAACTGATACGCCCTCCAGGAGAAGCAGAACAATGTTTATAATGTTAATGATCTGAACATTTTTGTTTGAATTTATCCTTTAGAGAATCCATGTAACACTGTATGTTATTAACATTCTCATTATTTCACTATATGTGAACTGTATCAGATTAATATAAATATTTTTAAATTACATAGTAGATTTTTAATGTATTTCCAAACAAATCTGTATAAATTAGTAAACTTAAAATTGAATTGAAGAATTGATATTGGAAAAATATCGGAATCGAATCGATTCTGGAAATTATAACTGATACCCAGCCCTACTAAATGTAAACTAGTTTTTTAGCCAAATCCACTAACAAAAACTGACAAATTTTTTCTAAGTGTGTAATCAATATTTGGTGCTATTTACATTTTCTGCAAGATTAAACTGTGTAACTTAAAATATAAATATAACACATTTGAAAGTTTTAGAAACGTTAACCTAAATCACAAACTACATTTGTTATCATTTTTTTCACTTGACTGTTTTAGGTTTAATCATAAAACATCATGTAAAAATGCTTTATCGTTTAATCAAACATAGAAAAACACATGAGATCTTTAGAATATGGAGATATTTTATTCATCACAACATCAAAAGATAATCTCAAACATGAAGCACCTTCACAACAAGACTCTCTTTCTCATTATGACCCCCAGATTAAAGGGGGTCCTAAGACACTTTCCTCATGATCTGGCTGTGGATTTAGCTGCATACAGTCACAGTTTGGTGCCGTGTTAAGGCCGCCCGTAAAATGTGGCAAAGCTGTCAACTTCGATTAGATTCAGGCTTCCTGGATCAGAGGACAGCAGCTGCTCTGAGGGGGGAACCAGAAGATGCAGGGGGGGTCAAACTCCTCCAGCCACTCAGACAGAAGTTTAGAAGCCAAACTTGCACAATCATTTCTTCATACATGTCTCTTTAGGTGGGGATTTTGGTTGAATTTGCTCCAATTTTTTTTTAAACCCACCAGGACAGAAACTAAAGCTAAACTCTAAATCCAGAACGTTCTTACATTTTAATGGCTTCTGCTACCACAAAAAATGGAAGAGAAATTTGCTTAAATGACACCATCATGACATTTTTTTTAAGCTTTTAAATTACACGATTAAATAATCAAAAAAATACTAATTTGTAAAAGAACAGATGCAGTCAAAGAAAAATCATCAAGAACTTCAAATAGTTATTGAAATCCGTTTCTCGTCTGGCGTTTCAAAAGAAGCTCAAAAACATAGACAGTATAGAAAGAACTGGACAGATCATCCCCTCCACCCAGGTGTTCCAAACAGGAAGTACCTGCTGGTTCCAGAAAGTTAAAATCCTTTCTATTTCTACTGAAAAATAAACAGCTTTACTCAGTTATGACCATTTTTACTCTGGCGTCTCTTTAACATGTTCTTGTTAAATCTATTTTTTTTCATTATATATTTTCTTTATCGCAAGTTATTCAGCGGCCAATCAGATGCCTCAATAAGAGCGTGTAGTGCCTGCTGGCCCCACCTCAAACATAACGTCGCCTCATCCTAAAATGGTGAAATTGGGCGATATCCGTAAAATGACGACTTCATTTCACTGGAACCCGAGGTAAGGCATTTTGTTGGTGACATCACAGCCTTGTTTCGTCCATCTCTATTTATGTCAATGGTTGAGTAATTAATCAACTTTTTTTTTGTCTGTTGACTTCTATAAATGGGGCTTTCAAAGTGCTGTCTATTGCCAAATTTCCAGCACATTAAAATAAACTTGTTTAATTCTTAAAAATATAGTCGAAAACCGCCTGTGTGCTGCCCCCTACAGGTTAAATCGAAGTATTACAGCTGAATTTTGTGATTGGTCAAACGTTGTCCCACATGTAATGATAAAAGTCATGTTCTCCAGCCCCGCCCCTCTGACTGGAGTTTCACATTTCGACTGTGGGTGGAGTCAGCCTCCAAATTCCCTGTTTGGTTACCCTAAAAAAAACTTTTTTTTTTTTAAAGGTAACTTTATTAACAAATGTTGCACATATAAACCATCAGACAATACCTGACATTCCATTGAGTAAAACAACAGAAAAAACTAGATTTGCAATTCTTTTAAAGAAATTGTGTCTGAAAGCAACTTAGTATCAACAAAAAGTAATCTTACTGTAATAGAATACTTTTGTGATAAGTTACAGCCGACACTGGTAACGGATAACAGATGTTGAGAAATAGAATCGAGCAGGTTTGACACAAAAACAGATGTTTCCATGAAGAAAGGAAAACAGTCTGGATTTGATTGTGAGCCGGAGAGCTGAAATCTAGTGAGATTTAGTGCTGACGCAAATCTGACAGGACAGATTCAGTCAAGATAAAAAAAACAAAACAAAAAAAATATAAATTTTCTCCGTTTTCTCTGATTGTAAATCTGTATATCTACAGACACGCGCCTAGAGTTTTCTAACCGAAACAAACACTGGGATCACGTTTAGTCCTGGATGCGGAGGAGATTATGTCAGTGTGCGTGAAGGCTTTATGGCAGGAAGTTCATTAGGGCTCAGCGTGGGGGCCACTCTGCTCCAAGGGTCTCGGCAGGACCCCAGTGGCATGCTGGGAGCTCAGTGTGCGGGGTTACGGCACCTCTCGAAAACAAATAACGTCAGAGTAACTTTCACCTGCTGCTCCCGCCGTACGTCCGCATTCATTATTAACGCTTCATATTTCATTTAGTGAGGTTAGCGCGTCTTGGTAAACATGTTTTAGGGGGTAAATACATGTATGTCTGACAGGAAAACGGTTCAAAACAAACCTTGAATTCTGCGCTCAGCTTTGTAATCTTTATGATTCAGGCTCAAAAGCTGCTATTTCTTTGGCTAAAATTAATCAGCATGTCAGAGAGGCTGGGTAATGTGGTGTTGGAGTGTGTGTGTGTGTGTGTGTGTGTGATAGAGTGGTGGGCCAGAGTGCAGGGAGACACAGGTGTATTAAATTGGGTCAGCGTTTTCATTTCCCAGGGTGAGCTCACACACAGACACATGCTTACAGCATTGTGCTGTTTCAAAGGGAAGCCTGGCGCCAACACACACCTGCACACACACACACACTGCAGGCATGCAAACACACAGTCCTTTCTCTCCTCCTACATGCAGGATTTTGAGTTATTTTTGCAGCGGCGCAAATATTTCTCAGTCGGAACGGGAAGGGTGGGTGCTTTTATTTTTTTTTTTTTGGGCCTCCGTTTGTGTTTACGTACGAGCGCGCGGAGAAGTGTTTACACGGCTGGAGTTCAAGCCGAGTCAGAGGAAGGTCACGTCCCGTCAGAGGGCCGAGCTTCCTTCAAAAAGGAAAGGAGAGTTTCAGCTTTGTGAAGCTGCTTTCATGGCGACCGCCCTTCCTGGTGTTTACATCTGCATGACCGAGCTCGATCAGGAACGCCGCGCGGACGGGTTAAAAAGCAAATGAAACCAACCCGTTTTTGTTTGCAGATTATTCTCTGTTGGACAAGCCCACAAAGCTGCAGTCAACAGAAGTTCCATTAAAGCAGCACCAATAGAACACTCCAGAAATAGAAAAGTCATCTCGGAGAACAATTTCCTCCTAAAGACACTGTCGTGCATACAATACGAGGTAATTAGGCTATTAGAATTGTATAAATGTAAGCTAATTAGCTTCATCCATAATCGATGGTCATGTGGGAAAGAGTTTCATGCACAATCATTTAGCTTTAGAGTTAACCAGACTGTAATTCAGAGGAATAATGAACGCTGAACATGTTTATTTACTGGAAGTTACGAGATTTCCTGGTGGATTTCATGTGAACATGAAGTCACGAGCAGCAAACGGGAAAAATGGATGTAAGAAACTGAAACAGGATAATCAAAAGTCAAACTTTTATTTATTTATTTTTGAATGTTTTTGTTTTTCATAGTAATGATTTTAGGGTATTTTTATTTTACACTGTTTTTGTGTCTGATTCCTTTCTGTTTTTATTCTATTTTTATTTTCTTGAATCTCTTAACCTCTTTCCTTTTCTCAAAAGGTCTTGCCTTTTACCAGGCCACAGTTGCAAATAAGAATGTTGTTCTTAATCTGTCCTGCCTGGATAAATAAAGGTTAAATTAAAAAAAATAAATAAATAAAAATCAAAAGTCAAACTTTTATAGAGAAAATTCTGAGGGTTTTCAGGTTTGTTGTTGTTATTATTTAGTCTTTTAGATTAAACTTTATCCATATATATGATCATATATTAGCTTTGGAACAAATCATTTATGAAATATGAGAAAATGTCAAAACGACTCGATCTCTGAGGCTCCTTCACCATTTCATGATGTGTCTCACCTACAAATTCTGTTTTGATTGATGTACATTCTGTGTAGCCGGGGCGTTTACCCCAAAATGTGGCACAGGCAGAATGGTGATGGCTAATGGGTTCTTTTTGTTGTGAAATTTGGACGAAAGTTTAGACAACATTTCAGGATTCATTGAAATGATGAGAACATTGCTCTGTGAACGTTTCTTTTCTCTTCCAAGCGTCATTAATCTCCGTATTAAAAATCCTTTTTGCTTTAATGCGGATCATTTCCTGGAGACAGACTCACCTTTCCGTCTATGCTCAATAATCTTGGTTCGCTCGCTCTTTCCACCAGGAAATAGTCTTCTCCCTTTCCACCAGGCTTATTGTCATAAGCCAATAGAAACGATTTCTTGTCAAATTAAAGGGTCACCAAACACTAAATTAGGTCTTTTTGGCTTGTTGACCTCCATAAATGGGGCCTTAAAAGTTCTGTCTGTTGTCACATTTTGACAATTAAAAAAAAAACTTGTATTATTCCTGAAATCATAGTCTAAAACGGGTTCTTTCTTCTGTACATTTTTAATTTTTAGCTTGTTTTATGCTAGTTTTTTTGGCTATTTTTGGCTAATATCAGCTACATGCTAGCTGTTTTGGCTAAGTTAGTCATTTTACATGTTTTTTTGTGGCTAATTTGTAATTTAGGTAATGTTTCAGCTAGTTGCTAGCCATTTTGGATAATGCAGGCTTTTTTGTTTTTTACGCTAATTTGGAGTTTATTTAATATTTTGGCCTTATGCTAGCTGTTTTGGCTTAGACATTTTACAAGTTATTTTTAAGGCTAATTTGGCATTTAAGTAATGTTTCAGCTACATGTTAGCTATTTTGGCTTTTTCACTTTTTATTTTTGTTGCTATTTTGGAGTTTAGCTTATATTTTAGCTTTATGCTACTTGTTCGGACTAATTTAGAATTTTTCCAGATTTCTAGAAAATTTTGCCTTTTAACCCTTTTCTGTTAGCGTGCAAACCGACCCCGGCCCCCGGTCAGAGAAGGAAACAATTATGTGGCGCTCACAAGAAAAAGTTTGGGGACCCCAGCTCTAAAACAGTCTGTGTGCTGCCCCCTACAGGTTGAAACGAGGTAATACAGTTGAATTTTGTGATTGGTCAACTGGTGTAAGTTTCCTGTCATCACATTCTGCATAAAAGCCCCGCCCATCTTTGAATCTGTAACGGTAGGTCGTTATCATGTTAGCGTTAGCATAGCTCGTAGGTGTATTGAAAATCTACTAGCTTGCACAACTTTCCAGTTGACTAGAAGTTAGGGAACAGTGGTTTAGTGCAATTGGCATTGAAATCAGCGAACTCTGTCCTGGCAATGGATTTGTAATGAACATTTCACTCAGGATTGTTTGCTTAATACGTTAGCCGTCATTAGCTTACGATGCTAGTGCCAACTAAAACATGGCTCCCCTTCGGTCTGGACCATTAGCGCCTGCCTCGAGAGAGAGTGGAGGAGACAAATCTTCGACACTGTATAAGTCTCCATCTTGAAGACGTAGCGAGAGGACGTTACCTCAAGCTAACCTCACCGTCCAAACCACACCTCCCCCACTCCGCCACACCCCCTTTTCTGTTTGCATTTTTCAAATCTGTGCTGAGAGTGAAGTCTGCTTTCAGTCTGCGTTACCTTTTAAAAAAAAAAGATTTTTCATTTTTTGTTGTTTTGCAAAAAATCGTCATAAAAAAAAAAAAATCGGTTTCAAATCGAATCGCGGTTAAAGCGAATCGTTGCATCTCTAATACAATTTTCCGCTCCGACAGAACACATTTGACTTAAATGCAGAACGAAGTGTGTCACCGTTTACTTCTCGTGTTCCTGTGTGTGTGTGTGCAGGCGAAGGCAACATCTGACACGGGACACACACCTGTTAGACATCCTCTGTCAGCAGTAGGTGGCACCGCAGGCTCGCCGCGCTCACACCTGTCCAGATCAGTCAGCACAGAAGCAGGACCTGCCGCTCCGGACAGGAAGATTCATCACTTTCACCCAGCAGGGGTGGCATGACAGTTCCCCCAGCAGTTTCATTTTTTAAAGTGGCATTTGTGCATCAATGGGAATGTGTGTGACAATCCGGTTGTGGACTGATGTCTTTTTCGGTTTTCCATGACAGTCGAGTCAGGAGAATTCAGGACATCTGCCAAACCTGGAGTGGATTTAAGAGCTTTTCTTGGATAGACTTTCCTCCTTGGCTGTCAAATGATTTTTTTTTTTGTTACAAATGTGGCAAATTTTAGAAAGAGGAACCACTGCGACCGACTCTTCAAGGAGAAACACTCTCAGAGCCACAAAATCCAGCTGCTCTCTTGTGTCACTCCACGCAGGAGTGAAGGAAAGCTTGAAACCCCCCCAACCCGGAAACAAGTCACCCCACAGTCAGCCAGAGAGAAGCAGCTGCACTTTGATGAATGCCCCACATTCACATGCTTCATTTGTGTCTACTGATGCAACCCTGCCACTCTATCCATTCAAAACAGGCGCATGCGCAGACGCATCCGCCCCCCCCCCCCTCGCCCGATTATAGTCCCAGCTGTCCTCTGTGACAAATGTCCCTTTGATGCAACTTCCTGGGAGCCAAAACCACCATCAGCACCCTCCATCTCCTCTCTTTCAATCTCACTCCCCGCTTCCTGCGGGGCATTAAAGTCACTTCCTGCCCCCCCACTTCCATCCTCCAAACAGAGGAGAGGGTGTCTAACAAGGAGGAGCTGGAATCAGAGGTTCGCTTTAACAAGTAAAGAGAATTTTAGGATGAAAAAGTGACCAGAACGTTCCCGGAGGAGCCAGATCTGCACAAGAAGTCGATGGGACGTTTATGGGAGATAAATGTTGAAAGGGGGACATCTCTAGCAAAAAGGAAAAATATTTTAAACATATTTTATATTAAAACATCTTTTAGATTGTATTTATTTGCACTTTTACAGAATACTGCAAAAAAACTGGTATGGAAATACATAAAAGGTGGGTTATATTAGAGCATTTTTCAAATAAAATTAAAATGAACATATAATACAATTTTATTTAAAGTTTTGATTATTATTCTACTCTGTCATTCATAGTTCATTTGTTTCAAAATAAAAGGAGTTTAGACATTAGTTTTGTTGCCAGTTTGGGCCTTAGGACTGTCTGTATTAAATAATAGGTTATTAAGTGTTAATAAGACAATAAGTTCATTAAATAATCACACGAGAGGCAATAAAAACACACAGGGACACAACATTTTTATTTAAAAATTAAAAAAGAAGACAAATACTTCTTTCTTCTTATGAAGAAATAATAAAAAGCTGTTTGTTTCATGATTTTAGTGAAAAAAAAAAAACAGTTTTTTTCTTTCTTCTAGACTAGTTTTGATTTTTTTAAATGTTATTTATCGATTTATTATAATCATATTTGAAATTTTGTTGTTCTTTTCCCCTAAAAACAAACCATGGATGGAATTTAGAGCCCCAGTAAAAGAAAAATGAAGCAGTATTTTTAAATGCATTTATTATTTAGGTGCAATTCTGTGTGGAGCTTTAAGGGAGCGTCTAGAAAACTGTTTATAAAAATTTAAGTAAATTGTTGCGCCTGTGAGTGTTTTGGTTCATATTAGACAAAAAACATTTAACTTTTTTGTGTTGAGATCAGGGATTTTGGCTCACCTACCTTGAAAGTCGGCGTGAACCGAAGCAGCGGCGTCAGCGACACAGAAGCAAAGCAGCAGTGCAGGTAGATAAGTCAGAAGAAGCTTGTAAATATGGTTCTTTATTGCACACTTGACATTTGTCGGAGATTTTTTTTTTTGTTTCCTTTTGGCGTGAGCAACAAAAACTGGCATTACATGTCTGACACTCGTCTCAAAAAGTGTCTCCTTCCATAAAAACAGTAAAACACACAAAAAAAAATCTACTTCACATGTAAAATTACAATTCCACAAAAAAAAAAAGAGCAAATCTCACAGGTATTAGTGCACCACTATATGATTGAGAAACTTACAGTATTTATATATCCATACGAGTATAATTTTAGAAAAAACGTATAAAGAGGACACAAAAACTCCAGTGGGACTTGGAAAAAAAAAAAAAAAAATACCCATTTTTGTTTTGGTAGTTTTTACCACCTGAGTATACATCGCTGAGGAAAATACTGACATGCTGTTTAACTCATTGGAGGAATGTTTGTTAAACAGGAAATAAAAAGGTTGTGAAAAAGTCTGTTAGTAAATTTAAAAAATAAAAAGCACAGTGCTCTGCGACAGATTTGAAAAGGCACAGAGAAATCTGCCTGAGCTGGAGGCAGTGTGTCCACCGGCTGCGTACTGCCACACTGACGTTACTTAAGGTAGAATGGATTACAAAAAATCTTAATTAATAGAAGAAAAGACAACAAAAATGGCAGTAAAAGGGCTAAAAAAAGGCACTTCCTGATGGACTGTGTATTGTGCTTTAGGGCAGGAGTCCCCAAACTTTTTCTTGTGAGGGTCACATAACTGTTATTTTCCCTGATGGGGGGTGGGGTGGGTTGGGGGTCGATATGTATGCCAACAGAAAAAGTGTAACCATCACCGTCCAAACGTGAACATTTATAGTTTTCCAGAAAGCCACACATAGCCAAATTTTATAAAATGTATTTCTGGAAATCTTCATTTAAAAAAAAAAAAAAAAAACACTAAAATATTTTTAAAAACTAGATATATAGCATTATAATGCTAGTGTGAATGCTGTAAGCTGAAATCGGCTAGTGATGATAGCTGAAAATGTTAACCAAAAATGCTGAAGCTAATAGCTGAAAATGCTGAATCTGATAGCTAGCTAAAGTTTTAGCAAAATGCCAGATTAGCCTTAAAAACTGAAAAAAAATCTAAATTAACCAAAATGGCTAGCATGTAGCTGAAATATAAGCTAAATTCATCTAAAAAAATACAAAAGTGTTTAATTTAGCCAAAACAGCTAGCATAAAGATAAAACATTAGTATAACTCCAAATTAGCCAAATAAACAAGCATGTAGCTGAAATATTAACTGAACTCCAAATTAGTATAAAAAATTGAAAAAAGCCTAAAGAAGCTGAAAATTAATTAAAATCCAAATTAGCATCAAAAACTGAAAAAGCTCAAATTAGCCAAAACAGCTAGCCTGTGGCTAAAATATTAGCTAAATTAAAAAATAGCCTAAAGCTAGCATAAAAAGAGCTGAATATGTGAGTAGCTGAAGAGCTCTGGACGTTCAAAAAAAAAAAAAAAATGTACGTATTTACGAAAAATAATAAAAAAATAAAGGAAAAAGTGAATCACTTTAGTGTGAACGCTTGACATCATTTACACTATCAACCCAAAAATAATCCATCCTCCCGTCAGACTCCAGAAAGGTGGATAAAAGTCACGTTCTATGTGATCAGAGTTTCTAATAGCGTGGGGGGGGGGGGTGGGGGGGGGGCTGGCCTGATCCGTTGTTCGGACCCCCTGCTTTAGGATAGAGGAGGTGCACACAACAATCAATCAGCCTTTCCACAGCTGATGGGTGGATTTTAGGTCATGTTGCACATTTCAGAATATTAAAATCAATCGGATTTATGTTTTGAAATCCATTTAGCCTGTTAAAAAAACTTTTAAAAAGACAAAAAAAAGGTTCATTTTAGAGGAGATGTTAGCTCGTTTTACTCACTGAGACGTTAAAAGACGTTCTTGTGCCCAAAGAGGGAAAAAAAGGGTGTTGAGGCGCCATTCAGTGGGTAAAAACAATGACCGGGATTAATAAAGTTAATCTTGTTGCTGGTGTTGAAGCTGCGTGGACCCGCGCACAAACACACACACACACAAAAAAGGCGGCTACTAAACCTCGAATCAGCACTTTTGCAAAGAAAGAAAGAAAGAAAGCAACACTTTTGATCCCAAAGCACCCGGCATTGTGCGGCGTTAAAGAAGCTCCCGGATGGCCCAGAATTAGCTTTAACCAGAATTGGAACAGATGAAAGCTCGGGATAATTGTGATGCTGCTATCGAGTCGGAACAGAACGCGACAAAACACGACAGCTTTACACAACTGTCAGTGAGAAACTTACCCTGAGGAGCAGCTCTATTTATTTATGAGATGATCTGCTTTATGTTTCCACAGCAGGACTAATGTGCAGTCATTATTGCTCCACCCGTTAATGGTTAGTAGAGGGGGTTTTAAACCTCTTTTTTTTTTTTTCCCCAAAAAGCTGTGAGTGACCTCAAGCATCGTGCAGCCGTTACTTCCTGCCGTCCCGTCGAGGTCGGAGACAAATAACAGAGACGCAGGACGGAAAGTGTGAGCGGAAGAGGAAGCGACTCGTGCAGCGTCGTCCCGTCAGGTTCTCGTTGATGTGTTTTTTTTTTTTTAATTTATGTTTATTATTGAGTGTGTGGGGAGCACGCGTGACCGTGTGTGGAGGGGGGTGGGGGGAGGAGGGTCAGACGCTGGTTTTAATCGTGTTAGACCGGTAAATACATTCATGAGACTGGTTAAAAACACAAGACAAAATATCAGCAAGTTAGTAAAATTCTTACTAAGAATGTTTTATTAAAATAAATGCCAAGAGGTTAATAAGAAAAAAAAAATAACAGCATACACCATGAAAACTAAATGCAAGCATGTAAAAATACTTATGACAAGGAAACTAATAAAGTAGCTAATGAGTTAAACAAGCTGGGATTTGGCAAAAAAAATAAAAAATAAAAACAGGGAAAAGGCAACACTCCCCACTAGAGACAGTCTAGGGTGAAGAAGAGGGGGAGGAAGAGAGGAGTTGCAGTGGGTTTCATTAAAAAAAAAAAAAAAAAAAAAATCACTCAGAAACATGATTATAATACATATAAAATGAGATTAGAAAAATACATTATAAACCTGTAACAATGGCTATTAATTACATTATCATACATGTAGTAGGCAGGCCAGAGAGAGTAGATCTTTAGAGTCATCTTTCACCTGATGGACTTATCCAGCCTTTCACAATGACACAGCAAGTTGTAACATTGCAGAGGGAATTTTCTTAATACTGTCAAATGCTGAATTGCCATCTCTTGCTCCATTTTTAATATTGCATTTCAATTCAAAAATAATAACACTGAAAAAGGAAAAAAAAAAAAAACAAACAGAGAAGAATCATTGACCTTTCGGTGTAACAGCATGATGAAAGAGCTATGAATAGAAAAACAAAGTTCGGATCGGATCAAAGATTTCCTGGTTTCAACCTCACGGACGCTTGTTTCAAAAGCCGAAAGCGCCTTTCGGGTCAGAAAACCGCTCCTGATGGATAGTTTGTTATCTTTTTTTTTTTGCTTTTCGGCTGTTGAATCAAACCGTCCCGCCGTCCTATCCAACTCTCTGGATTCATATGTATTTTTCTCAGCTCATGATCAAAATATGTTCTGGCAGATAAACTTGTTGGCAGTTCATTTTTGTTCCAAGAGGTTAGTCACAGTCACCAAAAAAAAAAAAAAAAAAAAAAAAAATCAATACAATATTTCATATGATCAGTAAAATCTAAAAACAAAAGCTGCTCATACAGCAGAGTAAAGGGCCATTAAGTAAAGGAAAAAAACAAAAAAACAAATTCAGGAAGACAAAACCATGGCACATATTTTTAGCTGGTCAAAACGACTGCTATTCTTTTTGCATAGAGTAACTTGGGTGGCGGCGCCGTGCGGCGGAGCTCCCCAGCGTGTAACACTAGCCATCCCTCTCTGCGCCATCTTAGTGGGTGCTGGATACTATTGAACACAACTGGAATACTAGGAAACAGAAACCACTGTTGATAAGGCACTTTAGTTTGATCCTTCCTGTCACTCTTGATTTCACCAGCTTTCCAGGGTTTGGTCTTTGTCTTCCTTTTCAATCCGATTTACCATAACAGCACTTTATTTTTTGAATTCCTCACCCACTCGCTTTGACGGTCTATACTGTTTGGAACTTTTTTTTTTTTTTTCTTTATGATTTTATAACTGCAAGTAAAAGTATCAAAAGCTAAAATTGCCAAAAATAGATTTTTCAAATGTTTTTTTTTCTCTCCAGCACCCTGTAAAATTATCTATTTTTTGTTCTCTTCTGCAATGACATATCTACATTTGTATTTATATTCTTATATATACGTGTGAGACATATGTATAAAGCAATTTGAACAGGCAGGCATGGCTTTCACATCCTATTTTTCTTGAGAAAGTTGAACAAGACCATAGACTCTGGGATCAGAGGAAGGTGTGACACATTGTGGATGCACTTTTGGATGTGTGATGACAAAGTTTAAACTATGCTAAACAAAATAATTCAAATAAAAGAAATAGGAAGGGGTTAGGTCATGAGCACCCAAAATGACATAAGATGACCCACTGGAGTTAAACATAAATAAAAAAAAAAAAAATCGTCCAAATTTGAGCTAAATAAAGAGAAAAATACTAAAAAGAAACAGCTGCTTTTCAGTGCAACTGATATGACTTGTTTTATGTACACCACATCAGTGTCCTTGTTCCTAGTTATTTGTATTAGCCTGTTATTTAGTGTTAAACGCCTGGATTTATCAAAATAAAAAAAAAAAGAACTGAGCAGTAAAATGGGTCTGAACTCATCTGACCGTCTGTTTCAGCTAAAAAAAAAAAAAAAAAAAAAACAGGCGACAAACTCCAAGGAGAGCCCTCTAGGAGACAAATGCATAATTGCAGATATATAATTCACTGGAGAACCCTTTGGCTAAATATGCACACAATACTTTTTTTTTTGTCTTTGTTATCACAGCTCAGCTAAACTTGAGATATTTTATTTTTCTAAATACATCAGGCACTGTAGAGCGGGTGTGGTGCGGACGGGGGGGGCGTAGCTGCTAACAAACGACTACCCCGACGCCTCGCCACACCCTACTTTCAATGTAGTATCATTAAAAAGCACACACACATGCGCACAGACCCAACAACCCAAACGCTGACCCCTCCTCCCACCTCGTCGTTTTCTACGGCCCGCCTCAAACAGGACGGCTTTTATTTAAGCTATGGTCGCGTATGCGGAAATGCCGCCTCAACGCTAGTTTGGTTGCGCCGCGTCAGTTGTGACCATAGCTTAAAAATCGACTTCATTTTAGCGACTAAAGCTAGGCTAATTAGTCAAAATGTGAACCAAATTTAAGAGGAACTAAAAAAATAAAAAGCATTGAAAGGGGGAAAACAAAATAAAAACACATAAATGATAAAAAAAAATAAAAGAAAAGCTCCTTCTGCAATCATTTAGGCCATGCTTTTTAAAAACAGACAGAAAGCTGTTTAGAGGGGCACACCCAGAATGTGTCAGCGTATAATTACAACACAGAGCTCAACAACTGAAATACATGTGGAAAATGACAGAAATCAAACAGTTATTGTGAGTGTTCTCTTTCCCTCCATTTCTTTTTCTCTTGCAGTAGGTGGGTGTTTTACTGGGGGAGGGGCGCTCCTGGGACAGACATGTTTCAGTAGGAGGGAGGGGGGGTGGGTGCATCTGGAGGTGACTCGGCTTTTTTTAAACCAAAATGGCTGACGTCACATTCTTAAGATGTTGGACTTTGAATGAAAATGAATGAGGTCACCGAATCAGAGCGGTTCCAACGGGGTGGGGGCAGTTGGTTGGGGGTGGGGGCTTTATTGCTATATAATTCAGTGCAGATTTCATGAGGGGTATCTACCGCAAACACATCCACCCTGATTCATGAAGAAAAAGAAAGAGAAAGAATGGGAAGTAAACTCAATGAACACAGGGAAAAAAAAAAAACAAAAACAAAAAACAAACAATAATACACAACTTTGTTGGGTTTTTGTTGTGTTTCAGTGAAGATTCGGAGTCGATTTCTAGCTTTTCTCTCGTGTTTGTTTTGTCAGAAAGTTAGGGTAACTTTACGGGCAGGCGCCGCTCTCTTCCTCTCTTGCGTCCGAGAGGCTAGCAAAAGGCAATTACCAGTTAACTGATCAGCAGGCAGGCTTGGGGCGGCTCGTCATTGGGTGAAGAGTTCAGAGGTCAGAAGGTCATGTGTTAGTTGCCGGTGGCGGCTAGGTGGTTAGAAACAAAAACAAAAAAACAAACAGAAAAAAAAGATAGAAAGGATATTAGTGTCAGCAAGAAGAGATCGGAATGACATCATTTAAACAATAAAAATGATCATAATCTCTTAGATGCTAATCTCCCTGCCGCTACCAGATGAACTGGGCTAATTTGATGATGTGGTCATGATCCAAACTGCTAAGCCTGACTCTTTAATCAGATTAGCCTCCATGGTTTCATTTAGACGCCCCAAATAACACAAAAAAAGAAGCAGACAAAGGTCAAACGGAAATTAAATAAACCAAAAAATGCAGCGTTTTAGTTTCTTTGAAGTGCAAGTTACAAACAGCGTGATTAGTGGTAAGGAGACGTCATTAAAAAATAACTAATGTTATGTGAGGGATAACTGACTAGTGGCACATGTGCAATGAAGAGATGAATCGCTGCTTTCCGATTCTTTCTCTTTATTTAGCAGTAAATTTATATATTTATATATATAAATATACAGAAAAAACATAAATACATTAGATATAAAAAGGCTCAAATATAAAATGACAGTACCTCATGTACAATGGAAATAATAAAGAAAAGTTGTTTAGCTTTATTTCAATACACGCAAACTACATTAGCAAATGTCTGTGCGTGTCCACCTCTGCTAACAAAAAATTAAAAAAAAAAAAAAAATGGAAACAACCCGGAGTGAAATGGTGCCTGAAAGCAGCCGGGGTAACTGTCTTCTGCCTGCTTTCCCTCTCCAGAAATGCATCTCCTTTTTTCTGGGCTCCTTAAGAGCCGAGGAGATAAGTCGTGTATGGGAACAAGGCTGCTTCGTCTGAGGCTCTAATCTCACATCAGGAATGTCGCGATACACCTTCAATACTCTGGGCTACGTCTTTAGCTTTCCTGCTTTCACAGCTGCTTGAACTCTTAAGATCACTTTTGCCTGAGCTTTGACGAGTCCACACATACTGCATTTGTTAAGTACAACATGTAAACAAAATCGTGTAAACCACACAACCAATTTAAGCTGGTGGCTGTTTGGAGTAAGAAAAAAAAAAAAGTACAATATAGACAATTTCTAAACTAAGGCATTGAGGCATAATAGGCATAGAAATCATTGAAATGCATCAGTCAATAGAGACTAAACTGACCTCTGTCAGCGGTCACAATCCTTTGGTAAGGATGGACCCGCGTGTCATGCCGTCTCACTTTAGTAGCCATTGCACCTAGATCGTAACAGGTCCACAAGGTTAGAAACCGTTCACTTTGAAAAGGGGAAAAAAGTCATCTCTGACAATATTAACATTCACATTTATCATTTATAATGCTTGGATAATACAATAATACACAAATACAGATTATAGTACATTTAGACATCACACACGGTTTTTCTTTTTTACATATAGAAAAATGAAGTACAAAAAACATCTTTTTAGAGATTTGTTTGGCATTTATAAATGCATAACTTAAGTACTAAAAGTCCACAGTGCTCAGAGATACGCTGGAATTCTTTGAAAAGGGGGCAGGCAAAGGGTACAGACTCTAGAAAAATAATGTGATTCTTCCTGTGGGATCCAGCGGGAGCTGAGAGAAATTTGTCTCTTTATTTTGAAAGGCGGGGGAATCCAATACACTCTGATGGTAATTGAATAGTGCCAGACACCACCTGCCTCTCCCTCTCTGCTTCATTTTCTCACTGTTTCTCTCCGGGTCAATCTGCTCTCTGAAGGCAGAGGCTGTCATTTTCTCCCCCCCTCCTATATTTGTCACAACTGATTTCCTTCTCGCGGAGTGGACGACGCGGCTCCGCGTACATGACATAAACAAACGGGACGCGTTGCCGTGTCGTCGCAGAAAAGCAGGTTGGAAAATTAGAAGAAACGCATGAAGCTTCTTCGAAAAATAAGAGTTGCAGCGTCAAGAGAACGTTTTGGCTCATGACTGTGCAATTATTAGGGCTGCCACGATTAGTCGACTAGCGGATGACTAAAATGGTCGACGACTAATTTACTAGTTGATTAGTCCTTACTTTATATTGTATGGAGTCGTAGTGTAGCAAAGTTGAAAGTTAAGATGGTATTCTTCTAGCTTTTTGGACTATTTTGGCATTTATTAAGGATTTAGGCTATTTTGGAGTTTAGCTAATATTTCCGCTTCATGCTAGCTATTTTGGCTAATTAAATTTTTTTCAGTGTTTTAAGGCTAATTTGGAGTTTAGCTAAAATATCTGCCACATGCTAGCTATTTTGGCTAATTTATGATTTTTTGCGCTTCAGGCTATTTTGGAGTTTAGCTAACATTTTGGATGCATGCTAGCTATTTTGACTAATTTACGTTTTTTTTTTATTTATTTTTTTTTTATTTGGAGTTTGGCTAATATTTCAACAGCAAACTGGCTATTTTGGCAAATTACCTTTTTTGTGTTTTAAGGCTAATTTGGAGTTTTGCCAATATTTCAGATGCATGCTAGCTATTTTAGGAATTTTCCTCAACTTTTTAAGGCTAATTTTTACTTTAGCTAATTTTTCAACTGCAAGCTGGCTATTTTGGCAAATTACATTTTTTTTTGTGTTTTAAGGTTAATTTGGAGTTTAGCCAATATTTCTGCTTCATGCTAGCTATTTTGGCTAATCTAGGATTTTTTTGCATTTTAGGCTAATTTGGAGTTTAGCTAATAATTTAGATGCATGCTAACTGTTTTGGCTTTTTTTTAACGTTTTTTTTTTGGCTAATTTGGCATTTTGCTAATATTTTAGCTGGCTATCAGCTTTAGCATTTTCAGCTATTAATTTCAGCGGTTTCAGCTATCAGCATCTTTTGGAGCCAAATTCAGCTTACAGCATTCCCACTAGCATTATTGTAGGTAATGCTATATATGTAGTTTTTAGTTAGTTTAAAGTTAATGATGGTTAAGATGTGTGCTTTACATCCAGTGTCCATGACCCGATTAGTCGAATAATCGTAATAAATAATTGGTGATTAGTCGACTATTAAAATAATCGTTTGTGGCAGCACTAATTGTGAAGAAGCAGATGGCGTGACGCTTCCTTCTTCTCTGAGAAGAGGAGATACAGTACCGCATGCAGCCAAGCCGAGTCCGCGGGTGTGTGAGCGCGTTCCACAGGGCCCTGTGTTGCTGAAGGCACCAATCGATAGTGTGAGTAAATAAAAAGCACTAAGCTGGTGTAACCCTCGAGTTAAAGAGAGAGAAGCCAGTCGGCTGCCCCTGTCTGTTCTACACATGTCTCCCAGAGGCCCCTCGGATAACACAGGTCAGCTAAAAATCTCACTTGTATCTCCGGCTGCCACATGATGCCGCGCACAACATTAGAGGAGAACTGTGTCGAACATGAAGCTGCACGCTGACTCACTAAGCCTCTCGTGTGTCAATGTGGGAAATAGCTTTAGCGCAGCATATGGCGCTCAAGACAATTTCCTAAACTGATGAGCGGTTGTCTCTTTGGTTGAAAACGCATTGAGCTTTAAGCACCACGGTGATTAAATAGACCATCTATTCCCTCAGACTGAACTGTCCTCCTAACACAGAAACCACGATGAATGTCAGGTACGAGCGCAAGGGGCTGGAGTTCAACGGGGGTGAAGCTAAGACAACGGAGAGCGAGGGGGGGGAACGGAGGAAAAAAAAGGAACGACTGGAAGAATTTAATGAACATCCCCAGTGGGAGTGAGACAGGGAATATCTGCCGGCATCAAGGCCTGCCTGCAGAGAACAGCACAGAGAAATGATTTCAAAAGCTGCAAGAATCCAAGGGGATCTGCCGGCAGACTGAATATGCCTTCAGGCCACTGAATGAAAGGGTAAGAGAGCACGCCGCATGTATGAGTGTGTCTCAGTTCACACTGAGCCGAGTCCTCCTATAAACCTTACAGAAAAGAGGCAATGTAAACCTGAGAGTGATTCCGTTTGGCAAGAATGTGAGCGAAACAGTGAAAGAACCTCGTCCAACCGCCTAGCCCTCACGTAGGAAGTTTGCCCCCCCCCTGCAGTGTCCATAAGAGCCACATTGCTGGTAAACCCATCCCCTTCACCAGCACTTCCACCCTTTAAGTTTTGATCCTCAGGTGGACATGACATATTTACCTTTCAACAAGTCCTGACTGTGGCTCATGGAAGCTGCGTCCAGCACCCCGACTCCGGGGTAAAACAAGCTGCCCTCCTGTCCAGGCTGGCTAAAGCTGGTCGCTGTACCTGCTGCACCCATGCTCCCCCAGGCTCTCTTACCTAGAACCCCACTGTGCTCGATGGGGTACTCCAGCAGGGAGGTGGGTGCCAAGGCGTAAGGGTACTCATAAGGGGTGGTGTAGATTAGGCCAGCTTCTGGTGTCGGAGGCACCAGTGTGGGGGTGCCATTGGGCAGCATTGCAGCCATCTGAGTGGGCCGGATGAGGTTCATGATGGGCGCCCCGGCCGGTGTCGGGGGGCGGAGTGTCGGAGGAGGCAACACCTGACCTGTGGGGGCCGCTATGAGGCGGGGGCCCTGAGCGGCTGCTGCCGCTGCTGCAAGAGAGAACGCAAGGGTGGCTGCCATAAGCAAGAAAGCAAAGGACAGGTGCAGAGAGAAAGAAAGAAAAGAAAGAAAGAGTGCAGTGTGGTCGACCATTATCACAAATGATCAGTGGAGGGTAAAAATACAGGAAGGGGGGAGGGGCAGAAGGGTGAAAAGGAAGTGACAGAGGGGAGGGGGAGGAGAGAAGAGGAGCAAAATTAGTCCATGCAATGATCATGGTGATGATCCACAAAAGCGACACTTTGCTGCTAAAACAAAAACAGCCAAAGAAATGAAAGTAATAAATAAAAAAAAAACCGACACCAAAGCTGAATCTGAATTCGTCCCCTCCCCCTCCGGCTTCTCCCTACCCCTCCAATTGTGGGGCCATTTCAAGAATCCGAATTACATTTTTTTTGAAGGACTAATTTTTGTCGCGGAGGAACGTAGAGCCCTCCGCGACAAGGGTGTACTGGATCGCATTTCTTCACGTGTTAGCGCTCTGAATCAAAGAAGTTTAAATTTAAATGTAAGTAATGACTTTTTTGTATTTTAGTACAATATTTTAAAATTTTAAAACCAACAAACACTAGCGGCTATATGCTAACGTAGCTGACCGGCGACTACTGATGACATCGAGTGCCGTCCAAATTTGAAGATTTTCCCACCATTTTTTGAAGGTGGGGGTAGGGAGAAGCCGTAGGGGTAGAAGAAGAATTTGAATTCGGCCAAAAACACAACAATATCCCCCAAAAAGCTCTGGAAGCAAACCGATCACCACAGCAGCTACACATTCATCTCATGGAGATGGCATCAGTGAAGTCCACAACATACATGCCAGTAGAAATGGAGGTTTCCATTGAAGTGAAGATGATAAAAGAATGCTGAATTTAAGTTTGTCATATACTGATCGGGAGCAAATTCAGCAGTTTATGCAGGAAAAACCTTTTTTCAGGAGGCTACGAGTTAGCACACAGGTTTCCTCAGAAGCGTGTTACATAAATCACGCTCTTTTACTAATGCTTTTAAAAGAGCTTTTTTTTTTTTAACTCTTAAATCAATAACTTTCTTGGGTTTGAGCCCACAGGGACAGATTGAATTCATTAGGGTTTACTTTTAAAGCAGTTTTTTTTAAAGAGCAGATGATTAGGGGTCAAAACCAGCATGCAGAGTTTGAAACTGATAAATAAAATATGATTTAAAGACTGACATGCAAAAATGCGTATGTGGGGTGCAGCAATGTGAAAGCGATATGGAGCGAATACATGAAGGCTGCAAGGGAGGAGGATGGATGGATGTTGAGGAAAGAATAGAGTAGAAGGTCTTCTCACAGGCACAAACGGATTGTTAAGAGTCTGTTGTCGTCACAATTAGTTATCATGTAAGGAAACCAAAAATGACTGTAGAAAGTGTTAGTTAATAATGAGTAGGTAAGCGTTTCCTACAGAAAGTGTGGCATTTCTTTTGTTCAAATGAAAGTCATTTCCATAATAATCCCTGTTCAGCTGTTACTACTTCATTCTTCCGCCGGCTGAATTAAAAAGCAGTCAAGTACGCTGCAGCCTTATATACTTGATCAAACAAACTGCTGCTATATTTGGCACGGCCTGTATTATGATCATCATCTGCTTGAGGCAGATACCAGCTAAGAGTACAGAAGCAATTACGGTTCATTCATAATGTGAAAAAGTTTCTGCTTGGAGACTTTTCAAAACAGAAGACTTCAAAAAAAAAAAAGTTGTTCTCGCTAAATATCGCTAGCAACACCAGAACGGTTGTCGGCAACAGCGAAAAAAAACAAAACATAGTGGATCTCTTTAGCCCTTTATGTGATAAACCAAATGTCAGTAACACGTCAGAATTAGCTAGCTTGATTGCGTAAACACGTCACTATTGCTAAATGTAAAATATCAGCGCAAAGCTGCTTTTCTCTGCTTCTGAATCCATTACATCAAATATGTAAATGGTTGGAGACAAGTTAGAAGAAGACAAAAAAATGCAGTTTGAAAAAGATTGTATTTGTGATGTAGAAAATACGGTGGGCGGGACCTAAAGCTCCCAGGTCTGACTTCTCAGAAACACAGAGGTGAAGAAAGGGCGGGGCTGATCTGTGCTGACGGTCCCGCCCACAACTCTGAGGTGAATTTAGAATGAATTCCTGCACAAGCTATATCCTAAAAAATGTTTTTTTAAATTTTTTATTTTGGCCTTAAAAAGACAGCATAAATAAAAGACCATTAAGAATATTTTTGAAATAGATCAAAAGATGTTCGAAGTCAGTATTTATTAGCAGAGCTTTAGCTCAAATGTTTACATTCTTCGACTACCACAATTCTTCAACAACTAATGTGGTTCCGATGGATTCTGAAGTGGAGAAAAGCAGCATTGCAACGATATGCAACACTAAACATGAGTAAAGTGCTTACAAATTCAACATAAATCAGCTCATTCTGTTGCGAAGTATGAGGCTTTGAGCCAAGACGACCTGATGGCAGAAAAAATGGCGGCTGAAAATCAGTTAGGAATGGAAATTCCACAAGATTTCAGATTTGTAGCCACTTATTTAAAGACATTGTGTAGTGTTCAAGATTAGCTTAAAATGTGTCAAAATAGGGTTAACACTTTATTGAAGGATATTAACAAAAGTGTTCAGATTTGTAAAAGTGTTAAGACTTTTACATTGGAGCTTTAGCTCCAGATCAGCATTTATGTTTGACCGCAGTAAACTTTAACCTTTACACGATCAATGTGAATCACATATTCTGTTGCGGAGAAAAACGGCTTTGCAATGAGATCAAATTACTTTATATTAGTAACGGGCTGCTTATTGGACAAAAACTGCTTTCCTAATCAGCTAATTCATTGATCGTGCAAGGAACTACATCATGTCCAAGAGCGTTGTAGGTTTTGACAAAAACTCCTCAGGTATCTGTTAGCGTAGCTGGTTATATCACTTTTTTTTTAATTTTTCAACTGCGGCAGGGACAAGGGTGGGGGTTTTAGGTGGCGACGTTCCAATGTTGGACTTCCTTCTGACTAATGATTTTAAGCCGCCCTCTAATTCGGCACCAGGTCCCACTCCTTTGAGCTGTTATACAACACCTTATGTTAGCAAAGAACTCATGGAAAACTGATATGAAAAGTCTCCACATCAGAATTAGCTGATTCATATTGATTGTGTAAATGATCAAAGAATCTACATTTTTATTGAATATGAAATTGCGCAAACTGGATTTGCGATGATAAATTTGCTTAGTGGATTGAAATTGACATATTTCGCAAAAGTATGATAAACTATGCCCAAAACGGCACAAGACGTCCCACAGCTCTTCCACAGTTGAGCGTATCATGTGGTATTGTTGGATCCACAGCCCGCCCTCAAAATCCCAAACCACCATTTCCCAAAATCTCTTCATCTGTAGCCGCTTGCATGGGCTGAATAAGACGCCGACGTCTCCTTTGATAGATGACGAGAAGCGTAAATGCTGTAAATCAAAGTATTGTTTTTGAATGACTATTTGCCTTCAACATTTCTAGAATTTCAATAAAGTTATGGAACCGCAGCTAGAGTTCCGTTATTTAGGCAATATTTCCAGCGACAAAGGATTAAACAAGAATGCAACAAACTCTTTGCATCATTCTGACGGAGTGTCATTTATGCAGACATAGGATTCTTCAGAACTGCAGTTCACTTACGTGTTTTGATATTGTTGTCTCTATATGTTCCATTAAGGATGGCTAACTCCATCAGCTGCATCTTCTTCAAGTTGTCTTCGCCCTCCGCCTGTAGAGAAAAAAAAAAAAGATTTTTTCAAGCTGTTCTCGTAGCCGTAGGCCACATTTCCATGCTAACGAGCAAAAAGCGTCTTCACAGCTCATATCTGTGATAATCCACATGACAGTCGACGTGAACGTCATTGGGAAAAGCCCGACGGGGCAGCCAGGTTCTTTGGGTCTAAACACCTGTTGGATGGAGTTCAGGGAAACAGAGATGGTTAAACGCCGCAGAATGCCTTAATGCTGACAGAGACATTAAATGTGAGAATATATATTCATAATCCATATCAGAATGATAATTACTGTAATTTTCTTTACTCCCTTGTGCGCAATCAAATACACAATAACCGTCCTGGCTAATGTCACTGCTGTCAATTAATGTTTGGATAAATAAATACAAAAGCAGCAGCCACTGTCATTATCGCCAAATTAGAGACTGAAATTATTCACGGAAAGCAATTAAGATAGCACCCCCCCCTCCCACTCACACCCATCTATTCCTCTCCCTATGCTTTCTGCTTTGCCTCTCCACCCCCAAACTCCATTTCCCCCGGAGCTAGTGAACACTCAATAACCATGACAACACACGAGGCCCTGTGATTTTCCAGGTAGCGCGTCATCATCTGAGTGGAGACTTTTCTCCACTCGTTTCCAAAATCAAGACCGCGAGTCCGGCTAACCTCAAGTCGAGCCTTAGTGAACTTTGATTTCATGACTTTGTTGCTTTAGGTTCTGAACTTTAAAAGTTAATGTTTAGAATTGCCCTCATTTTAGCATAAAAACACACCAAAACTTCTCAAAACCATCCCATTTGAACTGCAGACCTGTCGTTCAAACTAACCCGCCGACTGACCTTCGATCCTTTGGTGTTACTTTAATGCTAATTTTAGTCAAGCTCCTGTAAAACATTTATCAGTCGCTTCATTCTTTTGACTGAAAACCAGTTTTAGGTGGTGTCATCATGATTATGGTAGGACGTTTAGACAAAAGAGACGTCAAGCTTGATCTGTTCCTCCCAACAAAACTGAAAAGTTTGATAATAAGGGAAAAAAAATTGAAATAAGTTAAAAATAAATTTAATAAATGTAGAGTTTTGTCAGTGATTTTAAGTTGTGACTATTCAAAGATATAGTCGGAAAATGCTGTAACTAAAAAAAACAATAACTAGCAAATTACATGAAAAAATATCACGAATAATCTCAATCAATTTATTCCCAGTTTGTGAATAATTAGTTAATTTTTTAATTGATTCCTGGCCCTAGAAACACATGTCAAGTCTAAAATACGTCTAGAGAAAAAAACCCAAAACAATTACTGGCAAATTCCAAAAAAAAAAAAAATAATAATAATAATAATAAAAACACATTTTAATTGATTAAACCTAGACTTTCTATCCGTTCTTAATCCTAAATTCAAATCAATATTTTATAAGGTTTGAATTACATATTGAGACATTCAATCATTTAAAAATATTTAAATCTAACACTTCAATTTAAGTACATAAGTAGATGTTTAAATTCACTTAAAGAGTGTTTTTAAGACAGATCAGTCTATTTTGTCAATTCATTAACATTAAAACTACATTAAATTATAAAATATATCATTTGTATTTGCTTTTTATTATTATTAATATGAGAATGGATTTAATCAATCATGGGCATCCGGTGTAGAGGAAAAGAGTTTTGAAACCACAAGTCCTAAAATAAAATATCTTTATTTTTGTTAAAAAGACAATCAAGTATTTTTACCGATGTGAGTTGAAACCCGCCCCCTCCCATGAGGATAATTGTTCCACCAAATGAACATCTGATTTAGTTTAAATCAAAGACAGGAGCACTTGGCCCAAACAAAACTGAAAATGTCCACGGCCAACATAGACCATCAAATCCACCTCAGACCTTAAAAATCCAATAAGTAAATGCAGTAACCTCAAAGTCATCAAAAGTACACAAAATACTGAAGGATATGCTAGTTGTAACAACAAAAATGAACAGAGTTTATGTAAATCCACTAATCCTAATTATCTTTTTCCCTGAAAAATAATCAAACCTCGACCGCAACAACTTTATATGACAAGAAATTGAAAGATAAGTCTGCTAGAACTAATGACTGTTATGAAACAAACACATTTTTTATTCATTTGTTTCTCTAACTGGGTCAAGCAAAACACAGAACATTAAGTCACAATAAATCACCGCGGGCTGAACGCAGGTTTTTCTGGTTTGTAGTGACTACAATGGATCAGGGATTTATCTGTGGCCTCTGTCAGCGGAAGGCTGCAGAAACAACAAACGTGCTGCTGAAATCGCACACGCCGCAATTATTAATGAACACAAAAGCCTGCTGTCTCCACAGACTAACCCGGGTTAATTAATAGTTTTCTAAATTAATCGTAGGTCAAACTTTTGAGCAAAAGATATTGCGGCAGTTCCACAAAAACAGTGAAAATCGATAAATAATACAAGCGGAACTCATAATAAGTGGAAATAATCATATCCCTGTTATTACTTGGGTGATGGGGAGATTAAAAGATGCAGATGAGGATGCTAGAGCCGTTTTTATGCTATGTTAGATAAGATTGTCTGTTTGTGGAGGGTTAAGTGGGCGCAGAACACCCGACTAGACAATTTGAAAGCTGAGCAAAAACAAGGGAAGAGCTCAGATGCAGCTGTTAGAATAGAATGTGTGTATTTTTAATGCTGATGGAGCTCCTGTTCTTCCAGGAAACTTGATTTTTCAGCAACAAAATAAACTAAAACAAGCTGTTTTCTTATTGTACTGTTAGAAAATGACAGCGATATTTACAGAACAGGAAAAGCAGCACAAAAACAAACCCTCAAAGTTTAAAAGACAAAAGATGATGATGCTATGGAGGAGCTGCGGCGACCAAATGAGCCTCAGGTAGAGCGGCTCTTCCCCTCCGCCGTAAAAGCTGGGATAAATCAATGATGAACAGCAGTTAATAGTAAAATGCTGCTTTGTTCAAGGTATTTTCACAATTAACAGACTCCTCAGCCAGCGTGCACAGCCCGTAATAAAACATTAACGGTGGGAAAGCGGCGACGAGACGAGCTGCAGTCACGGAGCTGCAGGAATACCCCGGGGAGGAATCGCTGCTGGATTACAGAACCAGAGGAACGAGGGAAGGAAGGAAGGTTTCACTTATCCCTAACATTCCCACAAGTGTGTGTGTGACAAACGTTCACACCCTTGTGCTGCTGTCCATCAGTAAAAAGAAAGAAAGGAAGAAAGAAAAAAAAAAAAAAGCCACTCAATAAAGCTGCTCTATCCACAAGAATCAGATTCAATCAATGAGGCCTATTTGTGAAATCAGCAGAGCGGTAAAAGCTATCAGGGACAAGCAGGACAGAGGGATGAGGTAAGGGGGGTGGGGGGGTGATGAGCTGAAGTAGGTGAGCCGTGTCTCGCTCCCTACCTGACAAACCCGCCATGACGTCAGCTGATGCATGAGAAATCAGCGTCACGCTCCGCGCTGCTGATCCGAGTTTGTGTCAGTCAGTCAGATGAGTGAAAAGCCTGAACCAGAGGACGGTTCTCTGTTCTGTCATTCTACTCATTACAAAAGGTAAAGCAAAGACGGGGGCAAAATGTCAAAAATATCCCAAAAATGTCCTTTCAATTGCTTAATATTTCTCTGAAAAATAGACTGATTGACCTCCAACTCCAGACTGATAATCTGCCATTTTGAGAGGGAGGTAGCCACTCCCACTTACACCTAAATAACACGCCATCTTTGACATACTGTAATCCTTTGACCTTTAATAAAGATCCTAATCAGCTGATTCTAATGTGAAGGAAAGAAGCTCTTGAGCTCCTTTACGTCGACGGCGTAAACAATCACTACAGTGAAGCGTTGTAAAGCAGAGAAACGCTGAAATTGATTGCTCTAATTGCGAGAAACGGTTGATGAGTTACATTAGTCGAAAGAATCTATATACAGGAGCTAAAGTCCATTGATAAAGAGTTAAACAATTACACATTATTTCTCAAAAATACTCATTTCCCACGGTGTATCTGACCTAGGTTTTACATTTAATTCAAAAACAATTTATTTTCTTAGACCAAACTGTCTGGAAATACGAGAGAGAGAGGAATTAGGATTAACAAAAGATGTCCCAACACTGGAGACATTCATAAAAA
Source organism: Oryzias javanicus (assembly GCA_003999625.1). Lineage (NCBI taxonomy): Eukaryota > Metazoa > Chordata > Actinopteri > Beloniformes > Adrianichthyidae > Oryzias > Oryzias javanicus. The sequence goes on along the minus strand of CM012458.1, from coordinate 19,160,635 downwards.
CTGGAAAAACAAACGGGTCAAAGAAGGGGCGTGGTTTAAGACACCATACTGCAGAGTCACAGTAAATGTGTATGCGTTGACTGTATAACTAGCGTAGGTGCTTGAAATTTGTTTTCCACATTTGACCAATCGGTGAGGGGGAGAGGTGAGCTGCAGACACAGCTGCACTTCAGAACCATTTGATGGTTTAACCCCCCAATCCAACCCCTTAATGCTGAGTGTCAAGCAGGGGGGCACTAGGTCCCATTTTTGGACTCTTTGGTATCACCTCCTGATAATTTGGTTTTAGAGCGTCCTGCTCGGTCCACAAACTACGGTGTGTTTTAGATTTGGCCCCCTGTGCGACTGAGCTCGACACCCCTGATCTACAGCAACTACTCTCTCCAATCAGGAGTGAGCTTAAGCAAGAATAGTCATAATGACAAATATAGAGACTGAGTAACATGATGACTCAATAGAAGTCTATGGGATTTTGGCTTCTTGGAGCCAGAACACACTTTCTGATTGAAACACCAGGGAGGAGAGGTCACAGTCTGGATTTCATTTAAAGTCTAAACTATAAAAAATGAGGAGAAATAATTGACAAGAAATGATGGTTTAACAACGGAAAAGTTTGTTTTTGACAGAGACAGAGGGATGGAGCTGCTCCGTCACACGCTACCCATTTTGTTTGCAGATATTTACCGTATTTCCTGGAATAAAGTCGAACTGGAGTACAAGTCGCAAGAGCAAAAAAATGTCTAATTAAGAAGAAGAAACCCATATACAAGTCGCACTTTTACATTTGCCATGGCAAAAAAAAAATCAAAAGAATTATAATGCTTTGATGCAAATGAGAAAAATGTAAAATTCAAAAGTAAAACAATCAATTTCTCCTCCATGTTTGTTCTTCTTCTGGCACTGTTAGAAAAAAATATGGTGCCCTCTAGTGGCTGTTAGCGGAAACAACTGCTAAAAGGTAACCAGTTACTAGTGGAAAAATAACAAATAAACAACCCGGTCTCAGTGAAATGCGTCCCTATTCCACGGCTTTGCACCCTCGGAATACCGTGCATAGTATACGCCAAACACGGTTTTTGCGTGCATATGATACGCAGTTGCAGCCCATTCAAAACAACAGGAGCGGCTTTTAGGTTTCGTTTTGATCACGTGGTCGGATGTTTAGGTTTCTCCGGATCAGGTGACTGATCACGTGACTTTTGAGTTTCTGTCCGGCACCGAGATCCACTCTTTTTTCTGGTGGAAAATCCCTCAGAATAAAATATTTTGTGGACTAATCTTTATTTTGGTAATATTTCTAGCGAGAAATGTACCCGTTACTATCACGACATGCATTTATTTTGGACATACAGTTCGTAGTTTGTCTGTTTTGCTTGACTTTTCGGGCTCGAAAATCGTAAAACAGCAATGTCTGGGGTGCACGGAACAATCACGGAACCGGGCGATCAGCAGGATTTGGGACCCGACCCGCATCGGTGCCGGTTCAAGGTTAGGGTTAGGGAAGGTTCGGAGAACCCGCCCGGAACCGTTTTAATCGGGCCCCGAATGACTTCTGTAAAGCTCGAACGTGATCACTGCCTGGCTACTTCCGGTCCAGGAGACGGTCAAACGTGATCCCGAAACGAAGATTATCAAAATAAAATAATGTTTCTTTAATTTCTGCCTCATAAACAAACACAAATGTCAGTTATTTTAAGTGACAATAACGAGGGAGGCTTTCAGACAAAATAAAGAAAGAAAAACACAATTGGGTTATTTTTTACTTTTCATTTTTATTATTATTGTTAATATATTAATATTTTTAATATAATAATAATAATTATTATTATTAGTGGTAGTAGAAGTAGCAGTATTAATTTATTATTTATTGTTGTTATTATTATTATTATCATCATTATTGTTGTTATGTAAAAATATATATAAAAGGAATGACATAACAAAATCCAATTGATTCATAAATTCATTAATACATTCAAAAATGTATTAATAATAAATAATATCATTGTTATTATTCTTTTTAATAATAATAATAATGTTGTTGTTGTTATTATATCAATAATAAATAAATAATTATTATTATTGATCCATAAGATCAACAGACTCCAAGTTTTTATGATTCTTGAAAGCTGAAGGGGTCAAGAGAGAATCTCACTATTCATGGAACATTTTTTATTGTTATTATTTCTTAAAATTTTATTGATACAGGTTTGTGTCTGTTGTATACTTGGTTTAATAAAATATCAGAGGATGTGCTGTATCATCCATAGGATGAAACATAAATGTAACGTAGCGCTGTCTGATTTCTTCTGGTCTAGCAGATGAAAATAAGTGATCTCAAAACACAGATTCTAAACCATCAGAATAATGTTCCTGTGATTTCTACCTCATAAACTAGTAACGTTTATTCACAGGGCAAGCTTCTCAGTGGCAAGAACAAAATATGGAGGACATCACCTGGGTTTTGGGAGGGAATTTAACATATTTTAGGATGTATAAACACTTGGGCTGTGTTTTGATCACTGTTCAAGTGACAATTAGACAGTTGTTTTCAACATTATTTACTTCTTTGTGTTCAAGACGTAGTCTTTTTAACATACATTCTTTCAGGTGTCTCAACTACATAGTGGCAATGGAACGCTTTTATGTTGCTATGGCGGTAACAAAGGACGCAAAACAAAACCGGAAAGAAGAACGCAAGATCTCAAATCAGAATAAGAGGGAGAAAGAAAGGAAAAAATAACAGTAGACAACATCTAAACAATGTTGCACAAGAGTAAATATATAAATATATTATTCTTAAAAGAAAGGCACAGGATATGTTTCATAGCTTGCAGTTTCTCATAAAATACATGTACAAATTAAAGTCTATTAACTATTTTAAGAATGTGTTCTAAAAATTCAAATAAGACAGGCCTTGTTACATCAGTAAATCATGTTTGAAACCAACAAGAACAAATGGCACTGTCAAAAAACAACATTTATTTATCAAATTTTTCAAATATTATGAAAGTGTTAATACCACATTTTTCTTTTTGGTTTTCTGTTTTTAGACCAAATCTAATCGTTTTGAAATTTAAAAGGAACACTATTGAAAGTTAACCAGCACTGAAAATCATAACAGAAAAATTTAGATTTCTACCATTTTTAAAAACAATGAATAAAACAGTTGCCAAACTATTTATTTTTCATTGCTGCAAGAAGTGTCCGTATTTTTGTCAATTTTTAAAATATTATGAAGTTGATAGATGGATAAATAACATTCAAGATTTTGAAGTGATTTTCTTTTGCTTTTGGTTCAATTAAATAAACAAAAAATAACCGACACAGGTCTCAGTAGATCTTATGATTCTCTTCAGTCAGTCCCTGTCTGCTTGCAGATCCAAAATGAATGTGGTCAGGACAGAATGGATTATAGCAGTGTAGAAGATAGTCAGCAGCTCCTGACACAAGCTTTTTCAGTCACTTCTTAAGCTATCACGGGAAGTCCAACCTCTGCTGAGCCTTTCTCCAGAGTGACTCAACCTGGGTGGTTCACTTAAGGTCCCTCAAAAAAGTGGACCCTAAGAACGCGTATGGGTCTATAGAGGGGACTGTTCTGTGTGAAGAGGATGGGGATGGGGGGGTTGTGTTCCTTCTCCCTGAGGTCCACTGTCATCTCTACAGTTTTAACAATGTTCAGCTCCGGGTGGCTTTGGCTGCACCAAAGGACTAGACGCTCCGTTTCCCGCTCTAACAAGTGGAGGAAAGCACAGTGATGTTTTGATGGAGGAGCTCTGGGATGATAGTATTAAATGCAGAGCTGAAGGCCACAAACAGGATCATGCATAGTTCCCTGCAGAGTCAAGGTGGTGTCAGATGTAGTGGAGAGCTGTGTTGACTTTATCATCTGCGTCATTTAATCATGTGAGAGAGGACTTCTTAGGAACTGGATGATGGTGGATCTGTTGAAGAGACGGGTGAAACTTTGAGGCAGCTGGTCAGAGCAAACCTTCAGACAGGATGGAGACACTCCATCAGGTCCTGGAACCTCCTGATCTTCTGCTTCTGAAACTGTTGATGCACATCAGATCCTCAGTCCAGGTTAGGTGTCCAGTCTGAAGGAAGTTGAGACAAGTCAATCCTTTTGATTAAGATTGATGGGGGAGGGAATGCTATGTTCCTTTAGAACCTGAATAGAAGTCGTTATGGTGGCAGCTCTCTGCAGGGTGGGGGTGGGCATCTCTTTTCATGAGAGTCTGCAGAACTTTAGAAACTGCAGTTGTTGGCAGAAAACTGCTCTGTTATCTTTGCAGTGTTGGTCATATTAGCTCCCTTGATCTTCTTTTTCATCTTGTTCCTGACCTATTTCTAAAGGTCACGACCCCCACTCCTGTAGGCCTCTTCCTTGTCCTTGCATTGCCTCAGCAGCTGTAAACCGTTGTTTGATGTTGTTGAATTTGCAGAAGGTTTTGGTCTGCAGGCATGTCCTCACAAAAACTGATCTAGGTGTTCCAATCTTTGCATTTTGCATCTTGGACTCATCCGTCCATCTCTTAACAGTCTTCACTTTGGGTTCAGCTGATTTCAGCTTTCTTCTGTCGGTTGGGATGACATGAGGCATTGGTTTGAAAGTCTCAAAGCAGCGCAGGGAACTGAGTGATGCATCGTGTAGTAGTGGAGTGTTCGTGGGACAGGTCACCTGCTGTTTGTAATAAACTTAATTACATTTGAAAAATATATGAAAAAACAAAACAGTACTGACCCTGAAGAGCCTGGATAACCCTCGATGGGGCTTTAAGCTAGTGGATCCTGTAAAACCTGCTGATGGGTCGCTCTCATTAGAATTAATACATACATCACTGTTGAAGTGTGGGACCTCTGTAAAATTCAAAATTCATCTATACATTTAAAAAATGTGAAATAGCTTTAGTATGTACTCAAAATCTGGAAAGTTAGACTATATTTCTTCACAGAAGTCATGCATCCCAGAATGTACTGCACATTTTAGGAGGAGACTGGGTTGAAATTTTACACTTTTAGCAGCAAAGTCGACAAAGTTATGAAGCTCCAATTAATGTCTATTCATGTAAATTGCATAAACCTTGTCTAAGTTTCAGGGAGGACTGATCAAACGTCCCTTGTGTGATCATTGTTGTTTAGGAACAATCCTCTGAACTTCTTAAAATGTACAAACTAGGACTTGTTACTATGCAGAGTCTAAAGTCCTTGTCACCAACAGATTACATTAAACACAAGCATACAAGAATCCTGAAGTTCTAAATAATTAAGTTTCAGAAAAATGAGTTTGTCAATTTTTACAGCACTGTCAACTTTATCAATTTCTAAAATCTAAAAAACATCTGTTCATTTATCAATTTAGCAATACCAGAGCTCATATTCATTTATATCATTATTTTATTAATAAGTAATTTGTTTAAGCCTCCCATCTCTTTGACCTGTGGTCTGATAAGAAGTTAAAAGTAACTATTCACAATAAATTAGGGATATTATTTACATACATTTGGTACAATGTACAAATCAAAACAATTACATAGTCAGCCCCAAAACAACCTGTTTATCTCACACCCAAAATTGCTTCCCAACCCAATCTCTAGTGAAACTTGACGGTAATTCTCCAAATATCCTAAAGCTTTTTTGAATGGCGTAGACCAGGGGTGTCAAACTCAGTCGCACAGGGGGCCAAAATCCAAAACACGTCTTAGTTTTTGGGCCAAACGGGATAAACATTTATTGAACACACTAGAACTACATTATTAAAACTTTAAAACTGTAACTTTTTAATAGAATTATGAATTAAATATTAATGGCATCACCAGCGAAAATGTTGGTGTGAATCCTGTAAGCTAAATTTGATTGCTGAAGATGAGTGCTGATAGATTAATTTTAATAAAGAATAAAGAATTGTCTGAATAGTGAGATTCTCTCTTGACCCTTTCAGCTTTCAAGAATCATTAAAACTTGGAGTCTGTTGATCTTGTGGATCAACAATGTATTTATGAATCAATTGGATTTTGTTTATGTCATTCATTTTATTTTATTTTTTTACATAATAACAATAATGATGATAATAATAATAACAACAATAATAATAAATTAATACTGCTACTTCTACTGCCACTAATAATAATAATAATTATTATTATTATATTAAAAATATTAATATATTAACAATAATAATAAAAATGAAAAGTAAAAAATAACCCAATTGTGTTTTTCTTTCTTTATTTTGTCTGAAAGCATCCCTCGTTATTGTCACTTAAAATAACCGACATTTGTGTTTGTTTATGAGGCAGAAATTAAAGAAACATTATTTTATTTTGATAATCTTCGTTTCGGGATCACGTTTGACCGTCTCCTGGACCGGAAGTAGCCAGGCAGTGATCACGTTCTAGCTTTACAGAAGTCATTCGGGGCCCGATTAAAACGGTTCCGGGCGGGTTCTCCGAACCTTCCCTAACCCTAACCTTGACCCGGCACCGATGCGGGTCGGGTCCCAAATCCTGCTGATCGCCCGGTTCCGTGATTGTTCCGTGCACCCCAGACGTTGCTGTTTTACGATTTTCGAGCCCGAAAAGTCAAGCAAAACAGACAAACTAAGAACTGTATGTCCAAAATAAATGCATGTCGTGATAGTAACGGGTACATTTCTCGCTAGAAATATTATCAAAATAAAGATTAGTCCACAAAATATTTTATTCTGAGGGATTTTCCACCAGAAAAAGAGTGGATCTACGGTACCGGACAGAAACTCAAAAGTCACGTGATCAGTCACCTGATCCGGAGAAACCTAAACATCCGACCACGTGATCAAAACGAAACCTAAAAGCCGCTCCTGTTGTTTTGAATGGGCTGCAACTGCGTATCATATGCACGCAAAAACCGTGTTTGGCGTATACTATGCACGGTATTCCGAGGGTGCAAAGCCGTGGAATAGGGACGCATTTCACTGAGACCGGGTTGCAAATAAACGAGTCTATTAATGCTTAAAAAAACATCACAAATAAGTTGCTCCTGAGTATAAGTCACACCCATGACTAAACTATGAAAAAACTGTGACCTTTACTCCGGAAAATACTTTTTTTAAAGTAAATCTGCATCTCCACTCGTTTAACAGCCAAATGTAATCCTCTTCTCCAAACACCATAACAAGTGGTGTTGAGGAAATGGAAGAAACCTTCTCTAGCCTTCTGGTAATGTCAGAGCAGGAAAGGAACTCACGAACAAGCCAGAAAGGAGTGAAGACGAAAGGAATAAGGGAGGAATATGAGAGAAAAAGAAAGACGGCGTAGTAAAAGCCAATTTGTCTGCTCTGGTGTGGGCTGACACTGGCTGAGGCCGACTTTCCTGCGCTGGCCTCGCTGCCAGTCATCAGAAACAGGCGTATGCACACACACACACACACACACACACACACACAGATCTTAGGCCTTCACTGGGCAAAGGTCAGACTCTCTCCAAACTACTCCAATTACCTCAGCAGTAAACACAGCCTGCCCTGGATGCCTCTCGGGACACACGGGGGGGCTGTATGTGTAGAAGTGAGAATGAGAAGGGAGGGGAAAAAAAAAAAAAAAAACTCAGCAGAGTGGAGAAAAGGAGGTGATATAAGGAGCTGTGGGCAGGGAGGAGCAGATGACTTCATGTAGCGGGGTGGAACTGGTTGTGGCAGCAGCTGGTTTTTCCCGCCTGCTCCGTTCCCCTCCCTCTTTCCCCTTAATTCCTTCCCAAACTTTAACATCTGGAGGGAAACGATTACTCTTGCCAAGCTGTCAAGATGACTTATTAACAATTCCACACTCTTCAGAGGCAGAGGGTTAGAGGAAGGGGAAGACCGAAAACACGCAGGAAGATTTAGAACGTCACTACTCCAAATAAATAACCCACAAAATATTCATTTTACTCAAAGCTACCAAAGCACGGGACCCAGATAACGGCACCAAGGAGCACCACGGATGCAACAAACCGGATTCTACAAAAAAAAACAGTGGTGGAAAAGAAAAATCTGCATACCAAACAACAATTTTTGTCATTACTTTTTAAATTTTCCTGTCACAAGGGAAATAATGCATTCAAAGCATTGTAGACATTTATTATTTAAACATTTTAATGGCAAAGAAATCTAATATAGAAGAGGAAAATAAATATATTTGGAAGCAGTTTACTTCAACAAATAATAGTTTTGACGCGTTTGCTGGAATAAGACTATTTTTAAAGTTAATTTTCCATCTTTTGAACTCTTGTAAACATAACTGCCAATCGGGCCTCGACTGTATTCCCCAAAAGTCAATCCCCCGTTTTTTGCAGTCTTGTTCTTTCACAACACTCTGGTAAAGCTTCTTTATTCTCTACTCGCAGACAGCTCTGTTTGCCATTAGTCCTGCTAAACCACAACACAGCAGCTCATTAGCATAAGAGCGCACCTGACTTCAGTCAGATTATTATGAAGGTATCACAGCGGCTCCACCCCATTACAGTCAATCACACAGTTTAGTCAAGTACAGTAGGAAGTGTCAGAAGACAAAGCAATGAATGAACCTGTCTGTTAATAATTCCTCTTCTACAACATGAAGGACATCAGTGTCTGACTATGTGCTAACGCTGTTTCATTAGTGACTTAATTTAGAGAGAATGTTTATACATTAGGGCCGCCACAAACGATTATTTTAATAGTCGACTAATCACCGATTATTTTTCCCGATTAGTCGACTAATCGTTTCGTGGGCAAAGTGGATGTAAAGATGCTGAAGTTGATAACATGCTAAAATATTAGTTAAATGCCAAATTAGCCAAAAAATAAAAAGAGCCAAAGTTAGCCAAAATAGCTAGCATGCTGTTGAAATATTAGCTAAACTCCAAATTAGCCTTAAAAAAGAAGGGAAAAATCCTATTTTAGCCAAAAAAATTTAGTCAAATTTCAGATTTTTCATGTGTTTCTAAAATATAAGATAAACTCAAAATTTTCCTAAAAAAAACTTTTAAAAAAAGCTTAAGTTAGCCAAAACAGCTAGCATGTAGATTAAATATTAGCTAAACTCCAAAATAGCATAAAAAAACCTTAATAAATACCAAAATATTCCAAAAAGCTAACAGAATACTATTATAACTTTTAACTTTAAAACACTCTGACCTCATACAATATAAAGTAACGACTAATCAACTATTAAATTAGTCGTCGACTATTTTAACAGTCGATTAGTCGTCGATTAGTTGACTAATCGTGGCAGCCCTATTATACATATCTGTTATTTTATTAACTGACATTAAAACTACAAAAAATATATATATATACATAGAAAACTACTCAAATTGCCACAAAGAGAGTTACAAAAAAAAAAAGACAACTGAGCTTCTAGTAAACATGTATTTCCACTTAAAGTTTAGAGCAAAGTTCAGTTTAAAATTGAAAAAAAAAAAAACCTTTGTTGGCAATAAATCAAAGAAAACTTTTTTTTTTAACGTCTTGTACTATAATCTGGTCTATTAAGTGGGCAAAAGTCAAGTGAATGTCAGCAAAGACAAATGTCTACTAAAAAACTAAAATACTGAGTGATCCGGTCCAATAAGAAGTGGTAGAGTGCGGTTTAGTTCTGGTGAGAGTTTCCACTCATTTAAGCCTCGCTTAAATAACACTCTTAATTAATTTAATTTGTTCTTTTATTTCTGTTTGCAGGAGTTTTCAATAAAAACTCATGAGTAAAAGAGTACACAGGAAAACACAAAAACGATGGAAGCGTTAGCTTAAACGAGCGCTGTATTGCTGCTTTCTAATGTTGTCATCACTTTCTGACGATCACTGGGTGGTCACAGCGGCCCCGCCACAACCGTTCCACTTCAATGGACCTCAAGAGGTACGGTTCGGTACAGTTTAATGGGTCCATTTAACAATGAAAACACTCCAAATACCGGACCTTACCGCTCGGTGGAAGCCAGGCTTTTGTGTCTTTTCATGGAGCAAATGAGGAAAACTGACAGACTTACTCTACATAGCAGACATGTAATGTTTCTATTTTGATAGAAATCTGCAGTGTGTCATGCACAAATTCTGGTTGATCTTATTGATCTCAAACTGATTTTCTTTGGTACTCGGCGTTCAAAAATCTGTCAAAATGTTTTAGTGCACGGAGCATTATGGTTACTGTAGGTGGGAGCTAACTGTTGTGGATAAAAGAGGTCAACGTGAATAACAACACAGGAGTTTACTAGAAAAACTTCCATCAAATCCTCTCTATGGGTAGCGTAGTCACATCACATTACATGACTGCTTTGGTGCTCCAAGAAATATGGCCGACATTTATGAATCTCTACATTTCATCCAGTATTTATGGTCTTGTAGTCAAAGTGCAGGTAAAACTATGGGAAGAAATGTTCATTTAGGCAGCAACTCTGGGCCTCGAGGGCCGCGTTACTGCATGGTTTCATACATATCCTGCTCTGGCGTGTTCTAATTGGCTGGACACGCCTGAACCAGGTAATCCGTCATGAGTAGGGCTTGAACATCTGGAAATCATGCAGACCCAGTGACCTTCGAGGCCTGGAGTTGACTATCCCTGGATTTAGGCTGAAAGCAAAACGACCGTCATTGGACATTCCTAAATAAATCTAACAAACAATCAACTAACACTTCTACAAACAATAAATAAAAACGAATGTATGGGAGCTTTACAGAAACCCTTTTGGCCACCAGCAAGACAAATAGAAGGAACAAGTATATAAATCAATTCGGTTTTTCTCAATCATAACCAGCTTAACACTACATTTTCTGTAATTACTTTGAAAGGTTAAAGCAAATAAATAGGAAGGAGAAATACACCAGCAAATGTAAAGGTTGTCCAGCTGCAGTGGCCTTTTTTACAAATACATTAAATCAAGTCGAGAGTGTTTCACGATCGCACCGTGCTGCACAGTCCAAGCAAAGCTGTCCGTTTTCTTTCTCACCTTTGTCACATTTTCTATGCCTTACAAGAAAATTCTGTCTTCACTCCACTTCCTATTCCATATATCAAATTCACACTTGCAAAACCTACCATATTCAACCTTTTTAGTTCCATTTCACCCTCTCTCTGCGTTTCCCCAGCCCCCCCCTTTCCCTATTTTTCCACCTATCACACCAGCAGACTGTGTATTGTTCCGCTGCTGCCATCTTTTAATGCCATCCAATCAAGCAGGGAATATCTTGAAAGGATTTAGCCAGGGATGATTTGGGAGCTTTAAATATTTCCAAGGGATTTGCATCAGATATCCTGACTCAGAGCAGATCGCTGGAGCGGTCTCTTCATACAGAGATCTGAGAATCTATTTCAAAATATCATTTTCATCCTCCCCGTACATGTGGACGCATAGAGGAAAGTATTTTGGGGGTTTGTTCAGATGCACTTTTGTCCTTGGCAGCTTGATTAGCAGTGACAGATTTGATATTTGGATCAATTTAGGTCATATTTCAGAACTAAAAATGTTTATGAATAAAAATGACATGCATCAAGTAGAAATAGAAAATGATATTTTGATTAAACAAACCCCACAATAGAAGAATGTGAAGTCCCAAAAAAAACCTTTTCTGGCTTCTTGATGTTTTTCTTTTTTTTACATCCAACAGCTCAGAAGCCCCTTCCTCGGTGGGCCGCACACTAGTCCCACAGATTCTTCATGTGTTTCTTCTGTTCACAAGTGGTCACTCGAGACCTATGTGGGGATGCATGTCGATGCATTGTGTGAACACAGAGCTGTCCACTAGATTTATAATACGAGGCTTGAAATGTCTTTTGGAGACGTCTTCCTTGAGTGTCCTCCGTCTGCGCCGCAGTAAAACATCAGACCAGCCGGCAACGCTTTGAAAATGAGGAATTCTAGAAAACCTAAACAAGAATTAAAACGGGAACGGCTGCATTTATTCATAGTTTTCTTTTCTACCATTTACCACTCTGAGTCAAACAGTGGTGATTTTCAACGTAGTATGTTACCATACTGGAAAGACAAACATGACTTTTAATCCTAGAAGCAAAATAAAATCAAAAGAAGAAAAAAAAGCTCCTGAAAAAACTAAGTTAATACTGTACTTTCTGCCACACAGTCAATTTTCAAACATAGGTCATATATTAAACTTTACAAGTCACATTAAGTGAGACAAAAGGGTCAAGCCATGTCCAAATTCCCTCCTTAATCACTAACTACTAAAAAAACTGTATAGTGCGGGGCTATATAGTGCCCCGGATGTTAAAAACAATTCAAAAGCCATGGATTTTTTTTTAAATGACAAATAAGATGTCGGAGATTTCACAAAGAAAAAACTATTACATACGAGCATTTTTCTGATGATGAAAACTTGGTCTATTAAAATAAAGATAAATCAAAAGACATTTTTTTTCATGAAAATTGTTCAAACGCAATGCATTGTGGTCTATATTTTCCAGTCTAGTATACATCGATTCACACTGGTTTTTCGCAGAGACTTCTGGGAAATTTCAAGAGCACGCCATTGTGGAATTGTGGGTTCAGACGGCAATACAAAATGGTAAAATGACTCAATAGTGCACTACACAGAGTGGTAGTATCGATAAAATCTCTAATCGATGCTGCTTATTGATCTAGTATTGTTGTTGATACTTTTCTGTTTGAAAACAAGGAGAGAGTAGAAAAACAACAGGTAGCCCATTTCATTTTTATTAAAATTTCAAGAACTAATCCTCGACATTCAACACTTTAGTCACGTGTTTTGCATGTGTACTGCTAGCATACATACTTGTTATAACGATCACGGTGCTACACGTTTCACATGGACGGTCAAACACCTGGTTACGGTGTATTTTAGGGCGTTGTTTGGACAGGTTACTGCTGTTCCTGCCTTACAAGCCACGTTTTTGTTACATTCGAGACAGCGAGCACTATCTACTTTGGAAAATACAGACACACTTTGGACTTCTTTGCATTTGTTGTCACTTCTCACCAGAGTGACCACTAGAGGACCAAAGGAGATAGAAATTGTCCAAGCAATAGAGTTAAGGCTGAAACTTATCGGTCCGGTATAAATTGATAAAATGGCACTGGTACTAAATGGTGCCCGTTTGGATACTGCATCCTTAGTAAGTACTGAAGGAATTCAGATGCAACCTCATGGATAAGTCTGTCAGGTTCTCAGACTTTATGAACCGTCTTCCCAGTAATTCTAGATCTGGTTGGTGACACGTTAGACAAGAGAGTATCACAAAATCTAACTCCTAACCTTGTTAATTACGCCAAAAAAACAAAGTCTGCCACATTTACATCCTACCCGGCCGGCATAGTGTATTCACAATAACATCCAACCTTGTTTGCAACTCTCAAAACAGACTGATCTCAAAATTTCGGCGATATCAATAAACACAATTAGAACAAATCCACGCATAAAGCGCTCTGGATTATAAAGTGCACTGTCATTTTTTGAATAACACTAAGACTTTTAAAGTGTGCTTTATAATACGGTACGAAGACAAAAGAAAAGAATGAACACTGAAGCAGCCAGGGGCGGGGCAAAACGAACCATCAACTCATCAAATGACTTAGGTAATGGCTGGCAGCTCAGTGGCCACTGAATTTGATGAGCACTCTAAGCTCCAATCCTATTTTTTCTGCCTGGAACAGTCTTTGGAGAGGCGAGAACGAAAGAGGGGTGTGCATTTGTGTGTGCATTCCCGGTTCACCGGTGCTAAAAGCTCGGCTTTTGCGCATTGCCCTTTGGAAGTTCTGACATTACTGTGGAGGGAACCATGTCTACAGTGGCATGTATGAAAGATAAAGAAACAAAGTGCCAGAGAGATGATGAGGCCAAGGTTTAATCAGCATCGAGCCTGAAGAGATTGAGAGTGCTAACCTCGACTCTCATGCAATCAAACCACAGGAGTATGCAGACTTCTGTATTTCCTTGGCTCTCTGTAAGGGGATTAAGGGGACCTTCAAAGGGAAGCGGTGATTGGCCAGGGGCCTGGCAAGGTCCCTTTCCCCACCACTGGAGGACCAAGGCAGATTAAAATTGTCCAGGCTTCTCAGCCTGTTACGTTAGCGGGCCTCTTTTCCTGAGTTGTGTATTTGGCCACTTAAATTTCAGACACGAACAAGCAGGTGGATTAAGAAAGAGGAATTTAAAAAAAATTATTCCAGGGACCTGGGTGGTTAGGGAGAGAAGTACACAAGAGAGTGTGTAAACTAAAATTAAAAGGACAATACAAGTGGCAAAGGCAATTTTTCAAGTGGCGCTGCGGGCCGGTGTAAACAGAGTACACGTGCACTGGGGACTGTGGTTGACTTAAATGAATGAGACAGAGGAAGTAACGGGACTAATTCCCTCGGGGCTCTCATACACCAAGCCAACAATCAGCTGTCGGGAATGTCAAGAGTGTCACTGAACATCTGTTGTCCTTGTCTCGTCACTGCGCGAGTCACCATGAGCATTGCCAAACCCAAAGTGCATTTTGTTTCCCTTAGACTTTTCCCCCAGGTTCCTTTGTAACACAGATCGCCCTGATTGGCCAACGAGTGTTGCAAAGGAGGGCGGAAGAAAGCGGGCAGAAGTAAAAGCAAATGGCTTAACGCATGAGCACTCCTATTACTGATTCAAAGCCATCAAAAACACAACATCATATATATCATATATAGACCAGGGGTCTGCAACCTGCCGCTCCAGATCCACATGTGGCTCTTATCTCTCCATGGTGGCTCTTTGGTCAAACATAAAATAAGTCAGGGAGACTGCTGACCCAGCTATGTTACCGTCAGTCAGCAGCTCGCTGTTAAGAGCTGCCTAACCAAAACTACTTAAAGAAAACAAATAAACAAAGCCCACAAACTAAGACTACCAAGATCCAACCCCAAACTAAAAGAACAAAACCCAGCAGTGTAAGACTGCTGAGGACAAAGATGGTATAATTACTGTTTTTTTTTTTTTGAATAGGCATTATTTGGACTTCGAGTAATAATAAATTATTCTATTCTGTTCTATGTGGCTATTTCTAGGTTTTGATCAGTAGAAAACTAGCCAAAGTGGTTCTTTTACTGTTAAAAGGTTTTCAACCCCTGATTTAAACAAACTCTGTATTGTTTCATTAATGTGAAGGTAAAGAAGTATACATTAGTATTTTCAGTCCTTCACTTGAAAAACCAAAAGTACATTTCTGGTATAAACTGCGACTTCGAAGGCTCCTCATACTGGACTCTGTGTGTTTTCTGTGGCAAAATGAACGGACAGACTGATGAGGGAAACAGCAGTGAGCGAATTCCAGTCCCACAGCCACGTGTGTTGTTCTCGTGTCACTGAGTGCATTCAGGCAGGACACCTCTGGGTAGCTGTGCAGCTTAAAGAAGCAGTTTCTCCCCCCAAACTTAGGCAGTTGTGCAAACGCTGCTTCTGCACGCTTGGAATCAAGAAAAAAAACACAAACGATGGCGTTTGGAAAAATGGTTCCTTCTCACTGTTTGTATCAAAGTCTGACAGCCGACAAACCAACACAAAATGTCTACACACATCAGAAAATGGTTCTGTCAATTATTATTTTGAAATGCTTTCATGTTAAAGAAAAACAATAGAGCTTAGGCGGCATGTGCATTCTTTAAACAATGTTACTGACTCATTTGTCAATGCCTAATGCAGTTTATAACAAACTGATTTTAGAATCACGTTGGAACGGTCTGTTTCTCCGCTATCATACTTTCTCTCCATAGTTGGACGAGATAAGAGAATGTGTTTAGGATTAGGGAGGTTGTTCATAACAAGATTACAGTTTCTTTAGATTATGAGCCACCTGTCTGCCCCCCAGGAGAGTAAGAGTTAAAATATGAAGGAATGGACAGATGGTGATGTGGAGGAGAAACATGGTGGGGGAGCTGCCTTTCGGGCAAGAGCTAACCAGCTCCCTCAGCACACTCTAAACTGCTCATATTAAGAAATAAAAATGTCAAACTGGAAGATTTCCGTGACCTATGTAACACGACACCAGAATTTGTTGTCAGTAGTTTGCAACTCCTGTGCTGTAACTAATATGACAGAAATATAGTAAATGAAAAAAAAACAGTTAGTTGGTAAAAACAAAACCAAGTGATACAAGTAGTTATACAAAATGTGACAGTAAATAACTTGTTGTTAATACATGTTAAATGTCAGGGAAAGTTCTGGAACTCATTAAGTTAAAAAAAAAAAAAAGAGAAAAAAATATGGCACAAGAGGTTCTTTGTGGGTCACGGGACATTTTTAAAAGTCCTCTAAAGATTTCACAGAAATCAGTCAAACAACAGCAAGAAGGATGACCTTTAAATAAAAGTTTAATTCAAAATAAAGTGCACGTTTTCCAAGTTCTAAAAATAGGCATTTTAAGTGGAACTAAGATTTTTTTGCACAGATGAGAGAATTGAGAAACAGATTTGCAACGTCCTTTACAAAAATGGTAGAAAAGCTGCTTTTGTTTACTATCTTGCACATAACAGAAGACGACTTAAAATCATATACTTTTACATTATAATTGATCTTTAAATTCTATCACCTTTTTTCGCTATTGCAATTATGATTTTCATAAAAGTTATAAGGACAGTTTCTGGCAATATTTCATTAGAAATTTGAGTTTTGGGCAGGACCATATGGAGAGAAAATAGTCTCACTCCCATTAGTGCGCGCGTAATTCTTCATTTGTAACTCATGTTTGTGCAGAAGTAAAACAATTACAAAATAAAAAAAAAATACTAAATACAATTCACATGCACAAATTAAAATTACAACAGCTTGAAACTACTTACACATGCAAATCAAGTATGTATCACTTGTTACACACTCGAAAAACCTCAGTTACACACAAATCTGTGGTGAAACTTGTTTCACGTCTGAAAGATTTGTGATGCGTTTAAATACTACTAGAATGCTCGGTCATCACAGTTTTCTCATCAGCCGTTTTGAACTTAGATTGTAAATTTTATCTAGTGAGACTTGACATTTTTCCACCTTCTTAAACAGATATTCCCAATAATTAATATTAATAAGTAAAAATAAGTCTTTTCGGGCTGTCCCAAGTTCTGGTCACAATCACAGGGAATTTATTAAAAAAGGCGGCGGCTGCTGGTGGGTGGGCGGGGATTTGTGCCTAATTTTTAAAGATGTGTAATTAGATTCAAGCTGTTGTAATTTTAATGTGTTCATGTGTAAATAGTATTTTTTTTTTATTTAATCATTTTTGTACTTAATTACAAATCTGAAATTACGCACGCACAAATCCAAAGTTAAACACAAATCAAGAATTACGGATGTACAAATGAAGGTGATAGTTATTACTCTCTATAGGACCGTTGGTACGGAGTAACCCCCAAAAGCTCAGACACGAATAAGATAAGAATGTCGTACGTAGATCTAGTCGTCTAGAACGGAGCAGAGCATTCTAATGAACGTATTTTCCAAGTCACAAATAAATTTGGTTTTTAAACTGCCTTTTTTTTTTGTCTACTCCTGATTCACATCGATTTAAATATGGAGAAAAATACCCGCAAATGCAATTTAAGAAAAATATCTTTTAAACATGTTTTCCATCAGAAAAATGCCACAAAACAGAAAAACACCAAATCCCGTTTTTTATCAAAGTGGGTCTTTAATCTCATTTCAAAACCCTCTTAATAAACACAGATTAACAATTAGACCTTATTTGAATAATCTGGTCTAAACTGAACTAAATCAATCTGGAATTTCTCGTTTCCGGATGAACTCAAACTTTATAAATGACCAGATTTTTAACGATAAAACGCTCGTCTTTGGGATCCACTTCTGTATAGGTACAGGATAGACGGAGATGAGTAAAAAAGGAGGAATTAAGAATGGATAATGATGAAAGAGGACGGCAGGAGCAACAATAGCTTAGGGTCAAAGGTTACGCCGTCGCTTGGACACATTATGTACCGTTTAAGGGAGAACGGCTGCCAAAGACGGAATTAAAACGGCGGCAGCAAAGAAAGAGGAACGCGCCGCGGTAGTCTTGCCGTATAAGTAGAGTTCACCGAGTCAAGGAAGCTAATTAAAGAGATGATTAACATTCATGTGGGAGATGTGTGGTCTATGTGGAGGTGGGTTAGATGCTCTCACACACACACACACACACACACACATAATGAGAGCAGTGAGAAGTGCAGTCCAGCCTATTGTAACTTTGGTGTCCTGGGAGGAGGAGATCAGGAGGTTAATATGATCCAATCCGGCTCCTTCATTAGCCTGATGAAGGTAATAACAGTCTTTTGGGGGAAAATACTCGACAGGTTGACTACAACCGTCTCGAGTGTGAAAATGGCACAAATACAAACAGGAGATTTATTTATTACACATAATCTTTTGCACTCAATATCATTTAGTAGCTAAATTGTTTCATGTACTTGTATTTAATTAAGGCTAAAATATAAGCAAATCCATAAGATTCTATAGGAAATGAGAGCGTCTAAATATAGATTTAGTATAATATCACACATGAATAAAAACGTAAAAGGAGAGTAGATGGAGTAAATAAGATGAGAGCGGTGGTGATAGGTAAACCCAACAGACAATAAACATCATTAGTTGGAGAGGCACACATGGGTAGGTGCAGCCAGATGGTGTTTTGTACTCATTTGTCATACACTGCTGACGCAGACACAAAGACAGAAGGAAGGAATCGAAGCTGGAAAGCGAGGAATAAAAAGTCGGTTAAACACCGCCTCGAACAGCCTTCCTCTGTTCACATCCAGCATCATCGTCTCTCCATCCTCAGCCGTTCTGATGTGGCTGCCATTGTGCGCTCTGCCAAGCCGGATGCATACTAGTGAGAACAGACACAACGCCCCACAGATCGCCAAGCTTGGCATGCATTAAGGTCCATCTGTGAGCCTTTGACAGAAACACTACATACTTTATGTTTTTGCTAAAACCGGTTCGTGGCAGCACCAAGAAACAAAAGAAAATTTGGAGCTGATGGAGAACTTTACATCTACTGTCCAATTTGGAATATTTGAAGAATAATCAATTATTTATATGACGAGAATGTTAACAAATAATAAGAGAAGGGATTGAAAGGATGGATGGGAATGTGTGGGGGACAAAGAGCACCGGAGGGAGCAGCATGTTGGGCTTTTCAGGCGGGACTGGATTTCCACGATCCTAAAATGGAGAGTAATGCCGGAGGCCACTGTCTGCCCCGATCGCTCGCCGGATCACTTTGTTCTCGGCAATGACAGTTTCATTCATGGAAACCCGTGCTCCGCTCTCCAGGGCCAAAGGGCTGCTGCACTTTCAATGTGCTGTTCTCTTACAGATTTTCTCGTCTTTTAAATGCTTACAGTGAGTATTAAGACGGGAAAGAAAGACGATGTACCGTCTTATACATTATTTAGATGATAAGTGCCAAACTAAAGAAAAAAATCCATTACTTTGATTAAAAGAGTCTGATTTATTTTTAAAGATGCGGATTTATAAAAACAACAGACTGCGAGTTTTAAGAGAGACTTTTTAGAAATGCTTTTGTTATTGAATGTTTGGAGTGTGTAGTTAGAATATTTTCAGCAGTTGTGGTACTTATGTGGTAAAAGACATTCATGTGTCAAAACCTTCACGGCAGACGTGAAAATTATGGCTGTGTACCGCTAATTATTTCTAGAATCAGTTTAATTCAATTCACTACAGCCTTGATCATTTTGATTCCAATTTTTTATTTTTGATTCTTTCAATCCCCTACTTTCAATTAGATTTAATTCAATTTTGAGTATTTATATTAACCTGATACGGTTCACGTACTGTAAGATTTATTGGTGATATAATATTGAGATTGTTAACAGCATATAGTGTTATATGGATTCTCAAACAGAAAAACTCCAGTAATTGTTCTGCCTCTCCTGGAGGGCGTTTCAGTTTGGCCATTGGATGACGATCGCGCTATTAGCATTAAATGTTTTTCCAGAAGAAGAAAAAAAACTGTTTAGATCAAAAATTTTTACTTTAAAAAATATTTCCTTAAAAGAGTTTGGAAAATTCATACCTAAGAGTTTGTAAAGATGTTAATTTAGTCAGTGGAGTATGTTTAGGTTGACTTTTAGCATTAGCCATCCTATGGGAAATCTCATTTTACGTTAGCATCAAGCTAGCGGACTTTAGCATTACTCGTTGGATCAATCTCTACTTTTAAAGCTCGATTATGAGTCTATTAGATCGATTAATCAATTTTAACCATCCAGTCCTAATCAAAATATTTATATTTCAGAAGAAAAAAAAATTGTTTTTTGTACACATGGTTCGAATTTTTATGCACAATTCAAATTTAGCTAAAAAAAACTGATTGGTTCCCATTAGAAAACAATCATTTCGATTAAACTTCACTGAATAAAGTGCATTTTTCATCAGAAAGTTCAGACTTGATGGTGATTGCGTAATGCTGGATAACTATATGTCTGGAATTTTGCTTTCAACGCCTGCCAACAGTTCAATGATTATTTTGCTCTTCAGTCTTTCAAGGGACAAGAAGAAAAGTGCAGAGGGCCTATCAGGATTTATCTCTATGCTGCTGCTCTCTGAGCAGGAGGTTACCTAAAGTGCAGTGTCGGTTTGAGCGCCTTAACGAAGGAATCAAGGGATGAGGGGAGCCTTTCAATCAGTGTGTGTGTGTGTGCCCGCATGTGAAAGTATTCTCCCTTTTTTTTGGAAATTGTGCGTTTTTTCTGCGTTTCTGGGCGCCTGTGTGTGTGTGTGTGTGTGTACACTAGGGCAGGATCAGTAAAATAAATCCACACTTGAAAGAGTAGCTCAATCATGTTCTCCCACACATCTCTCCGATGCTTCGGCTTCCATCTCCTCATCGATGCTTCATAGCTCATAGTTCATGTAAAGTTGAAGAGTTCACAAGACCGAGACCAGAGAGGTGGAGACGGATACCAGACAGAAGAGAGACGACCTGGATCAGGCATGGAGTTTGGAACGTCAATGAGTTGATAATGTCTGGTTGAAACGGCTGTTATTTCTCATCTATTGTCTAAATAACAATAGGAGGAAAAAAGTCCTAATTATTTATTATGATGTACTTTGATATAGTAGAGGTATAAAAGCGTGTTAACTAATGAAACCACAATGTTGTCTCATTTTTGTCAATTGTGCATTTTCAGTAAATAGTCCATTTAAAAGCCCATCTCTTCAAAAATTGTTTTTAACGCGTTCTTGTAGTATTTTTCGACTAAAACGGAGGTAGCAGTGATGCAGGCGCTACAGTTAGCGAGCCACAAGCTTCCTGCTCCGCTCCATTCTGATGCATCTATACTTGCAGACACATAGATCCATGAACGTCTTTGTTTTCCTCATCCGAGCCGACATGCGGCTCATAACTGTACATTTGGATTGCTCCAATATTGCTCTCCATCTTTGTTGCACTGTAAGCTGCAGGAGAGCGTGTAAACGGCTGAATCATTCTAAGACTTATTCCACGCCAACAACACGTTCTTAAACCAAACGTCACATATTGACGTTTGGTTGAGGACCCCTCTACGTCACTTTTTGACGTTTTTCTGATGTGCTGGCTGTCCGTAAAATCAAGGGTCCACAACACTTTGGACACGGTACTGGGAGCGTACTGGTCCTCGGGATGTGTCCAGTACCTGGACCGTAGCCCTGAGCTCATACGGCTAGTGTCACAGCTCAGTTGTGATTGCGGGAGCAGCTCGTATTGGGTTTTGGATGGCTGCAGTCATTGGCTCTGATGCCGACCTCAGGAAACTTCAAACTCTCGTAGGATCATGAGATATCCCACCAGTTACATAGGAAGTACAGTAATCATCTTCCCCAAACATGATGGTCCGCAGTGGGATTTTCTCTCACACTCTTAAAGTTACATAAAGACGCGACGCTCGCATCGGAGCCGTAACTCTAGCCGTGGGAGCCCGGGGTAACCCTAACCCGGTGCTGGTTTACGCTCGGTATCGCATCTGGTACCGGGTTAGAGTACTGCTGCCCTCCGTGTTGTGGTACTGGACTGGATCCGGTTCGTGGCCCGCAGGTTGAGGACCCGTGATTAAAAATCAACGAGTTGGGGTCACCCAAAACATGAAAAAAGTCAATAGGTGAGAGACAATGTGTTGACGCCGATGGTTCCAGCCACAACTGAGAGATAAATTTCTAATGAACTCCTGTCACTCTGCAGAAACTATGTCAGAGACTATGTTAGATAAAAATTATAATGACATTAAAAGACGACGGGGAACGCTTTTACTATAGATCAAAGATAATCAGAGTGGGACTTTAGAACATGTATCAGCATTTCTGTTTTAAAACATTAAGTTATATATTTTTGACCAAAATTTTTTCCAAATTTTTTTCAGTGGGACAAATATGATGCATGTTTGTGTCGAGACTGTACTGAAAGAGAAACTAAGCAGCAGACTCTCAGGCTTTTCTGCTTATACGGTGACACGTGCTCTAACAGGGTCTCATTATGCATGACAGCTTGGAACACTGTAATTGGAAGACCTGGTTTCACCTTTGGAATTTTCTGTGCACGTGTGTACGATTGTGCATACATAAGTATGTCATCATCCTCTGAGATCTTCTGTTCGCGTATTCCGAAGCATTGGTTCTAAAGAAAGGAAAAGCGAGCTGCAAGAGGAAAAAAAAAAAAAACATTTACTACCACAGGAACCTAAATAAATATCAAACTGAAAGTCTTAAATGAGTTATCTGCAGCCATCTGCACAGAGAGGCAGAAGAGCTGATGCTGAACAGAATGATTTGTAATGTTGCAACAGTTGCAAAATGCCACTGAAGCTATTACTCTTAGAAAACCTGTTTGTTTAATGCTTGCAACAGCAGCCTCCTCAGTGTTGTGAATGCAAACTGTTGCTCATGTATTCTGCTATTAGTCAGGAGGCAAACTGTTACTTTCTAAATGGGAACTATTGCCGTGCTGAAAGTGTCTTCACAAGAATGTTTTTAAAACCCTGGATGTCACTAAAGTTGAGTTCACATCTAAGCCCTGACATAACTTTCTCCAAGAAGAACAGCGTGTTACACCTCGCCGGGCGCCGCCTGTAACCCCACGCCCGGAAGCGCTCCAAAGCTTTATGTGTGGCCGCCTGGTGACAAATCTGAGCAATCGGCTGCTCGTCCCGCAAGGTCGTCCTGGTTTAAAGCGGAGAGGCTTTCTGTCCTGCCAACGACACACCAGAAACTACCGACGGTCACGCGGATATTGGAGAGCGAGGGGAGGGGAAGCGGCGCTGAAATGTGGCAATCACAGGAGGCGTGCGGAGATGGCGGCCTTTTTCCACTCAACTGGAGGTATGGCCAACCTGTTCCCCTGGTCTGTATGTGCAAGTAAACAGGATGAGAACAGTGGGGCAGCCATGCTCTGCCATATGCGAGGCCGTTATCCCATCGCTACCCTCAAATGATAAACAAGATTAGGCAAAAGCCTCCCCTTCGCTTTGCTGGTGTTGTGCGCAGGTTCGAGTGGATTATTTACTCACAGCAGGAACAAGGAGCTTCTTGACCTCCTCCACCGCTCTCTTCATCTTGATTTCGGCTCTGGTTTGCGTGTCTTCCACTGTGATTAGAACGTGCAGGTCTTCATTTAGGTGTTCCCAGTTTGGCTTCCCTCTGTTCTGCTCCTCCTGGACAGGGAAACAGGAAGAGCAAAGGAGAAGGTGAGTGGATGTGACAGTGTGGATGTGCTTCAGGAGGCCGGCCAGCACCAGCATAACTGTGAGACAGACAGAGGACGACAGGCCGCGGCGAGGAGCGGCGGGATGACAGGACGGGGCTTCACTCAGCGATTCCACTCCAACTTTGAAAGGACAACCATCTTTATTAGATCCTTTGCTTCATAAAGACAGAGGTGACAGCAAGCCCTGCAGCAATTAATAGCAGCGAAAGATAACTGGGATCAGAAAGATGGATCTTTCCTACATGATACTAGACAATTATCTTACATGCTTTTGTGAAAATTTGAACAATATAGTCTAAAACTGTGGTCCCCAACCCCCCGGCTGTGGAGCGGTAATGATTGGTACCAGGATTAAAAATGACCCACATTTCTTCAATGTCATTTATAATCTAATCCTGAAAGTACTTTTATTTTGGAAAACTACTTGATTTCCCTCACTTGTATTGAAAATACATCTGCGTATTTCTTAAAGTGTCTGGGTCGATTGCTCAACTGACACTCCCGAGCTGGAAAACATATTTGGAATGTTTCTTTTTGCATTTAAGGCAACAGGAGAAGAACCTTCCACTTCTAAATAACAAAGCTGCATTTAACAAACAAAAATCTGAAGTTTGTTCTCCAACTATGAATTTTTAGGGAAAACGTGCCATAATAATAATATAGCATAATAATCAGCAAACGGCTATTAATGTTATTTGAATCAAGAAATACTCAAAGATACAGTTTTAATTGTTAATTCCTTATATAAGTCTTCAATTATGAGTAAAAAACTACAATTTATTAACTTTTTTAACCAGGGAAGAGATTACAACATGTTAAAAACACAGTGGGTCTTTAAAGCCAATCAGGGAGAGCAAATGATGTAGTTCTTTAAATGACCACTAGAGGCTGGTTGCTATACAGAGCAATTTCTAAGTAACACATTAGAGAAGTTTATTTACACTCAAAATAAAGTTGTAAAAAGCAAAAGTGAATGAAGATGTAGCATTTTTATGTCATAATTTTAAAAACCCATTTAAAAAAAGATAAAAATGCCTTATATTAGTATGTTAACATGGATGAAAAACCTATTTTTACCCCTCAATTTTTAGATCTAAACATATTGAAGCAAAGTGTTTTTTTTGTTTACCAATTATTTTTATGCCACAGTCCTTAATGTATCATTAAGTAGTCTTAGTCAAGTGAATGCAGAGCAGACAAAGAGAGCACTCTAAATAGCTTTGATATACTATCACATGTCACTGTACGATGATAAAAGCCAGCGGTTTGAAAGCTGCCTGCTCCGCTCCCATGAGGTGAGGAGTGTGGGTCTAGGTTGACTTAAAAACAACCTCAGAATCAGATATGGGACGCCACAGGAGAACAGAAGAACAGAAAAAAATTTGATTTAAAAAAAAAAGAAAACCAAATTTTTTCTAATTTTAACAAATAAATTCAACTCGACGAGTCATAATCATACATTCTGCTGTTTAAGTTTGTACAAATTCCTGTTGAATGTAGCAATATTTACCCAAATCCACTTCAAACCTTTTTTTGTGGAATTTTTGCCCAAGTGTTTAGTTACCAACAATGCATTGTGGTGCACAGTCGGATTTGATTTTAATGTTTTTAACAAAAACCATAAAATGAAGGGGAGCATGCACACATTCCGCTTAGAGTTTGATTTGAGTGCCACCCACCTGCTTTCAACTCCACAGAGAGCTGTTGCCATGGCACTGCTCTTTACAACACACAGACACATACAGAGAAGAACGCTCAATATTCCACCCTCGTTTTCCCCCTTTTCTACATGTGGGTCGGGGAGGGAGGCCGGTCATGGTGGGGGGTTAGTCTCAGCAGTGAGGCCACTATCTCACAGTGATTGTTTGCTCATGGAGTGTTACGAGGGAGCGCCCCTCATAAGGTGACTCAGCATTTTCTGAGGGAGTTTTTCTACGCAAACAGTCAAGATGGTGGATTTAAGACTCCAGATTAACAGACTGTTGCTCTGTGCGAACATCTGCCTAATGCTTTAGAATAAACCTTTGTGAGTGGAATTTGTTTATTTCAACGGATTGAACAATATTTTAAAACTTCTTTTAAAAGCAGATTATATTGTAAACGAGAACAAAATGGGAAAATGCACTTCATTCTCCAGGGTAGAGGTGTCAAACTCAATCACACAGGGGGCCAAAATCCGAAACACACCTTGGGTCGCGGGCCAAACAGGATAAACATTTATTGAACACTCTAAAACGTAATTTTGAAAACTGAAAACTTTTTAAAATAATTATGAACGAAATAAATAGCATTACCTGCAATAATTCTAGTGCTAATAGGAATGCTGTAAGCGTTATTTGGCCGCTAAAGATGCTAGCGCAGATAACTTAAATTGCTGAAGCTAATAGCTGAAACCGCTGAAGCTGATAGCCAGCTAAAATATTCGCTAAATGCCAAATTAGCAAAAAAAGAAAGAAACTTAAGTTTGTTGAACCAGCTAGCATGTAACAGAAAAAAGCTAAACTTCAAAATAGCCAGAAAAACTGAAAACGCCTAAATTAGCCAAAACAGCTAGCATGTAGCTGAAATATTAAACTCCAAAATAGCCTAAAATATTTGTAGTGAATGCCAAAATAATCCAAAAAGCTAGAAGAATGCCAATTTGTTAAACTTTAAAACCGTAACTTCTTAACATAATTATGAATAATAAAAAGGCAAGAAAATTATTCCAGAATAAACCAACTTAAACCTTAAATAACTTTCAATAATTTACTCTCCATAAAAAATATTTTTTGTCAAAATTATACGAGTTAAAAATAAGTGCAAGATAACATCGAGCCATTAATAACAATAAAATAAAATGATCTGGAGGACCGGATAGAATTACCCGATTACCAGATTTTAGTTTAACATCAATACAGATATATGAAAAGAAGTTGTAGAAGAAGAAAGTTGTACCTTCATCCAGTGGATAACAATCCTTTTTTATTTTGAATAGAACGTTCCTTCCTCTGCATTGTTTTTAATAAATGCAGTTTTAAGAAAGTTTCTCCCACTTAGAAGAACGTTAGAAGACATGACCAGACGAGGATAATCTGACATTGAAGCCGCTCGCTGATGCTGACGTGCGGCCTCAACAGTACCTGACACTGCTTGCTATTCCCGTTTTCTTTTAGAGGTTGAACTTTAACAGTTGTAAATGAAACTATCTACACTATGTCAGCAATGCCTTTTAGAGCCCGCGCCGACTTGCCTTTGACTCTAATAGACTTCTCAGCTAAGGTCAGAGAAAGTGAGGCTCAATGCCAGCAGACCAAACAGGTGCAGCAGAGACCTGGAGGGACGTTGACGGATGGAAAGGACAAAAATCTAGATCAAGTGCCAGAGCTGACCCAAACATACAAAAAACTTGAATATAAAATATTATACTTCTATTTTTAACTTTTAAATGAAATCACATTTAAATTAATAGTCCCATATAAATAATGCACATTAGTTTGGGCAACGATAATTACTACCAAAAAGGTTTGTTTTATTTTCAAGACAACAAAAGCTAAAACGTCATGAACTTTAATACTGAAGTGAGGGATAATTAAACTACGGATGGGTATCAATTATTTCCAGAAACGATTCGACTCACAAGAGCCTGGATCAATTCGATACAGATCTTTTTTTCCGATTCTTTTGAATCTTCAATTCAATTTTGAGTTTACACATTTGGACACATTTGTTTAGAAATATATATAATCTACTATATTCTTTGAATATATTAAAACAAATCTGATACAGTTCATATTCTTTCAAATGCATTAGTGAAATAATGAGATTGTTAATAGCATACAGTGTTAGATGGAGAAGTTCTAACAAAAATGTTTAGATAACTAACATTGTAAACATTGTTCTGCTTCTCCTGGAGGGCGTTCCAGTTTGGCCACTAGATGGCGATCTCGCTATAGCATTACATCTTATTTTAGAAGAAGAAGAAAGAATGACCAAAAAAACTGTTTTAGACCACAAATGGTTACTTTAAATATTTTTTTATTTAAAAGAGTTTGGAAAATTCATGCCTGTGAGTTTATAAACATGTTCATTTAGTCAGCAATGTGTGTTTAGGTTGACCGAGCGTTATGGGAAATTCCATTAAACGTTAGCATCAAGCTAGCTGATTTTCGCTTTATGTGCTAAATCAATCTGTTTTTTATGAATAGATTATTGATCTATTAAGCCTAAAACTATTCGAATCAATTAATCGATTTGATCAACTCAGCCCTAAATGAAACCCCTTGTATTAAACTAAAAGTTTAAACTTTTTAAATTTAACTAAAGTCTTCAGCAAAAGTTTACCAAATAAGATTAAAGATTAACCTTAAATGAAGTGATATATTCCTTTTCATCTTATTTCATGAATCCCAGCAGTTTGGAGGAATTGTGTCCTGAAGATTCTTTTTTACAAAAGTGGCAAAAGTTGGTTCCTTATTAAAAAGTTGTTAAAACAGGTCTGATATTTTAAAGTATTCGGGATAAATATGGCACAATTAGTTGGCAAAGAAAACATAAAAAAGAAGAAAAGGAGAAAATGATTGTCATTTTTAGTAACAAGTCCAGTTAGCTTCTCTTTATTCTAAAATACAGTCGTTTCTCTTTGGTTCGCTCCATCCTCCTTTCTTCCAAATAGATCTGCTCTCCTTTTCTCCGCATTGTTCCTTTTGGCTCTGCTTCGCCTCTTTCTGTGGCTGCACGACTCTCCCATTGCGGAGCTCCAGCGAGCGGGCTCTCTGTCAGGCAGCGAGGCCCAAGGGGGAGTAACCAGCTGAATTATTGAGAGCATAAAAATGCTGCCGCTAATGGATCCTGAATAAACACACTGGCTTAGCTGCTGCCGCGGCATCCTCTGCTGCCATGGGGGCATCAGGCTGCAAACGCAGTGACCGGCAGCTACTTCAGCGGCTTTGTTGGTGGCTGAGACACTCCGGGTCTATCCAAAAAGCAAATCTTCCAGTGATTATTGTGATTTATGGAGGCAAAAACTGGACACATCGCTAAACCTTTTCAACCCATCTCAAACGGTTTTGTTTTTTCACAATCTAACTTTACACAGTGACAGATATTCCTTTATATGTTCTTTACAGTTGAAAAACTCACTTTAAACATCTTAAACCGTGAAGTAAAGAGCTAAAAGATTCAAGTTTTTAATGTTAATGCCCTCATACTAGGTCATGACACAGTTACGCACGAGTGCAGGTTATGCTTTCACCAAAAAACGTGATAAATATTTGACTTTTCTGATCTGTTGACCTACTTTCTATAGTCATGATAAATTTAGTAAATCTGTCATAATAAAGGTGAAGGCTGAGTAATCAGCTTCAGTTACATCAAAGAAAGTGTCGAAGAAAAACCAACGAGGACATAAAAAATAAGACTATTGAGGCAAGTGTTGTGTTTCAGAAAATATTGTATAAAAACATATAAATGCGTAGTTTAGTATTATAAATTATTATGACTGTGCATTTTTGTGATCTATAGTAGTGCTGGGCGATACAGACACAATTGTATATCACTATAAATCCTTTCTTTAAAAATAAATTCTGTTATTTTCTGGAAAAATAAAGATAAAAAATGTCATTACTTACTTTTATTCACATCACACTTAAATGAATTGTCGCAAAGGGAAAATATTATCATGAAATGCACAACAGTTTCAAGTTTCTTAGCAGGAAAACACGTTTTTGCACAAAAGTTCAGGAATAAAAATAAGTAAAAACGGTAGAGAAAAGGCCCAATAGACACTTTCTACCGCCCACATGACGTGTCGTCATATCGCACAGCACTTGTCCTGATGGTTGAACATGACCTCTGGCAGACACTGCTGCAAAGCACATCAAAATAAGCTAGCACAGGACAAAAAGATAATAAAAGATGATGAAGGTAATTACAGATTTATGTCTACAACTAAAACTAACATCTGAACTGCTTGTGTGTGCAGTTTTGGAAATGTATGGGCTTTCTTATTAAACTATTTAAATTTCAAAGCTATACACGTTAGCCTCCAACGTACTTCCAGGAAACAAAGAAAGATGATCATTTAAGACAGAGGTCTGCAACCTGAAGCTCCGGAGCCTCATGTGGCTCTTATGTCCCGTTAACGTGGCTCCTTAACATTAATGAAAAATGCTAACGATTGAAAAAATGAGTTAAGATTTTTAACATGTGAACCACCTAAACAAAAAAAGTTTAACTAACTGTCATGAATGTTATAGAATTGTTCTTTAAATTTGTATTTTTAATTTATAGTCAGCCAAATTAAAGTCTCTTAAAGTTGTTCTTATTTTGGTAAATTACACTAAAGTTGTCAAAATTTTGAACAAATGTGGTTTAAAATGATTGAAATTTATGTAGAGTTGTGTGTTTTCAATAAATAGCTCAGGTTTTTCTAAATGATTTGAGTTTTTTTAATAAATAGATTCTAATAAAATGTTTATTTTTTTTAGATTAAAAGCAAAAAAACAAACCAAAATCCTTATGATAAAAACATCATGTTTGAACGCCTTGTATTTATAATTTAAGAAAAGCTGCTGCAGCAGGAGGAACTTCTTTGACACAGAATGGGTTTTATTTTGAAAGGAACTGGTGTGCGCCGTTGTTAAAAGCAAAATAAGTTATAACTGTTATTTATGGAAACATATAGCAATTATAAAAACTAAATTTATAAATAAATTCTTAATTGCCGTTGGGTTCTGGTCAGTGAGAGACTAAATTGCTCTTTTAGTGTTCATTGATGGAGATTTAAGACATGAATGGAAAAACTGCAAAGTAGATGAAGAAAATATAAAGAATTACCCATTTATAAATTCAGTCAGTTCACAGAAAATACTTTAAAAATCCACTTGCTGAGAATCATATGTAAAAATGTGCAGGAATGCTTAACCAAACCTTTAAAGCTGTCGTCAATTTAACTTCAAAGCGGATTTTAAAATCTGATAAAACATTTCTCATCCTTCAGGGATGCATATAAAGTGCCTCAGTCTGTGAAATACTGCATAAACATGTGGTTTAGCAGGAAAGTACAGCATGTACATGTAGTTTGGACAAATGCATACTACAGACCCTGCAGTAATGAAGGATAGAACGGAGCTGAAGGAAAATGGCTTCATTTTGTCATTATTTTAGTTTTAAGGATGTGTTGGAGGGAACGAAACCCCCAACGAAGCTGCTTTTTCTTTTCTTTTTTTGCAGCTTCAAAACTTGATATGCTTAGAAAGTATTTTGTTATGGCTGCAATCTTAGCTAAGAGGTTCTGAATACAATGGAGTTCTGTGGCTTTACGGCATTATCAGATGTCAGACTGCTGCCACCGGGCAGAAATGAAAAGACTTCTTGAGGATCTCACCTTCTTTTTGTCTCTCATGGAGCTCTTTCCTCGCACCATGATTTTGCATCCTGTTTCTGCTTCCAATTGTTTGGCAGTGAGCCCCCGGGGTCCAAGGATTCTCCCCACAAAGTTATACTGCAAAAACACAAAAACACATTCAATTTAGACACAGGTTTGCATCATATTATAAAAAATATTTAAAAAAAAAAAGACAACAATGAAGACAGACGGGTTTTGATCAAATGATAACCTAACTTTCAAGCAAACCAAAGCTACAAAAATGACACTTTTCCATTAAATCTGATCCTTATAGAACATCTGTCAAAGTCAAGGCCCAGGGGCCGGATCCGGCCCTCCAGATCATTTTATTTTATTATTATTAATGGCCCAATATTATCTTGTGCTTATATCTTGTATAATTTGGACAAAATATATTTTTATTGAGAGTAAAACATTGAAAGTTATTTAAGGTTTAAATTGATTTATTCTGGAATTATATTCCTCCCTGTTTTTAATATTCGTATTTATTTTAAAAAGTTAGAGTTTAAAAGTTTTAAAATTGGCATTCTTCTAGCTTTTTTGACTATTTTGGCATTTACAGAAATTTTTTAAGCTATTTTGGAGTTTTACTAATATTTCAGTTATATTCTATATGTTTTGGCTAATTTAGACTTTTTTTTCAAAGTTTTTAGCCCATTTCGGAGTTAGGCTAATATTTACACGCTAGCCGTTTTGGCTAATTTAGGCTTTTATTCAAAGTTTTTAGGCTATTCCGGAGTTAAGTTAATATTTATATGCTAGCTGTTTTGGCTAATTTACGCTTTTTTTTTTAACTAATTTTTGAAGTTTAGCTATTTTTTAATCTTTTTTTAAAAGTTTTGTAGGTTAATACTTTCAGCTATCAGCTTCAGCACTTACAGCTATCAGCTTTAGCATTTTCAGCCATCAGCTTCAGCTTTTTCACCTATCAGCGTGAGTGTTTCAGCTATCAGCTTTAAAGCTTACAGATATCAGCTTTAGCATTTTTACCTATCAGCTTTTTCAGCGGTTTCATCTATCAGCTTTTTCAACTATCAGCTTCAGCGTTTTAAACCATCAGCTTCTTTAGCTATCAGCTATCAGCTTCTTTAGCTATCAGCTTCAGCGTTTTCAGCTATCAGCTTCAGCGTTTTCAGCTATCAGCTTCAGCGTTTTCAGCTATCAGCTTCTTTAGCTATCAGCTTCAGTGTTTTCATTTTTCAGCTTCAGCATTTTCAGCTATTAGCTTCAGTGTTTTCAGCTATTAACTTCAGCGTTTTCAGCTATCAGCTTCAGCGTTTTCAGCTATCAGCTTCAGCGTTTTAAACCATCAGCTTCAGCGTTTTCAGCTATCAGCTTCAGCGTTTTCAGCTATCAGCTTCAGTGTTTTCATTTTTCAGCTTCAGCATTTTCAGCTATTAGCTTCAGTGTTTTCAGCTATTAACTTAAGCGTTTTCAGCTATTAACTTCAGCGTTTTCAGCTATCAGCTTCAGTGTTTTCATTTTTCAGCTTCAGCATTTTCAGCTATTAGCTTCAGTGTTTTCAGCTATTAACTTCAGCGTTTTCAGCAATTAACTTCAGCGTTTACAGATATCAGCTTCAGCATTTTTAGTAGGGGTGTAACGGATCAGAAGACACGGTTCGACACATGCGTGCTCCACTGCAAACACCCCTTGTTCATAATTGTGTTAAAAAGTTACGGTTTTAAAGCTTTAAAATATGTACTTCCAATGAATGCGTAAAATTCTTTTTTAAAATATTTGCTGGATTATCCTTTTTTGTTGTCACATCAAATATTCATCAGACCTTCTTTATTTCACACTTTCAATCTATGAGTTGCTTTGCAAGTAAAAACAGAATATTAATACAGGCAACGAGGCTAGATATGAATTAAGAGGAGCAGTCAAAGAAAATTGGTTTTAGGGCTTGAAAGCAAATTTTAGTGGGAAGAAAAAATATGAGTAATGTGAGATTGCTGCCAAACTCTCTTTAAAGAGTTTATGTTCTTCTGAAAATGCATTTTCCAAAACACTCGCTGTAATTAGAAACGGCTTTCCTGCTGTGTAAAAAATATGTTCAACGTCACATTTTTGACTTCAACAGAAACTGATTAATGAAAAAAAGAGGTAAGGATAAAAACCACAAATACTGGGACACATTATAAGAAAATGGCAATATGAACTGTTCCAACCATTACTAATATGGTTCAATAGCAAACATACATGTTTTAGGCTTTTATATTAGGCTGTGAGATCATCGGATTCGTGTTTACTTTTGTAATTCGGTGCAACAATGCTCAAAAAAAAAAAAAACAAAGACCACTTCAAACATTAAACAGGTTGGCTTTTCCCACAATTGGCAAATTTTCCCTGAACAATATAAACAAATCTATGTAAGGACAATGGAAAGCTCAAGGCTGTTGTTTTTCTTATCTCAGTGAGGGCATGCCATGCCTCCTCTCCTGTCTCTAACAGGAAAGGACGACCCTGTGGCTGGAAGATGGTCGCTTCCCTGCAGATAATCATGGCATGCAGATCCAGAGGCTGAGCATGAGTCTCTGTCACTGCGGGTTTGATTAACCCTCATCAGGGAAACCAGTGCGGGGGCTACGTTTTTGGAACATGTGTGTCTGCAAGGACACCTGTCTGCAGAGGTCAGCCACCAAAGAAAACAAGACTTCTGACTCACAGGTGAACTCGCGCGCACACGCAGTCACACACAATCACACACGTGTGCACTGCCTGAAGAAGCACAGAGGAGAGAGCTGTCTGCCTGCATCATGGCACCCAAGCAAACACGGGTGAACCACTTTCTCTAGAGTTTTACAAGCAACACTCCAGGTGTTGCAATATAACTTACGCCACCAGACAACAAAACACCATATTTGCCTGATTACATTCATCTGTTACTGACAGGAGAACTTACATTAAAGCTACAAACACACCGGGCACGTGGCCTGCATTCAAACGCACTAAATGCAGGTTCTTGAATGTATATTTACATTTTACTAAACTCGGAGTGAAAAGAAGCTCAGTGCAATTAGAAACAAACCGAGATCACCTCGAATGGAGGGCGGTTCCTGGTCCCAGGCCAGGGTCCGCTTGGGTGTATTCAGGGTTATTGGGGGAAAAGAACTCCCAGAAATGTGTCCAGTCTGATTTTACCCACATTTTTCACCCTTCTGTAAATTAAAAGGTACACTGTCTATACGTCATGACCAAGTCCAAGTCCCTGACTGGTTAGATTTTATCCTGGTTTAACTTTTGTAGGCTTTGTAAGTACTGTATACGGCGTGCATGCTTTACCGCAACAATATTGGAGAATTTCTACA
The DNA here is from genome assembly GCA_003999625.1 of Oryzias javanicus. Lineage (NCBI taxonomy): Eukaryota > Metazoa > Chordata > Actinopteri > Beloniformes > Adrianichthyidae > Oryzias > Oryzias javanicus. The sequence continues at coordinate 19,126,280 of CM012458.1, read as the reverse complement.
AAAAAAATTATCTGTAAGGAAGTGACCGTCTTCCAGCCAAAGGGAGGTTCTTTCCTTTGTTTTTGAAAGACAGGAAGACAGTTTTAAGAGCTTCAGAGGAAAAATGGAGATACATGCTTATTTTGAAATAGACGAAACATTTTTACAGCTATTTAAGCAAAAATTCTCAAACCTCTGAACTGAACTATAGAACAAAATATGATGCATAAATGTACAGCTCAAATAAAATTTAAAAAAAGCCATGAACTCCATCCTTAAGTTATTTCAATCCGTCTTTAACGTTAATGTCATATCTTAGCTGGTCATTAATGAATGCAAGAATATTTTTTGTCTGGCCAAGCAATCACTTAAGACCGTCTAATTCATCATCCACATCAATATGAAGAAAAGTGAAGGTTCATCAACAATAAACAGTGATTCATTTCATTAGATGTGAAGATGTGAAACGCTTTCATTCAATAAACCAGACATAAAAAGTAAGGATTTGCAAACTTGGGTGAACTCTGTTTCTGAATCTTTCGGCAGTCTCAACAAAAACTATTTCCCTAAAGTTTTTCCAAACAAAAAAAAAAAAAGACAAACCAACAAACACAGACAGACGATCAGGCTTGCATGGAAACACAGCCTCCTTCAGGACAAGGGGTTACAATGACATTAAAAGGCCTTTGTTTAGTTCAGTTATCACTACCAAACAGACGAGTTGCATTGTGAGCATCAATGTCTGCCACTGTGTGTTTGTGCCGGCGACTGTGAAACACAAAAGTACCAAGTGAACTTTTGCAAACACTGTCGACACCAAAACTCGACTGTTTGTGCGAGCGCACATTTCTTTATTTATTTTACCCAACAGTTGCACCAACAATCCTCCCAAAAAACAGAACAATTGTGGCTTTGATAGTGTTTGTGGTGCTGGGGAGACAGGAAATGAGATCATGCTGAGGGCTCCGACTGTGTGCACGAAAGACTTATCGGAGAGCAGAGCCGGGCATCGGGGAGAATACAGATCACGCATTATCCGGTCGGGCTTATGGAAATAAGAAAGACTTCATTCAGTGCGTGGCATTAAAGTCATGTGGAATCTGGTTACACCAGGCACCATTCATCTCCAACAGTCTCCTACATCTTTACACTTAAACAGTTAGGTGATAATTTTGCCAATTTATGACAGCACAACTCTGGCTTTGCTCATACTTCAGATACACTCGACCTCATGTAACATTTTTGAAAGTGTAAACGCACATTCTTTCTTAATGGAGGAGGTCCTCCCACCACACATCCTTCTTTATGGATTTTTCTGAGGAACATAAACAATCCTCCCTTTTAACTTTGACTTAGTGAAAACATGATCCAGTCTTCTTGTTTTTTTGATGTAATCCCTCTGAAATGCAACAAGCGCTTAACTAAAATAATTTTCTATGACAACATAAACCAGCTCTACCTCCCAGCAGACTTTAACCCTTTGTTATAATTTAAAACTAATCTACATTTATTTACAATGATCCTTGAAGCAGACCCTTCAGCAGATAAAATAAAGGTTATAGAAAGCAATCCTTACAGGGGGGATACAAGCCGCCTTCAGGCCTGCATGTGGCCCACACAAAATAGTAAAGTTGTAGACCGCTCTGTGAACCTGTGGAGCTGAAATGATGATGCTTTTTTTCCTGCGTGCATGCTGCTGGAGACGGGTTATAGCACTTACAGGGGTTATAACATAAAAAAAAGAACTTTTAGCACTTTTAAGTGTACTCTGCTGTTTATTCATCACTATAAAACAGGAGTGGGCAAACTACGGCCCGGGGGCCACATGCGGCCCCTTAAGCTACTTAATGTGGCCCTCCAAATTAAAATACATTGAATCAAAAATCCTAATTATTGTTTTATTTTCATTGTATTTCTGGTTTCTTCCCATGAATGGTGTTTTTTCTCTGACGTTCGTGTGTGTTCTTTCTGAGTCAGAAGGTGATCTTTCGGATTATTCCTACACCACATAAATGCAGCATTTCTTTGAGTTCACATTTTCCTCTGAAGAACATCAGGCCACTGGATCACCCAAAAGAGAACAAAAATCAAAATTTAGAAATTAAAATTCCCAAATTTTCTGTTTTTAAATTAATCTATGTGAATTTGAATCCAAATTAAAGCATGTTTTTCTCTAAATTCCATATTATTTTTTTAGTTTATGAGGTTGATTACCCAATCTCTCCTTCCATCTGCTCCTTGTCCGGCCCTTATGCCAAATTTTAGAACCCTTTCTGGCCCACGAGTCAAAACATTTGCCCACCCCTGCTATAAAAGAACCCCAAAGCGGTATCTTTGATTCTTTCACGTATTTCTGAGTAATTCTCTAAAAACCTGCAGCAACCATTACCTACGAAAAGTGCCGGTCCTCACGAGCTGATGTCACAACGTGAGACGGCCCCCTCCAGAGAGACTCTGCTCCGCCTCCAGGCTAACACATTCTCCGTAAAGCTAGCAGCTCGAGTTAGCGGTGATCAGCTAGCTTCGCTAGTGCGTTCAACTTGCAGAATCCTTACGGTTACTTCACAATACGCCTATCAAAAGCACACTTGTATGATCCATTTTCATGACGTTCCTTGAATGGAACTGCACTCCCCTTAAGACCCCCGTCTACAATGAGCCCTGACAACCCAAAAAAGCCTGCAGTAAATGTATGGGTCAACTCTGATATGAGAGCATCTGACTAAGGCTTCAGGAGTCAAATGACAAACTGAGGGAGAAGCAATGATACGTTCACCTAAAGACAGACTCAAACCCTTCATCAGCCTAATTCTTTGTCCACATCCTGACTGTTGTGTTGATATTGCACTCTGATATGTCAGGGTGGAAATGTTTAAAGCTTGATGTTAGGTGTAAGTGTGGAAGATCCAGTAAATCAAGCATAATAAGTAAACAAGCATTCTTCTCCGTTCTACCAGCTCGCTCTTACAAACAGACAGTAATTTGGCTCTGTGGATATTTCCTCAAAGCGCAACAGTTACAACCTCCATTCTATATCCGTTAATTACACACAGAACAACAAAAGGTGCAACAAAGGCACGCCGCGCCCTGAAAGCACTACAAAAGGGGGCGTGAAGAATCGAGCCTCTGGAAGAGAATAAAATGAGTGAGCACCCGGTACACACCATTGAACATTTCCATTTGAATGTCAGGTTATTACAGCCGGTTAAACTGCTCTTTAAATACTTAAGGAAGCCGTGGAACCATTGTGGCAATCCATTTCCATCTGATCAAGATGAGAGCGGTTAGCTGCATGTTCAATAGACTCACCCAATCTGGCACTTAATCTTTTTAATAAAGTTAATTCAAGTAAACCAGTGAATTCTGTCTGGAATCAGATCATTAGACATTCACAGTTTCAGTTTTTCATTCATCATCTTAAGGTAACTCATATTCCTACTGAAATATTCAGTCAGTGATGGAAGGAACTTATCAACTATGTCTTGAACAAACACATTTGAATCAGGATGTTTATGTTTATGTCCGAGGTACGGAACTATTGAACGTACATTTCTGATTACCGAAGAGATTTTTTTAACTCTAAATAAAAGGCGTTAGTTCTGACACAGGTATCAAACCAGTCTCTTGATTTCCTGCATCTTCGATGACATTAGGAAGGTATAGATCTGTCGACACTAAACTCCTTTCTTAAATGGGATCCATATGTGCTAACTTTACCTGACACCACAGGAGAAACGCTAACGCGGCAGCTTCTGATCTTTGTGTCTTCCGTCTTCCCTTCTCATTTTTCACATCACCTCAACCTTTTCTTCAAGCTGTAAGGCTCTGCTTAATGACAACAAAGGACACCTGTACTCTATCCATATAAACTTCACAAACGTTTATGCTAATATACTGGTTTAATAACACTTAAATCAAAACGTGCACCAACTTAAACATGAAACAATCGTGACTTAAGGGTCCTGTAATGTAAAATCAACTTTTTTTAGGCGTTTTCTAATGTTAATTTCTCACAACAACAATATGATGAGCATTCCTTTAGAAGCACCAGCCCCTCCCAGTCCATGAAAACGAGGGGATCCTCACATTGTGACATAGAGAAGTGGGGAACAGCCCCTTCCAGCAAGAGTCTGCACTGCTAGCACAGCCCTCAGGCTAACACAAACCCCCACTCTCACTGCACTGCAAGCTGTGATGGACAGAGTGCTTTTCTTCTATAAACCCAAACACAAACATACTGCTAACACCGTCTCTAGGAAGACGCCATGACCACGAGTGAAAGGGGGCGCTTCAGAGATCAAGTCGTATTTCTTCTGGGTAGGAAAAGAGCTCATGAGAGTAACTCATATTTCATTAAAAATGTGTTCTTCAGTGTAACTAAGGATATATATCATCATATATAATATAGTTTACTCTGAAAACTTAAGAATAGAATGGTATGGGCCAATTAAAGAAACTTTTCAGCTAAATTCTGACATTCCTATGTCGTTCCATAATCAAAACAACCAATATGATATGTAACTGATAGTAAAAACACAAAGATTAAAAATTAGATGTAAAAGGTAAATCATAAATAAATGTTAAATAAATACAATCTGAAACACAAAATCAAATACTTTTAAAGTACTGTACAGGTTTTGTGCATTACTATTATTAGAGTTAAAGATCTTAATCAATGAAAACATTTTAGCAGTGATGCTTAAGGAAAAGTTTAGCACAATGCAGAATTTTACATGGCATTTTATTCTGAAGTCCTCTGACCCGAGTGGATCCTTTCAGCTTCATGTCTCACTCCAAGACTTCCTGTTAGCCCATCATTATTAGAAGAGCAGCAAATGGAACTCCTTTTTAGTGGTTGACAGTTACAGTTTCAAACTTTGAAACATTTGAACTAATATTTGAAGCAGATTTTCCCTCTACGACCACGTCTGATGTGTATGGATCTTAAAAAGCCTTAAAGTTCCACCTTTAGCAACTGCTATGCTTTAAACTTATGATTAGCTGCAAGTTAACATAATTTTTGTAGTTGACTTTTAATTATCCTTTACAGAAAATTAACTTTGATTTTTTTTTTCTCTAGAGTGGCGGCTGGACCTTCAAAAAATGTACAGCGTCTTACTTCTGTCTGGAGAGTGTGAGGAGATTTGTAGTATAAATAAAGTAAAAAAGTCCCCAATCCAGGAAGAAAACATCATGATATTCCCCCCAAAAAATAGAATGTGAGACTACAACGGAGCTATGGAAACTACCAAGAGCACAGCAGGTGTTTTGGGATTTTTCCAGATCTGATTGGTCGAATCTTCTGGTGGCGTTTTAAAATAGTGAAAGAATTGAGGCAGTCCAGTTAACCAGTTGTTCAACAGATTGTAAAATACCCCGGGGTCCAGTTTCACCAAGTCAGCATAGCAGAGGGGTGGTTTTCTGTCCTAAACATTTGCCAACTGATATACCGACACACTTTCCACATCCAAATGCACAGAGGGACGAGGTGGAAACAGAGACAAACTTAAAAGACATGTCACACTTCCTATCGGATGCCTGAAGGTCAACGGAAATGACATGCCAAGCTGTCAGTCAGCTGGGTGTGCGTGGGCGTATGTGTATGCTCGCAGTAGTGGAGCCACAGATAGCATTTAATTGAAAGTTCAAGTTATCAGATAGCCTGCGACTCAGCTGTCAGTCAAGATGCAGTCACCACGGTTATGCTCCAACGTTCTGCACGGCTGACGACATCAGGAATTGGCTGAATTTCCAGAATAGTATTAAGCCCGAATCCGAATTCTTCCCCTACCCATACAGCTTCTTCTTACCTCTGCAATTGTACGGGCATTTGAAGCTTTAGTGGCGTATAGGCGCGGGGACTTAAGCCTGTGCTGCAGAAACACACTTTCACACATGGGTGTGCTCTGAAGCACAGAAGTTTACATCGAAATGTAAGTAATGACTCAGTTTGAGTGTGACTTTTAAAAGCTATAAAACCTTTGGTGTTTTGTCCTTTTACTGTATTTTCCAGAGTATAAGTTGCGAGGGCAAAAAATGTCAAATCAAGAAGAAGAAAAACCATGTAAAAGTCGCACTTCTAGGAGAAAAGTCTGACGTTTCAAAATCCGCCAAACCCAGCATAACCTGGTCAGTCTAAAGATTGCAAAAATAATCTAAAATCTAAAGATTAACCATCCTTATCTTTATGAAAAAATATCAAAGTTTAAGAGGAAAACAATCAGATTCTCTGCTATGTTTGTTTTGGACAACACTTTTCTGCTGCTGTCAAGAGCAAATACTCAGATGCGGCGCCATCTAGCAGCTGTTAAAGGAAACTATTGCTAAAGGACAACTGATGTTTACTGGGAGAATAACTAACATATGAGCCTAATTATGTAAAAAATGAACATAAATAAGTCGCTCCTGAGTATAAGTCGCACCTCTGGCTAAACTGGAAAAAAAAAAAAACCTGCAACCTATACTCCAGATACACGGTACACGCTAACATAGATGACTGGCGACAATTGATGACATCATCGAGGGTAGCAACGTCAGATTTTGAATAAATTATTTTTCCTAACGGTCTCTTAGGAGAGCTAAATGTAGGGGTGGGGAGAAGCCATAGAGGTAGGAGTCAGACATGCAAACACTCCACAGAGAAGGAACACATGTTCTATCCTCGGCATGTTTATATTAAAAGTGGGTCATCTGAGAGCACCAGGGTTAAAGGAATTAGAGCAAAAGTATTCCAGCAATGACAGTACAGGAAAACTGCAACTACACTGGATATAGGTCTGACTTGAAAAAGAAGTCCTACTTAGTGGATGTGACCCCACGGAAAGTTATTGCAAGTAAAGGAGGAATTGTGGTAAAACTCCAAGAGCTTCAGAGACGGGAAGACAGTTCTGGAAGATAACAGGAAATGCAGCAGAAATAACAAAAGGCCGTCTGCCTTCTGGAGAAAACACACTAAACTTTCTGCAGGACACACCCTGAGACACATCTTTAAAGTTTCTTCCTCCGCTTAGGCTGAACAGACACACAACAGAACACAAACTCGATTTCAAATGAAAACTTGGACTCTTATTTTTCAATTAAAAAAAAAAAAAATCTAAGAAATCAACTGTTGAATTCTCAAAAGGGAGGATATATTCATGAAGTATTTAGTAGCTCAAAAAGAACATGTACAGTTAAAAAAAAATCAATTTCCAAAGAGGTTAGGACCTGACACCAACTCCATCCCACAGTCTGGCATTTACCGCTTTGTTATGAATGTGTGTTAAAATAAGAATGAAAAGTGCTGCTTTCAAATATGCTCCAGTGGGTGTTGTGCAATCTAGAGTGTGCCTTCTCTGAGGTCATCCTAGAGTCATCGTGGCCACCAGGGGGAAACCTAATTAATTTAGTATCTTTCTTGACAGCTCATAAACAGATTACAGACGTACAACAGTACTCCGTTCAAAGCAGTGAGGCGCAGAAAGCAAAAGGCGCACACAAAGGTCACATTTCACAATATGCTGCAGCATCTTTGCATCCTGCTCTATGCAGTCAGACAGCGACACACTTCAGTCTTCCACAACCACAGCAACATTTTAGTGCTTCATAAATAAGAAAGATACTTTTTCTGTGGGACAGGACACTTTTAAACCCCTCTTTATTACAAAAACTGACAGCAAAGCACGCAAAGCTGTGTTCTGTGAAAATGGGACTCTAAAGATGAAAATCCAGACAGATCTGAGCACAAATTCTGCGTCTGGATGTCAGATTGCACCTCAATTCAGCCACCACTTCCTGTCTTTGGTCAATTCTCAGCATGTAAACCAGCAAACTGCCCATCCTTAACCTCTCATCATTTGCTAATTATGCGAGGATTTTAATGACAACACTGAACACAAACTCTAGAACCCACAGTAGAACTTGAAAATGAAATAAATGATAAAGAAACTTCCAACTTCCTCTGAGAATATACTCTGGGAGTCCCAACGCAAGATCAGTCTAAAAGCATGACATTGCTAAGAGCAAAGTTTCACTTACATCTGGGTATTCTTTGACAGGCACAAACAGTTTTTCCTGGAGGTGAACGATGGGTCCAATGGGTTCAGGCAGCTCCAGCGGGTGTTTGTCCACAAGGCCATTCACTGTGTCACTGTACATGTCTTTACGCACTCTGTTGATCTCTGAAAACACAGAGGAAACAAACTTTGATCAAACACAGAAACAGAACTGCAGTTTCATCTCAATACAAATAGGGGTGTGTCCAATATATCGATTTAGTGATATATCACGAGATTTAGTCCTGCGATTGATTCTCAATGGGTTCTCACCAAGTATCAATCTTTTATTTATGTTCAGAGGTTGTAAAATGTTATATTCATCATCCTTTGGTGAGACGTTCCTTTTTGCGGTAGATAGGGGGCTGTCACGGGCAACAATGTCGCTGGTAGCTAGGGCTGTAACGAGTATCCAGGTGCTCGAGTACTCGCAATCTGCTCCCAAAAATCAGAGTACGAATATTCATGACGTCCAAGATCACTGATTCACAATCTTTACAAAAATAGTAAATTGTAGTAAAATATGATTAAAATCTCATCTGGGGACGATGTATTTTTGCTCTGAAATGCAGGTTAAAGTAGGATTTTAAGTTTACGAACTAAAAAAGCCGAAAGTCACCAGAAGTAAACACAGTGTGAAGCTTCCGGTTTTCAAAGTAAAACACGTGAGAGCTTTTTTCCGTCAAAAACTGAGACTGAAGTTCTGTTCACTGATATAACTTATGAAAAAATGAATTGGCTTTAACATTGGAGCTTTAGCACCAGTTTTAACATTCTTCTGGTTATGGTAACTCTTCAACAGTTGACGCAGTTAACTAAACTCCAGATTATTCTGGAGAAACGCAGCCTCGCGCCCCCTCCGCCTGGGTGGAGAGCTGAAGGACGGATGGAACAACGTGAATATTGCAGAATGATTTCTGTTGCAAAAAGATACAAAGCAGGGATCTCCACCTGAACTAAGTAAGAAGCTTAGAAAGATGTAAAATATTGAAGAATCTTTTGAGGATCAGGAGAAAATGTTCATACAAATTGTTTTTCATGTAATATATACATACAAAAAGCAGGGATTTATCCTTTTTGATGCTGTTTATGTCACTCGCTGAACTTAACAGTATTGGATTGACAGAAAAAAAGTGTTACATAAATGAATTTCTTTCTGTCTGAATCTTTGTGTTTTTTCATTTTTTGTATCAGTTTTGTTGATTCTGATCTCCTTAAAGGTATAAATGTTGGTGATTTCATACAAATAATTTCAGTTTTCATCCATCTAGTAAATATATACATAGCAATAAACATAATGATCCATGTATCATGTCATTTTGTGAGGTACCCAGTGACTCCCAGACCTATTGGACAATACAAACTTTAATATGCATGGAGCTCTATGTGCCACAAAAGTGCAATGCATACAACAATATCCCTCTAAAGTAAATATGTGATATTTAATGCATTACTAGTGAAACACTAGAGTCAAAGGCTGTGATTTTTAGTGGCAAACTTTTGAATTTTTTAGTTTATCTTAACATACATTTTTCCAATTTAATTTTTTTACAACTTCATTTATTCTACGCTTTGGGAAAATAAGGAAATCCAGGAGGAAAAAATGAAGCTCCTATAACAGTTTAGTAATTTGATATTTGACATCTGGGTTTGATACGTCGATGCATCTTTGTTCAGTATCGTATAACAAATGTCACAGGATGGACTCGTAAAAGATTTGGATAAAAGCCTTCAACCTTTGCTTGTGAAGCAGAAAAAAAAAAGTTTAAGATGTTCCATTTAGAAGTTTCTTCTTTCTCTGTTCTTCGACTCTGTGACCTTTGCTTGATTCAGGCTTAAGCATATGCAAACTTCAGAGCTGATCAGGAAAAAAAGCAGAACAAAGACTTTTTTTCTCTCTCGCACACACTTTGTCATCTGAGAACTCAGGATGTCTCTGAAGAATTCAGATGATTTCAATTTTTCTAGCTTGAGAAGTTTGCAGGAATGTTGTGCAGTGTGGGAAAAGTGGAGAAGCGGTCATTCATGAGCGGAAAACTGCCCACACAAATGACAATTTCACCAATTTCAGCAAATGCTTTTTACTATATAGACAACAAATCTGCGAAACAGATTGGTGTAAACTAGACTGATAATAAAGCTATTTATTAAGAAGTGTAAGGAATAGATGGTGAAAATAACACCTTATTAAATAAGTTAAAGTAACTTAAAGTGATTTTTTTTTTGTTTTCAATGAAAATTGTCTAATAAATATGAGAGTTTGGAACAGACGACTATAAAATACGGTTTAAAAAAAGAAACATATTTCTGGATGAAACAATTGAAACACAAATTATAACCAAGACGGGCACAGATAACTAGCATAGCCGTGTGGAAAGCACCTGCTTTAGACACAGCGCCAAGTCTTATGATGTCTTTATGCAGTTGGAGAGAAACTCCTTCCTGCCACATGATCTCTGTCAGCAGACCGTCCCAGAACTCCCTAAGATGAGTTCATCCTTCTGCTGTTTTATTCAGGGAGCAGATTGCGGCAGTCCGAACCGATAGTTCACGAGACAAGATTCAGCAAAGGAGTGAATTATGATCAACAGAATACAAACCAATTGATTCAAATGGTGAGATTACATCTATCTCTCTATAAAACCACCAACACTTTATAGTTGAATCAAGCGTCACACTATTACGGTGGTGGCTAGTTATATTTTATCATTTTAACCCTCTGTACACAGTTTTAAACTAATGTAGCAACAAATATCATCTTCTGTGGTCTTTATTCTAAGCCCCTTTGTTCTTTGCATAAAGAAAAACAAAGAGAAGGTATTCATATTTGCTAACCAGCAGCAGTCCCTCGCTCTAATTTCTGCTTCCTCCAGCTGAAATGCCACATTAACATACGCGAGCGGAGCCGGGCCTTCAATGGAGACATGAGCCATTTGACAACCTCTAATTTCAATGCAGCAACTCTTTTCTGAAGGCTTGCATTCACCTAAAAATTACCCCCTGCCCAACACAACTGACAAAATCATTTATCAATCTGTCTATTCCCGCAGAAAAAAAAGATGACAGGCGTGTATATGTGTGTTTCTATTTTAACCAATAGCGCGTGGAACTTAAATGATCTTTTTCTTTTACCCATCAGGCCCTTTTTGAATTGTATCGGCTGCTAAGGTGAAGAGAAATTAGACTAATTAAGTCGATGTAACAAGGCGGCTAGAAGGAGTTCTGAGTCACTTTAAATAAAGTCAAATGAGTGAATATTAAACAAAAAAATGTGAAACTTGATGTTGTGTCGTGGGGGAAGCAATTCAAGTAAAGATACCCACACTTCCCTCTTTCGGACACTTCCTAAAGGTCCTCTTGGGGGGATGTCGAGGCGTTTCAAGACCAGCCAAGAGACATAGTCTCTCCAGCAGGTCCTGGGTCTTCCTCGGGGCTTATGGGACATGCCCAAAATATCTCCACAGGGAGGCATCAATACCAGAGACCCGAGCCACCTCAACTGGCGCGTCTCGATGTGTCTGAGCATTCTCCGGGTGAGCGAGCTTCTCACCCTATCGCTAAGGGAGTACCCACCACCCTCCGTAGGAAGCATTTCAGCTGCTTAAAGTCGGGATCTCGTTCTTTCAGTCATGACCAAGAGCTCATGACCATAGGAGAGAACTGGAACCAAGACAGACCAGCAAATTGAGACCCTTGCTTTCTGGCTCAGTTCTCTTTTCACCACAATGGACCAGTACAGCAACCGCACAACGGCGGACGCCACTCCAACCCGCTTGTTAATACCACGCTACCACGCTACGATCTTCCTTCACTGGTGAACAAGACCTTAAGATATCTAAACTCCTCCCCGTGGGGCAGGAGCACTCCACCCACCAAGAAAGGGCAAACTACCTTTTTTTCGGTTGAGAGAAATGCACACGTTAACTCAAAAACTTGCTTGACAACCAGAATCTGCATCATTCCCCACAGCTAATCTTTAGCATCCATCCATTCATCTTCATCCTCGAATCCGGGACCGGGTCTCAGGGGCAGCAATCTAAGCAAAGATGCCTAAACTTGCCTCTTTCCTGGTCACTACTTCCAGTTCCTCAGGGGGGGACCCCGAGTCGTTCCAAGGCCAGCTGAGAGACGGGTACTGGCTCCAGCATGATCTGGGTCTTCCACTGGGCGGAGCAGGCCCAGAATACCTCTCCAGGGAGGCATCCAGGAAGCATCAGGACCAGATGCCCCAGCCACCTCAACTGGTTCCTCTCAAACGTGAGCATCCACACCTAAAATTTAACTTAATTTATTTATGAAATACTTTTGCCATAACTTAAAACCAGTGGTCCCAACCACCGAGCCGCTGACCGGTGGTTGGGACCAGAGTGTCCAGAGTGAACATAGCATAAAAGCTAATTTGATTAATTTACTTTAGAAAAAAATGCAGTTCTATCTAATGAAGCTTTAAACAGTCTTTGGGGGATAAACATGTGTTGCAAAGCACCCAAGCTGACGGTCATGTCCCTGTGGTGGAAAAGCAATTCTTCTGAGAGTAAAATGTAAGTTGCCACTACTAAATGAAAGACAAGCATCAAGGAAGTTAAACCACCAATCATTCAGAATAAAAGGAAGCATTAGACAGCATCCATCATCAAACACAGTCATGGCTCCTCAGCTTTGCTCTGTCCTGGTTTGCTGATTTTCGCTGTAATATCCACATGAATGCACATGGCAACGCAAAAGAAAATCAAACTTTTAGACTGAGACATCCCTGAAGGAATTATAGCAATCAGAGGCCAGATGTATTCCTTTTGACTCTTGCTAGTCTTCTCTCTTTTTTTTCATGCCCTCAAGTTAAAACACATCTTGTTTTATCCTTTTACTTTCATCTCACCGTGTCTGCTCTTCCCGTCAAATCTGCACTCATAAAGGGGGTTTCTGTCAAGTAAATAAATGATTGTCCTCAATTCTCTTCTTTGGCAATGAGGAGGGATGAGTTTTCAAGCAGAGGATGACGGTGGAGGGTTCAACTTTTATGTTTGTCACTAGCTTTAGCACAATACTAAAGAGCATGACTGTGCTCATTACAGTGCAGCCCAATGAACCAACAAAAAATAGAGAGAAGGTTGACAAACTGGCAGATAGAGCGAAAGGAATAGGATGCATTGCAAAGAATCTACAATAATAGTAATTATCAAGTATCAAATCAAATCAAATCAGATAATAAGGTATAATAACGGAAAGGTGAAGAAGCATCTAACATCATTCAACAAGATGTACTCTATAAGAAAATGGGAGCAAGTCTATTAAATGGCCAAAAATAGATAATACTCTATAATTGCTTTGCGGTGATGATGCGTCTCACAGGAAAATGTCCTCTGACCGCGCAAATCACCTTCGTCCATGAGTGAGGGACAGTAACTTCGAGATCACCTCAGTTTTTTTTAAATTATCTTTTGATTTTTTTATAATTGCTGGTGAAAAAATGGCAAGATCTGACAATTTTAGACAATTGATCTAACAAACAGAAAAGTTCCCTCACAGATAGAAATTCATGATTCAAGCAAGAGTGGAGAAGATCTGTTAAAAAGTTATTTCCCAAAATCCAGTGCTGCGCCATCAGAAAAATATTTTGCAACCATCAACAGGACCTTGGTGTGCCGGCAATGAATGAAATGGAACGCAGAGAGGAACAAGGTTTTTCACTTTAAAGCGGCCCACTTTAGCAGTCACAAAGCCCGGTTACAACTTGCAAGCTTCAGAATTTGGATGTTTAATGCCTTCTTGGCCTTTATTCACAGTGCGGACTTCTTTATCCGAGATGACATTCCACCTCAACAGTTTAGAGGTTTGACAGCTCAAGCATATGAAAGACGAGCAGTCCTTTTAAAGCTGAGAGCAGATGCCGAGTGTGCATAGGTGGGGGTGACTGAGCCATGAAAACGTATGCATTTCTGAGTCTTATCATCAGCTCACAGCTTGTCTACCTCCACCCTCTCCCAGATGAGAAAAGTTTCTTCATGGTTACATCTTACTCTTAGTTTCCAATCTTTGATTAAAAAAAAAAAAAAAAAAAAACAGGACTGCAAAATTCTTTGATGTTTATGCTCCAGCGCTTTAAATAAACACGATAGAAATAAATGGGGAAATTTGTATTTTCACAATAATGACGACAAAGTTTCAATTCCACCCAGGAAGTAAAAGTTTTAAATGATAAAACGGCAACAACATATTTTATTAAATGATGTCATTTCCATTTAGAGATAAGAGTTTTTAAACTTCGGCTGTGATGTTCTCGTGGGTGCATGAAAAATTTAAATGTCAAACACGATATTGGATTAGAGATACACCTGCTGAAGCAAGAGGATCCCTGTTCAATGTTTTATATATTGCTGAACAAAAAAATGAAGTCAGTCAGGGTGAATATGCTTCTCTTTGTTCGGAAGAAATAAAGTTTCAATGTTGAGATTTGTAAAACTTTAACCAGTATTTAAGAGGTTTACTGACCATCTTTTCACCCAGTAAGTCATCTCTTCTCTGTTCTCCAGTCAGTGCATTTTAGTCCACAAAGTTTTATTGTTCCTTAAAATAAAAAAATAAAAAAAACATAAATAATTAATCATGACCTGTAATTAATTAATCTAATTAATCGATTTTAATCGCAATTCTTTAACCTAATAACTGATGGTAAAACCCTCATTTTAAGGTATTTTCTTTGAAGTTTATGACAAAATAAACTAAAAGGGCGTCTTTATTTAGTTTTTTAAAATTGAAATAAACTCCAACCTTTACTTTGACACCACCAAGGGGTAATTTAAAAAAAAATCTTTAACAAATTAAAAAACAAAACAAAAAACATCAGGAAAGATTTTTCGGAGCAATCACAAAAATATTAAACATAAATGTCCTATTGATGCCAAAATTGAATTGTTCATATACCTTATTCCACAGTTTGCAACAACAGCAAGACAGCAGAATATACCTAACTGTTTATATAGTTTCTTTAATCTGCTTAAGTGAATTTGATCATTTTAAATAGAGATAAAGCCGAAAAGAAAGAGAAGAAAATCTACAAGGGAAGAAATGAAACACCATGGAGAATTGAACTATTTAGACTTAGGACTTTTTTTTTTTTTTTTTAAAAACTTTTGTTTCATCATTTAGCCAAAAATAAGTGCTAAATTTCCATCTTAAATTATGCTTTTAAAAAACTTCTCATGACGACCATTTCTAAAGAAGGAGAGAGAGTAGAGTGTGGGCGGCGTGCAGGAAACGCGCTGAAGCCGCTTCCATCTAGGGCTGCCACAAACGATTATTTTAATAGTCGACTAATCACCGATTATTTTTTCCGATTAGTCGACTAATCGGGTCATGCGCAAACTGGATGTAAAGACACTGAAGTTGATAACCAGCTGAAATATTAATTAAATGCCAAATTAGCCTAAAAAATAAAAAGAGCCAAAGTTAACCAAAATAGCTAGCATACTGCTGAAATATTAGCTAAACTCAAAATTAGCCTAAAAAAACCAGAAAAATCCTAAATTAACCAAAATAGCTATGTCGCTGAAATATTAGTTAAACTTAAAAATAGCTTAAAAAACTAAAAAAAGAAACCTTAAGTTAGCCAAAACAGCTAACATGTAGATTAAATATTAGCTAAACTCTATAAAAGGCCAAAGAAACTAATTAAATGCCAAAACAGTCCAAAAAGCTGGCAGAATGCTATATTTAACTTTAACTAACACTCTGACTTCATACAATATAAAAGTAACGATTAATCGACTATTAAATTAGTTGTCGACTATTTTAATAGTCGATTAGTCATCGATTAGTCGACTAATCGTGGCAGCCCTATTTCCATCACAATGCAACGGTGTATTAAACAGTTGGCTTTAGTTTAAAAAGAAAAAAAAAGGAAACTTAAAAAATATACCAGGACAAAAGCTCTAATAATTTATTTAATATTTATATTTTTCTTAGTTTACTATGGTATGAGCGGGATAAAATGCTCTTCCTGGTGTGAAGAACACGGTTTGTGATATTATTGATGACTGAAATATTGATGTGAATTGCAAGATCAGTTTTATTTAAATAAATTCAACAGAACTTAAATTATGCTCCAAATGATCCACATCTAGATAGAAGACAAGTATCTAAAATAAAAGAGCTCTATACGATTGGTCAAATGCAAAAAGGGCTCTATTTAATTTGTTAAATATGTAAGATTCTTTCTTGTGTGTGTAAATATTTAAGATAACCATTTATTGCAGATTTTAAATACTACACAGCTTGGAATAAGGAGGAGGAATAGTAAAGAACAAAATAAACTTTTCACTCTGAATGAGCAAGATTGCCTTTGATAAAAATGATTTTGCTTCTCTAAAATAAAATTTCAAATCAGAATTGAGGGAAATATTCAAACCCGTCTTCAAAGGCTCTAGTTGACACAGCTGCTTAACCCTAACACTACAGATCCTCACAGGCTGGAAATGCCCTGAAGACAAAAAAATGACAAAGCCGTTTGCAGCCAGATGGAGAAATTTATGTTGTGTCTCAGGGATTTTCACGAAGCACGTGAAAAAGAAAAGCTCCTTCGTCAGGTTTTTAAGTAGACGGCCCACTAAATAAAAGACTGACAAAACAAGGACGCAGCGTTTTCTTCTGCCTAAGCCAGGTAGAAAATAAAGTAATAAAATACAGGAAAATTCAGACGTGCATAAACACTGAGCTGCAGCACAGGGGAGCTACTCTTTCATCTAAGCTGGATGGGTGATGCTTTCTAGGTTGGTTAAAAATGCTTCCACATACACACAGGTACAGAATGTGTCTGATGCTTCCACCAAGGAACTGCAGAAATACAAAAAAGCAGGAGAACGTGTAGCCAGACATTTATGCTTATAGCAAAGCCAACTCCTTCTACAAAAGCCGCCTGTTTGCTCTCTAATCATCAATAATGAGCTGCAGCTGCCTGGAAAACACCCACTGATAAAAGCCCGCCATATTTTACCTCCAGTCCTGCAACGCGCGGGCCTAAATAACTATTTATATCAAAAACAAACGGGAAACTTCCACAATCGGGTAATGAGCCAAAGTGTTTGTAGGTACGACTCCTGCGGGAGGACCAAACCTCGGAAATAACCGCCTGCCCGAGAGGAGGAGCCCAGCAGCTGTGGAGAAAGATCTGCTAAAGGAAAACGAGAAAACTTTTGCTACATCTGTTCATGCTTTTCTCTGTATATTACAATCCTATAGACTTCTATAAACATGTATTACTCAGTCAGAATAACTATTCTTGTTCTGTTACCTTTTTTAACCTTTTAAAACTGAAGATGTCACCAGCGACCGCTTAATAATAAAAGCTTTCTGACATACTTAAACTCTTGGACTGTTTACATAATCAACATGAATCAGCTGATTCTGATGTGAAGAAAAGCGGCTTTTCATACAGATTTGCACCGATCTGCAACGTATATCTGCTCAAGGCTGCATTTCTCAATTCCACTAATATTTTTTAACATAATATCATTATTGCATGCATTTTCACTGGATGTATGAAAATTACAATTATTCACATTAAATCACTATCATTTATTTAGAACAGGAGATCAGCATAAACAAAACTGATAAAAAGATTTACAGAGGAAGAAATTGGGTTTATCACCTTAAACATGTTTCTTTCTTGATAAACCTTCTTGTTAAGTTCAGCAGTAATATATAACAACAAACACAACCATCACATTTTGGATATTGAACTATAAATCCTGAAAATGTTCTCCACAGTTTTTCAATCCTCAAACTTCTGCAACATTTCACTACCTGAAGTGTTGTCCCAGTCTCACAAGGTGGATAAATCACACCTCAAACCCGAGTGACTGGGACTGGGACTGGATCATCGACACTGATATTGGAGGCTGCAGCTGTGAGATTTATCAATTGCTCTTATATATTTGCATAGGCTATCGGTGCAAAGCTGGTTAGGTGATTCACTGTGATTCGATACGCCCTTCACTACTGTGCAATGCTGCATAGAAGTCCTTGTGTTTTCTCATGGGTTCCAGATTAGCCCAGTTTTAATGTAAAGATGGCTAAGATGGTCATGTTTACATTGATGGCGTGTTTACGCTGCTTCAGAATCCGCTGGAATTACGTTGTGTCATCGGTTGAAGAGTTACAGCTATCAGAATAATGTAAACACTAATGCTGCGACATTAAAGCTAATATATTCCTAGAACTTCTATCAGTACAACTTTAGTCTCATTTTCTCAACTACGTAAAAACATTCATTAGTTTTACTTTGGAAACGAGAAGCTCCACTGACACTTTACGTTGAGGATTTGTTCACTTCCAGTAAAAGTGACGCGGCACATTTGGCTTTTTTTATTCTATGAACTTAAAATCCAGGATTCTTCTAAATGTCAGTGCAATAAATACATCGTTCACAAGTTATATTTTTACTATATTTAGATCGTGAATCAGCGATCATGGACGTCGCAAATATTCGTTCTCAAATTTGGGAGCAGATTGCGAGTATAAGTTAAAGGGTTTCCATGTTTTTGCTCATGTTAATTGTTTTAATGACGCTTTTTGTGTAGATCAAGTTACTACAATTACAAACTGGTCATTGAAATGCCTCAATAACAAATTTGATGTAGCTTGCTTCTCATACGCAGGAGTGTGTGTTTCAACAAGCTCACTCCTGATTGGCTAGAGTGGTTGCCATAGAAAAGACTACTCACAAAGACCCGGATCAACCAGTGCTTACTGACAATCTCTGGTTCTCAAATGGCCATGTCTGTTTTATGGAAAAAAAAAATGGCGGATGAGCCGTAAGCAAGTCCTTTTCTTTGGGTGTTTGTCCAACTTATTCAGTCCAGTTCCCATATACAGTCAAGGGTTTAGACTGGTAACACAAAAGTACATTTAAAAACTACTTTAATGATTCACCAAGTTGTTACCAGAGACAATACAACTATTCCCACACGTATCTCTAATCACAAATGAAAGCATCTCTTTAAGAAGCAAACAGAGCAGCTCTTCTTTGGCCTGAATTCATTTGTTTTCTTCTTCCACAAATATTTCAATCAAAACAACAAACAGAAGTCACGTCAATAATTTTTAATAGAAAACATCAAGGTCAAAAGATCCATAAGTGCTATTAGAAATATTAGGATTGAGTTTAGCACCAACCTCTATTGAGGCTGAAGCCCTAAAAATACGTCTGCTAAAAATGGGAACATGTAGGTTTGCACAGAACAGCAATCAGCAAAGCCATTCATTATAATCGGTGGCAAGTGCAATGTTTTCCAGAGCTGTCAGTGTGACTGCATCCAGGAAGAGGAAGATGTGCCAAGCTGAATGTGGCTTTCTGTGGCTGCTGGCAGTAATGGGGACAGTGTGCTATAAAAATGTGTCATAGCATGTTAGTTTGGTGATTAAACAAAGCAAACAAATGAAGAAGACAAGGAGAAAAGGACCAAAGTAAGGCGGGGATGATGGGAGGAAAGAGGCAGCAAAGGAGACAAGAAAAAGAATGAAAGAGGGATGATGGAGGATGTTTAGATTTGAATGCTTCAATTTAATAACTAAATGAAATCAGCAGTATTAAAATAATAAAAACAGATTTTAAAATTTTCCAAAAATGTTTTTTTTCTAAAACTGGTCCAATAAAAAGGCAGCAGTGACATATTTACAAAACTAAATGAATAAATAAAAATGACCCCCCTCCCTCCTCTTCCTCCTTCATAAAGTAATTGCTGACACTTTAGAAGTAAAGTTAGTGTTTCAGATAGGATCTGCAGAGCTATTAGGTTCTCGGTCTAAAATTAGAAAACGGGATCATCTCATTTGATGATGTGGAACTGCTTTATGGGGCTGTCTGTTGGTGGGGGGGCAGCCTGGCAGCTCAATGAGCCATAGAAATACCAGTTTTGTGCACTTAGTGGGGTGTGCCACAGTAATGGGAAAATGCCAGGAAGGGCTGGCTCAATAAGGGACCATAATAGCTTTCACAAACTACAATTAACATTTTTTATATATAATTTTAATTTTTATGTTTAAAGCAGGAATCCAAAAATCACCAAAAATTATTATTTCTTGAAAGCTGACAAACTTGAAAAGAAATTTTACTAGTTATTCAAATACTGTGGGGAAAAAAAGTGCTTAATGGTTGTACTTTCGTCATTGTTCACCACAGACAGCAGCTTAATATGCTAACTCAGCTGTTCAAGCCACTGACATGCATAAGCAGACTCAGACTCCGACTAAAAATACCGAGCAAGCTGTTTACTGTTGTTTTTACCATCTGAAGAGACATATGTGGTGTGAAAGTGGAAACTACAAAAAAGGAGCTCCAGTTTGAACTGGAGAAAAGGCTGCTAAGTTAATAGCACAACATGCGTAAACATATTAGTGCTGGGCAATTATTAAAATGTTTAATCATGATTATTTGTGTAATTTGCTGCAATTACTTTGGATTACTTACATCGCTGACGGGAACATTTAATAATAAACAAATATTGATTGAATATTTTTTTTTTAAATTAAGAACAAAGTGGATGTTTTCTCATATTATTATTTTTATTATTGTTTTGCTTTAGTTTTTAACTATTTTCACAAATATTGAATTTCCTGCTTTTTTTTTTTTTTTTTTTTTTACTAACCATCCCTTTTTTATATATATTTTTATACATTATTTAGTTGTATACAGTTGTAATTTTTTTTAACCATGGGTTGATTGCACTGACCAGGAAGCACGTTTAATTTCATAGTATCTGAGACAATGACAGATATCTTTCTATCAATAAAAGAATAATTATATCAGAACCCAAACTGCAATGGTCTTACTCTATGCAACAAAATGAATGTTTTTTTTATTTATTCAATAACTAGAGCAGACAAATGTTATTTTCAACTCAGAGCACAAACAGACCATGTTCAGTGATAAGTGTTGAAAATAGGCAAAACGAACAAGAAATGTAGTCTGCCCATGTTTTATCATCATTAAAAATCAAATGATCAAATCTCTGTTTGATGCATTTATGAATCAGAAACCATTTTAATATATTTGGAAATAAACTGAAGCGTTTCTATCAAACTGGAATGTACATAAATTTGTAATAAAAAAACCCGCCTGTCGAGCTGGGTTTCTAATATAAAGATTGTCACGGCTAGATCCACTGTTAAAAGCTAGCGCCCCCCCCCTGTCCACAAACATAGATGTATGCAAAGATACGCGTCGCAACAAAACATGAGGAGGCAAGCACACTGAAGCACAGGATGCTTGCTTTGAATTCAACCAGATTTGAGAGTAGGAGATAAGGAAGCCTATGAATGGCAGGAAGTGAAGCCAGGAAGCGTGCCTATGGTTGTTTTGTCTGTGTGTGAAAGGTGGATCTGACCACTTTTAAGACGAGGTTTTTGGGGGGGTGTCCTAAATTTGGCAGCTGCAAAAATCTATTCTTACTTTGGCTACTTTATAATCTAAACAAGAATGGGGACCTCATCAGGAAAATAACTGTCGTTTAAAGAGATAACCACCAATACCAGAAGAGTTTAGATGTTTGACGTTCAAATGCTAACCAGTGTGGAAAGATAAAGAAAAAGCATCAGCTTTTAATTTCTTTTTTGATGTACCGCACACATACACATCCTACCCCCCAGGTCAGGCAACAATGGCAGGAAAGGTCCAGCTGTCAGAAGAGGAAATAACAAAGGAAGAGGATGGAAAGAAAGAAAGGCTCTTATTGTCAACGTGACTGGAGAAGATAACATGCATCACACTTCCTGTCCCCACCCCTGCCAGAAATGGAGACCACACAACCCCTGCTTTGGTTGAGCGGGATAACCTACTTTCTGAAGATTGGGATTTAATATTTTTTAGTTCAAGTGTAAATTTATTCAACAGGAGTTAACCAAGATGAGGTTTCCTTTCTATTCAGACATAGGCCTTTCTGACCATGGAAGAAATGCAGACTGTTTGGTGCTGCTGTCAGTGAGAGATGATTTAAACTAAATAAACCCAGAGTTCATACTGACATACTCAACCACGTCCGTGCACCATCTAATACAGTTTTACAAAATATGAAAATACAGTAAGCTGGGCAATTGCCAAGAATTAAAATGTAACATTTGCGCCCTAAGTCCCTTTGCAAATCCTTCCATAACTTTTGAAATCTTTTTTTATGTTTGCTGGTTTTACAGTCAAACTATAGCTTTGTCTCAGCTAATCCTCTACACAATGGTCCTTTTGAGCCTGGCACCGCAAAACTTGTCTGTACAGGGGAACCAACGTGGCTGAGAACAAGACGAGTGAAATCGACTCATTCAGAAGTGTAAAAGAAAAACCAAAACTGGACAGTAATGGAGCTTTTCATCTGGACAGGATTGACTCAGTTCTGCCACGATTGGTCGATTAATCGACTATTAAAATAGTTGATGACTAATTTAACAGTTGATTGTTTCTTTATATTATATGGAGTCAGAGTGTGGTAAAGTAGAAAGCTATATTAGCATTCTGCTAGTTATTTGGACTACTATGGCATTTATGAAGGTTTTCAAGCTATTTGGAGTTTAGCTAATATTTCAGCTGCTATTTCTAATTCAGCTATTTTGTCTAATTTAGGCTTTTTTGTTTGTTTGTTTTTATGCTAATTTAGCTAGCTATTAGCTTCAGTGTTTTCAGCTATCAACTTCAGTGTTTTTCGCTAATAATTTCAGCATCTTCAGCTATCAACACTAGCATCTTCAGCTGCCAAATTCATCTTACAGCATTCACACTAGCATTATCGCAGGTTATGCTATAGATCTAGTTTTCAGTTAGTTTAAAGCTACTGGTGGTTAAGATGTCTGCTTTACATCCAGTTTGCGCATGACCCGATTAGTCGACTAATCTGAAAAATAATCGATGATTAGTCGACTTGAAATAATCGTTTGCCACGCCACTAATTCATGTCTCACGTGTTAGCAAACCATATTTATTAGAAGCACTAATGTGAAATGCTATCATAAAACAAAAAACAAAAGTTATTAACAAACATACCCCTTAAATTGAAATGAGATCACAAAGAATAAACTGCCCCATGGAGAGCCGCTCATTCACTACCAAACAATTTGCTCAAGACGTGTTCCAGCAGAGTTTTTCGGATTTTGGGCCAACACAAAAATACAGTTGGGGAGGGGGAAAAGTTAAGCTGTAAATAAGGAAGAAAAAATAAATTTGATAGAAAAATAATTCAAAAATGAGCCTTCAAAACTGTTCAATTGTTAAGTTGTGTTAAAAAAAAAAAAAAAAAGTCAGACTAGTTTTCTTTTTTATTTAAGTATGTCAGTGATTTTCTTTTTTTATTTTTTTTACGTGCAGGAAATTTCTTCTTGGTTATTCAGGGCACATTAAAGACATCAGTCATAAATGTCAAACTACTTCTTACCCGACAAAAAAAATGCTATCAAAAAGGTTCAAAACTGTTTGGGTGCTTTTATATATTTATCTAACACTTCACTTCAAAGCATTGACATCCTCTGGACCTTTGCTTCAAGAATTCTTTTCTAAAAGAACCCTTTAAGTTTTACTTTAATACACCCTTGTCCTTATGCCAGGTTACCCCACCCCTAATTCTGCATGTAAACTACATTTTATGGTTCTCTGCTCTAACACAGCATAGAGTTGATGTCTGGTTGAGTTGCTTTGAGATCATGTGAAACAATAGATTTGCTGCAGAGCAAGGCTCAGTTTTGAACATGTTCACCAACAGAATACAGTAAAAACTGATTCTTACAATTCCAACTTTTACTTCTAACGCCAACTTTATTTCAAAAACTCGCAAACTAGATTCTAAAAGATTTGTTCACTTTTTCTGTATGTGAGAAAACCCGTTTACACACTTCCAGTCAGAATAAAATGGAAATCACACATCCTGAATAAAACACTAAACTAACAGTGAGTCTGGAGTCTTTAGCAGAGTGGAGTAAAACTAGAGTTTAAAACTTTACTTTTCAGATTCAGATTTGTCAAACTTCTTAAAAGAGAGAAACTTTATGAACAAGCAACGTTCTAAAGAACAAAAATTTAAATAAATGCTGATGGAACCTCAACATCTGAAATATTACCATCTTTATCAACATGAATGTATCCAAATAGAATAAATGCAATTATATGGTTTAGAATTTTGTCCCAGAACTTCTACAGAGGGACTGGTAAGGACTTTATCACCTGTGAAATGTTACGAATAACCTAAAAGTGTGTTAAATTTAGTTTTTGTACCCACTAGTTAGAGCTGGGCGATATGGCCCAAAAAAAAAAAAAAAAAGAAAAACTCAATTTCTTTCATTCCAAATTTGATTTAGATTTTAATCCATTTTTTTCCTTCCTCCTATAATTGTTTTAACAAAGGTTACAAATGACAGAATATTTTTTATCAAAAACTATTTTATTTTAGTGCATCTTTTGGAAATTGTCTTAAAGACAAACTGCAACTAAAGACAATCTGCAAAAACATTTGTAGAACAATGCAGCAGGTGTTTTGTGAGCTACCGTCAGCTTTAGCATTCTATAAAGAGAAATAAAATAATTATTCGACAGAGCACTTTCAGTAGCAAAAGCCTTCAAACTGATGTTGCTGTTTGTGGTTTGATGCTCCAAGTTTGAAGTCACAACCCAGTCACCAAAATCTAGTTTTTGACATAATAAAACAATATAAACATATTTTTTACTGGTCAGACTATTGCATTATTTTACTAAGACATTTACATGTGTGTTAATTTAAAATATGTTGTTGAATGGAAACGGAGAAGAAGTCACAACATAAAAGCAACCTCAGATAAGAAACATTTTTTCCTAAGTGACTTCTTAAATCTCTAATCAGTCTTTGCTCTTTGGTTTAATATGAATATTTCTATGAAGAGTTTTATTTTCTATCACAGATGAGTTTTTTCTTCTCTTTAGCAAAGCTAAAAAGACTTTTACTCTCTAAGAGGAGAGTTTTCAGTCACCTGTTGTCTAAACCTGATGAGGACATTTAGTATTTTATATAATTTTTTAAAACGACAAAATAGCATAAAATCTTTTAACAATTAGTATGATACATGTTTTATTGTCTTCTAACTGTAAACTCAGAGAAAGCAAGAACAGATTTGGCAAAAGGAGGGTATATTGACAGAAAATGCTATTTTCTTAATTCTCTCTCCAGATGATTCATATTTATAATAATCATAACAAAATAAACTTCAAAACATTTCAGTTTGCCATGATATCGCTGACAGTAAAGATGCAGCTTTCTAATGCTACAGAGTCTACCAATAAAGTTAATACAAAGTGGATTCATGTCTGTTATTACATTTATAAAGTACAGTTCTTATAAATGTCCTATGAATTCAAGTCCGCACCGCGAAAACAACCGAATTTGAACCAATTGTTTACATTTATAGAAAACACACGGGAACAGCTCGATAGCATTAGCGGCTAATATCGTAGCATGCTAGCATCAGTGTATAACAACAGCGCCGTCTTCAAATCAACACTTCAAAAAAAAAAATCGTCTAAAACATAAAATTCAATTAATCAATTGTATCGATATATCTCCCAGCCCTACCCTAGTCATGTCAAATAAAACGTATGCTTGTAAGAGGAAGGAAAACATAATTTCTAACCTAAACTGCAACAAGAGGTGGAAGCAGGAGTGGCTCTGCAAATGTCAGGAGATAAAGAAGACATGAAAGCAAAAGAGGGAATGAATACAGAGCAAACTCATTCTGAGGTCTCAGTGTTCAGACAGGAGCTAACTAGATAACAAAAGTGTGCACAGCAAGGATACATTAATGTTTGTTTTTGAAAATAAATTGTTTTAAAAAATCATTTTGAACAGCTAGGATTTTCACAGTAAACTTGTGCAAACATCTGGGGCGTATAGAAAAATCTAAAAAAAAAAGTAGTCTCGTTTCCACAATTTGTGTTTTTTTAACTCTTGCAACAGCGCCCCCTTGGCTCATCACAATCATGTATAATAAACTTCCTCAAATCCCCAAAAGACAAGAAAAAAACCCCAAACTAATTGATTTTATTAAGCTTCATCACCGGTAACTTGGATCGTGAACTTTAAATATATAGTCCAGTTAGTCATCAGAGCAAAATACTTAATTATACACAGATCCTATCTACACTTTGACTCAGCATTTTCAGTTGGTACTCTGTTCTTGAGAGATATGTTGTTTAGTCTTTCAAAAAAATATAAAACGGGTTTCTTTAATAGCTGTGGAAAGGCATACTAAAAATGAGAAAAATTGCTTATGACAAAAGAGTTTAAAGGAAACCCGACGAAGATGCTGATGAATCAGCTGTTACCAAGAAAGCTGTCATAGGCTTAAGCTTTCAGACTTCGATTTAAACCCAAGCCCTGGGCGTGAGGGCTTTACAAATCATCAGGTGCATGCGGCACGTACACAATGACAGCAAGCGAGTACAGGCATGTTGTGTCCAACTACTGATGTTTTTAGTCTGGCAGCTAGTGAGTGGAGTGCCAAGCACGCGCTACTCTTCTGAGCGCGGATGGTGGGAGTTGGGCTGATACAAACCGACAGACCGTGTTGTAGGCCTTTAATGTCACCCGTGGTCCATACATAAACGAGAGAATGTAGCCTCAAGGCGGAATTTTTGCCACACACTTTCACGTACAAGTACCAAAGGGAGGAGAGGATGAAAAGCTGAAGCTAACAGCCAGTGAAAACAGAAGAGAAAGGAAAATCAGAATGTGTTGCATAATTAAAATGAGCAGGTTGTTTATTCTCAGAATAGACGAGAAGTAGGATAAATGAAAGTTACCGTCTAAAACACAGACAGTTAAACTGGTAGCCCCTCACAAGTTACGATGAAACCAAAGCAAGTGACAGATACTCGATAAGAATAAGAGGACGGGACACCCATTAAGACAAAGTAAACATACATAACAGAGGAGAGAGGAGGCTAAAGAAGGCAGAAAAAGACAAAAGCCATCTTCTGGCAGATAATACTTCAGGCAACAGCTGCTCTCATGTTGTCGCCTTCATTAAGGCCAAGCCTGTACCCTGCAGGAAATATGCACTCTCAGTTACAAATAGACTGTCAGTCTCTCCAAGTTACAATCAAGAATGTGACTTCATTGATAAACACAGGAAAAAAGACATTACAAAGTATCCAAAAAGTAAACATCTACAGAAAAGTCAATGCCAACTCAAAAAAAAAACAACCATGCCATTCCAGACAGCAGAAACGAAAGAAACTAGAAGCCAAGACAATCATTGAGGAGTACAAACCACTGCCTGTGACATAGATAAACAGCAATTTGGTAATTGTATTGTTTTTATTTTGGCTATGAGAGAATTGTATGGGGGAGGTGGAATCAAAAGCATGTCTCTCTGTGAACAGAAATCTCTGAAGTCTCTCTGAGATTAGAAAAACTGTATGTGAATGCCAGAACAGGAATGTTACTATCCAAAATCAACGTCCTACTTTCCAGCACCGCTTATCATTTCTGTCTGGTTTTGTTTGGTTTGGTTCTTATAAGTTTGTTCAAGAAGGTCGAAAGTGAAAGAAATGGTGAAAGAAAAATCGAGAATGAGTCGTCCTTATTGAAAAACTTAATGGTTCTGCCACAGAACAAGATTCAACACAGCTCTACCCCAGGTCTTTTGTACTAGTTTGTCTCCAGGTTGCAAACTAGATGAACTAAAAAAAACTGATGAAACATTTAAATAAAGGCCAGCTAATTTCACTCTTTTGTGAATACTGTGTTGTGACTGAAATATATCTAAATGGTATTAAAGACAATGTTTGAAACTTGTTTTTTTTTTTTGCAATACCAAGTATAAGTAGTTCAGGTTTAATTAAAAAGCAACTTTTTAATATTCATAGTTTGTATATGCACCAGTTGGCTTCAGTACTGGTCCAAAAGGATGTCAACTATTTGACTATAACAGATTTATTTATTTTAATAAAACAGCAAATTGTTTGCACATTAACAGATGCATCAGATTTTTTTTAAACACTACACAAGTCAGAAGATTAATTAATCATTCTTTTTTTTTACATTGCTGATAACATCCAAACACTTCATATAGAAGCAGCTATTAAAGTACAGAATGATGGTGTAGTTAACCAGTAAAACACGAGTTCTGTCAGTACACAGGATTCTATGAAGGACACATCTGGTTGCTTCCGTCTACAAGGTGGAGGAAGGAAGTGTAAATGGATTAAATCCACAACAGATGTTGAATCATTGACGGCTATAAAACATCATCATCATCAGCTAATAGTGTTGGAGATGTTTTTATTAAACAAAGAAAAGTGAAAAACAAACAAGCTCTTAAACTAGCCAACTTGATATGTAGAATTAATAGATATTTTCTCATCTCACAAACATAGTCTCTACACTGCAGCAGTGCTCTATAATTACATTGGGATTTTTTTCAGTAAAAGTCAAAACACAAGGCGCTCAAAGAAGGACTAAGGGTTGTAGTGACTGGTAAAATTCAATGCATGAACTTGTTTTGAAAAGTTTTAGTCCTTCCCTGTGAGATAATTGGCCTTACAAAGTATGAAGCAATGAAAAAAAGAAAACTCAAAATCTACAAACATTCCAGTCAGTTAGGCTGCGATTGCACCACACAGTCAGGGAAATTCATGCTGTAGTACAGTGAGTAAACATCACCAGACAATATACACTCGGCTCGTCTGACAGACACCTTTTCTATACACACCACTTTCAGAGTTTGCAGTAGTGATACAATGTGTCTGCCCCATTAAAGCACAAAAACCTTTTGTGTACAAAGATGGGGTGAAAGGGACGGCGGCCTTCATAACCAACCCAGATGACCTCAATCACACCACATAAGAGTTCTTTGTTTCGGTCTTTAATCAAAGGACCCTCTCCCTGCTCTCTGAAACCTTGGTTTCCTTCTTTATTTGTAGTGACCACAATTGACCAACAAAGATGAGGCGAGGCTCATGTTCACTAACCTTATAACATTCTTTCCTGCTAGTTATCAGTGGATTATGGTGCCAGTCCTTCCTGTTACCACAGAGGCTCTTTGTTGCTTCAATTAAAGCCCAATTACACAAAACCACCTTTTGTCTGGAATCCTCTCACAACCGACGATAAGGTCAGATTCAACGCAGCCACATGCACACGTGCAAAGCGATCGGGATTCTGCGGGCACGCATGTGGTCCCATTCATGGTGCAATTTAGGTCAACTGAAGCAGAGCTTCACATTTTTAATCAGACTGCATTCCTTCGCTGAAGCTTTCAGGAGGTGTGGAGAACAACAATTCCTACTTGAAAACAAACATGGAGTTCTTCCCACGCACGGCAAATAGTTTCAGAGCTGCACAGAAGGGACCGGAAGACCTTCATGGGGGTAGTAATGTCAACATTTATGAGATAACTGTGACATGCACATGCAGGCCATAAATCCCAAAGTAAGCGAGAACAGCCAGAAGAACACACATAACAAGAGGATGTTTTGTTTTTTGGTGCACATGGACATAAATTATGGAAGAAAACCATGTTTTACATACGACACAAGGCAGTGAAGCCAACACCTACAGTAAAACACAATGCAGTTATGAACGGGCAAGACAGTCACTACGGTGGGAGTGTGACTTTGACTCATACAAGACCCCACTCTAGCTGCTGCTTACTAATGAACACATGAGGGAACAATGGTGGAGAAAATGTGCTCAGAGTGACAATAGTTACAACATTTGTGCCGCCTGCTTATTTGTGTTTTCATGAAAATAAATTACCAAAAAAAAATGTTTTATTTCCCTAGTCACTTTAGAGGTGATTGCTTGACACAATAAAAACTAAAACAAGCCTTAAAAGAAAGAACACAAAACCTGATAAATGTCATCCACCAACTGATTCCTGATTTACTGCATGTTGACTCTCGGCTAAATCTGTGCATTCTCTCAAAATATGTCACGCTCAAATCCAGATCAGCCACATTTAGTAGCATGTGCTGTGGAAGAATGGCATTACCTTCTGGCATCTGACTTTATGTGGCCCTTAGGAAAGGTTAGAGCAGCTCAGTAGGCTCTGGAGAGACCTCAGAAACAACACATGCTGCTGTGAGGAGGAAATTAAATTATTTATATTTGATTTAAAGGCTGGCCTGTGAGGAACCGTGGAAAGTCCTCTCGTCGCAGGCAGCCTGACCTACTGGGTTATTTTAAGACTAAAGGATCAGGGGAAACTCTTTGTTAAAAAGACCTGGATAAGAGAAGAGTCTGTTGGGGTGTCTTACACATTTAGAAGCCAAAGAAGAAGAAAAAAACATTTAAACGCATGCCAGAATTTTTACATTTACCGATTATCATTTAGGCTTCCAAAAACTTGCAATATTAGTGATCAATACTGTGATTACAATGACTTGCGATACATGAATAAATTAAGCAAAAAATTAATACATTTAATATTTATCTGTAACAATTTTATTTAAATAAAAATCAACATAACGTAACCTCCCAGTGACCTACGTTTACATATAAGCTGGGCATCTAATATTAAAAGGCTCCATTCGATTGGTCGAATGAGTGATGTGTTTAAGATTGCGCTAAAGTTGGGTTTTTAAACGCGCTTTCTATATGTTGATACAAGGAATGTACTCACTATTTGAAGAGGCTCGATATGAAATGTCAAAACGGTCAAAATTTTGTGAGCCTTGCTCCAGGCTTTTTTTTACAACTCTCCTTTGAATATATAAAGAGTTGGTGTCATATTTCCTGCTGGGCAAAAGCAGCGATTATTCATTTCTCCTTTGTGAACACTTTTTAACCAGTTGGTACTTCTGTGTTTTGAAAAGGGCGCCAAATCTTTCCCTGATTGGTCGAAGTTCGACTCGTTTTTCAACTTTAGACACATGCTCAATCGGGTGACACAAACTTGCATTGCGAGTGCGACCATTGACATGAATATCAACGGACTGCTCAACCCCTCCCTTTAAGTGCCCGTGGTTTGCAATCTTCCATTGAGAAAGATAATTATTTCTCAATTATTTTATTTGTCAGAATAACCATTCTTGCTCTGATGCATTCTAATTAACACATGATTTGTAATCCTTATTTTCTCAATGCTTCACATGTCCAGTTCTTATTAACGCATATATGTGCATTTATATAAACTTCTCATTGGAAGTGGTCTCCAGAACTTGAGTTTCTGAGCCAGATCTGAATGTAGCATTAAGGTAATTTGATTTGATGGATATTTCAAGCTGATATGAGATTGTTCAGTATAGGTGTAAACACTTAAGGCAGTATTTATTGCAGTTTCCGTTCTCTTTTGTGATTCTTTTGCTTTTCATCATGTTACTCTTTTGATTTGCTCAGTCCGAGATGGTTAAAGCCAGCTTTCTGCTGCTGATTTTTTTTTTTTTTAAGGAAACTTACACAAATTATTTCACAATATAAGACTATTACTCTGTCTGCATAAATCCCATGAAATGATTAGTTCAGCATTAGTGGAGAAATTGCAGCTGAAAAATTAACAGATGTACTTTAACGGCCAATCCAAATTATTTGTCCAGCAAAAAATAAAATGAGCTCAGATGTCCTGACTGTGACAGCCCTGAACAGCAATCATGTTAAGCCAAGTTAAAGCACAGCAGGAGAGTGTGTGCGGGGAAAACAAACACCAGGCTGGAGGTTAAGTGCTCTGACTGCGCTCCCAGTAAAATTCCTGAGCTGGCTGCCAACACTTGCCATTCCTCCACTGAAAGGAGACCGAAAATGAATGCAGACTGGTGGGCGACTAGGACGGAACAGGGCGAGCATTCAACCACTTACCAGTATTTTTAACCAGGCATGCTTAAAACACAGGAAGAGAATGGCATTCAGGGAGGTGTGGCAGCATTTACCCATAGAGATATTCATATTAGATCTGTGGTGACACATGGTGTAAGACAGACTTCCTAACAGGGTGGGGCCCCAACTACTCCAAACCGAGAAGTCCTGCATTTGCTGTGTATGTAAACAATTGTGAAATAGGGTATGTGATGTGAAACAACTTGTGATGTAAGCTTAATAATTTAAAAGAAAGCTGCAACAGACGGATCTCTGTGGAAAAAGGCAGGAGAAGGCTTCTCGTGCCACCAGAAAAACAACCCCACTTCATCTCCATTTCTGTCAAACAGAAAAACAAACCACGGACTCGCTGCCTCTAGAAGTCAAGAGGGGAGGAGCTAAAGGTTTAGGGGGAAAAAAAAAAAAACACAGGCTAAATTTAAAGAACAGGTCTGAGTCAAAGAGCTGTTGCAACACATCAGTTACAACATCTCTTTCTACATCCTCAACTTTAGCCTGTTGCCCATGAGAAAAACACTGAATACATTTATTCTAAAACAAGTTCAGCAGCAATGTTCGTTTCCAACACGATGACACAATTACTCTGCTTTTGATGTCGGTGGAGAAAAAACAATTTAATCGTGCAGGAAGATGGTTTGCTTCTGTGAAAGCCAGCCAGGCAGGCAGGCAGGCGTCTGGGGCCGGGCACAGAGACAGGAGGGCAGGGAAAGCAACGGCGATAAGGAGACCCCAGCACTCGCCGGATTGAGGCTTGAGATAAGAGTCTGGAGCTGTCGTTGGATGACTTTATCATGCAGAGTTCACGGGGGAGTGGCTGAGGCGAGAGATTGGCCAAAGGACTGAGATGGGTGTGAGGCTTAGATTTGGAGCACAGACCATATCTTGTGGAGTGGGACCCCCACAAATGATTATTTTAATAGTCGTTAGTTTATGGTTTTAAAAGAATATTAAATCGAGTGAGAGAGAGATGAAGAATATGCTTTCCATCAAACTTGTTTTGACATGTGCTTCGCCCCTCAAGATGATGCAATGATTTAATATTAATTTTATATAGGGTCAAAGGTCACCTGTCAGCATGAGTTTGATGAAAGTATGTTCCTTATCAGATCAGAATCTGAAATGAGGAGCTATTTTTCACTAAAGATAAAGTTTTTGTCTCACTGACTCAAATATTACAAAAGTGAATTTTTTGGTGCTTAACGCTCACAACTTTGTTCAACTTCACTACACTCTGACTCCATGTAATGTAAAGTAACAACTAATCGACTATTTTAATAACTGATTACTCGTCGATTAGTCCATTAATTGTGGCAGCTCTAGTGTAGAGGTAAATGATAAATCGCTTTGTTCATGAAAACTTAATCCAGAGAAAGAAGAAGTCTGTTAACAAGAAGGAAAAATGAAAGAAAGCAGACAACAAAAAGGTACAAATTCTGCTTTTTCTTCTGCAAACAAAGCTCAACATTGCATTGCACAGTGTCTACTGATTAATACATTTCTGCTTTACAATGAACTAGTGTTGTCAGACAATATCCATTTTGTTACAGCAAGTCTTACGAAGTACCAAAGAACACAGAATGTCCAGTTAAAGACAAGAATAGTTGTGAAACTGCAGACGGGCATTAAAAAAAAAGACAGACACAAAACGGAACCTTTAGGTAGGAAACAGTCCAGGCTTCTGGCGATCTCTTATTCATCACAATCTGCTCTGTAAACAGCAGTTCCTGAAGGACGAGTCACCTACAAAGATCCAGAGTGAACAGCAGACAGTCTGTCCTCCAAACGGTGACAGATCCCCCAAACATGTCCACAGAGATCATGACACGTGCAGGCCGTATGCTAAATGTACGGTGAGGGAGACGGGAACAAATGGTATGATTATCACCGTTTGTGTAGCAGTACTATAAAGCTACATCCACGTGTGATAAAATGCAGGAACTACAAGAGATTTAAACCCTTTCTAAGTAGTCGGTCCACTTCGCGCAATTCCAAACGCTCACTTTCTGTCACAAGCCAAAACAAAAAAAAGTGGTTTTTGGAGCAAAATCTGCAACATTACAGATAAAAAAAATATATTAATTTCATAGTTTAAATGAAAAATATAACAAATTGTATGTTAACACGCAGCTAAAAATACGAAATAACACTGACTGAATGTTTCTTCTGTGTTTAAAAAGCAAAAACAATCACAACTATTTTTTAAAGCAAAAAAATAAACATAAATGTAAAAAAAACATGACAAATGTCCACTTTTAGAGTGGTTTGCTGCTTGCTCTTTAGTGCTACGTCTGCATTTCTATGTTATATCGTCCGTTTCAATGTGCCAAGATTGAGAAAATATAGCAATTTGAACCAGTCTGATGACAGGCAGATTATAAAAAGAAATAAAACGGCTCGGTGGCAGGTGTCACCTCAGAAAGATGAACAACTGCAACGCAAGGGGATTTCAGAACAGGCCTGTCAATCGGAGACACTGACCTTGAGGGACAACATACATACTGAGAAAGTAACAGGGCTGTCAGTGGACACATGCTACCGAGGCGGGGAGAGAGCATTCCTAACGCACACAAGGGTGGTGTCGGCTTTCTTCCGCTGTGGAAACAGCTGTTGAAAAACGCTGGGTGGATGAGGGGGACGAGCAGCTGCTGGAGGACGACGAAAAACTTGGGAAAGACTTTATATTGTTCAAATGCAAAAAAAAAAAAAACTGATTCAGTTCCACTTGTAGCACAACAACAGGAATCTCACAAGCAACGCAGAGAAGTTTATTTAAATAAAAAACTCTAAGCTGGATTTGTTTTAACCTCCGATTAAACTTTCGCGTTGCAACATTTTAAGAGGAGCAAATTAAACTGAAACCTGTCGGTTTGACAGAAGCGCACCCTTTTCTTGGCAACAAAGTTGACGTTTGTGCGGATGAAATATCACATCCACATGTCAGGCTTTACAGGAATGAGACTCGGGAAAGGAAGCAGTCATTTTTTAACACCAGGTGACGGAATTTGCCTAGAGGAGCATCGCGAGGTCGATCGCTAAAGTGTATTGGGTCATATTATCTACAAGATTATAAGAGAAAACAGCAAATGAGGGACTTTTTGCATAATAATAGCCAGTAATCTTTGGTCAGGTGGGGGTCAGCCCAACCTGATCATGAACCTATGAGAACACGAACCTGCAATCTCAGGCTCCGGAGCCACTTTTATCCCCCAATTGTGATCAATTTGTGAATTTTAACATAAATAATAGGTTTGTTAGTTATGTTTTTTCATTTATATTCAGATTTTAAACTAATGTTTTGACTACTACACATGTCTAAGTGTCAGAGACAAAGTACTTAAAGTTTAATAACTGTAATCTGCTGCACAAGGACGATCTTATTTGACACAAGCTCAGTTTTATTTTGAAAAGTACTTGTTTGTGATGCTGTAAAAAGCAATATATAATGAAAATATGATAAATTAGATTTTTTCCAAACATTTATACCCTTTATTCTGTAAATGAATAGCTTGATAGCTACAAAAATATATAATTTTTTGGCTTTTTTTTGGGAAATCTAAGACCAATTATTGAATGTCTACTTCAAATATCTGGCAAAACGCATTATTTTTATTTGAAAAGTACAAGTTAAAATGTTCAGGTGAAAATGGGAAAAGGCGTTATGCTTCACAAAACATTAGTTTTTATTTTATGTTAAATCGTAGAGGCTTATTTGACATTTTACAGCTACAATTCATGCTCAAACGAGATTTTCAAAATAATGCTCCTTGTCCAGCGACTGATTTCAAACTTAACATGTTAAAAGAGGTTTTTCACGCCAATAATATATATTTTTAATATATTTCTTGAGAAAGGGAACGTTCTATTTGTCAGCCTCCACAACAACCAGAAAATCTTTTCAGACCGGTTTAGCAGGTACATAACTGCGGAGCGTACTCATCCAGACATGCAACCGAAACCACAAAGTATGCGCTCCCCCACCACCGCCGGGAGGGCACAGCAAATTCACTCAAATCGTGCGGGTGACGGACGGCTCGTGACGCCCGGAGCTGCGGGGACAGCCCGTCTGCCTGCCAGGGGGGTTGTGGCGCTCTCTAGTGTCCCCAATTCACTCCCGTGACAAACATAGCTCCGGATTTTGATCACATATCATACAAATCTGCTTTCATTTGAGCTACAGGTGCTGAAAATCAGTGTCACTGAACAGAGAGCATTATTTTGAATAAGCAATCTTTATTGACAAAACAAGAAAGTAAAAACGCCTCAATAGGGGGGCAGAAAATATTTAATTGGTTTAAAGATATATATTTTTTTTCACTAATTGAAGGCGGGTTAACCCCCCCAGTACTACGTTTACTGAAAAAAAAAGTTAAAATAATTGCCCCCCCTCCCAGCTGCTGCAGCACCTCACCGGCCATTGTTTGGGCAACAAGCAGACACATTCCTCCGTGCAGTTCGACTCGACCGCTGGGCAACAACAACAACTCACACAAGCTCACACAGAACTCACACAAGACTTAAAAGAAGGAGAAAAAATATATTTAAAAAAACAAAATGGCGTCTCGTGTGTTTTTTTTTTCCCTCTCAAAATATTTGTACAACCAAGTTAACGTTTGGTTCCTGAAGAGTTTAGCGGAATGCAGACACCCAGGCTCGCTAGCTGAAAATGTGGCTAACACAGGCTAAACTGCTGGGGAAACATGTGGAATCAGGCCCTGCCTCATTCCATACTTATTTTTTACCCTAAACGCTCACGTTTTCTGAAGTTTTTCAACACTTTCGATAACGCAGATTTGAATTTATTAAATTCGTCGGTTGGTTCGATAAAGTTTTTTCGCCCCTACAAACTCAGCGGACAAACAAACCTTTAACTCACACCGACGTGTTTTAATGATATTCCTATTTATAAAGGGGAAATCGTGGATAAGTTTAGAGCCAGAAAATGGAGGGGTCCCCCGCTTTCCGTTCTGCGGCACGGAGACCCCAGCGAAGCCGAGCCGACGTCGGACTGCGCCGCGGCCATGCTCGCCCCCTTCCCCAGCATGCATCCGTCTCAACTTACCTTCGTCAAGAAGCCTCTCTAAGTGTGTGAAGATTCCGCACAGATTTGGCAAGCTCGTCATGAGCTTCTTTTCGTTCAATAATTGCATCAAATAGTCGGGACTCGGCCTCGGTCGCTCCTTCACTTCGACCTCTCCGACCATCATCTTTGCGGTGCGAACGTTCAACAAACCACCGCGAAACACAAAAATCCTCTTTTAAGAAAAAGAGAACCAGGAAAAAAAAAAGAAAAGAAAACTTGCTGTTACAATCCCACGTTTCCCTCCTCCTTGAGAGCAGAACACTTTTCGAGTCCCCCTAAATTCACGTTTGGTTCGTCTTTGTTATTTTAATGGTACGGGGGGGCAAAAAGGAAACCGTTAACTCCTTTCCACAGTTCTCTCCTCTACGCTGTGTGCGTTTGGGGACGCTCGATTCCTCCACTGTAGGCGCGTTAGAGCCCTCCGCCGCAAAGGGCACGTCCCCCCTAACGCTCATTGGTCAAGAGGACGTTTTTGGAAGGGGGGAGGGCTAATGGCTGTACCAATAGGAGCGTGTGTCTTGGTACAGAGGGTGGCCACAAGAATGATTGACAACTGTCTTAACCAATGAGAGGGAGTTCACAAGAATGCACACAAAACATCTGAAGCGTTGTCAACATCAAGTAGCAGTTATTTCTTTCTCCCTTTCATCGTTTATGGCCACATAACTGGAAGTGCCTGGCACTGGAAAATTAGAGGAGGTTTTATTCACAGCTTCTTAAAATGTCTCCAATGGCCATCTGAAAGAAACAACCCTTATTTGAAAACATATTAACATTTAATCAAAAATGTGTCTTTTACTGTTTGTCCAAACAACACTTTGCAAAGCCCTGAAAAATGTTTCTACAATAAATATACATGAACTGTACCTCTGTCTAACTTTTTTTGTTTTTTTTTTGTTGAAAGAACAATTCTGACCTCCACCTACAGGGGGCAGAGGCGGCAAAAGTGAGTTCTGTTCGAAAGCCATAGAAGAAGGATGGCTTTGTGAAGGAGCATTTCAACTCTTACTAAAACTGTCCAAATTCCTTCGCTAATGCATAACTACTAAAAACAATATTTTTAAAATTTGGACACCACACTCTATTTTATTTATTTTTTTATAATAAATATGACGTCACCAATTTCACAAAGTTGTTTTTACTTATTTTTTTTTTATTCCATAAAAATTCTTCAAAAGCAATGCATTGTTTTCTACATTCCCCAAACTAGTGAGCATGAGCTTGATGTACACTGGTTTTTCACAAAGAATTCTGGGAAATTTGGACTATATCGAGTAGTAAAAGAATTTGGCCATAGCCAGCGACTGTGGTTTTTGCATTGCTTTGTTTGTTTTTTGTATTGAGTTGAACTTTTAGCCCTCTAAGATGTTAAAGTAGCTCAACTAATCTGAGATGCGAAAACATTTTTTAACATATTATTTCCAAAGATTAAATTCCTCCAATTTCAAGGAGATATGTAAATTTTTAGGAAATGTCGTATACATTGTCTGTATATTAAAACTGGATTGAGTGATCCTCCGGTCTTGCGTTCCAAATAGGAAGTAACCGCTGGTCCTAAAAAGCTGAAAACCCACACATTTCTACTGAGAAATGATCAGCTATTATTCAGTCATTATATTATCTCTCATTATCTTGCTCTACTACATTTTTTTAAACACATTCTTGCTAATCCAGTTTACTTCAAGATATTTTTTGCTAAAGTTATGAACTGACCAATCCGATTCATATGAGTAGGTGACCTCACGTTGACCGTTTGAAACATTTCATTGACAGATTCTCCTGTGCCTGCTTTCAGTAAAAGGGGTGTGGCCATCATGCTTACTACTGATTGGAGAGAATGGTTACCATGGAAATGTAGACTAAGATCGACATGAACCAATTACGACTTACTGAGGACGTTTAGTTCCAACATAGCGGACATATTGCAAAAAATGTGACTGAATTGACTTTATTTGGCTGGAACAGGAAGTAAGACATTTTCCATGGGACGTCTCACTCACTCTGTCCAGTTCTCTATATACAGTCAATGGTTACAAAAGTCTGTGGCGTCACTGAGTCAGTTACCACAAAGTACTATTTGGTTTGCTGTGCTAAACCATTTACTGAATCTCTCAGGATACCCTAAAACCTTTTTATAATGTTTATTAAAGTTTATTTAAGCATAAACAAGTTTGTCAAATTAAGCAACTATGATAAAAATGTCCAAAGTTCTAAGAGACAAATAGTTCAGCATCACAGATCAAATTCAACAAATATAGTGTTTATCACCAACAAAATCTCAAAACACATTTAAAAATAAAAGATTAAAAATGAAAAAAAGATTGACACAGAGAGTACAGGTCATTAAAGGGCAATGCAGCAGTAATTATCTGCTAAACCAAAAGTTTCACTTCAACAATTTAGTCCAACATCTATTTATAAAAGACCTTTAGCCTGTATTGTAATACTGAGGCTTTCTAAAGAATAAATGCATGAACAAGTCAATGCAGCTAAAATTAGACTTTTTTGCATCAGTAAATCAAAGTTATTAGATAATAAATTACAGAAATAAAAACAAGAACCATAAACCAATAAGAAATATAAATAACCCTGATCTTAATGGTTGACTGGGATTTAAAAATAAAATCACCATATAAGAATAATCAATATTGGAAATTAAAAAAAAACTATTTTTTAATACATTTGTTAAGATTTTAAAAAATGACACAAAAACAAAAATGTGCCCCGTTGTTATTGAATGTTAATTGTTTTAAATTTATATTTACCCAGTGATAAAACATATTTCATGCAGTCTGCTCAGCCTTAAATATTTATTTAAGAGTTTTAGGAAACAAAGTAAGAATCGCTTATGTTGTCTAAAAGCGTTGGTACATCCTCCATGTTGTCAAACCAGTCCTAGAACAACATTCCAGCAGCTCTGTTAAAGCTAAGTAAACTCGTTTGTTTCTCCAGAAATAGACACCATCTGGTGTGGTCTTCCATTTAAAAAAAAATAATCTGTACATGTCTTGTAATCTGTGTCAGTATGGACTTCTGAGCTGGCTTGAATAGCCATATGTGGGTTGAGTTTGTGCTCCGTCTTCTTGCTTGTGTGCGACAGACGTGGATCTTCGCTTGCCAAGATCTGCCCACAAATCGGGAATTTCATGTGTGGGGAGAAAGAAAAGAGACGGAAAGATGAACACAAGCGGTTCGTTTCCTACAAGAAGCCTATTGTTACACAAGACTTGTACAACTTGTTATCTGTCTAGAGACCAATTGATCAATCCTCCAGCAATCAATGGAGCTTTTTCATAGTCCTGTCCTTGGGTGGACCTTACTATATGCTCTCTAAAGATTACCATTCTTGATCAATGACACCCACAACTCCCGGTTTTTAAATTCTACTGAGATTTAAAAAAAAAAAAAAAAAAGCAGTCCAATCGGTTTTTAACAGCTGTTAGTTAAGAGGCGCTCACCTAAATCAGAGACCTGACCTTGGCTGCCAGTCAATTTGCTCCCGTCCGCCGCTGAGGAGTTGCCCCTCCTGGGTGCAGAAACGCCGCACTAGAAACCTGCTGGCTTCAGTTTGCTGCAACTGTGGTGAAGCCTTTAGACGGCCAAAAGAGGGAGGTTTTGTTGAATTTAGCAGATTTCTTCTTCTGTCTCAAAGCTGCCAGGGATAAAATAAAACGGCTGGTGTTTGTACAGAGCGGTGGTTAAATATAAACCAGAAGAAAGTGGTTGGTGTGTCTGCTTGTGATCCTGCGCTGGGCGCAGAACTTGTACGAGTTTGTATTTGGTGGCAGGTCGATACAGAGTGAATATTTTACATCCGTACTGTGTCCCATGTAAAGCCAACTCAAAACTTACCCAAACTATGGAATTTGGGAATATTCCATTCCAAAATCATCCGTCTCCAGTGCAGCTGTAGAAGCCAGTTGAGCCAAAGTCTACAACAGGAGTGTCAAATTCAATCGCACAGGGGCCAAAATCCAAAACAGAAATCAGGTCACGGGTCGAACAGGATAAACATTTATTCAACACTCTAAAACTACATTTTTAAACCTTTAAAACCGTGACTTTTTAACATAATTATGAACTAGATATATAGCATTACCTGCGATAATGCTAGTGTGAACGCTGTAAGCTGAATTTAGCTGCTGAAGATGCTAGCGCTGATAGCTGAAGATGCTGAAATGGATAGCTGAATCACTGAAGCTAATAGTTGAAAATGTTGAAGCTGATAGTTAGCTAAAATATTACCTCTATGCCAAAAAAGAAGCTTTGAATAGTCAAACAGCTAGCAAGTTGCTGAAAAACAAAGCTAAATTTCAAAATGGCCTAAAAACTGAAAAAAGCCTAAATTAGCTAAAACAGCTATCATGTAGCTGAAATATTAGCTAACCTCTACACTAGCCTAAAAAACAAAAAAGCCTAAATTATCCAAAATAGCTATCATTTAGCTGAAAAATAGCTAAACTTCAAAATAGACTAAAAACTGAAAAAAGCCTACATTAGCTAAAACAGCTAGCATGTAGCTGAAATATTAGCTAAACTCCAAAACAGCCTAAATTTTTCTTAGCAAATGCCAAAACAGTCCAAACAGCTAGCAGAATGCCAATTTTTAAAACTTTTTTTTTTTTTTTTTTACAAAACTTTGATCAATAAAAATGAAGCATTATTATTCCAGAATAAATCAACTTAAACTTTAAATAACTTTCAATATTTTACACTCCAAAAAAATATATTTTGTCAAAAATATTAAGGTTAAAAATACCTGCAAGATAACATCGAGCTATTAACAACAATAAAATAAAATGATCTGGAGGGCCGGATATATATGCCCGGAGGGCCGGATCTGGCCCCCGGGCCCTGACTTTGACACGTGTTCTAGAACGATCCAAACTTTGGCAAAAAAAATCTGTTTACTCTGTCACAATTCTCCAACAATGTGCAGTTTCTGATCATCAAGGGCAGGCTGTTTATATCTGCAACAGGAATTTACAACCATTCTTTTGGTGGCTGGCTTCGTTCCTGCTGGCCACAGAAAGTCAGGGCCTGGGGCAAAATGCATTTCAATCCTCTAAACATCTATGTTTGTCAAAGCTGACTTTGACATGTGATGTGAAGAGAGCATTTCCCGTTCTGCTGGCTCCGGAGATCAATCTACTTCGGCACGAGAACTCATTACGAGGTCTTTCAAAATAAAGTTTC
Organism: Oryzias javanicus; assembly: GCA_003999625.1. Classification (NCBI taxonomy): domain Eukaryota; kingdom Metazoa; phylum Chordata; class Actinopteri; order Beloniformes; family Adrianichthyidae; genus Oryzias; species Oryzias javanicus. The sequence goes on along the minus strand of CM012458.1, from coordinate 19,084,185 downwards.
AATATTCTACACACATCCCTGCAGGTCTTTGTTTAAAAATAGACTCCACTCCACATCAAGCAGGAAAGATGTTTGTTCCTCTACTGTCTGCTCTCTGTTGGAATCACTTATTCCCGTTTCATCAGATTTGTGGGTAACTTTCCCTGTTTAAAGTTTAAAAGCGTGCACTTGAACTGTCTGGAAACCACCGTTCGACATTCCGCTGGCAACGTCAATAGGAAAGCAAGAATTCTGCAGAGAGAGGCTTGTCATACACACTCACAGCAATTACACAGGACATGTAACATTAGCCTGGTCGTCCAAACGGTCGGCGGTATCAGCGCACTATCTTAAAGCTCGATAAAACATCCCTTGAAGTCAAACCCTGATAAGTGATTTTGGCGGATAAGACTCAGGAGATAGGCAGAAGAAATGAGAAACCCAATTTAAAATGTGACTTGGAGATAGCTAAATTGTTCACAGTGTTGACTTTATATTTCTCCTTTCTTCCCTCCTTCCCTCTTTGACTGCAAGCGATGCAAAAGCCACAGTCCTCCTGCATCAAAAAGAATCTGGCATTTATTTTGAGCTTTGAAAAAGAGGTTTAGTTGTTATCGCTAACGGTGGGCATGGTAATTTGCACCTTGCCATGCGCTCATTCTTCTGAGCTGGGTCACACGGAGCCTCTGAGAGCGAGCGCGCCGAGACGTGTGTGAAATAGCACCGCAGCAACAGACCGCGTGTGCACGCCGCCTTCCCAGAGCCTTGGAGTAAACAGAAATGATATTAACCCCCCCTTTTGCTTCTCCTGCCCTTGTGTTTTCGTCATTTTTAATAACACGGTTTCCATTCAACAATTAATCCAATTAACAAGACCCAGATAATTAATGAACATGTGTTGAGTCCCTTTTGAAGAGGGGCTGTTAGCAGAGTCACAATAAATGTTGAGAGCGCTTGGGGTTTTTTTCAGCTAAGCTGATAGGGACAATGGGGGCCCCCGCTTGCAGCGGCATGCCTCGGGGGGGCCACAGCTGCAGGAAGTGAGCAGTTGACTCTGCTGAGGAATGGATGCCTATGATAATGGCTGCACCCGTTTAGGTGGCAAACAAAGGCTCTGATAGTTTGAGGCAGACGGCTGCGGGTTCTTTTTGATCTGGATGTGTGTGGGGACAAGATACCCGGGACCCGTAGTTTAAAAAGAGAGTTTACTATCTCTGAAGAGTCTGCCCGTTTGTTTGGAGCCAGGAGCCTCTGTTAAAGATAAGGTTCTGTAAAATACGCTTCGAATAAAACAATAAATAAATGCATGCAATTAAAAAAGTAGTTCTGGCCGATAAAACAATCCCTCCTGGGTTTGATAAAAAAAAAAAAAAAAAAAACAGAATAAAAGAACTAAGTGTCAGAGGAATACTTAGCTTGAAGAGGGGCGGGACATAACCACACCCCTCTGCTTCTTGTTTGTCGCTTCCCATTCCGACTGCGGTCTGGATTTCGGGTCTGCTGAGGTGCTGGCATCTCCTCACCCCGAGCTGTTCTTGTTGGTGGACAGCCTGACATGCTCTTCCGGCGCTTTGTCCTCACACTGCGCTTGCTGCCAGACTCCAGCACTTGCTGTCCCACCTCGCTCTTCCAGGGCCCGGGGCTGGCCTCTCCTGATGCACTCTTCCGAGGTCCGGCCCTGGCCTATCCCACATGCTCTTCCAGGGCCCTGTGCTGGACCCTCCTGCTGCGCTCTTCCAGGGTCCGACCCTGGTTTCTCCCGCCTTTGCTCTTCCAGGGACCGGCGCTGGCCTGTATCGCTGCGCTATTCCAGGGCCCGGCGCCGCCTGACCCCCCTTGCTCTTCCAGGGCCCAGCACTGGTCTCTTCCACCACACTCTTCCAGTGCCGTTGCTGGCCTCTACTGCCGCACTCTTCCAGGACTCGGCTCTGGCTGTCGGCTCACTCTTCCAGGGCCCGGCACTGGTCTCTTCCGCTGCACTCTTCCAGAGCCCGGTGTTGGCTTGTACCACCACACTCTTCCAGGGGGCTGGCTTTTCCCACAGCACTTCTAGGTGGTCCGGCCCTGGTTTCTGGCGCTTAGATCTTTAAGGGCCCGGCGCTGGCCTCTTCCGCTGTGCTCTTTCAGGGTCCGGTGATGGTCTCTTCCGCTGTGCTCTTTCAGTGCCCGTTGCTGGTCTCTTCCGCCACACTCTTCCAGTGCCCATTGCTGGCCTGTACTGCCGCACTCTTCCAGGACTCGGCGCTGGCTGTCCAGGTTCACTTTCCAGGGCCCGGCGCTGGCCTCTTCCACTGTGCTCTTTCAGGGCCCGGTGCTGGCTTTTCCCATCGTACTCTTCCAGGGCCCGTTGGTCTATTCCACCGCACTCTTCCAGGACTCGGTGCTGGCTGTCCCGGCTCACTCTTCCAGTGCCCGGCACTGGTCTTTTTCACTGCATTCTTCCAGAGCCCGGCACTGGTCTCTACCACTGCACTCTTCCAGGGCCCGGCGCTGGCCTCTCCCACAGCACTTCTAAGTGGTCTGGCCCTGGTTTCTGCCGCTTAGCTCTTTCAGGGTCTGGTGCTGGCTTTTCCCGACGTGCTTTTCCAGGGCCTGGCATTGGCTTCCTACAGCTGAGCTTACCTCACCCCCCTGGTCCTTCTTTCTCCTCCCCTCATTGGCTGTCTCTATGTCTTTCTGTCATATGGCACACTGTTTTTTTAAAAACTCTGATTAGGTGCAGACTTGCTGCGCACCTTTGCTTATTTCTCCAGCAATGGAGACGCCACATTCAGGGGCACTTGGAATTTTAAAACAAAATAAAATCAGTTCAACCTGTTACAATGGCACCAACATCCCAAATCTTTTCTCTCTTTTTTCTGACTTGCCAGTTTGGGGCGCATGGGAGTAAAAAAGTACAAGCAGAATCTGGGTCATTTACATTTTCAGGAAGGTGGTAGCGCCCCGCAACAGGCACCAATGCCCCTCTAGAAAACTGAAGCATACACAGAGAAACACGCTCATTATTCACTTTAACTTGTATCACCAGCACGGCGTGACAAACGCCCTGTTGTTGCATGAATGTTTGCGATTGTGCATTTTTTACACTCCTACTCGTCTGTGCACGCTCACAAATATGCATTTGTTATTGTCATTATTTGTGGAAAAAAAAAAAAAAGGATAAAGTCAAAGCGAGAAGAAATAAAGGAAAACCATATTGGTTCATGCTGGGAGAACAAGCTAACCCCTCAGGGTTTTCTCCTGTGAAGATCGATCAGCCCCTCAGCTGTCTGATGCCCCACTAGTCAAGCACATGTTGTTTTTGTGCCCAGAGTTAAGCTAATTCCCCTTAATATAGTTGTTTGCCACCATTCACCTAATTTTAGGTGTTTCTCTGACATTTGTCACTTCAAGGAATTATCTGGAGAGTCTCAGAACTTCCTTAAAATAAAGGTGTCGGGATATTACTCATCCCTCGCTTAAGTAGATTATTTCAAGGAGGTCTAAAAGCGGTAGCAAAGTCTGTAAAAACACTCGCAAATCGTTGCTTTTTTGGAAGCAAAATCCTTCTGAAAGTGTGCAGATTTCTTCAGCTGCCATCACCAGAAGTGCTGCTCAACTCAACACAACTGGACAAAAAAAATCTGTTTGCAATGCAGATAAATACACCGACCATCTGTGAGAGTTGGTTAATCAATCCAAAATTCCTCTGCTCAGACTCCAGTTCAGCTGTTATTACTGCGGGAGCGCAACGAAAACAAGTGTATGAAGAAGTCGAGCTGTTTTCAGGGCTAATGGATGCTCATTAAATAAAGAGTCGGTACGCTGACACATACCTGTGACCCGCCAGCTGAACGCACAATAAGCAACTCCATTCACAAAACATGATATCAGCTGTAATTAGTGGGGTTAACAAGGGGGCCTTCTCTTCGATCCCCTCTGCATGCTGGTGGAAGTTTTGTGAATGAATCCTGAGAGGAAACAGCTTGCGTGTTTTTAGAGCACTGAGATAAGAACACAGTGTTGAAGGGAAACATACTTGGTCAGATGTTTAGACCAGTTCTGTGGGTGGAACTGACTTTTCAGTTCCAAGCTCGCCGGTCTGGTTTGCGTAACCCTCTTGGCGCATTTTTAATGGCAACAAACCAATCAGATATAAAACACGGGATTTGAAAATATTTCCTCACAGGCCTCTGACCTGCTTGTGGTTGCAAAATTCAAACACGGGAAAAGAGGACAATGTTCGACAGGAGGTAAACACGGGACGGTCAACATGCTTAATGAATTTCTTTATTTAAGATTAGGTCATGTAGGGTAGTGGTTCTCAACCTCTGGTGCTGGTCCATGAGAAAGAAAAAAATCAGCACTATCTACATTTTTCCGTTTTATTTATAATCTGATTCTGAAGGAAGTTGGATTTTTGGAAAACTGCTGGATTCTCTTTACCACATCACCACAGCTCCTTCTTGACACAAGTTGCTTGGTTACGTGTCAAAAAGGCATCCGCTGCTTTCAAGCAAGGTTAGCAAAAAACAAACATATTTCAAAATGGTCTTTTCGCAGAAAATAGGGGGTTTGGAAGCAGAAGAAAAGCCAGGGACTTCAAAGGAAAAAAAAAAAATAAATAAAGTTGCATTTGACAGACAAAGACCAGGAGTCTTTACTCCAAATATGGATTAATTGCTACAATTGTTCCCAAAAACACTGGCTGTCTATTGTTTCAAGGATGTGGCTAATAAAGTTATCAGATTCACATTTAGAAAATAACTGTTGTACAGAATGTTTTTTTTTTGTTTTTTTTGTTTTTATCCGTCACAACTTACAAGTTGGGGAGGCTGAAGTTGATGTCTTGATTTTATAGCTTCCACTTTGACATTTATTTATCTAGTGGGACTATCTAGTGCCTGGATTTTAAAAGAAATTCAGACAACATGTTCACCCCTTTTCTTTTTCTAAAAGGCGGATATGACGTCATCGATTTCACAAAGTGAAAATCTAATGAACAAACTTGTTGTTTTTTGACATGCTGGCTGTTTCAATTAAATCAAGGCTCCTCTACCTCCGGGCCGCAATAATGGTACCTAAACCCAAACTTACCCCGTTACCGGACACGGTTTGGTACCAGGTGCAGATCGGTGCCAGTTCCAGGCAGAATACAGGACTTGGACCAGGCTAGGGTTAGGTTACCGGGAAAGGGTTCCAGTATAGGGGGTTCTGACATTCGGTCCATGTCCGGTACCATGTCCGACAAACTACCGGACCTATGGTTTTATTGGAACATCCAGCTCGTCAAAAAATGACACGAGTTGGGGACACCCAAAATTGTTCAAATGCAATGCATTGTGGTCTATATTCCCTAATGTGGTGAGCACAGATGCCCACTGGTTTTTTCACAGACTTCTGGAAATTTCCAGGACATTTTGGAATCGTAGATTCTAGGAGTGTGTATTGGCAAGAATTTGGCAAATGTATCGATACGCATACATGTGTCGCGATACGATACATTTTGCAATACATCCCAAGACTTTACCAGGACAATTTTTCTCTTTTTTCAAAGACTATGACTTAAAAAAGCTAAGTCATCCTGCAGTAAATGCTATATATCTCATGGCAATAAAAAACGCGAGGTTGATTGAACTAATGAAACTGATCATTAAACAAAAACTGGATCTTGTTGTTCTGGTGCGTGAAGCTGCTCAAAGTGTGCTGTGCTGCCAACTAGTGGTCAGGGGTTTAGGTAGAAACAAAAGTCAGACTGAAGGATTCTCACAAATAATTAATTAAATATCTTCTTGTCAGCGTTTTAAATCGAGTTTTGACAAATAAAATATCAATTTTAACAATTTTCCCCTACACTCCTAGTAGATTCGGACAGCACTACAAAAAGGCAAACTCACAAAGTTCATTATAGTGAGTAATGAAGGAACTTGGGCATCGCCTACTTCATATTTGAATGGTTCCTGCATAAAATCTAGCATACAATAAAGCTTAAATATCTTAACATATCTCACTGATGATGAAGATATGAAAACAAGAGGCTACATTTGAATTTTTTTCACATCTTTTAATTTAAACAGCTTGAAACTAATTACACATCTTACAAATCTTTAAAAAAATATGCGTGAATCGCTTGTTACACACACACTAAACCACATTTACGCACAAATCTAATGTGAGACTCTTTTCACGTCTGCAAGATTCGACCATTAGTGATGCGTTTAAATGCTGCTAGAATACTATTCTAGAATATTTAGACTTTTTATATTAATTATCTGTATGTTTAAGAAAGTTTTACTGTATATTATTTAAAACCCAAGTTCAAAGCAGCTGAAAAGAAAACTCTGATGACCCAGAATTCCATTTAAACGCATCATTTGCGAACAAATGTCAGAGACGTGAAGTCTCGCATCAGATTTATGCATAAATAGGGTTTTGTGTGTGACAAGTGATTTGTGTGTTATTTTTAAAGACTTTTGGGTATAGTTAGTTTTAAACTGTTGTAATTTTAATTTGTGTGTGTGTGAATTGTATTTTGTATATTTTTGAATTTCATAATTTTTATACTTAAGCACAAAATGTATTATACGAGTTACAAATGATGAATTATGCACTCACAAATCCAAAGTTATGTAAGCACAAATCTAACGTTACCCACAAATCAAGATTTAAGCACACACACATCTAAAGTTACGCATGAATCTAAAGCTATGCACAAATCTAATGTTACACAAAAATCAAGAATTACACCTGGACAAATCCAAAGTTATTCATAAATCTGATGTTACGCACAAATCTCAAGTTATTCACAAATCAAGAATTAAACGCGCACAAATCGGGTTGAGTCTATTTTCTCTCCATAATTCAAACCCGGAATGGGCTTTTTCATTTAGTTTTTTTGTGTTTTCTTGGTTTGTGGGTTTTGGTTTCTTATTTAGTTTTGTGTTTTTTTGCATTTTTATAACCTTAATAGTGTTTTAAACAAGTTTTTCCTTTTTTTTTTTTTTTTAAATGTAGTTTAGTTGACAGATTTTGAGGGAATGCTGCCAATCTCTCCAGGCTTGTGTGATGTTACTATGTCATCTCACATCATTTTAGTTTGAATCTGACAAACGCTCCGAGCAATCCTGTGATTGGTTCAAAACCACAAACAATGCAACCACAGAGCTGTTGGTTGTTTGTTTTTACCCACAACTATGATGATTCAGAAAGACCGTTTGTCATTCAGGCACCACAGGTTACAACAGGAGATGGATTGATACTGAACAAAGAGAGGTGGTATGAGGAAACAAATTTATCACCTCTCCATCTCACTTTGTGACATTCCTGCTCTCCTGTCGTTTCTGCAGCACCGCTTTACATCATCCTGCCCTTTGCCGAAGGTCACCGTGCCGTTGGAGTGGTCGGTCCAGTTTTCCAGCAATCCAGCGGCCTGTCGTGACTTTCCACTTTAAAAAACACTCGAGCATGGTGGAGATATGCTCCTTCTTCCTCATTCTCCTCCTCGCAGAGAGCACAGTGGTGTCGGAAAAGCTTAGAGAAGTCCAGCCGGTGCGACGTCCTTCCCCGCCAATTTTTCCCAGTGCGGATCCATTCTGGCTCCGACTGAAGACGCCTGCATTTGTTGACTTGGCTGTTTGTGAGCGCCTGTCAACCCGTAGCGGGGAAAAGTAATGCATGTTTGTGAGTGATAAGACCTAAAGGAGAGGAAGAGGAGAAATAAAAACACAGAAGGGATAGTGACAGAGAATTCTCATTGATCACATCTGCTCCGAGGGGGATTGATCCGCCAGCGACTTGTGGGATCGCTATGCTGACACGTGAAAAAAAATCTTTGTGAGCAAAAAGAAAGATTAGTAGCGGGACAGTAAATCAAGGTGAAAGAGAATTTCACCCAAAGTTTAAAGTCCCCCCACGACATTTTTTTAAATAAAAGAAAAAAACGTTCCCAGTAGAGTTTTAGTTATGATTATAACGTTTTTAACCAAAATCTCCTCTGAGGGGGCGTGTCTTAGCAGCCCTGCCCCTAATCCCCCCCGTCTGATAATGATTGCTCTGTGTCTCACTAGCATAAAAAAGGGGTCCCCAAACTTTTTCATGTGAGGGCCACATAACTTTTTCTTCGCTGATGTGGGGGCGGGGTCAGTTTGTAGGCTAACAGAAAGTGTTTTCCGATAGTTCTGTCTGCGATTTCCCTATCCGAATTCTCCCCCTCTCTCTTCCCCTTAGCCCTCCCCCTCCGTGCTTGCTCCAAATGGTGATTAAAAAAAAAGTGTCTAATATTTCGGGAGTGACTTTCGATCGATGACGTCATCAACATCACCGGTCTGCTAGCATTAGCGCGGAGCTTCCAGCACTTTTATATACTTAACAACAGCGTTTTATGACTTTAAAAAGGTCATACTACAGCAAAAGGTCATTACTTACATTTCAATGTAAACATGTGAGCTTCAGAACGCACCCACGTGAAGAAAAGCGCTTCTTAGCGCAAACTCTCGCGATGGTGGACTTTGGAGCCCTCTGTTTGGAATGTGAAACTTAAAAATAATAATCCCGGACATGACTTCAACTTCAACTGCTAGGGCTAAGGGGAAGGGAGAAGGGGAGTATTTAGATCAGGCCTAACAGTGTTTTTAGTTGGCGGTTCTGTCTGTTATTGATGCTAACAGTGTTTTCTGTTAGCTGTGTTGTCTGTAATTGATGCTAACAGTGTTTTCTGTTAGCTGTGTTGTCTGCAATTGATGCTAGCAGTGTTTTCTGTTAGCTGTGTTGTCTGTAATTGATGCTAACAGTGTTTTCTAGTCTGTTGTTGTCACAATTGATGCTAAGAGTGTTTTCTATCAACAGTTTGTCTACAATTGATGCTAACAGTGTTTTCTATCAACAGTTCTGTCTACAATTGATGCTAAGAGTGTTTTCTGATAGCAAAACACAGTATGCTAACAGAAAACACTGTTAGCAAAACACGTTTACTAACAGAAAACACTGTTAGCAAAACACCATTTTGCTAGCAGTGTTAGCAAACAATCTCAAAGCCAGATTTGGGAAAAAAAATGTATGTTGTTCAGGTGCCGGACCAAATGTAGATCTGGATCCAGCTGGCGGGCTGTAGTTTGGGGACCCCTGGCTTAAATCTTCACCGCTGCTACATAAAAATGTCAAGCATTATCAGTAATGTCCATCTGCATCATTTTGAGCTGGATGTCAGATCGGATCAGGAAGTGAAGAACTTCGTGGACTTTCTTCTTCCAGTTCACCAAAGACTCTTTTCACTAATTCTCCAATGTTTATTGACGTTGCTGTGATCAATACATTCGTCCATTGGTTTCTCAGAGTTCTTAGGAAAACAATGAAGGCTAACATCAAAATGCTCTTTCATTGAGTTACAATCCTTTACAACTGCGGTCAAATGAGCCGCCGTTCACATTTCCGTGGTCACATCAAGAAGCTCCATGGAGTCTGGTGGAGATTTTCCTGAGTTTTCAGTCCTTCTACCGTAAGTATTGGATGAAACTCACACAAAAAAAATGCTGCAGTGACGGCTTATTCGACCAACGTCAATGCTATCTTCTGTTCTCCAGCACCTGAGCTAGACACGCTAGCCAGACCAGATGAGGGGTTTTAGCATAAAGAGGGAGTATTAATTCAAACACAGCGTTTCTGTGACAGTTTGATTGACAGCAATTTAAATGGAGAAATACTCAGAAGTGCAAAAACAAAATGATTTCTTATTACTTTTTTTCTTTTTAATATATGCATGTTAAAAACTCATACAAAAGGATTTTCATCAGAGGGAAGCTTTAAAGTTAAAGGAATCTTCTTGTTATTTTACTGTCAAATCAACCTGAGATGAACCCAAATGGATAATCGCAAGGCCCAGATGAGAGTTGGACCAATCAAGCAGACGTAAGGAAGACTGATCATTCCCTGGGGGCTATTTATTTCTGCTGCTCAGCACAATTCCCTCGTTGCTGCTTTTAACAATCCACCTTTCAAGACTGGAACATCAGAAATCCAGGAGAGGAAGAAGCAACACCGGCGAGATGAAAAGAGGAAGGAAGTGATAAAAAGGACGACAGACGAAAACTTCCTGAATACCTAATAAATTCTTTAGAGTATACTGCTTTGAATGTGAGACACAATGCAGCTTTGATCACAGAAACTGCGACCCACAACTAGGATTTATTTGATTTTCAACACTTGCAAAGTGGGACATCCACTTGTTAAGAAATTCTCTTGATTTTACCTTATCAGCGTAACAAATGAACAAGTGGAGTTCTCTTTGTTGTGCTGCAGCTGGATGATCCTGAACAGCAATCTGTCCTCTTTTTCCCGTTTAGCTTCTCTCTTACCAAACACTGTCGTACCGTCTTCCCTCTTTCACAATCACCCTCTCCCGTTTTCCTCCTCTCTTCAAAAAGCTATCAGTGTGTTTGTGTGGCTTTTGTTGGACAGCTCTCTGCACCATAAAAGCCTTTGTTGCCCTGCCACTTCTGTGATGTGGCGAGACGGACGAACTTGGGATCCGCGGAGCCAGCTTTTTAGACATTCCCTGCTCATTCCGGCATCCTGGAGAAGCCGCTCGGGGGTCAGGTGGTGCCCATTTCATAAATGAAATGACTGGAGTTTGTTTATTAGCGAGATTTCTCAGTGGCTGTTGAGCATGAGCAGCTGAGCCCGCTCGGCTAATAATAACCGGGCAGCTAACTGAGCGTCCGTGGGGCCCGCATCATCTGCGTTCAACACGGATCCAGTTGCAGTGGTGAGAGTCTCAGGCCAAATCCTGGCTTGTGAAATGTTACTGTGGCCTTGAAAGGAGACTTCTTCTAGGACGTTACATTGCATCAACTCTACAATAAGAAGCTCTACATTGTAGCTCTGCATTTAAAAAAAAATCCATCAGACTCTTCAGTCTCTTAACAAAAAAAAAAAGGAACAAGGACTTTGAACGGCATATTAAAGACCCACTCCCATGAAAATTGTGTTAAAATTGCATTTATTAAAAATTTATTTAATTTGAAAACAATATATAACATCATAATAATACAAAATGAAATCATAAGAGTTTATAAATGAAAAGGAGAAGACTTACATTATCTGCCCCTTTCGCTAAATCAACAAAAGTACATCAACTAAAGGGAAAAAAAAACGTCTTTGGATGAGCATAGATATTAAGTAATAATAAATATCAAATACATATATAGTGACATTTATCGTTTTTGTGATAAAACGTAATTTATATTGTGATATATATTGTTATTTAAATATAAAATAAAAATAATTTATATTGTGATATATATCATTATTGTGATAAAAAAATGTATATCGTGATATATATCGTTATTGTGATAAAATAATTTATAGCATGAAATATATCGTTATTATTATATAATATAATTTGTTATTCTGAATAAAATCGTTAATGTTATATAAAATAATTTATATCGTGATAATATATTGTTATAAAACTGTAAGTTTTTATATCAAACACAGAATAAATGGAAGCAAAAAATGCACAAAACCTTGGAAAGCCTTTCAACTGAAAGTAATATTATAGCACTATCTACAGCAGATGATATCTGCCTTTAGGAAGTAGAGCAGGATGTTATAACCTGTGCTCTATGACCGCAGGAAATACACTGAATGGCCAGCAATTTATTTCCTGCTGCATTCTGGGGCACCGGCAGTCACAAAATGATCAATAGCTTATTATGACTAAGGAAAGAGGGTCAGAATATTATGATGAGGATCTAGCAGCGATTTTTTTGTTGGGGCTTTCTGCGCGTTTTCGGAGCGGGGCGAGATAAGGCAGTAATTCCAGGCGAGAAACGCTCGGCGTTTGTGGCCTGTGGGTCTGAGGCAGTCATGCGACGATGCTTTTGATAGACCACATCAGCTTGATGGTCGCCTCCATTTCTGCTCATTTCCCAACTCGTTCTGTTACTTGCATGAGCAAGTATGGCTTGCTTTGTATTATTTGCCATCGTTTTGTGTGTGTACATACTAAAATTGCTTGAGTGGTGATGACATAAATCAGAATCCTTGTGATGCGAGGTGAGGTGAAGATTTCTAGTAGGAAAGTCCTACAATAGTGTCCACTTTGTTGCTTTTCTTGCTTTCCTCTAAGTTCTACTTTCCTTGCTAGCCTGCGGCTCAGTAAAATTGGACAGGTGAAGCGGGACAGCGGGGTGTCACCGATACAGTTCGACACAACTGCAGGCTATTCAGTGTTCGATCTGCTCATTAAGTAAAAATGGAGGCGAAGCTGCACCCCCCTCCTTTTTTTTTTTGTAATAGATGCCTCTTCTGTCACTTTGCTGGTTGTGTATGTTGCGCAAAGTACACTTAAAAAATGATATATGGAAGGAGACCTTTGTGTTCCTCACTCGTCACATCCTGAAGCAGGCAGCAGCTCCTCCGAGTTCAGCAGTGTGGAACACCAGCTTCTTTTCAGAACTCGCAGATGTTGAAATATGAGCTTTATGAACCTGTCTTCTGGTTCAGAATAGATTTCCTCTCCCAGCTTGTAAAGTTGCTTCTGCTGGAGACGTGACTTACACCAAGAGACAGCACAAGTGTCCTTATGAGAGCCAGAAGTTCACTTTACTGTGTCCTCTTGGTGAGTTCGGGAAAGTCAAACACTTTTAGATACATGCTCCTGTAGATTTTTATTTATTTTTTTAATCTGTAAACTTCCTCAGTTGTTGCATGCAAGTACAAAAACTACTTAAAGATAAGAAAATCCCTAAACCATTTTTCAACATCATTTTCCAGGAAAACTTACTTAATGAAAAAAGATGTATGGCTATAAAACAAAGATTAATTTAGGATAAAGTTGTAGTCACCACCCAAAAAAGGGTTGATATGTAAAGGATAATGTGCAACGAAGTGTGCATTATCATGGTCATGGGTTTAGTTTGCCATTTGTACAGTTAACACAACATAAAACATAAACAAACACCCAATAAAATAGAACAGGAAGAAGCTTAGTTGATGCTTTTCCTTGAAAACTCGACCAGAAACTAACGGACGTCGTGGAGGCCTGATTACTTACGCGAGGTGCATTAATCTCTGATAATGTGAACCCTGAAGGGCATTAACACATTTATAACATTGTCATTTACAAAAAGAAATACATGTTCGATTGATTTTTGTATTTTAGTCTCGTTATTTTTTTGGTTTATATAACTTTTTCACAAAAAAAGGGGACTTGATATGTGGTGCAGCGGATCACGCGGATTATCGCTTTTTAATCCACACCCAGCAGCCAAACATATATAACTGAATCAGGACCTTAGTAGTTTGACAGAATCAGGTCTTGTTCGTCTTACAATCATTTTTCAATTTAACATCAATCTTGTATATCACAAATCACAAAGTTAAGGTTGTATCTTAAACATTTAAGATATAAACTATGTCTGATTCTTTCTCCAAGTTATGGCCTCGAGGGCCGGCTTCCTGCTGGTTTTTCAGACAGAAACTTTGCCTTATCTGCTTTTGATTTCCTTAATCTGGTCCATAAGGAGCTTCAGGTTGGAGAACAGGTAGCTCACCACCCCTCGAGATCTGGATTTGGACGCCCCTGCGAAGGGTTAAACTATAAAATTAGAGCTTGTAATGAGCTCAGCAGCACATCTTTTCTCAGTACCACAAAGGTGCAGCACACTACTCCAACTTTACAATCTACATTGGCTCCCTGTCAGCTTTATGAGAAGCTTTAAGATTTTTATTTTGGCCTTTAAATGTCTCAATGATCTTAGGCTTTCAGCTCCATTTTTTTTTTTTTTTGGCTTTTTCTTGTGAAAGTCTCAGAGCCTCAGATACTTACCTGGCAACTTGTTAGACGCATTAATCCAACACTGCAGGTCTCCTAAGAGGAAGCACTTCCCTGTAGATATGGAGAGTTAATCTGCTCTTGAGTTTCATTTTCAAAAAGAAAAAACATTTGACTTCTTAGTTTAGCTTATTAAACTTAGCTAACTGGAATTAGTCTTTTTTTAATATTTCTTTCTTTTTTTTTTGTTATTCTTGCATTTGTATCAATTGTTTGCTGTTTTAATACAATTGTGAAGGCGCTTTTAGCTAGAGTAGTTTTTATTGTTTTTTTTTAGCATTTTCTTCCCATTTTACAAACACAAAAGTTTAATAATCAATTATATTCACTTCTTAGTAGTTTTTATTATATTCTTTCAATTTCAAAATATATATATATATAATATATATATTATATATATATATATATATATATATTATTTTTTTTTTTTTTTACATGGGGTCTGTTTCTTCAGCATTTTCTTCTAATTGTGTGAATATTTATTAAGGATTCACACTATAGTGATTCTCCAGCTCCTTTCCATATGTACTTTGGAAACTTGAAAACTCAATCACACTCTCATCAATCTCTGTATCAAAACATTCAGCTTGTTCAAGACATTACTGCTTGTACTTTTGCTACTAATAAACTTTAACGTTTTTGAAATATTGAGTAAAACATGCACCATAGATAATAAATGAGAAAGTATTTAAATTTAAAAATTTTAAGTAGATTAATAACAAGCCTTTAAACATATTCATGAGCTATATTGTGATTTTTTTTATGGTAATTTTCAAAACATTTGGAGTTTACCTACTATTTTAGCAAAATGCTAACATTTTTGGCTAATTTAGTTTACTGATGAGTTCTAGACAGTTTTGGAGTTTAGCTAGTCACTAAGCAATGTGCTAGCTTCCTCTTTTGGCTAATTTGGTATCTACTGAAGTTTTTTATGCTAATTTGGAGTTTAGCTAATATTTCAGCAACTTGCTAATGTTATTAGCTAATTTGTTATGTACTGGGATCTTTAGGGCTAATTCAGGGTTTTGCTTCTATTTTAGCAACAGGCTAACATTTTTGATTAATTTTGTTTACTGTTGGATTTAGGCTAGCTTGGAGTTTAGCTAGTATCTAAGCAACGAGCAAAGTTTTTTGGCTCATTTTGCATTTACTTAGGTTTTTACGTTAATTTAGAAAGTTCACCAACCTGGTGCACATGGGATAAAGGACCACACGAAGTGCACGAACGTCTCTTCTAAAAATAGTGAGCTGCGTCTAAAATTCAATTTTATTCTGTCGCAATTTTTTTTAAATTACACTTGCATATTTAAAAATAAAAACATCTTAAAAATATGTTTATAACATATTGACCTATTCCAGTTTAGCTTCAATGTTAGCAACATGCTAACATTTTTGACTAATTTAGTTTACTGAGGAATTTCAGAATAATTTGGAGTTTATCTCATATTTAAGCAACACACCATTAATTATTTTGCGGAATTGCCATGTATTAGAGATTTTTAAGCAATTCTAATAAAAAATTTTTTCTGAAATTTAGGTCAACTTCAGCACTCTGTCATTGTTCTTTAGCAAAATTTCCTGTCTTTAAGCAAATTTAACATTTTGCAAATAGCTTTTGCATTTTCTTAAGCAATTAAAGTAAATTGTGTCACTATTTTCAGCAAAAAGCTTTAACATCTTCATCAACTACTTTCAGTAAAAAGCATTTACACTAGCATAATCGCAGCTAATGCAACTTTTGTGGTTCATTGAATACCATTTTTGACTAGTTTACAAAGGAACTAACTAAAGCAACACACTAAATATTTTTGCAAAATTTGCATGTATTAGGGATTTTTTTAAGCAATTTTACAACACACTTTTCAAAAATTTTCGTTAACTTCAGCGCTCTTTCGCTCAGCGCTCTCCAACTAAATTTCCAGACTTTTAGCAAATTCAACATTTTGCAATTATCTTCAGCAAATCTCTTCAGCAATTAATTCACCATTTTCAGCAAAAAGCTTGAGCATCCTCAGCGACGACTTTCATCAAAAAGCATTCACACTCGGATTACCGCAGGTAATGCAACATTTCTTGATGTTCATATTGTTGTGATTACATTTTATTATTATGTGGCTGTGTATGTAATCGTTGTGTAATATGATTTCTTGTTTGAGCTACAGCCAATCTATATATATAATCTATGTATAAAAAGGGTTATATGATTAAAAGTCATCACCAGTCATTTTAAAAAAGTGTCATATTTTTTCAGAATATGTTAAAACAAAGAGAATATCATTTTATTTGGTAAAATCAATCAGTTTTATTACAATAATATGCTACATTTCTTTATAACCTTATTTAAAGTTACAGGATTTTGTTCAAAAAACTGATTTCTACTTTCCAATCAGTTTGTTGTTGTTTTTTTTATCAAAAGCTTCTTGATGGAGTTCCTCAAATGACCACTGAAGGCTGATCAAGGAAGAGAGCAGAAACTTTAGACCAATAAAAAACCCTTCAAACAACAAATGCTCAAAACTTTTGAACGTTTATAGCTTTACTTTCTATTTGGGTTTTGAGTTTGACAGAGTAAACTCCAGTCATTGTGCTTTCACTCTTTATTTTCACCCTTCAGAACCCTCTGATGGTGCAGATTTTCCATTTCACTATACGGGTCTTTAGTTTTTATCCGAGTCCACTCCCACTATGGCGACTTCAGGCCAATAAAAAAGTGTTTTTAGAAAGCAATTGCTGCAGCAAGCCTTTAAAACCACCTTTAGAAAGCGGCAGCTGATTCTAAATATAATAAATCCTTAAAATAAAGGAATAAAAGTTGACATCCTCATAGGAATATTTCCCCATTTTCCCGCAGCTCAACATGAAAACTTGGCCAAAGACGTCTGTCGAGTTGCTGCCTGATTAACACAGAAGAGGATGTCACGCAGAAACACTAACAAATAATCCCAGACGCACGCGTGTGCTGGCTTCAGTGACTGTGGGGTATTGTAGTTCAAAAAAGGTTTAGCAAACATGTGAGCCTGTGAGTGTTTTTATCTGGAAAAGCGCTGTCAGTCGTCATTCCTGAGTGACTTCCGCTGCTTGTTTAGACAGGCTGCGTCTCCAGCTGGGTTGGTGACAGAATGGGTACAGTAGTACAGAAACATACAAAACAGAAACACAGCAGATTGTAGAACAATGTTGGATTTTTTTTTTTTTTGGTTTAAACTAAAAGATAAAAAGGTGCATAAGAGTCCCACCACCATCGCTCAAAATTTGGGTTTGAGGTAGGGATGTCCCGATCCGATCACGTGATCGGAAATCGGGCCCGATCACGTGTTTGAAGACTCGATCGGAATCGGGCTCCGTTGTCCAATCAGGATCGGATATTTCACTTATTCTCATTATGATCAGCGCTTTATATTTCAATCTTATTATTCTGGATAAATCCTCCACTAGAAGTCTGCATGTCAGGAACAGATCACAAAATGTTATTCCCGGAAAACGCAGCAAAAACCGGCAACAGTTCAAGCAGAGGACTAAAGTAAAGTTAGCTAGCAAGCCGATCACGGATTCAGACTTCCGGGATCAATAACTCTTAAAAACTCTAAACGACAGCTAGTGTTCTAAAAAACAACCTCTAAAGACATTTAAAGAAAAAGACAGAGTTTGTTTCTTTTTAACGTTAAGCGCTTCGTGCTGCAGATAGACAAATGGCTAAACCGGCAGCTGCTAATGCTTACATGCTAGCGCCGTGATTTAACTCCTCAGGACCCGAGCTGTCCTTTGATATGCCCTGTTTTATTTATCTGAAGAGAAATAAAGTTAAGAAAATTAACTCATCTGATAATAAAACCGAATGTGATGTCAGAGCTTAAAAAGAAGCACATAATCTTAAAAACAAATAAATTAAATAATTAATAATGAATGAGTAGTCATAAACTCTCATTCAAATCATGACTAATCACACATAATTTATTTTTAAGAATTCCAAATTTGGACAGGAATCACATTTGGTCAAAAATGTTCAATAACTCAATATATTAAAGTTAAAGTCACTAAACTTTCTCACATGACTAATTATCACTCATAGAACAAGAAAATATGATTTTTTTTCCTAGTTTATATTTGCTCTATTTTTACTTGTTTATTAAAGCTACTTCACTGAAGTGTTTTATTTAAGTTTCTAATGATAAAATAATGTTAATGAAATATAAATAAGGGACAAAACAAATGTATTTATTCAATTTGTTAATGTTTTAAATATGTTACAAAAGTATCGGATCGGGACTCGGTATCGGCAAATCCACAAAATCTAATGACTCGAATCGGATCGGGCCCAAAAAAACCTGATCAGGACATCCCTAGTTTGAGGTAGGAGAGTGGTGGTAGAGAATTAGGGGTAGGGGTTATAATATCGGGAGTTGGACTTGTCTTTAACAATTTCTGGGGCAGAGTTTGGGTTATTGTAAATGGGAGACTCTCTAATTGAATTTTGCTGTAGTTTTAAGTGTGGGGGGGTTGTGGGAAAAGGGTTGGGGGACTTGGCAAGTAGAATTTTTGAAGTTTGGAGAAGCATTGCAGGTCAAGATGGAAAACTTATTGGTAAAAATGACGACGATGTCTCAATCTGTGCATTTCACTGCTGGACTTTTTGGTATTATTTTAAGAAACCGATTCAGGGAAAGAGAGGACCGATAATCGTTGGCGATATTTCGCCATACCGATGTTTTGTCCCACCACTAGTGAGGAATGAACAGTGTAATGCAGTTAAAACCTCAAAAAGTCGAATTTTCATGGTATGACCTCTTTGAGTGAGGGATGTCGAGTTCTGGGATCAGAGCCTAAGGGTTGGACAGCTTTTTTAAGTTTTGTTTTTTGAAGGCGTTAAGGTGCTTTGGCTCAAGCAGAAGAATGCTAAAGCCTCGTTCCCACTGAACGGTCGGGTAAGGAGTGGAATGGTACGGTCCAGTTAATTCTGCTGAGCGTTTCCACTCAGTAAAGCCTCGCTTCCACTGAGCGGTTTGTCTTGCGTGACATAGACGGGACATTGCGTCAACAACAACGGAGGTCGTCCAGCGGTTCGTCTTTTCCTCGCTTTACTTTTTTGTACATCGTGTATGACAGGAATTTAATCTTGTTTGAAAGAAAATTGGTGGCTAAGATGACTACTGTTTGAAACATTAGCTTAAATGAGAGCTATATTGGTGCTTTAATGTCGTCACCACTTTCTGCCAACCAACCGGTGGTTACAGTGGCTCCGCCCCAACCGTTCCATTCCATTTTTCAATGGGCCGGTATGGTTTGGTACTGTTTAATGGCTTATTCAGTGGCTTATTATACAAACAGGGATACAAAATCCATAGAAGTTAAAAGATGATTTGTTCAAAATAAGTGGAAAAAACAAAGAAAAACGTCTAAATTTAACAAACAGTTCTTCAGTTGGAAAAAAAGAACTTTATTTAAAAGTGTTTCGATGACAATCCAAACCACGATAGATCCAGGATTACCAGTTTTTGCGGTCCCGGTCAGTCCTTTCCATGGGCTTTAATTCCTCGTGCAGGACTGGTATGTGGGGATCATGTACTTAATGTGCATGAAGGCGTTCTGTCCTCCGTGTTGCTCCATCACGGTCAGAGTCTCCTTAACCAGATCAGCAACATCGTCCCCACTCTCTGAGTCGAGGCTTTCTGGATGCAAACAAACAGATGGAAGCAGACATGTTGAGAAACCCAAAATCAAAGCATCATCCAGGTCGGAGTAGATCATATCCAAATACCACCTGCATTCTGCAGACGGAACGGGCAAATGCCATCCTTCCGTCTGACTTGAGACCCAGTGGACGGACTAAATCTAATTTACTCTTCTGCTGTGGATGGTCGGGGCTGAACGGCGGAAGAGTTTTTAACTGTTTGGCTGAAAGTTTAATGAGGCGGGTTGCCGGGGGAGACCGGAGGACGTATGATTCAGTGACGGCTCTGCTGTTGCAGAAGGCTGCACCGCTGCACACGAGGCATGGGCAGTGACCCGCAGTCTCGCTCCACAGGTAGGAGCGCACGCATGCGGGTGTGCGCACGTGAGCTCTGAATGAGAACCCGACACAGCTCTGTAACCTCGGTTTACTGACGTTTGAGCCAACGCCATTAGTCGTAACAACAAAAATAAACGTGGCAGCAGAACGCCGCCTTTCCTTAAAAACACAAACACGGAAAATATGTTGTAAAACACGAGATATACAGGATAAATAGGAAATGAACTAAAAAAAAAGCATTGATAAGGAGTTTCATTCCACAAAACACACACGCAAAACACTCCGACATCATAGTTTCTCTAAAAAAATAATGATCTGCCCACTACAACAACCGTTACCGCATCAGAGGACGTCAAACCCACAGAAACAATTCTCCTTCACTAAATACAGAAACAGCCCATCTACTTTTCTCCTGTCATATTTCCTTTTTCTCAGCCATTGTTGGCGTCCTCGTTAAACTCCAGTCATCTTTTGATCTGTTTTAATAGTCTTCCCACTGTTCTTTTAATCATGATCCAGACATTTTTAGCCAAAATAATACCAATAATAAAAAAAACTGTGTTGTCTTGTTTAGACCCCGCCCCCACTTCCTGTCACCCATCTGTTGAGCCCCTCACACCCCCAACCAAACATTACCAGTTGCAACAAAAATGAAGGGCCTTTGGTCGCATGCAAGATGGCGCCCGAAGAAAATCTCTAGCCTGAAGCGGAAACTTTAGGAAAAAAAATCCTATTTTAAAAACTTTGAAGCTTTAAAATGCGAATAAACTGTAACTGTCTAATAGTTTAGTGCGCATGATGAACTTCAAACGGGACAGAGAATGTTAATCATTTTATTTCTTTCAAGTCAATATTGAGAAGTGTTCACATTTGTGGAACTACACCCGTTTATTTCTGGAGAAAAAGTCGAAGAAATGCTGTTTTTTTTCCCCTCTGTGAATCATCTGATCGCTTAAGCAGGTACGGTATGTCAAAGGGAAGAAAGGTCAAAAGCTTAAAGCGAGGGTGTGCGCGTGTGTGGTTCCGGTCGAGGACTTCCGGCCAATGATTTTGGGCGTTTTTATGGAGGGACTTCCAGCTGTTCTCTGTGGCCAGATTTTCTTGACAAAAATGGCGAGCAATTTTGGAGCAAAGACGTCGATGGATCTGACTGTCCAGGTCGGGAATGTGGTTAAATAAAGGTTTAATAATAATTATAATTTACAGTTGGATGAATAAAACAAATAACATAAACAAAAAAATCTCTTCTTCCATATTTTTGTTAGTTACTGATTTATAACGGGTTATAGAAATCCTCAGAAATGCAATTTTAGAGTTCATTTTGTCCTCCATCATAGAAAAATGCAACAAGAAAATATTAAAAACACAATTTTCATTAAAGTGTGTCTTAAGCATTTAGCAGCGTTGAGCAAAAGAGTTTTTCTTATTTCTGAGGGACTTCAAATTTCTTCTTGTTAAAAACTTAAAAACTGTATTTTTGCAGGAGTTGGTCTTAAAAAATCTTTAAAAGAGGATTGTTCAGAAGTAACTGATAGTCGATCTGCTTCTCGTTTTATCTAAACTTACAACATTTTCTTTTTTAAGCAGAATTTTTGCAGTTTTCTTTCATGCTCTCAAATCCGACTTTTTTATTTTTTCCTCTTGCGTTAGTCACAGCTCAGGCTTGCACTGAACCCAAACTCCAGATAACATCCAAACACTTCGATAAGAAAGAAGGAAAAAAAGAAAAAGTCTGGTTAGGGAGTGCTGGTAAACGTTTCAGAGAGAACAAAGTGAAAGGAGTCGCTGGGGTCACTGCGGCGGCGTGAGCGCTGAACTAATGCCGACTCATCCCCTCGTCATGGAAACCAGCTGGCGGAGCAGAGAGGTGCGGCTCGGGAAACCGACGGAGCTCACACCGGTTTAAGGACGCCTGCGGGGTGGAGCGGAGGGGTCCAGCATTTGGGGTGGGGGGTGGAGTGAATGTTGGCACTTTGAGTTCATCCAAGTTCCTTCTGCTGGGAGGCCGGAGGCTTCAAAAGGAAGAGGGCAAAAGCATTTGCAGGGACTCTCAATATTTAAAGAGAAGAAAAGGGAGAAGTGTGTTTGTGGAAGCTCGGTGGGGGTGGGGGGGGGGTGGGGGGTGTTAAAAGCTGCCTCTGCAAATGTCCTTCAGCAAAACAGCTTCTTTTTCTTCTTTCTCCAGCTTCTGGAATGTGCATTAAGTGCAAACGGAGGGCAAATAAAATCCTTAAAACAATCTGAGAAAAGAAAGTTTGACGTGTCATTCCAGCATCAACGGTAACCTTGGCGGTCCCTGGATTGGAGTTCTGCTCTGGTTCTGCTGTGATTTGAACCTCGCCAGTCCATGCTAAACAACAGCTGCAGTCTTTCTCCTTCCCCACCGCTCTCCCACGGTCCTAAACAACCTGTCTTTTCATATCAAACTCCAGACAGCCATCACAGGCGGAAGCAACCTTCCAAACCACCTCTGAAATGCTCAGCCGTCGTTTCTCAGCAGAGCGGCGCCGGCGAACGGGCTTTAAGTGGCGATGAACGAACCTCCTCGCAGTTTCCCTGCTACCGGAACAGCCGTACTGTCACCGCGCTGGAAGATTTCTGACTGAGCTTAGCATACATTACGTGTACGTTTGTGAAGCTCTAATCCCTTTCTCCTGGCAGGGACACGCCGCGGCGGCTTCGCCACGTGTTCAGCTCATCCAGATAAATTCAACCCATACCTGCACGAGTTTCTAATCAGGCTGGTTATGAAAACGAAAAAAAAAGCAGCTTGGAGATGAGGTCATTCTGTGGTCTTTCAATGAGGCATCGAGATGGAAAAAAGAACAAAGGTTTTATTTTGTCATAAATAAACAGCTTTTAATTGTGCGAATGCTTAGTAAGCATTCACACTATAGTGATTCTTCAGTTCCTTTCTGTACCTTTTTTGGCACGTAAAAACACTTTCAGCGATTAATAATAATAATAATATATTTTATTTGTTAGGCGCCTTTTAAGGAATTCAAGGTCACCTTACAGCAGAAAACATTCAGATTTATACAATAGTTAAAGAATAATATAAAAATGCCAACCAAAAAAGAGCAGCAAAAGCAGTTAAAATACAGCATATTATTACTAATTGCAATTAGAATCGGATAGATAAACTAGTTGGAAAAAGTGAGTTAGTTGTAGAGAAGGGTGTCATCCGCGTAACAGTGGATTTGTTTGCGAAAAATATAACCGATAGAGAGAAGATAAATCTTCAACAATCGTGGTCCCAGGTCAGAGCCCTGGGGCACACCTGTTGTAACGAGAAAGGAGGAGGAACAAAAGGATTTTAATTGAATGAACCGAGCACGATCGGAAAGGTCTGAACTGAGCCAGTTGTGTGTTGACTTGACGAGGATTTTAGCAATCTTGGTATCGAAACGTTCCTCTCCTTCAGGACATTACTGCGTACATTTTTTGTATTCATAAACTTTGTAGTTTTTAGAATATGGAGCAGAATTTGCCCCATTGGAAATTAATGTGAAAGTCTTCAAATTTCAAAATTTTGAAGCCTTGAAGTACCCCTACAACATTTTTTGAAGTTTTCTTTAAATGTTCCCAGTAGGGTTTTAATTAGGACTTTGATGTTTTTAACAAAAATTCCACATCCTAAATGTCTTAAAAAGCCATTTTTCCTGTTGATCTGAAGCCTTGGTTTCTAAAAATCCCTCTGTGTGGGCGTGGCTTATGGTGCTGAGCTGTGTAACCCCGCCCCTTATCCCTCCGGACATGCTAGCGAGACACAGATTTTGATAAGCCCATGAAAAAATAAAAATACAACACGACCATTTAGGCTGCATTGCAGCAGCAGCTAGCATTTGATGCTAGCACATGCTAATTGTTGAATTCACTTGAACAAGAAATCTAATGAAATGCCAGAATACAGAAAGTGTCTGTATCCGCGTTAGCTAGCTACTGTGACGTATGAAAGTTTCAGGAAATCCAGAAGAGTCTTCAGCCAGCGTTTGAGTGACAGAGACTTAAAAGGAAAAATACTCGGAAATGCAAACACGAAATGATTTCTTATTATAATTTTATTCTTTCCAAACCATGTTGAAAACTCAAAAACCATTATTTTCATTGGAGGGGACATAACATGGGCTATGTTTTCATCTTTATGGTCATTTTCAAAAACAATTTGGAGTTTGGCTAATATCTTAGCAACATGCTAATGTTTTTAGCTAATTTGTTATCTACTGAGGTTTTACAGGCTAATCTGAAGTTTAGCTGATATTTTAGCAACATGCTAACGTTTTTAGCTAATTTGTTATCTACTGAGATTTTACAGGCTAATATGAAGTTTAGCTAATATCTTAGCAACATGCTAACGTTTTTAGCTAATTTGTTATCTACTGAGGTTTTACAGGCTAATCTGAAGTTTAGCTGATATTTTAGCAACATGCTAACGTTTTTAGCTAATTTGTTATCTACTGAGGTTTTACAGGCTAATATGAAGTTTAGCTAATATTTTAGCAACAGGCTAACATTTTTGGCAAAGTTATCTTCTGGGTTTTTGGGTAGCAGCAGGCTAACATTTTTAACTGATTTAGTTTACTAAGGAATTTAGGTTATTTTGGAGCTTAGCTCATATTAAAGCATCAAGCTTGCTTTTTTTTTTGGCTAACTTGGCATTTACCAATTTAGAGTTTAACTTCTATTTTAGAAACATGTTAACATTTTTGACTAATTTAGCTTACTGAGGAATTTTAGGCTAATTTAGATCTTAGTTCATATTTATCAATACACTAAATATATTGCTAAACTGGCATGTATTAGAGATTTTTAAGCAATTTTACTACTAAATTTTGAGAAATTTCAGCGCTTTTTCACAATTCTTTAACAAAATTTCCAGTCTTTTAGCAAATTTAACCTTTTTCAAATCGCTTTTGGATCTTCAGCGACTACTTTCAGTAAAAGCATTCACACTTGCGTGATTGAAGCTCGTGCAACTTTTCTAGTTCATTAAATACCATTTCATTTTTTAAATTTGCATTCAGTTTTTAGACTCTTAATTTAAAGACTGCACTTTCATGAATAAAAAGATAAATTATTCCATTAAAAGCTGTCACAAAAGCTATTTCACCCCAAAAAGTACAAGGTTTTGCTTTGAAAGAAAGCGAATTATGGATTTGATAAATGTACATTACGCCTTCTAAATAAAGATTTATTCAAACTGATTAATGTTCTTTTAGCCCCGCTATTCGCCGTGTGTGTTTGTCCTCTCTGGAAAAAAAGGGAAATGAAGAAATGCAAGAATGTGAGTTATGAAGTGAATGAGCATAAATTCCAGGAATAATTTCATAAAAACCGTGGAGCTTACATTCTTCTTCACGACATTTCAGCCTGCTGAATATATTTCCATTCTTCCTGATCACAAACCAGTTTAACCTCCAGCTCCAGTATGTTAGAGCATTTAAAGCAGCAGAACACACATTTAGCATAAACTATTAGAGTTTTCTGTGACAATCTATCACCACCAAGTATTCTAAAAAGTGTCCTAATGAGCTCCTGTGAGGGACTCTTTGTAATTTGAGCCATTAATATAAATCTTAGGATTTGTGTTTACTTTTTGCAGTCCCTGAAATCAGGCTTATAAAAGAAAGGAAAGCAGGCAGAAGAGCGATGAAACATTTGACAGAGAGTGTGCTGGTTTGAGGGAAGGGGTGATGAGGGCTGGATGGAGTCACTGGAGGAGGTCTGCGCTTCACAGCAGGCCTCTAATTAAAAGGGCCTCACAGTTGGGCGACAGGCAGCCTTCTCATAAAGAAAGGCGGGAGAGACCAGGTGTATGGCGGAGTGAGAGAGAGAAAGAAGCTGTTTGTGCGTGTGCAGGAACAAAGAATATCTTGACAGTGTTTATGTGTGCAAAAGTAATTACTGGAAATCCGGCGTGTGCGGATGGCATGCTGACCGGCCCGTGTGGAGGAAGATTAAAAGCGCCAGAAAAATCTGACTGAATCTCCAGGTTATCTGATGTTTGGCACAAACAAACAGCCTTTAATAATAGTAATTAAAACTAGATCAGTCAATTTTGTTTTATTTTTTTTGCAAAATATTCCATTCTGAAAGGAAATTTAAGAGAATTTGTTAAAAAAGTAAATGTGAACTGTCGATTTGTACAAAGTTAGCAAAAACTAAGTCTTCAAGTAGAGCCATTGACTGTTTATGAGAACTGGACAGAGTGAGTGGGACACACAAAATGAAGTAAATTCAGTTGCTATTTTTTAGTGATATGTACAGCAAAAAAATAGCCAGATGATGTCAGTAAATCGGTCTCACTTCTATCCCAACCTCTCTCACCAATTAGCATTGAGCTTATTGGTACCAGTTAAATCTAGAAATCAAACATTTTTAATGTTTGACGTGGGATAACGTAATTTTATTAGGGGCATCTAATTGGTCACAGAATAACTTTATTAACTTGCAGAAAAACTTTGTGAAAATAAACTAGGATTAGCAAGACCGTGCTAAAAAAGGGAGTAGAGATTTGTACACACTGCAGGAGGGATTTTGGCCCACTCCTCCTCACAGATCTTCTCTAGAGCAGTCAGGTTTCAATTCAGAGTTTGAATTCCCTTCAAAGATTTTCTGGCCACTCCAGAACCTTGAAATGCTTATTATGGAGTCACTCCTTGGTGCTCTTTAGGGATGTAATGTTTCAGTCAAGCCACGATTCGATTTGATTCGATTCACAGTTTGAAAGTCACAACTTCGATTTTTTTCAAATTTTTTTAACACAATAAATTAAATATACTTTAAGGCAAAATATGTTTTCTTGTTGCTCCTTACATCAAACAGTCATTTTTACTACTAACAGAAAGAATTCAACACAAATAAACAATTATATATAATATTGAAATGATCTCAAATCCTTTCATACTCCGTTCATGTTGTGCTTCGTGTGACTGACAAAAGTTAGAAATTTTTTAATATAAATGTTTTTTGAAAATCACCAAAAAATGTTAATCATAAAATAGAAATACCATTCTCATATTCCAAATCTTTTTATTGTGACACATGCACTATAGGGAAATACTTCAGCATCACAATGTTGTGCTGTCATTTAACTTAAAGAGAACTGTAAAACACAAAATGAACACAAACACACAGGCGCGCCTTCATGGAAACATGTCGCATCGATTTTTTGTACTTTCTGCTTCGATTAACATTTTAACGAGTTTGAACTCGTTAAAACTTTCTCCCATGATTCCTCTGGATCATCCAAATGGTCAAACTTTACTGGTTAAACAGGGGAACCTTCCGTGTCATGCATGATTTTAAACCATGAAGTCTTGGCGTGTTACTAACAGTAACCATAGAAACGGTGGTCCCAGCTCTTTTCAGGTTATTGACCAGCTCCTCTGGTGTAGTTCCGGGCTGAGTCCTGTTTCACAGGCAAAATTGTACATTTAGAGCATTCATTTTTAACCCATTGGAACATTCGGTCTAAAACTCAGTTTTTGTCTTCTTCTGAATTTTTTCTGTTTTCAATTTTGTCATTTTTCCGTGTTGTATTTCACACATTTGACATAAAATCATGCAAAAACAGAAAATTCAATCTGGAATGATGGGATTTATTGCGGAAACCCCAAAAGGTTAGTTAAACAAACTGTTTTTACAACACAGAATGAAAGTTTTAGATGTAACTTTATAAAAACAAGGATAAAATTTATAAAGAAAATAATCCACGTTTTTATTCTTTTTTATTTTTTTGATACATTTTCTTTGTTGTGTTTGTGAAAAATAATTAAAAATTTTTTTGTGGAGAAGTTTGATCCTGCTGGATTTCAGGTCACCTCCACAGGAATCTACACAGGTGGAGGCGTGTCATCTCCAGCGACGTCGGTGGGCGGGGCTATCAGGAGAGATTTGTAGACAACGC
Organism: Oryzias javanicus; assembly: GCA_003999625.1. NCBI lineage: Eukaryota > Metazoa > Chordata > Actinopteri > Beloniformes > Adrianichthyidae > Oryzias > Oryzias javanicus. Next base: position 19,056,480 of record CM012458.1, on the reverse strand, counting down.
TGGTGCTAGAAAATGTATGTCAGTCCCCATATTTGATTTCCTCTTTGGATTGCTTCCCTCCCGCTCCCCATAGCTGGTCCACTGCTGCCAGATTGACGTTATTTATTAAAATAAAAGATCGCTTTTGTCCAAAAAACAACAAATAAATGCCATTTTATCTCTGAATTGAATTAAATATTAATCACAGAATATTAAAAAAGTTGATTTTATGTTGAGTTTTTTTACGCTGATCTCACAGCTGCACAGCAGGACACCTGAAGGCGTCAGCACATATTAACGTATTGATTATATTCTACTAATCGCGCGTTAATGCGTCAACTTAACTCAATTATTATATATTATTTTGAAAGCTCAGTGGGAAACAAGAATGGAGAAAAAAAACAAACTCTGGGCTGTGAGAAAAAATTGTCGAACAGCTGTGTATACAAAAAAACTTGGATTTTAGAGACCATGAAACCAACTTAATACTGTAAAAAAAAAAGGAGCAGCGGGTTTGTTATTGTCTGTCTTTGCCCAAAAAACTCCCAGCGTTTGGCCACATGGGACTTTCCTCCACCAGTGTCCTCCGGTCTCATTTTCTCCTAATGGATCAGCAAGAGGCCAACCCCTGAACAGCTGTGGCACACACACCCACACACACACACACAACTGGAAGTCGGCCCATTTTGTTGCTTTTCCATCACAACCTTTGTGTGTGATCAATAACAACATTTCAGCTCATCGCAGTGAAGCCTGCAGCCTCAGTCCCATCAAGCAGACACACAACCGCACAAGGATCCACATCTCATTGGCTGAGTGGAGGTAAAACAACAGAGTTAGAGGTAGTAGAAGTTTAATAAACTCCCCGACACCAGAATTAACCGCTTACCGAAGTCCAACCTTTGCTGTAGGTCAGTGATCTCATGTGTTATCCAGCCTGTGTAGTCTACGAAGCTGGACACCAGCCCTTTAGTATGCCGGGATGACTGAAGCGTCTCAAGGTCAGATTCAGAAAGCAGAGGAGCAGAACTGCTAGACAAGCTCGGGATAAAGACGCGACCTGCTGAAGCTAGTCCCGAGCTGCTCCCGACTGAAAGCTTTTAGATTCCCATCGATCCGGGTCCCAGTGGCGTTCTAGTCTACATCTGTACGTAAGTAGACTGGAATTGAATTCCAATTCCACACTTCCGATGAAATCACGCTGTGTCTTTTCCTAATCTTTCTTAAGTGATCCCAGGCTGCGGGGGGTTCAAAGCCCCGCCGGGGACGGCGAAGACGAACAAAGACAAAACAAGAATTCATTTTGTAATTTTCTTTTTCAATTAGCCAACCAGGCCTCGCCATGACCGAGAGCAATCTCACTTTCTGCCATTTAGTCATGCTTTTAATTCACAAAGAGGGTCCATCTGAGATGGTGGATCAATGCTATTTTCCAAGCTGTTACCATGTCCATTATTGTTTCAATTACCGCCACTCAGATAATGGTTATCTAAGTCTCATCTCATTCAATTGTGGCTCCAAACATGCGGCTGCAGTGTTCTTGTCACAGATCTGAAGGAAAGCGTGGTCGGCTTACACATCCTCCCAGGTGAAACATGCCGGCTCGGGTGTACACAAGTATTTTAATTATTTTCAAATTACGCCTCGCATTGTTCAGGATCCAGTAGTGTGTGTCGTGACAACTGATCCCCGTGGCCTCTTGCTGCAGAGATTTGAATCCGAGTGTCGCATTATAGACGGTCTAATGCGGTTCGGTCGGAACGGGGATCCGTGCGCAGTCCCTGTGCAATTTCACCGACGCTAATTCAACGGTGCCAAACTTCAAAATGCTGCTGAGGAACAGAGTTTCACCTTGAAGTGAAGGGGCGACAAGAAAGCTAGTGCACACTCGCCAAACTGAAGTGGGGACTATTTGCTGCATCAGACCCCAAATCACAATGAAATTAAAGAAAAAAGCTAAATCTATGCTTTCAACAGTGCAATACACCAGAGCCGCTCTCCCGTCTGCCGGCGTCACTCCGTGGCCCGGAGCGGAGTGTCAGGCCTGTCAGGTGTGAGTCAATGCCGTCAGATGCGATCTCATTACGCCAGCTTACCTCAAGGTTAGCAGTGGGCTGCTGGCTAGGCACAAAATCGATCTGCACTGGGGACAGGCATTAAAGGCCACCGCGGCGCGGAGTGTGCTCGATCCAAACAGGCGCTGCACTTCAATGCAAAGGCCATTTATCAGGCATGGGAAAGTAACACATAAACAAAGCTCAAGAAAGCAAACTGGAGAGAGGAGAAGTGAGAGCAGATTAGCACCTCGTTGCATTTATGTAGAAGGAATTCAGAAACATTTTAGGGAAAATTCTTATCTTTTTGACAAAAGAGATGCTAAACTTTGAAGTTTGAAACACCCAAGGTTGAAAGAGCTCACATCACACACCACTTTCAACATTGTCACCTGTGGCCTACAGGCTACATCACACAACAACAGCCCTGACAGCGAAGTCCTCTAATGACGCCTGCTCTTGTTATATAAAGCAGAAACGCGTTCTGATGTCAAACATGGTAGACAGAAATCCTGTAAGCAGAACAAGGTTTTCCGTGATCAGAGAATGCCGTCATTTTAACAAAAATGCCCGGCATCACACATGAAGTGTCAGATCCCTGAAGCCTCAGCATCAGTTTGAGCATAAAGAGAGGTTTTATGTCAGAGAAGCTGGAACAAGTTTAATTGTGTGAAAGCTCTACAGCAGCGGTGTCAAACTCAATCGCACAAGGGAACAAAATCCAAAACGCACCTTTGGTCACCGGCCGAACAGGATACACATTTATTGAAAACACTAAAACTACATATTTGAAACTTTAAAAACGTAACTTTTTGAATGAATGAATGAAATGGTTTATTTCAAGCAATCAGGTTATAAGACATGGAATAACTTCACATAATAAATAACAAATAGATCGCTTGAAAGGGGGTGGAAGGAAGCGAACTTATATAACCCCACCCCGGCTTTTTTAACATGATTATGAGCTAGACGTATAGCATTACGTGTGATAATACTAGTGGGAATGCTTTAAGCTATATTTGCTGCTAAAGATGCTAATGCTGATAGCCGAAGATGCTAAAATTATTAGCTGAAAATGATAGCTGAAAATGCTGAAACTAAAAGTTGAAAACATTGAAGCTGACAGCTGAAAACGCTGAAGCTAAAAGTTGAAAACGCCTAAGCTGATAACGCTATAGTTGATAGCTGAAAAAACTGAAGCTGATAGCTAAAAACGCTGAAGCTGAAAGTTGAAAACGCTGAAGCTAAGAGCTTAAAACGCTGAAGCTAATAGCTGAAAACGCTGAAGCTGATATCTGAAAACGCTGAAGCTGAAAGTTGAAAATGCTGAAGCTAATAGCTGAAAACGCTGAAGCTAAAAGTTGAAAACGCTGAAGCTAATAGCTTAAAACGCTGAAGCTAATAGCTGAAAACGCTGAAGCTGATATCTGAAAACGCTGAAGCTGAAAGTTGAAAATGCTGAAGCTAATAGCTGAAAACGCTGAAGCTAAAAGTTGAAAACGTTGACGCTGATAGCTGAAAACGCTAAAGCTTATAGCCAGCTAAAATATTAGCTAAATGCCAAATTAGCCTAAAAAAACGAAATAGATAAATAAAAAACCTAGGTTAGCCAAAACTGCTAGCATGTAGCTGAATAAATAGCTAAACTATAAAAATAACCTTAAAAAGCTCAAAAAAGGCTTGAGCATTCAGCTGTCAGTTTCAGCACTTTCAGCTATCAGCTCTGGCATCTTCACATTCCGCTTACAGTATTCACACGTGAATTATCGCAGGTAATGCCATATATCTAGTTATGATTTGATAATTTGATGCTTTTGAAAGAAATGTAGAACATTTGTGGGGATTTTGGCAGTTTTTTTAGCAGAGGTTGGATATTCAGCTAAATACTAAGCTGCAGCTGCTCTTTTTTCTGCGTTTTCATGACAGAGGGTCTTTCTTTTGAAAATGCGAATCAAATGGAGACAATACTCAGAAAGCTTTTTAAAATTCAGATTTACCAAGAAATAGTGATTGGTGAGGCTCAAACTCTTCGTCACTCCAGCTCAGTGGCCTTGTGGTAGAGAGTCTGCCCTGAGACTGGAAGTTCAAATCTCAGTGGTTCCCTGTTTGACATTATGGGGACGGATTGGGGGTTTAAACCACCAAATGGTTCCCGAATGCAGCTGTGTGTGCGGCTCACCCCTCCCCCACCGAGGTGGATGACTACTGATGGGACTTTAACTTTTCTCAAAATTAGTAGAGGATAAAAAAAAAAAAAAAAAAATCACACAGATTAATTACCTACAGATTAGATTGTGTCCACACCAAATCCACACGATAAAAACTTCTGAAGCTATACTTGCAAGTACATTAAATTAAATTCTTTTAGTAACACAGAAAGATAAAAATTCTTAACAGCACATATTTGTGAAACTTCAAATCCTTTTTGGTTTGTATATTTTTAACCAGTTGTCCCCTCAAAGAACCAAACTGTGTTTACCCCCAAGGATGTAAAAATGCAAAAAATAAATAAAAAAATCTGAATGGTTTTGAAGTAAAAAGTTTCCTTATTCTCCTCTCCATTGCAGAATAGAGCTGAGCATGGAGCTCTCGGCCCGCTCAGCCAATTATCAGCATTAAAAAGATTAACTTTTTTAAACTGCACTTTTTTGTAAATTCCTGATTCACAACAATTAAATTAAATTAAATACTCAGAAAAGCCATTTTGAGCTTTGAGATTGTTTTCATATATTTTCAATTTATGTCGCCCATCGTGACCAAAAATTGCCAGAAGAGCCTGTTAACATCAAAAAATGATTATTTTTTTCAGAGAGTATTATCTAAATTTTCCTGACTTTTGTTAATTCTCATTTAACGATTAATGTCATACATGTCATAATAACATACAACAGATGTTCAAGGACAGAGATGGAGGTTATGATTTAAGAAAACAGCTGAATTTCAAAAAACAGTGTACTCATACAACAAAAAAGAAAATGTGTCTATCATTTTGTGGTGTGGATTTATGGAATGGGTTAAATGAAGGTTTAAAACAAAGCAAAAGTTTATGTATATTTAAAAAAACATACAAGCTGTCACTGCTGAATCTCTCCAAGGATTGACATGATCAGTATAAACATGTACAAATGTCATTGTACATACATTTTAACCAAAGAGATATGAAGTGTTTTGAAAAAAGAAAAAAAAAAAACTGTAAATAGACCAGGTAACAAAAAATGTTGTAGAAAGGGGTGGGACCAAAAAAGAATTTTCTTCTACCCACTCCTTTTCAAGCACATTGTTTGCTTCACTTGTATATTTGTATTTTTTTTTCCAATTTTCTTATATTTGTATTTTTAGATTCTTACGTTTATTTAGTATTTTTGTACTTTTAAAATCTTATATTTGTAATTTTCAAATTCTTATTTTATTTTAATTTTGTGTTTGTGTTTGAAATAAAGAACAATAAAAATGTCAAAGTTGATGAAATTGTCATTCAATGAAACAGTTCCTCTTTACGTAGATCTTCATCCAAGAAACTTCAACCTCCTGATGTTCTCAAGGATGAGAGTTCCGCTAAAGATGTGAGTGAAAAATTAAAAAATAAAGAAAAAAGTTTTTTTTTTGGTAAAATGGACGAGGTGTCCATCCAAAAGAAGGCCCGAGGCAAACAGCAGGTTGACAAACAGATGAAATAAATGGTTAAGGATACAAAATGTGTCAAAGACTGAAGACATAAAAGTTCAGGAGCTCGCCAAAACAACCTCTGAAGCCGGGACAAATCAAAGTGTGTAACTGACGCTTCCTCCGTTCGCTTTGGAGATTCTTTTTCCACCTCGTGTCGTTTTGAGTCAAAGAAAGGAGCCCAACTTTAATTCAGCTATCAAAGAACGAGGAGCGCTTAAGCTCCAACTGTACCACCTCCCCTCACTTAGAAGGGGGTCATTACTGCTCTGTGGGAAGACAATGGGACACACACACACACACACACACACACGCTCATCTGCACACGCAATTTATGCCAATACTCAGCGATGGGCTGTATGCCTGGCTAATAAAATCACTTTAGTCTTCATAACTGCTTTAGCCTTGGAAGCTGCCATCAGTGGAAGGACAAGCGGCCGCACACACACGCACACACTCAGGTACGGCGGCGAGCGGAGCGGTCCAGGCCTTCCATTAGCCTAATGAAGTGGCTCTCTAAGATGGATGACATGGCATCACCTCAACCACCACTCACAATATCACCCCTAAAAAACCTTGCGCTAAAAGCCCCACCCCACCCCCACCCCCACCCCCGAGTGCTCACTGCACCAAATGGACGATGAGCCTTCGACCAGCACGCAAGACTTTTATTGGTCGGGTTATTTATCTCTTTAATGCAATTGGCTGGAGTGGATGCCTATGGATGTGGGGCGCTAGTAAATCACGGAGCGGCGGGGAGGGGGGGGGGGGGGGGGGGCTGATCGAAAGAACTTTGAGTCCACAATGACAATGGCACACAGTAAATGGGATGATGTCCGTCTGCATTCAGAAGACGGGTGTACGTCCTCATCAGCAAATGGAGTCACGCTTAAAACAGAAACTATCACCTTTACACGCAAGCTCTAAATAAATGTTTGTACAAAAGTTAAAGTATGTGAATTTAGCAGCAATATCTGAAGTTTTTATAGCTGACATTTGATGTCTGATTTCAAAAAAAGTCTTAATATAAATATAAAAATGACAATTTTAAGATTAAATAAAATATATATAATCTCATAACAAGATTTATAATTTTACACATTATATTCTCTGAGTTTATCTGAAAACAAAATCAAAAAAGTTTTTTTTTATTTTGGTTAGATAGACTAGATAGACGAGGTACTTGCATTGTATATACATGGTACTGAAAAAAATAAACTTCAAAGTACTTAAAATGTACTTTCTGATGACCTAATCTGGTCTTAAACATGGTAAGTATCATGAAATATATAATAAAGTTGAATTCAAATCTTCAAAAGGTACTTTCTGTGTTCCTATACTCTCCTTTTACATATACAATAGTAAATATCATGAAATGCACATGAATTTACCACAAGAATTCAAGTACTTAAAAGGTACTTTTTGCATTCCTACTCTTTTCTTACTCATAGGTATTATGAAATACATAATAAGGAAGAACCAAAGTATCACCAATAAAGAGAGACATATTAACTTACCATGTAAATACATCATAAAAACTCACTTTGTAAGTAGGAACAACGTAAGTACCATGTAAATACCTAGTAAGTACTGTACTGTAGAAGGAAGTGTTACCTCACTTCTTGAGTTTATTTTTCTGGTATTTTGTTCTAAGGGTTGTTTTAAGGCTTAGTCCCTTTTGGGGGAGCATTTTTCTCATAATAGAAGAATATTTCTTAATAAAAATCCCGTTGGATGAGAAAACCAGATGCTTAAAAAAGCTCAGACTGATGACACAGTGTCTGAAACGGGCGTGCCATAGTCTCCTCTCCCCCTGTGCGCACCCTGGACCTGTGTGATGTGCGAGACACGACGAGCGTTTGATTCTCATCCTGTCATTGTAATTCCTGCTCGACTGGATTGATCTAATGTTGCTGGTGGTTATCTTTGCGCCACTAATGTTAACTAGAAACTGTAAACCTGCAAACAGAGCTCTCAGCGATGGGGAGGGGGGCAGAGTGACTCTAGCTCAACCCAGAACTGGGCTTCTAAGGAGCTATTATGCATTAAATCTATCTTTGATTCGGGTTAAAAACTTCATTATTATAATAAAAGTTCACTGGGAACTATTTTATTCACTTTACCCATAGTCTGTATCAAAACTTCGACATATGGTTTGTTAATAAAAAAATGGAAAAATGCTTTTCTTGAAATTTGCTAATAAGAACGTAACAATTGAGGATTTTTTTTCTGTCTAATTTGATCAAAAAAAGTTTTTTTTTTTAATTTTTTGCAGCTGTATTCCTCTTACAGTTTTTCATTTTTATGAGAGTCTTCTTGTAACGTCCTCAAATTATTAACCAGGTGCTCCAGTGTAGCATCATGAATGAGCATTAGCGCTGCTGCAACTATAAAGGAAATCGCTCATTTATTTCAAAGACTTCAACACTTTTTCATTAAGGTTTCGCTCTTTCTTAAGTTAAAAACCTCTTTCATCCAAATCTTTGCAGTTTTAACAGTTGTGTCGTTTTCTCTCAGATCCCGAACAACATCTGGGATAATGGCTGTGGACGTGGCTTAAAAAATTCATGGCCTGAGCACCAAAAACGCCGTCCTTTTTTCCCTCTTTACCTGGTGGCTCCCAGAAGGACAAAGGGAAAATGTTTATGGGTGAAAGGATGCTGGTCGGGGGCATCCATAAAACAGTCACACTTTTATGGGCGGCAGCAGCAAAGCCCGCGGGTCTGTCAAGGTTTACGAGTGTCGGCACCGTTTGAAGGAGGGTTTAAATTTAGTTTACACAAAAACAACAAAAAAAAAAAAAAAAAAATACAGGTTTCAGTTTTGAGATGATGTTTTATCTTCAAAAAAATAAAATTATTCATTTGACTTGGTGCTTATGTTTAAGTAAATTAATATAAACTATGAGAAAAGTGTCATTTTCTCTCCTTTTGGATGTCAAATTGGCTGATTTTTACAGTATTTTCTACCTTTATTTGAATGTTTTTACTCTGCAAAGATAAAAAAAAAAAAAATCAGATAGTTCTGAACCCGACAGAACAAAGTCCGCCTGTTCCGACTTTACGGTACGTTTTGCTCCCGGTGCATCCGAACAAAAGGTGAAGGAAGAGCGCAGGGAGGATGCGGAGGGAGAAGAGGGATGGGAACCATCAAGGATGTGCTGGGACAGCAGTACCACCCCAACATGAGTCATGGGGGCGCACTGTCAGCAGCCATCCAACATCATACACTGACTCATTAGGCCGGGGGAGAGAAGAGGACGCGGCAGCCATGATCAAGCAGAATGAAAGAGGCACGTCAGTGTCAGACGTGAGGAGAGGATGCTGTCAGCCGTTATTGTGGTGGCGTGTCGGGAAACAATAGCCTTCCATTTGAGGCTAACATTATGAAAAAGAACTTTTTGATGCAGTCATTTTCTTCCCTATTGTGTGAGCAGATTCAGAGAAGAAAACCGGGCTGTCAGTCCGGTTTTTGAAAGTCCTCGAACCTGACAGGCCGGATTGTTTGCTACACAAAAAACCATCGGGAAAGCTACAATTGTAAAACAATCAGTAAAAGACGAAATGAAGAGTCTGTCTGTCGTGGACTAGCTGTTAACACGCAGATTAAAAATGATCTTTTGTTTTTGGCTCTTTGCTCTTCCTTCTGAAGTTTGAGCGTTTTTCGAAAATTATAATTGCCTTCTTTTTCTTCTAAAATGCTCTGTTAGCAGTGTGACACAACAGCATCTGTTCTGTCACTGCAACTTGATCAATTTACTTTCTAATGGGGATCTTATTCACCCACAAAATCATATATTTTGATATTACTTAAATAAAACAAGGAGCTTCATGTTTTTATAAACAGAAAAACACACAGCTGTTAACGTTTGTGTTTCTTACTCAGGATTATGTCCTGAACCTCTAATTAAGACACTGACAGAAATTAAGGCACAGCTGTTGAAAGTTGAAAATACAAATTACTGGAATGAAAACACGTCACAGTTCTAATAAGTACCAACAACTGGTAAATGGCGTCTACTTATTTAGCACTTCACTGCGCCTTACAGTCACAGTCCCGTTCATCCACTCACACAGTCTTTCAGGGACTAAAAGTGAAGGACCCAAAATTCAAAACAGAACATGACCAAAATCCATAACATAACTGAAAAAAACCAAACCACAGTTCAATCTTCACAGTACCCCTCCCCAAAAGGGCAAATCCCAGATGCCCAAATATTTATGACAGGAGGGGACATAGAGGAACAAAACGAAAACAAGTCCAGAAAACATTTAGGATTCCTGCAGCCTAATTGATGTGAGGAATATCAGAACCCCTCCTCAGGAAAAGGCATGAAAAGGAGCAGTCCTGATGAATCTCTCCAGGAAACATGAAGGGGTAAAGCCCTGGTGACTGACCTCTGGAATGGCAAACACAGCCAAAAGGGATGAGCTGCGACCATCATCAGGGACATGGAACATGAAGCGTGGCCCCGGTAACCTTCCTCAAGAACAGGAAGCTTCAAGGATGATCCTGGCAGTCCCCCTCAGGAATGAATTGAGTGGACATAGTATGACTTGTGAATCATAACAAACCAGTTACTGGTGGGACTGAGAGATAAATCAAAACTGAACATGACCAAAAACAATACCATAACTGACAAAAGACAGACCAAAATTCACTCCTCAAAATACCCCTCCCCAAAATGGCAAACCCAGATGCCCAAATACAACAAAACAATTAGTAGGAGGAGATATGAAGAAACAAAACAAAAAAGAGCTCAGAAAACATTTAGGGTTCCTGCAGCCAGACTGATGTGAGGAGTCTCTGAACCCCTCCTCAGAAAAAGGCCAGAAGAGGAGCACCCTCGATGACTCTCCCCAGGGTTAGGAAACATGAAGGGAAAGATTGCCCTCTGGAATGGGAATCACAGCCAAAAGAGATGAGCAGCGACCATTGTCGGGAACGGACACAAGAAGAGGAGCGGTCCCGCTGACACTCCACAGGAACAGGAAGCTTCAAGGATGACCCTGGCAATCCCCCTGAGGAGGGAATTGGTGGACACTGCATGACTTGTAAAAGGTTGCAGGAAAATCCGTTCTATGTGGTGTGGCCAGAATTCTCCTGCTGGGTCCAAGTTGGTCATTTTGTCAGGGACTAGAGGTGAAGGACCCAAAATGAACGACACCAGGTTTGATGGCAGAAGCTGGTAACATGTCAGCAGATGACCTTGAGAGCTGGAAACCAAACACTTGAATAGCCTGAGAGAAATTAACTGAGAGGGCGGGGTCAATTCAAAACAGAACATGACCAAAAACCATAACATTACTTCTCACAGTACCGCTCCCCAAAAGGACAAATCCCAGATGCCCAAATACAACAAAATGCTTGGCAGGAGCGGACATGGAGGAGCAAAACAAAAACAAGTCCAGGAAACATTTAGGATTCATGCTGATGCATGCAGACTGATGTAAAGAGGATCAGAACCCCTCCTCAGGAAAAGGGATAAGCAGGAACAGTCCCGATAACTCTCCCCAGAACATGGTAACGTGAAGGGGGAAGGAGAATTAAACAGCTACTACTTACTCAATATGTGTCAGAATAATATTTTTTTTGCTCTGATGCCTATTTTTTACACACTCTTTTGCTAAGAATCATTTTTTTGGTGAATTTTTTGTACTACAAGATATTCAAGCTATAAACTGTCCAATCAGATGTTTATATTAAAGAATCCAGTCTTGCATTAGACAAATTTAGTGTTGCCCACTTTCAAGTGTTGGGCGTGTTGACTTCCAACACTCTTGTTTGTCAAGGGTGGTTGCCATAGAAACATTTGACTCAGACCAACTTGGACCAAACTGTTTACTGATGTTGTCTGGCTCCAACATGGCGGCGTCCATAACGCCATAAACGTCCATAAATTGACAATTGCTTTGGAGCTGGAAGTAAACCATTTTTTATTGCTGATGTCACACTCACTCGGTCCAGATCTCATATACAGTCAATGTATGGAAGCTTTAAAATATTTGTCCTTATAGGATTGTTTGACTTTTTCTGACCTTTAACCTCTTAAGACCTGTTGTCCACATGTGCAGAGATCATATTTCAGGTTGTGTCGTCACAGTTGTTTATATTTCTTAACGTAGGCCTAAACGTGTTGAGGGTTATCCTAGGCGTGTTTATATTAAAAGTAGGGTCATCTGGAACCCACAAGACGGCACTAAACTTATTTTTTCGAGGATTTTTTTATCCTTATTGGTTTCCGTGGCAGATATAAATCCTGTCCACCTTTGCATTAACTAGTTCATGGATGCTGGAGTTCATCCAGCAGCTGAGTGCCACAGCAGACGTGGGTTGGGTTCTTTCTTCCTCCTGCCGTATCATCCGCTGCGATGCCACGTTTGTCTGAGGCCGGCCGAGCTGCCGGCGTGACAGAGTGGACGGGAGATTAATGACGGGATCGCAGACACAGTCAGTTTTGCTTCGCTGACAAACTGGGGCGAGAGCTGCAGGGATGTGTCCAGGAGAAGGGGGGAGAGCGGGAATGGGGAATGGATGCCAGAGGACACGATTCCCACTACCTGTTGGCTGAGACGGATCAAAGGAAGAGGAGGGGGGGGTTAATGGTGTGTGGTAGTGTGTCTGAGGAGAGGGTTAAAACCAGACGGGAGGAGAAAAATGGAGTGTGAGAGAATAAGAGGGATGTAGGTGGAGTATAATAAAGACAGAGCGAAGAGGAGACTGGAAAAAGAATCAAGGAGAGCAAGGGAGCATGATAAAGAAAGGGAGTAAGAGAGGAAAAGGTCGCCGATGCAGGAATGTGTGGAGGGAAAAAAAAAAAAAAAAAAAGAGGCGGCGGGAATATATATTTGTCCCCTGATGGGAGTGTGTTAGGAGTCCATCTGAGGAGAAATGAGATCAGTGGCTGACTTCGTGTTAGAGGAAGACTTTGCTGCCCTGCAGCTCCACACTGACTCACTCGACACCCTCTCCCCCCTCGTCTCTCTGGTCTCACACAACCTGCAGCGCATTTCTTCTGCAGGGTGATTCTGTGTGTGCACACAGGTGCCTGCAAAGTCTTATTACCCGGCCTCTCCTCCCTCTCCACCTCTCCATCAATGACCTGGCAGTCTGTCTCACTCGCCTCTCCTCTCTATCTGTTTTGCTACACCCCACAGAGGAATTTCCTCATAAAATCATTCACTAAATCATCTGTCCAGCAAACAGACACCTTGGAAAACCCTCCTACGGAGAGCTTTCATTTCCAATCTAAAAACACAGAGGAGAGGAGGCGGGTGTGTGTTCACATGCATGAGCGAGGCGGGGTACCGAGTCAACCAGAGAACCACACTTCCTATTTTTTATGCTCATATAAAGGTAGACAGAATTCATTTAGAAGGGATATGTTCACACATTTGTCCCTCATTCTAGTCGTTAAACATCCTCCCTGAGGAAGAAATCAAAAATAACTCACCTGAAAAAAAATTAGTTAGAAAAAAAGGAAATATACTTTTAAAAATTACGCAAATTGTTAGGAGATCTGATGTATAAACACATAAAATACACAAAAAAGGCTCATCTAAATCGTATTTTTACGACGACTAAAAAAAATTGAAGTAAAAAAAAAAATGGTTACTAACTGGTGCACACCAGGTACTATGTGGTGCCAACCAGATATTAGCGAGAATTCTTTCTTCATTTATACATATATATATATATGAATGCGCATAAAAGACGCCAAATTTAAGAAAAAGATTTATCTGAGTTATATCTTAAAGGGACATCGAAGTTAAAAAAAATTCAAGTTAAAAAAAAAATTCTAAGTAAATAAAAAATCTGGTTACTAACTGGTTCACACCAGTTACTATCTCGTACTAACCAGATAGTAATCCGATTTTTTTTAAACATTTTTTTAATTACATTTTTAGAAAAAAAAGTGTAAACGCACATAAAGAACACCAACACAGACACATACAATAGGCTTGTTTGTTGTTGCGTTGAGGCATAAAAACTCGGTGGAATAGAAGATAAAGATTCCCAATTTGAGTGTCTATCTTAGTTATGTTTTCACCTGTAAATACTATATGCCCATCCATATAGTAATGTGTAATTGGTAATAGATGTACCATTTCTGGTTTGTTTATTTTTAGTGCGTATTACACAAAAAAGAAAAATACGTTTTCCTCAGTTCCTTAATTTCCTCTACAAAAGATGCCTTGTGCTGTTTTAATGTATTGTTTATTTTTTTCCTGTGGAAATGAAAAAAAAAAAATTTTTTGACTTATCTGAGTCATATTTTTACGGAGCTCCTAAAGTGACATAGATGTGAAGAAAATGTAAGTGAAAAAAAAAATCTGGTTACTAACTGGTGCGCACCAGATACTATCTGGTGCCAACCAGATAGTAACCAGATTTTTTTTTTTTTTTTTTATTGATTTTTTAGAAAAAGAAAACATTTCAGTTACTATCTGGCATGCATCATTAATTAAAAAACATTATTCTTAGTTAAATTTTAAAAAAAAAAAAACAAAAACAAAAAAAACTGGTTACTAACTGGTGCCAACCAGATGGTAACCAGAATTTTTTTTAAATTGAATTTTTTGAAAAAAAAAAACAAAAAACATTTCAGTTACTATCTGGCATTGATCAGTTAGTAACTTAAAAAAAAATTCTCAGTTAAATAAAAAAAAAAAAAAAAAAAAATTTTCCATTATTTTTTTTTATTTTACTTTGACGTCCCTTTAGGGGCTTCGTATGTTTTTAGACTAAAATACTAAAATCCGAGTTTATAAGTCAGAAAGAAGGTCAATTTTGTTTTGGTTTCATTTAAGAAAACTGTAAAATTGTAATTGTTTAAATATTAAAATTATAAATAAGATTTACCAACAAATTCAAAAAGTAAATATACAGATAAAATTAATAAATAAAACCTTAATAATCATTTGTTGCATTTTGTTTACATTTTGCTCCTGCTAGCTTAGCCTCTTAACACTCCCAACCAAACCATCAAAAAAGACGAGAAATATTGGAACTATCCAGCCGTAGAGTTTTGATCTAGATTCCAGCTCTGTCGAGGAAAACAAAGACGTTCATGGATCTATGTGTCTGCAAGTGGATGCATCAGAATGGAGCAGAGCAGGAAGCTTTTAACTTCATGTTGTAAGTTCTACATCACACCTACAAGCTTTTCCAACAAATTCTGTATACGTCTGCTCCTGATTTACAACAAACGTATAGAAAGGCAGATTTTAAACCTAATTTTCATTAATTATATCTTCTATCATGATAAAATTGCTACAAGAATCTGTTAAAAACAGCAACAACACAAGAAGGTCTAAAATAATTCTCAACATTATAGAACTCGGTTTGTATTCATGTCCTTGTGGTAAAGACGACTGAAATAGATGATGCTTTTACATGATGAAGAGCAGAAAATCCCAAAAAAATTCTGGTGCTTTTGAGTTGCAAAACATAGCCATCAGTAGTGTTAACATAAAATATGCGTTTGTTTTCATGAAATCCTCCCAGAAACATTTGAAATCTTCTCCAATGAAAAGCATCCTCCTGCTTTAGGATTGACTAAGGTTACATAACGTCCCGCCTCTTAAACCACAAATGTATCTTTGATTGAACGCATTTCTGAAAGACTTTTTATCAACCAGCATCAAGCTTTAACGCTCATCTACTTTTCTTTTGTTGATAAAACGCCATTTTTTTTTCTAAAGTTACTCTCATAAGATGAAAAAAAAGGTTTACTCATTAAAGCAAACATCATTTTCAAAATCCTAATCTTTAGAAAAGTATGGTAACAATCCTATTCTCTTTCAAAGGAACCTGGAAGAGGCTGGAACGAGCCCGATGCTGGCGGCGCTGCAACGGAGCGTGCCAGAGGGGAGCGAGACGGAGAAGCCGAGGAAGATGAGCCTTAGGGGAGGAAGACTGGAGAGCCTAGAGGCTCCCGAGGAGGAGAGAAAGATGAAACATGCATAAAACATGCTAGGAGGTGGAAGGTGGCGGTTAAAAACATCACACTGCGGGTAGGTTCATTTACGGGGACAAAAAGGTTTCTGCTAATGTGGATCTGAGCGTTCACAGTCGGAAGGGTTCGGGGTTATGAACCGGATGGAGACGCAGACGTGATTGGTGGAAAGGGAGGTGAATAATAATGTTTTTTAGTTAAACACTAACATAATGCATCGTGTATTTGTTCATCGATGGAGGCGTTTGAGCGTTCCCGCCTGTCGATCAGAATGCACCGGGTGTAGAAGTGAGTTCACCAAGTTTTCTGGTTTTGGAACCGTTGACTCATGTGATACACACTCTCCCCCCGCTGCTCAAACTTTTGGTTTTGATCCATGTTTCATGCGAGGTTGTGCCAGACAGAACACACGTGCTCTGTGTGCAGCGCTGCCATGGAGCCACAGAAGGATCCAGACCTTACAGGATGAGGAGGCGAGAAGACTCGACGATTCACTCGTGACTCCCTCTCCATCATAACTCTCTCATTAGGGTTGAGGTTGATGATGGTGACAGTGAAATTTGGGTGGTTTATGCCTCAGGAGTTCTGCCTCGATGAGCGTGTGGAGCAAACATACTGATGCGTATCTTTTTCTATGGGCATGCTGCGGGTGACAGGTTGTAGTGATCACTTAAAGCAGAAACTCAATCACACAAAATCCAAAACACACCTTAGATCGAGGGTGTGAATGCTGTAAGTGTGGGGTTTTGGGGTCGGATGTGGATGTGTTTCTGTTCACTTTTTGTTTTCACCTCTCTCACTTAGAGGTGTGTTGATTTCCTTCTTCTTTTCACCTGTTCCTCCAGCCCTCTTAATGAATACACCTATTGGTTACTGTTATAAGCTGCCTGTTTTCCTCCACTTGTTGCCAGATGGTTCTGTGTGCTTTCCCGAGTACCACGAGCCTTCCAGCCTTATTGAGTAACTACTCGGCACAAAAAGAATTACAAAAGAAAAAGAATTAAACAACCATTCTTAAAAGATCATCCTGCATCTGCGTCTGTGTCCTACCACGGTTCCTGACATTAAGGTAAATTTGGCTGCTGAAGATGCATAAATTGATAGCTGAAACACTGAAACTTATAGCTGAAAACGCTTAAATTAATAGCTGTTAGCTTGCTAAAATATTTGCTAAATCCCAAATTAGCCTATAAAAAAAGGAGATTTACAAGATTCGCACCACTTTGACAATTTGCAACAACCTTTTTCCAACTGTAGAAGGTGGACATGTGCTGGAAAACAGAAAAAGAAGACGAGGAAGCCCCTCCCTGCTTGTCCAGTGTGAACGTACGTTTTTACAGGAGCATCACATGAACCTAGCATAACACTCTCATTGAATCAGTTTCACCTCACAGCTTGTTTTTTTTTAAATTGAGGTTGATGATGATGATATTTTGATGGTTTCATTTTTTCAGGTGAAGGATTTATGAACTTTCTGAAAATGTCTGTAGATTTTATCTTCCTGACAACCGGTTAGTCATTGGATGTCAGATCTCACACAATGGAGTAAAATGACACTGCTTTTCTCTCACATAATACTCATTCAGGTCGAGATAATTCATATAAATTATGATTTAAAATTCAACCGCCTGCCTCCTTACGCTTCTTGAGAGAAATATCTTTGGACTTTCAGATCCTTATCAGACAAAACCAGTCATGTGTGAACATTGTCTTTTACTCTTGGAAATAGAGACAAATATTTCTTTGGATCTTCTCATATTTTATTATTAAGTTCAAATAACTCATCCGGCCTCTTCAGCTCGTCTCTTTACTTGAAGTACATAAATAATATAAAAAAAAAACTTAATGGTAACTTTATAAATCCATCTTCTAGAAGTCATGATCTCAAATATTGGTACTTTATTAGCATCTCAGCATTTTCTTAATACATCTTTACAGAAAAAATATGACTTGTATGCTCTAAAGGGAGGAACAGCTTACAGGCAATTTGTCATTCTTGATGACGATCATTTAAATAAATGAAAGTGAGTCTGAGCCTGCAGCTGGGCCTCAGCTTATGTCCTGTGAATGATGATCTCTCCATCTTTTTCCGATATTTTTCAATTTTTTTTCTTGGTGTATATAAAACCTATTGATTTAATGCAAACATACATTCAGTCTCTAATAAAAGTATCTTTAATTTATTTCAAAAAGTTTTTTGGGAGTAATTCAATTCTAAGAGTTGATGCTAAACTTCCTTCTTACTATTGAAAAAAAAAATTTGAAAACTAGCAGATGGTAAATCACTAAAACATACATTTGATTAAACCTATTTGTATCATATTTGATATATAAAATTCAAAATGGATAAAACCTTACATTAAAACCCTTTGCTATGACTTGGTCCATGTTTTCTATCCTGAAAATTTGGAAAAAAAAAAAAAAAAAGATAAACTTAAAACTTGAAATAAATCTTGACAATTTTGGAAAAAAAAAATTCTGAAAATGTGACAATTTTTTTTTAATTTGAAGAAAAAAGAAAACTTGAAATAAATCTTGAAAATAAAAAAAAAAGTTTTTTGAAAATAAGAAAAAAAAAATCTATGAATCTTCAACTATTTTCAGTTTCAATTCAGATTTTTGAGTTTTCGCTGCCAAGCTGAGCCTAATTTTACATGGGGGCGGAACTTTGAGCTGATTGGCTACCGGGAAATGTTTCTCATGGGGGGGACACATCACTGTCTTCTACACTTTTCTCAGACACACGTGAATATTTTTACACTTTTCTATCATTTTTTACTCACACTGTTCAAAGTTTCATAGAAAACAAAGTTTAGCATTAGAATGTAAACACGGATCTGATCAGGATGAAGATTTATGTAATGTAACGCTGCCAAGCTGCACGTGCCCCGTGTCTATGATAAACAGCACGGAGCAGATTGTTCGATTGATAAGATCAACAGCAAAGTCGAGCCGAAAAAAAATCCACCAAACGGCGAGACTGTGAAAGGTACACCGCGATATTAGCGAGGTAAAACTGCGTAGTAGTGATACTGCGCTCCCTAAGTTTCATCAGAGCGGGGGGAGGCAGACAGAGGCATAAACAGACATTCTGCAGCAGAATAAACATCGGATCACCATTACCTCTTGAGGAATCATGGGATGCATTTTTGGTTAGCCAATGAGCTCAAAGCCCCGCCCCTATGTAAAATTAGGCTCGGCTCTGCAGGGAAAAATTGAAAATCAGAGTTGAAACTAAACTGAAAGTGAAGACTCAGTTAAAAAAAAAAGAGAAAATTCAAAACAGCGGCTGTTACTAATGGATAATTTTTTCAATCAGTAAGTTTTACATTCATAGTTTTTTATTTTAAGTTTTCAGCATCTTTTCTGTTCAAATTTTCAAGATTCATTTCAAGTTTTCATTATTTTTCTTTTTCAAAGTTGCAAGATTTATTTCAAGTTTTCAATATATTTTTTTTCATTTTCAAAAATTTTTTCTCTTCAAATTTTCAATTTTTTTGTCAGTTTTCAAATTTTTTTTCAGTTACAATGTCAATTTCTCAAGTTTTCGATCTGTTTCACTTTAAACTGATCCTGATCCGACACCATAGACACCTTCTCATTTTTATAAGCATCTTAAGGGTGAGGCTGGCAGAAAACCTAACTGCATCTTACGTTGACATGGCCCGTGCTTACAAACGTCCCCCCTAATCACTATACAGTGCACTATATAGTCCATTACCCATTTTTTGCTGTCCGAATCTACAAATTCCAAATCGATTGTACTCGAAATTCCCCAGAAATCTTTGCGAAAAACTAGCGTACATAGATGATCACTAGATTAGCGGATATAGACCACAATGCATTGCATGCAAACGTGTTTAAATCCAATATTTGAATAAACATCCACATTTTCACCTTCAGAACACAGTGAGGTCATAAATAAACGATGTGAAATCTTTGTTTTTATTCGATTTTTACTTTGAGAAACAGATGATGTCATATCCAGTTTTTAGAAAAACGAAAGTTAAGTAGTGAGCACCGTATTACCTTTAAAATTTAGCACACTATATACCTTTTAGTAGTTAGGGATTTAGGAGGGAGTTCAGACACAACCACACTGTTTTTTTCTTAATCTCTTGTTATGCTAGTGTTTCTTTTCCTTCGTCTCCCCTAGTGGCGGAATTGTGTATTGCGGCCAATTCTTTAAAAACCATAACTCATCACAGAAATGGGCTAGAAACTTTCTTTTCCGACATCTTTTTTTTTCTCTTCATGACTGGTCCGGATCAAACCATCTGGCGGACTGGATAAGCCCGCCATGGTATGTTTGACACCCCTGATGTACGTCTGTGTCCGCGCTGGCATCTGGCTCAAAACTGCATGACTGGATGGCGTCAATACTGCTCGCCATTTTTGTTGCCCTGCTAATGTTTGGTTGGGGGTTTTAGGGGATGTGAGCGAGTTAACTGATGAATGATGGGAAGGGGGTGGGCTTGTTCCATGCCAACAGCCCCGTCCACAACAAAAAATAAGATTATCATTGTTGTGAGTAAAAACGTACCAAATCACGTTTTATAATGAATGCTATCTGTGTCTCGTAAAAATCATCAAAACATCCTAATTACCCCAAAATGTAAAATTTCTGTCAAGTTTTCGATGTACTCGGCTCTCCAGGGTTAAATCCATGTCCACTTGAGAAATTCATGGGCCTCTTTCAGGCCCATCCTCTGGAGCTGCAGCTGGAAATGGGTGTGAGTTGTAGGAAAGCAAATCCACACAGCAAAGTAGGAGTAAAAATCAAGCCAGTCAAAAGTCATGAAAGGCGCCCCCTGAATAATCATCACCCAAATCAATTTGTTCGACGCCCAGGAGAAGCGGGTGGACTACAGAGGAATGTGTTGAGTGGGCGGTCGCTCGGCACATCCAAGTCCATATCTCACACAAACACACAAGAACCGCAGAGAAATGTCCGCGAGGGACGGCACTGAGGAGAGGGACGCTCTTACAAACAACTTTGTATAATTCTTCTCTTCTTTCTATTATTTTTCTCACTTCTTTATTGCCATTCACATTCATTTCCATATTTTACTCGCATGAAGGAGAGTTTCCAACTTCCTCCAGACATCGGGCATTTTTAATATAAATACTTTTCTCTCCCTGCTACATGAAATATGACCGAGTCTACGAATGGCCGAGCCACAAATTTAAACGAACTTGGCTCCATTTTTCAGCAGGATAACTCGCACACATCAGCTCCTCCAGCACTGCAGTTTTCTTTGTGGAAATTACAAAGAAATTCAACAGGAACTCTGCAAAACCATGAACCGTCCCTCAAAATGCATTCATAGTTTGTTGAATTTATTTCACGTGGGAAACAAAATATTTTAAAAATGCTTGATGTTAAAACAATAATAAACAGACCCAAAATTTACCTAAAAATGTCAACACTACAAAAAAAATTGGACACTTAATTGTGTTATATTTTTGCTTTTTTTTTATCTATAACCATTTGTTTTTTTTTACAATTATCTTTTTCTGAGACTTAAAAATAATAACCAATTTCCTTGTAGTTGGATCATTTACATTATTCATTATTTATTAAATCTATAATAGAAAAGCAAAAAAAAAAAAAAAAAACAGTAAATCAAATCTGGTTAATTCTGATTTTCTCTTTGCAAATCATTACAAAAACAACTGTCATTGAGATTCTTACAATTTCATTAATTTAATTTGGCCACTAAACTAGAAAAAATTAAATTGATAATCCTTAACAATGTTTTATTTTCCTTGTAATTCTGGTGTCTCTCCATAGATGGCGCACTAAAAACAAATTGACGTTTATTTAGGTTGCACAAAGTTTTTTTGCATTCATGTGGTGCTGAAAGATTTGTTCTTTTTTCTGACGTTTACGTGTGTTTTTACCATTTTTCCGATTATTCCAACACCTTGTGAATGCAGTATATTTCTAATTTGCGGTTTTCCTTGATGGACATCGACTAATTGGTGCAATTGGCACTACAAGATGAAGAAGAAAAAAACCTCCCAAACTTTCTGTTTAGAAATATATAAACTCATTTTTTATCCAAATTGATGCATGTTTTTATCCAGGTTCCACATTATTATAGTAATCTTGAGTGATGCTGCATTCAAATCGGACGTGATTCATGCATCAAATTTGTGTTTGTCACCAAAATTTACTGCTCGACGCCTTGATGATCCTGCCGCGGAGCAAATGACAAAGGTTTTTCTGGATTTCTTGTTGCCACATCATGGAAACATGGATGATGTTGAGCGAGTAGCTTAGATTGTTTTGGAGATCGACAGAGGCCCCGGCAAACACATCACCATGTCTGGTTTTACCAGATCTTTCCGACTCTCTGGGTGTGGTGTACTACGGAACATTTTTACCCCATTCTAATTATTTTATGAGTCACAGCATTTCTTTCCATTTTTATGTTCATCTTTTGATTGTTGCTGATTTATTCTATTGAATTTAATTACTTGTTTTTTCAACTGGATATTGATTAAAGGCATTAAAACATTTTGTTGTTCCATCCCATTACTGTAAATGCACATGAAGACAAAAGAGCTGAAGAAAAAGGCCTGGTGGCAACAGCTGGCCAGCTGTGCCCCGCTCAATAAAAGCAGCCACTTTCTGACCCCACCTTTTGGCTTTTTGATTCTGGAACCATTTTTCCTACACATCGTCCTTTGCTTCAAAAGTATTTTTTCTTCACTTGTTTGGCAGCTTTTGTGCAGCTTCTGCTTTTTCACTCAACACCAGTGAAAGTCGTCACAGTCTGCCTCCTTTGACAAAAGAAAACTGATGATGGTTTGGAAAATGTATTAAAGAAAAGTAAAGAAAATAATTGAATGCCAAAACAGGAAAACTAATTGCTGAGTATTGAACTGTGGAAAATTAAAGCAGCATTTTTATGATTAAAACACAGAGATTGCCACTTAGGTGGAGTTATTTACAGCAAAAATGAAGAAAAAACTAGAAATGTTGCTATATCTGTGATAATGCTAGTGTGAATGCTTTTTGCTGAAAGTTGTCACAAAAGATGCTGACACTTTTTGATGAAAATGGCGAAGCAATTCACTTAAATTGCTAAAGGGATTTGCTGAAAATGTAAAAGCTATATACAAAATTTTAAATTTGCTAAAAGACTGAAAATTTTGTTAAAAAAACTATGAAAGAGAGCTGAAGTTGACCTAAATTTCTGAAAAAAATTGTCGTAAAATTGCTTTAAATTCCTTAATACATTGAAAACATATTTGGTGTGTTGTTTAAATATAAGCTCAACTCCAAATTAGCCCCCCAAAAAACTTTAGTAGATGCCAAATTAGACTAGCTAAACTCTAAAATAGCCTAAAAATCCTCAGAAAGCTGAATTAGTCAAAAACGTTAGCCTGTTGCTAAAATACAAGCTGAACTCTAATTTTGCATATAGAAACCTCAGAGACAACAAATTAGCCAGAAACGTTAGCATGTTGCTAAAACAGAAGCTAAAATCTAAATTAATCAAAATATCCTCAGAAACTAAATTAATCGAAAACCTTTGCTAAAATAGAAGCTAAACTCTAAATTAGCCTACAAAAACCTCAGTAGGTAACAAATTAGCCAAAAACGTTAGCATGTTGCTAAAATAGGAGCCAAACTCTAAGTTTGACTTAAAAAGGCCATTAGATAACAAATTAGGCAAAAACGTTAGCATGTTGCTAAAATATTAGCTATACTCCAAGATAGCATAAAAAAACTTCAGTAGATGCCATGTTACCAAAATGAGCTAGCATAATGCTAATATGTCGAATTTTTCTGGAAATTACTAGATAAAAACATATCTAGCCCGTGAATATATTTAAAGTATTGTTGCTAATCTACTTATAAAGTACAAAATTTGAAGACTTTCTCATTCATTTCCCATGGGGCATATTTGCCCAGAATTTAAAAAAAAAACTATCAAATTTGTGAATACCAAGAATACAAGCAGTAAAATCCTGAATGAGCTGAACGGTTTGATACCAGGAGAATCCCTATTGAAGCATTCACAACATAAGGATCAAAAGCAAAAAACAAGCATAAAAAGAAAAGAAATATAAATAAAATTGCAGGATGTGCAATTTTCCTGCGGGCGACAGCAAGAAGACAAAGGTAAAAGACAATAATGCAGCATAGGGGGTGGAGGGTGAGAGGACAGTAGATGAGGAAGCAACAAAACAAACAAGACTCAGGCAGAGGCGACGCAGAGAGAGATGGATGAAGACGAGAGTGAGTGGCAGGGAGATGGCACCGGGCTGTCTGTGCTCCCACCGTTCAGATCCACTGACATTTACAGAGTGGCCGATCGCTCTTTGCCGTCCTCCCCCTTGAAAAGTTCAAACGCGCGGAGATCCACAGCGGAAATGCTGCGCCGTGTGGATTAACGCTCCCTCTCACATCTCTCGGCGGGCCTCTCTCCTCTGCCGGAGGGTTGCAGCTGTCACCCTGTGGGTCTGCTGTCCGCCTGGTTTCATGTCTGTCTCCCACCTGTTTTTTTTTTTTTCTCCATTTTCAACAACAAAAGCGGTCAAATTGACTGACAGGTGTGGGAAATATCTGTGCCAAACTGTTGCTTTCTCTCTCTGAGGCAGGGGTGCGTTCAAAAACGACATCATGATGGTAAAATATTATATAGCAACAGAATCAAACGAGAGAACACTTCAAAGTGTCTGCTTTCTCACTCATTCAAATGCGTGATTACAGACTGTGAGGGGTTGAGGGAGTCATGTTGTTACTGTTGAGCAGAATAACTGTTAGGTGTCGACACAAATACCTGCTTTTTGCCCCTTCCACCTCAGAGGAGACACAAATGTGCCACAATGTCTGCTCGTGTGAGAAAATGACAACTGTTCAGGCCTCGGAGTCGGGTTGGAGGAAACGACCAAATAAGGCGTTACATCCTTTTCACACACAAATCTTCTGCTGCTCATCTCACATTGATTTCAACACGTGTTCCTCTCTATATTTGCCTTTTATTTCGTTTTCTTTGGCAATCGTCCTTAAAACATCAATAGAAGAACGAGTTTATGTCATCATTTTACTGCAACCTTGATTAATAGAAGAATCCATTTTCAGGGTGTATTCAGACTGGACACATTCGGTTTGTTTAAAGGGAAACCAAAGCCTAAATCAACTTTTTTCATAAATTTAGGACATCTGTTCACTTGACGGTTTTGTTGTTGTCGTTTGGGTTTGGAGAGGGTGGGCACGTTCTGGTACTTTTTTGTTGATCGCTTTATTAAAACATATTTACCTGAAATGATTTTGGAAACTTGAATATTTTGTTACATATTTTTGTATTTAACACAAGAACTTTGTTGGGCATTTTGCTTACTTCTGTGCGTTACAAACAATAGATCTGCCAGAGGCTTTCTGTCGTTTGATAAAGACTTCAAGTTGCTACATGTATCAAGAAAAGTCAAAATGTTTGACTATGGAGGACAAACATATAGACAGTAACATCATCCGCATACATGGAGACACACATATGTTTTCTCTTTTCTTACGGTTTGCATCTCCTACATTCGTGCTTAGTGGCCTCTGGCTGTGATCATTGAACATAGATAGGGCTTCTGCATCTCCAGTAGCATTTGTAATCTTTCGTGCTTTCATTGAGGCGTGACACGCTATATCTTACTTTCCTTTTTTCTTTTGTAAAACTATGTAATTTGTGAGTTTTGTGCACAGCTTTGATCTGGTAATTGTCACATCTGTGTACAATAATTCATCATATCAAAGATTTTATGCTCATCTCGGTTTTCCTTAGTTCCATGGAGCAGCTTTTTTGAATTTCTGTTTTTGTATTTTTGTTTTTTACTATATTCACCTGAACCAGTGAACCTTCTGCTGTTTTGCTACCAACACGGCTGCAGTCGCCTCGTATCAGCAAGGAATTTTAAAATGTTCGCTTATATAAAATGTCTTGACTTTTTTCAAACATATTTTTTCCCCCAAAGCAATCACCATTTCAACACAAGTTTACAAAACAAAACAAAACAAAAAAACAAAGACTCACTCCAATGGTTATTTTAGTCTTTTTCACATGTCCTTAAGGTATTTTTCATGATGGAGGACATATATGAATAAAATTAGAGGCTGACTTCACTCTTGGTCCAGATTTTAAAAATGCGGGGGAAAAAGGGGGCGGGATGAGCGGGGGGAGGTGTGGTTTGTATCTGTTGTTGACAGTGAGGTTAGCTTGAGGTAACGTAGTCACTCTGAGTCCTCACTAGGGAGAGTAATCATGTCTGAGTGGTAAAATGACGCTAGCATCATAAGCTAATGAAGGCCAACGCATTAAACAAACAATCCTGTGTAAAATGTTTATTGCAAATCCATCTCCAGAACAGAGTTTGCTGGATTTAACTCCAATTGCACTTTACCGCTGTTGCCTAACTTCCAAGTCCACTGGAAAATTCTGCAAACCTGTAGATTTTTGATAACCGAAGATAAAACACTTACAAGCCATGCTAAAGCTAATATGCTAACAACCAACCGTTACAGAATCAAAGATAGATGGGGCTTTTATACTCCGGAATACTCTATATTCCGAAATGACGAGGGACTTAAACCAGTTGACCAATCACAAACTTCAACTGTAGTACCTCGTTTCAACCTATAGGGGGCAGCACACAGACAGGCTTTTTTAACTCTAATTTCAGGAATTAAACATGTCGAAAAGGTTTCAACGACAGTTTAAAGCCCCATTTATAGTGGTCAATCCCAAAAAAAACCAAAAAACGTTGATTTAAGTTTAAAATTGTTTTTTAGTATTTCTTTACTCTCATTGTTATGAATATGGAGGAGAAGAAAAAAATGCAGTTTAAAAATGGAAGGGAAGGGGGGGTGGGGTTTCTCCACGTCAATAAGTAAGTAAGTACTTCAAAAGGTGAAAAACATAAAAGACACGAGCACGTACCACATAAAGCAATCATTACAAGCCCAATTAAAAACAGATTCAGTTAAAATGCTGGGCAAAATTAAAGGTTTTGAGTTGACTTTTAAAAGAGTGAACAGAGTGGGACCTCATCCCGGAGTCTAGGAGCTACAGCTTGGAAAGATCTGTCTCCTCTGGTCCGAATGCACGTGAAGGACCATCAACAGGTTCTGATCTACAGACTTCAGCGCATGAGATGGTTTGTAGGGAGGGATCAAATCACAGACAGATACAGGAGCTTGAAAAGTCAAATAGACGCCAACAGCCCCGCCCACAACTCACAGGTGAAGTTCTAATGAACTCCTGCCGATCTCGGCTGAAAATGGCATAATCGTGATTAAAAGACGACTGGGAACGCTTTTAAAATAGATCAAAAGATGAAAAGCCAACCAAAAAAAACTTGAAAACCCGATTAATTTGATATTAATTTGAAGAAATACCTTTCCACTTTGGTGTTTAAAGGCTTTTCCAGCTGACCCCCCCCCCACCACCACCACACAGAGTGAATTCACCTGTGAGATGGTCGGCCTGACCTTCTCATCACCTCTTTATCAGACTGGGGGCTCCGACTGGCTCGAATTAGATCGGCTCTGGTGACCCCCCACCTGTGCTTCGCTTCCAGAGGTCAGCCTCTCATCTCTGCTCCGTCTCTGAGGCAGCACTGAGCTCTCTTAAATAAAATCTTCTCTCCCTTTCTTCCTGTGTCTTTGTTTTGGTCTCCCCTGGTCTGCAGCATTAACCCAGACGTGATCTTTTGCAGCTGAAGCTTGATTAGCTGATTCTCCTCCGAGCATTGGGTTTTTGCATCAAATATTGGCTTTTAGGCAGACTTTTTCCTTTTTTTTTCACGAGTGTCAGTCAACATTACCGAGACCAATATTTATTGCAGATGATTAACAGGCTGTTCTTTTGAACACAGGTACAGGAGGCGTGCAGGCAGAGCTGCCTTGATTAGATTTGATTCCAGGCCTGCTGCAATGTAAACAAGTCTGATTGGGCATTGTCTGAAGAAATTTCTACTCAGCGTCCGCGGTTTTTGTCACTGATTACCATCAAAGGGATGGTAAGCAGGTGCCAGTTTTTCATGACTCCATATTTAGCTTTTTATTTATTCATTTTGAATTCTTTTCAGCTTTCAGTTGGTCTCCGTCCAGTTTAAGTTGCCATTATAAAGGGAACTCTAACTACTTTTTCTGCTTGGCCTTTGTTGCAGACCAGATATCTGCAACGTGACGCTCTTTTATCTCTCCATGGTGGCTCTCTGGTTAAAAAAAATAAAATAATAGTATTCCTTTAGAACAAGGATTTCTTAATTACCAATTTCTTTAGTCCTGTTTCTTTTTATTGTGTGAATGCTAAGTAAACATTCACGCTATAGTTATTCGGTACATAAAAACTCAATTACACTTTCAGCAATCTTGGTATCAAAACGTTCAGCTTGATCAGGATTTTTAGTATTCATAAACTTTAAAGTTTTTAAAATATTAAGCAAAATATGCTCTGTAGGAAATTAACGAGAAAGTCTTCAAATGTCAACATTTTAAGTAGTTTAGCAACAAGCCTTAAAATATGTTCATGGGCTATGTTTTTATCTTTTTTGTAATTTTCTAAATTATTTAATAATTTAGCAACATGCTAACATGTTTGGTTGGTTTGTTATCTACTGGAGTTTTGACGCTAATTTAGAGTTTAGCTTCTATTTTAGCAACAAGCTAACGTTTTTGGCTAATTTGTTATTTATAGGGGCTTTTAAGGTTAATTCAGAGTTTAGCTTCTAGTTTAGCAACAAGCTAACGTTTTTGGCTAATTTGTTATTTATACGGGCTTTTAAGGTTAATTTAGAGTTTAGCTTCTATTTTAGCAACAGGCTAAAGTTTTTGAATAATTTAGTTTACTAAAGGAATTTTTAGTTTATTTTGGAGTTCAGCTAGTTAGACAACAAGCTAGTTTTTTGGGGCTAATTTGGCATCCACTAAGTTTTTTTTTATGCTTATTTGGAGTTTAGCTAATATTTTGGCAATATGCTAACGTTGTTTTTAGCTAGTTTGTTATCTACTGGTATTTTTAGGATGATTTAGAGTTTAGTCAACATTTTTGACTAATTCGGTTTACTGAAGAATTTTAGGCTAATTTGGAGTTTAGCTAGTAATTAGGCAACAAGCTTGCTTTAAGTAAATTTGTCATCTCCTAAGATAAAAGGTAAAAAAAAAAAGTTTTAAAAAAATCACATCTTGAGTGATGCCAGTTTCTTTTTAATAATTTTGTTTTGTTTATGCCAAAAAATAGAATTAATTCATATTTATTGAAAAATAAATAAATAAACAATAAGGTAATTAACGTAAATCTAAATTTCTTAAAGACCAAAGTAAGACTATTCTGCTTCTTCTAGATTTTGATCAGTAGAAAACGAGCCCAAACAGCTCTTTTACTGTTGAAGGTTGCCGACCTCTGTACTAGAGCCATAAAGACTGTTTTAGTGAATTTCCTGCCCCTCTCACAGGGCTTTAAGACCTTTTGATTGTTTTAATGGTGTAGAATTTGGCGACTGTCAGTCACTGTTTTCAACTTCAATGTGTAGTTATTTCTAACTTTTACTGATTCATGACTCCAACCAGAAACTATCTTAAAACCAGTTTCAAACGCGCTTTCATCCACTCCACTGAATCTCTCAGAACATCAGAGGACGCTGACATCTGCAGGGATTATGCCTTTGTGGCCCTGAGATGGACCGGCGGTAAATCCAAGGTGAGCTTTTCTTTTTTTTCCAAAGAGAACTGCGATAGACTTGAACAGACCTCCGTGACCCTGACAGGTGGAAAGGGGGGATAGAAAATGTATAGATGGAAGGACATGTGGGATGTGTGGCTTTAGATTTAGCGAGCACCAATTACCCACTCTGACCTTACTTTGTTGGGGACTTTGTGTTGCTACAGATAGATCAGGTTTCAAGTCCTAAATTTAACTCTCAACTTTAACACAAACCTTGACTTTCTGTGATCTGTTTTTTCACAAACCCTTTGTGTTGACATTCAAATGCTTCACACTAGTGTTTTAATAAACAAAATTACAAAGTTAGCTCACAAGAACGCCAGTGAAGAGTAATCAAATACATTTGGATCTGTCTCGGCTTGCAGGTGAACTCTGGTGTGTTTCACCTCTTCATGAAGGCGGTGGGCTGTCTCGCAAACCAAGAAGAGGAAGTGACAAAAGAATTGAGAATTTGGAATAGAAAAAATACAAAGATAAAATGATTTAAGGAAAAGTTTTAAAAAGTCTCTAGAAAAGATGTGGAAGAAAAAAGCGTAGCCTGGAGACTGCTGACTCAGCCTCGTGGACCGTCAGAGTCAGCAGCTCCCTGCTAATGGCTGCCAAACGAAAAACTACCTAAAGAAAACAAATAAACAAAGCCCGCAAAGTAAGACTACAAAGATCCAACCTCAAACTAAAATAACAAAACCCAGCAGTGTAAGACTGCTGAGGACCAAGAGTGGATATAGAATAAAAAAATAATTTTTTTTTTTTTTTTTTTTTAAGTAAGGACGACTTAATTAGCATTTATTGAATTTAGATTATTTAAATGTATAAATTGATGACCGAGATGCACATAGATGATAAACTATTTAGGTTTTTACATCCCAGTTGACCTGAAGACATCTTGTTTGCTCAACACTACCTCCAGAATGAACAGATTTTAAATGCAAACTTTAGCAAAAAGTTTGATCTTTTATGAGTTAAAAGCACATATTATATTTTGCTGCAAAACATTGGTTACTATAACTGTCCAGAGCTGCACTGAGATGACCCTGTTTGGTACAGAGCAGCTTTTATTTTGAAAATAAGTAAAAAAACAAAACAAAAAAACACACATTTTGAGAGACGCTACATGTATGCAAATCCAAATTTCTTAAAGGCTAAAGTTAGACTATACGGCTCTTTCTTGGTTATGATCAGCAGAAAATAAACCCAATGTCTCTTTTACTGTTAAAGTTTGCTGACCCCTTTTACTAGACAAATTAGACAAAGATTGGCGGTGCTGAGTTTGGAGGCCTCCAGCTGAACGCTTTATAAAAAACGTCTAAAACAATTTCCAAGCTTGTATCTAAATAAGAAAAAACAAAAATCACTGAAATGGCTGAAGACAGCACATGTAAAAATGTTTTGTTCTCCCCCGTCCCTCTGCAACAATGGACTATTCCATCAACAGCATTGACGTGCGAGTTTGTCAGCGATGCAGCGAGCAAAGAAAATCTCTAAATAGTTTTTTTTTTTTTTCAGAAGCAACACAATAAAGAGTAGTTTCTGAACAGCTATGAAAATAATGACTATCATCATGCAGTTGATGCAATTAAAGAAAAGAAAACCACACACACATGATTCTAACATTGGTCTGAGTTTAAATTGTCCGTATTTTCCAGAGTGTCTCTGTGTGTTTTGTACTGAATTCACGGTTTTATTGATTTTCCTGATCAGGAAGTCCGCCATGGCTCCAAATAAGAAGCCATTATTGCGTACACAGTTGAAGAGTTACGGTAGTTGAAAGAATATCAACAGTGGAGCTAAATCTCTGATGTTAAAGGGTTAAACAATTGACTATATAAAAGAACTGGACTGAGTGTTCCAATCAGGAAGAACATGCTAGCAGCAAGGAATTAAGATCCCATAGACTCCTATAGAAAAATAAACAACTATTACGCAGTCATTATACGTGTCAGAATGACTATTCTTGTTCTGCTAGTTTTGCTAACATGTTCTTGCTAACCATAATATTTGTTTTGATGTTTTTTTTTCCTAAATAGCAAGTATTTAAGTTATAAACTGGCCAATCAGATGAAAGTATGTGGTCTTTTTTCAAACTTTTTGACTAAATCTCGCGAGCTGACTTTCAAATGGTATGGGTGTGGTCTTTCAACAAACTCACTCCTGATTGGTGACAGTGGTTACCATAGAAATATTGACTCAGAGTAACCACTGCGTACTGATGTTGTCTGGTTCTAACATGGCAGCATCTGTGTGGTGAAAAAAATGGCAACTGAGCTGACTTGTTCATTGGAGCCTGAAGTGAGGCATTATCTATGGATGATGTCACACTCACTCAGTCCGGTTCTTACATACAGTCAATGGGTGAAATAACAAAATAAAATAAGGCATAAATCATTTTGACAATCTGAGCTGAAAAAAAGGGTTTGTGGGATGAAAAAAGGTAAATAGTTAGCATTACAAACATTTAGCTAATTAGCATTTCCTGCTAAAATCGGTCCAAAAAAATGAGTAAGAACAATAGATGTGACAAACGTTTCATTTCAAACAGCCAGACGGATTCGTCCTAGTGTCGGAGAGTACATTGGTTGTGACAGACAGACGCAGACGTCACTAACAGGCTTGAAAAACACGTTTTTTTTTACCGCTCGTGTCACTTTCAGATCCGCTTTTCTTGCGTCCGTTCTGCAGCCACATTGAATAAGTTGTCAGATTGTGTGCACCTGAATTATTACCCTCAGGTATGTAAGCCCTTCATTAAAGCAGTGGCAATCAGGGTGCGGGGGGGAGTACAGCTCCTCGTAAAGAGAATAGATTACTTCCCCATCTTTCTCAGAAAGCCGTTTGCAAAAGTAGACACTCTCCTCCATTTTCATTAGCAGCCTGACTACTATATATTCTCCATATAATTGAGGTTGAAACCTTCTGCTCTGTAATGGGTCCTTCCATAACAATCTTTTAAAAGTGAAAGCCTGCCATCCTCGGGAGCTGTGTGATACGCTTCTGAGCGTGTTTGTTTGTGTACGTTGATATCAAAGAATTATGGGTTTTCAGACTTTTCTTTTAAGCTATTTTCAAAGGCAGCTTTGAATAAACAGAGGCGTGACCTCTCTTAGAATCAATATCAGAGAAATTAAAAGCGCAGATGAAAAACGTTCATTTCTGCCCTCCTAATTTACAAGCCAAAAGTCCAAAAATTTCAGAAGAAGGGCCGGTCGTTTTCGTGTACAGCTGGGCATCTTAATTGGCTCAGTTTTTCACAATAAAACTAACCTTTTGAAATATTTGTTCTGCTCATTCATGCATGAGTTTAACAGATCTCTAAATCAGTAGCTTCTTTTATGCGGCTTTCATGTTTCTTCCTTAAATGATATTTAATGTTTGCTGCTGTTTTATGATAAGATGCTCGTGCAGGAAGGAGATTACAATGTTTACGGTTATTTTATGAACTACAAACCTCTTTATAGGCCTGAAAGGAAGCCATAATAGCGGAGCTTTAAATCTTACACATAGGCTTTGATCCATTTATGTAGTGCAGTTACTAAATTTGCCTTTTTTTGTTCAGGAAGCAGAATTGTGTTAGGCACACAGCAGGCTTCACACAGACCAGACTGCTGCTCCGCGCCGGGTTTCATCTGGGAAAATACAAGCTGTCGATTTCAACACAAAATCAGCGGAACATTACTTTGTCATTTTCCATTTACCTGCATGACATCACAGGAGGATGATCAGAACTTAGCTGATAAAATAAAAATATGACAAAAAAAAAAAAAAAACAGTAATGAAGTCAAATTTATTTTTGAAACGGTTAAGAAAATAAGACTTTTTAGAGTCTTTCATAAAGAAATGGTTTCAGATCTAAAAGATCCTAAAATCTTAAAGTTCAAATGACATCGACTGTATGCAAAAACCTGTTAAAAAACAAAAAAGTGGAAAAAAAAAAACAAAAAACAAACATTACTTAATAGAAATGGAAACACATTTCTATAAGAGCGAATAGGAATACACTTTCCATCAAACTCATTCAGACAGGTGACCTTTGACCCTACACATTCCATCAAGACGACGTGTCAATTTAGTATTTTGATTTTTATGTCTGTAATTGTTTTTTGAGATTTTTAGTCTGCAATACTGGTAATTTTAATTGTTTTTATTGGCTCTTATGCTTGATTATCATGAGTGTCTCTTTTTATGTATTTTTATTTTTTTTACATTTTTATTATATATACATATGTACATTTATTTTATTCTTTTTAAGTCTTTTATCTGTTGTGTCTTTGTGGTAAATGGACCTTGAGTCTGTAATAAAGTATCTATCAATATAAATGTGATATAAAAACTATAAAAATAAGTTGGATGGAAGTTAAATCCAAATAAAAGGAAGCATTTTGGTAAAAATTGAACTGACGTGAAAAAATAAATCAAAATAAGATGAAACTGACAGAAACTGGAAGATGTAGGTTTTATGGGACAAACCTCGGTCTGTTTCCCCTCTTCTTCAAAACTCATCAACCAATCAGTGACGTCCAATAAATCCTGTTTTTCTTTTTTGTTTCATTTTCATTTAGTTTTCTGGAAATTAAAGTTGTTTTTTTAAATTTCGGACACCATTACTCCTCCAAATGCGCCTAGAATTGGAGGGAGAAGATGATTTCAGACTCTGCCTTAAACTTGTGAGACTTCCGGTTGCACCATGACAGCCCAAACCTACATAGAGTCACGTGAAATGACACCCAGCAGCTCGTCCGACCACCGTCAAATCCGCGTCTGCAGGTCAGCCTCAGAGGTTTGTGAAAACTGAGTCAAAGTAGAAAACGGGATGGAGGAGAGGACAGCAGTCCTTTATCAGGCTCGAGGGAATCCATGCAATCCAGAAGATCCAAAACCGCGTTCCTATTAACCGTTTCATTAAAACACAGCAGCCCATCAGCGACCGCAAAACGCCAAACTAAAGCATTTTCCTTCACTGACCACAATCGAAGTTTGGAGACATCAGATTTGACTGTTTGCTTATTATATTACCATTGTGTGTTTATTATTTAGATTTTCTTTCCTTTTACTCGTATATATCCTCTCAGGGATTAATTAAATATGTTTTTGTTGAACTAAAGTTAAACTAGGAAAAAGAAAGCTGAGGTTTTTCCTATCATTTTTTCTGTTTTTAACCTTTGTGGGAAACAAAACATACATCCTAAAGCTAGACCCTAAAAAATGAACACAAATGTAAAAAAAAATAAGATTGACCAACAATTACCGGTTAAGTTTTTTGTTTTTGAAAAAGTTCACTGATTGACACATATTAAAGATTAAAGTTTCTAAAAATCCAAAGCATTAAAATCCTTCTAAGAATTTTCCTTTTTGACAAAACGGATTTGTTTCATAAGACTGAAGTTAACACAACAGATTCGGATATGAATTAATTTGTGTTTCACCCTCACGGTCTCTTATTTAGCTGTTCAAGGTTTCAACTTGTGAGTCTATTTTGTGAAACAGAGATAAATTCATAAAAAACAGGGCTAGAAAATGTATTATCCAGAGTTCAGAGAAGTTAAAAAGTCCATCTGAGGTTCAAAACATTTAAATATTTCTCTGCAGTCATTTACTTTCTTATATAATTGGTAGAAATTGTTTTAGTTTTCTATATGTGCAGGTTTGTTTTTTTTTTTTTTTTTTTTATCTTTGAGTTTTTCTGAAGAGGAAAGCAATTCGTCAGCAGCAAAACTATTAAAAGAAAGGAGCTGAGGAAGACGAAGTTTGAAGTCCCGCCTGTCGCCTCGAAAGGACGAAGAGTCCATTAGTGCCAAAGTTATTGCAGTCACAAAACCACTTGGGGTAATTGGCTACTTCCCATTTCCAATAAGCATGCATATGTGTAATTAGTTTGAGCCAAAACAACTTGCAGAATATTAATGCAGTTTGGTGTCATACCCCCCTGTGAAAGTGCATGGAGGGCGGCCTCAAATTATTCACATCAATGGCAAATTTAGACTTGAAGTTTCTTTTTTTACCACTAAGTTGTTTTTTTTACAAAAGTTGACATATCCCAGAGGAATAAAAACTTTGAGTATTGCAGTGAACCTTATATTCTTTATTTTGCTGAGTAAGTTGAGCTTCATCTGTTTGATTTGAATCATTTAAGAACATCAGCTGATCACATTCTAGGCCTCCATATACCTAAAATACAAGATTATTGATTTAAATAAAGAGTTTTTGAGTTGTTAAAATATATCTCCCATAGATCCACTCTGAGGAAACATGTTCTTGTAGTATTTTTCTGATGATGGAGGAAATGTATAAAGAAAATAATGATACAAATTATATATTTGAGTATTTATTCATTCAGATTGCTGTGGATCAGGAACAGAAAAAAACAATTCTGTTGGAAAAAAAAGTGTATTTGTGACAGAAAACTCGCTGGATGGGCCACCGGCAACAAAGGGGAGGGGAAGGGGGGCGGGATGGTTCCAGGTCACAAGTCATGCCCACAAGTCAAAAGCAAATTACTATGAAATATGTCCTAGAAAAATGACAAATCATAATTGAAAGATAATCAGGAACTTGTATTTTTAAATGTTGGGCTTTTAAGTAGTTTATGGTTTATCTTTTTTTTGCTTTTATCTCGTGTGTTTTTTTATCTATGCAGTGTCTCCTCTTATTCTAGCAACAGCATTTCCTTTATTTTCTATTTTTATCTCAATTTCATTTCATGTGTCCTGTGATTTTTTATGGTTTTAACTATTGTAAATATATCTGTTTTTATTGATTGATTGATTGATCGATTGATGGCAACACTTTTACAATAGATCATAAGATGATTGGAGAGGGTCTTTAAGTATAAAGCAATAGCAAATCAAACATTCATGTCACTGTTTCTTTTTAATTACATCATAGCAGGAAGAAAAAAATATTTTTTACGTATAAAGTTGTACTTTTTAAGTCTTTATTCAAATAAATGTAATCCTATGATTCCAAAAACTATTAAATTAATAAAGAGCTCAAGCGTTTACAACTGTATTTCTGCATAACACAACAGGTAAACGATTTCTCCATCAATTTGCATTATCATCCACCTATTTGAATATTTATATAATAATGCCAGACTTTTGATTGGATGAGATCAATACATTGGTAAAAATGATCAGTTCAATTAATAATTATTTACTTATTTTCACTAGAACAGTCACTAACTCTTGGAAAAAAATGACCAAAATCCAAGTATTTAAGGTCACTACTATTGTGCTACATAAACACTATTTGCTTACATCACACATGTGTACTTTATGCATGTGTATGTAAACTGACAATCCAGACTGAAGTACAACTTAACATGCATGGATGTCTGCTTACTGGGTTTAAAAATGCAGACTCATCAAATCTATAAACTGATTTTGTAGTTTTTTTGTTAGTTTTTATTGTAAAAAATTTGAATTTTGAAAGCAAAAATAGACAAAAATATACTTTTAAAATCAAATTGGTTAAATATTTTGGCAGTGATCATCCTTAGTGTTCATCCTTACTCACACCTTGTTGGGGGGGGGCAACACAGTCAGAGAATAATAAAACTGAAGTGGCGACTTTTTGACCGCCTATCGATTCCTTCTCAAACAAAGAAGGAGGGATGAGGACGAGCGCAAAGGAAAGACGACCAGAGACGGAGAGACGGCGGCCGCTGAAGTAGGCGGCGGCATATTTCTGTTTGGAAATGGGTTGAAAGCGGGTGACACTGACACAGGAAGGGAGGACGAGCGATGAAGACACTGCATCAGGAGGAAGTGAAGCCAAACAGTCCAATTAACTGCTCCTGTCCTCTTTTTTTCTGTGAGAGCTGCTCACTCTCACGTCGCTCCACGCGTGACTCATAACACCCAAATCTCATTGCACATTCATTACGCCTTTATATGCATGTACCAGGCGGCA
The DNA here is from genome assembly GCA_003999625.1 of Oryzias javanicus. Classification (NCBI taxonomy): domain Eukaryota; kingdom Metazoa; phylum Chordata; class Actinopteri; order Beloniformes; family Adrianichthyidae; genus Oryzias; species Oryzias javanicus. Next base: position 19,019,191 of record CM012458.1, on the reverse strand, counting down.
CCGATTCGCCAGAGCCGGAAAAAACACACAGATAACATCTTCTGAGACTCGCCATAAAACAGACATTTACACACACACACACACCTCCGTTAGAGCTGCGCACACGTCCTGACATCCTCAGCCTTCGGAGAGCCTGGGGACAGAGCGGAGCCAAAGATGGCTGGAGCCAGCAGCTACAGGTCCCAGGGTGAGGAAGAGTGCCAGAGGCTAACCCACTCATCTCTGTTCTGCCCACCCACCAGCTGCTGCTGCGAACACGCAGCCCCGCAGAAAGCTACACATCAATTAGACCGACTTTAAAACAAAAACAACAACAAAAAATGAAACTCCTACGTCATTTACCGGGAAAAGAATAATCCAGTGTTTTCAAAACTGATTTATAGGACGATCTGCTGGAAGGGTGAAACTTTTTTTATTTTTTAAGCACCTCTTGGTCAATATGACCACTCCAATGAAAATCATGGTTTTAAAATGTTCTTGTAGCGTTGAATTTACGAATAAAGTTGTATTTCTGAGTATCGTGATAAATCAGGAGCAGATGAAAGAGCTCGGGGTATCTGAGGCGGCAACTACCCAAGTCTCCTTGTTCCGCTACATTCCAATAAATCCATTTGTAGACAAATAAATCCAATCTTCACTTTGTTTGTCTGAACTAGGTCTGATATTACGCATCTTTTTTTTTTTTTTGCCACGCTAACGTTAGCTTGGGGTTGTGCAGCGCTATAAGCTAGCTGGAGAGAGTGTAATCAAAGGGCTGATGGGAAATTATCAGAAAATAATTTCAAATGAGCTCGTGCTGCCTTGCAGAAAGTTTGTCCTAAAGAACGACATGGACTTTATAGACTCTCTCCCAATGAAAATTGTGTTTTTAACATGTTCTTATAGCATTTTTCTCATAATAGAAGACCTAAATAAAATAATATACGCCTAAAACTGTGTTTCTGAGTATTTATTCAAATCATAATGAACAGGAGCAGATGAAAGCCTGTGATTTGAAGAAGCAACTGCCCTGGCCAAAAGTCTCCCTGCTCCGCTACAACTCTAATGAATCCACTTGCAGACAAATAGATCCAAACTTCTTCATTTTCCTCATCTGAACTGCCATCTGGCTCTGATATACAGTAGCTACGCTAATGTTAGCTTGAGCTTTTGAGATGAGCTAACGGGAGAGAGTGTAAATGAAGGGCTGATGGGAGATCAGCTGAGGCTTACATCCATGCTAGAGGCGTATTTCTAATGAGCTCCTGCAACTCTGAAGCAGATTTGTCCTAGAAAACAACACAGCCTTTTTGATTTTAGCTAAAAACAGCTTAACCATAATTAAAAGACTATTAAAAAAAAAAAATAGTTGGATTGGGTCTTTAAAGGCTCACTAATGAAAATTGTGTTTTTAACATCTTCTTGTAGTATTTTTCCTCATAATAGATGACCTATTTACTGAATATACATTTAAAACTTTCTTAATTCAATCAGAAAACTGGATGCTAGAAAATTCTGGGGCTAATGACGCAGCTACTGACTGGACTTGTCAGTCTCTCTTACCACTCTGCTCCTTCACCTCCTTCCTCCTTTCTTTTCCTTGTCCGAGCTGACCTGTGGCTCAAAACTGTACCGCTGGATTAATCCAATGTTGATCACTAATTATTTTTGTGCCGCTAATGCTAGCTTGAGGCTATTAGCTCACAGGTGGACAGACCTCCCAGCAACGAGGAAGGGGGCAGGGTTGCTCCGAGTCCCGCCCACAACCCAAAATTGTAACTGAGTTTCTGCCACATCTTAAAAATCCTTTTATTTTGCGTAAAAGACTACAAAAGAATAAAATACAGTGAGACTTCAAGCAGCTTACAGGTTGTGTTTCAATGCTATTTAGCTTGACACGGATTTACTTTTACTGCTCTTTTTGCTGGTTTATCATCTGCAGCAAATCAAACTGCACGATGAAATCAGGAGAAAGCGGTGTTTCCTGGTGTTCAAGGCCAAAACTAGTAACCTCTGTCGTCAGGAGGTGGTTAAAAACCACACAAAAGTTTGTTAAACGAAGCTAACCACAAGTTCAGAGTCTGCAAATTCACTGTATTGAAACCAAAAAGCCTATAGTGTGTGTCCTAACTCCAAACCAAAGAAGAAAAACATTAACAATGAGCTAAGAGAAGCAATTACCGACAAAAATTAAGAATCTAACACTTAAAAAGGAGAATCTTGGTAAACAAGTCAAAGGAACTGCACAGCAGCCATGAGCTCCATTACAGACTCTGCAGAACTCAGTTGGGATATTAAATGTAAAAGTTCATAAAGGTGAGATTATTAATAGATTGTACAAGTATGGATCAAGAGGAGAAAGTATTTTCTCCCTACATGGATGAACAAACTGCAGACTCTGAGGTAAAGATAACTTAACTGGTGGTTTTGCAGCTGCTTGTTCAACTGCTCGGCTCTCTAGTTGAAGCACTACTTTTACTGAGGCTGTCTGACTTGTTGCTCCAGTGTCACGAGCATCCTGTAAGTTAGGAGATTGTCACTTAAATGTTCCAACTTTTTGGTCGATTGATCACAGCAGAAAGTAGAGGCAATCTGTGAGAGTTTGTCATTTTCCTAGACTGGTTAAGTGTTTAAGGTGGATTGGGTGGATGCACGTGTTTTTCTACAGACACGATGAACGCGACAGGTTGTAGTGAACACCTATACAATGTGAGGGTAAGGAAGCGTGAGGTAGATAAGACGCAGGTGTGTCATGCAGATTTTTTGAATTTTTAACATTTTCAAATACTGAACAGTGTGCAAAAGAACAATCAATGCTAGTGTTGTCGAAAACGTCGTACAAACTGGACATCTGACACTCGTTTAGCCTATGGTGTTCACACTGGACAAGCGGGGAGGGGCTTCCTCTTTTTTTCTTTATCTACCAAATGCACGTCCGCCGCCTGTAGTTAGAAGAGGCTTGGTGCGAAATGTCAAAGTGGTGGAAATCTTGCAAATCTTGCTCTAGGCTTTTTATTTCCCAGCTCTATTCTGATATAAGGAAGACTTGGGATGAATTAGTATTTTTTTACCGACCTCTACATTTAGCTCTTCAAACGGAGAGATATGGAACAATGGTTTCTTCAAATTAAAACATCAGTCGCCGGTCAGCTATGTTAGCGCGGCGCTGCTAGCTTTGCTAGCATTCGGAAATACATAAAAACATTGGTTTTTATACCTCTAAAAAAGTCATGATTTACATTTAAATGTAAAATTCTACGCGTTTGAGAACAACCACGTGAAGAAGTGCATTTCTCTGTGATGTGGAACACCGTCGCGGCGAAGAACTCTGCAACCCTCTGCAACGAGAGTTAGCCCCACAAAAAACAATTTCAGACTAACCCTACCACTTCAATTGCCCCTACAATTGGAGGGAAGGGAGAACCCATAAGGCCTTGGGGTTATAAAATTCCGAATTGGCACAAACCGCAATTATTGGCTTTTCCTTCATGATCAATTTTCAAAACGATTGGCACTTCTGTGAACCAAAAAGGACACCATCAATATGTCACTAAAAAATCTGAGAACCCAATTGGTCAAAGTTTGACAAAGTGATACTTTCAACACACGTTTATTGGCCATGTGTTTTGTATTGAAAACGGTAATTAAAGCATGTGTAGGTACATGTGTATGTGAAGGGTGACACATTTTTGGATTTGTATGTTGTGTGAACGTAGTTTCAGAAATCAAGGTATTAGTACGTGTGGTGTCCTAGAAACACCAACGTATCTCAAGACAAACACAACTTACTAACAACTAGAGCAGGGGTGTCCAAATGTAGGCCTCGAGGGCTGCTGTCCTACACACCTGATCCAGGTAATCAACAGCATATAAGGCAGGATTTCTGGATAACCAGCAGAGGGTCGGCCCTTGAGGCCCGGATCTTGACCCCCCTGGACTAGAGTGTGGCATAAGGGCACTACAAGACACGATTACACGTGTATTATAAATGTACGCAGTTTATATTATACATACAAATACTTCCTGATACACTTGCCTCACGGACGACAATGGCGCCTTCCATTTTCATGACGTTCTTTAACCCCCGTGCTTTCTTATGGGGTCCAGGTGACCCGACCCTCATATTGATGTGTGATCCCTCCCATGACAAAGGTGGACAAACGTGGACAGAATTTTGCGTCTGCCACAGACACCAATGAAGATAAAAAAATCCTTGGGAAATAAAAGTTCAGCATGCTGTCATGTGGGTCCAAACGACCCCACTTTTAATATAAACATGCCAAGGATGGCGCAAGGGTAAAGGGAACGCTAAGGGTCCCGTACAGGGACATGCGACTAAGATTTTAAGTTCTTCTTAAAAAAAGAAAATTAAATTAAAAAAAAAAAAAAAAAACAATATTGAAAAGGACCCAAAACCACTAATTCTTGATAAAGAATTTACTGTTTTAAAGAAACTTTAAGTTAAATAAAATGCAAAATTCTGTTGGAAATTTTGAATTCACTGTGTGAGGAACAGTCTTGAAACCAGAAAAGAAGCTTGACTTCTGGGTGGAAGAAGATCACTTACTGAACAACAATCAATGCATGAAGGACTTTGGACTAAATTTGCCGTCTGTTCCCAAAACAAAATATCTCGGAGAGACAGGACGGGTAGAACACCCACAAAATGAACTTTAGAAATTGGCTCCATAACAGAGAGATTGAAAATGGCTGCTTCCTGAATTCACAAGGAAATTTGCTTGAAAAATGGAATCTAATCTAAATAGAGGATTCATCTGAAGCTCCTAAAGCAGGGGTGGGCAAACTTTTTGATTTGTGGGCCAGAAAGGGTTCTAAAATTTGGACAAGGAGCAGATGGAAGGAGTGATTTGGTAATGAACCTCATAAACTAAAAAGATTATATGGAATTTAGATCAAAACATGCTTTCATTTGGATTAACATTCACATATATTCATTTAAAAACAGAAAATTTGGGAATTTTAATTTCTAAATTTTGATTTTTGTTCTCTTTTTGGTGAGCCAATGGGTTGATGTTCTTAGAGGAAAATGCGAACTCAAAGAAATCCGAAAAATCACCATCTGACTCAGAAAAAAACACACACAAATGCCAGAGAAACAACACCATTCATGAGAAAGAACCAGGAATACAATGAAAATAAGACAATAATTAGGATTTTTGATTCAATGTATTTTATTTTGGAGGGCCAGATTAAGTATCTTAAGGGGCCGCATGTGGCCCCCGGGCCGTAGTTTGCCCACCCCTGTACTAAAGGAATTCAGTCCATTTGGAGAGTAAAAGTCAGATTTGGGACGCTTGTCTGCAGTAAAACCATCAACTTTGTAATGTCACCAGAAAGAAAACAACTAACAATGCCTAATATTATATTTCAGTTTTAGATACAATTCTATCAAAGTTTTTTTTTTTTTCAAATAAACATAATCAATCGTAAAAAAAAAAAAAAAAAGATTTTAAGTTCTTGGAAGTGGTCAGCCCCAAAAAGAAGCGAAAAGACGGAGACCTTTGAGTGAATGTCTATGGCGAAATTCTTCATGCTGACTCAGCAAAAAAGCTGACAAACTTCTATAAACTCCCTGATTTGAAGGAAATAGTAAATGGTATCACAGAAATGGAGGCATACGGTCTCCTGTAAGTGCTTAAACCCTCCATCCCACGCTCAAACACAAAACCACACAAATGCACACATTTCTAAACATACAGACTCGCGACGTATAGTGAGGTAGACACAACACGGGGCGATCGAGATGGGAACAAGCGATAGTTTTTGAGTGCAGGCACTGCAGCCGGAGCTACGAGAGAAAAACACAGGCAGGAATAAGATGGGCCCATAGAAAAGGCTGAGTGAGATGCAGACTGATAAAAACGTGGGGGATGGAGGGAAATGAAAGTGGAAGACTTTTAAAGCGAAACTGTGAAAAAAGGAGCCGGCGAGGTTTTCGGCGTGTCATAAAGGCTGAGGGACCCTGTTATAAATTTTCCAGGCTGCTTTAGATTTAATCTGCCTGGATGCAAACACTACCTCAGCCTCTGCAGGGAGGAGTGTGTGTCTTCAAGCATGCATGTGTGTGTGTGTAGGCGACTGAAGGATTGGTTGCCAGGGAGATTCTGACATATCGGGCCCCACTCCCCGCTGCCCTCAGTTTAGCCTCGACAAGTGAGAGAAAAGGCTCCACGGCGGCCCCGGCTAATTTACAATCATTCTCTCTTGTTTCCTCCCACCTATCTCTCATTCTTTCTCTTGTCTTTGTCTTCCTTTGTTTGCATCAAAGTTAGATCATTGATTGTGATTGCTACTGTTCTTCACAATTCTTTTTTATCCTCCTCGTACTCCCACCTGGACGACTAAATAATTCCTCTCACTTACTTTTTTCTACGGTGGCCCTGGAGTTCAAATCACACCAACGAATGACTCGACGTAAAAACTCGTTAAAAATCACGACGACAATTAAAAAAGCAAAATAAATAAGAAAACATTACATTTGATGAACCAAAATACAATTACAAAAAATTGAACCAAAAAGAAAAGAAACATTTCAATGAACTAAAGTAGTTTGATGAAATAAAAAACAAAAAATCTTCAAAAGCGAAACAGGGAAACGGAAAAGGAAGGTACTGTGGGACATTGCAGATTACATGATGACGTTTGAATTTGATTAAACTTCTCTTCAATGTAATGTACTAAAAAAGGTTTTACGAATAGTAGGGAGCATATCCATGTAAAAGACCTGGATCTTCCCTAACGCTTCCATCCAGTGGGACGTGCCTGGAATACTTCCCTATAGGGAGACGTCCAAAGGCATCCGGACCAGATGCTCAAGATAAGAATCCTATGGATGAAATGATGGAAAAACATCATCAACCAACCAGAGATGTTCGTTAGTTCCTTCCTTTGTTTCTTGGTTCTTTCCTTCCTTCCTTCCTTCCTTTGTTCATTCATTAGTTCTTTCTCTGGTTTCTTCCTTTAATCCTTCCTTTGTTACTTCCTTCCTTTCTTCCTTCCGTCATTCCTTCATTTCCTTTGCTTGTTCCTTGGTTCCTCCCTTCCATCGTTCCTTCCATCGTTCCTTCCTTTCTTTCTTTCTTTGCTCATTCAATAATTCATTCCTTCCTTTCTTCCTTCGTCCCTTTCTTTGTTTCTTCCTTCGTTTCTTTCTTCCTGCCTTCGTTACTTCCTTATTTTGTTCATTGGTTCATTCCTTCCATTGTTCCATCCTTCCTTTCTTCCTTCGTCCCATTCTTTGTTCCTTCCTTCTCTTCTTTCTTCCTTCCTTCGTTTCTTCCTTCCTTTGTTCATTGGTTCATTCCTTCCATTGTTCCATCCTTCCTTTCTTCCTTCAACCCTTTCTTCGTTTCTTCCTTCCTGCTTTCATTACTTCCTTCCTTCCATTGTTTGTTCCTTGGTTCCTCCCTTCCACCGTTCCTTCCTTCCCTTCTTCGTTTATTCATTAATTCGTTCCTTCCTTCCTTTTTTCATTCGTTTCCTTCGTCCCTTTCTTTGTTTGTTCCTTCCTTCATGCCTTCCTCTGTTCGTTCTTTTGTTTGTTATCTTCTTTGGTTGTTTTTTGTTCGTTCCTTGGTTCCTTCCTTCCTTCCGTCTTTCCATCTTCTATCGCTCATCCGGGACCGGATTGCAAGGGAAGCAGTCTTTCTCTCCTCTCTCCGGCCTCTTCCTCCAGCTCCTCTGGGAGGATCCCAAGGCGTTTCCAGACTAGCCGAGACAGGTAGTCTCTCCAGCGTGTCCCGGGTCTTCCCGGGGGCCTCCACCAATGGGACATGCCTGGAACACCTCCCCGGGGAGGCGTCCAGAAGGCATCCGGACCAGATTCCCGAGCCACCTCAACTGGCTCCTCTCTCAATATGGAGGAGAAGCAGTTCTTCTCCAAACTCTCTCCAGTGACCTGAGTTTTTCCCCCATCTCTAAGGGATTACCCAGCCATCCTCCAGAGGAAGTTCTTCTAGCCACTTGTCGTCGGGATCTCAGTCTTTCAGTCGCGACCCAGAGCTCATGACCATAGGTGAGTACTGGAACAAAGATCGGCCGGTAAATTGAGAGTTTTACTTTCTGGCTCAGCTTCTGGTACAGAACCGGACTGGTCAATCTCACTCTCCAATCTCTTCTCACTCATGAATAGATATCCCGCTATGGGACATTGCTGATTGGATTAAACCATTTACCCACCATTTCAACCCAAAGTTATTTGACATGAAGTGATGCTGGATATACTTCAAAAAACTTTTATTAGTATGCAGACATTGAAGATGCGTGCATGAAATACTATCATCCAGTTGGCAAAGTCCCATAGAACAATCTTTTTTGGGATTTTTATTGTGTTTTTCATTTCTTTTAAATATTGTTTTCTGGTATTTTGCTTCGATTTCTAAAATGTAATGTTGGGTTTTTAAATGTCGTTGTGATCTTTAGTATGTTTTTGTGCTGAGTGATTTGCCTCTCAGGGCCACCGTACTTTTACCCCTTTCATCTTTGCTTTTCCCGTTTACATTTCCTCCATCCTATCTTTCTAAAGTTCTCTTCCTCACGAGGGTTCTCCACTTTGCTGCAACCTCCCCAGCTCGGCTCCCCTCCCCTGCAGGTACGGGCTGATGTGGTGGGAACCTGTTGTTCTCATCTGGTGACAGCCAAAAAGGGCCTGTTGTAATTAGTGTGGAATTCTAATGAGCTTATCAGGTCAAAAGCAGCTTAGTCCTCCAGGACCCAAGCAGGGTGGAAATTAGCCAGACAAAACACACACACCCGCATACACATTACACAATAACACATTGTGCATACCGATGATACAAGCTGGATTCATTAACAAACACTCGCTGACACATTTAGCCTCACCCTCTCCTCTCATAAAGGGATTAGCCCACTTTACATCAGTCAGTTAACAAAAAAACGAATTATTAACGTGAGTGGCAAGAACAATTATGTAAAAAAAAGAGGCAACAGTGGCGATATGTAGGGCTGTCACTGAACAAGAGGCTGGAGGCGTGAATGAGCTATACGAGTCGAGAAGTTTTGACTTTAAAAAAAAGTTTCAACTGGCACATGTATGCACAGAGACATACATGAAGTGATGAGAAGAAGAGTCCGTCCTTTTAATCTACATCCTCAGCTTTCTTCAGCTGAGATCTGACAGGCTAGATTTAATCTTTCTCTGATAATTATCTTCAGAATTAGTCCTGGGAAGGAAAAAAAATGCTGAAAATAGAGCTGGATAAGTGCATTAACTCTTAAAATTCATCAACAGTCGGCATGTGACACGCATTCTTAAATGTGGCTTTAGCATATGGCGTGCACACTGGACGGTCGCTACTGAATGCTAACGTATGCACCTGCAGTTGATAGAAGTTTGGTGAGAAATGTCGAAGTGGTGCAAATCTCGCTCCAGTCTTTCATATCTCTCTGCTTGAAGGGGCTGAATGTAGAGGTAGGGATTAGCCGGGGGGTGGGAATGAATTCGGTGTCATATAATTCCAGCTGTGTACAAACTATTAATTTATCCTCAAAGTTTCATTTCTAATGGTGAATGAGAAGGAACGGCAGTAATCCGTCACTACCAAGTCCCCAAAGTTCAAGATTTCCCTCTCCCCAGCCACTTCCTCCGGCTCCTCTAGGGCAGGGGTCCCCAAACTACGGCCCGTGGGCCGGATTAGGCCCTCCAAACACTATCAGAAACGCTGATCGAGAACCACAACGTGACTTTTTATTCCACCCTTCTGCTGTCAGAACTTTGACAGAAGAGGATAGACTGTTTCACTTTCTCATTATTTCTTTATTATTATTATTATTTTCCTTCCGTATTCTTTTTTGGACGTCCATAGCTCTTCAGCTCTTTCAGCTATTAAAATATTCAGCTTTATTTATTTCTTTAGTTGTTAATTTTTTAAATTTTTTATTTACCAATAACATCTGTTATATACAATGACATAGGAATGATACCTAACAGTAGAATAGTTTTAAGTCAAAATTGTTAAAAAGTTATTAGCTTTGAAATTTTAGGTTTATAACAAACACAACTTATGACACATGAATATGATACTCTTTAACATTAGTCCATGGAACATTATCAGTGTTGTTTTGTTTTATTTTTTATACTGTATTTGAACCTGTGTTTTATAATTGTATGTGTAGTGTATATCTCTTAAACTATGTTTTATTTCTTTTAAAATTAACCTGCCAAGGGACTCCAGATGGAAATTAGCCTGAGGCTAGAATCTGGCATATTTACATTTGTTTTAATGTTCATTAATATGCATTGTCCCTTTCTCAATAAAGTCATCAGTGTAGTTTAGTGGAGTTTTGCCTGGTTTTTTTAAACATTTTTTACATGATCTTGACCATGTCTTTGCTCCTTTTTCAATATATATATTTTCATATAAACACTTTCAGTCCTTATCCTAAAAACAGTTTAATTTCAATTTTGATGATTTTTTGCAGTAAAAACGGCAACATTGAGAACTTAGAAATTATATATTTGTTACTGTTTCAGATGTGTTAGGATTTATTGTTTATTTCAGAGAAAAAATATTAGTAAAAAAGGAAAAAAATAAGAGTGTTGAGGATAGCCACAAAAATTTTTTTTTAAGTATTTGAGCAAATAAAGTAGTAATAAACATCCAAAAAGGTCTTAAAGGAGTTGAAGCTTTTTAGAAACTTTAATTCTAAAAATCTTGAAGATGTAAAGTATATGTTTGCTATGTCAGTGAGTAACGGTGGAAACACTAAAAACAGTAAAGGATTATGGGAAACAGAAGGAAGGTGGGTGGGATAAATCCATTTCCTAGGTTTGGTGCCACAGCGCAGACTTCCATCTGTTTTATTCCAGACTGGTTAACATCCAATCACTTACTGAGATATTTCTGTGTGTGCGTGCTCGACTGTGTCTCTGGATTTTCCCCGCCGGGAGGAAAAATGGAATGCAGAAACTCCTGCGCTCAAAATGTTAAGATCTTTAAAGCGCAGCTGTGAAGCAATGAGTTTGAGGCAGTAACTAATACTGCGCCTCACCCGTCGCTCCGTCTGAGACGCGGCGCGACTCTGTGAACCGAGGAAAGCGTATCGCCAGGCGCACAGCTCGGGAAACCATCAAAACCGAATCACGCAGCCACAGGAAACATTAAACTCTGCAAGGCCCAAACATAAACTCACCTTTGTTAAAATTATATTAACACAACCCCTGAGTTTTTAGGAGAAAGATGGCAAAAATATAGAACTTTTACAGGAGTTTTAATCAAAGAACATCAGGGAAGACGAAACAATTTCACTCGTTTTTGTTATTAAATGTACATTTTTCTGTTGTAAATTAAATATCTGTTATGTAAAAGGAAAATAACACCCTCAGGGGCAGGAAAAACGAGCGTATCCAACCATAAAATGGTGTGAGGCAGGTGAGCTCTCAAGGTGAGTGACACAGATACCCACAGACAGACCCGGGCCACGGCCCCCGAAAGGTAATGAGGCAGTCGGTCCGCATTATCTCTGCCTGCATCTGCTGCAGCCGTACAGGACGAGCAGATCATTTCTCTGGAAACGAGTCGACACACCCACCCCTGCCTCAGAAGCAGACAAAAATCTGCTCTGATTTCTGGGTGATGAAGAATTCCTGACACGGCGAAAGATTAGAGGAGAGGAGAGATGTGAGTGAGCGAGCGAGCGGAGGTAAAAAAGAACCCTCAGATACTGGGGTGTCAAACTGAATCACACGAGGGGCCAAAATCCAAAACACACCTTAGATCGCGGGCCGAACAGGATAAATATTTATTGAACACTCTCAGACAAAACAAACTTTTTAACATAATTATGATCTAGATATATAGCAGAAGATGCTGGTGCTGATAGCTGAAGATTTTGAAATTGATAGCTAAAAACTAGTTGAAAACGCTGAAGCTGTTACATAAAATATTAGCTAAATGTCAAATTAGCCTAAAAACTTAGAAAAAAAACTTAGGTTAGCCAAAACAGCTAGCATGTAGAGGATAAAAATAGCTGAACTTCAAAATAGCCTAAAAAAATGTGAAAAGCCTTAATTAGCCAAAACAGCTAGCATGTAGCCTAAAAGAAGCCTAAATTAGCTAAAACAGCTAGCTATTCTGTCAAAATTATACAAGCTAGAAATAAGCGCAAGATAACATCGGGCCAATAATAACAATAATATGATATGATCTGGAGGGCCGGATAGAATTACCCGGAGGGCCAGATCCGGCCCCCGGGCCTTGACTTTCACACATTTGGTCTAATACTTGAATCAAAAGTGATATAGTCTCTAAATTACCAGTATGTTTCCAAAAAACACAGTGTGCTTTAAATTAGGAGTTTTTTAAAATCTTTTGAACATATTTAAAACCAACAAACAAACAGATTTTTCCCTTTTAAGTCAAATTATTAATGTATTTCCTGCGTAACCCTTAGTAGTTTTGGGCTTTTTCAAACACGTGTTACACCCTCAAAGTCTCCCCTGAAAAAGCATATAATCTCAACGGGATTTCCAGTTTAATAAAGGTTAAATTAAAAAATGCTCTAGTAATACCTATCTTCTCAGGTACTTTTTTTGACCTACATATTTTTGTATATTACACAATAGTTCCATAATAAATGTGAAACTTTTCAAAAACCTTAATTCCGATTGGTAAATGTTGTTATTTTTATGGCAAGAATCACAAAAATTTGCTTCCATGTTTTTTTAATGAAGATTTAAAGTGTGTAGATAAATAAAAAAATCAAAAATCAAAGCAAAGATGGTCAAAACAATATGAAAAATGTTTAACTTAACGTCTTAAAAAAAGTGTAAAGATTTCTTCTAAGGTGTATCACATTTATCTTTCATAACCATTGACAGTCTATGAGAACTGGACAGCGTCCCGAACATGAAGTACCCAGCGGTCCCATAGACTTCTATTGAGAAATAAACAGCTAGTACTCAGTCATTCTGTTTGTCAGAATAACCGTTCTTACTCTGGTTCTTCTTTATAATTTCTGCTGTCATGATCTTTTTTCAAATATAAACTATTAAAAATTTACACAATACTAACTGCAGTTCACACACGTATGCATATAAACCCAAACATGTAAAGAATTTCCTACTATTAGTGCAAAGGTGAGCTGACAGGTGCGCAGGTGAGTGTTTATGTTTCACTGATGTGGATGATGGAATGTACAAAAAGGGAGAGCGCCCGGCCATCCCCACGCCAAGACCCCCCTACATCCGCCACCAATTAGCAAGTGCGGTTGCCATAGAAACGTTGACTCGAGGAAAAATGGCGTCTGAATTGACTTCCTTTTAGTGTAAGGCCTTTTCTTCGGGTGAAGTCACAGGCGTTTTGTCTGTTTCTATATAAAGTCAATGGTCATAACTCCTGATATGTTTGTTTTAAGCCAAAAATTCCTAAGCTAGTAACTCTTTTTGAAACCTTAGCGTTACATTTTTTATGAAAACTATAAATGTTTAAAACGATTGTAAACCCAGATTCAATTTTAGCACTTTTTTACCCACAGCTGTTCTTTGCGCATTTCTAAACTATCTCAAACATTTTGTGAAGGTTCTCATTCATCCAGATGGTTGGGCATGGTCTTCTTTGGAAACAATGAAATTGGTAGCATTGTGTCTGTGGCTTCACTCGGCCTCTCTTTTGAGCGAAGGGTTATTGACATGTACATCTATTGCTTCTCTATCTCAGACTCTGGATTTCTCTCCAAAGCACAAATCCTGCTCCATCAAAATCAGAGATGATCTCTATGTTGTATATTCTCTGTTTTGCTGAGTATATGGTTGTATTGATTTTTCTGATGATTGTCTCTGCTCTGAGTTCCACTGACAAAGGACGTTCTACCACAAAAATAATATGAAGTTGATATGATTGATTTGATTTACATCTCAGCTCTCTTCCCAGAGCTCCTTTACAAATCTCCAAACTAGTACTGCCACAAAGAATTATTTTTTTTAGTCGACTAATCACAGATTAGTTTTTCCAATTAGTCGACTAATCGGTTCATGCGCAAACTGGATGTAAAGCACACATGCTTTAAACTCACTAAAAACTAGATATATAGCATTACTTTAATGCTAGTGTGAATGCTGTAAGCTGAATTTGTCCGCTGAAGAGGCTAGTGCTAGTAGCTGAAAATGCTGAAATTGATAGTTGAAATCGCTGAAGGCGGTTAAGAAAATGATTAAATGAAAAGGACGAATGAATGAAATCACTGAAGCTGGTAGCTGAAAACACTTAAGCTGACAGCCAGCTAAAATATTAGTTAAATGCCAAATTAGCCCAAAAAACTGAAAATAGTCTAAGTTAGCCGAAACAGCTAGCATATAGCTGAAATATTAGCTAAACTACTAACTTGTCTAAAAAAGCCTAAATTAGCCGAAACAGCTAGCAGGTAGCTGAAATATTAGATAAACTCCAAATTAGCCTAAAAAAAAAACAATCCTAAATTAGCCAAAAAAGCTAGCAAGCTGTTGAAATATTAGCTGAACTCTAAATTAGCCTAAAAAAGCCTAAATTAGCCAAAACAGCTAGCAAGTAGCTGAAATATTAGCAACATTCCAAATTAGCCTAAAAAAACGCTAAATTAGCCAAAATAGTTAGCATGTAACTGAAATATTAGATAAACTCAAAATTAGCCTAAAAAACAAAAACAATCCTAAATTAGCCAAAACAGCTGGCATGCAGCTGAAATATTAAACTTCAAAATAGCCTAAAAAAACGTAATAATGCCAAAGTAGTCCAAAAAACTAGCATAATGCTATTAGAACTTTCAACTATACTAAGCGGCGATGCCCCCTGTGGTCAGGGGGGTTCTTGAATTAGGGGATCCTCGTAATATCGTTTCTACACAGTCGTACCAAGCCAGATTATTTTCTTACATCTGCAGTTTTTATAGCTTTGTTCAGTTTTATTGACAAGGGTCTTATTGGGGGTACTTGGGGGGTGGGGTGGGGGGACTGGGGGAGAGAGGGATGTTTGTTTTGTGTCTTGTGTAAGTTTGTTTTTAAACACTGTGTTTTTTGTGTTTTTAATATGTATTTTATTTGCTTTTATGTTAAGCGCCTTGTGTTTCGCCAGAAGAAAAGGCGCTATATAAATAAATAAACTTTAACTTTAACTTTAATCTCCAACTCTATATAATATAAGGGTAAATTATTAAATTAGTTATTAAATAGTTGTCGTAGCAGCTCTACACCAAACAACAACAGACCTTCTTTGTCTGAATTTTCTTTATGATTCCCCATGATGGTATATTCTCCATCAAGTCCATCTAACCTGCAGTTTCACCTTCTTTTCATAATCTTATTGCCTCCAACAGTAGCGGTGGGCGATACTGGAATTTTGGAGATCGATCCAAGTAATGCTAAGTAATCGCAGATCTAGTATCGCGATATTGATGTCAATCCTGTTTTCTTTAAATGTTGTCACGCCATTTCTCATCTCATCCACTGCAATTAAAAATCATTCTTCCCTGTTTTCCACCTTTGCATGATGCTCCACAATGACTCCTACCTTATTCTTTAATTTAACCCTACAGCAAACAAAAGTGCTTCAAAGCTCCTAAATAATTGAAAGAAATGTTATTTTGTCTTCTGTAATTGGTCCGCCATGAAACAGTACATTTAAGCCCTTCCAATAGATTCTATGTAACACGTATGCAATTCCACATTTCATTCTTTATCATCATTCTTTGCAGAATGAAGTACAAAACATTCCATGGCAGCCGGTTTGTGTGCGTCTGTGCGGTTGTGGAAACATTTAGAATATGTGTACAACATGTAGCCTGAACGAGTCTGAGAAAATAGACGCGAATTTGGACCAAAGATCCGGTAGAACGTCAACAAGGTTAACAGGCACAAACAGCAGAGGCTCACATCTTTCTGCAAACACATTTTCCGTTTGGGGTTTGAGATTTCTGCTATTCGGTTATTACATTTTTTTTTTTAGTACCCTCAAGGAAAAAAGTTTTTAATAGACTCTTTTCAATTATCTTTTTGAGCAATTTAAAAGCATTTCCAGTCGTCTTTTTATTCCGATTATGTCGTTTTTATCCAAAATCCAAATTTTTTTGTTTTTTTAGGACACAATTTCTGCCGAGCTGCGATGGTTCACAGGAAATTTACCTCTGAACCTCCCCCTTTTCTGTTGCTGAGAGCTCTTTGTTCATATTCCCTCACTAGTTTATGATTTTCATACAATTTAAATAAAGAAAAACTAATAAAACGGCTATTTTAAGCTTAATTTTCTCTCTATGTGTCCTCCTTCATAAGAAAATTGACTCAAGAAGTCTTGAAGTTTGGTGCTTTGTCTGTTGGAGGTGACAACACTCTTTCTTATCTGATTGTTTTGTCTATCCCACCAGCACTCTGCAGTCCAACTTTGGAGGGTAGTGTTTGATTTATCTCTGTGCAGGAGCATTCGCAGGTCCGTCCGGTTCCACTGAGGTTTGCTAATGAATAGCTTTGATTTCCTCCCTCCAAAGTGAACCCGTCTCGTCACCCGTTTCCAATACGAGGGACGTCTAATGCTGTACAAATCTGTTTTGATCACAGTCAAGCAGGCATGAAACACGAGTCAATACTACGCATCCCGTGGTGATACAGTAAACTAAACAGAGAGCTGCTCCTCTCCGGCTCTCCTTCTGTCATCATTTTTTCCTGCTAAACTCTTGCATTAAAATCCCACCGAGGTAGAATTTTTTTTTATTTTGATTAATGATTAAATGACAGTCTCACACACGGTAAACAAAAGGAGGATTTGGTGTTCTGTGTGTCTGTACAACTTCTCATTTAAGAAAAACAAACACGGGACAAACTTGCATTTTTTTGTCAGCTCCAGAGTCACAATGATTGTTAAAGAAGTAAAAGTCACAGTTTTAAGCTTAAAGGGAAACCAAACAGTAAATCAGCTTTGTTTGACTGTTGACTGCTATAAATGGGACTTTAAAAATGCTGAATGTTGGTCTCTGCCAATTTAAAATAAACACGTTTAATTCTTTAATTAGAACTAAAACAGTCTGTGTGCTGCCCTCTACAGGTTGAAACGAGGTATTACAGTTGAATTTTGTCCCCCCAAGAATTTTGTTTTTAATTTAAAAAACATTCCCAGTAGTGTTTTAATTATATTGATGAGATTTTTAACCAAAATCCCACAACCTAAACGTCTTTCCTGTTGATCTGAAGCCTGTTTCCAAAATCTCCTCTGAGGGGGCGTGGCTTTTGGCTTTTCCTGGACAGTTTGATTGAGGATTTAAATGGAGAAATACTTGGAAATGCAAAAACAAAATGATTTCTTAATACATTTGTTCTCTTTCATAAGGATAAACGTCACATATACATGTTAAAAACTCAGAAACTTTAATCGCTGGAGAACTTTAAGTCCCACGTCATTTGAGAAGTTTCACATCATCATGCTCTCCACTACAAAAGCCCCGCCCATCTTTGAACGTTCGAGACTGAGAGTTGAAGCTCATGTCACGATGCTGAGAGCGACTCTCCAATGCTGACGCCGAACGCGGTGGAGCGTGCTTACTTGTTAAACCGGCCTTTGGGAAGCTGGCTGTCCGGCAGACGGAGAGCCGCTGCGGGACGGGGAGGCGGCCTGTTGGGGCATCCTGAACCTTGTGACTTTTTTTTGTATTTTCACAGAAACAATAATAAAAATAAATATGCTTTAGTTACATCAAGCTAACTTCACTGTAATTGACCACACCTCCCCCAATCAGCCAGTCTTCTTTAGCCCCGCCCCCTTTTTACATTTTTCCAACTGTCCTGTTGTGTTACACTTTAATGTTCTTCAAATATTCTGAAAAACGCCCCCAGAAACACCAGAAACACCATTTTCAATGGAGTGAGTCTTTAAAGACCAGTTAGCATCCAAAGGAGTTAAAGTTTCAATAAGCTCTATTTTCATTCCACCCCAGCAAGAAAAAAGAAAGAAAAAAGATTACATCTCATGTCTTGACAGCGCGGCTGTCATTTCGCAGCCATGTGTGGAACACACCAGAGAAGTCGCTCTTTAATGCTGATGTCTCAAGAAGAGAAACCGGCGGAGAGGAGGAGAGGAAGAGAGACGTAGACAGAGATAACGGCAGAAGAGAGACAAAGGCGACAGTGATATTCTTGGACTGGATGTGAGGCGGTAAGTATGAGAGGCTGGGGGGGAGGAGGGAAATGTCACGGCCAATCTCTAATGAAGGGCCTTGCGGGAACTATAGTTAGATAAATTATTTAAAGGCTTTCATTTAAAAATGTCCAAAAAAACGGTGCTGCCATGATTTGCGCAGGGGCTGGGGAAAGGTCAGCTGTGTGTTGGGAGTGCTTCATTAACCTCCCACCACCTTCCTACCTCAATTATTTCTGTCAAAGAGCACCTGGAGGAGGGGCGGAGGGAGAGATAGGGAGGCGGCGTTGCTGCTGTGCTGCAGCTGATATGGCTCCGTGGCTGGTGGAGCTGCTGATCGGGAGCCGAGACCCGAGGGGCTTCAGCTACGTTTAGCTTATCTCAGAACCTGGTGGCGGTCCATTCCAGGTGGAATGTTCTGGTGGCTTTGGAGTTGTAAAATCCCCGGAGAGGTGCGGAGTAAAGGCCGAGCGAAGAAGCGTCTGTGTGTGTGTGTGTGTTGAAGAGAAAAAAAAAAAAAAAAAACAAGTTGGGAGGCTGGTTCTCAGGCCTCAGGAGTGTTAAATGCTTTGATGTTACAAAATCTCTTCTACCAGCATGAACCAAACACAAGAAAGTTTGAGCGTGTGCGCGAACGTGCACAAATTCATACAAAGTTACTTTTCTGAGGTGCATAAGCAGGAGGAAAGTTTTAGATCTCTTTTATGAGATGGTACTCCCCCCCCCCGTCATGAGTCAAAGCTTATTTGAATGTGATGGCTGTCAGAGAGCGAGCAGAGGTGAGGAGGGCGAGGACTGTTCTGAGGACGGTGACCGCCAAAGCATAGAAATCAGACCAACTTTAGAGATTATTTTTGTCTCTATAAAATTGGGACATGAGTATTTCCTGGTTCTTACATATATAGTCTTCTTATATATATGAATGCATGTGTGTACATATATACAATTATATATAAATATAATTTTATATCCTATATTATTAATGTATTGCTTACTTGTTAATATCATATAATTAACTTATTATAATTATTCATGTATTTAGTCAATTTCATTTTCTTTATGCAACTTTTGCCTTCTGTGGTGCTATAGCAAATGAATTTATCAATAAAGTTCAATTCAATTTAAATACTTTTCCCCTACATCATCAGCCCTACCTTTTGTTTAATGTATTGACTGTATTTGAGAACTGGACTGAGTAAGTATGACATCACCCTTAGGAAAGAGCTAACGTCTGGCTCCAGCAGAATTAAGTAAATTCAGTCGTTTCTTTTTCGATGTGGAAGACGCCATGTTGGAGCCAGACTAAGTCGGTATGGAGTGATTGGTTCAACAGCGTTTTGAGTGACGTTTCATTTTCTTAAAAAAGTGTTCGATCACGTGTAGGAGAAATGAAAACGGCCAGGTCGATGTATTCATGTAAAAAAAAAAAAAGAAAAAGATTGATTTATACCTTTAAAGTGACGGGGGTCATATCTCCAGGCCTCTGAGGTTTATTTTACTGTCACGAAACAGTAAAAAAGTATTCATTCCTTTCTGAAAATGTGAGCTGTACAGCCTTCACAAACTACTGCCGGGTAATCCTAGTGTCTGAGAGCAACTCTTAGACGATGAATTTAAACGTTCATACATGTTTGCAAATCAAAAATAGTTTTTCTAGAGTAGTTAAAAAAAACAATGTAGTCCTTTCTTTCCTCATTTTCATTGTTAGTTTTAGTTTATA
Source organism: Oryzias javanicus (assembly GCA_003999625.1). Classification (NCBI taxonomy): domain Eukaryota; kingdom Metazoa; phylum Chordata; class Actinopteri; order Beloniformes; family Adrianichthyidae; genus Oryzias; species Oryzias javanicus. Next base: position 18,999,361 of record CM012458.1, on the reverse strand, counting down.
AACAAGTGATTTTTTAGGAGGACGAACGCATCATCCTCCACGAGGGGCAGAACTAGTTTTAGGAGCGTAAGAATACTCCTGCGAGCGCAGAAGAGTTGCAGAGCTAATTTTTACCCCGTAGCTGTTATCATCTCTATTGAAGTCTGTGGGATTTTTGGCTTCTTGGAGCAAGCAGGTACTTCCTGATTGGAGGAGAAGTTACTCAGTCCAATCCAGTTTTTAACACAGTCAATTGTTTAGCTATTTAGCTCCAGTGTTGACATTCTACCGTAACTCTTAAACTAGATTACAGTTGATTCCAAAGCGGAAATAAGGATCCTTACACTGATATGAAACACTTTACAGCAGAGAAATGCTAACACAATCGACATAAATCAGCTGATTCTGTCTTTAAGGAAGACGACTTTGTGCCATTTTTACATGACATAAAATATATCAAACACTTTAGGACCGTAAAGGGGTTGAGCTGCTTTTTTCTGCTTCAAAATTGATCTGTTTCAGTCGAAGAGTTACATCATGTCAAAGAGCATCGGTTATTTAGATCGAAGCTTTTACAAAAGATCCAAAATGCTGCTGAAAGTTTAATTTCTAACAAGCTGAAAGAGGTAAATCAGACCAGAGTTCAAGTATTGCATAGCAGTCAAAACACCAAAACACCATCTGATCCTCTTCAATCTTGTTAGTGAACTTGACAAGTCAAGTCAAAAGAAAACAGATTTGTAGTTTCACACAATTTCAAAGGAGACAATTGGACCTGAAGAGTCATTTTAGTTGGTGAGGAATCTGAAAAGAAAAGGTCTTAGAGGAACTCTGGGTCTGAAACTCTTCCTGCTCACTTCACTCTGCCGATGGAGACTCCTTGAACCAAAGTTAACCTCTTCAGTTCTGTCATCTCATGATGGTGCGTCTCTACAGAAACAGCTGCCTCAAACCAAAATAACACCAGATACAGACCCAATAGCATAAAAAAAGTCAACTTTTTGCTGCTCCAAACATTTAAAACTCACTTTAGATAAAACCATCTGCAAATGATTAATTATATTTATAGAAATAGAGATACATTTAGGATTAGGGGCCCTAAGAAAGACTTAATTTACCAAATGGATAAACATAAAGTAATTAATAAAGAACACCTGTAATTATGATGACGGTTTGTTCTCATAAGGATTAATGGAGGAATTCAGTGCATTTCTAAATGGTGTTTTAATTCATAAAGAAGCGAGAAAATAACAACAGAAAAGTTAGGAACATTTTTTTTTATTTTTAGCCAATTTGAGTCGATGTGTTACACAGAGGTGGAATCAAACGCCAGAATTCATTAACAATATTTACTTGTTTACAATATTGCAATGTGTTGGTTCACAGATCTCAGTTTATTCTGTGTTATAAATTTCCCTTTTTTTTGTAGAGTTAAAAAATAAAAGTCAGCGTTTAGAAAGACTGTCAGTTGTTTCTAAGAATAATCATAAGCTAGACTGCTTTTCTTAAGATTTGAAGAGAGAAAACACTGATCTGTGCAGCACGCAGGGAGAAACTGTTTTAGCTTCAGCCTCAGTTCTTGATAGAAAGTAAATTAGCTTTAAAAATTACAGGTCAGTTAAAAAAGTCTAAAGTCACAATGGATTTATTAATAACATATATATATATTTTTATTTGTATAACTTTTTGAACCCCTTGATGCCTATTTATTTCTAGCTAAAAAAAAAACTCCTATGTTTTTGTTTTCAAATAGATGCTTAATTTTGGTAATTTAAGTGCCAAAATGGTTTGATACATATTTCCATCACTGGGCATCAAGTGGTTAAGGTTTACATTTTCAAAGTAACTGGCAACTAAAAAACCCGTAGCTATAAAACACAATTTTTTTTAGACATCAAGTGTTATTAAAGCCTTTGATTGTATAAGAAAACTGGACTGAGTGAGTGTGATGTCATTCATTAAAAGAGTCTTACCTCTAGATGCAATCAAATCAGTTGAGTCGCCGTTTTTTGGGACACGGATGCAGATGACGTCAGTAAACAATGATCGATCTGAGTTGGTCTGAGTCATCGTTTCTATGGCAACCACTTTTGCCAATTAGGAGGAAGTCCAACTATTTATTTTAGGGGAATCTGATTGATCAGTTTATGACTCGAATAACTTTCAGCACGGATAAAAAAGTAAAACAAAAAAGATTAACCATTGACATACCGTCTAAAGAATGAAATGAAGTAGATTCAGTCGCCATTTTGGAACTAGACGACGTTACTAAGCATTGATTGGTCTGGGTCAGGCTGAGTCATCATTTCTATGGTAACCACTCTCGCTAATCAGTGGTGAGTTTGACGGAAAGCCACACCCCTTTCACTGAAAGCCAGTTCGGGGAGAATCTGTCAATCAAATGCCTCGAACGTCCGAGCTGGCTGCCACCACATGCTTTTATCGAGGCATCTGATTGGCCAGTTTATAACTTGAATAGCTAGCTATACAGAAAATATATAATGAAATAAAAAAAATGTTAAAACGGTTATTAAAAAAAAGCTGTTTGTTTCTCAGTAGAAGTCTTAGGATTTTGTCTTTCTTTGACCATTTCCTGTTTGAATGTGAGGGGGGAGGGGAATAATCTGTCCAGTTCTCTCTATATACTGTCAATGGGATTAACAAGAACATAAACGGTTATTCTAACAAATACAATGACTGAGTAATAGCTGTTTATCCTTCTATAGAAGTCTATGGGAATTCTGCTTCTTGGAGCCGACGGGTACTTCCTGTTGGGAATGCAAAGGGGGAGTGGTCACTAAGTCCAGTTCTTTTGTACCATCACTGACTGAATCAGTTTCAACATAACGGCCTTGAACTTGTGTAAAAAAGCAAATTGAACAGATTAATTCTTTAAATTTTGCTTTATGTAGCTTTTAAAGAAAAAATAATAAAACTAGCATCCAAAAAAGTAATCAAACTGTCCATGTTTGTCCATCTGAGCAACAGTCGTGAAGGTAAACCATGGTTCTTTATCAAGCGTTTTCCGCTGGAAAGTGTCAGTCTGCCTTTCATTTAAGAGCTTTAATACAGAAGGCAGCATCAAAGGGGTGACTAATCAGGCAGACAGAGAGACGTGTCACCGAGTGTCAATCCTTCTGGGCTGCCGAACCTCTCTGAGGAAGACCACTCCATCAATTCTCACCTCCGACGACCCAGCACGCACCGGCGGCGCATGCATATGCATCAGGCAGGTGCGCGTCTGACCGCCCGCCTTCGGGCTCTGCGATCGCTTTGATGCCTCCACACATATTCCGGCGTTCCGTAGCTAACCGAGCAATAAAAAGTCTTGCGGGGAAATCGATATGAAAGATGACTCGGTTAAACGGCGGACCTGTGTTGACGAGGGCTGATTAAAGAGGTAGAATATGGAAACTCATCTTGATGTATTTGGGTCAGTTTCACATCCGCCGCCGTTTGCTTGGTCAGGCCTATTTCTGGCAGGGGGTGCTGTTGGTAATTAATGGGTGATAACGGACACGTTTAATTGGCTGTAATCTACCCGATGAAGCGAGAAGCCTCCGTTCTTTTGAGGACGGAGGCCCACGGGGGGAGGGCAGAGGAATCCGGCTTGGTCTTCAATGCTGCAGGCGGAAGCGGAGAGAGCGCGAGAGTACAAGACGTCAAACGGTTGAGGTGCCCCGTGCACTGAGGGCGTAAACAGACGCACTTCGCGTGGTCGTCAGTGAACGGAGAGCCGGCAGCTACTTAACGAATCGTCCGGCAAACGCATCGCGCGTTCTTGTGGTCACCTTATTCTGCCTGAAAGCTCACTATACAATCTAGATCTTCCATATGATAGAGAGGAGAGAATGTAGTCTGCCAAGAACCCCCCCCAGAAGAGGGGTGAGCACTTATTTGCATTGAAATGAAATGTCTGTGTATGTGTGTTCCTTCTCGCGGTGCTACTCTCACTGTGTGTTTTGCAAATGGGTTTTAGCTCGCGTGTTGCCCTGCATGGATCACCAGTGATGGGGTGACTCTTCAATCTCACCATCCGCTCCGGCGGCCTCGGGGGGACCGCTGAATCCAGCTGTACTTACGCATAGGCTTCCTGTCCTTTTCCGGGCTGCTTGTCTCCGTAACTTTCTACAAGCTCAGAGGCTTCAGTGCTGCTTTAAATCAGTAGGAATTCCCTTATATTTACGACAAATATTCTTTAAAAATCTAGCTTAGAGCTCATGATTCCACTTTTATTATATATAATATATATATATATATATATATATACTAAATATATATATATATACTATATATATATATATATATACAGTATATATATATATATATATATATAGTATATATATATATATACTATATATATATATACATACATATACAGTATATATATATATACATATATTTATAATGGTTGTCCAAAAACCCACTTTATATATTTATTGGTGACTCTAAATGTCCCCTTGGTGTGTATGTAGCCAGGTCAGGCGAGGCGTCTTTGGTCACAAGATGGCGCCACAAAAAAATCTAGAAGCAGAAATTTTGCAACTTTTGCCGGTTGCGTGAGCGGAAATTTCCTAAACTTTAGGGAGCCCTGACCATTTTAAAAACGGTCAGATTTTTAAATGCAAATGAACTGTAACGCTACGTTCACACTGGACGTGGAAGCGCCGCGGAGCGGAGGGCGTTCTTCCATTTGTAAACGCAAAGCAGACAGCTCAGGGCAAGAAGAGCAGGCTAACTCAAAGTCAGACACAGAAAGTGAAGTCAAAGTAGCAGAAATCTGTGCTATCATTTCCGGTTCTGGGCTCGGAATGAGTGTATCAGCCATAGGCAAGGGAAGCCGGGAAAGACAATCAGCTGTATGATTCTGAGCATGGTCGGTAGATGATGTTGTAATCAAAACACAGCAGCCGAGCAGACCAGCGAGCGATTCGCATCCCATCCTCGTCGCCAAAAATGTAATGTCCGAGGCGTAAGAAGACGAACGTATTTACTTTTCATTCGCTTTATTAATGTTCAACAACAGATCTCCATTTTTCATCGTCATCCTTTTCTCTACTCTCCCTAGCTCTCTCCCAGACCTCTATCCTCTAGCGCCTCCTAGTGGCTTGGAGTATACATGAACATAGGACACAACATCCGTTTTCCCTGCAATTCACACCAGACGCGCATTTTTCCGGCGCGTCTGCTAGAGCTTTTTATATTTTGGTTTTTACCATCATGAGTAAGTTCATGACCCAAAAATATGACCCCATGTTTCTGCTAAGAAGAAGCAAGTAGTTAACAGGCCGACACGTCTTTAAATTATGTTGTTGAGACACACAGAGAGAAATATGTGTGTGTTTTGTAATTTATTTTCATCTCTACAGTCTGTTTAGACGCAAAAACATGATCGCATTTATCAACCGCTGTGTTTTATCATGAAAAATGTGGTTATACTTTTAAAATAAACTGGATTTTCTCATGTATCTTGATGTAACTTCTGTTTCTCATCATTTCAATCATAGAGAATAATTATATTTTTAGTATTTTTAGTGGACATCCAATATTTAATTTAATCCATATTTTAGAGAAGAAAGAATTGATTGGTTGTATTAAAAACAAATAAAAAAAACTATCCCAAATAAAGGGTATTTTAGCTTCAAATAAGCTAAACATCCACTTTTTAAAGATTCATTCATTGTAAAAACCCATAATCTTACTGGATGATTGTGTAGCAGTGATTTTCTCATATTGTTAAATCATATTTGATTTGATTTTACACTGAATCCCTAATTTCTCTATTTTTTTCTGTCAAAACACAAGTTTATTATGAACATCTGAATTCTGTCATTTATTCGTCTGTCAGAGACATTAAACAAGTAAATAAAATGAATATTTTTGTGATAGTTGCTGCTTTATATGTTTCTAAAATGTCTCAAGTTTGATCAAGTTGGTTCCAAATCAGTTTGTAATGTTGCAGGCGTTCCCCATGGATCACACGCGTCTCTACTGACTGCTTTTTATCAGTAATCGATAAGCGAGCTGGCTTATGATGGCTCTCACTCCTTTTAGTCTTTAATAATAGCTCGCTCGGCAACGACTTCTGTGTTTAGACACCCGCAGCCACCAGGGACACCGAATGAGTGTTGAGTTAAATGAGAAAAAAAAAACAAACATACATCAAGCCATTTTAATAAATCCTGCAGAAGCAAACTTTTGAAGGATCTCTGCCTGATCGATAGCGACACATCAGCAAATTTAAAACTCGAGAAAGAGGCAATGCACCCACTAAATGAGCAAAAAACTGGAGTCCAGCTGGCACGTTTCAGCAAACAACTTTCAGACGGAGGAGCAAGGAGAACTATTTATATATGGAATGTGAATGACGCCGTCGGAGATGAGACTCTATTAGGTTACGGCCCAAAACAAACTGCACAGACGAGTCCATACGGAGGAAAAACACAGAAATCCAGCATCAAATGTGGGAAAGCGGTTTTACAATTTTATTTAAAGGTAAACTGATTTGTTTGATGCAAAAATATTAAAAAAGGAAAACTAGTTGAGAACTTGCACCTCTGAAGCCACTTGTGGCTCTTTTACCTCTCCATAGTGGCTTTCTGGTTAAAGAATAATAAAATAACAGTAATCTTCTTATTTGGATTGGTAAAATTTATACATTTATGATTGAGGTGCAACTCAAAACTATTTAAAGATTTTACATTCCTGATAACTTCTTTGCTCTATGATTCCTTCAAAATACTCAGATTTCAAATATTAAGCAAAACTTTAGTACAAAAGTTGGATTATTTTTGTAGTTTTAAAGCATATATTGTCTAATGTTTTCCAGAGCTGCACTGTTGTGATCCAGTTGGCACAAGGTGTCTTTTATTTTGAAAGGAAGTCATACGAGCTTCTGTTAAATGTAAAAAATATTTTCACATTTTGAGAAAATTATTGTTATTTTTATATTTCTATTGTTATTCATGCCACAAAAGAAGCCTAATTCATACATTTTATTAAAAAATACATTGTAATGAATGCACAGCAATATCAAAATAAGACTTTGCAGCTCCTACTAAGTTTTGATAAGTAGAAAACAAACACAAATTAATTTTACTGTTAAACCCCTAAACTACAGGCTTAGAAACAAAATTTTGGGAATTAATAAAACATTTCCTGATTTTATGTGTTAAAATATTTTGACATTTCTCCTCTCTACCAATCATTTAACTGTGCATGTTTTCCAGTCATTTTAAAGCACATCTGCATTCATTGAGGATCCACTCTAATTAAAATTGCGTTTTTTAAAACATTTTTGTGGCATTATTCTGATGATAGAGGAAACGTGTACAGAAATTGAATTTTAAACATTCTTTTTTAAGTATTTTCTATATTAAAATCGCTGTAAATAAAAATGCTCCACTCCATTCTGATGCATCATGTCGTCATTTTCCTCTTCCGAGTTGCCATTTGGCTCAAAACTATATTGCTTGGCATTTTTGTTGCACCCGTAATGTAAAGTTGGGGGTGTAAGTTACAGGACAGCGCATAAATGGATAGATCTCAGTTGTAGGTGACAGGAAGAGGGGGTGGGGTTTCTCCACGCCAACAATCTCATCAACAACATAAAGGTGAATTTCTAATAAATTCCTGTCATTCTGCTAAAACTATTTTTATCATTTTGGCTAAAATGATTAAAATAAGTCTTTTAAAATAATTCAACACATTGGAACCTTGTACAAAACTCTCAGAGTCACGGTTTAGGTGAAAGAGAATAAAGTTTAAATGATAGTATAAAGATTACAAAATATATACATTAGAAAAAATAAAATAGAATAATAAAAAGCAGTTTTTTTTTCCTTTTTTTTTAAGTCATTGTTGTTTTTTTAATTAAACGACCACATTAAATTTAATTATTTAAATATTTTTAAAAACTAGATTTAAAAAAAAATATTATAATGGTACTTCAAACGCACATCTATATGTTGTTTATTTGGCAGTCAAGCTTCATTGAGTGGTCACTCGTCCAAAGTGAGAGCAGAGACATTAAGACGCACGGATTCCGTTTCTACAAACAACCAACAGCTCGACTTCATGTGAGCTCATGGCGGCACAAGAAAAAAAAAAAGATATAGGGGGACAAGTGACACTTGCTCAACTGTCACATACTTGAGCATTCAATGAGCGAAGGCGCTTTCCGCCCCTTAAATAACCGTTTGGCATCTGCTTCAGTCAGCAAACATAATTATAAAAGTCAAAAATAAAATTAAGAAGTGGACTTTTCCATTCTCTAAACTTTCCTGTGGACCAGTTGGACCACAAAGGATTTGCGTGTGCCAAAAAGCTAAAAACTGTTTATGGGTGAGGCGTCTATAAGGAGCGGCTATATGTGGAGAAGATGACCTTTCCCTGCTAAGAATAGCAGAGCTGTGGGGAACAAAAAGTGCCGTGACACACAGGAGAGTCTGTGACACAGCAGACGCACAAACTGCTTGAAGCGTGAGATTTGACCTTAGAGTTGGATGCTTCTGTTCAGAAAATTTAACTGAGAAAACATGAAGAATTTATCGCACCTGAACTGAAATGAAATTCCCTTTGTTTTATTTTGTTTGCTAAAAAGAATAATTTAACTTAACAAAAAAACGGTGATTGTGTATTTGGATCATCCCATGTATTCATGTAATATTCATACATAGGATGACAAAAGAAGTTTGAAATTGTGAGGTTTGGGAGATGAATTCAACAAACTGTAAAAATGGCTTCTAGTTATGTATTGATCTGAGCATCGATACCAAAGTGAAGTATTGATACTTGCGCGGTGAGATCAATATTTGTCGCAGTTTTTCATTAATACGTACAGTAACGGACGTGAATTCTATGCTGTCTGCAGTGTTGCCAAATTGGGTGAAAAAAACCAGCTAATTTGATCAAAAACCTGCCAGACTCGAGCAGAAAACTGACCAATCTGGCAACACTGTCTGTCTGCGTTAAGTTTTGACTTTGTTTTATTATTACTGCCTTTGTTTCTCTAAATCTTTTGAGATGCAGTACGTTTTTAAATGGTTGCTACTTTTTAAAAATATTGCGATAGCAAATGTTTTATTATTATTGCTCTATGACATCACTAACATTCATGTTCTATAGTTGATGCGTTCAGTTCAGATTGTTGTAATTAGTTAACAAACATTTTATTTGTCCTGTTTTACTATACATTTACTGTAATTAAGAAAAAAAAAAAAATTTTGAAAACTAATTTATAATCACAAAATTTCAAGAAAAAAAGTCTCCATATCAGCAGCTAATAATTATTTGGTATTGGACTGATATCCAAATTCCCAATATTCCCACTCCTTTAGCTTCAAGAAGCATCTTAAACTTACATTCTGTCCTGGTGTCTTCATGTTTTTCATATATTTATATGTATGAGTATATATATCCTACATTTCTTTTTTGGCTCTGTACTCGTGTTTACCTTTCTATTACATTAGCAGTAATTAATTTTATTTTTTTCTACTACATTTCTACTGTAATTGATAACCTTTATGTTTGTATAAGAGGAAATGTAAAAATGTCCACACAGAAGATTACTTAAATATTACTAAAAACTATTTTTTCTCTACAAACTATTACTAATAACACAAGTCATCAATGCAATGGTCACGGTTATTATATTATTCATCATCATGTGGTTTTAAGGACACTCCAACAAAAACTGTGTTTTTTTTGCTGGTTTAACACTTTCTTGTGGATTTTTTCTGATGATGGGGTAAATATTTAAATAAAAGATGAGATTTAATGATCATTTCTCAGTTTTTTTATTATTCAAACTGTTGTGAACCAGGTGCAGATGAAAAAATGCAGTTGGTAAAAGAGAGTATTTGTGACACATTGGGCAGATCACAAGCTTCCTGCTCTGCTCCATTCTGATTAATCCACTTGAGAACAAATAGATCAATTTGTTTCCCCTTTAACTTGCAAATGTAAATAATATATGTCAGTATTGGATTCATGTCAAATCTTGACAGTTTAAATGGTTTTATTATCATAATCTAGATCATATCACTGTTTAGAGACTTTTCTATTTTAACCTTTAAACTTCAACTGAATTTTGTATTTTTGTCTTTTTTTATGTTATGTGTTTTTGGTGTTTGTTGTTGGCAAAGCTACAACTTATGGTTGATAATTAGCTCTGTAGCTAACACAGCTAGCACATTTACAGAAATGTCCTCGTTCAAATAAAAGTTCAAATTGAGAGCTCTCAGTTTTAGGGGATGGGAAAGGGGGGCGGGGTTGTTCTGCACCATTTGGCCTGCCCACAACTCATAGAATTACTGAGGATTCTTCTGCAAAATCATATTTAAAGGTAATGTAAGTATATCTGTATTTCTAAAAGACCAATAAAAAAAAAAAAAAAAAAGTTCTAAAATATGTTCTGAGTGGATCTTAATTTCTGACTCCTTTCACTGCATCCAAAGAGAGGTAAAAAAGATGGACCAAGTTTGGCGGAACATCCCTGAGAGATGAGAGGAACGGGAGCTGGCTTATTTTCACACACTCATCCATACTCTCAGCATCACCCCGAGTGACGGGCATATCGACCACCATCAGCTCTAATACAGACACTCACCGTAAGTGTGTCATATTTCAGCTGCTGTCTGAGTGCTTTCTGGATGAAAATGGGAAGAGAAAAAAAAAAAAAAAAAAAAAAAAGCAGCTCAAATTCAAAGGGTTTGGATTGACTCAGTTTCCTCCTTGAGATTGACTTGATGGTGGCGGGGCCTCCAAGCAGCTGCTCCCCACCACAAAGCTGAGATTTCAGTGTGTTTGACAAGGCCACACACTGAGGCCGGAGACATATATGTTTCAGGCGCTCATTCACTCATCTTATCTCCGCGTTGCCGCCGTCTGTGAGCAGAAAGTGGAGGAGAGCAGCGGGACATGCGGCGTGTGCGAGAGAGATGAGTTGAAACTGTGGGTTAAAGCCACGGGGGGGGCAGGCACTCACTTTGCATCCACCCAGACTGAATATTTGATGGCATGAGTTGGTTAAGAAGAGAGAGACTTTATTGAGGGGGGGGGGCCTTGGGTGCATCTGATGTGGGAGCGAGCAAAGTGTCCCAGGCATGCTGGGGGTTGGCAGGGTCAGGGTGTTACAAGAGCTGCCGCGGTCCTCAAAGTGAATTATTCATCTGGCTAAGTTCAACATCGGAAAAGCATTATGGGGTTGCATGCTGGAAAACAAAGAGGATGGGGCTCCAGATGGAGCTGGAAGCTGTGGATGGAGGGCTAAAAAAAGACAGAAGAATGCATCTGGTAATGAAGCTTCAAGGAAAAATTAAACTTTTTTTTTCTTCAAAAGCATAAACACAAGAATAAACTGTTGATATTTGATAAAGGAAACCTCTGGCGCTTTTTTCCATTTTAATTGCTTTAAATTGGAAATATTGCCAAAATTATTAAGAACATTTATCAAAAACCGAAGTTGTTTGTTTGAAAAAAATGTGTACTTTAAATGGGAATTACTTATTCTTGTACGTATTAATATGTCATTTTTATCCCCATAAAAAAAATAAATAAAAACTGTTGTTTTCAAGGACACAGCTTCTCCAGTTCATTAGAAAGATCGGCGCAGAGTAAGCCTCGCCTCACTTCCCATCATCCGTCTCTTACACACGCTCCCACTAGCTTACATCTCGTCACAACCGCAACCAGACATTACAGATGCAACAAAAATGAAATATTTTTGTTGACTAGTGGGGACAAAAAGTCAATTTGGCGATATATCGTAATATTTCATTTGGTGATACTTGTATCGATTTGAAATGCTGACAAGCTGATATTTAATAAAACAATTATGAACTACATTTAGCAATGTTGGAAATAAACCGCTTTTAATTTCCTCAATTATACTTTTAGAAACTTATTGTCACATTCATTCTGGTTTTTTTTATACTTATAACATTTTTTGTTGTGAACATCAGAAAATATTGGCTTCTCCCATTGAAGGGTCACCAAACAGGGAAGTTGGAGGCTGACTCCACCCACTGCCAGAAAATCCAGTCAGAGGGGTGGGGCTTGGGCCATTACTGGAGCTTCAGATCATGACACTAGACTTCTGAAGCTTGCATGGTTTGACCAATCACAAAATCCGACTGTAATACCTTGATTCAACCTGTAGGGGGCAGCACACAGACGGTTTTTGACTATATTTTCAAGCATTGCACAAGTTTATTTAGGGTTTGGTTACCATTTAAGAGCAAATATTTCTTAATTTACCAAAATAAAGCACCATAAATTTGCTTGGGTAACATCAACTTGAATATGAATTACAAAAAATTGGAAAAATTGTTTTGATAGGATATATCGGGATACGTATCGTATCGTGTGCCGAGTATCGTGATGCATATCGTATTGCCAGACTCTTGCCAATACACACCCCTATCCAGCCAGATGTCAACTCGACTGAGGAAAATGAAGACATACATGCTTCTATTTCTCTACCAGTGGACATGGGTATGGACCAGCTCAGTGCCCCTGTGGTAGAGTGTCCGCCTTGAGACTGGAAGGTCGTGAGTTCAAATCCAGGCTGAGTCATCCTAAAGACTCTGAAAATGTGATCTAATGTCTCCCTGCTTGGGATTTAGGGGGTTAAACCACCAAACGTGTCCTAAACGCAGCTGTGTCTTCAGCTCACCCCTCCCCCAGGAGATGAGTCAAATGCAGAGAAGAAATTTCACACACCTGTTCGTGACAACTTTAACTTTGAGTGTGTGGACTGTAACACCTGCTAGGGCTGTAACGAGTATCCGAGTACTTGGATACTCCATCTGCTCACAGAAGTTTGAGTACAAATACTCACAACATCCAAGTTTGTTGATTTGAGATTTCTAGTAGAGTGTAGTAAAGATACAATTCAGGAACAATAGATTTATTGCTCTAAAATGCGGAATAATGCTGGATTTTAAGTTTATAAACAGAAAAAAATAAATAAATGAAAGTGAAGCGCCACTGTCAGAGGAAGTAAACAAATCTTCAAAATAAAGTGTCCGTGAAGCTTCCAATTTTCAAAGTAAAGCTACCGAGTACTTTTTTATGTCGTTAAAAAAAGACTAAAATTGTGTTTACTGACTAAAGTTCTGAAACAACAAATATGCGTTAACACCGGACTTCCAGTGCTTACATTATTTTGGTTATGGAAGCTACTCCCCCGTTTAAGCAGTGAACTAATTCTGAAGCGGAGAACATGAACTTTTTTTTTACTGGATTTTCATCAGTTTGCCTTTGAAGATAGAAAATTTGGGAAAAGATGAAGAGCATTTTCAGGATTTGTTGGTAAATGATCCAAATCAACAAATATGTTGAGGTTTTGTTTACAGCTGAAATTAACCAGGAAGTTGAAGAAATTCTTACGTAAAACTATTTCTGTCGATCTAAATCATCGTGTTTTTATCAGCTTTGTTTATTCTGACCTCCTGTTCTAAATAAAGGTATAAATTATGGCAATTTAATACATATATTTTGAATTGAATCCATCCAGTAAAATGAAAAATCACATAAAGTAATAAAAATATAATATTAAAAAATGGTTGAATCTGTGAATCGTTGAGTTTGATTCAAGAATGGAGTCAGATCGCCTAAATAATGATCCACAACCTACGTCACTGTTACAAGCTTCTTCACTGTAATCTGAATAAAGAAATACTCATTGTTAATTTATTTCTTCCATCATCAGAAAAATGCGACAAGTCCGATCTAAAAACACCGTTTTCAATGGCGCGGGTCTTTAATAACACTAAACGACATTGTCCTGACACTCTGACATTGGTTACCCTCCATACCCACAAGTGTCTTTGATAACTCTTCTTCGCATGAGTCATTTTCCAAAACACTTTAAGAGCACAAGACTGCTTCTATATAAAGACTCCTGCAGACGTGAAGCACCTGACTATAAAACAGGATCTGTAGTAGATCATGGCAGGCATACTCTACATTCTGCACGGTGGTGTGAGGCGAACACTGATATTTAAATCCCCTCTATTGACTTTGAAGGGCATGCTTGATGTGTGTGCATGTGTGTGTGCACTCTACCATGCATGCCTATGTGACAAGACCGATCCAGAGAGTAAATAAGGGTGGAAATTCTTTCGTGTTTTTGCAGAAGTGACCGGGGGCCGCTGCCCACACACACATTCATGCACGCAGAGGTCCTGACAATAGTCCGTTCATCTGTTCAGTAACGATCCCACTCACAGACGAAGATTTGATGAAGAAATTATCCAAACAATGCAGAGGCCGCATTCAACTCTGCAACAAAGAACTCCTTTAAATATGAATATTTTCCTCCTCAATTTGAATTCAATCACTTAAGCAGCGGCACTCACAATGTCAATATTTCAGACACGGGAAACACAAACGACAACAGGTGTTTTGTTTTTGTTAGATCATTTCTAAAGGACAAATGAAGGTCATTTTTAACTACAAGTTTGACATCTCACAGTCTAGAAAAGGATTTAATACATCATCCACCAGTGAATATTGTTCCCAAGTTCCTAACTGAAAGTCTTTTCAGGTCTTTTGGAAACGTGTCAATTTGAATTTATTTTAAGCTGAAAAACTAAAAAGTAAGTCCTTAACAAATGTCAGAATGTCAGAGTCTTTAAAATCAGAGTTTCGGGTTTGTTTTGTCGCGTGTTTATTTCTTCTGCGGTCAATCGATTATAAAAAATGTATCAGATTAATCTCACTTTTGGGTTGTGATTAATAATGATAATCACAATGTTTTGCTAGACAAATTTGCAGCTTTTGAAAAAAATTAGGCCAAAGAAAAAATGTTCTTTTCACTTTTATTGCCTAATTTTATACATTCATATAGTATTAACTCAGTATGTGTGTATAAAACACATGAACAGTTGGATAAGCAGAAATGTAAAGACTTTTATCTCTGCAGTATTACTCCAAGAAAACAAAGAAGAAACATAATGGTTTTGCACTTTGAATGAACTCATACCATGATCCGGGTAATATTTACAGTATATCTTTTGAAAGTGACCATGATATAATAATGCCCGACAAAGTGTGCATTATCAGAGATTAACGCGTGCCCATGCAAATCTGATTGTCCGACGCGAAGCGGAAGACGGATGCTTTGCGATAACGCGTTCATTCTTTTTACTTAATCGGATGCGTTGAGGTTGACAGGCCTGGTTTATTTCAAACCGATCACAATTAATAATAAGAAGCCTGAAAAACATTACAAAATTTGTTGAACACTCACTGAATCTGTCTTTAATTTTTCTGAGGTTTAAGTATTGAAACTGGTTTTCTGAGCAGTTTTTTAAATCCGTGATGCAGATTTTTACATTCGGGTACGTGGAATTTGGAGACCATGAAAAGTCATACTTTGTAAAAATTGGATCAATTAACAAAAACTCTAATTTGTTACATTTTAAAATAACATTTTTTAATCAAATCACATTTTTTAGTTCAGCTAATTATCAAACCAAAATTTTAATTTGACGAAAGCAAAAAAATGTAAATGTAACAAATTACAGAACTTTTGTTAACTGATCCAATAATTCACTTTTTTACATGTAAACATTTTGAAAGACCACACTTTTTAATTAAATACTTTAATCTTTTTCTTTATTGATGTGAATAATGTTTCACTCATTATACATTACAGCAACATAAAAAAAAATCACAATTATATCCTTTTTTTTTACATTAGAGAATGTTTGCTAAAACAAAAGCATGGTACCTGATTCCTGACTATATTGTGGAAGTTTTAGCCAAGATTTGTAATTTTGGTTCTCATCAAACTTTAGTTTTGCCTTAAAACGAGTTTTTGTTACTTTTACGATCCAAAATTTAAAACTTTGCCGCGAATGACACTACACTGTATTAATTTACGTAAAACAAATCTAAATTCTTTTATAAAATTTGCATCGTGAACGTCTGACAGAAAATGATGTTACCAAGTAAAATAGGATTTAAGTGGAAGGACAAGCTAAGTATTTTTTTTGGCAGTGGTTTCTGTCAGAAAGGTCACATCAGTTACATCTATCAGGAAGAGATACAGGCTGCTCTGCTTGCGAGAAAATAAAAGATAAAGTTTCTTGTGTCTGCAAACAGGCAGGAAGGGAACGGAGTGTGGTTCTCAGAACAAACAGACAGGAAACAGACATGAGGAGTGACAGGTGTAGAATTGTTGAAACTGTCGGGGTGAGGATTCCTGACAATCCCAAGCAATTCTCACAGTCACCTAGAAATGTACAACTCTTCTGACACAAGTACTAAAAGTCACTGTGATTTGAATTGTTTAAACCCAATGGGTTCCTTCTTGGGAAAACGAGTTTGAGCGATTTCAATTCAAGCAAGTTTTCATTTGTTATTCATTTCAGGTGGCGCCCCCGATTGAGGAGGTGCAGCTGATTATGAAAGCCGACAGCCGGACCGGTAAAATGTTGATCCAAAGTGGGCCGGACAAATATCTGCACACGCACCAGCATTTTGTCGCCGGCTGCCTGCGGAGATGTCAAACACAATGATGTGGTGAAAGGCTGCTCCGGCGCTCCCAGCTCGCCGCCAACTCAGAACGCTCACAAAGGCAAATGCAAGGACAAATGCTGACAAAGTCTAAGCCACCCCACATCCGCGTCACAAGTCCCGACTCCGACAATCAGCGCTTTGTTGCAAACACAACTAATGTTAGCTCTATTCATCTCACTCTGTTGTCTAATTTCAACAACTCGATAATTGTGTTAGACATGTCAGGCCCCTGGAGCCAGGAAAATCCAGCAAATCATTTTGAAGTGCCCCAAATTCATTAATTACAGTGTGCTAATCTCATTGAGATGGAAGGGAATGGAGACAGGGAAGGACCCTCATAACTCATCCAATTAGGTAATTGAGTGCCTCTCGGATTAGATGGAAAGAAGAAGAAGAATCCCCACCGAGACCGAGGACTTCTGGTTCCATCCTGTGAAGAAGCTGCATATTTATAGAAATCCTCAGGTATGGAGTGACATATATGTTCTATAACGGTCAAGACGTTTATTTCTGACCGGAACAGAAACTGTTTCAATTGAAGAATTAAAAAAAGATCAAAAGAATTTGGTCAAAATTGGTCAATCTTTTTTTTTTTTTTCAGCTCAATCACAATGTTTGGATACAAATGTATTATTTATTTTCTGCAATAGCAACTATCTGTCTAAATATTACTGTCAAACGGCAGTAAATCCACAAAACTAACTCAGGGTCAGGCAGGCAGGGGTCAAGCACCAGCATGACAGCATCAGAGGAAAACCAGAGTGGTCAGGAAGCAGGCGAGGGTCGGGGCAGGCAGCAGACAAAGCAGAGACGGAAGAAACAGAAGATCAGGTTGAGAACGCTCAGTGATGCTGGCACAAACAAGACTTCGCAGTTAGAAGAGCTCAGTGCTCAGACTAAATACTGCTGGGAGTGATTACTGATGAAAACCAGCTGAGGAGCTTCTGGGAGTGACAGCAGGGGCTGATGGGAAGTGTAGTGTGGAGAGCCAGGAAGTGGGAATCCCTAAGGTTTCTTCTTTTTTTTCCTGACTCAGGTTTTTTTTAGGAGTTTTTCCTTACCGCGAGGGAGGGTCTAAGGACAGGGATGACCTGTTCTTTATAGTCTGTTTAGTTTTTACCTATTGTGCATATTTTATGACTCCATCTGTGCATCTGTAAAAACTGCAGGCATGAAGCCCAATGAGGCAAATTGAATTTGTGATATTGGGCTATATAAATAAAATTGAATTGAATTGAATTGTTAGAACTCCTGCTGAAGGTCAGAGGAGGAGACGGGAGATTTTACACCTGAAACGCCAGTAAAAGGATTCCTGATCACAATATTCAAAGAGTTTTACTTTGTTAATTTAAGTAGATTTTTTTAAAATAAATTCTTTAGACTGTTCTGTGTAGATCACCCCCAAAAATGTAGAAAACGCAGAGAGAAAAAGGTTATTTGTGCTGTCAGATACCGTGAAAACTCCAGAGACTTTTTTGATACAAATGAGAAAATGTTAAATAAAGTCAACATTTTCCCCTGTATTTTTTCAATATATTCAAGATAAGACAATGGAACATTACATTACATTGCTGTTTCGTTTTTTAGTAGTGATGGATGGGCAGATGAAGCTTCATGAAGCATTGAAGCCTTTCATCTAAATGGTTCACTCGTGTGTAGCATCTGCTCTAGTCGCACATCTACTGGATGCAGTAAAATCAGTTGGTGTGACGTTTTACAGAAAGCCTGAATACACTGTATATGAGAATGATCATTGAGTATTGACAATGACTGTCCTACTGTAACATTGATGTATGGTCACTGAACACATCAGGAGTGTTCCCTTAATTGTAACAAACTATCTCTGCCTCTTCTCAAACTGTCTCTAAACTCTCAACAGCTGCAGCTCTCCATCAAACACTCACATTTTGAATTTGCGCGCCATGGCGTCAAGTTTCAATGCTAAGTCAGCATATTGAAGTGATCAGAGGTCTTGTGGCGCGATGTGGGCCGTTGGTGGTCTTGTGACCCAGCCCGTCAACCAATCAGGGACTCCACGTTTTCAGTAACTCAATCACACGGTAGAAATAAAGATTCAAAATGGCTGCTTGATGCGATGATTTTTGTCCTGAACTTCCATCCATTTCTTAACCCGCCGGGGCCGCAGGATTGCCGGAGACCGTCCCAAGTTAATGTTGGGATACAATCTGGACAGATCTCCAGCCTGTAACAGAACCGGAGCTGGAGCGATTGAGCCCCTTGCGCTAGCCAGCCGTCCGGTGGATAGCCTAGCGAGCTAGTGAGAACCTCCGCTCAGGGTTCCGCAGAGCTAGCGGGGCTGCTCACCAGACAGACGGAGAGCTGCCATGTGCGGGTGCAATCTTTTCAGCTCCATGGCCCAATGATGTTTTTATTTTCAACAAGAAAATAATTAAAACTTCCTTGATTCTTATTTTCATATTTCCCCTCTCGGGTTAATGCTCATACCGAGCCACAGACAGACGAAACTAGCGTTTAAAACAGTCGTAGGTGCAGGTCACGCTGCAGGAGTGAAGTACATCACAGCGAGAGAGAATCTGAAAGAACCTTGGTTCTTTGGTTTTGTGCTTTCCAGGGCCTTTATAGAGCTAATCGTTCAACACCATCCATGGTTTTCCATGACGTGACAATCAATGAAGTCCAGAAAAACGTCGGCGGTTGCTAAGCAGCCAGACATCGTGCCGTTCATTTGACGCACGTCAGAAGAGATGCTAATTTGATGAGCAAATTACTTCTGCTGTGAATGCACCGTAAGGGGTTTATGTTTGTGTTAAAATCACTTCCTGATATTAATAAAACGTGTAAAGGAAGATGGAGTCTGGGTGGGATTATATAAGTTCATTTCCTCCCACTCCCTTTCAAGTAATATCTTGATTGTATTGCAGTTTAATTATCTTTCCTTGATTGTTTGAAATAAACCATTTCTAATCGAATCAATCATTTGGTTTCAAACGTCACCATTTACAGCTCCTCCCCTAAATAAAACTAGCTTTGATACTCAACGTCAAATCCCAATGTTGTAAGATTCAGATCTTATAGAAAATCATTGTGACGCATAAAAAGGCGTGGCCATTCAACTGTATTTACAAGCAGTAATGTGTTCTCAAAACCTCTTTTTGATCAAATTTGAAAAGGATGGCAGCAGCTTTAGATTTACCACGGAGACCGAAAGACCACGAGTCAAAAAGCTAAATAAATAAAGTGATAAATGGCGGCTCTGCCGAGCGGTTCCAGTAAGACGTCCAGAAAGGTCAGTGATGTAAGCGATGCTTTTGGGCTCCAGCGCGCTGCAGCAATCAAAGAAGTGCTCGTCAATGTGGAAACTTGCCAACAACGACGAGTCCAAATTCTATTTCACTTTAAGTCTACTGCCAGCCTGGGAGCTTTGTGCCACTTAAAGAGGGGATCCCTTAATTCCCTTAAGTGCTTTACATTGCAGAAGGCACTATGTACGATTTAATGAACAAATCAACAAAAGCAAAGCGAAGCTCTTATTGAGGCGTTGTTTTCCTGCAATTAGTGAAAGAACATTATCTGAGCAGATTGAACAGCACCAGCAGAAATAGTAGCTCTTCAATCTGGAAAGGGACATGACAACAATAAAAAGTAGATCTTGCGGAGTCGGTCTCGGACTGAAGGGATGTGTCTGTGTTTTTCCTCTCAGAAGCTGGGCCGGCTCTCCGTAAAGCACCCGAGATTATGCATGAATCTGGCCGCTTATCAGCTGACCTTCAAATTGGAGCCGTAGAACGAGTGGCGGCCCGAGGGCTGAGGCAGACATGCGATTGGCTGTTTCGCCGCAGACCTGCTGACAATAGAAAATTAACAGAGGCAGGTGGGCATGTCCGCCGGCAAAAGAAGTAAAGCAGTGCAGCGGGAAAAGGAGAGGGGGGGGGGGTGTGTGTGTGTGTTAATATAACAATATATTTCCACTATTTTCCTCAACCTCCTGTCTTTTTCTGGGCTTCAGGAGAGAAGGAAAAAGTCATTATGTGCTGTGAAGCATGATGACGTTGGAGAAGATAAGGACAGACAAGCCTGGAATAACCTGGATTTCATCTGTTGCTCACTCCTGCTATCCCTTCCTCCGTCTTTCTTTTAATCTGTTCCCCCAATTCTCTCCATATTTTAATGGAGGACACGTCTCGGCAGGAGATGATTGTTTGATTGATAGATTTTGCCTGCTGGAGTGGGGGGGGGATACGGAGGCGAAGATGGACGCGGAGGATGGTGTGCTCTCTCTGTTGTCCGCGGGGAAAAGAAGCGGCGGATGTTTGGGAAAGATGATAAATTGCACGAGGGCATGGGTTTATGCATACATGTGTTTGCTTTCCTAGTGCCCCCCCACATTTTGTTTGTTTTGTTGACTTTTCACAGCCTCAGCAGAAAAAAAAAAAAAGAATCAAAAGCTAGAAGACCCACTTTGACTTTACTGCATTTTAGTCGAACTTTAAAGTTTTTCCATTTGACTTTTGATAATGATTAACTTTTTAAATAATTTTAATTACACAGAGACACACACACCCGTGTGCACCCCCCCCGCCCATATAATATATATATATATATATATATATATATATATATATACATATAATATATATACATATAATATATATATATCACAAAAAATAAAGGAGCACTTTAAAGAAACACATGAGATCCATCAGATCTCAATATGAAGTTGGATATCTATACCAATAACGACAGGGCAGTGTCTTAGGGACGAAAGGATGCCAAGTCTTTTAATGGAAATAAAAGTTTTCAGTCTACAGAGGCTCAATTGTGTAGACACCATAAAATCAGAGTGAAATGAAGATGTTTCAGGCTTTTTGTGTTTTCTCCAAAACTCCAAATATTATTAAGTATCTTGTGTGCCCCCCACGAGCTTGTATGCATGCTTGACAACGTCGCGGCATGCTCGTAATGAGACGACGGATGGTGTCTTGTGGCATTTCCTCCCAGATCTGTGTGAGGGCATCCCTGAGCTGTTGTACAGTCTGAAGAGCAACCTGGTGGCGCCTAATGAACCCAAACAAATGACCTCCACATGTAACACCAGTCCTGTTTTGAGGGCTTTCTAATTGTTGCCACTGAAGTGCACCTGTTGTTAATTCCATGAACACCAATACAGCTGAAATTGATTAACGAGACCCTCAGCTGCTGAACCAACAAGAAAATTATCAGACAGGTTTAACTCAATTCATGCCAGGCCCAATAAAAAAAAGTGTTCCTTTAATTTTTGTGAGAAGTATAGATAGATATAGATATATAAATACACACACACGTATATATATATATATATATATATTATATATATATATATATATTATAATATACACACACACACATACATATAAAGAAATAAGTATATGGAAACTTATTAAAAAAAAGTTGGACTTTTTGCTTTCACTTGGTTTTTCACTAAATACTTGCTAAACCAGACTTGTGAGTATTTCTGGTCCACAAGAGAATGAAGTGTGGCACGAGTGGTCGGTTCACAGACGAGTCTACCCGTCTGTCAGTTTAAAATGAAAATATTTGGAGTTACTTTGCTCAGCTGTTAAAATTTTTCAAACCTCAAACAGTTTGTGAGAGTAAAAGCAGGATTCAGGAGAGCCCCCTTCAGCTCTTTCATCCCCCTCATTTTCCATCAGCAGCAGTTGTATTTCTGTATAGTTTTGGTGTATTATTGTTTTTCTGCATGTCAAATCATGCAAAAGATAAAACTAGGAGGCCAGCTATGACTGTCAGCGACACGAAAACCTCACAAGTCGGTAAGACACAGAAGACAGAAGGCCTCATCTATCACAACCTCTAAGCACGAGTGTCTGCGTGTGGGTTCAGCCTTATCATAGTTGGCCACATTCCTTGCTGGGAGACAAAAGAGGTCAAATTGATCTGATCACTGCTGTGTGTGAGCAATATATTTCCTGAGTGAGTGTGTGTGTGAGAGAGAAAAGGAAAGGGTGCTCGACAGAGATGAATAGGTGTTTAAGTGCTTACAACTCAGAGATAAGCAGGGGGAATTATCAAGGCTACTACAACAAACTACAATGTAGGGAAAAATAAAATGAAAAATGGCAGCTTTTCAGACAAATATTACATAAATATTCAACCCAGCAGAGACTCCAGAAGTCATGAAAACTCCACTCTCTAATGTTGCTATCAGATATGCGTGTTGTTGCAAGTGTAGTTGCAAGTCAGTATAAAAACATTAATACAATGTGTTTTATAAACGTCAATGTATGCAGAAAGTGTTTGCAAATTCACGACTGACGCTTGACATCTTGCTTAATTTTTGTCATTTTCGCCATGGCTGGTTTTGTTGCGTTAAATGTCTATAACGCTCTTTAGCCACCATTTCCCAAATGTTAGAATAAAACAACTTTTACAATACGAAAGAGAAATATTTATTTTAAACTCTTAAAAGTCGAACTTGTGTCAAACTGTTCCCAAATATGAGGATTGTCGTCGTTTACACTTACCGCATTATTTTCCGTCTTTATGGAAATCTCATTTTGTTTCAAACTGTCAAATGGGTAAATGAAGACACAGATGAATATTTGTTGATCAAATTAGTCTGCGAGGGTTTTTGCCACGGACCCTTTAACACCAGAGCCGTAGCTCTAATGTTGACATTTTTTTTAATGTGATTCAATTCCAATAGATTCTGAAGCGCAGAAAAGCAGATTTGCATTGTTGTGCAACACTTTACCTTATAAATTGTTTATTTGTGTTAAAATCTGAAGAACGTAATATTTTGTTGTCAACAGCAATTCTGATGCATCCACTTGCAGATCCATGATTGACGTCTTTGTTTTTCCTCGTCTGAGCTGGAATCTCTCTCAAAACTGTGTTATCTCGGGCTTGTGAGGAGCTTTAGCCCTAGCGGGAAGAGTTTGGAACAAAGCAGATGATGATTTCACAATCAGTGGAGTGGTTCAATCTCGAAGACAATTCAGAGAGAATTTTTTGATAAACTCCTGCCACGCTGCAGACACAAATGTCTTCAAATGATTTCACAATAGGAAAACATATAGTATGAGTGGAACTTCAAGCTCTGTGGTTCTATTTCTAATATCTATTGCAACACATCCATCTAGTCCATTACCTGGCACTCGTCTGGGCTTCAGGTGGTCGTGGTAACCTCCAAATCCACAAAATGTCTTCCAGTTCCTCTGAAAGGACACCAAGGCAGTCCCAGGTGTCATGGGTCTGGTGTGAGGCCATTTTTGCCAGACATCCAAACCACCACAAGTGGCTTCACTTGGTGTTAAAGATTATCAGCTTCACACGTGGGACACCCTATTCCTAAAGTGGAACCTAATCACTCCCAAAAGGATCTTATTGAGTCTACTTGTATCCTGGATAGAGATTAATGTTAAGTTAAAAAAAAAAAAAAAACGTCACCTTCTGATGTAGACTCTCTCTTCACCTCAACAGGTGAAAATCTCCAGTGTTCAGGTCTGTTCTTCCTTCTTTACCTCACTTGAAAACACCCAAATAGTTAAACTCCTCCTCCTGAAGAGATGACTCATTCTCTACTTGAAGGGGGGAATTAACTTTATTTCATAAATTAATGTCAAAACGGCCAATCTAGCAGTAAAACTGTAGTTAAATGATCAAAGACACATTGTTAGTGTTGTAAAACAGACTTTTTTATGAGGAAAATTCCATTGGTAGGTCTCTAGAAACATTTTTTTTTAAAATATTTTGCTGTTTTAAGTCAAATAGCTAAACTTTCTGGTGGGTTAAAGACCACATTTATAACGTATGTTGGTTTTCAGATATTCACCATTTTAACGTTTGCATTGTGGCGTTTGTGGGGGTACTAAGCTGTTTTGGTTTAATTTCCAGATACTCTCCATATATTTAGTGTTTTATTTTTGCTTTCCCGGTTGTGATTTTTGTTTCTTCTCTTTTTAAAAGTTCTAGATTAGTAAAAACAATTTTGTCTTTTAAATCTTTGTTTTAGAATTATTTGTTGAACTAATAGAAAACTTTAGATTACCAGCATTTTCTAAAGACAGTGACAGATTTATTGCAGCTTTTTTAAACTAATGCGGGTCACTGACAGCTGGTAATTACCCGCTCAGCTAGATAATGCAGGTAATCGCTTCCTTCCTGGGCTATTTTCTGTGGAGGTTTTACTCTACCGCCTTACAAAATGTCACAAACTCGGAGCCTCGTCGCTGAAATGACACAGAGATGAGTTCTTTCCTTCGCGCTCAGATGAGGAATTTGCTGGATGACGGAGCATATCTGTCCTTCTTAAAGAGCGTTGTTGCATTTCATTAGGGATAAGATTCATCACCGCAAGCAAACAACGGAGCCGTGCAAATTGTGTTGAAGACATTCCTACGCCGTCCTCGGAGCTGTCTCTCGCCGACGTGTGAAAAACACACGCAAACACAAAGAGCGGTTGGTACACAAAAGGCACAAAGCAAACAAAAGCAAAGGCAGCTGAATCGGGAGACAAAGCGGTGCATCAAGGACAGTGATGCAATGCGATCGCTCATTATTGTACACTTCAAAATGATGCATTACTGGTAGGCTAAGAGTGGCAGCCTGGAGTTAAACAACCGCGTTTTTGTTATCCTTCTAAACAACAGAGAGAGGCCAACAAGGCTGAACATGGAGGTCGGGATTTTGTTCATGTCAGTGTTGGGCCACTTGGGGGCTGATTTTTGAAAAAGTTCAAGTTCTGACCCCCAAAAAACATCTTTTTTTGGTGTACAGATCAATTTAGCAGGTCACAACCCTGTCTTTAAGTAGGAGCAACACACTGTAAAAGTAAGAACCCCCTCTACTCAATAAAATTGTGGCAACTAGGGATGTCCCGATCCGATCACGGGCCTGATCACGTGACTGAAGACTCGATCGAAATCGGGCTCCGCTCATTATGATTAGCGTTTTTTATTTCAATCTTATTATTCCGGATAAATCCTCCACTAGAAGTCTGCATGTCATGAACAGATCACAAAATGTTATTCCCGGAAAACAGCAACGGTTCAAGCAGAAGACTGATGGAAACAGTTCAATCAAGCTAGCTAGTCGATCACGGATTCAGACTTCCGGGATCAATAACTCTTTTAAAACACTTTAAACTGACAGCTAATGTCTCTAAACAACAACCTCTAAAGGTATTTAAACAGAAAAAGACAGAGTTTTGTTTCTTTTTAATGTTAAGCTCTTCGTGCAGCAGACAAATAGCTAAACAGCAACTGCTAACGGCTACATGCTAGCGCCGTGATTTAACTCCTTAGGACCCGAGCTGTCCATTGATATGCCTGTTTTATTGATCTGAAAGATCAATAACAGTATAGAAAATTAACTACTCTGATAATAAAACTGAAAATGTGATGTCTTAAGAACTTGAAAAGAAGCACATAATCTTGAAAAACAAACCAACAAAAAACTAATAAATTAAAATTAATAATAAAATGAGCTAGTTATGAACACTCATCAAACTCATTCTAAAACAGTCAAATTATTTTTAAGAATTATAAGTGAGGACAGGAATCACATTTGGTCAAAAATGTTCAATAGCTCTAAAGATATTAAAGCTAAAGTCACTTAACTTTCTAACATGGTTAATTATCACTTATAGAACAATAAAATAGTTTTTTTTTTCCTAGTTTATATTTGCTCTTTTTTTACTTGTCTATTAAAGCTACTTCACAGAAGAGTTCTATTTAAGTTTTTAATGATAAAAGAAGGTTAATTAAATATAGATAAAGGACAACACAAATCTGTTTATTTAAATTGTTCATGTTTTAAATATGTTACAAAAGTATCGGATTGGGACTCGGAATCGGCAAAATCCACAAAATCCAATGACTCGGAATCGGATCGGGACCAAAAAAATCTGATCCGAACATCCCTAGTGGCAACAAAGTGACAATTAATAATATTAAGTAAATTCAACAAGTCCAAAAAATAAACTAGTTCTTCTAAATGAATTGTTAATAATAATAATAATAATAATAAACATAAGTAATATATACTAAGAATAAGAAAATATATAGTTAGACGGACCACCATTTATCATCCGAAGTGTTTCAACTCTGGACTCTCGATAGGAGAGGAATACGAACAGCAATCCTCAAAAAAGCAGTATTAACTAACATGTTGTTGTAATTTAAGTTGGTTTAGCTAAAAATGTTCTTATAATAAGTATGTTTATTATTTCAATCTCAAACAATTATTTTAGTTAAAGCAATTATTTTTTGGACATGTTGAATTTACTTAATATTATTAATTGTCACTTTGTTGCCACAATCTTATTGTGTAGAGGGGGTTCTGACTTCTTACAGTGCACAGTGAGAGCGTGCGAACCCTGCCGGGGTGGGGGTATCTGTCCCGTGATGAGATGTTGTAGCCCTGACCCTGTCAGTTTCTTGATTCATGGCTCCAACAGCTGGAGAGACAGGAACGCCAGTATGGTGTTGGGCTTCAACTAAGAGATGCTAAGAATGTGTACGCGGTACGATGGACGTCTGTGTGCAACGACAATAAAAAGGGAGAATTGTCAAAAAAAAAAAAGGGACAATGGAATAAGCTGAAGCCAGCAGCTGCACATGGGACACAATGGATCTATTCACGACAGATGTGAACAAATGTAGACGCACGAGCTTGGCACGTAGAGGACAGTGGCCCCGTTGTGGCACCTGCGATAAGAGGGATGCCATGCGAGCTCTGCGGGTTACAGCGTGGGAGAGCCAAAGGGAGATGTTACCACAAGCCACCGCACAGTCCTCTGTGTGTCCTCGAGTTGAACACAATGACCGGGCCTGTGTGCTCGCGGGGAGCGCGCTGGCTTCGGTTGAGACAGTCGACGGACCTGGAGGTGTATGAAAGAACGACTAAACAAGAGACTTCAATGGAGACTTTGATACTAGGAGAACAACAAGCCTTACTCATTTGTAAACTGAAGCTGCTCAAGATCAAGCTCAAAATATTGCGACTTTGAAATACAAAAAACGCGATCGCCTTGTGTCCGCTTCAGCCTAAATCTATTATGAAACTGCAGAGAACGGCTCGGAACTGCTGAGCAGGAAGCTCAGTCCTTGTTTGGCAGATTGGGTTTTGTGCTTTGGCAGCTGCATGAACCGCTCGCTGGCCCAGGCGGGTCTCTCTGGGAGAGGTCAATGGTGGGGACGACTGCCAGGTGAGAGGTTGGCTCGGGTTTAATCAATGGCCGCCAGAGGAGGACAGACAATTGCACAGGCAGGTAGACAGGCCGGCACTGAAGCTCTCAGGCTAAAATAAAACCCCTCCTGGGTGGGATTCTCTGAGCTTCCTCTGTGGGGAAGAAGCTCACTCATCAAGACTGCAAAGGGGGATTGATTTGACAGCTAATTTACAGAGATTTGCATGAGGCCGCGTACTAAAAAGGAAAGCTTTTAATATCTGTCCTCCTGCTCCATTCCACCTTTTTTTTAGACCTCTGCAAATAAAAACAGATAATGTAGGCAAATTAGAGAGACAAGAGATCCAAACTGGATATTGATTAAGAGACAAACGCCTTGTGTTTTCTCCTGCTAAAGCTTGTTCTTTGATGATTGATTCACAATGTCCCTTTTCTCCATCCTCCTGCCGTACAATTGTTGTGCCGCTCTGCCCACAGTTGGCTCAGATCATGTCACACCGCGCTCGGCACATTGACACAAACATACAAAGAGCCCTGCCTATCAGATGCCAATCTCGTCGGGTCCTGGTGTCATCCAGGCTTTTGGAAAAATCAAGGGCAAATCTCTTCAAAAGCCTGGAACAACCTGACTGACAGCAGAAAAGACAAAAAAAAAAAAAAACAGCTTCCCTGTCATGCAGATTCCTCAAATAACGACATCCCTCTTAAAGACCCACTCCTAATAAAATTCTGTCTTTGGTGTTTTTAACAAGTTCTTGTTGCATTTCTCTCATGATGGACGACACACAAAAAGAAAATGAAGATTAAAATTACTTTAAATTGTTGTGAGCAGAAAAAAAACTGCAGTTTTTTCAAAGCCTGTGGCTTTGATATACACTGAGCGGCCTGATCCATCATCAGTATCGAAGCATACATCTTGGGGGCCCCCCCACCGGTTGTAGATCTATTCAAAAGTGGAACAAAAGCAGAGCCGGCCTTGAGTATTGGCGACTCAGGCGGCTGCCTAGGGCACCTTCTCCTAGAGGGGGCGCCAAATCACAATGATTATATATTATTATCTTTTTTTTGTTTTGTTTTTTTAAACAGTTTGACTCACGACTCAGTTCAAGTACAAGAAGTAAAAAGTAATAATTAAGAAACTTAAATAAAATAAGTAAAAGGTTTGATGTAATCAATAACTCTGCGGTGCAGCACCCCTCCCCTCCTGCCGCTGCTGTTGTCTAAGCTAGTTGGATAGGAGGAGTGGAGTATCGCCGTTTTTAGTGCTTCTTTAAAACTTTAAGGATGAAAAAAGAAAGAGGAAGAAACAAAGCAGAGGCTTGTCAAAACATTTACCAGTTGAAATCCCCCTAATTTTCCACTTAAAAATTTGCTGATTGGTGGTGCAGTCAGTTAGTGTGTTTGCTTGTGAATGAAGAGTTTCCTGGTTCAAGCCCCAGCTGGAGTGGCTGAACGCATGATCCTGCAGAAGGGGGCCAAATTCTCTTTTTCACTTAGGGGGACTACGCAGCCCAGTCCCGGGCCTGAACGGAACGGGTAGGGTGGAACCATTGCTGGCATCCATTGATTGGCAGAAAGTGACAACGGCATTAGCAAGTGAAAATATTGCACTAATTTAAGCTAATGTTTTCAATGGCAGTTCTTCTTAGCTGCTTTTAATCTTCTTTTAAACATTAAATTCCTGTTATACACGATGTATAAGAGGTAAAGCTATAAACAATGAGTCAATTAAGTGGAAACGCTCACCAGAATTATTTGGACCACACCTTACTGGACCATACCGTACCGCTCAGTAGAAACGAGGCTATAGGTGCTACAATCGGCGGTCTACAAGTTCCCGCCTGGCTTCATCCAGATGCATCCATTCCAGACAAACAGATCCATGCATGTCCTTGTTTTCCTCGTCCAAGCTGGCTCTAAACTGTAAGCAGCTTTCTTTTTTGTGTTCCTGATTAAACCAGATACCAATATAAAAGACACAATTACAATTAGGACATACAAGTTCTTGACAAAATGACTCTTCCAAAGGAAGAAAATGGTTGTCGATGATCTCCATCCTATCAAGGCAACGGTCCCCAAAGACAAAATCAGGAAGAAGCTTTCCAAAATGTACCAAACCATCCCTAAAGTTGTCTTCCTTTTTGGCTTCAGGACTCAGTTCAGGTTTTGTCATGGTCTACGATTCCTTAGATTATGCCAAGAAGAATGAGTCAAAGCGCAAATTTTCAAAGCACAGACTTTATAAGAAAAAGAAGACCTCATCAGTGCAAAGAACACAAGAACAGAATGAAGAAAGTAGGAGGCATGAAGGAGGCCAGTGTTGGTGCCGCTGGCAAAAAGTCATTCTGGACAACCAGATGGGTCTATACACTCAAGATGTTCTTGCATATTTGCATCCAGTAGAACTTTTGAAAAGAAAACACAAAAATTGGACTGCTCAAATATTGTTTGCCATATTTGTTGGTGGTAATGTTAGGTTGGGGTGGTAAAGGGGCTGTAAGCTAGTGGGAGGGCGTGTAAACAATGGGGGATTGTCTTGCGTACAACTCAGAGGTAAGTCCTGCTACTCTGCAGAAACTTTGTTCTAGAAGAGGACATCATTTTTTAAAATTATTATTTTGCCTATAATCATAATTAGAAAACCACTGGGAACGCTTTTAAAATAGACCAAAAAATGATTGAAAAATTGTACTTCAAGCTTGCTTTTGCTTTGACAGCAACTCCTCCACTAAAGCTCAACAATAAACTATCTACTGATACATGAAGGTTCGGCTGGTTCTTACTCTTGTCCTTGAAGATGTTAAACATAGGGAGGATGTTTCTGTAGTACGGCACCAGTGCCTCCCCCACGCCGTCTGCAGACGTCACCAGACGCTGTAGAACCTTCAACATGTTGCACATCACCCGATGGTTCCTCGTGTTCAGGGCTTCTGAAAGGAAAGATAAACAGTAAAGGTCAGAAATCAAAAAAATCGGAAAGGTCAGCAGCAGGAAATGTTTAAGGTAACCTATAACTTAAAATGACAGCTTGTTTGACTGGAACGTTAAAAGGAAAGTAAATGCACAGCGAGTCTGGCACCTGTAGTTTTATGGTAGCTAAAAGAGGAGCTAGCAGACACACATCTAAACCTTAACCCTCCTCGCGCTCCCTTTTTTTTTCTTAAAAGCATTTCTTTTATAGCGGGGCTTTGATTTAGACAAGCTCGTCTGCAATCAGTGATTTCCAAAGCACCGAGGAAGCAGGAGTAAGTGAGAGCCAATCACTGGGCTATTTGGCCTACAGGCTGCACTTAACTTCATCTCCCACTGATGGAGAGAACAAAAGGGAATAATGGTGGGAGAGATGGAGGGCCAGAGAGATCAAGAGAGACGAATCTAGACAAAGAGAACGGATAAAAAAAAAGACTCGAAATGTCCAAAACACAGGTGAAAAGACGGTACGGCCTGACAACAACAGGTTCTTTGTTGCTTAAAAAAAAAACACACGGGAGGGGGTGTCAGGCCTTTGACTGAGAAGCGGCCGTCACCTTTTTGTTATTTTAGTTCTATACTATGAGCTCCAATTTCTCTAACATAAACCATGTGCAAAGGCAATAAAAACAGCAATCATGGTCTCATTTAGTAATTTGACTATGAAAGCAGCAACACAAGGCATGCACAATAAATTGCGAATTTATCGACATCGCAATATCAGCCTGTACAATACGGGTATCGCAAATAAACTGCAAATAACGGTTGAACTAAATGTGAACAAACGTGCTAAAACAATCTCATGGCAGCGTAAAGTATTTCACAAATCAAACAGAGCCCTTCACACGTTTGACCTATCGGATGGAGCCTTTTGATGTTAGATGCCCCGCCTCCTACGTAGACGAGGGTCATTTAGAGTATAATTGACATTTCCAACAAAACAGTCAGAAGTCAGCTCTCTGTCTCCCCCCTGGACACCGGTGGGAGCCATCTGCAGAATACTGACTGCACTACATCTCCCAGCAGCCCCAGCACACCAATCCCTGGATGCTGCTCAGCTGTCTCTCATTTACCAGTCACTCACAGGACACTTAAGAACTGCACAGCCTCATTCAGTACAATTTATTACATCATAATATCATTATAATAATATTGTTTATGTCACCCTGCCTGCATTACAGAGTGTTTCTATCTGGATCTTCTGTGTACCTGACCCTGCTTTATCTCTGATTGGCTGCTGCCTGCCTTGACCCTCGCCTTTAGCTTTGTGGACTTCATGCCTAAACTAATAAACCTGCTGCAGGTGGAACCAGCTTCCTGTCCATTTGTGACCCAAACAGTTGCAGTGAAATGGAAATTATGTTTTTGTTGTCTTGTTTTGCAATTTGTTTATGTATCACAACTCATATCGCCATCGCAATATTGATCCCTGAGATCACAGGTCACAAATTTTCCTCATATCGTGTAGCCCTAAACAACACTATTGTTTAGTGTTTACTGTTTACAAGTATAAACGATTTGACAGAAAACATAAATGTATAGAGTAAAAAAAATCAATGTTGGGACAAACGTAGGCATTGTAAAAAACTTTTTTGACAAAACACAAAAAAAAGTAAAAGTTCATGTTTTATAGTAGTTTTATAGTTATTGGATTTTTTAAATTTTATTTATTTTTATTTTTTTTTAGAATTTATTTTTACACCATCTGGTTGATCTACTTCCTATCCTATTTTGTAGAGCTTTGGCTGTGTTGTTGCTTTGTTTTAATGAGTTTTTTATTTGGAATTCTTAAAATAAATTTTGGACTTTTTATGTTATTTCCTTTTTTTGGGTAGCAATTGACATTAAGATTCCTTAACACCTTTAATAACACATTAATGAACGTTATTGATGTGTTAATAAAGCACAATAAGCCAAATATTTTTTATTAGCATACTAAGATTCATTAACATCTATCTTAACAAATGTATTAACCATCTTTGTCAACATCATAATGAGTGTTTTGCAGAACCTCATCTAAAGTTCATGTTTTGGAGTATATTGGATTTTCAAATAATTATTTTTCTTTAGAATTTATTACACTATTGTATGATTTACTTCCTGTTTTATTTTGTAGAGCTTTGTCTGTTTTGTTTCTGTGTTTTTCTTCTGAATCATAAGAGTAAATTTTAGACTTTTTTCATGTCATTTGTTTGTTTTTTCAGTCTTTTTTAAATGTTTTGTTCTTTATTTTTGTTTCAACTCTATTTCTAATGTTGGTTGTTGATTTTTGCATCACCTTTTTTACGCCTGTTTTCCGTCTTTCATGTAAGCCCTTCCTTCACACCCCGGTCATAATCCTAATTGGACTAAAGTAATTTACCAGTCACAGCATGCTTGTTTCCTTTTCATTTGTATTCATAATGACAAAACAAAAGTGTCAAAAAGTCTTTGTTTTTACATGAAAGTATTATATTAAAGCCTGTATTATGCCTGTTAACAGATAAAAAAAAAAAAAAAAAAAGACTTCTCGGCTACGGCTTTGCAATTCTGTTAGAATTATACCTGCAGGCAGACAATTTACAGCGTTAATAAATTGCTACTGTTGCAGCTGAGGAGATTATTTTTTGTTGTAATGAATAAAGCCACCATTTAATGACTTGCTCTGAATTCACTCGGGCTATCAGAATTTTATATTGAGTTTCTTAGTGCATTGTTAGTTAGCAGATCTGTATGAGTCAGACTAGATTGTCAGAGAGTAAAAAGTGCATTAAACATTTAGGAGGTTTTCATTACTCGCAAACATGCAACCAACACCAATATGTATTGTAGTGCGGTGAATATTTCCCACATAAAGAAAACTTTATTAAAATGGTTAATACGTGGACACATGAATGTAAAACAACAAATCCTTAGTTTTAAGTCTGGCTATAACCACAAAATATGCAAATCAATTGAATATGAATTCACAACTTAATACAATTTAAGAAGATTTTGTGAAAAGTTAACAAATGTATTCAGATTTTTATTGTAATATCAGTTTTTAATTAATACAGTTGTCCCGCAATTTCTGTTTTTACACTCAAAAGTATATCAATTAATAAAATTTTGAGTCGTTAAAGTAAAAAAAAAAAAAAAATTGGGCCTGAAAAACACGATAAATTGCATTTGAACTTCACAAATTGAAATTCCATTTCATGCATAAAGATTAAACACAAATTAACTAAAAACCAGCAATATTCATGAACATTATGTACTAAAAACTAACTTAAAACTGTTCACAACAATTCATGTGGGACAGTACAGCACGAAGCGAACACTACAGCAACATTTTTTTTTCTCCTGCTAAAGAACTGAATTGTTTAAAACATTGAAAGCCAAAAAATTATTCACGTTTTTTAACATGTAAAAATGTGATTGGCGCATTTAGAAAGTGAACCCAGAGTTCATAGGAATGAATGTACGTGTTGTTATCTGATGTAGTAAAAGCCCAAACAGAGATCCACAAAAGCACAATTATAAAAACTTCTAGAACAGGGGTCTGCAACCTGCGGCTCCAGAGCCACATCTGGCTCTTTTATCTCTCCATGGTGGCTGTCTGGCTGAAGCAAAATAAAATAATAGTCATTTTCAAAAAATTGGATGCTAACGTTTTTGGCTAATTTGTTTTCTAGTGGGATTTTTAGGATAATTTAAAGTTTTAGCTTCCATTTTGACAACATGCTAACGTTTTTTACCAATTTAGTTAACTAACAAATTTTATGCTGATTTGGAGTTTAGCTAATATTTTAGTAAAATGCTAATGTTTTCAGCTAATTTGTTTTCTACGGAAATTTCTTTTGGATAATTTAGAATTTAGCTTCTACTTTAGCAACAGGCTAACGTTTTTGACTAAGTTAGTTTACTGAGGAATTTTAGGCTATTTTGGAGTTAAGCTAGTATTTAAACAACAAGCTAGCTTTTTTTTGGGCTTGTAATTGGTTTTTTTTAATGCTAATTTGGAGTTTGGAGCAAATTTGTTATCAATGGGGCTTATAGGCTAATTTTGAGTTTAGCTTTTATTTCAGCAACATGC
This sequence comes from Oryzias javanicus, assembly GCA_003999625.1. NCBI lineage: Eukaryota > Metazoa > Chordata > Actinopteri > Beloniformes > Adrianichthyidae > Oryzias > Oryzias javanicus. The sequence continues at coordinate 18,964,658 of CM012458.1, read as the reverse complement.
CTAATTTTTTGGCTGATTTATTTTATAGAGAAATGTTATGCTAATTTAAAGTTCAGCTAGTAATTAAGCAACAAGCTAGCTTTTTTTTGGGCCTCTAATTCGTTTTTTTATGCTAATTTGGAGTTAAGCTAATATTTTAGCAATATGCTAACAATTTTAGCTAATTTGTTATCTACTGGGGCTTTTAGGCTAATTTTGAGTTTAGCTTTTATTTCAGCAACATGCTTGCATTTTTGGCTGATTTAATCTACAGAGAAATCTTATGCTAATTTGAAGTTCAGCTAGTAATTAAAAAACAAGCTAGCTTTTATGCTACTAAAGTTAAAAACATAAAAAAATTCCCTTTTTGAGAGATGCTATTTTCTTTATATATAATTTATTGCTTTTGTTTGTGCCAAAATAGACATTATTCACATTTATTTATTTAAAAAAAAATAGAAGGTTATAAATGCAAATCCAAATTTCTTAAAGGATAACGTAAGTCAATGCGGCTCGTTCTTGGTTTTGATCAGTAGAAAACGAGTCCAAATGGCTCTTTTACTGTTAAAGGTTGCCGACCTCTGCTATAGAAGATCCAGATCAGACCAGTCCTCAGCTCACTTTAGTGGCTCCGTCACTCTTTGGAAATCAGTTTAAACTTTTTGGCTCTTTTTGGTCTTGGCCCAGTTTGTTTAACATGTTTTTTTAACTGTTTGCAGCAGTTTCATCAGGCCTCGAGGGCTGCTGTGTCAGCATAATTACCAGATGTCCGAGTCCGACTGATTACCCGGTCCAGGAGTGCCCTCGAGTTACCAGTCCCGTGTTACGAGTGACCGTGCTTTTTCTGTTGTCAAGTCCCAGTTCTGGAATAATATTACTCCAGAACTGCGCATGACAGTTTTAAACCTTTAGAATGGCTTTTATTTTGAGGTTTAGTGATTCATTTTAACAATTTGATTCATATCAGAATTTGCAGATGTTGATGCGATTCATAGATGATCATATTTAACATCACTGATGTAAAGTCAATCCAGGACAAAACTTCAGCCAGCGTGACTCAGAGATAAATACCTGGTACTGTACAGTGTATTGAACGTTTTCAGATTCCTTGTGATTATTGGCAGATAATCAGGTCAATCAATCAATCAATCAATGGCAAATTCATTAACATTTGAGTTTCACAAAGTTTAGTCACATGTCAAAATTCAGAGGGTTTCCACACATTGGACTGTAATGAGGAGGCTGAGGAGTTTGGATCCATATGCAAACATATTTTAATGGAGAGATAAACAGACAGGGAGAAGGCAAGGTGATGTCAAATGACCAGGCATGGGTCAAACACAAGGAGCGAGGCAGAATGGCAAATAAGCAGGCGGGAGTCAAAACACGGAGAATCAGACAAAGACGGTTAGTGAACTTAAGCAAGACTTAGTTAGAGAATGAAATATATACAGAGTGGTTGAGGAGAGACCTGAGAAGAGAGCGATGGATCATGGGAGATATAGTAGAGGAAGGGAGCAAGGACTGTGAGTACTCTGGCGAGAGCTCCCCCTGGTGGTTGGAGGTGAACACTAACAGATCATTTTTCTGGCCATGACACTTTATAGTAAAATAATATACAATTCTTCAATCCAAACTGTATTTATTAATATCAATAGATTTAATTTGTCATTTTTAAACGATTTTAATATGGTGTAGACTGATATGAATCGATTCATTGATTAGTCGTTAACTCGGTTTGCTTTTACTTGTTTTATTGAATTCTGTTGGAATTTTATGCTGTCATTTTTTTAACATGTTTGATCTCTGTTTGTTCACTTTTAATTTTCATTTTAATTGGTCTTTCTTTTGCAGTCAGTCACGAGGAATTATCGAGTGAGACGTTAAACATCTTGAGAAAGGATCTCTGAATTTGATTTATATTGTTGTTTTTTTCTTACCTCATGTTTCACTTTTTTAGTCTAATTTGGAGAAATTAAGAAGAACAGAGAGAAGATCATGTCGGTACAAACGAAAAACAGCTGTTGGACGATGTTAAACTGGAAAAAAGAAACACAAAAGATGATAGAAACAAAGAGCTGAGAAATCTCGCTATAAGAAGCTAATCTGCATACACACAAAACTAATCAGAAGTTACACATTTGCATCTTGACACAGAGGCTTAAAATCCTCCGAAAATGCAGTGTCGGCCTCACATATGAGGCTTCAACATGACAAGAGTCCCAAAACCCAAAGTTTGAAGGACTACTCAAACATACTGGAGATTGGTGCGACTTAATGACTGATTGATTCGGGAATGAAGGACAAGTTAGTGGCAGGACTCTGTCTGCGTCAGCGACAATCACCCACGTGAGTCAGAGGAGGCGATGCTGAACGAGCAAATGCATTGTGCTTGATGACATCTCTCCATCTCCGCCCGCCCGGCTGTGTCCCCAGACAGACAAACGCAGGGATATCTGCCATCGCCCAGATAAGGTGGAATATGGAATGACAGAAATTTCAAACCTACATAACAAACAATGAAATTCTAATTACAATCCAACACAAACAATTTTCCCTGCTGTGACATTTGGACTGCGGGACTGTTCAATTATTCATTGGTGCTCCCGCTTTGCTGGAAAAAAAAAGGAAAAAAGTAATAAGAGTTAGAAGGAGAAGGCAGCTGAGGGCCGGATAGCAGTTTTAAAACATGCGTTGGGACAAATCTGAATAAAGCAATCATCTATTCATTTCTGACCTGTTTCATATTCAGTGGAGAGAAAAAAAAAACCCAAAACAATGGGGGACCTTGTACTCTGTTTCCTGTGAAATGTCAGCGGTGTTGTGACACATCAAAGTTGAACAATAAATTGTTCTCGCTCGCTGTCTAAATACACATCTCAGATCAGAGGATGTTCCCTGGCAGAGGCGTAACAGAGGATCTTCTTGTAATGAAAGTATCATTTTAGTTCAAAGCTGAACAAATGTTATTTCAATCAACAGAGGCTCAGTGCAGGCATGACTCCCAATCCTCATCCCTGTTTAAGGGAGGCTGAAAGCCCCCAACAACACTACTTTAGTAACATTTCACCTTTTCTTTTAGTCCATGTTTGGACTGTGGCTAAAGAAAATAAAAACTATATCCAATGGCTTTGGAAAAATAAAAAATGCTATAAAGCTTTCAATTTAGCGCTTTACAACTAAGTTGTCCCAAAATGCCACTCAAAAGGCAAAGAAAATTATCTTGATTACATACTATACTCAGTCTGGGTGAATTATTGATTCTGATTGGCTGCAGTGCGTCAATTAAAAAGTTATGGACGCCAAAAAAAAAAAAAAAACACATCTAGAATGTTCTATATAATTGTTCCCGCCTAAATGCCATCAACAGAAACCTGACCTTCAAATGCCTCAATGGCCAAATACGAATTCTTCCCTACAGTTTCTCCCTACCCCTCCAATCGTAGCGGCATTTGGACTCAGAGCTGACCGTCCCTCTGCCGGTCAGGGGATCCACGGTGCACAAAAATGTTCAGATCATTAAGATTGTAAACATTGTTCTGCTTCTCCTGAAGGGCGTTTCAGTTTGGCCACTAGGTGGCGATCGACAATAGCATTACACTCTATTCCAGAAAAGGAAGAAAGTATGAGCGAAAAACACGTTTTAGACCACAAATGGTTACTTTAAAAATAATTCCTTAAAAGAGTTTGGAAAATTGATACTTTTGAGTTTATGAAGATGTTTATTTAGTCAGCAATGTATGATTAGGTCGACCGAGTGTTAGCATTAGCCGTCCTATTGGAAATTCCATTAGACTTTAGCTTTATGTGCTACATCGATTTCTATTTTTATGGATCGATTATTGATCTATTAAGCTTAGATGGATTCAAATCAATTAATCCGTTTTATCAATCCGACTCTATCTAATATATGTTAGAAAAAAACAGCAGTTTTACCTTTATCTTTAGATATCTGGTTGACTGTCTTTCTGTCTTATTTATCTTTTTGCCTGATACAATTTGAACATATGTGTGTGTATATAATTGTATTATAAATTGGTGAAATAAATTGTTGTTAATTGATACACATTTCATAATTAGAGTTAGTGGAATATCCACAAATTGCTATAAAAACGATCAAGAAACTTTTTGTGAACTTTGTTACTTTGGAACAAACTTTTGCTTCATCATCTGGACAAAAACAAATGTGAAGATTTCCCTCTAAAATGATTCTCTCTGTTCCCTATATGTACTACTTTCCTCTGCTGGTTAGTTCTCATACATCAGCTGTAGGAGATGGTGCGTGCTCTGTAACCATGACAACGCGTCAGCTTCTTGTGAAAAACGATTACACAATTGTTTGATTTAATATTTTCTTTACTTGTTAGTGACCATGGTACGAGTGGGATAATGCCCGCTGAGGCGTCCATTATCAGACACTTGGTATTGGTTGGGCGGTTCAGGCCTCCATTGATATCTGATGGAGACTTTGTCGAGAATTATCTCTTATACTTGTTATAATCCGAGAGAATCCAGATCACTCCAACAAGCCCAGATAGTCTTAGCTGTATTGAAATAATGGCCTTTATTTTATAAATTGCCCAGATATGACATAGTAGAGAAAAACTCCCTGTAAGGAACAAGAAGGAACCTCCAGAAGAACCAGATTTAAAAAGTAAAACCATCTACTCTGATTGGTCGGGCTCTGGGAGGACAGAAAAGAGACAAATATAAAAAACACTGGAACATCTATTGTAAGACAAACATAACTTATGAACCAAAAAAAATCATTTTGTTTTATACTAGACTTTCCCAATCCTCCAAAATCTAAAGAAAACATGTTTTTTAAATCTTTTTTCTGCTAAAACTTAAATAAACTTTGTGCGCACAAAGCACAGAAGAGTATAGTTTGTTAAAGACGGAGCCTCAGAGTGTCTTCATTGTGTATTCTCATTGGGTGACCTGCAGTCATCATCAAAATTCACCGGGGCCCAACATGGCTCATTCGCTCTGCAGATAAGAGCCTGCCAGCCAAACTGAAGATGTATTAACGCCACAGGAGAAAAATATATATCTTGCCATTTTTTAAACCGCACACAGCATTTTACTTTCTTCCTCATTCCACCAGCCATTCTTCTTCCCTTTGCCACGGAAAAGTAATTAATCTGCAACAGGGACACGGACCAGCGGCTTTGCCTTGTGGATGGTGAAACAGGACAGATTTTTAATAAACTAAAAAGTTAATAAGGAGCAGGCCATTTAAAATTCCATTATCAGGCAGAAGTGTGTGTGTGTGTGTGTGTTTTTATGAGGGGCTTAACCATCACCTTTAGTCTGGCCACTCTAATGCAAATGACCAATGATGTTGAAAGTATTCAAATAAAGTCCTGTTTTGGGAAAGAGTGCCTGAGACGTTTTCTGTGAAGTTTTGTAGAACTAGAGGAAAGGAAAAATACAGCTGCAGGAGAAAATATGCCAAACTTTTGGAATTACTCGCTTTAATGCATAAAATAGAAACAAATAAATTATAGTTTGGTGTTTTTCTCCATTGCTGTGATTTATATTGAAATAAAAACACATCATGTGTCCATTTCCTAAAAATATTGAGGTACTCAATACATACTTTCTTTTACAACTGTACATATGTGGACTCTTGAGTTCAGGTATAGGGGATTAAATAACAATTCATTGACTTTAATGTTCATCTTTTGGAGCATCCAATCAGAGAAATGATGAAAAGAATTGTCACAATTTACTAAACTAAACCGATACAAATAGCTCTTCATAGACTTTAAGTTTTATATCGAGTGTAAAATGAAAAAGTGTCTTTTAAAAAAAAAAAGAAAATGTATGATGCAGTCTGCATGAAAAGTAGTGTTTGTTTTGTTTTCTCTGCTGTCCATCTCCATATATATGGTTGTATTTCTTTTATCGCCATTTGATTTTTTTGTGGGGAAAATTTAGTGTTTAATGGGGAAAAAAATAGTATTTTGGGCAAAAAAGCAATTTTATCTTTGTGTTCATGTTGTTTCTGCCAAAAATAAAAAAAAGAGAAAAAAACTGTTTAATTCTAATCATAAGAGTAAAAGGTGACATAAGATTGTGTGGCTTCTACTGGATTTTGGTCTGTAATAGTTGGCCTCTTAAAGGTTGCAGATCTATGCAATAAGCAGCAGAAAAACAAAACTTTTTTTTTTTTTTTTTTTTTGCCTTTATTGGTGGTTAAAGGGTTAAAGAGAAAAGTGCAATTCTTCAGAATGCGAGGTATGTCATGGTGCTCCCGGGTTCCTGTGTCCCCATCCTAACTGGACCCAGCTGACTGCAATCATCCCATCACTTGGACCACTCTTTAGGATGGGACCTCTCCAGCATTCACCGTCATTTCGTTACTTTCTCCAGTGCAGAACTTGGTCCTCTTACCTTGTTGTTTCCTAGTTCAAGTAGTTCCTGTCTACTACTGTTTTCAGGGTCATCACCACCACCACCATGATCATGCGAGTCGACCCGGGTCCAACGTTCCCACATTCCCTCACCTCTGGATTCTGCTTCTTGCAAATCCCGCTGCCACCAAAACTCTGCTCCTGCTTCGAGTCATCAAACATCCACCGGACATTAAAAAGTTATTCATCCCTCATTCTGTGATCCTTCTGGGTTACAGCTTCTGGGTCTGCTGCGCCTCGCCCCGTTACCATGACAGCCTACACAATGAGCGCCGTAAATGCTTCAAATTTGCATCCGCTGCCTCTTAAAGGTGTTTAAAGCTACTGTCAAGTTTTTAGCCTCAATGCTACATGGAAGCATTGACCGGATGGTTCATTTACAAAACACAGAGACACAGATGACGCTGAGAGATCGGGTTTATTTATTTTGAAGAGCTCTACAAAAGCATCGCTAATCACGTCTCTTTATCCGGGTTCATGAGATCCGTCAGCCGTTTTATAACCCTTTTGCCATATTTTGGACCCCACCCTTACATTAAAGTGCCATCCCTCCCAGGACAAAAGTGGATAGGATTTCATGTCTGCCATGAAACCAGTGGAAATCAAAAATCACTGAAAAAAACAGTCGTATGGGTCTCAAATGACCCGACCCTGACGTTTACTTGCCTTGGTTAAGGCGATCTCTTACCTTGCAGTGCAGGAGCTGCATCTGAATGACTTCCCTGTCTCTGTGTTATGGCTGCTGTCATTCTGCTCACCTGGCAGGTGGGAACCAATCATCTTGATTAGCACTTGCCAGGTATTCAAGCTAGAGGAGGCCTTCAACCAGGAGGCAGGTAGAGGAGGAGACAGAGACTCAGGAGCAGGAGCAGGAGCAGGAGCAGGAGCAGGAGCAGGAGCAGGAGCGGGAGCAGGAGGCCCTTGAGTTTTAGTTGTGCTGGTTTGTTTAGTTCTCTTTATTTCCTCAGCTGTCTTACACTGCTGGGTTTTGTTATGTTAGTTTTAGGGATGGACCTTGGCAGTCTTTATTTGTGGTCTTGCTTTGTTTCTTTTTGTTTCATTACTGCCTCCGACGGTCAACGTGTCTGGGTCAATAGTCTCCCTGACTTCTTTTCTGTTTGGCCAAGGTTCCAATCCCTTTGTTTAGAATTTCTATTTTTACCAGCACACTAATCATTTCATTTTCTTCCATTACAGAACACGTTGTTTTCTTTATTAAAACTGTGTTCTACAAGGAAATGGCTTTCTGAGGTGGCTCCAACCTTTGATGACTGGGTGAATACCATTCAGGAAATCTATATAATGGAGAAATTATTATACTCTGTGAGAGTGGAATTAGATGGATTTGAGAAACAGTGGAAACTCTAGACAGAGTACATAGCACAAATTAGGTCAGACTTCAACTAAAACCGCTGTAATCACTCTGGTAATTTACTGCATATAAGTGTGAAGTTTTAGTTTATTTTATTTTTACTTCTGTCATTATTTTTTGTTTTGTCTTGTTTTGCTTAAAAGTTGGATGGGTTATCTTTAAATCCATGTTAAAAAAAAAAAAAAAAGGATACAATTCAAAAGGACTGTGGATGGGCTAAATACTGCATCATTGTATAATATATTGTATTCTAAATAAAAACTTTAATGGAAAAAAAAAAAAAAAACTGTGTTCTTTATCGTCATGTGTAATGGTCCCCCACCCCACCCTAGACTGAGGCCGGAGCGCCTTTTGGGACCGTAAGACTCTGCAACCCAGTTTAATGACTTGCTGTCCCGCATTAATCCAAGGACAAGACGAATGTTTCAACGTAAATAAGAAAAATGCCGTAATGTTCGGGAGAAGAAAGATCAGATTCTCCTGCTGTGAGTAGTAAATACTGGCACACCTACAGTTCCCTCTAGGACAGGGGTGTCAAACTCCAGTCCTCGAGGGCCGGTGTCCTACATGTTTTCTAACTACCCTTTCTATGGAAGCTCTTCATTGGCTAAACACACCTAATCCAGGTAATCAGCCACAGATGAGGCTGATTTCTTGAAAACCAGCAGGAGGCCGGCCCTAGAGCACTGGAGTTTGACACCCCTGCTCTAGGACTACTGGTTTTTAGTGCCAAAATAATGATACGTAAGGTTATCGATATTTAAAAAAAAATGTAAAAGTCGTTTCTGAGGATAAGTTGTTGGCCAAACGATGCAAAAAAAAAAAAGACAAAAAATGCCTTATTCTCCAAAAAATACAGTAATGGATTCACAAAAAACAATTAGCTTTGACTTGTTTGTTTAGAAATAAAGATACTAAGAAAGCATGTGCACACAGATGACTTTGGAAACACTAAACTCTTCAGTATAATCAGTGCCAGGGTTAGACGGTCTGTGTGTCGCCTGTTGTTGGCCGTCACACTCCCCTACCTCCACAGACATCCGAGTAACACATGCGCACACACACTTTCCCTTCACACACACTTACGCACCAGCGGCCAACTGTCCATGACACGAACACTACTGCAGGCTCGCCGGGCGCCACTTAAAGGCTCACACTTTGAAACTGACACTCCACTCTGCAGTGGCGCCAAACAAAAGACGGTTGGCGTGCGCCGAGCTATGCACGTGCGCGCGTGCTGAGATTTTCCAACAAAAGCCTGACTTTGGATTCCTCAAACTTCTCTGTACTTTGATCCTCAGCACATGAAACCGTTCTCGCCTTCATGTCTATAAACTGTGATTTCTATTTTTGAAGTCCCCTCTCCTCGCCCTTAGGTTTGACCTTTCCGCCTACCTCCGCCTGCCAACTCGTGTGTGTGTGTGTGTGTCTGAGTGAAGACATGTCAGAGCGGAAACGTGAAGAAGCACAGCCCGATGACACAGTTAAGTGTAGCATGTCACAGAATTCATGGCAGGTTACCAGCCATGCTTTTAGAGCCAACCTGTGAAGGCAAAAGCACAAACAAGGACGCTCTCTCCTTAGGTATAAAATAATAGTAGGAACTGTAAAGCTGGGAAACTAAATTAGGACATCCATCCACAGTAGGAACAGAAGTGCATGCTCTTATTAAAAAAAGACAGTTGAATATTTTTTAAAGTTATTTCAGCTTATTAGTAGGACTTTAGCTCCGGTTCCACCGTGCGTTCAAACTTTAGAAGTTGTTATCTAAAATATTCAAAATGTGGCATATTTTTGGTAGAAAAATAAGTTTTAATGTTTAAAAAACACTGATGACAAAACACTGGATTGTAGTGTGAGGCTGTTCAGGCTTTAGTCATGGGCCCATATGGGAGGCTGACTCACACGAGTGCAAAGAGTTTGTGGACCACACTCTAGTCATCGGTGAGGCGTGTTTACTGAGCAATTAAGTGTAAAAATGTTCAACCGGTTGAATTTTTAGTGCAGTGAACGCCCAATTTGTATGTAGAGTCCACAATCAGAATTACAAACTTGCGTAGTGATGAACGATCTTGGTATTCTTGTAGCCGGTCTGTATGCACCGTAACCCTCGAGCTACAGGGATATTTACAGTAAAAGTGGGCTCATCTGGACCCCACAGGAGAGCGACCTGAACTATTTTTTTTTCAATAATTCTTTATCTTCACTTGTGTCTATGTATGGCAGACATATAATCCCATCCACCTTTGTCATACGAGGGATCATACATCAATTTAAAGGTGGGGTCGTCTGGTGATTGCTACGACCCATTGCCTGCTGTCCCAGTTGAAAGAAATCTACATGAACATTGTTATTCTTTGGCAGAGGTGTCCAAATCCAGGCCTTAAGTGCTGGTGTTCTACATGTATTCCAACCAACCTGTCATTGAAGCTTCTTATTGGCTGAACACACCTGATTCAGGTAATCAGCAGCAGATAAGGCAGAGTTTCTGGAAAACCTGCACGAGGCCAGCCCTCGAGGTCTGGATTTGGACAGCCCTGCTCTATGGGCTAAACAAGTGGTCTACTATGTTTGAAATTTTCATACAGGTTTGCCTTTTTTTCCCAACAGACACTCCATATCCATCCATAAGGGGTAGTTGTGACTAAGACTCAAGACCAGGAATAGGCAACTCCAGGTCTCAGGTCTCATGATTTCTAGATATTCAAGCCTTACTCATGACTGATTACTTGGTTCAGGTGTGTCCAGCCAATTAGAACATGCCAGAGCAGGGTATGTTGGAAAACATGAAGGATTGTGGCCCTCGAGGCCTGGAGTTCCTCCTTTAGACTTACCCCTGATAGGCTGCACAAGGAGAGGAATGACAGGAAGGATCTTGGGTCCTCCGTGTTCAAGCATGTCGTAGACTCCCTGACAGGCCAGAATCTCATATGGGTGAGTGGTCTCTCTCAAGCCCTCAAAGAACAGCGGAAGGTAGTGGTGGTAGTCGATCCTCTCAATGTCCACCTGTGGACAAGACAATGTAATTACTTCATCTTTTTAATAATTCTTCAATAACGTTTAGGGCAGCAAACCCAGACGTTTTGGAAGAAGTGGGTCTAAGGTTAGACCTATCTGTAAAAAAAGAATCCCTTTTCTTTGCTGGCTCCTTCTCTCTTTGTCCTTGGATTTGTACAGATTCTTGGCCAAATCCCCTCAAGTGACTATTTCAAGCCCCTACAATGAACACCCCCACACACACAATGGTGGGGTTTTCGCAGCTGTTTGGGGGATCATGACACAGCGGCATGTGGCGTCTTGTGGGCTGACATGTTTAACACCTGTTTACACCATTTGCGGGACAGACACAAAGCTGCACGCAACCAAATCAGGTGGTGGATGAAGACATTCATCCGACGATTGGGCACCGGGAACCCTTTGATGTCTGTTGGCTGGGGAGGGATGACATTACAGCAGGGACTGTGTCAAAACCCATCAAAGGAAAGGCCTTTCAGGACGCGGGACAGGCATGCAGAGCTGATCCAAAAGAGACTCGCCTTGACCCACTGTATATGCGTGTTCTGAAAATTTGCACAGCTCACCCAGTATTTAGACACCAGATCCAGTTACTGCTGGTATATTTAAACCTGGACCATCAGCAGCTAAAATACACTCAGATGACATTATTGTTGATCCAAACGCAAAGAGACTGAAGGTTCGTCTGTTTTTTTATGTTAATGAAAGGAAATCCCAACTCTCAATGGTCACCACAGTAGTCCTGGAGGACAGTTCCACGAGCAGTCGGATATTCTCATTTATATTTATGTATCTAAATGTAGACGAGCTCGCTGTCGGGTCACGCTGCTCCGTGCTAAAATGTCACGGAGGCAGTGACACCGTGTGCTTTAAAAGTTCCTAGCTCTCGTCTGGCAGAGCTGAGACTTCAGAGCAGGGCTGACCCTCCCTCCATTCCTGCCGCCAATCCTCCCTGACACACGTCAAATCCCCCCGGGTAAACACGGCGTGCACGGGGAAGAGAGACTGCAGACGGAGAAGAGAGGGCCAAGATGGCGACGCAGCCAGAGACGGGGAGCCCTCGCCGGTACCGCGCGCAGACAAGGCTGATTGCTTTGAGGCAATTTGCCGTTCAACCTTGACCTTTCTCTGCGCTTGGTCAAGATCGTCATTGTGAGTCAGGTTGATTGGAGGCGAGGACAAAAGCAAACACGAGCTCAGAGACGAGTTGAGAGGGAAAGAAGGGGCGGAAGGGGTGACAAAAGGCAGAAGGGCAACACAGCGCCGCGCTGCTTGACAGCCGGTGGCAGTCGATGGCCCACAGGAAGGCACAAACCATGTGGAAACAAAAGATGCAGAATATATTCAAAACAATGAATAAAGTTTCTGCACTGAGTATAGTTATTTATTAAAGCACTAACAGATGTAAAAATATTGAAAAATTATATTTAAATAAATTAGGGAAAAACAAAAAAGATGCGTTTGGTCTGAAAGCTTCTGGCTTCTGCTTTTTAGAGTGGGAGTAAAAAAGTAGACATTTTAAAATTTAAATGCATTTACATAACCTTAACATACTCAAAAGTTTTAAAAGTAAAATGAAGACATCTATGAAACGGACAAACTTAAATTGTTTCTAAATAGTAGCGATTCTCTCATTTGAGTTGCAGTGGTCTGCTTCATGTTTCATACATTTATAAATATTTTTAACTCAAAACTTTAGAAATGTCAACGTTTACGCGTTAAATTTATTAAACATCAATTCATTATACTCAATTTAATGGACTCTTCATTTGGGATTATCTCAGTTATACCATGGTCACTTACAAAATAAACTAGAAATGTTGCATTATCTGCGATAATGTTAGTGTGAATGCTTTTTGCTGAAGGTAGTTGCTGAAAATGTGGAAAATGCTGAAAATGGTGACATAATTTACTTTAAATGGTGAAAGGATTTGATGAAAATGCAAAAGCTATTTGCAAAATGTTAAATATGCTAAAAACCTCTAAATTTCATAACAGAACTAATAAAGAGTGAGGAGGCTGACCTCAATTTCTGAAAAACTTGTCGTAAAATTGCTCAAAAATCTCTAATGCGCCTTAAATTCCTCAGTAAACTAGTCAAAAACATTAGCATGTTGCTAAAAGGGAAGCTAAACTCTAAATTAGCCTATAAAAACCTCAATAGATAACAAATTAGCCAAAATATTATCATGTTGCTAAAATGTTAGCTAAAGTCTAAATTAGCATAAAAAACCTCAGTAGATGCCATAATCGCCCAAAAAACTCACATTGCTTAAATACTAGCTAACTCCAAAATAGTCTAAAATTCCCTAATAAAATAAAACTTGTCGTAAAATTGCTCAAAAATCTCTAATGCACCTTAAATTCCTTAGTAAACTAATCAAACATATTAGAATGTCGCTAAAATAGAAGCTAAATTAGCCTAAAAAATCCCAGTAGATAACAAATTAGCCAAAATGTTAGCATGTTGCTAAAATATTAGCTAACCAAATATTGTAAAAATTACTATAAAAGATGAAATCACACCCTATGAATATATTTAAAGGTCTGTTTTTGATCTACTTAATTTTTTAATTTGAAGACTTCGTTAATGATTTCCAATGGGGCATATTTTGGTCAATATTTTAAAAAATCAATAAAGTTTATGAATACCAAAAACACAAGCAGCAATGTCCTGCACGAGCTGAATGTTTTGATTGCTGAAATGGCTGAAAGTGTGATTGAGTTTTTTACGTGCTGCACATCTTTTTATAAGCATTCACACTGTAAATATTCAATTGATTTTCAGTTCTTTATTTTTGCTTTTTGTTTTAGCATTAGATCGCTTTCTGATAATCTGGTAATGTAGCCCGTTGTCATGGTAACACGACAAGTCAAGGTTGCTGATTGGCAGCGACCGCGACCCCAGCATCAAAGCAAAGCGATGTTAAATAAGCATAATTTCGTAGAAGACGTTCACCTCTTGCTGCTTGTTTTGGTTCAGAAGATGAAGCAAAAAGTTTTATCTGAAGAAGTCTGCAGAATATTATGACCGGAACTTGTTTTTTAGGCATCATTTAGCAAATAGTTAATTTTTAACGTTCAGATCTGAATTGAAATCCCAACTGTACGTTTCTCCAATGACACAAATGTTTTACTGGTGTATTCATATAAGGTACTGATTAAAATCTTTATTTAAGTTTATTTTAGGAATATTTATGTAGAAAAAAAGGATATAAAGAAAAATCATGTGATTTGTTTTATTTTATACTTAAAGAACAATAATATAAACCAAAACATGTGGAATGTGACAAAACTTTAATCTTCAAAATCATATAAAAGATGTATTTTAGCTTGAAGTACCTCACAGACTCAACCAAACACACACACACATGCTTTTCCAGGGAATGCTAATCAGCAGCTGTGCTGAGCTGTGGCTCCTGCATCCGTTATTGATTGTCCGCCCAGTTTTGTTTGTCTTCGGGTGCCTGTGGGAATCCTCCTGTAGTCCAGGGAGTCAATGACAGCGCAGCACAGAAAGACAATCAGCCCAGGAGCAGCAATTAGCCCTGGGCAGCTCCGTCTTGCAAGAAAACACATTTTCCTGGAGCATGTTCCAACAAATTTGTATGTTCCAAACATGGTAGTCGCACTCGACAAAGGCATTGATGTATTCAGACACGATGTTTTACTTTGTCTTTCAACTGGTTTTTGAACAGTTTTTATTTAAAAATGCATTCAAATTAAAATTGCATTTTTAACATGTCTTTTTTTGTCAGACGATGAAGGACATGTACAGCAAAATTGAAGCAATTCTGAGCATTTTTTTTTAAAATTCAAATCATTGTGAATCATATTTTGAAAAAAAATATTGGAAAAAGAGAGTATTTGGGACATAAAATAACACTCTGGGTGGGTAACAATCTCTCTGATCCGCTCCATTCAAATGCAATTTTTCCTCGTCTCATTTGACATTTGGCTCAAAACTCTGGATGGCTCTAATATTGCTCGCCATTTTTGTTGGGCCTCTAGTTTATGGTACGGTCCCGAATACAACTGTCAATGAACGATGGCGAAGCATCAGCAGAATCTTTGGGATTTCATGACGCCGCCCGATTTTTTAAAAGAATTATTAGCGTGGTCATGAAAGTAGACGGTGTAGAATGGCCCCATTTTTCCTACCACTGAGCTCCTGGGTGGCTGGCCCGTTTTTGATATTCCTATTTTTTTTTTTTTAATCGAAAATGAAGCAAAGACATAATGAATGTTTAAACTGATTTCCTAAGAGTTCCTCTTAGGCACAAGGTGTTTCCCGGATGTAGTTTTTGAAAGCCGTGCCGCTCAAATATAAAAAATTATTTGTTTTTCTATAGTAGTTTAGAAATTGATACATAAATAAAGCAGTCCTTTTAAACTCTTTTCATTTTTAGTTTTAATTTGAAAATGAATGATGCGCAGGTATTTCCATTTTTTTTTCTTTAATGTTGCGTTTTGCACAGGCGTGTGGGAGAAACTCGTGGAGCGTGGAGACTGTCTCGCCTGCGTGGAGTTTGATATATGCTATATGGGCGAGTTTTGATGGAAATATAACACCATATCAGAGGCAATTTTCTTATATGTAATATATAAATGATTTGTCTATGGATGTTATTGAAATTCTTTTACATCACTGATATTAATGATCTTTATATTACCTGAAACTATATTAATATTTGATTTTAAGTCCTGAACCGGATATTGATAATTCATGTAGAGAAAATGGTACGGTCGAGCCGGGGTGGGATTATATAAGTTCGCTTCCTTCCACCCCCTTTCAAGCGATCTATTTGTGATTGATTATGTGATGTTATTTCATCAGAATCAGAATCAGAATCAGAATCAACTTTATTGCCAAGTACAATTGAACATATACTAGGAATTTGTCTTGGTGATGATGGTGCATTCATGAATAAATAGAAACAGCAAATATTAAGTAAGAACAGAACAGAAGGGATATTACAAATATATAAATATATATATATATATATATATAGACACATACACGCACATATATACCTATATATTTATATTATTATTATTGTTATGTAAAATATAATTAATATTATTAATGTCATTTAAATTTATATACATATATATAAATATATACACATACACACATTAAATAATAAACAATAAATAAATAAATAAATACATAAAATAAAAATCTTCATGTATTATAAAATTCATGTATTATATCCTGATTGCTTGAAATAAACCACTTCATTCATTCATTCTTTCATTCATTCATTCATATGTCCCAGAAAATAACAGCTTAAAAAAAAAAAAATGGCTAAAAACAACATCATAATAATTGAAAGATCTTTAGGAATATTTTTTAAAATAGATCAAAAGATAATATTCATAGTGGTTGTTTAAGCAATTTTCGTTTACCCATAAGGCTGCATAACCACCTATATTTTTTATTATATGAAGCTTCCCAAATATGACCAGAAGAGACACACACAAATAAATAAAATTCTTTGGACAATGTTTGCATAACCCATGTAGGTATCGTACATTCTGCTGCGTGTCTGCTTGCCTCCAGACTCAGACTTACACGTCTCCTTTGGTCAGTGCTACAGCAGCAGACACGAAGCAACAGAGGCACACCAGGCCGGAGAGAGTGAGGACAGAGGAAAGCCTCCCCTCATCACACAAGCGCCTCAAAGGTCCCGAACGGGCACGAGAGACCCGGCAGGCAAACAGAATACCTGGATTTGGTTTTATGTGGGGTGTGTGAATGTCGTAAAATCATCAATATTTATCAGCAAAGACAAAAGTCTTCTTATTTAGCACAAATATTCTAAATTGGACTAGTTTTCCAGGATGTGTGAGTCACTCATGTTAGAAATGGTGGGAGAGAAAACTCTCACTGAATGCATGCAGCAGGATAAGATACTGCTTCAAAGTGACAGCCTCGCATGTGTGTTCGCCTGCATTTTAGGTTTATTTGCAGGTTGTTTTGGTCTTTGTTTCAGCTCGCTCCTGAGGTAAAAGCAGTGGTGACCGTCAAATGTGGTTTACAGAAACCAGGTGACCTTTTCAGTTCAATGCGGGGAAGTACTTTCTCCCTGGTCAGAGTGGTCACCGCAGTGACTTCCATTTATCACTAATTTATCATTTTTACCAGATGTATTTAGTTCAAACGTACAGGCAAGTTGGGATTAAGTTTCACAAAATTTTGCTTAGTTCAGAAATATGTTAGAAATTAATTATTCGAGAACTAAGACCAATAAATCATGGCTCAAAATATTGAAATATAGTACGTGCCATCAAAATATTACAAAAAAATATAGTTGCATGAATAAAAAAAGCATCTAAAATGCTTATTGAAAAATATGTATGGTAGATATTCACTTTTTTGGGATGTAATTAGAGGTATCATTCTAGCAATAAACAGCAGGTATTATATAAATGTATTAGTACTTACATTGATTGATCAACATTAACATCACCAGGATATTTAGTACGTTTTTATCTAAAAATTGCCTTTAAAAATTAAACATAAACAAAAGCCAAGTGTTTATGAATGTTTCTAATGTTCAATTAAATAATCATATTTAAACAAAGAAACTGTTTACATTTATTCAATTGGAATTATTCAGATTTTCTTCTAATATGATTTTTGAAGACTTTATCCTTCAAAAACTGATTCCAGCTGTGAAAACAAAAAAACATGGGAAAAAAAAAACTAGAAGAGCAATTTCAAAAAAGGAAAAAAAAAATAATAAAGACAGAAATGTAAAAAAAAATAATATAAAAATGAAAAAGAACAAAAAAAGAAAAAAGAAATGCAAATTTCGACTCCTCGGGTTCTCCAGGGTTAAACTAAATTATAAGGGTAAAAGGGTGCAGTACCTGCAAGTAACTTATGAGTAAAAACAGTCATTTTGATAGAAACTAAATATTGGACTGGCAGCCAATCCAAAGAGACCAGAATGTGGGTTATACTCAAACTTCTTCTTAGTGCCACAACAAATCTAGCCGCTAAGCTTTGAACAAGCTGCAGCTCAGCAACCACAATATTGATTTAGAAAGTAACATCTTTGAAATTAAATATATAAAGTGGTGTTAATTAATATGTTCATAAAATCCTGAAAACATTATTTATCCTGTATGAGTGAACGATGGTAGTTCATTGTTGTTCAAGTATAATTCAGACTTAAACCATGTAAAAGTTTCAAAAACAAACTTTTTGTCAGTAATTTTAGGTTCATTTTTCTATATAGTTTTCTATACAGTGTTAGGTCCATTTTACCAGCAAAAAATTAAAATAAAATATCTATCTTATAACTCAATAAGTCAATTATATAATTTTTTTTATACCAAACTTTGATTAATTACCATTTTTTTCTGATGAACAAATAACAGTCAATAATTTAAAATAAAATCATTCATGTGAAGATGGTTGATGAAATAAAGTTAATTTTTTGAATTGTAATTCAGTACTTGTCATAATGTTTATTTTTATTGTATTTTATTTCTATTATAATAGTTTTGACTGTTTTTTCAAAGGGAATTCCTGGTAAAATAAAAGTTAAATTAAAAAATAATAATAAACTCAAGGCTCATCATGAAGTGATCACCGCTATAAAGCTATTTTATGTGTAATAATATTTGTGCTACATTTGAAACTCTTTTAACTGAGTGACTGATGTGAGCGGATTCAGAAAGCTGTGATTGGATAAAATTACGCAGCAGAAGTTGTTTCTTTTAACTGTTAGCACATTGAAGACAAAAACAAACTCATAATTTATTCATACGAACCGTGTTTCCTACTGAGGTGCACAGAACGCCTTTGATAAAATCTGCTGCCACGCTGTGCGGACTACCTGCGAATGCGAGATTGGAGGGGAAAAAGGCAGGAGACGAGAAATATTTGGACTTTTTTTTTTTTTTTGGGAGGTCACAAGGAGAGGAGGAGGACTGGAGTAGGCAAATGAAAACTGGGGGGAAGAGGAGTGAGTCACTCTCGCTATCTCCTCTGACAGCTGTTTCCATCTAACAAGCATGCAGCTCTGCTCAATCCAAAGCAGTAGTAGCAGAGTGCATGGTGTCAATTGAAATGGTACATAACACATGCAGAATGAAACAATTTTGTGGCTTCAAAGGTAACTCAAGACCAGGACGGAGTTATGAATTTTATTCGAGCCGGCTCAAAACACCGTGCACACGTGCACCTACATGCTGAGATGAAAACACGTTTATTTAGGTACACGGCACGCCGGCCGCCTCAACCGGCGTGTTAGGGATTAAAAGCAGGAGGGTGCTATTAAAGTGGCTGACATGGGATGAAAAAAATTAAAGTAGTGGCCCTGCGGAGAGACGGTGAAAGTTGCAAAAATATATAAAAAAAAAAAAAAGGAGTTTTAAGTTTGTTGAAGGAATTTTAAAAACATTTATTTTTTAGCAAATGTTGTCTGGTTTCCATAACAAGTGTTTCATTTTTCTGGCTTAAAATCGACTCTTTAAACAAGACAGCGAGCAGAAACCATTAAATTGCTGCAAGCTTTCCAAACTAGCTTGTGAAAAGTTTGAGCCGAGTAGCAATTGCTACTGTGTTTGCCAAGTCAACACAAAGACTAAAATATATTGCTAAAAGCAAAGGACTGCCCATATGGCGACTGAGAAAAGCTAAATAGAGGAAGATGGAGGGATGTAATGCAGGCAACTCCATAGAAAACGGAGGGAAACTTGCTCCAGTTTTTAAGGTGAGACGGCTAAATAAAGCTCAGATCGGGACTCTGCTCACCGCGAATGTGTGTTGATGTGTGTGAGCCACGGCTCGGGACCTTAGGCTTCTGTGGTGGAAGTAGGCCAGAACGGTGGAGAAGCGGGATTTCTTAAGAGACCCACTTTGATGAAAATCACATTTTTGTCTCATTTTTCTAAAGACGGAGGACATACATGAAGAAAGTTAGGCTGAAAATTGGAGAACAGGACTGAGGACTGAGTAAACCCTACCACGTTTTTAGAGGAACTACTGTCACCAATCATGAGTGAGCTTGTTCAAAAGCCACACCCCTACCCAAACAAAAGTAAGCACGGAAGTACGGAATCAAAAATTTGAGGCGGGGCCAGCGGGAGCCACATGCTGTTACTGAGGCATCTGATTGGTCAGTTTATAACTTGAATAACTGGCGATAAAGAAAAAATATCTTTAATATCAGAGCAAGAATGGTTATTTAAAATGACTGAGGAATAAGTGTTTATTTCTCAATGGAAGATTGTGGGACTTCGGTCCACTTGCAACCCGCGGTACTTCCTATTTGGAACATGAGAAGGGAGGAGTTGCTCAGTTCAGTTCCTTCTTATACAGTCAATGGTACAAACAGTAAGGAAAAAAGATTAAGCTTGCTCCACCCACAACTCAAATTTCCAATGAACTCAACTCAACTATGTTCTACAGGGGTGGGCAAATATTTTGACTCGTGGGCCACAAAGGGTTCTAAAATTTGGCATAAGGGCCGGACAAGGAGCAGATGGAAGGAGAGATTTGGTAATGAACCTCATAAACTAAAAAAATAATATGGAATTTAGAGAAAAACATGCTTTAATTTGGATTCAAATTCACATATATTAATTTAAAAACAGAAAATTTGGGAGTTTTAATTTCTAAATTTTGATTTTTGTTCTCTTTTGGGTGATCCAATGGGTTGATGTTCTTCAGAGGAAAATGTGAACTCAAAGAAATGCTGCATTTATGTGGTGTAGGAATAATCCGAAAGATCACCATCTGACTCAGAAATGAACACACACGAACGTCAGAGAAACAACACCATTCATGGGAAGAAACCAGAAATACAGTGAAAATAAAACAATAATTAGGATTTTTGATTCAATGTATTGTAATTTGGAGGGCCACATTAAGTAGCTTAAGGGGCCGCATGTGGCCTCCAGGCCGTAGTTTGCCCACCCCTGTTCTAGAACATGGGTCCCCAACCTACGGCCCACGGGCCGAATCTGGCCCAGCCCCCCTCAAGCTGTTTTGACTAAATTTGACATTTTTCCAGTCTTTTACGCTAATTTGGCATTTAGCTAATATTTCAGCTACATGCTAGCTGTTTTGACTAATTTAGACTTTTTTCAATTTCTTGTGCTAATTTACAATTTAGCTGATATTTTAGCTTTATGCTAGCTGTTTTGGATAATTTAGGTGTTTATTTTAAGCTAATTTGGAAATTAACTGATATTTTAGCCTTATGCTAGCTGCTTTGGCTAATTTAGACTTTTTTCAGTTTTTTATGCTAATTTGAAATTTAGCTAAAAATTTTAGCTTTATGCTAGCTGTTTTGGCTAAATTAGAATTTTTTCTTGTTTTCAGGCTACTTTTGCATTTAGCTAATATTTCAGCTACATGCTAGCTGTTTTGGCTAATACAGAATTGTTTTAATTTTTTCAGCTAATTTGGCACTTCAATAATATTTTAGCTTGCTATCAGCTTTAGCGTTTTCAGCTATCAATTTCAGCATCTTCAGCTATTAATCTATCGTAGGTAATGCTTTATATCTAGTCTTTAAAATGTTTTACTATTATTTTTTCTATGAAGACCAAAGAAATGAATAATTTAAATTTTAACGATGTGTGTCTTCCTGAAAAACCATAAATCTTTAAGTTTAGGCGGCAACTTTTCCTGTTAGTCTACAAACTGACCCCGGCTCCCTGTCAGAGAAGAAAACAGTTATGTGGCCCTCATAGAAATCAAAAAAGACTTTTTGATTTTGGCTAAAACCAGCATCATCATAATAAAAGAACACTGGGAACTATTTTACAATAGATCAAAAGCTGAGTGTAAATCTGACTGTAAATGTGCAGTCGGCTGGCTCTGACAGAACCGAGGCTTCAGTGTTGGAAATGACCATTAAAAGAGCAATGGGCGTAAAGTCTGATCCAGCCAGCTCACTGTGATTGTGTCTGTGTCTTGTCTAATCAGGAGCCTCGGCGTCTGCTCTTAGCTTGCAGTGATTACAGCTCAGCAGCCGAGCCTGACAACACACAGGCAGAGCGTAATCAAGTCGGAGAGAAAGGAGAGGGAGGTGTAATCAGCATTTCCCCTCCAATCAGCCCCAAAATCACTGTCTCTAATCTGTAGTCAGCCATTGATGGGTTTGATTGATAGGATGGATTTGTTATCTGGCTGTGGGGGTCTGCAGGGAGCAGAACAACAAGCAGGAGAATGAGGCACAGTCAGCTTATCAGCTATCGCTACATTTGTTACCGCTTCCCTTGTTGAGCAAGCAGAGCTTTTCCTCACAGGCTACAACGGCGGCCGCCCTATCATTTATCATACAGAAGAATTAAATGTGGACACTTCAAAGTACTTCCCCACACAAGGGTCCCCAGGGGCATGTGTTTTCTCCCTGTTTAAAACGGAAAGGTCCAATCCATCACCGGGTGTTTGTGAAGGAAACACAGAACACAGCAAGTATTTCTGGATCTGACAGAGCCCGTGTTACTCGTGTATTAATGACACGTGGAATCTGTTTGTAATTTGCTCGTCAGATACACGGGGAGGATAAGTGGAGAGAAGAATGCTCCGTGCAGCTGCAGAAACCTGCGCTCTGCATGAGTTTGATAAATCCTGCTCGTCTGCGTCGACCTACAGTAGAAAAATCCCGACAAATGCTCATACCCATATGCTCGTTTTTAATCAGCGTGTGATGAATGGGCGGCATTGATTTTATTTAAAAAAAAACAATAGCAGTGGAGAAAAATGGCCTGTTGGAGACAGCGAGCGGCTCTAATGCGACACGTGCCGTTCTGTTGTGCTGGGATGTTATTAAAATTAGGACAATAAAGGTTTTTTTATAATTACAAGTAATTTAGAACAAAAACAAACATCTGTTTATGTTTTTTTCTGTTTGCCTCATCAAACTAGTTTTCTCTGCAAATTATTAAATACTTGCAAAGATTAAAACTTTGAAGTTGTTTTAATGTATCTGTACTCTGAATCTTTACATCAACTTAGTCGAGATGGGTTTTTGTCAAAATCTAGAAATCAGGAAATTGGTTTAAAAATAAGTCAAATTCTTGATCTTAAAACTTGATTTAAGACTCAAACATTTTCATATTCATAAGACATTTAAATGCATTTTATTTTTAATTATGGGGCCTTTTTGAGTCTTATTTTTTCTACTTAACAATTTTCTCTCAACATTTATCTTTAAACAAGTTTTTTTGTGGTTATAACTGACACTCATCTTTTTAGTGAAAATCCATCTCATTTCTTTACAGATATATTTTTGATTATGTTAAACAAAATCAATATATGACAATACCTATTAGTTGCTGCTAGAAGATAAAGTGCACTGGTCATCTATTTGCAATTACTTCACTACTCTTCATCATTGATTTGTCATTCAGTTCTCCACGTCTCTGTTTGGTGTGATTCATGTGTTGTTCCTCTTTCGAGATTCCAGATTTCAGGGGGCTCGCCTTTGCTCCAGTCCTTGGCCGTGGACCTCGCCTCTGGCTCGTCTCACACCCTCACCTGTTGCCCACTTCCTTCTTTAACAGAACATCATCTGTCCATCCTGGGAGATGATCCCTCCTTCATGTGGACATCCAAGATGTTTTTTTTTTTTTTTTTTTTTTTTCCCGAATCTGTTTATTTATTTTTAGTTTTTTGGAGTTTTTCCTCACAGAGGAGGGTTCAAAAGGCAGGGATGCCCAGTTTAGTTTAGTCTGTTTATTTTAGCTTAACAATCAGCTATTGTTTATATTTTATGAGTGGTTTTACGTTTTTGGACATTGCGGTGTAAAGCCTGTTGAGACAACTGTATTGTAATATTAAGCTATATAAAGGAAAAATAATTCAATTGAATTAAACTGTAATTCTACAATGAACTTGAAGTTAAAAAAACTTGATTCAAAGTGCTGAATTTCATCATTTTTTTCTACAAAAATGACCAAAATTGAGATCAAGCTGTCGCATTTGTTCTATAACAAAAGATCAAACATGTAGAGACAAAATAAAAATGAATAAATCCACAATCAAGCAAAGACGTTGTCAGAACTTTGTGAATAAAAGCCTAAAAAGGCGAAGCTCCATTGAACTACATAGAAAGAATTTCCAAGGATTTATTCCAAGGTGTTTCACAATTCTGTACATTTTAAACCAAATGCTAAAACTTTTAAATTGATTCAAGTTAAATTTTGAATGAATTTTATATAATGGAAACAGCTGATGTCAGTGGAGAATTCACCATTCAGTTCAGGGTCAGTGAGTTCAAGTCTTTTATTAGGATGAGCACATTTATACTCAGATGGTAATTTCATTTTATTCACATTTTGTTCTAAAACAACTCAGTTCCATTTATACAAAACTAGTTTTTCTATTCCTGTATTAAAATGAACTACAACTGGGTCCAAAAAAATAAAAGACATTAAACTTTTTCTCAGTACTCATAAAAAAAAATAATAACGTAATATTGGGATGTATTGCATCAAACTATTAAACAGTTTGCTTATTTATATTTTAGATTGTTTTTCCTTATTTAAAATGTGTGTAAAACTCCTTATTTCTAGATTCTGATATCTTTTTTTTTTAAGATTTTAAAGAATTTAAGGGATTTTCTTCTTAAAATTTGTGTTCTTTTTTCAATTTTAGATTACTTTTTTTATGCACAAATGCATATAAAACATAAAATTCAATAAAAAAAATAAAAATTACTTTTTTTTAACAAGAAACAATGAAACCTGATGTGAATTTCATGGGTTAAAACACTTTCCGGCATCTTCCTGGACACCATCTCTGCCCACCAACTTCTCTCAAAATAGAATTCTCACTCGCTGCTCCAAGTCGAGGAGGAGAAAGCCGCGTTTGTGAAGAGTCTTCTGTAAATGGCTGAAATAAAATACGATAAACATGAAGCATGTCATTAGACTGGACACGGAAAACGGAGACTGCTCGGCAGTCTGCAGTTTTAAAGATAAAATATTTAACTTTTGTGACGGCTGAAAATAGAGATCCGTTTAGATATTCCAGAACATGACACCGCTGGTTTAAAGGAACGTCTCCGGGATGAGATGCACGCTTAAATCAGAAAGTTCTGTGCGGGAACTTTGATGAAACCGGCACGCAGCTAGATTCCCCCGTGACAACTCCGTGACTAACCAGAACTAAATACCAGTGACAGGATTTTGAAGATTTGGAAGTCAACAAGTAAACCTCACCCTGAGCTTGCACATCAAGCGTACAGAGCCAGTAATGCTCACCTTGAGCTAGAGAGCAGCAAATAGTCTCAGCAGCAGCAGCAGTCAGTGCGCGTTTATGACCACGATGCTGCAGAGGCAGCGCTGAGGAGTGTGTGAGGGCTCTGTCCAGATCCTAATGGGATGTTCTTGTTGTTGCCAGAGGATGAGTCTTATCCTGTGTTCTGGACTACAGATCAAAGAGGGCCTGGCCTCTGCAGAGCTGCACCAGCTGCATGCAGTGAGGAGATGGAAACATGTCTGAGTTGCAGGATGTAAAAAAAAAAAAAAAAAAAATCATAGATGATAGATGGAAAGGGACCGCTTTTTTTCTCCTGTTTTTCGGCAAAGAAAACCAAAAATAGTTATTGAACAAAAATGAAAACCATTTGCAACTGCTCTGACTTGAACGCCAGACGATGTTGCAGGTCATCTGCCGGTTCACAAGCGAGCGTGTCTTCAACTCTCCTCAACTCGTCATCTTCTCAAAGTCGTATACAAGCGACTTTGATCGTAAAGCTACTGCAAAACAGCAGCAATCCAGCAAAACTTGACACAGAAGAAAAATCTAGAAGGCGGAGCTTGAAGCTGTGGGAGCTAAGCTAACTCCTCCGCTTCTTATGGGTTCGGGACACAATCTAAGAAACCTTGACATTGATTGACAAGATCAACAGCCAATTAAAACACGGTGAACTGTAGGGCTGCCACAAACGATTATTTTAATAGTCGACTAATCATCGATTAATTTTTCCGATTAGTCGACTAATCGGATCATGGACAAAGTGGATGTAAAGAAAATCTGAAATATGATTAGCTTTAAAACAAAAAAATCCTAAATAAGCTAAAATCGCTAGCATATAGCTGAAATATTAGCTAAACTCCAAATTAGTCTAAAAAACTGTAAAAATTCCAAATTAGCCAAAATAGCTAGCATGTAGCTGAAGACATAGCAAAACTCCAAATTAGCCTAAAAAACTGTAAAAAAAATCCCAAATTAGCCAAAATAGCTAACATGCAGCTGAAATATTAGCTAAACTCCAAATTAGCCAAAAAAACTGTAAACATTTACAATTACCAAGCTAACATGTATCTGAAATATTAGCTAAACTCAAAATTAGCCTAAAAAAAAACTGTAAAAATTCCAAATTAACCAAAATAGGTAGCATGTAGCTGGAATAATAGAAAACTCCAAATTAGCCTAAAAAGCTGTAAACATTTAGAATTAGCTAGCTAACATGTAAATGAAATATTAGCTAAACTCCAAATTTGCTTACAAAACTGAAAAAATCCTAAATTAGCCAAAAGAGCTAATATGTAGCTGAAATATTATCTTAATTCCAAATTAGCCTAAAAAACTGAAAAAGCCTAAATTAGCCAAAATAGATAGCATGAAGCTAAAATATTAGCTAAACTCCAAAATAGCCTGAAAACCCTTAATAAATGCCAAAATAGTCTAAAAAGCTTGCAGAATGTCATTATAACTTTCAACTTTACTACAGTCTGACTCCACATATTATAAAGTAACGACTAATCGACTATTAAATTAGTTGTCGACTATTTTAATAGTCGATTAGTCATCGATTAGTCGACTAATCGTGGCAGCCCTAGTGAACTGTAAAAAAAAGAGGAAAGATTTTTATGAAAAAAATCTGCAAAACAGCAAGACTACAAAACATGAACCAAGGAACTACTAAAGTGTAATTTGAGCTTTTTGGGTTTCATGTTGGTTGTAATAATATCATGAATTAAAGCTTCTTTTTTTTAAAAAAAAAGTGAAATAGACTTGAAATGGCCTGTAATACAACTCCAAAAATGTGGCATATTTTTCAGGGTCAGCTAAAGATAAAGTGGAGAATCGAGGCTTTTTCACATCCAGCTTGTAACGTGGACGCGCATAAAGCCCCCTCTGTCATGGGTCAGAGGTCGTGTCAATGTGGCATCCATCTTTGAGGGAAGAGTGGCAGCCAGCTGCACGAGTGCCGGTCCAGTGCAATGATACAAACATGTTTGGCGTGATAAATCTCAGGGGCCAGACGAGCGTGATGCTCGGCCACCAGCGCGAGAAAGCACAATCCTGCGCACAAACCGGCGCGCGCGGCTCGGCTATGTCGTGTACCTGCCGAGAAAAAAAGATGCCCGGTGTCAACATGGATGAAAGCAGCCGCGGTCCCACGGTTCAACACTTTCCCTCCAAACCTTTGACAGAAGGGCTGAGTCTAAAAGAGAGGCTTGTTTCAAAGAGTTGAGTAATGTGTCGTACACACAGGGTCGTGTGAGTGGGATAAAAGGGAGCTTTTGAAATGTCAGAGCAAATGTAGAGATGTGCGATTTAGAGCAAAAAAACAAACTGATGTTACTACTGCAAGGTTTATGCTTCGGTGTGGTCATTACAGTTGAATCAATGCAATGCCATGAACTGCTCTACTTTCTTTGACTCTAGAATTTGTTGCAAAAGGATTCAAATATTTTAAGCAATAGTTACAAAGAACATGTCAAACACAAAACATTTCTCTGAAAAATAAGAAAAATACATAAATTTTGGTTGACTTCATTATCCTACAGTTGATCTCAGGCATTGACTGTATATACATGGACAGAGCGGCTGTGATGTCACCCATAGAGAAGGCCTAACCTCCGGCTCCAGCCAAATGAAGCCGATTCAGTCCCCATCTGGGTGCCACCATTTGGAACCGGTTGACTGCGATTGGTCAGACTCGGTCTGAGTCAATGTTTCCATGGCAACGACTGTCACCGATCGTGAGGGAGTTTGTTGGAAGTCCACTGAAAGCAGCATCTGAGAATCGGTCAGTCAAGCGCTCAGGGTGGGGGCCGGTGGTTACCACGTGCTTTTACGGAGGCTTCTGATTGGTCAGTTTAGAACTTGAATAATTGAAAGAAAATAACTGTGAAAATGTATCAAGGCAAGAATGGTTGTTCTGACCAGTTGAATGACTGAGTAATAGCGGTCTATTTCTCAATAGAAGTCTATGGGACTTCTATTGAGTTTCTATTTCTAACATGAGGAGGGAGGGGTCACTCTGTCCAGTTCTCATATTCAGTCACTTTAATGTTTGGACAAAAGTGTTTTTGGACAAAGGAAATAAAGAGTTTGCCAGGATATAATTGGAAACCACTTGTATCTAAATAAAACAAACAAACAAAAAAAATAATTTAGTTTTTACGAAACCAATTTCTGCAGACTTTATGATCTTATAGTTGTTTCAATCCACTCTAGGTATTTAAACAGACCTGTATGGAGCCCAAGAAAATGAAAAACTTTGATTGTATTGAATTAAACATTTTTCTTTTTAATGTTTTTTTAAAAGGCAGTGCTGCAATTACACACATTTCAAATTGAATTTTTAATTCCTAAGTGTGTGTGTGTGTGTATCTATATCTATATCTACATATATATATATATATATATATATATATATATATATATATATATATATAGTAAGAACTATATATTGAGGAAAAAGGTTAAAGTAAAAAAAAAAAAAACCTTCCTCGTGGTTTAAATCAATTCAACGGTTATTTAAAAAATAGATAAATGACAGTTTTACTATGAATTGATGGAACATTTCTATTAATAATGAATTTGTGAGCTCAAAAACAATATTTCAGCCACACATTTTGTGTCTCGGGGTATCCTTATGAAGACTGATTATTTTAAGTCCATCAAAAATGTACAGCATACTTCCAGTGGGGCTGCATGGTGGTGTAGCGGTTAGCATGGTTGCCCCACAGTGGTTTGAATCCCAGCTGGGAACTTTTGAGTTTTCATTTTCTCTTTGTGCATCCGTGGGTTTTCACAATCCAGAAAACAAAATTCTTGATTAATTGTTGACTCTAAATTGTCCGAATGTGTGAGTTTGAGTGTGTGTGGTCCTGAAACAGACTGGTGACTTATTCGGGGGTGGCTGGGATGCAGAAGATGGATGAATTGATGGATGGATATATATTCTCAGTAAACTTATCAATTGGCACATAATGATTATTTTAGTTTTTTTTTTTTTTTTTTTTAAAGAAAGAGTTTGTATTACATTGTCGCTGCTATTATTTCAATTATCAATATTGTTCAGTAGCTTCACTGAAAAACAAGTTATGTTACATGAATGTATCAGTTTTACAATCATGATAGAATAAAAGTTTAGACGCTTTTATTTACTTGATGAAGATTAGATGAAAACAACCGTCTGTTTAAACTTGATTGTTGAGCTTTTATTGGCTCCTCCTGCAGGAACGATTGTGTTTGATTGACCTTCATGACTGCAGATGAACAGTTGAGATAGTTAATGGTGCATGTGGTGGGAAATAAACTGGACAATCAATGACGTTCAATGACAAGATACAAAGAGAGTCTCTACAATAAAAAATAGAAAGTTAATTTATCAAATATGAATCTTAAATTAATTAGAGTTTGATTTCTCAGATCATTTACTGTAAATATTTAAATGTAAACTACTAAAGTTTAAAGATTAGGAAAAACAGGGAGATATAGATAAATACATAATAGGAAAAAAGAAAGAGAAATCTCAATTAATATGGAAATTGTAAACCCACGCATTCCTTTAAAAAAAGATCATTTACATTTTTTTTTTTAGATCAACGAATTATCACTTTATTTTTTTTTAAATAGCTACTTTAAAAAAAAAGACAGAAAGATCATATTATCACAAACGACATCAATTTGCAGTAAACTTGATTCATTGACCACTAGAGAGGAATTAACATGTCGTCCTATCAGGATGCGAGGAAAACATTCTTTTCAGGAACATTTAATGTGGATAGAAGGAAAAGAAACTAAAAGATTACATTGTTTTGTGACCGCTGAACTAGAACTATTGCTAAGCCGAGCCGGATTCTCTGACAGGAAAAGACTTATAAAGTTTTTTTTAACAACAGAAGTGCTAACCTGGTGGGATAACTCAAGCCAGAGCAGCAATGCTTGAAAAGAGACGAGAAGGGAGAGAAAGTCTAAATCTGAAATGACTCAGGTTCTTTTTCTGGTTAGAAAAAAAAAAAAAAAAAAAAAAAGTCATCTTTTCTTTTTACTGGGCGTCATTTGTTCATGTATTTATAGATCAATAAAGTCTGTTAAGCCGGAAAAATATTTAAAAATTAGAGTCTTTTGTTAATTTGTGAAAATGCATGTATACGTTTGTTCTTGTTTACACTTTTCAAGTCCATTTCCTTAGAAAAAAAAGTGTTTTGTTGTTTGTAAAGAAGCTTGAAAAAAAGTTAAAAGATGAGAACTTCCGGCCAATTATTAAAGATGAATAAACTATGTTTTTTTTTTTGTTTTGTTTTGTTTTTTGCAACCAGCTCCAGCAGGGGGAGGGACTTCTAACTATTACGGTAATTTTTGGGCGCCGTGTTTTTTCCCTGTTGCCAGACTCTCTTGGCAAAATAACGCACAATCAGGAAAACATTGCAACAATTACAGACCAAATAAAATTCATCCAGTAATTTTTTTTAGCTGATAGTTTTTAAAAATGGTCTAATTTAGATCATTCTGGAAAGTCACTGTGTGAGTCGTTACATTACATGAATAGCAGAAATTTTCCCTTTTTTATATTTATGATTTTCTAGTTTTGTCCATGTAAAATAACTGGTGATTTATTATAGAAAAATTAATTTTCAAACTAAAAACTGAAGTTGTACTCTGCGTTCTGCACACCAAAACTCGCTTCTTGTTTGGCAGAGTGAAACAATAGTGAACGAGGAGAACGAGAGGGATGCAGTGAAGCAAATGTAATTACAAAAAGGCAACGCAAGCTGTGCTTCCCCCAAGTCTCTCTGACCCACATGGAGGGAGTAAATCAGAGCTTATCGGGGGGCCGCAGAATGAAGAAATCTTCCAGTGGTGGTTGCAACTGTGCTCTGCTCCTTTTAGATTTGACATTTTACAAAGATGACATACAATGTCGGCCGGAGGTGACGCTGGAAAGGAAAGCTGTTCATTCACACGAGAATGTGAACGGACGGTTTGGGATTTTTTTTTTTTTTTTAAGATAAGTTAAATGATTAAGGAAGATAAGTGCTACAAGTTCTTATTTACTAAAATGACTAGAAACAGGAAGTAGATAGTATCTACTTCCAAATTCTGTTATTAATTTGCTGCAGCAAGATGAAGAGGAGGAATGTGTTCCGCAAATCAATTAGTAAAGTACTACTTCAGAATGAACCACCTATCCTCTAACTCAGGGGTGGGCAGACTTTTTGATTTGTGGGCCAGAAAGGGTTCTAAAATTTGGCATCAGGGCCGGACAAGGAGCAGATGGAAGGAGTGATTTGGTAATGAACCTCATAAACTAAGAAGATAATATGGAATCTAGAGAAAAACATGCTTTAATTTGGATTAAAATTCACATATATTCATTTAAAAACAGAAAATTTGGGAATTTTAATTTCTAAATTTTGATTTTGGTCTTTTTTTGGTGATCCAATGGGTTGATGTTCATCAGAGGAAAATGTGAACTCAAAGAAATCCGAAAAATCACCTTCTGACTCAGACGTCATATACAAATGCCAGAGAAACAACACCATTCATGAGAAGGAACCAGAAATACAATGAAAATAAAACAATAATTAGGATTTTTGATTCAATGTATTTTAATTTGGAGGGCCAGATTAAGTAGTTTAGGGGGCCGCATGTGGCCCCCGGGCCGTAGTTTGCCCACCCCTGCTCTAACTCACCGTTTTCCTGCATTTTGGGTCCACTACCACCAGTACCTAACATGGTTTAAGCCTTTACATTCTCTCTTCAACCGTATAAGCCAGGAATAGGCAACTCCAGGCCTCGAGGGCCGCAGTGTCTGCATGATTTCAAGATTTCCAAGCCCTACTCATGACTGATTACCTGGTTCAGGTGTGTCCAGCCAATTAGAACATGCCAGAGCAGGATATGTTGAAAAAAAAAGAGGAGTGCGGGCCTCGAGGCCTGGAGTTACCCATTCCTGATTTAAGCGACTAACGTAACTCCAGTAGATTGTGAAGTGGAGAAAAGCAGCTTTGTGCTGTTATGTAACTTCTGAAAATGATGTAAATCAACTCTGACATGGAGAAAAGCAGTTTTTCATATTGGTTTGGCACCGAAATGCAACATTTTTCTCCCCGTAAGAATCAGTTGATTCAGCAAATAAATGATGAGTTACAGTAGATCAACAGTGAAGGAGTTTAAGGATATAAGGGTTAAGTGATAGTGGATGAAAAGTAAAAGTTGCCAACCAGACCACACTCGTCAACAGTAATAAGAAATGTTTTTCTTTTGCTGTTTATTACCTTATAAACTATTTTTTTTAAATATGTTTTCTAAATGTGCTCTACCACTTAGTTTAGCTGGTAAAGAAAATAGTGTTGAATCATGATGTTTCTTTAAAGGAGTTCTAGTTTCTTAGAGATGTTCTCCTGAAATGTTGCATTTTATGTGACAATTGTGCATTTTGTCTGTTTTTGCTTGTCAGTAAAGGGCATTAAAGGGTAACCAAACAGGGGAGTTGGAGGCTGACTCCATTCTCAGCCCAGATTTGAAAATTGTCAAAAAGGGGGCAGGGCTAGTGGAGTTGAACTGAGCCTCAAGTCACTATAACTAACTGTCACTATAAGTGACAGTTAGGCTAGCTTTATGTAGCGTATGCTAGGACTTCAACATGGAGAGTGGTACTGGGCAAAATGAGTTACCTGTAACACCAAAGTTCTTGCACCATTTACAGCTTAGTTTTTAAATATAAATAAAAATGGAAATATACCACAGCATCAATCGTTTTCTAAGCTTTATGTCGAGCCCTGGTTTGTGAAAATCGGTCAAGTGGAGCTAGCCCGATTTTTGTGGTTACTGCCTGCATGCTAACTGAAGGCAATACACCTGACTGCGAGCCATGCTAAAGCTAACACAACAACAACCGACCGTTACAAAATCAAAGATGGGCGGGGCTTTTATACTGAAGTCGGAGAGCATGATGATGTCAAACTTCAGGTACTTACACCTGTTGACCAATCACAAAATTCAACCTTGTTTCAACCTGTAGGAGGCAGCAGACGGTTTTTGACTATATTTTCAGGAATTAAACAAGTTTGTCAAAAATTTGGCAACAACCAGCAGACAGCACTTTGAAAGCCCCATTTATAGGGGTCAACAGACAAAACTAGTTGATTTAATGTTTGGTTACCCTTTAATGGTTTCTGTCATGATATAAAACTTAGGTTAAAGTGTAAAAATGTCTATTTGTCCAAACAAAGCACCACGCATCTTAAAGCTATTTGTATTTTGTTCTGACTGTTTCCTATTTGACATTCAGGTAAAATTATTAGGACATTTTTTTTTGTCCCTCTTCATAATGACAAGTTAATTTTTTGAATACAATAAGGACTGTTTTGCAGCTCATAATTTATATGCTTAACTGTCAATATCAATAAATTATGGGGTGCCGTTTGTAAATCAGAGATGTCAAATTTTTACATCAATGTTTTCAGATATTTAGCGTGTTTTAGGAGAAAAAAAACAGGTTTTGTTTTTCAAATGCATTTTCTCACCCTTTAAATTAATATATTTATAAATGTTACATTTAATAACTAAATATTTAGTTAACCAACTAAATATTTAATTTTAAGCTAAATATTTAACCTACAAACTAAATATTTGAGTTTTGCAATTAAATATTTAGTTTGCTCATTAAATATTGAAATCTAACCTAAATATTTATTTTTTCAAACTAAATATATAAGTTTTGCAGCTAAATATATAGTTAGGATTTAAATATTTAGATTTGAGTTAAATATATAGTTAGGATTTAAATATTTAGATCTCAGTTAAATATATAGTTAAGATTTATATATTTAGATTTCAGTTAAATATATAGTTAGGATTTAAATATTTAGATTTGAGCTAAATATATAGTTAAGATTTATATATATATAGATTAGAGCTAAATATATAGTTAAGATTTATATATATAGATTTGAGCTAAATATATAGTTAAGATTTATATATTTAGATTTGAGCTAAATATATAGTTAAGATTTAAATATTTAGATCTCAGTTAAATATATAGTTGAGATTTATATATTTAGATTTCAGTTAAATATATAGTTAGGATTTAAATATTTAGATTTGAGCTAAATATATAGTTAAGATTTATATATTTAGATTAGAGCTAAATATATAGTTAAGATTTATATATTTAGATTTGAGCTAAATATATAGTTAGGATTTAAATATTTAGATTTGAGTTAAATTTACATTTACATCTCTGATTTACAAAAGGCACCCCATAATAAATGTTTATCCATTTTGCATAAAAAAGCTGAGGCAAGACAAAACTCGTCGACAAATCAACAATTCATAGTTTGCCAAACAATGTAAAGTTCGTAAACCTACTATGAGTCTACAGAACTCCATTGTGCATATACAAAAAATGCCCTCTTTGGACAAAAACAGAAATTCAGAATCAACGCCGCAGCCTCCAACCTTCAGGATGCAGTCCACCTTAAACGCTGATTCACCGGAGGTAATTATCAAAACGGCTCTGGAGGAACTGAAAGACGAAGGAAAGCTGAGAATGACCGTTAAACACAGAGAACGGGGATACATAAATGAATCCTTAAAAGAAATATGGCTCATATTATTTCTTTCTGCTCTCCTGACAGGGCTGTAAGTCATGGCCAGGAAAGGACCAGGGGAAATAGGCTAAGTAGCCGGCCATCTCTTGTCTGTTTCCAAGTGGCTGAATAGATATTAGGATTTTACAGGCTATTACACACCATAATTGCACAGAATATTGAATTTTAGGCAGTTTTTTCTGACTCTTTCCTTTTATTTTTTGCTTCAACTTAAAAATAACATTTCAAGTCTTAAAAGGTTTTCCATTTAATGTTGTTTGTGACACGCAATGACAATCTATGGTTTTCAATTCAACGGGAGCGCACAACTAATTGAATGGCTTATAAAACCTTTGCAGCTTTAGATATTAATCTAAGCCAATTAGGCGAGTGGCCGTTTGAGGATTGGAAATAATCCTTGAATGAATGTTAGAGTGCACAACAAGTCTGCATAAAAAAATAGTAACATGCCTTCCCACCTCTTCATACACACGTATTTAAAAAAAAAAGTAATTCACTTTTTTTGTTACTTTTGTGTTGACCTGAAGACGTTTTGTTTGCTCAACGATACCTCCACAATGCATGGATTTTATATGCAAAGCAAAACTTTAGTAAAAGTTTGACCTTTTGTGAGCTTTTTATCTTGTCCTGCACAATGTTTGATATAAAAATATTGCATATTTATGCTTGTGTTCATGGCAAAAAATAGACAGAACTTAAATTTATTATTAAAAAACTGAAGGTCATGAAGGCAAATCCAAATTTCTTAAAGTCTAAAGTAAGATCTAGGTTTCGATCAGTAGAAATCGAGTCCACATGGTTCTTTAACTGTTAAAGGTTGCCGACCTCTGTTCAATCCATGAAGGTTTGTAGAGATGAGTGGTTGCATCTTCAAGGGGAACCCAAGTGGTTTTACAGTTCCATTGTGGCTCCTTCCTTTAAGTAACACTCCAACTATATTCCTTTCTATTGTACTTACACATGGTCTTTTAATTATGATTATGCAGATTTTGTCCCAAATAAAAACTCCAGTGTCATTTTAAAGTCATATTTTATGCACATGAGCAGGAGATTAATGCGTTAGCATTAGCCGTTCTATTGGAAATTCTGTTAAATGTTAGCATCAAGCCGGCGGACTTTAGCTTTATGTGCTAGATTGACCTATATTATTATGAATCGATTATTGATCTGTCAAGCTTGAATCAATTCAAATCAATGAATTGATTTGATCGACCCAGCGATATCACAAACACGAGCTTTCTCAAATGAAGTGTTTTTTTCTGCTCCTGACCCATTTTATTTTTTTTTAATTTATTTAACCTTTATTTATACAGGTTGGTCGATTGAGAACTATTTCTTATTTACAACGACGACTGAATAAAGATCCAGCAGTAAAATTAGAACAGGAGTAAAAAAGCACACAGATTAAAATATAAACTTCTGACAGCAATATTTTTAAAATATTTACATAAAGTCTACAGGAGGCACCCCAAGTTATAATTAAAATAAAGACACTTAAAACAATAAAAAATTTTAAGATGAAAATAAAAAAAAAAAAAAAGGCAAGCTAATAACACCTGCATTCATCCCTAATCACATCTATTAAAGATGTCTTAAATGCAGCTAATGAGACCAGGTTACGCAACTTCAGGGTTTTCTGCAGCTCGTTCCAATCATAGGAGGCAGAAAAAGAAAATGAGGAGCGGCCAAACATGGTTCTAACTCTGGGTACAACCAAGGTGAGAAAGACACTAGAACGCATCACAATTTGAATAAAGAAATACTCAGAAAAACTGCTTTCATCCTAAATTCTTTATTATGTCCTCCATCATGAGTAAAAAATACTAAAAGAACATGACTCTGCTTCATCTGTTTGCTTGCTGCCTGCCCTGACCCTCCACTCTCTTCTCGGATGACCCCATGCTCGTGATGAACTTCTGACTCTGATCTAGTTTTGTTGACTTTTAACTGTTCTTAGTTCCTGTCTGAACAGATAAAGCTGCTCCGCGTGGAACCAGACGTTTGTGACAATACGCAAGTGTCCATATGGGACCTGTAGGACGTCCACAGGAACTCATTCCTCATTTCCAACAGTCAGATTGCACACATTGAGCAACACGTATTCCTTAAACAGAACTAACAGGGTCCCTGCACAGTCAGCAGGATTTGAGGTGGTTAAAAAAAAAAAAATCCATACAACACACCTGTGTGTCACCTACTTCACTGATACGTGTTCACTTTGACCTGTCGTCCTCAACGTACACATAGCAAATACTGTCAATTAATATTTTTGTTCTACTTTCTCATCGAGCGAGCTACAACCTTGATATTTCGTGCGCATAGGTTCACCCGGATAAGACTTAAAGCTGTCAATCTTAATGATTATTGATACTAAATCAGAGGTTTTCTCACCACTTACAACGAAATGTAGAATGTAATGTGGCCTTTTTTGTCAAAATTTTGAATTTACAAACCCTCTAGGATTTAATAGAGGTGCCCGAATTTAATAGACCAATTAAAACGACTAAATTAGGTTTGATAGAAAATGTAAATCTTAAAAAAACACTTGTTACGTTATCCAGCTGGCTGTCCTATCAATGTAAATATGACATTTTGTTAAAAGTCAATAAAAACGACTCCGTAAGACGGAGAGCCTGTCGATACTCGGCTGCTGCCTCAGGCGGCGCGGACACGTGTCGCCGGATGCGGCGCTTCCTTCAGCGATAAACCTCACCTCCATTTCCTTAGTTACCGCAGTGATAAATCTCATGACAGTAACAAGAGGGAACATTTTATTATGAGCGTTTTACTACTGAAGTCTATCAGTCTACCCTTCCTGATGAAAAATGACACTGGAGGAATACGCCGCTGAAATGTGATCCCAGGACGTCCTGACCGAGCATCCGAATGTGACGAGCCGGGAGTAAGAGCGAAGTGGGGAGAAGAGGGAGGCAGAGACAGATTGTAAAATGCTGATGGAGTGGCCTCGGCACGACCATTTATCAACATAATTAACCATAATCAGCACCATCCTCGGAGAGAGGTGGATGATGGAGGGACACCAATACTAAAATTACAGTTAAAGTGGCAGAGCTTGAATAGCTTTATTTAAATCCCTTTTCTTCCAATTATGTCACTTTTTTAACCAGAAACTTGACGAAAATGCTGAGATTTCTCATAAAGTTGTTTTAAAAATGTGTTGTGATGGGGTAAAAAAACCCAACTGACACACTGCTGGGCTGTCAGCTCGTCTTCATCCGGCGCTTCCTTCAGTCGTGGGGGTCAGCCGACACGGCGACAGATTATTTAAAACACAGAGCCGGCCCGCACGCCGTCCGCAGCCAGACTCCCTCTGCACATGCTGATCCGCTCGGCCTCATTCATTATTAACGGCCACATGCAGCCAGGGCCATGTAGGCCACTTTATGGGAGTTTAAAATTTAAATACTTTAGAATTCATGGATAATTTGGACGTTGACCTGACAGCAAGAAAGGTGTCCGACTGCATAAAGATTTAGAGAGTCGTAGAGGGAATGTTGCATTAAAGATTCTGTAAGTGACTCAAACTTACATTTTTTTGTTATTTCATCCAAGAAATACTTAAAATTGCACAAATTTTAACTTAAAGAAGAAAAATTGTTGAGAAAAATCCACTTTTTGAGCTTTTTAATGTACTGTTCATTCAAACCCCAAAGCGGTATTTTGATCCGTTCTCTTATTTCTGAGTAATCCTCTTAAAGCAACAGCAGCCCCTCCCATACCCACAGAACCAAGTGGGTCCTCACGTGATGACATCACAAGTTGAGAACTGCCCCCTCCAGATAGAGTCTAATGGAGAGACAATAGACTCACTCTGATGTGTTTGTGCGTAATTCTTGATTCATAACTTGTATAACTGTGCATCAGTAAAAAGATAAAAGGCAAAATACAATTTAAACATGCACAAATAAAAATTCCAAATTATTTAAATTTTTTTTAATTCTGTAATTTTTGCACTTGTGCACAAAATGTATTATATGAGCTACAAATCAAGAATTACGCACGCACAAATCCAAACAATATCAAGAATTATGAATGCACAGATTTGGAATACGCCTGCACAAATCCTTATTTACGCACAAATCAGTAATTAAGCATGCATAAATCATAGTGATATTTATTTCTCTCTATAAAGTCTGCTCCGCCCCCAGGTTGACACAAACACTGTCTTCGCAAAGCTAGCGGTGATTAGCTAGCTTCGAATCCCCCACACCACCAGCTCTTGCACAGATGTGTAGATACTGTGTTGTGAGCGAGTTTAGTGATGGACCCTCATGGATTTAGCGTTCAAACTCTGTGAAGAAAATTCTAATGATTTGGATGGATCCTGAACATATCTGAGAAAGGCGTAAGCAAACGGGGTACATTGGGAGAACAGCAGGAGAAAGGGGTTGGACTAACTCCTGGTAGAAAAAGGGAGCGACGAATCAGAAGAACGGGTTTAAACATAGATTATTGAGCAAAGGCGGAAAGGTTCATTCATTCATTTTCCGTGCCGCTTTATCCCTTTTGGGGTCGCGGGGATGCCGGAGCCTATCCCGGCGGCTGGTGGGCGAAGGCAGGGTTTACCCTGGACAGTTCGCCAGTCTGTTCCAGGACCACATTCGCACACACAGTCACTCACACATTCATACCTATGGACAATTTAGAGTAACCAATTAACCTATGAAGCATGTTTTTGGACGGTGGGAGGAAGCCGGAGTACCCGGTGGGAACCCACGCATGCACGGGGAGAACATGCAAACTCCACACAGAAAG
This sequence comes from Oryzias javanicus, assembly GCA_003999625.1. Classification (NCBI taxonomy): domain Eukaryota; kingdom Metazoa; phylum Chordata; class Actinopteri; order Beloniformes; family Adrianichthyidae; genus Oryzias; species Oryzias javanicus. The sequence goes on along the minus strand of CM012458.1, from coordinate 18,925,262 downwards.
ATCCCAGTTTCTTGCTGTGAGGCAAGAGTGCTAACCACTGCGCCACCGTGCACCAGAAAGGTACATGTGAAAAAAATTTTTGATACGGAGATTGATGATGTTTCAAAAAGAAATCATTCCCAGCCTGTGCTGATCAGAACATTGATCGAATCTATTCAATAAATCCTGAAATGTATGTTTGGTGTTTACTTTTTTTGAACAAATTTCACTGCAAAACGATCCCATTAGCCATCACTATTTTGTCTGTGATCAATTTTGGAAATAAATCTCTATAAATACAGAATTTCATAAATAATTAGCTTTTTAGTAGGTTAATACATGATCATATATATGGATATAGTTTACTCTGAAAGACTTATGAAAAGCATGGTGTGACCCCTTAAATAAAACCACTGATAATGAAAGCATAAACTGGAACTAAATATTTACAAAAAATAAAACATACATGATCTTTTGTTGCCGTTACTCAAAACAGCTCTATTGTTTTAATTGTCCAATGAAAAGGTCGCTTGGTGCTTTTATCATCCTCCTTTTTAATTATCTCTGCACACACGGAACGGATTCAGCGTTGCGTGTTCCGCCAGCGAGTCTCCCTGAAACCATTCCCGTATGACCCCGACCTTTTCACTCACTAATAGAATTACGGCACACCGACTGCCAATTACACAAACGCACAGATTGAGGGAAAGAAAGCTGACAGAGGGCACGGCGGCTGTGATTGCAAAGACAACCCTGAAGGCAAACACATGCTGCCCCTATAGGCAGTTCCGCTGACATGCAGGGAAGTTTGTTCGCGCTTGATGCAAATATTACCAATGAAATGCGACTTTGTTAATTTCGCTCTGTTTTAATGAGCTTTTAGTGATGAGGAAGAGGAGCCCTGAAGATCTGGACAGGCTCTCAAACCTGCTGCTACATATTTCCACAGCTGCTCAAATACCACAGAAGAAGAGTTAAAAAAACATTATTAAGCCTAACAGGCTCATACATGCTACCTCTTTTTTATTATTAGTTTTGCTTCTCAGGAAAAAAATCTGACAGCTGCTTATAAAACTGTTCCTGAGGATCTCTGTTTACAGAGTTAAAGCTGGGTGAGCCTGCGCTCCAAAGACGACACCTTAAGAGTTTGACTAACATGTGAGTTTGGTCTTTATAGAAAGAAAGGGGAAGTAGAGTGTTGGAGCCGACCTCTTGTGAGCAGCAAACAGCGCGTGTCCTGACAGAACCAGCAAATACGAGTCGAACTGCCTTCGTTTTCAGAGGGTTTTATGACACGCCGCGCTATTATCTGTGGGTCGGATTACTGCCACGCGCTCCTCTCTGGGATAAAGACGTCCCGTGGCACACGTAGAGGAAAAGATTTCTTGAACTTTCAACACATATTCAAAGGATGATTTGCACATTTTTAGTTAAAGACGCTCTGAACAACCTTTGATCTACAGTGTTTCCAGTGGTCTTTTAGGGTGGATTCAGACTGGACATTTCCTCCCCCATGTACGCAGACGCTGGCAGTATTGTGCATATACAAAATCGTCCAATTCGTGCGGAAAAACTTCCCAAACTGGCAACACTGGAACGCCATTTGTGTTGTAGCGATGGCCAAGAAACTCTCATTCATTTGAGCCTTTTTGAATTCATGCGGTGGCTTCCAGAAAAGAACATTCTGGTGAGGAATCTGCACGACATTTTGGGGGCAGGTCCTAAATCTATCTGGGAATGAGGGGAGGGTGATATTAGGAAGACGCTGCAGAAACGAGCAAATGATTGTGTGTCTGAGGTGCACGGAAAGTGTGTAAAGAATTAGGAGAACTGGATTTGAACATGGATTATGGAGCAAAGATGGAAAGATGCGACTAGGAAAATGATCCGAATGAAAGCAAAGAGGATTTTTGATTAATGATGCTTCACTGCCAGGCCTGACCAGAACATAATCCATGGTTCTCATCATTTCAGTAAATCCTGAAGTGTTCATCCGATGCTGTTGTCTACATTACTTAACTGAATTTCACTACAAAATAAAGTTATTAACCATCATTATTATGCGCGTGATGGAATAAACGCTGTTCACTAATAAATACCTGGCAATTGACACATTTTTAAAAAATAAACAGCAGGGCTACAATTAGAAACTATACAGGAAGTAAACTATTATAACCGGGATCGCGAGGATTGTTCCTCCTATTGATGCTTTGCCACCTTGTATGTCCTGGGCAATGACCAAAGAGATCTTTAGTCACCTGGTTTTGTTTCCAGGCTTTAATTCAAAACAGAAATGTCTGATTACAGACCAAACCTAAGGTTGAGTACTATAAGGATCAAATAAACCAAACTCGAAAAGACTGGAGAAGTCTGTAGTGAATACACCCTTAATCGATTATGCTGTTATTAGCCAAAATTTTTAAAACTTGTGTCGTTTTCTCGTCTCTGTAGACCGGCAGTTATTAATCAGAATTTCACCTCTGAAGATGCATTCACACCAAATGTGATTCACGCGACAAATCGCGTGGCCCGCCCCCCCGTCGCAGAAAATCCATCGCTCAAATCACGCCGTGGAACTTCAGATCGCCTCAATCCGCGTCTGTACCATTGACTAAACATTTTTTTTGTTTTTTTTTTTTAACTTGTCCTGTCCAACAGCTGAGCAAGCAGATACAGGCTGAGAGCCTCTTGCGTTGGACAGATTTTAATGTCCCAATTATATTTAATAAACCCCTGTTGTATTTCATGCTAAACTTTATTTATTTTAATTATGTCGTATCTTTTTCTTTTTTTGTTGGACCGGACGGAAACAAAAAAAAAAGGGGGGGTGGGTAAGAGAACAAAGGAACAAAGAAGGTAACACAGAGTAGTAACATCCTATAACAACCAGGTCTAAATAACAATCTGGAATGGGCGGGGCCTGTCTACACACACACTCAGTTACACACATACCTTTTGGCTAGAATTGACTTAACATTAAAAGTGTCCGCCTCGGCCGTGTCAATCGCGTTGGGTGTGAATGCACCTTGAGTTGTGAGCAGGACTGTTTTTGTAACCACGCCCCAACTTAACATAAAATCTAGCAGCTATCTAGCCGTACAGTTTGGAGCTAGTTGCCAGCTCGGACAGGGAAAATGAAGATGTACATAGGACTCGTTTGTATGCAAGTGGATGCATCAGAATGGAGCAGAACATATTTCTAATGTGCAGGATTTATATTCACATTTGTTTGAAATAATAAAAAATAAATAAAATAAAATATAATTTTAAACCAAAATGTCTTTATATATGCATCCATCATCAGACAACCCTTTCATTGGAATGAGTCTCCAAACTACTAAGACCAATGGTTCTGACATATCTGCAGTTCGTGGTGCTGGATGGATCAGGTCAATCAAAAGGTCGAGGTGACATGCTTGGATTTCTTTAATGACTTATACCTTTTCATGAAATGGAACGTAATTGGTTTGTGAGTGGTGAACCCTGGAGTGCAGGCAGATTAAACTTCCAGTGAGTAAAAATATCGGAGAGGGTTTGGGGACAGGAGCGAGGGTCTCCTGCTTGACTCCGAAGAAGATGAAAAGGTTTGAGACGAAGAGGGCTGATTAAAATTTTGTGCAACAGTTAAAGCCCTGACTACCAGTCAGACATTCTCTGGGGAAATATGCCGCCGTCGCAGATGCAAAGGAGAGCCGGCGTGTTTATTTTCTTGTTAATTTCCAGGGATGTGGTTGGAGCTGTAAAGAGGAATTCAAGGAGGTTACAGGAACTAATAAAAAAAAAAGGGTCTGTTTTGATACATAAGCATTCGCCTCTCATCTAAAACAGCGAGGATAGAGATTGCCAGTCAACCCTTCTGACAGAACATTTTTTTTGCTGCGTGGCGGCTGAGCGATCGCGAGGCGAGAGCCATTTCTCCTCAAGCCGAAGGAAAGGTAACTCACTTGTCTGCTCGTTGACTTGTTTGATCTGCTAACTTTGATCATAAAAAACAGGGAGCTGGGCAGTTTTATCTGACTGAATACCAAAGTATGAAGGGAGGTCTTCTGAGTCCAATCTGTTTTCATCTCCGTTCCTGTCTCTGCCTGACTTCCACTTCAGTTTACCAGCTTCGACGTTTCTGGATTTAAAGCTGCCCCTGCTTCAGACTTGAATTCAGTTCATCTTTTACCTCTTTTTCAACGTACAGATGTGTTGAGAGGTCCTGCGGCGTCTTCTAAGGCTTGCCGCGTCAGTGCGTTTGGCCATTGCGACATGACGTTCAAATGTTGCCGAAGCTTAGAATTGTGTCAACCAATCAGGAGCCAAGATTTAGAAGTAACATGGAGGGGAATCTAATCGTTGTTGTCCTGGACTTTAGAATATTTGTCTTATTTTATCAAGACAATGAGAAAAATGTCTTTATTTAATTATTTTATTTATTTATTTATTCATTTTTTTCCCTTCTATACCAACGCCTGATGTAGACGTGGGTAGAGGCGGGGCAGTACCCCCCGTAAATGCCATGACTGCCTCCCCCAAATCCAAATTTGACTTAAGAAACAGAAAGAACAAAAATAAATATTAGTAATAAAAAAATGATAAACTAAAACAAAGATAAACATAAATACATATCAGATGGATCAAAGGAGAAGATCGATATATGTATGTATAGATGACCTGAAGTGATGATATCAATGGCCTTGTGGTAGAGCGTCCACCATGAGACTAAAAAGTTGTGATTTTTGCGGTATACCTCTGAGCGAGCGATTCAAATGCGTTACACTCCTAACCGGCGTTCACGCACATCATCCGAGGTGATCCTCACAGACATCCCGAGTCTTGTTCAGTCATGTATTGGGAAAAAAAAAGTAGTTTTTGAGTAGGTTTTATAAAAGTAGTTTAATGCATAAAGGGCTTTATTTGATTTGCTACTTCAAACTACAAAGAGATAGTTTAATATTTGCGCAAACGGAGACCACTTATTGCGAATCGTGCCTCCGTTTGTAGTATGCATACGGCCCTGGCCTGACACCGTTATGAATGTAAATATTCCATTTATTGTGGAGGCCTAAAACTCAGCATTAAGGGATTAAAATGGAGTTTAAACCACCAAATGGTTCCCTAGTGCAGCTGTGTCTACAGCTCACCCCTCCCCCAGGAAATGGGTCAAATGCAAAGAACACATTTCACACACCTCAGTGCGTAACAACTAACAGGGTTCTTAGAAGAGTTTTCTTGGAGGGATATGACACCCAAACTCTCAACACAACCAGACTTGCACCCCCTGATATACTACCTGAACCCCAAGTGGCCCTACCTCAGACTAATTTGGGAAAGCAAGTCATCAAATTGGGGCTAAAGAAAGAGAAGTACCGCTGAAAGCTGCCGTCATTCAGACAGACTCCTGCAGACGTTGGTGAACTTCACTGCACTGGGAGAGTCTCTGAATGATCTCATGAACCCAGACATGGAGGCGGGATTACCAAAGCTTTTGTAGAGCTATTTTAAGTAAATGAACTTATATATACTCAATGCTCCCATTTAGCGATGAGGCTAAGGCCCGATCCGAATACTCCCCTTCTCACTTCCCCTTAGCCCTTCCCCTTGATTTGTAGTGGCAGTTGAAGTCAAAGTTGTGTCCGGAATTATTATTTTTTACGCTACACACTCCAAACAGAGGGGTCCAAAGTCGCGAGAGTAAACCGCGCCGCGCTACGAAGCGCTTTTCTTCACTGTGGTGCTCTCTGAACCACAGATGTTGACATTTAAACGTAAGTTATAACTTTATGTTGCAGTGTGACCTCTTTACATTTATAAAATTGCTGTTGAGCGCTGGAAGCTCCGCGCTAACGCTAGCTTACAGGTGATTTTGTTGACGTCACTGAACGAAACTCACGTCGGAAATATTTTTTACCACCCTCCGTTTGGAGCAAGCACGGATGGATAAACGAAGGCGGAGGGCTAAGGGGAAGGGAGAAGGGGAGTATTCGGATCGGGCCTAAAAGTTTTAGTCAGTAGCTCCTCCCACATACATCTAGAGCAGCTGCTGGTTTTCCAGGAATCCTGCCAGGATCAGGTGTGTTTGGAGCTTCAATGTCAGACTTGTTGGAAAACGAGTTGGACACCGGCCCTCAGAACCTGGATTTGGACACCCCTGAGTTAGAGCATCATGTTTATGAAGGCATTTTGGACACGGCGGATTCGATGTTGTAAATTTGATGCAGAAATCACGTTCAGCGTGACAAAATCTGCCCAACCGAGGGTTATTCTCATCATTTCGATTCACCCGTTACAGAAGCGTGCCTCGACTGAATCCGTGGAAGGCAAACGTGCAGGCATGGAGGGTACACGTAATCTGCACACAGAAAAACCCAGCTGAGAAACTTCCTGCTGTGAAGAAGTGCTAACCACCACAGCAACACGCTGCTCACTCCCCACAGTCATTTCCATAATTCATATAGCAGCCAGCCTCCAGTGATGCTGGACACCAAAATAGAAATAATGGATTTTCTGGTCCTTTCTTTTCACCCATCACCTCCTATACCTGCAAACAATCCACCTCCACACACATACACACACACACAGCGGCCCAGACCAGCAGTACCAGAGGACCGCACGAGCTCCAGGCTTCTAATTGGCCCCATTTCTTCTTCTTTTGTGTCTCTCTTTGTGCATCAGCTATTCTGTCTAATACATGATTCTTAAAGGGTGGGCATCTTATCCACATACAATAAAACTCTCAGAGTGAGAGCAGAGAAAGGAACAACAAGGCCAGTCTCTTGAAAAATATGAGAGAAAGACTGACAGAATGGGGATGAGAGACGGAGCTGGAGCAGACAGAGAGACGGCGCTGGCAGCAAACTGTGAACCATGAAGGACGCCTATTGAAGGATCCGCGGCGAGCGTCTCACGGACACGCAGCGAGGGATGCGAGGGGCCAGAGGAGAAAACAGAGGCTCTTTTAAAGCTCGTCGAGCCGCGCTTCAGATGGACCCACCCATCGTCTCAGCCAGCCAATCAACAAAGCTTTTGTTGTGATGCAGGCTCCAGCGGGGGTTTGTGAGCGTCCCTGTGCTGCAGCGTCTGGCGACCGTAGCCCTGAAACCGTTCCTTTAGATGAGAAAAGACTGTTGCTGCACTCTGCGTCTTGCCTCTCTCCCCCCTTTTATTCCTCCATCTACTGCAGAGCCAATTTGCTAATGGATGCAGCAACCTTGTGATTTACTGTTTTCAAAGACACGCTTCAAGTAAAATGCACTAAATGATTTAGGTTCGCTGGCAAAATTTACATTTAAAAGCCACCCCAATCTGGGTAGTGTCTCACATCAAACACACAAAGCTGATTATGTGCCGTTTCTATTTAGTGGTTCTAAATCAGCGCTCTAGCCCTCCCAGTGAAATTTAACTCTTTAAAGATTGTCTGGAGTTCCTGATGCAGAGGCTGAAATGAGAGTGGCCGATCGCTCTGCCAGGAAGCTGTTAAATGTGTGGAAAACGTCAAAGCAGTACAGCCGAGTGTTACAGCACATTTCCAGTTGAGTAAAACACTGTAGGCTGCATGTAAAAAGTACATTTTGTACTCTACTATTTCTCACGTCTCCTTTCAGGTTTAGAGAAATGCAGACAGTCGGCTCTGAGTTTTCACTTGTAGAGATATCTAAAGACCATTGACCCTTCGCTGATGTCAACACGAATAAAATAAATCTGTGGGAATTACTGAAGGCGTTTGCTGGTTGATAACACTTACAGATTATCTTTTTTTTTTGCATCTTAAGTGAGTTTTTTGTAAAAAAAAAAAATTCTTAATGTTGCATTTAAGCTCTTGTATTTTAGAGTTTAACCCTAGATCACTTTCACTATAAAAAGTTGCACCATCACTTTTGCTGGATAATTTTTACTCGATATAATATACACAATACCAAGTATTTTTCCACAAAAATAGCTTAAAATATGACAACACGTGATCATTTTTAAGTTATCGTGTGTTAAGTTATCAAGTTATCAATTTTTATTTAAGTTATCAATTTTTAAACTTGTGTTTTTTAAAACATACGTTTTTTTTTCAACTGTAACAAAATGGAAAACAAATACGTAGGAAGATTCTAAAAACAGGCTTGAAAATGAAGAGTTTAAGAAGAAAAAAAATCCTAAAAAAAAAAATATATATATATTGCAGGTTTTGTTTTTGGTCCATCTATTCCTGGGACATGTGAGACTTTACTCAGGGACCAATCACACTCAAAAAATCCAATTTAATGAACATTATGTGAATACTTTTGCGCGACATCTGCTTAAAATCCAGTTCACTACAGACAACGGTCGACAGGCGCTTCTGCTCAGCTCTAGTTATTCAGAACTTTTTTTTGCCATCATCAAATGCCCCAGCTCAGTTGTCACCCCTCTACGTTACTCTATATATATATAAGTATATATATGTGTGTGTGTGCGTGTGTGTGTTTAATCTCCAAATTTTGTCTAGAAACAAAAATATGATTGCATTTTTCAATCAGGGTATTTTAATGTGAAGAAATATTCTGAAAATTGACGCGACTTCCTGCTAGAATTGACGCATATCACTCGCAGCTCGCGCAAAAAGAAGAGAAGACGGCAAATTGATTGGTGAACGGCACGAGTAGGTCACGGCGCTTCACGTCAGGTGTGAACCACGCCATCAGTTAACAAGGGCGGCGATTGGAGGGGACCTCCAGTCAATGATTTTTCATCTAAAATGGTGTCCATCCTGTCCACCTTCGTCATCTGGACCCCATCAGATAGGACGAGGGTGTCGGCACCGTTGACTGGTCTGAGTGACCCAAATAGGAAGTACCTGCTGGCTCCAAGAAGCCTAAATCCCACATATATAAAGAAATAAACTGCTATTAATCAGTCATTCTATATGTCAGAACAACCGTTCTTGCTCCGGTTTACGTTTTCTTGCTAATACTCATTTTTAAACTATTTTTTTTCGTAATTGCAAGTTGTTCAAGTTATGAACTGACCAATCAGATGCCTCAGAAAGAGCCCGTGGTGCTCGCTGGCCAACACCTTAAACGTTTGATTAACAGATTCTCCAAAAGTCACTTTCAGTGGAAGAGGTGTGGACTTGATTGGGTGACAGTAGTTGCCATGGAAACGTTGACTCAGACCAACTCGGACCAATCACTGTTAACTGGCTTCAAGATGGCAACGTCAGAATCACAGAAAAATGGAATCGGCTTCATTTCGCTAAAAGTAAGACGTTTTCTATGGGTGACATCACAGCCGCTCTGTCCAGTTCTGTATATACAGTTAATGGTTTCATATTAAACCAGAAAAAAAACACAATCAGCCTAGCAAGAATACAAGTAAACAAACCCTAGAGAAAGGTGAGATTTAATTCAGAAACCTTCTTCCTGTGAAGTTCTGGAGACCAAACCTAACAGTTTTGTTCCTCATCCACCACACACCATGTGGGTCAGTCTTTTTGAAGTCTTCTCAGAACTGAAACCGATCCTCCAACACAGTAATGTGCACACACCGAGCATCCGTTCAATAATTCAACACATCCCTCCGCTGCCCTGTACTTGAACTTTTTTAGAATAAGTTCCTCTTGAGGATTTGTTTGTTTCTAGTTTTCCACATCACATTTGTGTGAGTTTTCGATGTAAACGAAGCGAAATTTGCACGTCGAACGAGTCGGCCTCAAGTTGTCAGGCAGGATTTGATTCATCCGCGAGTGCTGATGTGATCGCTGCTACTTCGCTTTTAATGATTTATGACATGTGAAAAGTGCAGGGGTTCTCGCTGGGGCAAAGAGAACAAATCACCTCTCTATAGCGCGTTTTGCACGGCGGCGTTCTCCTGTGGTGAAAGCAGCAGCTCTCTGTCAGAATGGAATCACGTCGAGCGAATGTGTGTCCGTTTGTGTCACCGCGCAGGCTGGCGGAGAGACCCCGAGGCAGCGCCTGAGGGCTGCTCGCTCGGTTCTGACGCGCCCTTGACAGTCTCCTACTGGGCCTCAGTACCGGCTCACAGCCACAGGTTAAACTGCTGCGCCAAATCACATGTACAGGTGCCCATATTAAAGCCCCCAACCTCCCACCCTCACACAGATGTCGGAACCCCTAAATGGCATTTTAATGTCTTTGAAACTGAGAGCCTTTTTTGCTTAGACATACATGGAAAATTGAAGAGTGTCTCACTGTTCAAGAACATCCTTTTTTTAAATACTCCACTGAAAATAGCTCTTGTGACATTTTTGTTATAATGGAGGACATTTATTAAAAAGTGCATTCTTTGTTTAACCCACATGTGGCTCTTTCATCTCTCAATGGGGCTCTCTGGCTGAAGAAAAATAAAATAAGAGTAAATTTAGAAAAAATTGGAGATTAGCTGTTATTTTAACAACATACTAACATTTTTGGCTAATGTGCTACCTACTGGAGTTTTTAGGCTAATTTAGAATTTTAGCAAATATTTTAGCAACATGCTAACGTTTTTGGCTAAGTTTTCTGAGAAATTTTATGCTACTTTGGAGTTTAGCTAATATTTTAGTAAAATGCTAATGTTTTCAGCTAATTTGTTATCTACTGATTTTTTTTTTGGATAATTTAGCTTCTATTTTAGCAACATGCTAACATTTTATTTTTCTGAGGAATTTTAGGCTATTTTGGAGTTCAGCTAGTAATTCAGCAACAAGCTAGCTTTATTTTTGGCAGATTTGGCCTCTAATTAGTTTTTTATGCTAATTTGGAGTTTAGCTAATATTTTAGCGATATGGTAACATTTTTAGCTAATTTGTTATCTACTGGAGGTTTTTGACTAATTTTGAGTTAAGCTTTTATTTCAGCAACATGCTAAAATTTTTGGCGGATTTAATTTACAGAGAAATGTTATGCTAATTTGAAGTTCAGCTAGTGATTAAGCAACAAGCTTGCTTTTTTTCTACTAAAGTTAAAAACGTAAAAAAAAAAATACCTTTTTGAGAGATGTTAGTTTCTTTTTATATATTTTTTTGATTTTGTTTGTGCCAAAAATAGACATTATTCACATTTATTAAAAAAAAAACAAGAAGAAGGTTATGATTGCAAATCCAAATTTCTTAAAGGCAAATGTAAGTCAATGTGGCTCCTTCTAGGTTTTGATCAGTAGAAAACGAACCCAAATCTCTTTTACTGTTAAAGGTTGCCGATCTCTGTTTTAACCCTTGAACTCCAGGGAAATTTCCGGCGACAGCAATATAACACACGTTCTTTGAACTAACACAACTCCAGTGGATTCTGAAGCTGAGAAAAGGGAATTTCAGCACAAATAATTCAAATTTCAACTTGTTCAATGGATGCGTTTTGTAAGTAGAGCCCACACTGCAAAAAATCTGCTTGAAAAGTTGTACAAAAATAAGGTAAATATTGCTTAAAACAAGAAAAATGATCTACCAACAGATCAAGACAATTTAGCTTGTCAAAACTTTTTAAAACAAGTAAAAATATCTAACCTCATAGGAGCCACTAATATCTTCCAATTAGTATATTTTTACTAATATTAAGCTAATTTTGACTAATATAAACATAATTTCTAAGATTAATTTTCATAAAACATTCAAAAGTATTATTTAATCAAGATTTTGTTATAAATATTGTCTTGTCATGTTTAAACCAGCCAAATATACAAAAAAACAACTTTTTTGAGCTTTTCTATATACTATGAAAAGAATAGTGAACTGTAAGCACTATTCTTTTATGACTCTGCATGATAATTTACTTAAAATTCTTGAAAAAAAAAGACAATAATGTTACTATTGTAACTATTGAGATTCCAGTTTCAAGTGTGTTTTTACTCATAATAGGAAATAAAAACTTAATATCTTATTAAGATAATTAAGTACCAAAACTCTTAAAATAAAGAACATTTTCTGGGATAAAATATACCAAGTGAGAAGAATTATCTTACAATTAAAAAAATAAGTATTTACATGCTTGTTTTAAGATAGTTAATCTCATCTAAAAGTGATGGATGAAATTGAGTTTTAAACACATTTCTATAGACCTTTCAATGGAAATAGTCACTGAAACGCAAGTTTCTGATGGTGGAGTGATCGGAGCTTCAAAGCTATCCTTCAATGAACCCTTTAACACTGGAGCGCCAGAGTTTATGTTCTTTAATTTGTTGTAACTTTACAACCGTTAAGACGATAGTTCCGGCAGATTCTGAGGGAGAAAAGTGGCACTCAGTTGAAAAGTTGCAGTATGTTAAATATTTTGTGTTCAAGGCGTCACCAGTGAAGCCTCAGGTGTTAAAGGGTTAAATCAGGAGCAGACGGAAAAATGCTGAATGAAAAAAAACGTATTTGCGACGAGGAAAATACACACATTTGTCCCCTTCTTGTGACGGTCTTTCTCCCCCTCACGCTCCCCCTCATTGAAAGGCTTCCCTAAAGCACAGGGTCAGAGATATGGCATCAGAAGCAATTGTCTACGCCTTTTCTCGGGAAAGAGAGGGAATCTCATTGTTGAAAAAGGAGAAAAAAAAGATTCTGTCAGGGCCTTCGGAGGAGATATAATACAGTTCTCTTCTGCGCTGTAATCTACAGTGATGTTCTTGAGCTAATGGGAGTCCGACCGACAATCGAGCTCATTGGGAGTCATGCAAAGAGGCAGGGAAGAGGAAAGGAGGGAGAAAAAGAAGGTGATGGAAAGAGGATATGTGATTAAAAGAGAGCAAGACAAGGAAGATAAAGAAAGAGAGAGAGATCCAAAAAGAATGGCTTAAAATTTTCTGACAATGAGACGTCTCCAGTAATTGTTCCTGCGGTGATAAATGGCGTCCCATTGTTTGAGGGTCTTGTTGTCCTTGGGAGTCAAAGAGATGAGGAGGCGGAGGGCATGTTGGAGGGGGGAGCAAAGACGGACTGGCGAAAACGGCGTTTAACTTGACTCAGCTGCAAGCAATCAACTTCCTGAAGGTGACGGTGTGTGGCTGCGCGAGTCTCTGTGCGTCTGTCTGTCTGTCTGTCTGTCTGCATGTCTGAATGTCTGTACACGTCTAAGCATTTTTAGCAAAGTGAACCAGCAGGCAGTTGTGAGTGAGGTTCCAGCCCTTGGGGGCTGAGAATGACAGAATAAAAACACATCACAACACAGCGGTAATATTCCCTTGACAACGCGCTCCGAGCACTTTGTGCCCCAGAGACATTTTTTTTTTTTTTTGCAAGTCATTGATGGAGAAGACCATTTACCGTGCTGTGACTCCTTCAGCAGGCAGTCTCCTAAAGGCAAAATCATTTATAAGACAGTTTAAACATAAGGTTTTCCTTTTTTTTATCACTTCCTAAATTACTTGCCTCTCTTGGTGTCTCTGTTAAATTTGTAGAAGAGTAAACCAGAAAAGTTATTATAAGCCTTGAAGTAAAATGTTAGAAATGTATTTATATTTAATGTTCAAATTCCCATTGACTATAATAGTCTTTCACGTTCTGTTGTGTTACATCCCAGGAGGATTCTCGCTTCGGGTGCGAGAGGTCCCGTGATCAAATCCCGGACGAGCCCCCAATACGCGTTACGTCCCCAATTTCAGCATAAAATGAAGTCTCATCTCCCACCAGCCTGAAAATCCAGCAGGTTAAGAGATTTTATTCTTGTCAAACACATAATAGAACATTGACTACAGAGTGGACAAATAACAACCAAAAACAGGCCTACCTAACAAGAACCCAACTCTTACCAAGCAAAACAAAATAAAACAAAAGACATTTACCTAACATCACAAAAACAAGACAGATTGTGAACAAAACTCTAATAAATGTTTTACAAAGCACAATTGGAAGTGTTTTTGATGAGTGTGGATCGGTAACGGACATTCTTCGGACGTGGAGGTGAGACGGAAACGGGGTGGGGTTCCCCATATTTGTGGATTCTCTGGGTCTCCAGTCCCAACCTCCGCAAATGAGGGGGAATACTGAATGTGAAGAAATTATTACGCTTTGCAAGAAGACTGCGGGGGACGAAAAGAGGACAAAACTTTCGGTTTGGATCTTGAGTTGGAAAAAGCGCTGCTGTTGTTATAAAACTTTCCACCAATAAATGGGTTACATTGTGTAACAGGTTCATTCCATTTTTCTATGGATCTACGACCAACGAGGGACCAGAAGTGGTACCAGTCGATCCTGCTTAATGGGTCTACTTTGTAATGGAAACGCTCAAAAGTCCAGTCCGGCCCGGTCTGGACCGCTTAGTGGAATCGAGGTATTAGTTCCATGTAGCTGGTTTTGGGAGAGGTGGGAGATGTCAAATGAGTCTTCCTTGATCTTCATCCTGGTTCTTTTTATAGCAGGTGTGATTCTAAGTGTGTTTGCCGGCAGGCGATCCACTTCTGGTGCTGGAGCACCAATAGCAGCCCGGCGGTAGAAATTCCAAAATTCCAAGCTTCGATTGTCTCTGTGCTTTTCACATATCCCGGCCCTACCAGGTGTTTTCTACAGGATGCCAGGGTGACGTTTGTTAAAAAACAAACAGGAATGTGGCTCCCAAGAATGAAAGTCGCATCGCCTGCAGGGCTCTTTGTGGAGCTCGCACGCTCTCGTGTATGGCAGAATTTTTTCCAAAGACACGAAAAACACAAGACAGAAGAATCTCGGACGTCACAGATGTAATTCTGCAAAACCAGGAAACAGTGACCGGAACAGAAGGTGGGAGTTTGGTTTCTCTGGATGCTCTGGCAGCTCCTCCCACCGAGCACACAGGTTAATTGATGTTTCATAACCGATCAAACGCACTCACTTCTTTGTGCTGTCACACCACGCTTGCCTGTTTACTGTACATCCTGCTTTCATCCTGTCATAATGAATAGAAACTCTAAATGAATTATTTAATTTCTGCTGAATCTTTTTGAACCTAAAGTCTGCTGTGCAATGATTAAACAAAAAGTGAGGCACGTTGCCGTTGTTTACGCTGGCTTGTGTTGGAAAAACAGATCCGACGCAGCCCTGAGATGTGGGACATGAAGTGGCCCAAGAACCGCAGGAGAATTTGCAGCTGTTTCAACAGCAAAAAGACATAAAGAAACAACAAGCTGTACAGCCTTGGGAGAGATTGTGGAGGCAAGAAGAGGAGGACAGACTGTAAATGCTCCAGAGACTGCAGAGCCTCGAGTTAACCATGACACACATTAATCACCGGCAGCCCTTCCACGCTGCTTGTGAATGTGTGCTGATGATGATCCTCGCCGCACAATCTTACCTACAGCTGTGACGCAAACCCAAGTGTCACATAAACTGCTTCCCTTTCTTTCCTTTTTTTTTTCCTCTCGTCTTTCCTTCCTTGTGTTCGTTGCTGCTTTCACTGACTTCACCCGCAACCATAAAAAGCCTCCACCGCCACACACGTGCACAGTCATTCATCTCATCTCGCGCCCTTTCAGCTCCTCGCCGGCCTTGAACAGGTCCGCATCAGGCAGAAAGCAAAGCTGCTGAAAGAAAAATGTTACGCTCATTATACAGATTAAACCTGTAAATGCCCTGTCATTGGTGTAATCGATGTGCCACTTCATTGCAGTGACTTATTGATCAATCTCGTTGGGGGGTCGTACACAGTGCATCGTTAAAGCCGCGGTGGCATGGACTGCCTTTCTTCAGCAGTCCGTCACCTTTAGAGCAGGGGTCCCCAAACTTTTTCTTGTGAGGGCCACATCACTGTTTTCTGCCCGGAGACGGTTTGCAGGCTAACAGAAACAGCTTAACAATCACAGCCTAAACGTAAACATTTACAGTTTTCCAGAAAGACACACATTGACACACTTTTAATAATTCATTTCTGCAATAGTCATATAAAAAAAAAAATACTGAAAATTTTTAAAAACTATACCTGCAATAATGCTAGTGTGAATGCTGTAAGCTAATGGTGGCCGCTGAAGATGCTAGTGCTGATAGCTGATGATGCTGAAATTGATAAATAAAACCCCTGAATCTGATAGTTGAAAACTTAGTAGTTGATACCTGACATGGTGGAAGCTACTAGCTAAAAATGCTGAAACTGATTTCCAGCTAAAAAACTAAATAAAATGCCAAATTAACTAAAAAAAAACTGGTAAAATGTCTAAGTTTGCCCAAACAGCTAGCATTAAGTTAAAAATATTAGCTCAACTCCAAATTAGACTAAAAAACTGAAAAAGCCTAAATCAGCCAAAACAGAAAACATGTTACTGAAATATTAGCTAAATGTAAAATTAGCCAAAAAAACAGGTAAAATTTCGAATTTAGCCAAAATAGCTAGCATTAAATTAAATTCCAAATTAACCTGAAAAACTGCAAAAGTCAACATTAGCCAAAACGGCTAGTATGTAGCTGAAATATTAGCTAAATTCTAAATTAGCTTACAAAAAACTGAAAAAAGCCTAAATTCGCCAAACACCTAGCATGTAGCTGAAATATTAGCTAAACTATAAATTAGCCTACAAAAACTGAACAAAGGCTAAATTAGCCAAAAACAACTTGCATGTACTGTAGCTGAAATATTAGCTAAATTCTAAATTAGCTTACAAAAAACTGAAAAAAGCCTAAATTCACCAAACACCTAACATGTAGCTGAAATATTATAATAAATATTAGCTGAGCTCCAAATTTGGCTAAACTGAAAAAGCCTAAATTAACCAAACAGCTAGCATCTTGCTGAAATATTAGCTAAACTCCAAGTTAGTCTATAAAACAGAAAAATGTCTAGCATTGCCACAACAGCTAACATGTAGTTCAGATATTAGCGAAAACCCAACATGGCCTAGAAATCCTTAGTAACTGCCAAAACAATCGAAACAGCTAGCATAACAAGAGCTGCATATTTTAATAGCTGCAAGAGGACATTAACTGCTGAAGATTTCTGGACGTCCAAAAAATGTACAGAAGAAAAATAATAAAGAACTAAAGAAAAAGTGAATCACTATAAAAATGAAACCCTATTACATCAATAAATAGTCTATCTTCTCCTGTCATACTGCAGACTGGAGAAGGCTGGAATAAAAAGTCACGTTCTATGTGAGTTTAGCCAGATTGCGGAAAAAAAAATTCTGCGTCTCTGATAGTGTTTGGGGGGCCGGACCAAATGTGAAGGCGGGCCCACAGGCTGTAGTTTGGGGACTCCTACTTTAGAGAAATTAGTTTGCATGTGTTAGTCCTCATTTTCATTCTATTTAAAGAGAAGTCATAGGAAGTCAAAGTACAAAAGCAGTCACCTTAAGGTGCAGAGTCTCTGCATCAGACCCTATAGAACGTCTTATTTTTGTAGCCGTTTATCGAAAAATTCTCCGCAGTCACCTTTTGCCACTTTTCCATTAAGCAGTTTCCAGAGAGCACAAGAAATGAAAGCGTACGAGTTAGATTGCTGAGATCACGTCTCGATTCAACCTTGAATTTAAGAACCGTCTTACAAAGTTCTTAGAAAATGTAATTCTTTTCTTTATACCACTTTGCTTGTAGTGGAAAACGATAAGTGGGGAGGAAATTAATTTTAATTTCTCTTCATGAGAGTAATTAAAATGATAACAAAATCTGGTGTTCCTTTATCAGAAAGCGTCTTTACTGAGGCAGCTGTGCACAGTCGTGCAAATTTCTGTCTCAGTTCTAATAGAAAAATCTGAAAGGGACTCAAGAGGCACATACAGTACTTACTCGATATACTCCTAATGGACTGAAAGAAAAAAATATGTAAAATGGATCCTAACGGAGTCAAGAAAAAAGGAGCTTAGAAAATCTGCTAAATGGTAATGCAGTTTAGAATTCATTTATTGGAAAATATATGACATTTGTATGGAATGATCCAGACAGTTTTATCTCAGAGCTGCATTGCACTTTGTTTTCTTTTTTTGTCTGAATGAACAGAGATGCATTTGGCCCCGTAAAGTGGAAACTCTTCACTGTAGGGATGGAAAAAAGCAGGAAGTGCAATGCCTAACAGGACGTCTGACTTCAACAACCCATAGGTCAAACCATGACGTGCAACAAAAGACGTTTATTTTCAACTGAGGATAAAACCACCACATTCAGCGATGCCCTTCACAGTTCTCGTTTTCAGAAGATTTGCAGTCTCTGTTTAAAACCAGAGATGTCTGCAGGGACTCCTAAATAACAAACGCTCTTTGAGATAACGTAACATGTCGATCATTTACACGAGGGGGTCCCCAAACTGCGGCTCGTGGGCCGGATCCGGCCCTCCTCCACATTTGGCCCAAACACTATCAGAGACGCATCATTTTTGTTTCTCAATCTGGCCAATCAAAACTCACATAGAAGGTGACTTTTTATTCCAGTCTTCTGCAGTCTGAAGTATGACAAGAGAGGATAGAAAATGTATTGATTTAATTGTTTTAATCTAATTCTTCTATCTTAATAATCACGTTTTTTTTTTCTGTTAAGATTACAGAAATGAATTATCTAACAACCAATCAATGGGAATCAGCTGATTCTGATGTGGAGGACCGCATCGCTAACATAACTATAAGTTTTTCTATCGTAAAATAAAAGATCTTTTAACCATACGTATGCAGTTTTTTGCAAAAACCATAGAGTCTTTATTTTTTTTCTAAAACACTAATTATCCACGGAGACAGTAGCTTATATTCGCAGCGCAAATTGCGTTCGCTGTGAACGCAGCTTTACGGTAGTCAAAAGGATGTCATCAATGGAGCTGAAACTCTTGTGTTAAACGGGCCACACCATGAAAAAACAACTTTTTGAGGTTTTAAGAGAATTATACTGTTCATTACTCACTATAAACAACCCCAAAGCCATATTTTGATCCGTTCATCGCATTTCTGAGTAATCTTTCGAAAACCTGACCAGCCCCTCCCATACCCATAAAAACAAGCGGATCATCACGTGCTGATGTCACAGAGTGAGACGGCCCCTTTCAGGGAGAGTCTGCTCTGACAGCACCGCCCCCATTCTACCACCAACACCTGATTTCATCTCTGAGTAAGCGGTGATCAGCAAAAAACGTTCATTTTAGATGCACAATATCTTCCATTTATGTCCTGTCTGCGTTCAATTCCAGCCCAAACAGGTGTTTGTTAGTTTAGACCAGGGGTCACCAACGTGGTGCCCCTGGGGACCAGGTAGCCCTCAAAGCTCCCACAAGGTGCCCTCAGGTCTCTTCTAAAATTAACACACTTGTGAGCTGCATCTAAAATTAAATTCTGTTGATATTTTTTTTTTATGACACTTGCATTTACTTAGAATTAAAAATCTAAATGTCTTACAAATATGTTGATGATACAAGAACTTTAGATAAGTTTAGATGACCTCTGACCTATTCCAGTTCAAAGATCATTAATTTTGTTGAAAATGTTGCAGATTTGGTCTTTAGTTCAAAATGTGACACAATTTGTTTAAAAATGTGTTAGTTGATTTTTCTTTAACATTACATAATTGATTAACATGGTACAACACAGGGAATATGGGATGTTTTCCCCATGAAATATAAGTGAACATCTGAAAATGTAACAATTACTGAGATTAATTAAGTGCTCAATATTGATATTTCTTTCCTAGCTTGTTGTCATTGTTGATAATTATAGTGAGAAATCAGTGTCTTTGCAAAGAGGAGTATCATTTTTCATTATTAATAATGTATAACTAACTATAACTAAACAAAATTTGTTATTTAAAAATGGTAGCCCTTCGTTTAACTAAATACCCATGAAGTAGCCCACAGGTTCAAAAAGGTTGGTGACCCCTGGTTTAGACGCTGGGCTCCTTTAAGGCACCCCCTCCCCGGGTCGGCACAGTTGTCCAGACGCCGAGTGTATTGGTGTTGTGAGCCAGTGTAGCGATGGCCAGGGCTACTAAATGTAGATTTATGGTATGTCCATCTATCTTTGAAAAAGTTTTTGTGGAACAAATGACTCTAGGATGACGCCATAACACGCAGCGGCAGGCGGAACCTCAGGAATCCAGTCGTTTTACTTCCTGGTAGGAAAAAACTCACGAAAAATAACTAATATTTCATAAACAATTTGTTTTGTAATATATGAATATACATATATTGACGTAGTTCACTCTGAAAGGCTTAAGAAAATCACGGTTTTGCCCTTTAAAGGGTTAGGTATCCTGATGGTTGGAGATTCAGTGGCACATTGGTGAAGAAATTTTACCAATGATCAGCCAACTTTATGAAATGGGGTTTGCAGGCTCATCCTGTTGCACTTGCACTGCTGTCTCCCTTTGTTTTTAGCCAAGAAGAACCACGATCACTAGTGCTTTAAACAGAAATGTGACCTTTTCTTTCCTTTTTAATAGGTCGGTTGATTTAAAAGAAAAAAAAAAAAAACACTCTTAAAGGAATAGTGTAATAAGAGGTTGAAACCAAAAGGCAAAATGGCTGAACTTGCTGCTGAGGGGCATTTTCGTGTGAGGCAGCTTTCCTTTCACCGTGACACACAATCCCAGAGGCCCAGTATGCTCCATCTGCTAGTATAACACAGTTACGTAAAAAAAAAAAAAAAAAAATCTGCCGCATACCACATAACTGAGAACTGCGTCACTTGTATATGAGGAGTATTCGAAGCCTCTGAGCACTGGGCTGTTGAATTTGCCACAAACGTGAGTGTATTAGTAACCGTTGAAACTAAAAGTTAACTACTACAATATGACCCCCCCACCCCTAAATATTTGGCATATAGATGGGAACAGAAGAGCGGGAAATTACACTCCCATTTGACAAATGGCGGGAGGGCATCAGTGGATGAGCTGCCCACCGGCAGTGAAGGGATGGACATGAACAAATCGCCTCCCGCTGCTCCAATTACCAACCACACTCATGTTATAGACGTCCTCCAGGGGGGGTGAGGGGGTAAATACTATGAGATGAGGTCAGGGTTCAGGGTAAGATCCCGACTGACTCCTATCAGACGTTTTTGTTGTTTTTATAGGGAGCAACCACCAGTAGAGGATTGGTCCCATTCTTTTGCTTAAAAAGTAATATATACTGAATATTCTGGAGCACAAAGAATAAGAAGTGATATAAGAAGACAAATGTGCTTCTTACGATTAGCTGAAATGGTGCCTCCAGGGAGTTACTAAGGTATAAAAATATGATGGAGCTAAAGCTGTGACGGCTTTTTTGTTCGATTCAAATGCTGCACTATGTTATCTTTGACAAGCTGTTGGTAATTTATTGCCAAAGCCATTACGGTTATTAGAAATTTCACTCAAGAAGACGAATGGCAACCCGGGCAGCTGTTGGTCCTCCATCAGGGCTGACGAGGGAAACTTGATACCATTTGCAGTTGACATTTTCACACCTAAAGCCAAGCGCTGCTAGATGTGCTCCGATCCAAACTTCAATTTCAGATATGTAAATGTGAGCTTTAGTCGTGTTCGTTTTTGCTCAAAGTCTTGCAACGAGATTGGAAAACAAATCATTTGGACCTAAACTATTTTTTCCCAAACTATTACTCTTATTATGGGCAGAATTGATGATTATGAGTAAAACTTTTTAAGATTTAAAGAGACAGATAAATGGAAAACTACATTAAGATGAGCTTAAATGGACACGGTTTCTTAGAAGAAGGGAAGAGATGAGGGAGGAAATTTGAGACGAAGGTGGTCCGTGCCAAGGAGCTTTTCCAAATTCAACATTTCTGGAAGCCAGGAGTCATATTTCACTCAGTGGCCCATGAAAGAATGACGAATGATTCTAGCGGTTTGCCTACAATTGAATGTGAAAGGTGAAATAGCCATCAGTGAAAGCGTTGGCCTCACAATAACACATTGTCCTGCGATACAAAATGGGAGCTTAAAACAAATGTTGGGAGAAAACTTTTTGGGATGATGAGAAAAAACATCTTTTTACATAAGAGTGAGATTTTTTTTCAACAGACATGAAGTTTATTAGGTTGGTGCTATTTTACGAACAAACAGATGGTACTCTAGTTTTTGCTCATATATATATATTTTTTATTTCATTTTGTGTTTTAACCATTATTTTAACTGATTCCAGAAATGTTTGTCCCTCATTCTTCACGCTGGCACCAACCTATGCCCACTAGGAGCAATGTGGCGTTCAGTGTCTGACCCTTGAACTCTTTGACAGGTAAGACAGGAACTGAACCTGTGATCTCCTGAGGTCCAACACTCTATCACGGCACCAAGACCACTAAACAAAGACAAATATAATTCAAGAATTTTTAGTTTGTTAATATCTATCTAATGTCATATTAATACTATGTTAGGTACACCTTGCTAGTACTGACCTCCTTTGGCCTTCAGCTCTGCCTTAATGCTTTCTGTCATGATTCAACAAGGTACTGGAAACATTCCTCAGAGTTTGGACCTGATAGCATCACACAGTTGATGCTGTTAGCATCGCATCTATGGTGCAAATTTCCTGTTCCACCACATCCCGTTAATACTCTATCGGGTTGAATAGTCCAGTGAACTCATTAGCATGTTTGAGAAACTAGTCTGAGATGATTCCAGCTTTAGGATATGGTGGCTTATCCTGCTGGAAGAAGCATCAGAAGACAGTACACTGTGGTCATAAAGGGATAGACATGGTCAGTAACAATACTTTGCCAGCCTGTGCTCTTGTATCCATGCTCAATTGGTACAAAAGGGCCCAAAGATCCATGTTTCCAAGTTGATGACGCCAAATTCTGACCCAACCATCCCAATGTTGCAGCCGAAATAAACTCATCAGACCAGACAACGTTTTTCCAATCTTCCAATATTGGTGAGCCTATGTGAATTCTAGTCTAAAGGTTGGATGTGTTATGCGTTCAGAGACGCTATGCTTTCTATCACTTGGAACCAGTCTGGCCATTCTCCTCTGACCTCTGGAATCAACCAGGCCTTTCTTCCCACAGAACTCCCGCTCACTGGATATTTTCTCTTTTTCTGACCATTCTCTGTAAACCCTAGAGATGATTGTGGGTGAAAGTCCCAATAGATCAGTAGTTTCTGAAATACTCAGACCAGCTTGTCTGTTAATATTCCATGTTCAGATTGACTTAAATCCCTTTTTTTTTTTACCCCGTTCTGACGATCGTCTTGACCACATCTAAATGTCTAAATGCTGCCATGTGATTGCCGGCTGGTGTATTTTATAGACACAGCTTATGGACTGATTTTATGACTTTGTGTGGATAAAACGCTCCAGTGAAAATGAGTCATTTTAAACAGGATATTGAGACTTTTATGCGCGGAAGCACGAAATAATCGTGTGCTTAGATAACGCTGTGTGCCTCCGCCTGCTGGTGTGTGCATTCTGAATGCGATGCTTTCATTGAAGACATGCATTGGCTTAGCGGAGGTCAAGGTTCGGGCAGACTGAGGTTAACTGCCGCTCCCTGACAGCCCAGACGAGAAAGTGATGCGCACAGTGGGAGGTCACCGAGTGTCAGTCTGCCGGCTAACACGGGCTTCCAATGAGCCCGGCACACTTCATTTAACTTCACAGGGCATTCGCTTCCTGTGTGTTTCACACACACACAAGCCGAGGCTGATGGTCCCCTCCTTTACGGCCTTGCAAGACTCCCTTCCTCCAGTTGCCTTCCTTGGAAGCTACAGTTAAGTCATTCTGCCTCATTAGGGTAATTGAGACAGGTCCTCTGGAGACTAAAGAGCTGCTGAATTGCTACCCACTAGCACTTTAAAAGACCACTTAATCAAAACCTTCTGTATGTACGTTTTACTCCCTTTCTTTCTAATCACTCCCAGATTCTTTCTCGTCATACTTTTTGATCGCTTCTTCTTTTTTTTTCTTGCTTTTCAAGTTGTGAAACAGAGGTGTCTGGAAATTGCGCAGAGAGGGAATGATTGAGAGGGATTTCGTCGGCGCAGTCCTTTTGGTCAGAGGCGGTCCGAGTGGGTGACAGTGGAGAAAGAAATGCTGATGTACAGATGTGAAGGAGAGGGGGAGGAGGAGGAGGAGGAGGAGGAGGAGGAGGCAGACAATGAATGAGGAGAGGAGAGGAAATTCTATCACCTCAGCAATTCAGAGGCCAGGATGCCCTGAGCTGACAAAGGCGCCCAGATTGCGGCCAGAGGTTGTCTCCACGAGGCGATGCACGATGTCGAAAGTCAGACTCAGCAATAACGCTGAGTCAGGCGAAACCCAGACTGAAGCCGGAGCTTCAATGTAGCCCACCGACTCGATGACTTCAACACAAATTACTGCGCCGTCCTCCTTTGGTTTAGATATATGGGTTGGTGTGTCGTCGTGAGGCTGAGCTTTTTAGTTACACACAAACACAAATCAAAACATTGCTGACAAGCAGAAAATAGCTTCAGGATGGATCGGCGCTCCGCATTGTATTTTTTGGAATGTACTTACATGGCCGCGGTAGGACAAAAGTGAGACGCCATTTATCTGCACCAATGAAACACAGCGAAGACGACGAGGCAAATGTAACAATCTGCATAACGGAGCAGAGAAAAGGGCGAGCGAGCCACCAGGGAGACCTCCCTCTTTAATCATGCCCTATTTCTGTCTCCATATATCTACCACCACTCTTTTTTAACCACAACTCACTCTTTATTTTCATTTTTCTTATTTCCCCAGCTCCACTTATCCACCTTCCTCCCTGCTCTTTTTCCTTATCAGTGACAGGCTGGAAACAGCGGCGAGATAAGGCGACGGCGAGGCCAATACCTGGTTTGGTGGTTGAACACCCGGCGGGATTAGTGATTGACATGTCTGTCAGCTAACAATGGCAAACGTGCAGCTCAAACGGGTCAATTAGAGCACAAACATTAAGATAAACACGTCCTGATCAGGAATTAGGAGGTAGATCTAGGTGGTCTGAAGAGAGCCTCTTAATCCCTTTTGTCACTTAGATAAATGTGCGAGCCACAATTAAAGAAAAAACACACTTCTAATTGGAGAATTAGACTAAACCCTACTTTCAAACTTCCTGTTGCCTTCATAATCTCTATTGGTTTGCTCTTTTTAAATATGGCTATAGGCTTTGCTTACGGGCGTTAATATGTCTGCAAAATAAACAACACATTGTTGCTGTTGTCTATTTGTATTCCATAGACCTTTAGCAGTGACTTCACTCCTTTGTCTGCCATTTTATGGGTCAAACACATTTAATTTGATACATCAGACGGGTAAAATTTTGGACTTTTAATGAGAAATAGTCACCAAATCTCCTGACTGATACTCACATCTTAATTGTCACAGAAAAACTCCAAGTTAAAGCGTCTCCTTTTACTGATTTCTACGGAATGATGACGTAGAACTGGAAGTGTGGCAGATGCCAGCACACGCCGGTGAACATTTTTTGTCAGGTAGGCCTAAAGGTTATTCTTTTATGTGTCTTAAAAGTGATGCATGTTTAGGGGATGGGTACCGTTTGGGTTTTATCCGGTGCCTGTCCTATCCCATTGCTTTTGAAGGAGTGAACTGGTACTTTTGCTTGTTTTTGACAGTAATCCAAAAAAAAGAAGACGAAAACATGCTAACTTTACCCAAAACTGAAAATTATTCTGTTAGCAGAATCAGAGTTTCATACAGAGCCTGTGCTGAGCTGTTTGTTTCTCTCCGTCAGTCTCTCACCAACACCCTATGATAAATTATCATTGCATTGTTATTGCTATTGATCCTCACTGTATTGTCGTAGTTTAAATGATTTTTGTATTTTGTCAAAATGAGAATATATCTTAATAAATGTAACCCAGTCAGGCAACCTTATCTTCCACTAGAACAGATAGCAGACGCTGGTTCTGATCCGTGGCAGACCTCGCCGCCCTTTATTTTGTCTACGGAGGGGAAGTGATCAAAGGCAGACAGACGAGTGAACACAATAAAAGATCGACACGACATAGATCCACAGCAGTGACGCTCTCTGTTTGACCCCCATAAATCGACTACCAAAATGGCGGGGAGGGCGTTCACGCAATCGCTGTGTCGTCCCGTGAACAGTATCAGTGGTTACCTTGGACACAAAAACACTACTCTGGGGTTTTGTGCGACTTCTGGCTCCTCCATTACTTTGACATGTAGTAGATCTAAACTACAACATATTTACTTTCTTTTAATCCACAAAAAGCGCTTTTCCCAGAGCCCAACCCCACATTTGCTATCATTGAAAAAGCCCCAAATATCATCAGTAGATCCAAAAATAAGTAAAAAGTAAATCAGAGCCTAAATTCCGTGTTATTCAGGAGTATAAAACCTCTACAACGGATAAATCTGCATTGCTGTTAGTCAGAAGGATATTGGTGAACGCAAGCTGGACGTATTGAGTTTTTGAGAAAACATCTATCATTGTTAATCAGAAATCTCATTATTGGAACTGTTATGGAAAAATCCACTAACTTCAGAAATCTGATAATGATTGGAGATTTGTTTTTCAATATAAACTGGATAAGTGTTAGTCCAAATATGTTGCTAATGGCTGTCTACTCTGTTTACCCTTAATATCATTAAGCTCCATTGGCTTCCCTCTGTAACAAAAGCAAAATCCTTATTTTGAACATATCAAACTGCGTTTACTAGGAAAGTGCCTCATTTTCCAAGCAGCTTTAGGTAAATTGCTAACGGAGAGTTATTTTCTGACGGCAGAGGTTCTTTATAGAATGAAGATTTTTATTTTGGCCCAAAAATTTTTTAATTGAAAACAAAAAAGTACCTTGTCACCTCTTGATTAAGTCTAATATTTGATTACTAAAAAATAATTCTTCATCATTATAAAAAATGTCAGAAACTAACGTGTTTATATATCTTTAATAGTCAACACATTCTCACTCCCAACTTGTCATATGTGGAGGTATGGTTCGGTCACCCTCCACATCACTTTTTGACGTTTTGGGTGTCCCAAACTGTTCCAAGTAAAACAGGGGTCCCCAACCACCGGGGTGCGAACCGGTACCGGTCCAATGGCTGCTTGGTAATGGGCCACACACACTGAAAAAATGCATATGCTTATCAGGGGTCCCTAACCGACCTTTGGGACGCATCCAGTACCACGTCACAAGGGTGGAGGACCAGTACATCAAAAAACAATCAGTTGAGGACACCCAAAAAAAAGTGGCGCAGAAGGGGCCCGAACTGTATGTCCGTAAATGTCAAGTTGGGAGAGTAGGAATGCGTGGTAATGGTTGATATTTCAGAAAATGGTATGCACACCAAATTTGGCATAGATGTGCCTCAGAGTTCAGAAAAGCTCTTTAGCCAGGTGAAAAATCCAAAATGGCGGCCATGTGTAAAGATGGCGTCTCTACGCTTAAATGAGTTAATTTAACTTAATTTTTGAGTTACAAAAATTATTAATTTTCTATTTTACTCACAGTCTCAACATGATGGGCTGTTGATGCACAAAGTGCAGCCTTTAAACTTGAGGGGCACATGCAGAGTAACAGTGTTCCCCCCTATTCACGGGGATAAGGGACCGCGAATACGGAGAACCCCCAGTCTCCGTCTCAACTCCCACCCCCCGCGGACGAATAATGTCTGTTAATGACCCATTCTCATCAAAAACACTTCTGTTCATGCTTTGTAAAACATCTTTTAAGCAACATTGGAGTATTGCTCAACATAGTTTTTTATTTTTTACACAAGGACCGTCATTCTGTCTCTGTGCCATAAAGAAGCGCATGCTTCCCCCTTCATCAGTTAAGTGAGAGAGGGCATCTCTACCCAGAATTTATCAGTTTCATCCATAATAAACATCTGCTCTTGATGATAGTTTTTTTCTGCAATTCTCAGTATATTTCTGGGCTGATTTTGAGTCGGCTGATGCCATTTCTCCATGCAGGCTCGCTGTGAGTGTGTGTATGTGTGTAATGGAAGGGCTGGCGTGCTCTTCAGCTGCGCTCCCCGCCTGGGAAATTCCCACAGCACCTGTAGCACCTTCGGAAGCAAAGGTTTCATACAAAGCATCTTGAGTTGTCTGAGTTTTTGTGACAAACAGGAGAAGTCGGAAAAACAATCTGCTAATTCATGAAACCACAAATAAAAAAATGCAAATAAGTGGAAGAACACTGTACTGTTATACTTACATTATACTTAACACATTACACATATTTTAAAATCTCAGATTTTTTTAGTTCTGAAAGACGGGGTCATAAGGTACATCCGCGCCAAAATAGGTGCTTGTATCACAAAATGCAGAATTATTTTATTAACTGACTGTGCCTGAACTACAAAAATATACTGAAAAGACTAAAACTATACTTGAAAACAAACTTCTTTTTTTGTGAACTAATTGCACTAATATAAACATATAAGGAAAGTTTTCTTTTTAAATCCGTATCCTAAAAAAAAAAGGAGTAAAAAAAATGAGCCCTAAGGCCTCATTTTTCCAAATCCCACAACAGACAACCATTTACCCGCTTATGTCTCTTTAAGTGGAGCTTAAATCCAGAGAATGGCCGGTACTTATCCAGTTCCTGTGCCGTTACTTGAAATTATTTCTGGGTTAAGGGTGTTAAGATCAGACTACGATGTGAAGTATAACAAAATCTTCAAGCCCCCTTCTCTGCTCTGTAAACCAACACACTTAAAAGAGTAAAAACGAGTCGTCCTTCTGTTCTGCAAAAGCATTTGCTTTTCCTCGCAGACGGGTCCCGCTCGCTCAGTTATTTATCGATCAGATTTGTGAAACCAAATGTAAATAATTAACAAAAGTAGAGATAGCAATCTGGAGTCTTGCAAACAACTTGAATACAAAGGCCTCTGTCTGTGTGAGTTTGTGTGTGATCGATAGGGCAGCGGCGGCGAGCGCAGGAGCCAGCAGGAGGACCTTTGAGTGCTCACAGAAACGGAGAAAATAACATTTTTATCACACATCGTCAGATGTGTCAGCAAAAGAAGAAGAAGAAAAAAAAAAGATTGTGGCTGTTTTGCTGCAGATACACAAGTATGTAGAAATATCAAAACTATCGCACTTTGACATTCACGGATAATCCCCCAAAATGCAGTGTGTTAACATCTGAAATACTGGAGCAGCAAGAAAGATGAAACTGGACTTTGGAATTTTCCTTTTCCTTCCAACAGCTGAGGGGAAGTGATGCCGTCATGTCCAGTCGAGTGAAGTTATTGTGTCGAGAGAAAAACACAACGCTTCCTGTCTGAAGACTGAACCACATTCTTGTTCTAAGGGGGGGAACAGATTTGAATACAAAAGCTCCTTCGTGACGCGGTCCCTCTATCTTTAAAGTCTTTAATGACCATTTTTTCTAGTAAAAAAAACAAACCAAAAATGTTCCCACTAGTGTTTTAATCATGGTAATGAAGTTTTTAACCAAAATCCCACAACCTAAATGTCTTAAAAAGCTATTTTTCATGTTGATCTAAAACCTCTGTTTCCAAAATATCCTCTGAGGGGGCGTGGCTTTCGGCGCCGAGCAGCTCCGCACCTGATTATGATAACTCTGTGTCTCGCTAGTGTAAATCTTCACCGCTGCTAGATAAAAATGTTCAGTAATATCAGTAATGGATGGGAGTATTGTTCTGATCCGGATGTCAGCTTGGACGAAGAAGTGATGAACTTCATGGACTGAACTTCCTCCAAAATCCTGATTCTTTCTCCTTCCAGTTCACCAAATTTCTTTTAGCTAATTATTGAATGTTTATTGACGTTGCTGTGATCAACACATTCAATCCATTGGTTTCTCAGAGCAGAAAATAATGAAAGCTAACATCAAAATGCTCTTTCAATGATTAACAATCCTTTACAACTGCTGTCAAATGAGTCGCCGTTCACATTTCCATGGTCACGTCAAGAAGCTCCGTGGAGTCTGGTGGAGATTTTCTAGAGTTTTCAGTCCTTCTACCGTAAGTACTGGATGAAAATCACACAAAGAAATCCAGTGACAGCTGATTTGAACCACAGAAATGTGAACGGCGGCTCATTTGACAGTAGGGCTGCCACAAACGATTATTTTAATAGTCGACTAATCACCGATTATTTTTTCCGATTAGTCGACTAATCTGTTCATGGCCAAAGTGGATGTAAAGATGCTGATGTTGATAACCAGCTAAAATATTAGTTAAATTCCACATTAGCCTTAAAAAAACGGAAAAATCCTATATTAGCCAAAACAGCTAGCATATAGCTGAAATATAAGTTAAACTCAAAAGTTGCCTAAAAAACGTAAAAAAGCTAAAGTTAACCAAAATAGCTAGCATGCTGCTGAAATATTAGCTAAACTCGAAAATAGCCTAAAAAACCTTAATAAATGCCAAAATATTCCAAAAAGCTAGCAGAAGGCTATTATAACTTTCAACTTTACTGCAATCTGACTTCATACAATATAAAGTAACGACTAATCGACTATTAAATTAGTTGTCGACTATTTTAATAGTCGATTAGTCATCGATTAGTCGACTAATCGTGGCAGCCCTATTTGACAGCAGTCAATGTTGGATTTAAGCAACACGCTAAATATTTTTTGCAAAATTGGCACGCATTAGGGGTTTTTTAGCAATTTCACTACAAAATTTTTAGAAATTGAAGTCAAGTTGAGTGCTCTTTCATAGGTCTTAAGCTAAATTTCAAGTCTTATAGCAAATTGGACATTTTCAATAAATCCGAACAGCAACTGAAGTCAATTACGTCACCATTTTCAGCAACAAGCTTCAGCATCTTCAGCAACTACTTTCAGCAAAAGGCATTCACAGTAACATTATAGTATTTCATGTAACTTTTCTGGTTACATTTGTTCTCTCTCATAAGAAAAATGCCAAATCTCAAACAACATGATTTTCATCTGAGAGGGATTTTAAATACCTCCAGCGCACGTGTGTCTGCGTTCTCCGCGAGCGTGCACGGCGGATTGTCTGTGCAGTCATCAGCCACTGCATTATTCCAAGGTACTTTGTACAGTGCATTAATCACAGGAACCCTTGAGCGCTTCCCCGGGTCCAAATATTCCGACCTTGAGGTTACAAGAAAGACATTAGTCCTGAGCCATTCAAAGTATTGGAGACAGGGAGGGGAGCAGAGGGAGGAGGCGGAGAGGCTTTCAAGGTAATGAAATTCTGCCATAATTTAAAGGAAAAGACTTGTGGGGACAAGTCTGGGCCAGAGTAAGAGCAGGAGAAAAAATTAAATTGGATTTTTTCTCCTTTTATTTTAAATTAGGCTTAAGTGCATGTGGGGGGTAGTTTTTCTTTCTCCTTTTTTTTCCCCCTAACAAAAGCATGATAACAGCATTAACGTTGAGAATGA
Organism: Oryzias javanicus; assembly: GCA_003999625.1. Classification (NCBI taxonomy): domain Eukaryota; kingdom Metazoa; phylum Chordata; class Actinopteri; order Beloniformes; family Adrianichthyidae; genus Oryzias; species Oryzias javanicus. The sequence continues at coordinate 18,894,164 of CM012458.1, read as the reverse complement.
ATCGAATCATTTCCAAACCAATTAACCTTTGACAGAATGGATGAGTGGACAGGAATGAGAATGGCGCGTACGTGGAGGGGAGAGGTGGGAGCAGGAGCCTTAACCCTTTTGGGGGGGGAATGACTCATAGATAAAAACGCGGAGCAACATAACTTTTAGCGGTTGATGTTGAAAGCTTACTTTCCTGATAGAAGGGCTGCTTTAACCTCGCTCATTTTCTCCGCTCTTCCTGCTATCTTCTGCTCTTACTGGCTGCAGCTGCAGCTGGTCCATTAAGTTAATTAAAGGTTTCATTTCAAGCTGGAGCACACTAACAAATACAAGTGCCAATCAATAGATCTCCAGCTTATTTTGTAGGAGGGAAGGGTGACAGCTCCGGTGCGGCAACGGGGGACATGATTTGCAGTTTTGGCAGGCGCCCCGCGTCCCTCTCCGTCTAGTCCTCTGTCTTAGTCTAATTTTGCAGCCACTCCAGCCGTCACATATCTCCTTCTCCCACATCATTGTAATGTCATTTATTAATTGTCTCCCCCTTTTTTTTTCACCCCCTCCGTTGCTATTCATAGCTTTTTCCCCCCCATCTGTCTACAAGGAGTCACGGTCTTGTGTTTCCCTGCGAGACAGAGGATGCATTTGTCTTACTCGCCATCTGCACGGGAAGGACAGTCGTGTGGGTCTTCAGCTGTGGTTGATTTAGGATCAACAGCGTGTCTGCTGAAACCACACAAGCTCGGTGATGTGAAAACAAGTGGTGGAAAGAAGAGAAAGGCCCAACAGAGATGCATGTTCGTCGTGCTTTTTGTTTCTGATGTGACGTATGTGAGTTTCTGACAGACTGTCGGATGTTTTTTTTTTATTTTTTTTCTTTCTTTCATTAAGAATATTACATTACTGTAACATATTCAGCTCACCACACATCTCCATAAAAACGATTGAACTATAAATCACATCAAGGGAGGCTGTTTGAGTCGCTTTGTTGAGCAGCCATTATGTATGGAGCTAAATTAGGGCCAATATTATATGAAACCTAAAAAAAGCAAAAGGTGGACAGGATTTCACGTCTGCCACAGACATCTGTGAAGATAAAAATCCTTAAAAAAAAGTTCAGTGCGTTGTCTTATGGGGTCCAGATGACCCCCAATTTGAATGTAAACATGCCTCGGACAAAGGTTAAATATCCATATCACCAACTAAAAAAAACCTTGGAGTTGTGTTTGATGCAGATCTCAATTTTAAGCAGCATATTTTAAAAAACGAAACGAAAACTGCATTCTTTCACTTGAAAAATATTGCCAAGGTAGTGCCCTTCCTCTCAAGATCAAGTGCTGAGATTTTAATCCGCGCTTTTATAAATTCGAGACTTGATTATTGTAATGCTCTTTTAACTGGACTTCCGAAACAGTCAAGAAGTTGCAACTGATACAAAATTCAGCTGCGCGTCTCCTAACCAACACCAGAAGAAGAGACCATATTACTCCTGTCCTTAAGTCCCTGCACTGGCTGCCTGTCAGTTTTAGGATAGATTTTAAAATTCTTCTTTTAGTTTTTAAATGTCTTAATGGTTTAGGTCCTTTATATTTATTAGATCTCCTAAGTCCTTACGAACCACCAAGAGCTCTCAGATCCTCAGGCTCCACTATATTAACTGTTCCTAGAACTAAGACCAAGACCTATGGTGAGGCTTCCTTTCAGTGTCTAGGCCCTCACCTGTGGAATAGCCTGAGAGCTGCTACATCTGTGGAGATCTTTAAAAACAAATTAAAAACCTACCTTTTAGTAAAGCTTTTAATGACTCACTTTGAACCTTTAGGGTTTATTATTGTTTTAATATATTGTTATTTCAATGATGATGCTAGTTTTTGTCACAAGTTTTTTATATGATGTCTTGATTTTATGTGTTTTTAACATAATGCTGTTCTTGTCTTGATGAGGTGGATATTTCTGATCTATTTTGCTGAAATATGTTTTCTTTTAACTTGTAAAGCACTTTGGGCTGTACAGAAGTACATGAAAAGCGCTCGACAAATAAAGTTTGATTGATTGATTGATAAAATCAATAAATCTGCAAAAACACACCGACCGGCCTTCTCACTGTAACTTTGTTTTTACATCTGTAATCTTTAGTACAAGTGTTTTTAAGTGTTTAGCCTAATTTTTAATTCTTTTGACTTTTTAAAGGTGCTTTAAACTCAATTTATTATCACTATTATTAATAAAAGCTTTAAAATCCACTTTAATTAAAAAAAATTTAAAAAAAAGAATTAAAGAAGTTTAGGATGTTTTTTCTGTACACTGTCTAAAGTTTAAGTGTGGATCAATTAAAAAAGTTCTGTAATTTGTTACATTTAAAATTATTAGTTTTCATCAAATTCCAATTTTAAGTTGATGCTTTTACTCAACTTAAAATTTAATTTGATAAAAACGAATAGTTTGAATTGTAGCTATTTACAGAAATTTAATATTTCATTGGTTTAATATTTCACTTTTTTACAGTGTAGTTTTGTTTTGTTCAGTGAGAGATTTTTGCCTCTAGAGTACATGGTGGTGTAGGGGTCAGCCCTAAAGAATCACCACTGAAGACCCCGGGTTCAAATCCTTGCCCATATGTGTGAGTGTTTTCCCGCTTCCACCCACAGTCCAAAATAAAGTTTCTTAAGTTCTCATATGAATCCACACTTTAAAGATGTGACTGAGTGTGTCTCTATGATGAACTGGGGTGACCCCGCTGGGTAGCCCTATGGACCCCCGTGGTCCTGAACAGGAATGAGAGAGTTATGAAAATGCATGAAAGAATGATTTGGTGCTTGGTAACTATTTTGGGAGGCCAGATACCAGGCAAAGAAAATGATACAAATTGGAGATAATGAGGTTAAAATCCAGCAGTTTTTCTTATGAAAAGATATTTTCTTGTTTGGTTTTGTTGAAGACGGTCTCACATTTAAAATCTTTCTGAGGAGTTTCTCATTCATCCAGCTTTCACTGAAAAAGCTGCTCAACTGAACAGCAGAAAGTCTTGTCCTTCAAATATTTAGTTGCCCTGAAGAACCAAAATCCTGTGTCCTTCAAAATCTGGAACTGTGAGCTACCGTCATCGACAGGTGAGCTTGTGTTGGTGTGTAAAAATAGTGGAAAAAGTACCATCGTTTTTGGAGCACAAGTTGTTTTTTTGTTTTTTGCATAGTTTGGCCATAGTTTGCATTTCATTCAAATCTACACACAGAATAAGATTTACACAAACCGCTAGACTCCTCGGCCTGTTTTTAGAAATGGGTCGTGGGTAGCCGACATCACCACAGAAATCATAGATGGGCCGGTCCCCGCCAGGAAAGATGCGACCCGATCTATAGTCGCGCCAGTCTGAGGGGATGGGAGAGAGGGACCAGTGAGCACTTGAGTCCACGACCCTGGTTTGACGAGGTCTGAGCGGCGTTCGCCTTAAAACACTCGGCAGCCGGGCTTCTGCGGGTCGTCTGATCTGATCTGAGGTCGAACACATACAAAAACCATAGTCATCCTCGAGTAAAAAAAATCGGTGGTCCTGCCAGAAAATTTGAAGCCTAAAGCTTCCGTTGACTTTGAAGAGGTTACAAGATCAGCCGTAACGTTCAACATTGACAGTAAACTCACTCAGATCTTCCTCAAATGCTCTCTGTAAGTTCTCCTTCATTGGCTGACAGTAATAATTTACTTATGAAAAGTTACATTCTTGTTTTTCCAGCTCTGTTTACGCAATTGTAGCAGTAAACAGGGATCTATACCATTCCAATATGAGCACGAGTCAAGACAAGGCCCAGGGGCCAGATCCGGCCCTCTAGATAATTTTGTTTTATTGTTATTTATTCTTGTGCATATTTTTAACTTGTATAATTTTGACAAAACATATTTTTATGGAGAGTAAAATGTTGAAAGTTGATTGGAGTTAATTTATTCAAGAATAATATTACCTATTTTTAATTATTCATAATGATGTTAAAAAGTTATGGTTTTAAAGTGTTTTAAAAGGGCATTCTGCTATGTTTTTGGACTATTTTTATCATTTACTAAGATTTTTTTATGCTATTTTGGAGTTTAGCAAATATTTCAGTTACATGCTAGCTGTTTTTTGCTAATTTAGGCTTTTTTTTTATTATTTTCTTTTAGGTTTCTTTGGAGTAAGGCTAATATTTAAATGCTAGCTGTTTTGGCTAATTTGGACCTTTTTTTAGGCTGTTTTTGAGTTTTGCTCAAATTTAAGCTACATGTTAGCTATTTTTTTTTTGCTAATTTAGGCTTTTTTAAGTTTTTTAGGCTTCTTTGGAGTAGGGCTAATATTTAAATGCCAGCGGTTTTTGCTAATTTAGACTTTTTTTCCGTTTTTAGCCTGTTTTGCAGTTTTGCTATTTTTTCTGCAACATGCTAGCTGCATTTTTTTTTTTATTTAGTTTTTTAGGCTAATTTGGCATCTAGCTAATATCTGACTACCAGCTTCAGCGTTTTTAGCTTTTAGCTTCAATATTGTTAGCCATCAATTTCAGCATCTTATTCAGCTAAATTCAGCTCATAGCATTAAGTTTTAAAAAATATAGTTTTCAATAAATGTTTATCCTGTTCGCCTCACAGCGTAAGGTGTGTTTTGGATTTTGTCCACCTGTGTGATTAAGTTTGACACCCCTGTAAAATGGCATTCAGCTTTGTGTATGCAACAAGCTAGCATAGCAACTCTGGCCTGTATAGCTCATTGGTCTGGACAACATGGTTCACATGTTGAAGTTTAATGCAGGTGAACTGATGTTTATGTTTATGACTGGTTCAAAATGGACACCATAATTGCATCATCTTCCAGAAGTCGTGGCGACGTTATCGTGCTTCCCTGTTGTCATAAAATGTCAACACTTTAATTTTGTGATCTGTAAAATGTCTTGACTTAAATATCTCATTTACGAGCTAAAATGATTCTGTTTTCACATTTGTCTGGGTTTTATATCCACTTAAGGACATTTTTTACATGCAAAGAAACAGAAAAATCCGCTCGAAGGACTCCAGGAGAAACCCCAAAAAATCCTTTTCAGCAGCTGTTGCCAGGACATAAACACGAAAACAAATTAAATCTAAGCGGTTGCAATAAGGCAGCTTGCAGAACTGAGCAGTTTTGCATGGATTCCCAAAGCAAATCATCTCAAAAAGTAAAATCTTCCCCTGCGACACTTCATTCTCCCTCAAAATCCATTATTTGCTATTGTCTGATGTCACAGCGAGGGTGAAAGGCCTGCAGTCTCAACAACCATCATCAGCCTCATGAGGCGTTCGTCTGTTAGGAGAAACGTCTGAGGGCAGCAGGCGGTGGAGATCACGTTCTGTAGATGGGCTCTCTCCACTGGATACTTGCATTCCTAAAGTCCCTTCATTCCTGGAGCCTGGAAGTGGTGCAGCTCATCGGGTTTCGTCCCAGCAGTAATTCAGCAATTCTGGTCCTCCGGGGAGGCGGCGTGTCTTGATAGTTAGCCACTGCTGTTGTTGAAGAGAATCTTTTTCTTCTCTTCTCATTTCTCCCTTCAGTAAGAGGGCTTTTTCCCCCCACTCCTCTCATCCGAACTTTCTCTTTCCTCCCCAAGTGAAAACCCAAGGGGGCTTGTTCATATTCTCTCCTTTTATTGTGCTTCATCGTTTTTCTTATGACACAGAACTCTACCCCGAGAGTTTCCAGTTTTCTGCCAGCGAGTTGAAAACGCATGGTTAACCCCATTTTATTCTCTCTATTCAAAGGTTTTTTTTCCCTCCAAAACTATGGTGTTCGCCCCGGAAGAGAAGATCAACGTTTTTCTAGTAAAACAAACTGCTACATTCCATTTAATAAGAAAGAACTGCAATTGGGAAGTCAGAGTCAGTCATTTCCAATAAAACGAGGAGTTAAATCTTTTAGAAATGTTTTGATTGATGTTCTTCAAAAGCCTTAACACCAAAGATTTATGATTTTTTTTTTTTTTTTAGACAACCCAAAGGGGTTTGAGTTTTTTTAACTGAAGCGCTCACTCTGAATAAGTTAAGCAGAAACAATTGCGTGTTCTTAGAAGGGTTACTTGCTAAAGGCTTTTATACTCTGAATAGAACTTCAAAGATGATTGTAGCAGAGTGATTCACAGAGCTGTAAGGCCTTGTTGTGACGAAAATCGTATTTTTCTGCGTTTTCTTTGACTTTAAAAAATCCTTGTAATATCAATGATTCATGCAAAACTATTTTATAGATCTGCTATGCACAATTTCAAAAACAAAACCTCCCTTTCATTGTGAATCATGATTTTTTTTTAAATGGAAGAAATTAAATAAATCATTTATGAAGCTTTCTAAACTTTCCCTTTACATTTTATCCTATTTAGTAGCCAATGGCTTTTTTTTTATAGAATTAGTCTTGAACTTTGACGTTGGTTTCTCACTTGAGTGCGCATTTTCTTCTTTTTCCCTGGGTTAAAACCTCTCGGGGCATTCCATGACGTAGCGTTTTTCCAGAAAGACAAACTCCTAATATCAAAAATATTTCTAATAATAAAAAATGCACTAAATCTAGAGCAAGGTCGAATCAAAATTCTTCCCCAACCCCTCCAATTGTAGGGGAATTTGGAGGGACAGGGTCGTCCAAAACAGTTTTTTAAGGGCTAACCCTCACAGAGGATGGACAGCAGAGCCCAGCGTGACGCGGAGCAAAACCATTTTTCACCGCGTGCATGCGCTTTGAAGCCTCTAAGTTTATATTTAAATGTAAGTAAGGAGTTTTTGTTTTAGCGTGACCTTTTTAGAGTTATAAAACTGATCTTGTCATGTATTTCCAAGCGCTAGCAGTTTCGTGCTAACATAGCTTACCGGCAACTTTTGATGACGTCACCAAGTGTTGTCCGAAGTTTAAGACAACTGGCGTGTTTGAGATCATGCAGGCGGACGCGGCGCTGCGCAGATTGCCTGGATTGCGGTGCATGCTGGTTAGTTTCTGTCACCGACGTCACATTTGTGACGACACGAAGTATCGCGAGAAAGGGGCGGGTTCAAGGCGCCTACCTAAGCCAGTGCAGCCAGAAAATTGGTACTGCGCCGCCTTGATGACTACAAAACAATGCATAGTGGGAAACGGTGTCCTGAAAGTTTTTGTAGTTTAATGTGAAATAACTGGCGCTAAATGAAGGAAATATGTGTATTTTTTTACTCTTTCTGGAAGGTAGTGAATCGCTGATGAAAAAATATACAAGATTTTAAATAATCTGTGGTTATTTGTGTCATAGTTGTCTTTAAAAAACTTGTTCATTTTATTTTATCTTTATTTGGACGTGCTTAGTAAAGTAATGAATCCCCCGACTATTTTTTTTTATCTGTTTTACTGTAAGAGATGTAAAAAAATACTATAAAAGACATAACAGCACAGATCATACTAGGAGGAGTGGCGTATTAAAATTCAGCCGAATGTTGAGGACAACCCCCAACTCTTCGTTCTCGTACAGTCTCAACGTCCACCTTCATCTCAGGCGCCTTTCTCCGCCCCCTCCTGCAGCAGCTTGGTCTCGCCGACGAAACAGGCGAAGCGCAAGTCAACTCAAACACGCCTATTGTCCGAAAATATACACAATATAGTGCATTCGCCATTTTGGAGTTCTGTCTGAATCTACAATTCTAAAATAAAGTGCACTAGAAATTTCTCAGAAATCTTAGCGAAAAACTTGTATGCACTCACTACATTAGTAAATATAGACCACAATGCATTGCGGCCGAACAATTTTTGCAATTTCTTTAATATCTGATCCACATTTTCATCATCAGAACACAGCGGAGTCACAAATAGATGTCGTGAAAGGTTGTATCGATTCAGTTTTCGCCTCTTAAAAACGGTGATGTCATTTAGAAAAATGGAAAAACGAGTTTAGAAAAATGAAATTTGTAGAGTAGTGACAATCGTGTCCAAATATCTTTTAAAGTCTAGGGCACTAAATAGCTTTTTAGTAGTTAGGGATTAGGATGGTAATTTTTCCAGAACTCCATAACTAGGGGAAGAATTCAGATTTGTGTGCATAACGCACTGAAAAAGTTTTAAGTAAAGTACATTTCATCTATATAGAAAGTGTTTTTTTTCTATGTTAATCCAAAAAACCTTAAAAAATGTATCTTTGGAAAAAAATAAGTTTCGTTTAACCCTTATTCTGTTCTAGGCATTGTGGAATTGTGTTACATTAAATGTGGGGTCATCAAGACAGCACGCTGTACTTCTTTTTTCAATAAAGTTTTGTCTTCCATGGTGTCGGTAGCAGACATAAATTCCTGTCCATCTTTTTAAGGGAGTGACCACATCAATGTAAGGGTGGGGTCATTTTGACCCCATAAGAGAGCAAGAGGGTTAAACATAAAGTGACTGACTGATATTTTTGCAAAATCAGGCATTAAATAAAACATGTGTTTCCATTCCACTGAAGTTTTTCATTTTTAAGCATTAACTTATACTTTATGATTTCTGTGGAACAAGACATTTTTTGCTTCTATATTCAGCCTCAGGTTTTTGGAAGCTCAATGTTCCCATTTTCCTGAAACTCCTTTTAAAAATATAATTTCAAGGTAACATGTTTTTTTAATTAGTCCTAGGATATTCTTAGCCTGATCAAACATTTTCCGGAATATTTATTTTTAAAGGAGCTGTTTGTGGAGTCTACACCTTTGAGAGAACAAAACCTTGGCAGAATTATGCAATAAATGCAGGAAATACTTTTGCTGTTTAATGTCTTATTTTTAGAATATTATAAGACCTATAAATTATCGCTCTTTTCGTGTACTTTGACGGTGTGAATTGAAGCTTTATAGAGAAGATCTGGTGACTACTACCTTGTTAAGGCTTAAGGGCTCTTCATCGGCTCCCTTTCGTGCACCAACAAGATGGCATGAAGCCATGAAGTGCTTAGTGAATACCGCAGACGGCAAAACCCTGAGGACAAGAAGTGGATGAACCATAAGGAGAGGGCAGATCCACCGGCAGACACGAGTAGTGGCTGAAATCTGAAGAAGTGACTGGACCGATGGACAGTAGAGAGGCACCGAACATGGCTAAGGACTGGGATGTACAACAACAAAGAGGATTCCATGTAAATATTGATGCTGATAGAAGATTCATAACAGTTTTTGCAGAGGGGAAGAAGCCCTGAAACTGGTGGTAACCTCAATGCTGAAGTTAACAAAAGCGAAAGCAGTGTTGTGCCTTTGTCACAACTGCATGTGTAATCCAACACAAATGTATGGATCATGCAGATGCCCGGAGGAAATATCAAGGTTGAAGATTCCATAAGTGAAAAAAAATGTTCACACAGCAAGTATTTAAACCGCATGTAAAAACATGTAAATCCCCATTTACATTCACCGGTCGGGTGCGGTCCAGTCCAGTCTAGTAGTTTGAGCGTTTCTATTGTAAAATGGGCCTATTAAACAATACTGAAGTGTACCTCTTGGGGCCTCCCATTGGTTATAGGTTCATTGAAAAATGGAACTGGACAGTTGGAGCAGAGCCACTCACAACTTTATATTGAAAATGCCTGCTAACAGTAGCAAGATCTGGTCTGTGGTGGAATTGTTAATGGTCTTTGCCATCCTTGGCGACGGTGTGATACAGGGTGAGCTAGCCGCATGCTAGCGGTCGACACCATGCGAGCGCTTTGAAAACAAACCTTTCAGTGGAACTGAGTGGAAATGCTCGGTAGAACTAAGCGGACATGGTCATGAAAGCAGATAGCAGCAGTCAGTCAGACGGGGTTGACGTCTTTAACATATCGGACGACAGCTGGGCAGTCACAGCCGGATTGCCGACTCTGACTGGACAATGTGTAAATGTCTCTGGATGGCGCCCGTCCATATCAAGTGCCACTAGCTGCCGAGGGAACAAGAACGGTCACGGTGACAGCTTTGGTCTGATTTTGCGAGGTAAGACATTTTCTATGGTTGGCTAAATTAGGATTTCCTCCGTTTTTTAAGCTAATTTTAAGTTTAGTTAATATTTCAGCTGCACGATAGCTATTTTTGCCTAGTTTAGGATTTTTCCACTTTTTTAGGATTATTTGGAGTTTAGATCATATTTCAGCTGCTTGCTAACTGTTTTGGCTACTTTAGGCTTTTTGTTTGTTTTTTAGGCTTTTTATGAGTTTAGCTAATACTTCTGCAACATGTTAGCTGTTTTGGCTAATTTAGGGCTTTTTCAGTTTTTAGACTAATTTGTCATTCAACTATCAACTTCAGCATCTTCAGCTATCGTCACTCTCATGTTCAGCGGCCAAATTCAGCTTACACTAGTGACACTAGCATTATCGCGGGCAATGCTATACATCTAGTTTTTAGTTAGTTAAAAGATAATAATCTTTGTTTTACATCCACTTTGTGCGTGACCCGGTGAGTCGACTAATCGGAAAAATAATCTGTTATTAGTCGACTATTAAAATAATCCTTTGTGGCAGCACTACAAGACACTGAACCCCAGATTGCTCCTGGTGGCTATAGGTTGGTGCCAGTATTTGGGGGCGGGTCACACAGTGGAAATGTGACTGTTAAGCACTTCAGGTCTTCTGAGAAGATAGCAAGAACTATATAAATATAAACCATTTGCCATGTTCACGTTTGTATTCATTTTTTTCTTTATCGTCACATGTGCTGTCATTTCTCTCTCCATCTCCACTTTGGTACTAAACTGTTTATGTCTATGTTTCAACAAGGCAATTTCCATATTGAGAGACAAATAAAGGTTTTCTTTTTCTTATTAGCCTTCGTATGAAACCTGTGCTCGGAGGGGGTAAATGACTTCCCTCATGAGCGATTGGAAGATGTTTTCCATGCATTTGGACATAAATAACTGCAGTATCTAAGCTTACTTTTCAACCTAATGTTAAGTTTGTGAATGGCTCCACAGCTTTAACTGTCTTCTGCACTCGCTTCATTTAATCCGACCGTATAATAAAGAAATTACCAGCAGGACGGCGTGATGCAAAAATGTATGTAAATGGGAAACATGAAATAATGAAGGAGGAGGAATTACCACAGTATCTGCAATGACATAATCTCTCTTTCATCCCTCTTGCTCTGTTCTGGTTATTTCTCCCTCCATCGTTCACTTCATCCAGCGTTGCATTTCTCATGCACCCTCATCCCCAGTCACCCTTACTACCTCATTTCTCCAGTCCTCCCTCCTCTGCAACTCTCACTCTGTGCGTAATTCAATCATCCCAAGGAGATGGATATCCGTCCCCCAGGAACGCTTACGCTCTCCATTTCCTAAAGCGCTTGATCAGATTAATTGATTGTCCCCCCCCCACACACACACACACATGCATCTCTGAGCCCCCAATGGCGACCAAAGCCGGCATGGTGGCGTAGGGTTTACGGAAATCAGGTTTGCATTGATGTTTTTGAAAGTGGCCTTTTCCTTTTGCTCTCAGACGGGCTTCATGAAAGGACAAAGGGGAATAGGAAAAATGTTTGAGTGCAGAGGAATGGGGGGGACGTCAGTGAAAACAGACAAAAACACAACAACAACTTGGAGCGGAAGAGTCACAGGGTGGAACGAGAGATCAGGGAACACGATAAAGCTGATGGGCAATCAATGAAATTAAATAAACTAAACTGATAAGGACACGTGTAGAGTGTGTGTGTGTGGGTGGGGGTGGGGGTTGGGGGTTCCTATGGTTGCAACCCTGCAGAGCCCAGCAGAGGGTAAAGATGCTCGACTCAAACCAAACCTCACAGGGAGAGACAGGAAGACCTCAACTCATCCATTATAAGTGAGAGTCAAGCGACTGTCTTGTCTCCTGATTGCCGAGTCCCTGTGGAGAACCCCCCCCTCCCCTCCCCCCTATCTTCTTCTTTTTTGGCACTGGGCACCGCAGTAGATTACAGCGCCTGTTCCAGGCCTTTGGCTCCCATGTTACGGCGCAGGCCAACTACACATAAAACCACACGCCCACGCAAACACGAACGCGCCGGGATAGTAACTCACTCAACTCTCTTATCTACCTGCTGCACATGTTCCTCATACGTGTAAAGCTTTTACCTGCTCGCCCCATTAAAGCCGAGGCTTTTTTCCTCCGGAGAGCCAAATTACCTTTCAGATCCAACTTTTCTTTCTCCGGCTTGCCCTTGACATTTAGCTCGCTTGCGTGTCCCCCCCCCTGCCGTACATATGGTCTCTGACGCGGATTAAAACATACATCAGCAAGCAAACAGATGTGCTTCAGCTCAAACATCCTCCAGACCTGCAGTTTTAGTACAAAGGTGTTCCTGTTACCACAGCTGTGGTAACAATACCTGCTCTGCGGAGCACGGTTGTGGCTCAATCTATGAAAAAAACCCTAAAACATAGTTTGATTTAGTATTTATCTACTTATCTTCTATTTATCAACCTACTCAAACCATTTCATCCATGAGGAGTGCACCACAACTTAGAGCTGGGTTGATGAAATTAATTAATCAATTTAAATTTATCTAAGTCTAAAAGATCAAAAATCGATCCATAAAAATACAGATCGATTTAGCACATAGAGCTAAAGTCCGCTAGCGTGATGCTAACATTTAATGGAATTTCCCTTAGCATGGCTAATGTTAACGCTTGGTCGACTTAACATACGTTGCTGTCTGAATAAACATCTTTATAAACTCACAGAAAATAATTGTCCAAACTCTTAAAGTAACAATTTGGGATCTAAAGTATAGTTTTTTTGCGCATTCTTTGCTTATTCTTCTTAAAATAAAGTGTACTGTTATAGGACAAGCTCCACCTCGTGGCCAAACGGAAACACCCTCCAGGAGATGCAGAACAATGTTTACAACGTTAATGATCTAAAACGGTTTTGTTAGAGTGTCGACGTATGAGAAACCATGTCAAGCTATATTCTGTTGAAATCCCCATTATTTCACGAATACATTTTAAAGTATGTGAACTGTATCAGAATAATATAAAAAATTTCAAAATGCAAATAGATTATTCATGTATTTCTAAACAAATATCTAAATGTGTAAACCGTATAAACTCAAAATTAAATTAAATCTAATTGAGTGGATCGAAAGAATATAAAAAAAAGAAAAATCATAATCGATCATAATTGAATCATAATCATGAAAGAATATAAAGACCCTTTCCATGAAAATTGTGTTTTTATCAGGTTCATTTTTCTGGTGATGGAGGACATATACTTTGTTCCGTTCTGACCAGAGCATCATCAGCCAGAAGTCTTGTAACGAAGTTCACACTCTTCCCCTACAGAAGCACCAGAAGCAGGTCACGGTCAGGATCAGGAATCTTTTTGTGTAGATACGAAAATTGAGCTTCTAGCTCCAGTTGCAACATTTCCACCAGGAGATCTTGTGAACAGAGAACTCTCATTATTCGAGTGGTTGATTTGTGCAACTCAGAGATATATTTCTAAAGAACTACTGCCGCTCTGCAGAAACTATTTTGTAAAAAACATTTTTTTTTTTTGTTTTTGGCTAAAACCTGAATAATTATAATTAAAAGTGAACTACAAACACCTTAAAAATAGATAAAAACACGATCCGAGTGAGTCTTTTACTCATTTTGTTGGAGTACAAACATTTGTTTTGTTGCACGATCACTTGCTTGTTCACCTAATGATTGTTTTGGTTGTTGACAAATCTATTTAAAAAAAAGTGTTTTGGCTTATTAGCAATGATTTTGAAAGCTTCTCTTTCCATTTTCATCAAACCACTTCAGCAAAAAGAATCTCTGGTTTTGATTTTTTTGTAAAATTTTGAATTAAAGCGTTGCTAATTAGCAGATCCAATAATTTGCATTTGACAAGTTTAATAATTTTACTAATTTAGTCTGTTAATTGGCTTCATTTTGAGAAAAATGGCAAAAATTCAAAACATGCCAAGTTTGAAAACAATGACTGCATTATTTTTTAACACTCACATGTCAAGAAAAAATGTTATTAGATGTTGATGGTAATTTTTTTATGTATATACTTTGTTCAGTTTAGCTTAGCAATGATTGAAAATGATCAAACTTCATCATTTCAAGAAATTAAAAAAGTACAATATTAATAGAAGAGCAGGGGTGTCAAACTCAATCACACAGGGGGCCAAAATCCAAAACACACCTTTGGTCGCGGGCCGAACAGGATAAACATTTATTGAAAACACTCAAATTAAATTTTTAAAACTTTAAAACCGTAACTTTTTAACATTACTATAAATAAAAACAGGAAGGAATATTATTCCAGAATAAATCAACCTAAATCTTATATAACTTTTAATATTTAACACTCCGTAAAAATATATTTTGTCAAATAAATAATATTAATAAAAATAAAATAAAAAGATCTGGAGGGCCGAATCCGGCCCCCGGGCCATTCTATTCTGCTGTTCTGCCCCATCTTTCTCCAAATATGTATTACGAAAGTTTATTTTTGGCGCAGATGCTTAAATTATAACAAATAAAACAAAGTATGATACATCTTCTAATTCACCAAGCGGACAGAAACATATGCTGTACTTCTTGTTGATTGAACCATGTAATTGCAAATAGACGGAAAATGACTATCTACACAAAAACGAACATCGGTATCGATTGAACGTCTTTTTCATGGTCAATTTCATGAATGAGGTTCAGTTGTTCCCTTCTGTGGCAAAGAAAGTGTAAAACTTTAAAGAAAAATAAAATCCTGAGCACACACACACAGTGTGTATACTTGAGTACCTGGCTCCCAAACTAAATCAACACATAATTTAGACTCCGTCTCTTTTTTTTTTACGTTCCACAGACATTTTATTAGCTGGGAGGCTGAGCTCTCAGACTGGGATTGATCCTGAGCTGCTGTCTTGAACCGCTGCCCCGAGGGCAGCTCTGTGCAAACACGCAGCAGCCCCTCTCCACTTACTCTAATCACAGTAGCACTTTCAATCACAGTACACACATATGGAAGAGGACAGACTTCCAGGCACTAAAGTGCTGACCATTTGTACCTGGACTGCTAAAAAAAAAAACGCCAATTAAAACAATATTCTGGAAGCGTTGATGCATTCACAGATTCTTGTTGAGTGCAAAGCTGCAAAAACAATTTGTTTTTTTTCCTCAAATCTTCAAAAGACTATCAGAGAAATAACAAAGAACATAGCAGGAATAGTGGATTTGGCGGCTCGTTCTATCCGCCGCTTCCTTTTTCACAATCGGCGCACAAAAGAAATCCATTATTTTCTGCAAATGCTAAAATTTATTTGAACGTTTTGCATTAATAATTCATACAAGGAGAGACACTTTGGCAATGTTTTCACCTGAAGACAGGCAACTAACTAACAAGTGCTCTCTCAACCACCCACCTCCTCTTTGAAGTGGGAGGAAAAGGAGCACAATTTTCACGATTCATTAGCCGTAGTTTACTACAAATAATTGTCATGAGTATTTGCTATATGTGGTATTTGCAGAGCAACAGAAAAAGTCCTGCAGCATATCGCTGCGATTTAAAAAAATAAAAGAAAAGAAAAGCATCAATTCCACACACGCTGCAGCGGCCCACAGTAATGGCTCGGCGGTGTGTTAAAGCACACATTTATATATGCACACACAAATAAATACGCAAACACTTCCTGCGTTTTGCTGCGAGTTCCCATAGAGTTTGTGATTGATGGTTGTGTGACTAATACTGGGAGACTGGAAGAGGCCTCAGCTGAGCTGATCTATACTGCCTCCTATAGGAAAACACCAAAAGCTCCATTTGGCAGCAAGACACTGCAAAAGTAACCCAAAATGACACAAAATGACAATTTGTGGTGTCAAAAATCTATAGGCGGACTCTTTTATCTCAGAATGAATATGTTTTTGCCTCTTTTCTGGTTAAAAATGTCTTTTTGCAGGCTTTATTAGGAGAATAAACTGTAGTAACTTTGTCTCAATGAGAAGTTATTTATTTGTTCTCTTCATACACAATATATTAATGAAAATTGTGTTTATAACATGTTCTTATGGCATTTTTCTAATGATGCAGAACAAATATAAAGAAGGAAATTAAGATTAAAATTGAATTTATTGATATTTATTTATTTATTCAATCAAATGGATGTGAATCAGGAACAGATGCAGAAATGCTGTTGGAAAAGCCTGTAGTAATGTTGTAGCGTTCGCCCTGAGACTGGAAGTGAGTCGAATCCAAACCAAAGACTCTAAAATGAGACCAAACGGTCAACTAAAGGGTTGGATTGAGGGATTAATCCACCAAATGTGTCTGCAGCTCTCCGCTCCGCATGCATGGGATGAGTCAGATGTGAAGAATACATTTCACACATTAAAATCTGTGACAGCTAATGGGACTTGTACATGACTGATCCATTTCCTGTCTTTGTTTTAGTCGTCCATCTTGGCATCTGGATCTATACTGCTGACCAGTAATGTTAGATTAGAGTTGTGAGGGGCTGTAAAGTGTAAAACAAAGGGATCATGGGAAGTCAGGGAGGGCTTACCCCGCACAGACAGTTCTGTTCACAACTCAGAGGCAAATTTCCAATGTAGTGCTGGGGCTCTTAAGAAACTATATCCTAGAAAATAATACAAGTTTGCCGAAAAAAAAAAAAACGACATAATCGTTATAAAAAAAAAGCACTTTAAAAATAGACAAAATATGATCAGAGTGGGACTTCAGAGGAAGAAAAAGAACATAGGAAACAATCCTAGATGGCCTTTGCCTCCTGAAACTGTACAGCACTAACTACAAAAATCAAAGTTTCTTATTTGATTAATATTTTCTTAAATAAAAGTTCATGTCACTTTTCAGAACTTTCTGTTGGGAAATGTAAATTTTTTTCCCATCAAAGAAAAAAAAAAAACACGTTTGCAGAATCAGTTAATCATTTTTTTTTTCAGACGTTTTTATCTCTGTAGCCAATAAACAGCAGCTTCAAACACAGAGAGAATAATAAAATGTAGTATAACCCCCTGGACATAGCGAGCGTGATTTAACCTATATTTTCAATGAAAATACGAAAATTATAACCCCAGCTATGATAGCACCCATGGCGGCTCTCCTTCTGCCCAGCAAGGCATCAGCCCAGGCTAGCAGGCTAGCTAGCTAGCTAGCTCTGCTAGACTCTGGAATGTGGCGCTCGCTACGCTATCAGGGCAGTTGTCTAGCATAGCGGTTTCAATCGCGCCCGCTCCATGGGCGCTGTGACAGGCTGACAACATGTCCGGGGTGTATCCCACCATCCTCCAACAGTAACCGGGACAGTCTCCAGCGACCAAACAGCCCCAGCGGGTTTGGAAAGTTCAGGATGAAAATCCAGCAGCCATATTGGATTTTTTGGAAAAGTGGATGGGAGAGAACTTTTTAAAGCTCAATCAAGACAAAACTGAGATTTTAATGAGAGAGAAAGGGTCCGATCTTACTTATTAACTCTGAACCTGAATGTGTGCAGTCAAGTCAGAAACCTCGGTGTGATTTTAGATGCAGATCTATCCTTTGAAGCACACATAAACCATGTTACAAAGACTGCATTTTATCATCTTAGAAATATTGCTCGAGTGAGTCCCTTTCTCTCCAGAGCCAGTGCTGAAATATTGATACATGCTTTTATAACATCTAGAATAGATGATTGTAATGCTCTTTTTTCTGGTGCTAAGAAAAACACTATAAATCGGCTGCAGCTAGTCCAAAATTCGGCTGCATGGTCAGCTTTAGGATCGATTTTAAGGTTATTTTATTGGTTTACGAGGCCTTACATGGTATTGGACCTTCATTTTTATCAGATTTACTTTCAGTTTATGACCCTCCCAGATGTCTCAGGTCCTCAGGTGCAGGTCTGCTGGTGGTTCCAAAAGTTAGAACTAAAACCCACGGTGAGGCCACATTTCAGCACTGTGGACCTCGCCTGTGGAACAGCCTGCCTGAGGATGTGAGGGCTTCATCCACTGTGGAGGTTTTTAAGGAAAAGCTTAAAACTCATATTTTTAATATAGCTTTTACTTAGTTTTTACATGCCCACGTGTTTTTATCTTGATTTTATGTATACATGTTTATATGCATTTTTTGTACTTGCGGGACGTGTATGTTTTTAATGTGTTTTCATGTATATTTACTTTGTTTTATCTCACTTGTCTTACTGTTATTTATGCTACTGTGGAAAATACTTTGAGATGCTAAGTAGGAGAAGTGCTATATAAATAAATAAAGTTGAATTTTTTTCAGCCTGCTGATAAAGTCACTGAAAACGTCACAAACCCAAAGCCGCTCACAGGTGGAGGCGTGGCTGTCCACTCTCACCTGCTCGCCTCTGGCAACTGCGGCGGGTGGGACTTTCACTGAGAACTTTTAGACAACAGCGGTGATCATAGTTATAGAAAATTCATGGCAGTCCCCATCCCAAAACAAAATAATAATTGGCTTCTGTTTTGGATTTCTAACAGCAAACAGATTTTTTTTTAATTAAAGACGGCGCCCTCCTCTGAAACCCAAATTGTGCCACATTGATGCAACACTGCAACTTGACACGCAAATCAAGTTCAGTGTGAAGGAAGTTTTAGGATGTATTTCTTTTTATAATAAAAAATAAAGTCAAATTTCAAAAAAGTTCAATTTAAAGTTGTAGAACGTAAGGAAGAAGGGCAAATAATGTAACCAGAATTATCTTAACTGTTGGGGTTCATATGGTGGAAGTGAAGACTAAATTGTCAATTGAACATAAATCACTTCTTATTTGTTTGGGAAATGTGTTAAAATGCAATTTCAAAGTATTTATAAAAACATTTTGTTTCCTTAAATATCTAAAGTACTGTCTGGAATGTCATAAATACCCCATTTCAAAAATTGCTGAAGATTGTAATTATGAAGCTCAGAACTAGATGGAAAGTCTGGATTTTCAAAGCCGGCTCTCATGAGATCTTACCTACCTTCCATTTAATGCTGTTGGGCCTGCCGCCGTAATCCATAACCACCGGCAGGTCCCGGCGTTCGTAGTATTTACGAAAAGCTGTTGGCTTGTATCTTTGCCCTTCACAAACTCCTGTTTTCGGAGGGGGCTCCACCTGGTCCCACACAAATGACAACAAATAAACTAAATTAATTAAGGAAAAAGGAGCAAAGCAGAAGAGCAACAAGAAAATTCTTCCTGCAAGAATAAATTCTCTCCCGCTGTGAAAAAGTGATTCGGGTAGCCATGGTTCTCTGAGGAAAGGTAAAACATTGTGAGTGTCGGCCCGGTACCCAGAGGTTCTGCACCCCGAGGTGTCGTCATAATCATCTTTTTTCTGTCATGTTGCCAGATTGTTATAAGCTATTATTGATGGTGGTGAGGATGGGAAGGCTAATCGTGTTACAGAAAACAAGCTAAGAAACACATAAATAAAAGCCTCACCACCTCCGCTGACCCCATCCACAGATTTTATGTTTATCATCATAGCAACCATTTGATATTTTAGTCGCCTATGGGTGACTAAAGGGTTTATGTCGTTTTTAGAAGCATCAGCAAAAGTAAACGTATGGATTTCCTTAGCAACTGAACTAGAGACCAAAATCTCTGGGAGGAGTTTCAATTTAGTGACACTAAAGGTCGTTTTTTTAATTCAAGATGGAGCCCTCTTAAAGGTTAAAAGTTGATTAAACTTTGGGTTGTGTTTGTTTTAAATTGTTTGTACACTCTTTTTCCCATATTGCCCAAAAACTTGTGAAAATCACTAAATTTCAGAACAAAATGGCCGTCAATTTGTAGGTCCTGTATCCTGTATCAACCGGGACGGGTCGCGGGGGCACCAGTCTAAGCAAAGATGCCCAGACTTCTTTCTCCCTGGTCACTGGATCCCGAGGCGTTCCCAGGCCACCCCAGAAACATAGTCCCTCCAACAGGTCCAGGGTGGGACATGCCCGGATCCAGGAGGCATCCGGACCAGATGCCCAATATGGAGCAGCGGCTCTACTCCGAGCCTTATCTCAAAGGGAGCGCTCAGCCAACCAGAGGAAGCTCATTTCAGAAAATGTTTTTGATTTTGTGCATAAACGGTTTGATAAAACACCAAGTCAAGAATTTGGTCACATGTTGCCATAACAACGTCCTCGTGTTGACATTAAACTTAAGAAGAATTCAGAATTTCCTTTGTCTGCTGTATGCATGATTTAAAAAAAACAAATTTAGCAACATTTTGCTTTGGTAAATGTTTGAAATAAGCACCAAGCAATGATGCAACGTGACTGCAACGAAGTTTGGGTCGCACGCCGTAAGCCGGCGTCGGCATTTCAAGCCTAAAGGAACAAGAGGAGAGAAGAAATGATCACAAGCAAGCCCTCAGTGACTCTCAGTGAGCACTCCCTGCATTTAAACAGCCCTAATGCACCGTGGGATTGCAGTGCAGTCATTTCAAATGAATCCTTTCGGAGCATTTGTTTACCATGCAGGGGAATACTAAATATTATTATGCTGAATTAATAGGCGCAGGTTTGCATACCTGCAGGAGAAAGACAAACTAGACAAAATGTCTATGACTAACAAAGCATGTAACGTGCAGGGGGGAGAAAAAACAGGCGCTTAGCTGTGTCAGCTACTCTAGCAGGCTTTAAGAGACACAACAAAAGCTGCTTTTCTTTTTGTCTAATTTTAATTGCAGAGCCATATTTAATTATTAGTGTTTTGTATAACTTTGTTTATAGTGTGGCTCCTTTCACTCTCTTTAATTAACGTTTAATTGCTTGAATTGTTGAGTGCATGGTGATGCATTGGACGATCTCATCAGTATCTGTTCATAATCATCTTTTTTTCTCACTTTTACTGTGTTGATTCCCGTCGCAGCGGGGTGGTTTGCATCCCTCGCCGTGGGAGCAGGAGGCTCCGAGGTTTGCTGGATCAGTGCTGCTTCAGCCTGCAGAAGCCAGAAAAAAAAAAAAAAAAAAAAAGCCCGAATATCCAGGTAGCTACAACGCCAGTGAAGCCACGCTGCATATGCAGCTAAAAATAGCATCGACTGGGCAGGGAGGGGAGAAGGAGCTCAAACTGCATTGACTGGCTGAGCAGCTTTTCTGGTCAGGAATGATGACGCTGCGTTTCAGCAGCCTGTGCTCATAGGTGTGGAAGTGTTTGAAGCTTCAGAGCTAGATCCCTGCTTCTGCCCCGGTTATCGTCACCGACAGGCAACACCCACCAGCAATCATTTACTTTAACACCCAGCTGTATTGTTCACGAAGCCTCGATGTTTCTTTTCTTAGATTTTTGTTCATTTCGACGGATTCTGCTGATAAAATCAAAGCTTGAAATGAGTTTATTGATTTGACCTCTTCGTTTACATTCCAAAAAGCGTCGGTTGGGCGGTACGTTGTAAAATAAGGATTCGGTTGAGTCGACGCTACTTGCCAATCAAAAATACATACCCTCTGACAAAGCAAAAACAACTACAGATGTAAAAGATACAGATATGTATCAAAAAATTGATCAGCAGAATCGGTAAAAAAAAAAAAAAAACACAAATATGAACAAGATTATGTTAGAAAGGCATAAAATGACTTTTTGGCTAATTTTGTCCCCCTCCTGTTGTGTCTTTAGTCTCTTTGCCTTTTAAATGTTCATGTGATGCAAACTAAAAAATGTCCAATCACAATGTTGCTTCTACTAAATCGGGTCGATCGGAATCGGTTGAAGGTGAACCACAGCAGGGATGTGTGTTGTGTTCACTACACAAATGAAAACCTTATTTTTCTTCACCGTTCTTCAAAAAACACCTGAATAACTTTAAATTAAAGTCTTCTTTTTAACCATTAAGACCGTAGAAAAACAGTTAAAATTTTTTTTACATTTTTCATGTTCTGTAGATATTTTGTTGCTTAAAATAGAGTAAAAAAAAAAAGAAATTTGTTTTTTTCATTCTCATTTATAGTTAAAATGGCAAAAATCATTTTAAAAAAGTTGAATTGCCTGAAGAACTGTATCATATCACCACAAAGCTAGATGAATCTTTTACATATCAATTCAAGGACCATATATCGAGATTTGAACCACGTGAGAGGGAAAGATACACAACTCTAAAAATAACTGATGAAAAAAAATCCCTTCGACCCCACAAATTACCATGAATTTAAAATAAAGTAACAAACAATTATTTTTGGTGTGAAGACTGACTTTAACTGAGGAGTCACGGGAAAATGTCTTCCGTGAAGCCTGCCTCCAGTGGTCTTTGATGGAATTGCAACATGTGGACGCTGAGTTTGCATCAAATTTGATAATTTGGGCCTACACTTTTTAAATCTTTCAGAGTAAACTATATCCATATATATGATAATATATGACCTTTAGCACACTAAAGAACAAATTATTTATGAAATAGGAGTAATTTTTGTGAGTTTTTTTCCTAGACGCCTAGAGCCGGCCTGTGCAGCATGTCTGTGTTTCACCCACGAAAACAAACAACATGACAACAAGAAAAAAAGAGAATGAAAAAACAAACATTTGAACTTTTGCAAAAAAGCTCTAGCTAGTTGAGCAATAAAGTTAAGGGCTTAGCAGTGAAGCTAGCAGGGGAGGACTGCTAGCTGAGCAAATAAGCTAGCTGTTGAGCCCGGCTTGCTGAGCAACAAAGCATGGCTAGTTGAGTGAAGAAATTAGACGTTTGTGTTAGCCTGGAGGTGGTTCTGACAGCTCAGACTCTTCCTGAAACGGGCTGTTCTCACTTTGTGACATCAGCTCGTAAGAACCCCTCGTGGATTGGGAGGGGCTGGTTATTTTAGAGGAATGATCAATGGATTGAATGGATCAAAACACCACATTGTGGTTGCTTACACTAAGGAATGAACATTATAATACATTTAAAACCTTAAAAAGTTGATTTTGAATGGCATAGGCCCTTTAAGTAATTTTAACATGTTATTGTCCTCTAACACTGCTGATTTTACTCCAGCAATCTCTTTATTATGTTGCGACAATTGTAATTTTTAAAGTTTGTGTCATGAGTTTTTGTATTTTTTGAAGCAACATGAGAAAATAAAACAATGAACCGTAGTCAAGAACAAAGTCCTATCAGGAAACATACAGTTCAAAAAGGTTTGTCTTAGAAACACAGATTGTTTTCAGAGAAAAGTCTTGGTGAAATATTCTGTTTCTAGTCGGATTTCAGGTCAGAACATCCCTTAAGTTTGATTCTATAATTTGAATGGGATCTACAATCCAAACGGAAAAGGTTCAAAGACAAAAATCTGAGCAACCCCCTTCATTATTGAAGGCTATAAAAAGAACCTAAATGACGACAGGATGTAGAGGTTGGTACTACACAGTAATTCTAAGAGTCCGCTTTGTGTGCCTGTGGTACACACATCAGGCACCATAACAAGGCAGAACTGGTCCAATGAGCTCAAGGCTGTCATTTCTTCCCTTCATCTCCACTCTGCCTCCAGATCTGTTTCCTCTCTCGCGCTTTGTCCACTTCAACTCTCTCCACCTTAAACCAGGCAACACACAAACCTGCAATCATACATGTGGACTTTCACTCACAGGCGGCCACACATGCCGGGCTCCCATGGGCAAGCCCCTGCAGAGGTGATTGAACACCGGCTGGGCCCTGCACTCCTGCCATTTATAAAAGTGTCACCGTGAGAAACAGAGATGCTCCTTCTAACCTTATTAGTATGGCACTTCCATGGCTCTGCTGTCTGATGTTGACACACACAGCAGAATAGAGTAGTCAAAAAGCACAGGGGAAAGCACAAGGGAAGCAATCAAAAGGGATGCAGAGCCATGATAAGAGTAGAGCGAGAGGAAGAGCGGAGACACAAAAAAAAGTAGAGGAGAACTTAAGGGAAAAAAAGAGAAGAGATGTCTAATGGAGGATAACGTCAAAGAGACGGCAGATGTGAAAAAATATTCAAACTTTTTGGTGTGTTTGATCTATTTTTAAGCATGAATTGAAAATTTAAAAACCCACTCTGATGTAAATTATGATTTTAACTCTTTTACAGCGGAGCTCCAGTGTTTATGTTCTTGGAATGTTTTTATTCAGAATCTCCTGGAATTACGTTGATCGAGTAAACGGTTGAATAGTTACAGTGTGTTAAAGATTTTGTGTTTAAGCGTCACCGGCGACGCCTCAGGTGTTAAAATTATATTTCAGAGTATTTCTTTTTTCAAATTCAAAGGGGTAGAAAAATGTCTATTTATGCCTTAATGAATATGCTGGGCGGGCCCTGGATAGCTCCAGGATTTCTCTCCTTTTTTATTTATTTATTTTTTTGCACTGCTAATATTAGGTTGGTACTATATAAGCCAGGGGTGGGCAAACTACGGCCCGTGGGCCACATGCGGCTCCTTAACTACTTAATCTGGCCCTCCAAATTAAAATACATTGAATCAAAAATCCTAATTATTCTTTTATTTTCATTGTATTTCTGGTTTCTTCTCATGAATGGTGTTGTTTCTCTGGTGTTCGTGTGTGTTTTTTTCTGAGTCAGAAGGTGATTTCCGATTTCTTTGAGTTCGCATTTTCCTCTGAAGAACATCAACCCATTGACAACCAAAAAGAGAACAAAAATCAAAATTTAGAATTAAAATTCCCAATTTTCTTTTTTAATGAATATATGTGAATTTAATCCAATTAAAGCAGTTTTTCTCTAAATTCCATATTATCTTTTTAGTTTATGAGGTTCATACATTACAATCATTACAATCACTCCTTCCATCTACTCCTTGTCCGCCCTTATGCCAAATTTTAAACCCTTCTGGCCCACAAATCAAAAAAGTTTGCCCACCCCTGATATAAGCTAACACAGGGGTGGGCAATTGTTTGACTCGTGGGCCACAAAGGTTCTAAAATTTGCATAAGGGCCGGACAAGGAGCAGATGGAAGGAGAATTGGTAATCAACCTCATAAACTAAAAAAATAATATGAATTTAGAGAAAAAACATGCTTTAATTTGGATTCAAATTCACATATATAATTAAAAACAGAAAATTTGGGATTTAATTTCTACATTTTGATTTTTGTTCTCTTTTGGTGTATCAAAAGGGTTGATTTCTTCAGAGGAAAATGTGAGCTCAAAGAAATGCTGCATTTATGTGTTAGAATAATCCGAAAGATCACCATCTGACTCAGAAAGGAACACACACGAACGTCAGAGAAACAACATCATCATGGGAAGAAACCAAAATTACAATGAAAATAAAACAATTAATTAGATTTTTGATTCAATGTATTTTAATTTGGAGGGCCACATTAAGTAGTTTAAGGGGCCGCATGTGGCCCCCGGGCCGTAGTTTGCCCACCCCTGAGCTAACACATCAACAAAGACCTCTTACGTATAAGTAATGGGTAAGGGGGCGGGGTTGCTGCCAACGAACTTACCCACAAAAAGGTGAAATTTTAACGGAATACTGCAGCTCTGCAGAAACAGCTATCAGATCAGGGGCGGGGCTGCTCAGCTCAGCTCCAAAAGCCACGCCCCCTCAGAGGAGATTTTGGAAACAGAGGCTTCAGATCAACATGAGAGATGGCTTTTCAAGACATTTAGGTTGTGAGATTTTGGTTAAAAACGTCACAATCATAATTAAAATGCTAGTCTGAACTTTTTTAAGTAAAGAAATGGTCATAGGACGATTTAAAATTTAAATGGAAGTGATTGACACAACATGAATACTAGCTCCTTCACTTTAATTGGTTCAGCTCTTTCACTCCTCCCCAAAAAATTATTTACTAATTTACTATCAATGTCTTAATTTCCTGAATTCATCCTTATTTTAAAGATCAAATCATGCTGGCAGAATGTTACTGCTTCACTGCAAAAAGGGAAACATTGGATCAATTTAATTTATCATATTACATTTTTACAGCTGAGAAAACCATTAACTCAAAATTTGATTAAAAGTATATATATATATTTTAAACGTAACAAATTAAAAAACTTTTGTTAATAAATCCAATGTTTCCCTTTATACTGAGCATTGGTTCAGGGACTAAAGTGCAACCGCACATTACTGCATTGCATCACCTGTTTACTGAGGCAGCAGAAAGAAAAAGTGTCCACCTGCCTGCTCCCTGACTGCCTCTGCATTTCGCCTCTATTATTGGTTTAAATGTTATTGAAATCCAGCTCCAGACATGAGGCCACTTTCCAGAGGATGGAAAACAAAAGCAGAGACTCCACTGATAAGGTCAGCTTGCACATCAGTGCCACAGGCATCACAGCAAGCCCTTTTTTTTTTCTCGTGCTGCAGCCCAGTCAGCTGGACACAAATGATCCAAGACTTTAAAAAAAAAAGGTTATGATGGAGGAATTTCAGAGCCGTTTTTGTCTTCAAATGAATAATTTGTCTTTTTGTTCCCTCTGCAGGCAAAATACAAAAACTAAAAGACAAGATTTACAAATGTCAGAGGATACATCTGCAATATTTGTGCAGAACTTTATACATTTTTCATCACAAGGTGTCTCACGGTGATTTCTATTAGGAGCAGAAATTAACAAACAAGGTCATAAAAAGAACATAATGTGAGTGAAGCGCTCTCCCTGGACAAGAAAACTGACTGATGAAAGGAAACAAAGTCTTTTGTTTTACAATTCTCACTGTGTTGCGAGCCTTTGAATCGAGCGCATCGTCGCACGTGCGCACAAAGGTAAGCCGTGTTTGTAATGAAAACCTACGCCACCTCTACGTAAAGATAAAACAACGCAGCTCGTGTCACTACAAAGATACCGGGATGAAACGGGTGACAGCCACCTACAACTGCAAAAAAGGATCACTTTAAAGGGAAACTTCAAAAAGCAGAGCAAGCGCCGAGGGGCACCCCGCTGTTTTCTGTCTTCTCTTGTTTAACCCTATGACTTAAAACACCAGCGTGCACACGCGGGTGGGGGGGGACATTAACAGGATGTGAAAGAAAGAGTTTGAGGTGGGAGGGCGAGAGGAGGGGTAGAAATGAAAGAGGGAAAAAAAGAAGAGCCCTGAGTATTTTCCATCTTCTCCGTGTGGCCCACTTATCAGGCAGGCAGCAGGGCAGCCTTGTGCTTACAGAGCCCTACTGGCTGATTCATATCGCCAAAGCACAGTTCAGATGATGGCACGCAGTGAATCAGCCTGCTTGGCAAACGAGGGAAATATTCCTGCAACGTGCTAACTGAAGGCAAAACCATAGAGTGCATGGGAGGAAAAAAAACTTCAAAAAGTAAATTCTAAGAATAACTCTAGATATGTTTTTCTGTCCATATTTACATTAACTAGAAAAGTTGCATTACTTGCGATGATGCGAGTGGGAATGCTTTTTGCTAAATGAGGTTGCTGAAAATGCAAAATTTGCTAAAACAAGATTTGAAATTTTGCTAAAGAACATGAAAGATTGCTGAAGTTGACCTAAATTTATGAAAAATGTGTAGTAAAATTACTTAAAGATCCCTAATACACGCCAATTTTGCAAAAATGTTCAGTGTGTTGCTTAAAAATTAGTTAAACTCCAAATTAGCCCCAAAGAGACCCTCAGTATATGCCAAATTAGCCAAAAAAGCTAGCTTGTTTGTTAAAGACTAGCTAAACTCCAAAATAGCCTAAAATGACTTTTATCTTTTTTTACAAATCTCTAGAAATGATAAAAAAACAGGAATGTCACAAAACGTTTATGTTGTTTGTCTGTTTACCTGGACTGATGTGATTTTTCTTTACCCTTTAATTTATGGATAATCTTGATTGGAATTTTTTAGATATTTGATGCCTCCCAATTTAATTTAGATTTCTGAGTATAGTTAGAACATTTTACTGTTATGTTATCTACATTTATATTTATTTTGTGAAATGTGTTATGTATATTTATATATTTATATATATATATATAAATGAATTAGTTTTGTCTTTGCATGTGTACATGTCTGATGTCATGCTTTGTAATGTCTTGCTTGTCAATAAAAAAAATAAGAAAAATTAGTCAAAAACGTTAGCCTGTTGCTAAAATAGAAGCTAAACTCTAAGTAAGCCTTAAAACCTCAGTTGATAATAAATTAGCGAAAAACGCTAGCATGTTGCTCAAATTTTAGCTAAACACCAAATTAGCATAAAAAATCTCAGATTCCAAATGAGCCAAAAAATCTAGCACATTGCTTAAATACTAGCTAAATTTCAAAGTGGGCTAAAATTTTTCAGTGAACTAAATTATTTGCTAAAATAAAAGCTAAACTTTAAGTTAGAATAAAAAAAATCCAGTAAATAACAAATTAACCAAAAAGATTTGCATAATGCTGAAATATTAGGTAAACTCCAAATTTATTTAAAAATTACTATAAAATATAAATATATATATCTACCATGAATATATTTAAAGGCTTTTTGCCTTTGAAATTGTAAAAAAGAAGAAAAAAATATATGAAGCATGGCCTCTTAAAGGAAAATACATATGGATGTACAGCAAAAAGGACAAACATTTAATTAATTGAGTCGTGTAGGTTCATTTCTGTATGCATAACATTTACTGGGATTACAGTGGCGTGCAGAGGCTTTGGGCATACAGCTGTAAACAGCAGCTGATTACTAAAATTTAAACCGACATGTTTCTTGAATAATTCAAGCGAGAGAAACTGATTTCCATCACTTACAATTTGAAATTAAGGGGTAAAAAAGGCAAACAAGCCAAAAGCAAAAGTCTGGGCGAGCAGCGTGGTCAGTAATGTCCCCTGGAGCGAGTATCACAAGTGTTTTGGCCGTACCTGTGAGGCTTTCACTTTTTAAATGAAACCAAAAAAAGTTCTCCCAGCTAAAAAAAAAAAAATTGATAGAGAAGTATTTTTTTTAAAAGATGAGATGCTTCTGTCACCTATTTTAACCCCTTAGTTACAATCTTTAACTGTTTTTATGCAAAAAAAAATAAAAGTAATACTGTTATATATTATTACCCTCTTCTTTATTTACAATTATAGAAAACTGATAGTTTAATGAATAGTCAAGGGAGTCAAAGAGACTTGGATCATGCCGGTCTGACTCCATCCTCGAGTGCGGCAGCAAACCTGGAGCTCCAGCTTTCCCCGAGGCGAGAACAGGGAGACAGACGCTGACAGACAGAGGTTTCAAGCTCCATCACTCCTCTACATACAGTTACAAGTGTCACAGGCCTGACCCGTCCCAAAGGAGTGCAGGGGAGGTAAAGGGAGTTTAATGGGCTGCACGCGTTCAAGGATACAACTTTTATCTCTCACGTGAGAATATTGCTAAAAAAAATGATTAAAAAAATGAACCTCGGGCTGTTAGTCTTACCGTATCATTTTGTGGCTTCAGGCTAAAAAAAAGTTTAAAGGAAAGTTTTTTTCTCTGAGAGTCAGAAAGATGGACGTGACTGATGGTGGGATTTTTTAAAATTACAACAAAAATCAAAAGGTATCTATAAATGTGAAAAGGTGAGTTATGGTGAAAAACCAGAAGAGTCACATGACTTAAAAAAATCAGCGAATAATAAAATGTAAATAACACTGTTTTATTAAACATGTATGTACGCATTTGTGTAGATGTATCAGTTTTTTACACGTGTATGTATAAATATATATTTTGTTGAATATGATTTGATGTTTGTGGTGGGGCTGCATGGTGGTGCAGTGGTTAGCACGCTCATCCCACAGTGACAAGGTTCAAATCCTGGCTGGGACCTTTCTGCATGTTCTCTCTGTGCATTTGTGAAATAAGATTTGTGCATCTTATTTCAGGAACTGCGGCTTTCTCCCACAGTCCAAAAACATGTTTCACAGGTTAGTTGGTGACTCTAAGCATGTGTCAAAGTCAAGGCCCTCCAGATCATTTTATGTTATTGTTATTAATGGCCCAATGTTATCTTGCACTCATTTCTAACTTGTATAATTTTGACAAAATATATTTTTATAGATAGTAAAATATTGAAAGTTATTTAAGGTTTAAGTTGATTTATTCTGGAGTATTATTCCTGCCTTTTTATTAATCATAATTACGATTTAAAGTTTTAAAAATTGGTATTCTGATAGCTTTTTGGACTATTTTGGTATTCACAAAGATTTTTAAGAATATTTTGGAGTTTAGCTAATATTTTGGCAACATGCTAACTGTTTGGCTTATCTAAGCATTTTTTAAGGCTGTTTTGGAGTTTAGCTACTATTTCAGCTACAAGCTAGCTGTTTGGCTAATTTAAGATTTTTAAGCTGTTTTGGAGCTAGGCTAATTTGGTATTTAGCTAATATTTCAGCCGGCTTTTCAGCTATCAACTTCAGCTATCAGCACTAGCATCTTTCTTCAGCCAAATTCTGCTGACAGCATTCCCACTAGCATTATCACAGGTAATGCTATATAGCTTGCTCATAATTATGTTTAAAAGTTACAGCTTTAAAGTTTAAAAATGCGTTTTAGAGTGTCCTATAAATGTTTATAGGACACTCTAAGATGTGTTTTGATTTTAGGCGCCTTTTGGGATTGAGTTTGACACCCCTGCTTGAAAGTGTTCCTAGGTGTGAGTGGGAGTCATTGTCCCAGTGACCTGTCCGGGGTGTACTCCACATTTGCCCAAGTGAAGCTAGGACAGGCTCCAGCAACGCTGTGACCTCATAAAGGTTATAGAGTGTTTAGAAAATGGAAGTATCTGGTAATTGTTTTGTGTGTGTGGATGATTTTCACAAAGTTTGGTGCTTTAGCCCAGTCTCTTTAGGTTAATGTTGATTACTGCTTAAAAGTGGCTAAAATGCTACACTGAAGAACCAAATAAACATAAAAAATAAAGACCAAATGGAGTGTTGATTCAGTAAAATATCATTTCCATGTTCTCCTTCGGTATGAAAACTTTTCATTTAATCATCCAGGTCCTCAATCAATCCTCCCACTTGGCCACCTTTTGGTCCACATTGCAGGCTGCCAAATCTCAGACGGTAAAACAGGTGTCTGAGCCATTAATGCGGCTCTTTTTATGCCACCTACTCCATCTCGCACCTTTGATGACGAGCATAAATCAAAAACGGAAAAAAAAAAAAAGAAAAAGAGCAAAGCACGACAAAGCACAAGTGCCACCAGCTAAACATGCTAACCCACCAAATTCCCAGATAAAAGTTTTATTTGTGCTAAAATATATGACCGCTAATCTTCAGTCTGAGTAGCAGACTCCCTTTTAATCTTCAGTCATAAAATTATCTTTAAACAGGTTTGCTACATCGTCTATTCCCATCTAAAGGATATGCCCTATCAAGTGCCTTTCTCTCCTACTTCCTCTCATAAAAAGACTGCCCTCCAATAACCCCTCTTTGGCTAAGATTTTTATGCTTTTTTTTTCCTTCTAAGCTATTACAGAGAAATATTGTCAAAGTAAAATAGTGATGAGCAGTAAAAGTCTTCATTAAATCACTCAGTAATCTCTAACATAAAAAAAGACAGCGCGCGACCTTAAAAAAATCCCAAAGCTGTTGTTTTTTTCATCACAATATCCTCCATTAGCATCCACACCACACTTTTATTCAGACCGACAGTCTGTCCCATTCAACAATACAAAAAAAAAAATGTCAAAGTGACAAATGGAAAGTTAAGCATCTGTCTGCGCATGAGCATTTGGCTGAAATCAAAGGGAGATGAGCTCCTTCAAAAGACGGGCAAAGCGGTGTCTGAGGCCGACATGCTCCGGTGTGCTCTGCAGATAAGGGGCAAGAGGTTATACTCCTTTTCTCCTCTCGCCTCTTTGTTCTTCTCAGTCTTAAGGGAGCAAGAAGGGAAGAGAAAGAATACAGAGCAGTGTAGGTTATACAAAGACGTAGACAGGAAGGGAAAGCAGGTAAGAGAATCATTCCTGACTGGGTTTCCTGTCCCTTTCTTCCCAAACATGCAGTATTGATCAAACACTCCTTAGTGAATTTAGTTTCCCGAAGCATAATGAGCCGCGGTGACGGGAGCAGACGGGTGTCGGGCACAGATGTGGATCATTTCTGACAGTATCGGAGTCGTTTTTGCCTGTCGGTCGTCCCCTTTCCCCACCATCTCCGGCAGGCTGCTGAGATTTTTGCCTCTAGCATCCCTTCAACCGCAATGGATGCGAGGCAGCAAAGTAGTCCTCAGTGGAAAATTATCTCAAAGGGTTGCCGGTTTACTGTCTTGGCGATGAGTGAAGAACCCCCAGAGCACCATCCATGAAGTCTGCTGGTGTGCGTTTTAAATTGCATTTGGTGTACGAGTATGGAGTGATTTTTGTGACACCATACAAGCGAAGCCACTGTTTGAGATCAAAGTGTTTTAAATTGTGAGCAAAGTGTTAAAAGAATTTAACTTCATAATTTGTAAATGAAAATATTTAATATTCACTTTTTATTGCTTTGAAATAATATTTTTACATTTGCAAACTTGTTTTTGTTTTCAAAAAGTATTTTTGCGTTTGCAATTTTTTTAAATTTCAAAAACTATGTTTGCGTTTCAATTTTTTTTTTTTTAAAAAATATTTTTGCCTTTGCAAACTTGTTTCTGCTTGCAAAAAATGTTTTGTTTAGGCAAACTTGTTTTTGTTTGCAAAAAAATATATTTGCCTTTGCAAAATTTTTTTCAAAAATTACTTTTGTGCTTGCAATTTTTTCCTATTTCAAAAAAATGTTTGCGCTTGAATTTTTATTTTTTTGCTTAAAATTGTTTTTGCTTAAAAATATATTTGCCTTTGCAAATTTTTTTTCAAAAATTACTTTTATGCTTGCAATTACTTTCTATTTGAAAAAATATTTTTGCATTTGAATTTTATTTTTTTGCTTGAAAATATTTAGAAAATAACAGCGAGATGAGGCATGACTCATCTAAAAACAATTGTGCTGCAAACACAAACAAACTTAAGCAAAAATAAGATTTTTAAAAGCAAATATTAAATCTTTTCATTTGTAAATTATGACGTTTTATTCCAAACATTTTACATTTCGTTTGCATTTGATCTGTGACTTTTGCTTGCAATATGGTGGCACAAAAATCGCCCCATATATGAGAGGGTAGAGTGTTCATTCAAATCCTGCCAGTTTGTTAAAATACAATCTCTATTTTCTTTAGAAAAGAAAAAGTGTCAATATTTACAAGCACAAATACATTAAAACCCAACACGTTTGTGTAAACACCATTACGAGATCAAAATCGCGGTGGATCAATAACACACGGTGGCTTTTGTCATTTTTCCTTCAGGGATTACATGCATATAGAGCATTTTGGTCTCAGAGCCTGTCAGCAAAATTGGAAAGGTCAGGCCAATGTTATTGCACTGATGGTGACTTTGAAGGATTTTCAAAGTAAAGGGTGGCGAGAGAGAAAAAAAATGCTGCCATTTGGCATTACTGGATTGGAACAACTGAGTTTGTCGGATAAATTGATTTTTCTTCCACTGGTTCTCATTGTGTTGATGCAGGCAGTATGTGAGCTGCCACATGCGACCCTGTGGTCAAGTGTATAATGTGAGCTGGCGGTGGGCCGTCAGGCCTGCGAGGTCTACTGCCAGCCTAAACTCATTTGAAAAAGCTCATTTAATTTTTTTTTTTTTTATCCAATAAGTAAATAAAATGACTTTAATTTTTTTCTTTACAACTTAATAAAGAATGCCGTTACCTTTAACTCGTATTATATTCAGCTGGTTTTATATTATGGTTGAGCTCTTATCCAATCATAGTTTAGTTTGCTTGTGTCATCAAGTTCTATGAATCTGCATTATAAGGCTGGTGTGTAAACAGCAGAGACAGACACCTGCAATGACCAATAAAACATCCATCTGTGACATCATCAGCTGGAAGGCTCAATGTTAAGCCAATGATACAGAAAGTACTGATCCTGAATTTCCATTTATTTTTGGGATAACGTGGTTCTCGGGGTCCGTCACGTCTACTGGACGAGGGGGCGGAGTAAACCCCAGAACCAGGCATGTCCAAAGTCAGTTCTTGAGGGCTGGTATCCCACATGTTTTCTAACCGACCTGCCTTTGAAGCTCCTTGTTGGCCAACATACCTGATCCAGGTAACCATCACCAGATAAGGGTAGGGTTTCTGGAAAACCAGTGGGACACCGGCCCCCGAGGACTGACTTAAGACACTCCGCAGGGCCCTAATGCTCTGTTCTCACGAACGTGATTTGCACAGCAGAGGCGACCAGTTTCAATGTTAAATCAGTGGTACAGACGTGAATTGGCATTATCTGAAGTCCCGTTGGTGCGGCAGTCTAGCAGCAGCATGACTTAGGTTGGGGCGGTGCAAATTGAGAAATGTGGCCAGAGTTCAAACATCTGAATTTTGGCAGGTCACCGCGTCACAGCATCTGCCAATCAGGAACTCAGCTTACGGCACGTGACGTTTTCAGTGACTCGATCAGCGAGTAGAACACTAATCCAATACTTGCTGTTTTTGTCCTGAACTTCCATCTATTTTCTTAACCCGTTGGGGCCGCGGGGTTATCAGAGCCCTTCCCGACAGCTGTTGGGCAAAGACAGGATCTATTCTGGACAGATCGCCAGCCGTCAGCACCCGTGGCTAGCCAACCTCCTGAGAGCTGCTGCGGGTGTGCAGGGGGTGCGAGCTCAAGCCTCATGAAATTTGAGATATTTTTATTCTTTTTCATTGAGACAGTAACTAAAAGATCCCCCCTTTTTATCCCCCTCTCAGGTTAATTCAAGACAGTGAGCCTTCAAAGTCAGTCACAGAGACACAGAAACACAATGGAAACAGCTGTCATAGAAAACAGCCCCCGAACAGAATGACCTCATGAACCTGCACATGTAGACGTGTAGCCAATGTTTTTGCAGAACTCATTACACTATTTAAAAACCTGATTTCTGAACATCATCCGTGTCTGCCATACATTGTAAGTGAGATATCCACACTGTTTCGTGTAGCGACCATGCTAAAAACATTAGCTGGCAGCTCTTCCTGTTTGCAGCCAGGGTGTCGAGTTCAAGCTGGTAGCGAGCAGCGAATTCGCTGCACGACAAAAGAGAGGAGAGCCATGCGAATTTGGAGGCGAGCTGGCGGCTGGAGAATGAAACTAGATAAGTAGCGACGTCAACTTTCTCACATTTGTTTCTCATTTCCTAAGAATATGCTGCAACCACTCACTCCCCATTCTGCTCTTCTAAAACATGAACCTGTTCTGTGTGTCTGTGGGAAGACTTTTATTGGACTCCCTAATTTAATTTGATAAGCTTTTTTGCTTACTGAGATATTTTTGCATGAATTTTCAGATTCTTCCATCCATACAAAGGCTTCAATTCTACTTATTAAAGGTTGAGCTCAAGTCAACCTGAAATGACTTTACAGATTAAACCTAAAGAAAAAAAAAACAAAACACTCAGGATCATGTTTTCTCTACACAGAT
Source organism: Oryzias javanicus (assembly GCA_003999625.1). Taxonomy (NCBI): domain Eukaryota; kingdom Metazoa; phylum Chordata; class Actinopteri; order Beloniformes; family Adrianichthyidae; genus Oryzias; species Oryzias javanicus. The sequence continues at coordinate 18,858,935 of CM012458.1, read as the reverse complement.
ATCTTCAACTACAAAGACTCGTCAACCACACGTAAAGAACCTCTAGCAGCACCATAGAGCACATCATATGTTATGTGACAACATGCTTTTTTATGCGGAGCAAGACAGAGAAGTTCTACATAAATAACTTACACGAAACTTGCATAGTCAAAACAAGACTAAAGTACATCTAAGATATCTGATTCATAGATACTCAACAAAAAAAAACGCATACAGGTTTGAAGAAGAACTCATAAGACAAAGAAACACAATTTAAACGATTAAGAAACGAAACCTATAATGATCAATTAAAAAAGAAATCACAAACGATTACATACGAGACTTAAAACATTTTGGTAACAATAAACAATATGCTTAAGCCAAACACCCTTTCGTAAGATATGACCAAAAAATTGACCTCTTTTTATTAAAAAGTACTTATACAGAAGTGAGCGTTGCTTCTGGGTGATGTTGTTTCTTTCTAACTCATAAAAATTCGTCTATAAGATAAAATATTTTGAATTAATGGAAAGGGAAAAGCTTAAATGTGTCTTAAAATGTCAAATTAACTAAAACAGACTCTAGTAACAACAACACGTGTGTGCATACCCTCTGCGTGTGGCAACCACCCAGTAGGAGCCATAAAGTCTCATTTTACCCTTTAGAAAGATAAGACACTATATTTATGTTATGATATTATGACAATTACAAATGAACATTTTTTTTTGTTTTGCAAGACATAAACAAAGACAAAATGTAGCCCTTGGTTCTAAAAATGAAATGGTTTCTACAGAGTTTCACACGACTTTCTTTCAAAATAAGACATCCTGTGCCGCAAAGTATCTTTTCACTGGAGTTGATATAATAACACAATATTCTGATGTCAGCACTGACTAAAAAAAAAACAAAAAAAAAAAACGGATATCAGTTTATTTTTGTTGGTGTACTCCAGCCATAAATTCACGAACTTAAACTAAAATTAAATTTGAGATAATAAAGTGATCCTTACATGTTTTTGGATCATATGAAACACTAAATTTCTTTCAATTTTTCAAAAAACAGACTTATAATCAGTCACACATTTTGTGTGATTTCTAGTTGGGCTGAGTGACTGTAAAACTACTTTTTTTTGGTATACAAAAGTCAAAAAGTTTTCAAATGGTTTTAATTTGATTGTGGTAAACTACAAAGCTGCACCGCTTGATGGATTCTTAGAGGATTATGGGAGAATAATCAGGAGAATACAAATGAACAAAGTCTTCGCTTAATGCACCTTATAACCTAAAAAGTATATTACTTTTTAAAAAGATTTTATATTTCCTCAATCAGAGAACCACAACATAGGGGTAAAAGAGCCACATGTGGCTCCGGAGCCTCAGGAGGTCGTAGACCCGTAGACAACAACAGCATCACTCATGTCATAAAAATCATCAACTTACATTAGCCTATAAGCGTGACAATCTTACATTCTATTTTCATGACGTCCCTTGACGTGGCCACACAAGTATCAGGTTACCTGCAAGACCCGTGTTTCCTGTAGCATCCGTACATGTCAACCCCTTTATGTGACGCCAGGTTCACACCGGCTGGAATCTGAGCTGCTTCCATTCGGCGCCCTCGTTAACCTATAGTGTAGTTTACATCAGACGTGGAGTACCACTGTCTAATGTGGCCGAATCACGAGTGATCGCCATCAATTCTGTCAAGAAGTTACACCGAGAAACACAAGGAAATCTGGGCAATTTTTCAAAATATAACCAATTTTTCACAATAAAATTGACAAATGTGGTCATATTTTTGTTTATAAACAGACTGTAGAGATGAAAATAAAAACAAAACAAAATAAAAAAAAATCCGAAACACACCTTAGATCGCAGCCCAAGCAGGAGAAATATTTATTGATCACTCAAAAACAAAAAAATTTAAAAACCAACTTTAACATAATCTGTGATAATGCTATTGCTGTAAACTGAATTTGGCCACTAAGATGCTAGTGCTGATGGCTAAAACATGCTGAAGCTGATAGCTGAAAATGCTAAAGCTTGTAGCCATCTTAAAATATTAGCTAAATGCCAAATTATCCTGAAAAAAAACAACTAGCCAAAATAACTAGCACATAGCTGAAAAATAGCTAAACTCCAAAATATCCTAAAAAACTGAAAAAGACTAAAGTAGCTAAAACAGCTAGCATGAAAATATTAAAAGGCTAATTTTTTTTTTCAAAGAAACCTAAATTAGTCATACAGCTAGCGTGTAGCTGAAATATTAGTTAAATTCCAAAATATCCTAAAAAACTTAGTAAATGTCAAAATAGTCCAAAAAACTAGCAGATTGCTAATTTTTAAAACTTTAATACTTTAAATTTGAAGCAAAATTATGAATACTGGTAATTAAAAGGCAAGAATATAATTTCACAATAAATCAACTTAAACCTTAAATAACTTTCAATATTTTACTCTCCATAATAATGTATTTTGTCAAATGACGATCGTGAGGGCCGGGTAGAATTCCCCTGAAGGGCCGGATTCGGCCCCCGGGCCTTGGTTTTGACACATGTGACCTAAGCCCTTCAGGCCATGTACTTGAGCAATACTAATGGAAATACCAGCTAACCCCAAAGTCTATTGGTAATTTCACTCTCCTCTTTCTGAAATAAACCAACATCCTTCCTGTATGATTCTAGTAGTGATTAGCAGTCATGAGGGGAAGAAAGACAACACGAATGCTCAGCACAGTGTGACTTCTGCATGTCTTAACCTGTAACCATAAAGCTGGAAAATAATCATTTCATTTTGGATCCATCCTAAACCATTTCACATGCAGGACAGCTTTTCAACAAGGTTTGTGTAGCATTTTAAATTGACATTACATTTAATCAGGTGGCGCAGGAAAACTAGACTCATTTAAAACTTAATCAAGAATCAATTCCAAACTGTCACCTGTTTAATTTCTTCAGATGAATTCATCCATTAGGATGGCACTCAGGGGTTAGAGCATCAAAGGCAAATAGCTATTATGAAAGCCAACACAGCTCTGACACCATCTTGAAGGGGAAATTAAACACAAGATGAAGTTGGCAAAATACAATCTAGACTAAAAATTGTCTCGTCAGTAGTTAGAGAAACTGGATTTAAATAATAATTTCCAAGTATGTCTTATTAAAAAAAATAGGCTGTATCAGATTTTGCACCAGACTTTTAAGCAACAAATAGATCAATCCTGGTGTGGAATTAGAACAAGAAACCTTCCAACTAAATGTAAAGTAAGTCGTGGTAAATGATCGCTTGAGCTTTACAGAGCAGAGGTTGGACAGCATAAATGAATCCAAGCATTCATGCAACCATCAGGCTGAAGTTCGGAGCTTTTCTCCTCTTTTTTATCTCTAGTCTGCAGATTGTCCTAAAACACACCGTTCAATGAAAGCTGCGTTTTTCCTCACAAAACATGACCTTTGAAAGTCTGAGGGCTTCCTCTGAAAAGGTAACGGTCTTTATATTTGTCTTTTTTCCTGCATATTTTACAAAACCTTCAGAATGCAAAACTAAACAGAAGTGGAGCCCTGTGAGAGATCCTATTTTTAAAAGAAAAATGGTTCCGTTCGCTAAAATAGAAAAACTAATTATCAATGAAGAGATGGGGAAACTCAGGGTTGCTGATCGCACTAGTTTTATGTATTAAACCAGGAGCTCACACATTTTTTTACTTGCCTAAATGCATCTAATTTTGCACTTCTATAGAAATACAACAAAAAACAAAAATCGCTGTGTTCACAAGTCTGAGTGTGAACAAAGCAAAACATGATGAAAAATTAATTATAAACCCTGACAACATGTACGGAGCCCCTAATGGGACATGAAAGTAAAAAATAGAAACATTTTGGGTTACTATCTGGTGCACACTAAATAGTGACAGAATTTTTTTTTTTTTTAATTAAAGCTACAATTATAATAACAATTTTAGTAATTTTTAATGTTTAAAAGTGTAGGTAATTATTTTTCTAAAAATTGAAGTTAAAATTATTATTATTATTATTACTTTGTGACTATCTGTTACGCGCCAGAAAGTAACTTTCTAACTTTATTTTTCTAAAGTAGTAATGCAAATCACTTGTGTGAATGCTTAGTAAATATTCATGCTATAGTGATTGTCATGCTCTTTGCTTTTTTTTTTTTGGCACGTGAAAACGAAATCCCACTTTCAGTGATTTCAGCAATCTGGATATCTAAACAGTCTGTTCATTCAGCTCATTACTGCTTGTATTTTTTGTATTCATAAACTTTATAGCTTTTGCAATATTAAGCAAAATATACCCCATTGGAAATGAATAAGAAAGTCATCACATTTCAGTATTTTAAGGGCTAGAATTTCTATGGTATATTTCTATTAATCTTTTAAAAAATTGGAGATTAGCTAAACTTTTAGCAACATGCTAAAATTTTGGCTAATTTGTTATCTACTGAGGTTTTTTGGCTAAATTAGTGTTTAGCTAATAATTTAGCAATATGCTAACGTTTTGTCTAATTTGTTATCTACTGGGGTTTTTTAGGCTAATTTAGATTTTAGCTTCTATTTTAGCAAGATACTAACATTTTTGACTAATTTAGTCTACTGAAGAATTTTAGGCTATTTTGGAGTTTAGCCAATAATTAAACAATGTGCTAGCTTTTTTTGGATAATGTGGCATTTACTGAGGTCTTTGTATGCCAGTTTGAAGTTTAGCTAATATTTTAGTAACATGCTAATGTTTTAAGATATTTTTTTGTCTACTTTGGTTTTTTTGGTTAATTTGGTTTAGCTTCTATTTAGCAAGAGGCTAATGTTTCTGACCAATGTAGTTTACTGAGAATTTTTAGGCTATTTTGCAGTCAAGCTAGTATCTAATCAACAAGCTAGTTTTTTGGGGGTTTTTTTTAGCTAATTTGGAATCCACTTAGGTTTTTTGGGCTAATTTGGAGTTTACGTCATAGGCGACACACTAAATAATTTAGCAAAACTGGCATGTATTAGGGAGTTTTAAGCAATTTTACAACCTTTTTTTTTTTTTTTTTCGAAATTTATGTTAACTTCAGCACTGTTTTAAAGTTCTTTAACAAAATTTCCAGTCTTAAGGCAAATGCAACATCTAAATAGTGTATTGCATTTTCAGTAAATCCCTGCAGTTAATATAAATTGCGTCACCATTTTCAGCAAAAGCTTCAACATCTTAAGCTACTTTTAGCAAAAAGCATTCACAGTACCATTATTGCAGGTAGTGTGAATTTTCTAGTTATTATTTGCTTCTGTTTTGCTTTAGTTTTCACAAACTATACTTAAAGATTTGCTCCCCACATTCTTTATTCTATTTGTTGATCGTTGTAAACTTAGGAGAGAAAAGCTGTAGCACAGAATAAAACAGCTTTTGCTTTTAAAGGGAACAGAAGGTGATGACCTCCCAACACAATGCAAAATCCTTTTTTTTTCTTTCCTTTTTTTGAATCTTTAGGATGGATCGCTGAGAGAGAACAAAAATAAGAAAAAGGGACAAGAGTTTCAGGAGCCTGGACTATTGATCCAATTTCTATGACCACAAATAATTCAAAGCTTAATAAGCCTATGCTTCAAGTTCCCATACCCTTTCAGGACCTGGAATGGCCTTGCTGTTACCGACAAATCACAGCTGCACACAAAGCTGGCCTCTCAGGGGTGATGTGTCTGTGACCACAGCAAAAAAAAAAAAAAAAAAAAAAAAAGGAGTCAAAGTTGCAAAGCTCCTGGAAAATGCGACCGTTTCTGTGCGGGATTTAGCAAGCTAGCTTGCAACATTTGTGCCACAGACGGAGCCGATTCTCCAGGGAGTTGGAGAATATCAAGAGGATGTGCAAGAGTTTTCTCTGCGAAAGCTGCGGACAGGAGATCTTAAAAAGTCGGAGGAGGTAAATGATCTCTCCGACTGCCTTTTTATTTTTGTGCTTTTCAAGGCTGCACAGTAAGAGAAAGTGTTTTTACCACACAAACCCTTGCTGTGCTGTGTACATGTAATAAGGCCTGTCTTTAATGGGAGGGGGATGGAATTCTCTATATTTTTAGTCATTTCTAAAATAAGACGATCCAATTAAACTTGTATTGAAGTACAAATGAGAAGTCAACCTCCTTAAAATGGAAAATATAAAAGGGAAGGTAAATATTTCCAATTCTTTATTGTGGTCTTCAAAGAGCCTGTGTTCATTATTGGACCTAGTGAACAACATAAGTAAAAGCCATATCTTTATACTGTAGCTCCACAATATTATGTTTACATTTTCTGAGCAAATAAATAGATATTTTTATATTCTCCTGCAAAAGCATTTCCTGAGTTAAATTAAGATTTCTGACATTCATTTAGAAACAGAACACAAACTAGAAACAGATCTCTTCACATTGTTTTCCCTTTTCTTATTAGGACAACATCTTTGTACAGACTGAACCATTAACGTCTATGAAGTCAATAAAAACCATCATTTGCGGCGAGATAGCCTATTACAGACCCTGATCTGTCTTCATCTGTAGTGAAAGACAGGAGAGAAAAACAATGTTTCTGAGAAAAAAAATCAATTGACCAAAGTTTAAACCATACGAGTACAATGGAGTATCAGGGCCACCATAAAAATTAAAATAATTAGATAAATGTAGGAGAATAAATTGAATTTTTCCCTAAATAAATGTGTATGGCTATGAATTTTTTTTTTTTTTTTACGAGAATATACTCAGAAATACAAGTAAAACAAGTCAGCAATTTACAAGAATTAACTCATAGAAATATGAGTTAAAAAGTCAGTATTCAGTTAATTACTTATTGTAATTTAAGAACATTGAAACAAATTTGGAGGACACTGGGCCTCTTCAGGAGATGATTTTACGATCACATGGAGTGGATTTCCAGCAATTGCAGCAGAAAAGTTACAAAGGTCCAAAATAGTTTCGGTACATTGATAGAAGTTTTAGTCGACACAGGGAGAAGGGGGGCTTTTTACCCAACCAACTTTATTTTCAAAAAAGCAAAGCTTTAAATATAATGTAAGAAAATAAGTCTAAAACAAATAAATAAAACTAAAAAATGATGTAAAAAATTTTACTTTTTATTTTTTTAAGTACAGCTTTTCACTTGTAAACTTATACATTTTTTCACACTTTTAATACCCCATTTTTATAAAATTAAAATCTTTTTCTTCACAATTTCATAGATTTATTCTTATACTTTTTTTTATTCTTTTTTTCTCGCACTTTTATGGCCTGTTCTTATATATTTATTTATTTCTTTTCATGGTGGCCCTAATACTCTATAATTTAAAAGAATCAATGTTAAAAAAAAAAAATAATACATAAATAAATCCTCAAATTGTATGATGCCAAAAAAACAAACAGACTTTTCTCTGAAGTTAATTTTTGTAAAATATTAAAATAAATAAATAAATAAATTGGATTATTTTAGCACATTGTTTTGCTGTTTTATTATCTAAATGTTGGGATTTAATTGGAATGTTTGCTCTTTTTCCCACTCCCTTCATTATTACTTTTACATTTTTATTCTTTACACATAATATATTACAAATATTAAAAGAAAAGCTAATTTTAAAATGAAATATTTCAATATTTTTAGGAAGCTGTAGCAATTTTCTCCTCGTCTTTGTCATCTATTGAGTTATTCCAAGACATAAAATTATATTAAGTCTTTTTCGACACTAAGATGAATTTCCTTTCATAGCTACGTCACAAATTTCCTAAAATAATAGTTAATCACTCAACACCCTGACAGAAAGAGAACCTTTTTTGTGTTGATTAAAGCCAAGATCTCCACTCACCACAGCGTTCTTCATGCCGGCTCTCACTGTGAAAGCTTCTGCTTTTAGTTCCGTCGTTGTCTTCCTCTTCAACATTTATGCTCGATGAGTCCTTCCAACAAAGTCCACTAAACTAAAAACCAACTAAAATGACAGCAACCCTGGGAAAAGTTTGGCTGTCAGGTTAAGACTTCCAACTGCTGTCCGGCTCACCCACTGTTGACAAGTAGTTGCTAAGCAACCGGTTGTCACAAACATGTGCCCTGTTTCTAGAAAGACAGACAAGATCATGCTTTCTCTTTAAAGTCAAATAATTTGAAATAATATTATATGTTGCCACTTCAATTATTATAAAATAAGAAAAAGTCTCATTTCTTAGAGTCTGCAATAAGTAATTTGGAAGAATTTAAACCGCTCTATGAATAATTTAACGGTCTAATTTAACCACTTCACTGAAACTTTAAAAAGGAGAACGTTGTTGTGACTTTTTGGAATTTTTATATATTTATTTGTATGGCTTTAGCTGTAGAGACAGCACTGTAAAAAGTGAAACATTGGATCAATTAAGAAAAGTTTTTAAGTTTCTACATTTAAAAAAGTTAGTTTTCATCAAATTAAAATTTTGATTTATTGGTTTACGCAACAAAAAAAATTCAAGTTGATGAAATCTAATATTTTTTAATGCAACAAATTGCAGAGCTTTTGTTAATTGATCCAATGGTTCACCTTTTACAGTTTATCTAAATTCCCTTTAGATTTAGCCCCTCTGAGTGCGTTCGTTGCATTTTATGTGTCCGAAATTCCTTGCAACACATTGTATATGAAAGTTGATGATGATAAACCGTTTTTAGTACCGAAACACTGCAAACATTTAAAAACTTTTTTTTTTAAATCAAATTCAAATTTTAAGTTGAGTAAACCATTAAAAATAATTTGATGAAAATTAAATGTTACAAATTACAGAACTTTTGTTAATTGTACAATCAATTTAAAATGTGTTAATATAATAGTAATATTTTTGTTATCAATCATTTAAAAGCATACAATGTTTTGTCAGTTCTAGGCTCCTTTACTTCTTCCCATGATACCTTTAAATCTAGATCCAAAAAAAAAATCTCAAAAGTTTCTCCTTTAATAGGTTTCAGTGTAGTTTTTAAATCAGACTCATTTAAAATATTTAAATTACATTTTAAATTAATTTCCCCTTTTCTGTGTATTTCAATTGAAATATATGTGTCCAAAATTCCTTGCAACATATTTGTAGATGTAGGTTGATGTTGACAAAACATTGGTTTTTGGTACCAGTATTACTAGTAGAAAACAGAATCTGGAGTAATTTTTATTAAATTCTATTGAAATGAATGGATACCTCCATCTGCACTAAAGAGGAGTTTTAAATTAAAACAAAAAAAAAAATCCTGATTGTTTTAGTTTGTTATTTGGACTGAATGCATAGTTTTATTCTCTTTTTCCTGTTACAACTCATTGTCTCTTTGTGTTTCATTCACCTCCTCTTGAAAAGATTCCCTTTAAACTAATGAGCTACTAAAGTAAGAAAATGACTTCATCTCACACAGAATGACCTTTTTTATTTTAGTGCTTCTTCTGCCACAGCTCTCAGGCCACTCCTGTTTAAGAAGGAGAATCGATCGCGCCCTCATCACTGTACTCGGGCGATGGGGCTTCAAGCAGAAGTAAATACTTAATGACGCTCCTCAGCTGGCAGGCAGGTAGACCACAGCCTCGACTCTCACTTTCACAGCCACCTTACTCCTGACTCATTTCAATTTAGGGATCTGGCACTTTTAATCTCGCAATATTATTCTTGCCTCCAGAGACTTTCTTGGGTGCAGCTGTTATTAATCTTGGGTGTACAAGCAATTTCTCTAAAAGCCCCCATTTGTTTTTTACGACTCCATTGAGAGAGGACGGCGTGGTAGCAGGAAGCGTGCCTGTAAACAAGCCATGAAAGGTTATGTCCCTGTCAGCATTCACTTCTGGCCTCTCCCTGCTTTCCAGAGAATTAAAAAAAAAAAGCAAACTAACAAAAGTGTGGCGTGCAAGAAGGAATTCATCTGGGCTGAGAAGTGATTCAAACGGGGAAAGGATTTCATTGTTTACTAGTTTGCCAAAATCAAGCTCTTTGACAAATAGATTGAAAGTTTATACCTCATGTAGATGTACTTAAAGTAGATTATTAAACCCCTTTCACTAACAAAAGGTGGTTGTGGTGGTTTTGAAGCCCAAAAAGTAACAAAACAAATAGAATTATCCTCAAATAAATCTCAATACATTCCTCTTTGATACTTTTTTTTCCTTCCACATACGGTATGTACCCTCTTCCTCCCCCTCGTCGTGCTCCAGGTTCGGCTCATTTGCATCCAGCTCCCGTTAAGACGCGGAAAGCATTGTCCAGTGAGTGGGAAAGCTGCTATAATGATATCATTAAAGAAGAAACTGGTCCATACAAAGAAAAGAGTCAGAGAAGGCCAGCAAAAGAATCTCAGCAGGGGAAGGCTCACGTTGAGTCAGTTGCTCACCAATTACTGTGAAACAAGACAAACAGCCATTAGAGTGTGGACCATTAGGCAGTAGGGAGAGCAGTCAGTGGCTGGTTGGCTTTAAATGACGGTCAGTTCGTAATGGCCAATCAGTCCTCTTATTCTTTTCGGTTTATCGTTAATCTCTCTTATTCGAGTCACCTTATTAATGTTGGATATTATATTTTCTTTATCGCTCCACTGAGTAATTCTATACATTTATTATAAAGAGTATTTTATATACTGATGATTACTTAGCTTTGCTTTTATGTACCTTAACTGGTTGTGGCTGAATGATGGAATCCCTGCATCAAAGATAGCTGGACATCCCAAAATGGTGGCGATAAAACTCACCCGTCCATTATATAATATCAGGTATGATGGTTTCAAAAGAAGTATAATAAAATATTAATAAAGAATATAGTGTCCCCTCACTTATAAGACAACAGTCCCGGTAACCAGGTTTGGGTTATGAACTTCTTAGGTGTCTTCCTATGTCCAGCTCATAGACAGTATATAGAGAACTGGACAGATTATCTACCCGCCTCTCGGATTTCAAACAGGAAGTACCTGCTGGTCCTAGAAAGCCAAAATCCCATAGACTTCTATTAAGAAATTGTTACGTTATCAACGGTCAACAATAACAAACACTGGACACCAATGAGAATAAAAGGAAGACAGTTAATTAAATAAAGTATCCTGAAATAAAAGAAGAAAATCAAATAACTGGTCCAAACAAAAAGACAAACCAATGGGAATTAAATAAAAAATAAAACCATCAGCTCCCTGCTGACCAAAATCTACCAAAAGAAATCAGATGAACAAAGCCAGCAAATCAAGACTACCAAGGTCCAAACTAAAATAACAAAACCCAGCAGTGTAAGACTGCTGAGGACAAAAGGGGAAAAAGAGAACAAAACAAACCAGAACAACTCAAAGTAAAACCCGACTGCTACATGCCCTGCTGCTGCTGCCTCCTCTGCCTTAAGGTCATTTGCCCCAACTGCCAGGTGGGCAGAATGGCAGGGCTTGTTGAAAAGGTGCAGCACAGCAGCGTCTGGATGTAAAGAAGGATCATTAATTCAAACAGAGTCTGTCTGTGACATTTTGATTGACAGCGATTTAAAGAATGAAACACTCTGAAATACAAAAATGAAATAATTTCATTTGTTCATAAGAAAAATGCCACACATACATGTTAAAAACTTAAAAAACATGATTTTCATCATAGGGGGACTCTCATATTGATGATTTAATAATACTAACATTGACTCAGTAATTGGGGGTTAAGTTGGGGGCTTAGCTTTTTGCTGAGGGGGCACCCTTGGCCCCCTGTAGCTCTGCCCCTGGCTGGCAGTCAAAAGACAAAATCCCATTTGTACAAACTCCTGGTTAACTGCAACTGGTCCTTTCCTATGAAACAAATGGGAATACAGTAAAGTGTCATCACTGCTGTTAGCTAAAACTCTCCAAAAGTTGTAACTGCTTAATTACCATGGTACCGCGGTTACGCGGTTAACTTTTTATGGTCTTGAAGATTTTCTTTTGTATCCTTTTTTTATTTGCTCATCTGTTACTGTTCTGCTTCCAGATTGGTTGTAGATCTTGTCAATCAATCTCATCCATGCTATGTTTCCTGATTTTATAAAACTGTAATTTTTTTGTATGAAGTTTGACTTCTGAGAATTTAAACAAAGGAGAAAAAAGTTTTTGTCTGATAAAATTTTGTCGTAAAAAATGAAGATGACTACTTTGGGGATTTCGTAACTCCCACGATAAACGAGGTACAACCTGTATGACAACATTTCCGCTGTGTTCTCTTGTAACCTCCCTGACAGCCATTTTCAAACACGGCCTCAGATCTGCAAATGTCACAGATACTCCAAACACAACAGCTAGCTTTGTTTCCACTCCAAACAATAGCAGTTCTGGTATCCAAACCGTAGTGGTGCCCTCCCCCCCAGAGGCCGGATAAATCCAAAGTCATAGATCTTTTTAAACTGTAGAGCAGTTGGCAAGAATACTTGATATGGGCAGAGAGTTGCAGGCCTCTCTCGTGAAGCCACAACGTATTGATCTTCATGCATTATTGAGGCTGCTGTGAGACCAGCTGATATTGGAAGGGAAAGCTTGCTCTCACATGTAGCTCCCACTTAAACATGCCCACTGGACCACAGCAGCAATAATCACACAGACCCACATGATGGACATAAAGATAATAGATCTCTAGCCTAAGTGCTGCCCTATGAATTATGACTGTCCACATGATTAAGTATGTATTAGCTAACACATATGTATGTGCTTGTCAAACACAGGAGGAGGTAAATCTTCATTAGATTACAAGCCGTTGTGTCACTGAAGGCTGTTTAGTTTTTTTTTTTTTTTTTTTTTTTTAAGGCTCAAATAAATTAATTTACTCTTAGAGGCCTCACACCCTGATGTCAACTTTGGAGCTTTCAGCAGCTCTGACAACGCCTCGCCCTCCAGAGAACGGAGCTTCACTGTCACCCACAGGTCAATGTCACACCGGCCCGACAAACACCGACACCAGAATCCCCAAAAGGGCAGACTGTGCTCCGCCGCACCCATGGTGTCGTAATGGGGATAAAGAGCGGCATGACTGCAACAAAAAAAAACAATGCAGAAGCTTGGAATTTTTCTTAAATGAAGTAATAATCTAATATTGAAGACCCACTTTTGACCGATTGAAAAAGCTTTTCCATTCATCGTATTTTCCGGAGTAGAAGTCGCACTTTTTGGAGAAAAAAAACGAATCCGCCAAGCCCAGTGTCGCTAAAAAAAATAAAATAAATACATACAAGAATACTAACTTTTTGATTTGTATAAGAAAAATATCAAAATCAAGTGGAAAACGATCAGATTCTCTTCCGTGTTTGTTTTGGACGACACTTCTTTTTCTGTCACTGTCAGTATACTCAGATGTAGCGCCCTCTAGTGGTTATCATAGGAAACAACTGCTACAGGGAAAATAACAAATATATGAGCCTATTTACGTCTGTAAAAAAAAAAAAAAAAACAGCAAATAAGTCGCTCCTGAGTACAAGTCGCACCCCTGGCTAAACTATGACAAAACTGCGACTTATACTCCGGAAAATATATAATTATGCCTTTTTTTAGTAAAAATTTGAAAATTTGCTTTGCTTTCAAGGATATAGTTTCTCCAGGTTAGCAGTGGTTCACTAGAAACGCCTCTGAGTTGTTGGTAGGTTGCTACCCCGCCCCTCTTCCCCTCACCATTGATGCTTGTAGCCCGCCCAGCATATTTTATACGCAACAAATTGGTTCTTTTTCAAACAGCATTTTTCTTTTCATCTGCTCCTGATTCACAATGATTTCAATAAAGAAATACTCAGACATGTCATTTTAAGCTTAAATTACTTTGAACATGCTCTCCATCATCAGAAAAATGATACAAGAACATGTTAAAAAGACAATTTTCATTTTTTAGTGCAGATTTTTTATGTTTTTCAAAGCTCATTTTATTTTGCCTTTAATAAAAGGCAAATTGGTTGGCATTTTCCTGCTATTTATCCTCCAAAGATCCTCATTTTCAACAGCAAAAAAAAACAAAACGTTTTCATTTATAAAACAAAAGATGCGTTTAATCAACCTTGAAATTTTACACTTTCAGATTTTTAAAATATATTTCCTCACTTGATATTTCCTCAATTTGAAAAATAAAAGTTGAATATTGTATGTATAGTCTGCAATAAATACCTTTAAACTGCTCTCATTTATGAAGCAATTAGTTTTCCTGCTTTAAAAAAGACATATGGCACAGATGAAGCTGAATATACAGACACATATTAATTAAACCAATGTGTAGATTCTGCTGAGATTGATTAAACTTGGGGAAATAAAAGTCATTTTTTTTCCTTCTTTGGTGAACCTGAAACATCATCGCTGCTCAAATCACATCTGCTTTTCCTGAAGCCAAAGTCTTAAAGTCTGCCTCACTGCATACCTGACATCTTGGATCTGTTAATTGCAGCCTTTGTGGTCGTGTTGGTATTCAGGGTATGTCCTGGGAACAGTTGGTGTTTAGCTTTAAGTATTTCTAACATGTTTGCAGCAGAAAAGACCCTGGGCGGGGGTCATGAGGACAAGCAGGAATACAGGTGAGGCAGGTGTAATTTCTTCATCAGTGTGAAGGGAAATGCAAAGTGGGGCGAATAGTGGTTGTTTTTATGTACCAGGAATGTGTGTTGGCAAGTGTCTGGCGATACAATATGTATCATGATATGTATCACATGCTGTGTGTATCGTGATACGTATAATGATACAATACATATCACGATACACATATCATGATAAATGTCCCACAACAGTCCTAGAAACAATATTTCATAGCGTGACTTAATATCAAAACTAATGATTTTCTCTTCAATAACATTTTAAAAATCTATTTTTTTTTTAAATGATCAGAACATTAAGCGCTAAAACTGTATTACGTATAAAAATTTATTTCATTCAAACAAATTAGTGCTACCAACTACTGGTCAGGGGTTTAAGTACAAACAATTAATTAACTATCATCTTGCCAGCGTTTTAAATTGATGTAAGTATCAGCAAATGAAGCATTACAATATTTCACTTAATCACATTTTTTCTACACCCCTACTATGTGTAAAGATGTAAGATCCAAATGTACACAGATGACAAAATTCAACATTGTGTCCTAATTCATCATCATTAGTTTAAATTTTTTTGAGTCAATGTAAACATTGGGGTCCATACGTTTACTTAAAGCTATTTATTGAAAGTCCTCCGTACAATAATATGTGTTTACTTTCAAAACTAGAATATTCAAATATACTTGTATTTAACTGTATATGAACTTGATCCAAACACCATACATGTTACTAAAGTTACTTTTATTTATAAGTGAGTAAATCAAGCGAAAGTATTAGAAATGTGTTATAATATCCCTCAGTAATAATAGTGCTGGATTGATAAAATCGATAAATTGATTTGAATCGATTGAGGCTTTATGGATCAATTATCGATTACTGCAAATATAAACCGATTTAGCACATAAAGCTAAAGTGCTAACGTTTAATGTAATTTACCACAGGATGGCTAATGCTAACGCTCAGTTGGCCTAAACATAGATTGCTGACTAAATGAAAATCTTTATAAAATCACAAATAAAAACTTTCCAAACTCTTTTAAGTAAATATGTTTTTAAAGTAACCACTTATGGTCTAAAGCTCTGTTTTTTGGCTAATTCTTTCTTCTTCTTAAAAAAAAAGGGTAATGCTATAGCATGATCGCCGCCTAGTGGCCAAACTGAAACGCCTTCCAGGAGAAGCAGAACAATGTTAATGATCTGAACTGATTTTGTTAGAACTTCTCCTTTTGAGAAACCATGTAACACTGTATGCTATTAATCTCATTATTTCAATTGTACATTTTACAGGATGTGAACCGTGTCAGATTAATATAAATTTATTCAAAACATATATCGATTATTGTATTTCTATACAAATGTGTGTAAACTAAAAATTGAACTGAATTCAGTGGATTGAAAGAATAAAAAAAAAATCTGAATCGAATCCTTTCTGGAAATTGTTATCACTACCCAGCCCTAATAATAAAGTATCACAACAAATTCACATTAATTTATATGATTTATTTTTAGGAATATTTAAAAAGTTTTCTAAAACTGAAACTGAGGAGCTGAAAAACAAGCACTGAAACTAATAGATAAGGAAACCCAACAAGATGATCAAGAGATGAGAAAAAAATGTGGATTGTTCAGGCAAATTTCATAGCTAATATAGTATGAGAACAGGTCAAAACCAACTCATTAACATGAGGCATGGCAACAGAAAGCTAACACAAGAGGAAGGTTAATGGATTCGCTTTCAGCATGACAGATAAACATTCTGCTTCACTGAAACGGCTTTGAAATGTATGACAGCCTGGAGAGGAAATAAAGGCCTGGTTAGAAAATTTAGCTTTTTCTGTTACAAAGTTCAAGGCAGAATTTGATGCCACAAACGGAGCTGCAATATAAAAAATTGTCACAAGAATCCAAAAGGTGTCTGTTGTATGTTAGACCCTGAGACGTTGTTACCACTTCCTGTAAGTTGAGGTTTTTCCCAGCACTCCCTAAAGATGTTGGCTCAGATTACGTTTGGAGAACACCTGAATATTTTATAATCAATTACATGGTTGTCTTATTATTAAAATATGGACTTCTATGAAGTTCAACAGGTCTTAACTAAAGCTTAAATTGTGACTATAAGTCACTGTATGGAGTATAAGTCAAAGCAGAAAAAAATGCTTAATAAAGAAAAAAAAGGATATACAAGTTTCATTTTTGTGAGAAATTAATTTAACAAAATGCAGGACCAGGAATGACTTCAACTTGAAAAGTAAATTATAATAACAAAGAAGATAACACATTAGTAGAGTGAATATGCACACTTCACAGAGGAATGTAGGAGGAATCTAGTGTAATCTAATGTAGTGCAACATATTGAAAACTTTATTAAAAACATGCTAACAAGTCAGCTAAACTCTTTATATGACTTTAAATCACTAAATCTATTGAATTCTTCATCCTATGTGTCACTTCTGAACAAATCTGCGATGTTTGGCGTAAGCTGGAGAAGCAGCTTCTTCTTCTACGTTGTTGTCAGTAGCAAATACTGATACACACCTGCAGCACCCTCTAGTGCAGGGGTGGGCAAACTACGGCCCGGGGGCCACATGCGGCCCCTTAAGCTACTTAATCTGGCCCTCCAAATCAAAATACATTGAATCAGAAACCCTAATCATTGTTTTATTTTCATTGTATTTCTGGTTTCTTCTCATGAATGGTGTTGTTTCTCTCGCGTTCATGTGGGTTTTTTTCTGAGTCAGAAGGTGATTTTACGGATTTCTTTGAGTTCACATTTTCCTCTGAAGAACATCAACCCAAAAATCTAAATTTAGAAATTAAAATGGCCAAATTTTCTGTTTCTAAATGAATGTATGTGAATTGTAATCCAAATTAAAGCATGTTTTTCTCTAAATTCCATATTATATTTTTAGTTAATGAGGTTCATTACCAAATCACTCCTTCCATCTGCTCCTTGTACGGCCCTTATGACAAATTTTAGAACCCTTTCTGGCCCACAAGTCAAAAAGTTTGCCCACCCCTGCTCTAGTGGTTTCTCCCTTTTATTTATTTTTAATAAAATATAAGTATAGCCCCGGGCTCACACTGCATCCAGTCCAGCTACAGTACAGTATCTTCTTTTCGTAGTCAGGTCCGGCCTCTCTAGCGCTCCAAGTCCATTTTGTCGGCTTCAAATTTTGGCAGAATGCCAGAGCGGGTCGGAGCACTTTTTTGTGATGTTGGGGAAAAACAAACTGGAAATCATTCAAGTGAATGTAAGATGCGTCCAGTTTGTTTTTTAAACCTATTTTCAACTGGACATGCTATATATCTCATTGCTGGCTATGTGTTCACCATGGTGTAAACATTACGTCATTTCCGCCGACACGGGGTCACAAAGTGTGTGGTAGAGCGCCATTAAACCAAAAATTATGGTGGAATGATGGTTTCTTTTCTTGCACTTCCTATATATAAATATTGCGTGAGTCCAGACTCCCACATGGTCAGTAGTCTAAAAAATGTAAACATTGGTTCTAAAATATAAAACATTTTAATTTAATTCAAACTAATGTAACGTTTGTGTTCTAAACCTCTTAAGATTTAAGCTAATATTTGAGCCAACCCTCTACACATTTACTGACAGTTAAATGAAATTAACTATGTGGTAATATGATCTGCATGTGGACACCAGGTCTTACAGAAAAGTATCCTAAATCCACTAACATTCGAGTTAAAGTGAGCATTTTTCTAAATCCTGCCCCGACATGTCACAATCTGTCACATTTGAAGGAAGAAGAGCTGTTTTCTCAGTTGCCTTGACCCTGCTGTTGAGAGTGTTGCCTCTCTAATACCAGGGAATTGTGAGGCTTCAGATTACTGACCCGCAGCATCCCCACCAGCATCCTCTGGAGACTCCAGGTCAACAAGTGTATCACAAACTCTTTCCCATTCAGCAGACTGAGGAAACACACGTGTCTGTATTTGTGCAGGTGTGCATTGAAATCTCAAAACAAAAGAGGTCCAGTAGTAGTCATTAAAATTAACAGTCCTGTTCATCTGATGGCTCAGAAAAAGCAGCGCTCTACAGCATCCACCGAAGTGCCGCAGGTCACGAATTACAGGACATTATTATTCTATGAATAGAGGTGATTGCAGTCTGGCTTTATTATCTGCCCTCCTCTCAGTTCGTAACAGGTGCAAAGGTAACTGCTTTGGTTACCGTGGAGACGGTGATTAGAAAGGGCTGATAAATCCGCTCAAAGATTGGTTTATTAAATTGAAAAAAAAAGTCTATGCTTCACTGTAGAGTATAAAAAAATAATAATTTCAAGGAGACCGTCAAGTGTTTATGTGCATTTTTAAAACAGAACTCTTATTTAAATAGAAGGAGAGATAGCTGTCAACAAAGGCATGTTTTATGCAGAAGTGCATTACATGTTGTGCAAAAATGAATAATGCAGACGACACGATTTAAACTCTCACGCTTTGTTGTGGCAGAAGACAAGGCTGGTGTTCGCATTGACCGACATATTGGCAAAAAATTTAGTTTCCAATTGTGAAGAGTTGAAGATGGCTTAAATAAAGCTAGAAAATAAAATTTGAACTCTTTAAGCAATTATTAATTAGGTTACACTGCTTTTTTCCATCACTTCGCAATAAGATTTACATGCGTGTGTTCATGTGGGTATTTCTTTCATTCATTTTATTAGTTCCTCTAAGCTTACTAAACTAGTTATTTTAAGTTGGTCATTACAAGGTAACATCATGTGCTCCAAACAAAATGATTTAAGTTTAAAAAAAAAAAAACATGAAGTGAAAATCACATTTACAAATCATGCAATGCTAAAACTTATTGGAGATAAAATGGCAGTTAAAAAACTAAAACATATATCCAGAACTTATGGAAGCCCCTAAAGGGACATCGAAGTAACAGAAGTAAATTATTTTTTTCTTTTTTCCCTCAAAAAAAATATTTATATATAATTATCTAGTGTGCACCAGAGAGTAACCAGAAATATTATTTCTATTGTATTATTAGTTATTATTAATACATTTTTTTATGTTTTTATTTTGTTTTTA
The DNA here is from genome assembly GCA_003999625.1 of Oryzias javanicus. NCBI lineage: Eukaryota > Metazoa > Chordata > Actinopteri > Beloniformes > Adrianichthyidae > Oryzias > Oryzias javanicus. Next base: position 18,839,412 of record CM012458.1, on the reverse strand, counting down.
TTTTATTTTGTGTCTATCATTTTGTGGTGTGGATTTATGGAATGGGTTAAATGAAGGTTTTTTATTACAAAGCAAAGTTTATGTATGATTAAAACAACATACAAGCTGTCATTGCTGAATCTCTACAAGGATTGACATGTATAGTACACATGTAAAATATCATTGTAACATTACATTTTATAACCCAAAGTGATTTTGAGTGTTTTGAAAAAAGAAAAAAAAAAAAAACTGTACATAGACCAGGTAACAAAAAAATGTTGTAGAAAGGGGTGGGGCCAAAAAAGAATTTTCTTCTACCCACTCCGTTTCAAGCACAATGTTTGCTTCACTTGTATATTTGTATATTTGTATTTTTTTTTTTCCAATTTTCTTATATTTGTATTTTTAGATTCTTACGTTTATTTAGTATTTTTGTACTTTTAAATTCTTATATTTGTAATTTTCAAATTCTTATTTTATTTTCATTTTGTGTTTGTGTTTGAAATAAAAAACAATAATAATTATTATTATTATTATTTTTACTGAAATGTGCCTTTAGTGACTCTGTAATAAACAAATAATAATAAATATAAATATCAGGAAGCCTGAAAAGGTAAATAATGTAGGACATTACTGATTGGATGACGATGTTTGAGTTTTGAAGATGAGGTAAAACAGAGGGATGGATCACTGGATTTATGCAGTAATTATGACTGAATTTTGTCAGAAGATATTACCATATAACTTGTGGTTAAAAAATGTGAACAGATGTCATCACCCAATCATTGATTTCCCATAATGCCTTCCTTTCCTGGTTTCTTATTTTTTGGCATTTTTTTATATTTCATATTGATTTTTGGAAACTAGTTTTGTTGTCTGAAACATTTCCTTTTTATTTAGTTTCTTTTTAATTATTTTTTTTCTTAATTGGGTTTTAGTTTCTGGACCTTGTTAATGTTTTTACATGTATTGTTGCTCTTTTCAAAATATTTGCTTTGGTTTTTTAATGGTTTTTAGGGTCTTCAAAATATTTTAGCACAAAGTTAATTGCCTTTCATGCACATTTCTTTATCTATTTTTGATTTGTTTTCTTTATATCTCAGTCAATTTCACAACATTTCTCAATGCAGCAATTGTGTTTTTTTCTGCAGATATTTTACTTGCCCTATCCTTTAGAAAGTAAAAAAAATTGATTGAGCGGGCCATACCATGTAGCTTGGTTATGGGGGGAGTTGTTTTGGTGTATTTGTTGTTTTGTTGTAGTGTATCCATCTTTGTTTGTGTCAGTTCATTTTCCTCTCTGTTTGTTTGTGCCATTTGAATGGTATTTACTTTGAATTATTCTTTACATTAAACATGTGGAAAACATAAACCCATTTTTTACTTTTTACCCATTGAGCACCATTGGAAAAACCTCAATTAATTTATTTCTGTTATAACATAAATGAAATGAAAAAAAGAAAATGTATTTTTCAAAGCTTATAAATAATGTTCAATGTAAAGTTTTGCAGAAATCTTTCTTGGGGAAAGTTTCAAAGTCTAAGAGACTAAGTTCAATACATTACATTCAAAAAGTTCACCCTTTAGTTTCCTAAACTTTGCAAATAAAAACTCTGGAGTCCCTTTTCTTTTTTCCCTGATTACCATATGGTACAGCTTCAAACGATCATCTTCCACCAGCCTCCTGTCTGGTTGTGCGTGCTGGTGACTGAACAGCCTGGTCCTTCTGCTGTGTTGCTGGGCTCGCCTTTGGGCTCCATCCCCTGTCAAAGCATTTACACAAATCAGCCTCTGCAGTTTATTCTAGTGTGAGGTGAACAGACGTGCCAGACACCTTTGCGGTTCTAATTGAGTAAAAGAAATATATTTCTGACTCTCGCCAACTCGAGGGCAGAGCAGGAGGCAGAGATTGCAGGCAGTCCCAGCAGTTTACCGACTGTTGTCCTCTCGCTCCTCCATTAATTGCCTTTTTATGAAAATGGCAGACAGCAGGTCGAAAAGCTGCTCGTTTTCTGCTGCTGTGGAATAGAACCTGCAGTACTTATTTGCAAAATCACCTCTTCTATTCTTACGGCTTAATTTTTCACTTCCTACCTCAAGTCTGATAATTTGCACGTTTCCACGGAATGTAAAAAGATTAGAGCAAAAAGCGTAATAGTGATTTTTAAAGTCCAAAAACTTGAGTTTGTGGCATGTAGACAATTAGAAAATCAATTATAAAACTATAGTAAATTAACTGTTTAGAGTGATGCTGAAAATCAACAAATTTCTCCTCATTGATCAATGTGACATCCACTATTCCCAGCGTTTATTTAAAAATTATGACTATCCAGTGTTTAGTCAAAATTTTAAAAAATCTGTCATATTTTTAAGACATATTAGAAATTTCATTTGAAATTTACAAGTGGGCTGAGGCGGGACTTTTGGCCCGAAAGTTAACTTTGCTCATTTCTCAGCATTTTACACTTTCTCCTGCTAGCTTACAGCACATCAGAAGCCCAAGCTAACATTAGCATAGCAGCGAACAATATCAGAGCTATCCAGCAGCACAGTTTTGAGCCAGATATCATCTCAGACGAGGAAAATTAAGATGTTAAAGTCATGCTCTAACTATATTTTTTGTTCAATCATTCTCAATGATCTTTTAATCATGATTGCAGTTTTTAGCCTAAATCAAAAAGCTTGTGCTGTTTTTTAAGATATTTTTTTCTGTTGAGCTGCAGGAGTTCATTAGAAATTTGCTTTTGAGTTGAGGACTGTTAGCCTTGCTAATTTCCCAGCATTCCTCTGTTTACACTATCTCCCGCTACTTTATCGCAGCTCACACCTTCAAGCTAACATTAGCATAGCAGCGAGCAAAATTGGAGTTACCCAGCCATACAGTGTTGAACCAGATGGCAACTCAGATGAGGAAAATGAAAATGTAAAAGTTCCACTCCCAACTAAATATTTTTTTTCCCTTTTAACTATGATTAGGTAATTTTAGCCAAAAAACAAAAAGCTTGTGACATAGTTTTTTGTAGTGCTGCAGAAGTTCATTAGAAATTTGTACTTGGATTAATGGCAAGACTGTTGGGCCAGAAGTATGTCTTGCTAATTTCCCAGCATTCCTCTGTTTACACCGTCTCCTTCTTGTTTATAGCAACTTACAAGCCCAAGCTAACATTAACATAGCAGCTAGCAATATTGGATTTATCTAGGCATGGTTGAGACAGATGGCAGCTCAGACAAGAGTTCCATTCCAACTGTACATTTTTAATCAGGTTAAATTATTCCCATCTGTCTTTTAGTTATCATTATCCATTTTTTTAAGCCAAAACCAAAAAACCTGTGTCATTTATATTCTCTAGAGCTGCAGGAGTTCATTAGAAATTTGCTCTTTTGATGTGGATTGGACTGTTAGCCCAGAAGTTAGCCCAGCTAATATCCCAGCATTCCTCTATTTACACTCTCTCCTGCTAGTGTATAGCACCTCACAAGCCCATGCTAACATTAGCATAAAACAAATAAATGAAAAAAAAAAACAGGGAGCAATAACAAAGCTATAAGCATAGTAGTAAAGGCAGCTCGGATGAGAAAAACTAAGACATAAAAGTTCCACTCCAACTGTACATTTTTCTTCTCTTGTAAAATTGTTCCCAGTGGTCTTCTCATTATGATCATGCTATTAGCTTAAATGCAAAAAGCCTGTGTCGCTTTTTAAAGACATGTTTTCTACAGGGCTGCAAGAGTTCATTAGAAATTTGCTTTTAGGTTGTTGGCAGGACTGTTGGGCTGGAAGATAGGATTGTTAATTTCCCAGCATTACTTTGTTTTTATACTCTCTCCTGCAAGTTTATTGCACCTCACAAGCCCAAGCTAACATTAGCATAGCAGCAAGCAATATCAGAGATATCCAACCGCACGTTTAATCTTAAATAATTTGATATAGGTCCTTTGTCTTGAAAAAAAAAAGACATAAACAAGTTAAAAACTAAATGTTCATTGGGGTGGGTCCTTAAGGTGTTTATCACTTTTTTGTTTCATTTTGAATTCGTTGATCATATGTCAGCCATTTATCCTCTCAATAATTCCATCACTGCTGGAAGATTTCCTTGCAGTATAACTGACATGTGATAGCGGCCAAATGTGCTCTCCTAATGTGGCCTCTTTTTCTGGACTGAATAATTTATGCAAGAGGAAAAGGATCATCTGTAAAGCTTTTAGAATCAAATATGGCTTCCTTTTTTTTCTTTTTCTTTTTTTTCTCCCCCTTTTATTTGCAGCAGCATCATTTCGGGGACCTGGCCTCTGCTTTGCTGTATGGATAACAAAATGACAAACGACAAAAGAGAGACAGTGAAAAGGCGAGACATTCACAGAGAAAAACAAGAGACAAAAGGCAGAAAGACACAACAGCCAGATTTTTATGCCGTTTGTCAGCACAAGGAAAGCAAAATGTCAGTTTGTGTGCTGCATCAGTGAGTGATGGCTGCCATTATCCCACCCAGTGGGTATAAGCAGGCAATATTAGCACACTGTTTCCACAGAGTTCTCCACAGTGGGGATACCACGAGCCAGCATGGAAAATGGAGTGTGAAAGCATGCGAGGCATAAAGATTGCTACAGGAAGATTTAAAAGGCAGGAGGATGAAAAAAAAAAAAAACCTGGAAATGAAGTAAGAAAAAAAAAATAGCAGGTGTCGTTGCAAACAAAAACAGCCCCAGAAAAGGCAAGAGAAGGAAAAGCGAACAAAGAAAGTTAGTATCCCTGGTGTTTGAGCAGTGGCAGCACTTTCATGTACCAGACCACAAAGTGAGATGTGACAACAACTGAACAAACCGGCTGAGGTAGATAGTGCAGCTTGGGTCTTTTAAGGTGGATTTGCATTATAAAAGCTTTAATTGTACAAAAAAATCTCACATCACAAGTCCATTTAACTCAGAAGGGGAAGACTACCTGCAACTGTTCAGGAGTTTGAATGGAAATACATGCAACTGAATTTCATAAAAAAAAGGAGTTTTGAGTTTTTGAAGTAAAAAAAAGTGTATTTCAAAAAGCTATGCTTGTTTTTTGTTATGGGAAATGACATGTATGTCTGTTAAAAACTCCAGTAAAACCAAAGTATGAAAGATTTATCATGTTTTCAATCCAAACCACCAGGTTTAACATCAACATCTGAAATAAAAGTATGCGTGGAAAGTATTTCAACCTAATAAAACAGCGGTATGGAACGCCACGAGGATGTCTGCTAAAGAAATGAAAGATATAAAAGTCCAGGGAAGCAGGACCAAGAAAAAGACCAAAAAAATGGGTAAAAAACAGAAACAGACTTTAAAGACACCCTCTGAGGAAAATTGTGTTTTTTGTGGCATTTTACGCAGGATGGAGGAGGAAAATGAAGCTCAAATGTTCATTTTTGAGTATTTTTCTCTTCGAGTCATTGTGAATCAGTTGCAGATGAAAAACGCCATTTGAAAAAATTGCATTAACAATGTAGAAAACGCACTGGGTGGACCACAAGCTTCTTTTCAAAGAACTAGGATGTTTTTAGAAATTAGTTGCAAAAATAAAGCAATAATTTAAACATTAAAATTTCAGTCTGTAAAATGCAACAGATCAGATCTTTCAAGGTTTAGACAATATTTCTAGAGTACATGATTTAAGCGTGTTTAACCTGATAGTATTTCATCCTACAGAAAATGTTTTATTATTATACGGTAGTAAATGATGTGCAGAAATAAACAAGAGGGACCTGGCTGCAGGCAAGATGGCGCCGACATCGTCGGCCACAAGTGGAAATTTTACAGTTCACCCTAACCCAAAAAGTAATCTGAATTGTAAATAAAAACTTATATTAAAGCTTAAAAACTGTAACTGTGGACATCTGTTGGATTGCCAAAATAGACAGTTTTTTAGACGGTATTTATAAATCTCAGCAGCAACTTTCGGGCAACTTTAAACACCGTTAACGATGATATAAGGTAATATCAAACAATGATAAAGGGAAGAGAAATTCGGAATATACTTTCCATCAAACAAATTTGACAGATGATGGCTTTATTTCAAACGTATATAAACCCATCTGTCACATTAATTTAATGGATGGTGTAAGGTCAAAGGTCATCTGTCAAAATGAGTTTGATGGAAAGTGTTTTCCTATTCTCTCTTTGGGTTATATCAAAGTTTTCAGTTCTTTTGTTTCTCCTACTTTAAATATAATTGGAAAAACCAATAAACAAAAAATTATCAATGAAAATTACATTTTTTTTTTTTTGAGTAGGAGTTGCTTTATGTTCTTTAAATTACAGAGTATCCATTCACAATAAAAACTGATTTTGGTCGAAAACAAACTGTTTCAACTCCTCAAACTCCTCTCAGATTTGATTTGGCAAATTGGGCAATTTGCTTTTTTGATGCACAACAACTCAACATTTCAACAGCTCACAATGGGTTTCTCAAGATAGTCAGAAATGCTGTTATTTTCTTGTATAAATGGAACATCATGCTGGCACCTGCGAGTGTGGAAATGAAGCTGCTGAGGTAAGTGATTCACAATCCCCTGGGCCTTCAATCAATTTTATTTTTCCTCTTAGATTTATAATGGCAAGTGCTGTAATGGCACTTTTCTTGCGCTTCGCTGTGATGATGAGAGGGAGAGAATGACTCAGGACATCAAACCATTATCAGAAAATGCCACGGTGAGTCAGGGGTACAGAGGACGTTTTCCTTCCCAAAAAAACAGTCCAGGTGCATTTTCTTTTGTCACTGATGTTCACACTTCACAGCAGCATTTACAGGGTTTGAAATCACCGTGGAATCCAGACAGATGAGTCTCAGGAAAAATATGAATAAATACAAAATATTAAAGTACGATTCGGCTCACATCTCACTCTCTCTAGTGATTAAAACAAAAACGTTCTTCTGTTTGTTTGTTTGATTAAGAATAAAACGAAAGAAAGGAAAAGTGCCATTTACCACCTCACACAGTGGAAATAAACCATCAATAAAAGAAGATTGTTGGTTTTTGACACAGGTGGAGGACATGCATGAAGAAATGCAAAGATAATGTGGTGACAGTAAATGATCTTGATTTTTGTCTGTTTGTCTGTAACACCAGACCAGATCTAGCCGCAGATGGATAACAGGACAGGCCTGCAGAGGATCCAAGGAATCCTCTGAACCAGTTTGAAGTATTTGAAGATAACGAGGGGAATTCAAGACTCAAAGACGGCTAAATATTAAAAAAGAATGGCCCAATCAGCTACAAAGAGACACTTTTCTTTTGATCATATTTTAACTGAAGAGAAACTATTAGGAGAAATGAAACATTTTCCCTTCTGAGCATCAAACTCACTAAAAAATGAACATCATAGAGCAGGGGCGTCAAACTCAATCGCACAAGGGGCCAAAATCCAAACAGTCGTGGGCCGAACAGGATAAATGTTTATTGAACAATCTAAAAAATAATTTTTTGAACCTTTAAAACTGGAACTTTTAACATAATTATGAACTATATATATATAGCATCACCTTCGATAATGCTGGTGCTGATAGCTGAAGATGCTGAAATTGATAGCTAAAAACGCTGAAGTTGATAGCCAGCTAAAACATTAGCTGAATGCCAAATTAGTTTTTTTTTAACTAAAAAAAAACACACCTTAGGTTAGCCGAAACAGCTAGCATGTAGCTGAAAAAATATTGAAACTTCAAAATAGCCAAAAAAAACTTTTTTTAAAAGCCAAAATTAGCCACAAAATTGTAGCATATAACTGTGATATTAGCTTAATTCCAAAACAGCCTAAAAAAAACTTTTAAAAAAGCCTGAATTTGCCAAAACAGCTAGTATGAAGATGAAATATCAGCTAACAGCCTAAAAAAACCCCAACTTTTTTAAAAAGCTCAAATTAGCCAAATTATATAGCGTGTGGGTATAATATTAGCTAAATCCAAATATAGCCTAAAGTAAAAAAATGAACCTAAGTTAACAGCAAGCATTTAGCTGGAATAAACTCCAGAACAGCCTAAAAATGTGAGTAAATGCCAAAATAGTCCAGAGAGCTACCATAATGCCCATTTTCAAAACTGAACTGTAATTTTTTAACATAATTATGAATAATAAAAAGGCGGGAATATTACTCCAGAATAAATCAACTTCAACCTTAAATACCTTTCAATATTTTACTCTCCGTAAAAATGTATTTTGTCAAAATAATACAAGTTAGAATTAAGCTCATGTGGCATAGAGTATAGTTAGATTATAAAGTGTACTTCCGAGGTTTCCACAAGAACAATGAGATAAAATACTAATAGAGATTGTACTTTCAACTTTGGACAAGCACGACCTTTCCTGTGTGACACTTCCTGTTTCCTAGTGCGTCTGTAGCTCTGCTTTCACACTGAACGCCATTCAGAAAATTGACACGCTGTGAAATTGCTACTTTCCTTATCTAAAAATGTGGTAATAAAGCTGATGTTTGTGGGAGGAGCAATCATCAAAGGCTTTTAGCCTCATTACTACAAGAAAACATGATCTCATATAAAGTCAATGCATGGAAGAGGATGACGCTGCTATCAGCGGTACTTCTGTCTATATGCAGCCCAGTTTGACAACTTTCTGCCCCGTCAGAGAAGGAAAGAAAAATTAAAATAAGATTAAATAGGTTTACCTTTTTATTCTTATCTGATCTGATTCTCCTCCATGTTTGTTTTTTCCTCCACCCACTGATCAATAAACACGTCACAGACCAACGCTGAAGTCCTGATCGGGTGACAAATTCCTCGCCAAAGTTCAACTATCCTAGGTGTGCGAAATTTGTTCTCCGCAATTGACCCATCCCCTAAGGGAGCGGTGAGCTGCAGACACAACCGCGCTCGGGAAACATTTAGTGGTTTAACCCCCCAATCCAACCCCTAATGCTGAGTGCCAGGCAGGGAGACACTGGGTCCCATTTTTAGAGTCTTTGGTATGATTCGGCCTGGACTTGAACCCACGACCTTACAATCTCGGGGCGGACACTCTACCACAAGGCCACTGAGCTGGAGTTCAGCTTCATACTAGCTGTTTTGTCAAATTCAGGCTTTTTTTTAAAGTTTTTTTAGGCTGTTTTGGAGTTGAGCTAATATCACAGCTACATGCTACAATTTTTTGGCTAATTATGGCTTTTAAAAAAAGTTTTTTGAAGTTTCAACACACTGCTGCTACCAGTGCCCAACCTCCAAACCCCATAACCTTTCTATTTTGTCCTTGAGAAACCATACGCAAGCACACTGGTTACCCACCATGGGAACGGAGTGGGATGAGGGCCCGTCCCCTGGTGCCCCAGACCCAAGCCCCGACCATCCGAGACTCACGCCGGCACCCAGATAAGATATCGATTTACAAATTCTGCTACAATCTCGGATGTTTGGCGAGATGTACCCTGGATCATCCCAGTTTTTGACGAGGCATTTGAAAATTCAATCGCTCTGGTACCTGACTCTTTTTAGCTAATAATAACTTTGACTTTGACATGAGAGGTCCAACTCCATAATCCAAAGCTAACATTTAGGTAAAATCTGTAATATAAGAAATAAAATAAAAAAAGAGGGTTGCAAAAAATTGTGTCATAAAAAAATAGTTTTCCTTTTTTTACAAACACATTTATTGTATTCAACATCTCCTCTTTCTGGCAGGTAAAACGTCTCAGTGGTGCAGTCACAGCTGCGTTCTGCCTCCAGTCAACATCAAACCAGCACACTTTTGTGCTTTGACTCTCCTCCAACCATAACTCTGACTGAAGCGGTGACAGCTCGGCACGGAATTGTGAATCAGATTGCAGGAAAAGATTGTGCTTTTCCATCAACACAACCGGTGAATGCACTCATTGTGCCTGCTTTTGTAAAAGTGCCGACAATTGATTTAAAAAGATCTTTTTCCCATTATGTCTGCACAGCCTGAAGTATGATGTTATCTCCTGCCTTTGCTCAAACATCTTTTAAACACCTCCCGCAGACATTTCTGGCATTTTTGTCCAGATTGAACTAAATGAGAATAGATGTCATAGAGTTTCAATTTTGGGAAGCGAGGCCAGCGCATGCCTCTTACTCTAAATCAGCCCCATCAGTTCAGTTAACTCGGCTCCTCACTGTGACAGTTGAATGTGTGGGAGACAGTACAAACAAAGGTGAATCCGCGCATCTCCCCACGGAAGAGAAAATGCGAGCTTTGGAGGAAAATGTAGAGTGAATAACAGAAAAGGAGAAAAGACAGAGATGAAGGTGGCAGCGTGGCAGAGGGGGTGCGACTGTGTCATGCAGGCTGGTTTCATCGTTTCTCTCCCGGTGCCCCAGGGAGATCATTAGCTCACAATATGGAGTCTCTCAATCCTCTCAGAATACCCGTCTCCCCTCCAGAAACCCGTCTGTCTGCCTGTCTCGCCCCTCTATCTATATGTTTGCACACTCCGGTTCACGCGTTAGCCGGCAATCACGAGCTCGTGGGATTGTTTCTTGAAAACTGCAGATCATTTCTGCGTGTCGGTGTCGTCAGACTTCACTTACTTGTTTTAGCTTTCAGGGTCTGTCACCATCTTGGGGCATTTTAGACCCCGTCAGCCGTTCTGGGGCTTCCATCTTTTCCCCTTCATCAAACAAACTCTTAATCTATCTCTGAGGTAAAGTCATTTTATCATGTCTAGTTTTAATGTTTTGTGCTTCAATTAATCACATTTTCATTCAAAATGAGAATTTTTATTTGAATGGAAGATAAATGAACATCTGATGGAGTGAGGTTACGGTCAGATCATCTATTCTTGACTTCCTGTCTGTTGCCCAGGAAACTATTTTGTTATCGGCCCCCGATAACAAAGGGGTTTAATAATTAGCAATTAACTTTGTCTTTTTAATCCCAGTAGTGAAAAATAGTAAGTTAGTAAGTTAGTTAGTAAACATGCACCAAAAAAAAAAGGAAAAAATTACAAACATTAAAGACCTGCTCCAAAAAAAATCATGTTATTGTTGTTTTTACCATTCTCATTATGAAGGACATATATAAAATAATTTACGATTAAAACTGTTTCTGAGTATTTCTTTTTTCAAATCGTGATCAGGAGAAGATGAAAACCATTTTTTTAAAGTTTTGTGTAAATCCCGTGTTTTTTTGTATTTTTTTTGCTACACTAATGTTAGCTTGGGCTTGCGAAGAGCAGTAAGCTAACAAGAAAGCATGTAAACAAAGACATTTTGGGATTTTAAAGGTAACCAAACACCAAATCCACTTTTTTTGGCTGCTAACATCCATAAATGGGGCTTTAAGAGTGCCGTCAGTTGTCACATTTTTGACAATAATAATAAAAATAATTGTGTTTGTTTCCTGAAAAAGTCTAAAACCGTCTGTGTGCTGCCCCCTACAGGTTGAAACGAGGTATTACAGTTGAATTTTATGATTGGTCCACTGGTTTAAATCTCACATCATTTCAGAAGTTCGTCATCAAGTTCTGGAGTTCCAGTATAAAAAGCCCCGCCCATCTTTGATTCTGTTACGGTCGATCGTTAGCATGTTAGCTTTAGCATGGCTGCCTTGTCAAAAATCCACAGGTTTGTGCAACTTTCCAACGGACTTTGAAGTCAGGCAACAGTGATTTAGTGCAATTGGCACTAAATCCAGCAAACTCCATCCTGGTTAAGGGGATTTGTAATGAACGGTTCACTCGGGATGGTTTGCTAATATGTTAGCCTTTATTAGCTTATGATACTAGCATCATTTACCACTCAGACACTGATTCCCTTCAGCCTGGACCATGAACGCCTGCCTTTGGTGAAAAATCCTCGAACTCCACAGAAAGTTCTGTGGAGATTCTGTCTTCACTTTCAATTCAGAGTGACAACGTTACCTGAAGCTAACATCACTGTCAATCCCACCTTGCTGATCAACCCACCCAAACTTGGCTGAAAGTGGAGTGTCATTCTCCATCAAAGACTAACTTCCACATCCACAACAAAAGATAAACTACTGCGAATGTGCAGAAAATATGCATTAAAAAAGACACAGGTTCTCTTGTTTTGGCCATAAACTGCATTTTACAATAGAAAAAAATAGAGAAATGGCTTCAACAGTCAAAGAAAACTTTTAAAAATGTAGCTGCTATTTTTGTTTTTTTTAAATAAACTAATTTTTATCTTTTTCTTTAATTGTTCTGGAAAACTTTACAAATTTAAGAAAAGAAAGTTAAGAAATAGGGAACTAGAATCAAAATAATCAATTCACTAATTTCTAAGCTAGTTCTGTAAAAGTTAACTTTTTTCATCCATCACCAAACACTTTATAAGAAACTTATTTCCTAAAACTTTTCTGGCGTCCTTCTTAGACTGCAAAGGTCCTTTGGCAGAAATCCCGTTACCCATAATGTCTTTAGTTCTGTTGCCAACTTCAAGTTTGTTAGACGGTGACAGATGTTGGTATAAAAGTGCGTCTGACAAAAGGAGGTCTAAGAAAGCAGGTAAAATTATTTAAACGTTAAAGAACACACACACACACATAAAAAAGAGCCAGTATGAAATCTTCTACCTTTAGACATTTAAAGTCTTTAAAAAAATTTATATTTTCAAAAGAATCCCTCATCAGTGACCCTGGTGGCAAAAAACAAAACAAGAATGAGCTCCTAATTGTAAAATGATGTCACACTCACAAACACGAGCAGTTTAATTCATTCATGCACACATGTTCACACCGAGCCGCAGTCCCCCTCTGGCAGGTAATCTCTCTTCCTGTTCTGGCTCTGCCTGGTCAGCCAAGCGAAGCTGCCACCTCATTGTGTCCTTCTGTACCAAGGCTCTGAACAGTCTTCCTGCCAGCGATGAAAAACAGGGAGAGTCTGTCTCCAGAGCGACACGCCGAGCTGCACGGAGCCCGATGCCCTGCAGGACAAACAAAGGCTGCAACATCTGATTCGTCATCTTTTATTTCCATGATATGGGCGTCCAACCTGCTGCTTAGAAGTTTTGCTTTGTTAAATGTTTGGAGATCATTTAAAGACAGATATTATACATATACATATACATATATATACATATACATATACATATACATATACATATACATATACATATACATATACATATACATATGCATATACATGTATATACATATATATGTATATACATATATATACATATGTATATATACATATATATACATAATATATATATATACATAATATACATGTATATACATACATATGTGTGACATATATATATATATATATATATATATATATATATATTGAATATATATTGATAAGACAAGTAAATATGTCTTATTTATTTTATCCAGGTCAATTATTGCATGCACACAGCAGAACAACAAAATGTAAAACTGTCACTGATGTACGCAACTATGCAATACAGCAACATTGCATCCTTATTAATCATTTAAGCACTAAAAATAGAGTAACGACCGAATATTTTTTAAATTGCCAGACAATTAAAATGTCTAAAATTAACTTAACTTAATTAACTTAAATTGACAATATGTTATATATTTGTAAAAAAAATAAACATTGATCTTTACAAAATCTCCGGATTTTTTTATTTTTGTATTCAAATCTTTAAAAGAGGAAGCTTGAAAATACTGAAACAAATATTTTCTTGAGTTAAAAAAAAATCAATAAAAAGTCATAACATTTGGAAAATTGTAATTTTACTCAATCAGAAATCTTTTAAAATTTTAAAACCTAGAAGCAAAAAGTTCCAAACAAGCATTCAAAAAGCAAAAAATTTGCCAAAGAAGCTAACTGTTAATGAAATTGTTTAAAACTGAAAATTCTACACCCAAAAAGAATTATTTTTTTGCTAGTTTCAAAAGCTAGTTTGTATTTTTTGAGTTTTTTAAACATAATTTTAGTTCATTTTTATTAAAGTGACGGAAAACTTGTTTAAAAAGTTGACTCAATTTAGAACAAAATATGGAACAAAATGAAAATACAACCTTAGTTCAAGTTGGCCCATCTTAATAAATCTTCTTAAAATTTAAAACTAGTACTTTTTCTTACAACGTAAACCTCATTATTTTTCAAAAATAATAACAATGAATGCCACTCTAGCTTGTCAAGATTTATTGAAATTTTAAATAACATGATTAAAATTAAACAGTAATGTTAAAGTTTTTTTTTCTTTTTGCATAAATCAAATTTTTCAAGTGTCACAAGTATGGAGCAAAAATATTGCTGACTTATTTTAATACAAATTTATTTAATTCTAGATCCTTGCTCTAAATTAGTCCCCAAAAAAATCTCTACTCTGACAAATTTTAGCAAAATTTGGAAAGATGTGGAGCAAAAAGAAGTTAAAATAACTTGGTGAAATATTTCAATTTTCTTAAATCGTTGCAAGTATAAAACAGTTAATGCTGCTTGATGAAGTACCAAACAATATTTGCTTTAAACACATTAAAAATTTACATAAAAAATTAGGTGGTGGAACAATTAAACTGATGTATAACAGCTTTGCTTCATTTAAAAGCCTTTTTCCACATGAATGCACAGAGCGACTTCATCATTTATACTAAAAGCAAGAAAGAAAAAAAACCAAATGATTTACCTCACCGTTATTTTAATCAAACGCCCCTCCTTTTCTATCTTTTGGACTTCCTTTCTGTTTTAAAATTCATTAACGGTCCCTGGATAAAACTCTCCTGGGAGTCTCTTATTGATTTCTTATTAATAGCTTGTTTGTTGTAATAAATTATTTTTGTCTCAAGGCAAAGAACATGCAAAGTCGGGGCACAGTCGGTGGAAAAAGACGCCCTCGGGTGCTACAGCGAGCAGAGTGGAAACATAGAAATGATTGCATTCATTTGTCACTGTTTACTGTCATTTTCTATGCAAACATTGAGTTTATAACATCTTTTTCATCAGTTTAACCTTTTTGGTTCCTTTTTTTTTCAGTGTTTTTGACTCAATAATTTGAGTTTAATTCATTAAGTATTTTCAGTAAATGTGATGGTATATTTTGTAGGACCTGTGAACGGGAAGATTTTGGGGAAATAAAAAAAAAACAGTTTTTAGGGAGGTGTCATCACTTTAAATTTGCTGTCAGAGCCCTGTTGGACGGTTTGAAAGGTTACAGGGACGAGGCAGACCCAGAGATGTTGCCTTTTTCATTGCATGTATTTTTTGCTCACCTCAAGCCAGTGGTTTAGAGGTGTTATCTTAATAGCTGCAATTTCGTCCTCCAACACAAATGAAAAAGGGTGAAGAGAGGTTGGTTTACTACTGACTACTCCAGAAAGATTTATCTTTAGAGAGGCGGTACATCCATTAAGCTCCACTCCAAACATCTTCTGATCTAGTTTAAAAGAGTTCTCGGAGGTCTTTTAATTATGCTCATGCTGTTTTTACTAAGTTTTTTGGACGTTTCTGCAGTAATTCATTTGAGTTGTGGGCGGGACTGTTAAGAGCAACCCCGCCCCCTTTTCCCTGCCCGCTGCAGAGTTCAAAGTAGCAAATTTTCTCAATGTCTCAAATACAATCTTTTTCAAACTGTAGTTTGTCATCTGCTCCTGATTCACACTGATTTGAATAAAGAAAATACTTAAAATTGCAACTTTGAGCTTAATTATCTTCATCTATGTCCTCCATCATCAGAAAAATGCCACAATTTACGTGCTCAGCCAATTTTTCTATTTTCCTTTTGTATCATTTCTATCGGTTGGGGAGTGGGTGGTGAGAAAGGGATAAGGGTATTGTGGGCTGGTTTGGAGCAGGGGGCTTTATTTTTATTTTAATTTTTACCTGTTTTTATATTATGTATATTGTTTGCTTGTAAAGCACTTTGTGTTATTTTTATATGAAAAGTGCTATATAAATAAAGATTGATTGATTGATTGACAAGAAACATGTTAAAAACACAATTTTCATCAGTGTGCGTTTTAAATAGAAACCAACAAAATTTATATAGGAAAAAATAGATAGGTTTAATCGTTTCCTGTTTCGACAGTTAGATCCAGTTCCAGGTTTCTGAGGGTGTTTTAAGACTCCATACATTTGGTTCACTCTCAGGGAACCAGGGTTTGTTTGTTTCCCCCAATAACCTAAAACAAATTTTCAGTCTAAATACACCATCAGTTTCTCAGAGATTGTCTCCACCCGGGCCAGACACGCCCATGAAAAAAACTCTCACACGTTCATCTCTGGTCTGATCTGGTTCCACTCCAGTTCCAGAAACCAAACCAAAGACACAACCGGTATCTGATAATGAATTTATGTTTCAGATCACTGAACTCCTGAATCTTCTGAAAAAGAAGTTTTAAATCTCAATGTTACCGATCCGGTTTAAATAATGATAATAAAAATTAAGCAGACTTTTCCAGTTGAATAAATATCAAATCTGGCCTTCTTTATAGTTGTGCTTTGAATGCTGCCCCCCCCCCCAGTCTCAGCTTGAATCGGTTTCAGTCTAAGGTTCTGATATAAGTCTAAATTAAATTCCTACTTTCATTGTGTTGCCTTCAAGATTTTGGGGCATTGGAACTGCCAATCCTGTCATTTGACATTAAGCAGTATCTGAAACTTCACGTAGAACATTTCCAGTGACATTAGATGTGAGGTCCACTGAGGGATTTTTACCTTTTTCCCCCACAGGTTTATTGACTGTATTTAGGCTAAAAGAACTTCTCTGTAGCTTTTTTCCTTCAATTAGTAAAGTCATTAGGGCTAACAAAATCAGTGGTTCCTTTTTATAAACCCATTCATCTAACTTTGTCTTGATTTAAAACACTATTTTTTTAAGCTGAACACACTAGGAACTCTTAAAGCGTAAGATTCTGTCTCTGCAGAGCAAACAAAAATCAACCAGGTTGATCTCAGTCCTCTGACCTGCTCCTTTAGCAAAACACATGACATCCAGAAACATCTTCTCCAGATCTAACTGAGGCATTTTACTTAAGGAATATATATAGATATATTTAAGTATCATCAAGATAGGCTGGGAAAATGAGGATTGGATGGATATTGTGGGAAATTGAGGGTGAAGGAACATCATCACCAAAACAGACTCCATGTGGGAAGAAGTGTGCAGCAGTGGGACCCGAACTTCTTTGAAGTCCAACAAACTAGCAAAATTTGAAGAAACCGGACACTTAAAATGGGATTATTCTGTGCCGCCACACCTTAATGCAAAGACGGAGTTTTCCACCCTTAACTTACACTTACCAGATACTACAGTTGTGTCTAAATTCACTCTAATCAGTGAACTACAGTTTCTTTATTTATCACAGGAGTTGTGTTCCAAAAAGATCTCCAATAGTTGAAATCCATAAAGTAGAATTAAAGGTTTTAAAGCGCTAAAACTCCTCGCTACACACTTTATAGATTATTTTAAGAAGGACATAAACATGTTTTACACATCAAAGTTCTATGTAGAAAACTGTCCAGTTCTTGACCAAAGATATAATAGCAGTTGCTGTCAATCAAAAATTGAGTGACATTGTCTGCAGCCAATCAGGACCCAGAGCACGCTGCACCGTTTAAAACTAATAAATTAATAATGTGGCTTGACTGTGGAACAGTGCTCTTGCCTCATAGCTACAAGGCCCCGAAACAGAACCACCAACTGACAAAACAAAAAAAAATAAGCTTTATAAGTGAATTGGTTACGAATGTGAATGGGTGTGTGGGATTGAGGCCCCGCGACAGACTGGCGACCTGTCTGGGGTGTTCCCTGCCTTCGCCCATCAGTACCTAGGTTAGGCTCCAGCAGCCCCGTTACCTTAAAAGGGACAAGCAGCTAAAAAGAGGAATGAATGAGTAAATAATGTAAAATTAAACAGAAAAAATCAGAAATAGCAAGATTGTGAAAGGTGAACTGTGATAGATCATTGGCCATTTTTTTTTTTTTTTTTTTTTTTTTTTTGAGGGGGTGTCCAAATCAACAATTCCAAAATCCAGTGTCATGGAAATTTCCCAGAAGTCCACTCTGAACAACTTCCTGTTTGTTGATTTTCTTCAGTGACTTAGCTGCTGTGGCGCAAAGGTAGAGCAGTCAACTTCTGATTGGAAGATTGCAGGTTTGGGCTGCAGACTCGCCTTCAGTGGGTAAATGGGTGAATAGAACTGTGGCTGTAGAGCGTTGTGGGCCTTCTAAGAAGGCTAAATAAGTACACACTATTTATCTATTGGGAAGTAGCAACATGCTGCTTCATGCAGAACATTTGGATGTAATCACAAAAGTTTCCTCTAAAGCCCAATGCTTTCTATCATACTGTTAAATGCAACATGAGCAGAGTTTTGGATCTCCACACAAAGATGTCAGTTAAGAACAGAGCTAGTACCAAAGCAGTAAGTTTTGGGCAAATTCACCCACAATAGCCTCTCCGCAGCAGCCCAGGGACTCTTGTTAATACGTTACTGAAGCTGCCATCCTGATTCAGTCTATTTATTGCCTTTCTCAAGTGTGTTTACGGCAGCCCGTAACTCAAGTCAGCAACAGACAGACCATTCCTCTCTCCTGCCCGTATAAAACTTATACGAGGCTAACAAACTGCATCCGCAGACAGGGACGCTGGTAGGCCAAGGATCGGAGAAAGAAAAGGAAGGATTTACGGCGGCTCGTAAATTTGTCCGTCAGAGCTTCTTTTCTAGCAGGCCCGGTTTCACTGTGACCTGTCCGTTCTGTTTTTACTCTTAAAACAACGTTAAAAATAAAATTGGGTTTCGTTTTTTTTAACTTGTTGCCAGTTATCCAAGGACCAGATGATTTTGACCTGAATCAAAGGAACCCCCGTCATTATCTTTATGAATTCATGACGTCAGTTAGAATCGTCTTGATCTGTTTGGCGGGAGAGCCGCAGATTATTGTTAATCGCCACAATAAAAGCTTCCAGGATTCCCGCGCACATCTGCTTTAGTGACAGCTTAAGCTTTCAGAGCCACGTAATAAAAACCCTACGAGAGAGAAAGCAAACGATGTCTTAGCAGTTTCTCCCCAGGGCTTGTTTATTTCGTACGTGTCCAGTTTTAGACTGAAGAATGGACAGGCGTGCGAAAATTGTTTTTTTATTTACCTGTACGAGCAACAAAAAGGCCATGCGCGCACACAAACGCCCACGCCACTGCAGTATGTACACCCTAATCACCTGCCCAGAGGACATGATATAACAAGATAAACCACAACAATTTTTGCGAGCACAATAATTACACCAAAGTATTCTACATACACTGCACCAATTAGGCTAACACAATTAACTCCAGGCCTACGGAGGATCTTTGAGGCTTGTGAGGATTTGTTGCAGGTTTCACTCAATCCTCATTTCATGTCATTCATCATAGATCACATAACTGTCTGGATTATGCACCTGTGGAGTATTACCAGGGCTGTTTGGCTCTGATTACATTCCCTGTCTCTTGTGAGTACTGTGTTATTTTGTCATATTTTCTCTGCCAAAATTCGCGTTTGTAGGAACACACCGTTACCATCTCTGCGGCTCTCTCTGCACAAACCTGTTTTCCTCATCGGCGCGCTCCCTGCTTGCATCACCTCCTCCTCCGTGGCTGCGAGGAAGGCCACTGTAGACAATCAATACCTGACAATAAGGCAAAATCATATATTTCTCCTCTTTTTCAGCAAATTCAATTTGGTTCTTAACATTCCACTGGCTTTAATTAGATGCCCACGGTAGCAAATTGCAATTTACATTTTTATAGTTTTTTTAGTTAATTAGCTTGCTCACTCAGCCAGACCCGACTTGTTTATGCTTTCCCCGCTTCCTTTTCTCATTGCGCCCTCTTGCCTGCTGTTTGAGGCCTCATCTTATGTAGTGTTTACAAGGAAAAAAAAAAAAAAAGAAAGCTTAATGTCGCACAGTTTCTTCTTCCTAAACTAAATAAACATTAAGTCTACAAACACTGCTTTTATCAGCCGTTTGGAAGACAGGTTGTAAACTACGGTGAGCTATTTTGAAAAGAACAACATTGTTGCACCCCATTACACCCGAACATATTCCGTTTTATGAGGAGAAACTCATTAAAAACTAACTTACATCATGTGCTTTCTGTTTAACTCAGTTTTGGAATTCTGTGGAGGGAAGAACAAGTCGCTACTGACTTTAATTTGTAGCTTCAAGAGTGAAAAATATCAGATCACCATAAAAATAAGTACTGAGTAGTCTTATGTACTGTTGCCAGTGTTTCCAGAATTCCAATTTTTTTATTTGTATTTTTTTTAAGTCTTTCAATCCATTCAATTCAATTTAATTCAATTTAGACACATTTATTTAGAAATACATTAATAATCTATATATTTTTGAATAGATTTGTATTAATTTGAGACAGTTAACATGCTGTAAAATGTATTAGTGAAATTATAATGAGATTGTTAATTCCATACAGTGTTACATGGATTCTCAGACAGAGAAGCTCCAACAATTGTTCTCCTGGAGGGCGTTTCAGTTTGGCCACTAGGTGGCGATCGCACTATAGCATTACACCTTATTCCAGAAGAAGAAGAAAGTATGAGCAAAAAAAACCAAAACATATTTCCTTGGAAAACGAATTCCTGTGAGTATATAAAGATGTGTATGTTCAGATAGAGCGAGTGTTTGTATTATCCGTCCTATGGGAAATACCATTATAGGTTAGCATCAAGCTAGCACAGTTTAGCATTATGCGACAGAGCCATCACTGGATGAAGAGAATCTAGTAGTTTTCCTTCAGAATCAGATTATGAATAAAATTGAAATAATTTGGTTGTGTTTTTTTCCCCTTCTGTGGATCGGTACCAACTGACTGGAACTGTTCCATCACCCGGGTCTAGGGACCACTGATCTGATGGACTGGACAAGGACGTGGTGTTTAGCATTTGTGATTTGAATTCTAAAAGGAGTCTGAAAGGAGTCCAATTGTCCCTCATGTTCTGTAATTTATATTATTTCTTTTAAAATTATATGTATTTATTGACTGACCCTATCAATAGTTCAGTTCTAACAATATAGGGTCAACAGAAAAAGCTATTTATTTACAAATGATGCTATAATGCAAACATCAGCTACTAGGTGTACTTTAACAGACTTTACTACAAGTATAGTCTTTTAATATTCTGTTTGATTAATTTGATCCAATTATCTGTTAAAAAATGACTCGAAAAGATGAAGATAAGAGTCTCATCTCTGAGCTGCTGAGCTACTACAGTGTTAGCATTTCAAGCTGGACTTCCCAAAGTGACAACAGACCCAATCTAAAAGATTTATGACAGATTTAAGGTCAAACACTCAGAGGAGCTTGATGTTTGCAGTTGGAGAATCACCTTGAACACAAGGAGGTACAGAAACTATCCAGAGAAGAGAATTTTTCAGAGGAGATTTGAAACCCTGGTCGTCACTATTTTATGTGACAAAACTAAACTCTGATCTTAAAAAAATAAAAAAAAATAAAAAGGAAGATCAAACTTACAGGTAAAAGTGGAATTTGTTTTTGTTACAAGTGACTGCTACTGATAGAACCCGCACAACCGCGGAAAAGAAATACTATTTGTAGAGCCGAGTATACACAAACGTCTTGGTGGTAAAACAGCTGATGGTCTCTTGTTTTCCTCCTTTTCTTCTCCAAACATCCACTCTTCTTCACAGAGAGATAAAGCATTTGCATTAAGCAGGCTGACAGAACATAGGAAAACTACGGTGGCCCTGAAGTGCAAACACATCGGCAAATCTCTCAACACAAATTCACGACATTGATTTAAAAATCAAAACAAACAATTAAAGTAGGTTTTTTGAAATCAAAGCAAAATACCACAAACAAAAATGTAATTCTGAAAAAGTAATTTAGGGAAACAAGTAATATCCAGAAATCAAATTTGAATGTTGAATGTTTTCCAGTTTATTTAATATTTCCGGGGCTGCATTTATTCTTTTTTTTGTATTTGAGTTTCTGGTTTTTTGTCTTAATTCCTAAAATTTTATATGTTTATTATCATTTGTTTTTGTTTTTAGTTGTTGTTGCGATCTATAATATGTTTTTTGAGTTGTTTGTTGATTTAATTGGCACTTCAGGGCCACCATAGAAAACAGCTCCAACATCCAAACAACCAAAAATAGGTTTTCAGTAAACAGAGAGAACAGGTCAGATTTACTGTGAACTGGATCAATAACACAAACTTGATTAGATCCAGAGAAAACATGGGACAGTAAAAACCATAAAGATTATTTTGATTTATTTGAAAATTGTTCCCATTAATCTTTTAATTACAATTTTGCAGTTTTGGCCAAAATCATAAAACCTGTGTAGTTTAATAGGACATAGTTTCTGCAGTAGTTTGTTAGAGATTCACTTGTGGGCGGGGCTAGGAGTAAGCCTGCCTCCTTACCCATCATTCATCTGTTTACATGCTCTCCCGCTGGCTTACGGCCTCTAACAACCCCAACCCAATGTTAACAGTGCATCAAAAATGGCGAGCACTATTGGAGCAATCCAGCCATGCAGTTTTAACCCTTCCGCTCTCCTTGGGGTCCAGATGGCTCCAACCACATATTGTTAGGCGATTTCTTCCATGACAAACGTGGACGAAGGGGGACAGGATTTTACGTCTGTCATGAACATTAGTGAAACTCCGAAATCAGTGAAAAAAAAAAGTTCAGCGCACTGTCCTGTGGTGTCCAGATGACCCCACTTTTAATGTAAACAAGCTAAGGAGAGCGGAAGAGTTACACCAGATGTGAAAAAAACAAAGACGTACATGGATCTATTTGGAGTGGAGCAGAGAACTTGTCCCTTTCTGTAGTATAGCTTTTATGACACACCTGTAAGTTTTTTGAAGATTAATTTTTGCGTCTGCTCCTGATTCACTACTATTTAAAATTGGTTTAGATCAGGGGTCGGCAACCTTTAACACTTAAGGAGCCATTTTGCAACCCAGTGGGAGCCACACATCCTTTAGAAAAATAAGAATTTGTATTTATGTTGTTATTTTGATGAAAAACTTAAATAAAATATTATTTTTTGGCATGAAATATAATAGTTTATAACTTTTAACAGAGGTTCACAAATCTAATTTTCAAAATAAAAGACTTCCTGTGCCACACAGTATCATCTCAATGAAGTAAATCTATTGGTAGGTAAGGAAATATATATACATATATATTTTAAACGTAAGAGGTGCTTCTTAGCCAGAAATATATAAATCAAACTTTCTAAAACTAAAACAGAGCAAATTAACTGTATTTTTTTTTACTATGAATCACACTTAAAACAGTGGAATTTATCAAAATGTTTACTTCTTGAATATCAAACCACTATGGAAACTCTGATTTGGAGGCTTGCAGAGTGATATTCTAATTCTTTTTAAATCTTACTTTACAGTGACTTTTTAAAGTAAAAGCTTTGAATTTTTCTTTAACCAGAGAGCCACAATGAAGGGGATTAGATGTGTCCTGGTTTTGCTTCAGGGCCACGGTCAGCTCTTTAAATTGCAGAATTACTACTTGTTTTGTGGTAATTCTGTGACAATTCAAGATTAAGTCGCTTTGAAAGCATTTGGTCCCATTTTAAGTCGCCCGGGATTTGAACTCACTACCTTCCAGTCTCAGAGTGGACACTCTACCACAGGGTCGCTGAGCAGATTGAATACAGAAAAACTCAGAAATGCCGTTTGGAGCTGAATTTTCTTCCGTTTTTCTACCAATTCTCCAAAAAATGTCACAAGAACATGTTAAAAATATCTCCTCAAATCAAGTCTTCAAGGGGAGCAGTTGAACATAAGAAGTGCTCAAATCAAGAAGTACCAACGTCCCCGATTGGTGGTAAATGTTGACAGAAAGGGGTAGATATGGCACAAGACAGAGGGAGTCTTTGAGGCGGAGTCCGTCAGAGCGACAATCAGCTGAGTGGACAGGCGAGTCACCTTTGCTGTCAGTCCCCACTCCCCTCCGTGAGAGCAGGACTGAATGAAACGAGGCCTTAGTGGACCTCCGCGTTGTCTTCGGTTTCAGCCAACAAGACATGCGACATTCAGTCGAGCGGGCCTGACACTGAAGGGCCGGTTGGGCTCGTCAGGAGACCTTGATGACAGATGACTTGCGTACTCCTCTGAGGTGTGAAGGCACCTCCTCTGGCTTGTGCTCCTCATTTCCCTTATGTTTTAACTCCTCATTAAATCATCTTTTAGTGTCCAGCTTATGCTAACACACTGCTGTGCCGTCGCTTCCAGGCCTTCCTTAAGGCAGCGAGGACTTACACCCGGCTTATGTTCTTGTTAACCGTTAATTGGGGGGTTTTGTTTTGACAAAAATGAGGTTGGACATTCAAAAAGATGTCCAGACCTTCCAGCTGGTTGCAAAACATCAACGGGGGATAAATTATAAGCAGCTATGAATGCTGCGATGATTACTGAAATGGAGCAGAGTAGGGGGTTTCTGTCACTTGATAGATGAGGAGAAAAGCATTTAAACATCAGCTGCTGGATCATTTCATGCACCAACAGACCATTTGTTCTTCCTTATAAATGTCACAGAGCCACCAGAATGAATGTTTTGTAATCTGATTACATGAGTCATCACGGGTGTGAGTTTTTGCAGAAAATGGTGTCGCAGAACAAACTGTCAAATGAACAGTGAATACTCGTCTCAGTTTGACGTGACAGCTTCAGACCCGCGCTGTGAGGCGCCATCGCCATCAAAGTCGGAGAAACTTTCTTATTCCCTCCGAACGTCTCCTAACAGGTTGTGAATCCACTTCGATCAGAGCACTCACGTCTCCTCTAATTATAGTCTGCTTGTTTTTCCCATAAGCCCGGCAGTGCTTTTGAATTTGGAGTCTCATTCGTCTCATTTGCCCAACAGCTTTGACCTAGAACTGTTTTGAAGTACGTTTCAAGTTGTCCTAGCTGTATTTTTATTTGCAAAAATTGGTTCTGTTTTAGCTATTCTCTTCTAATGAGTAAAAATGCCACAAAACACAGAGAACTGAGACTACTCCGAAAGAAAATAAAGAAAAATAATCTCTGCCCATGGCAGTGACATTTCTAGGATTTAATGAAGGAGTTCCAAGCCCACAGGAGACGACTAAAATAATATTTGTCCTTGTCAACCAATGGGGAAGCCATTATCATAACAAGTTTAAGGCATCACTTTTACATTTTCTTCTGTTCAGCAATTTTTAGTGAATATTTTGCTGCGCAGGGTTGATCTGTTAAGCATAAACTTAAAATCTCTTGTGAAAGTGAATAATTAAACTTTTTTTTTCAATTATTTTAGTTTTTTTTGCTCAGTTTCTCCAGCCTCCAGACCTGCAATTTTTAGACTAAAGTTAACTCAAATAAAGCTAATATATTAGAAAAGATTTAAATATTTTCATTAAATTCAATTCTTTCAAAAAGAGCTCAAGTTTGGATTATTTTATCTATTCTCATTTTAATTTCATCCCTACCTAAACCACAATGCTTAAATGATACAATTTAAGTTAAAATGTTTTGTGACTATTATCTATAATTTCTGATTTATAAGTAAATTGATCACAGCAAAAACAGTTTCCTTAGAAATTTGTCTATGTCCGAATTTCTTCACTAATCACTTTATTGTGCCATTTTGTAGTGCTGTCTAATTCTATCATTCCAAAATAGAGTGCAATAGAAATTTCCTAGAAGTCTTTCCGAAAAACTAGTGTGCATCAATGCTCACTACTTTGTCTAATATAGACCACAATGCATTGCGTTTGAACAATTTTTGCCAAAAAAAAATTGTTTTTAAATGAAATCTCTAAAATAAACCTTCCATTTTTTCTCTCTTTTTTTTAAATAGGTTAATATGTGTATATAAAATTATTGTAGTGTATTGTATTGTATAGTATTGTATAGTTTTGTATTGTATTGTTTTGTATTGTACTGTATTATGTTGTATAGTATTGTGTTGTATAGTTTTGTATAGTATATAGTTATTGTAGATAGGTGTGTATTACTCATATGTATATTTATGTTCATAGGAATATGTGTGTTTGTAAAATGTTTTATATATATGGTGCCATAACAAATAAATTTATCCCTTGGGATATTAATAAAGTTCAATTCAATTCAATTCTGTCATCATCAGAACACAGTATCTTACAATCTTAATTCTTTATTTAGTTTTGTTTGGCGCAGTGTAATTCATGTGTTGTCTCTGGGGAGCAGAGGAGATTTCAGATTCCAGGTGGATCATCTGTGCTTCTGTTCTTGGCCGTGGACCGCGCCTCTGGCTCGTCTGGGCTGTGAACCCCGCCCCCAGTTCTTTATGGTTGAACACTATTCAAACATGTAGTTGTAGAGCTAGATAAGCTAATTCTGTTCTTGTAAATCACCCGTCAGTCCTATAGGAGAGGATTCCTCCTTCATGTGGACATCCTTGAGGTTTCTTTCTTTGAGGTTTTTTTTTTAGGAGTTTTTCCTTATCAAGAAGAATGATCTAAGGGCAGGGATCACCAGTTTATCTTAATCTATTTAGTTTAGTCCATGGTTTATTTTATGATCGACTTTCTCCTTTTGTACAATTGCTGGTATCAATTAATTGGATCCCTCCACATCTTAACCATTTACTGGTGCAACAACAGTGGAGCTATCCAGCAGATCAGTTTTGATCCAGATGTCAGCTCAGACGAGGACAAACATAGATCTACAGGTTTGGAAGCGGAATCATCGTAATAGACTGGATCAGGGAGCTTTAGGCCCACGTCACAACAACAATTATTTCAAACTACCTTTTTTCATCTGCTCCTGATTCACAACAAAATGGCATAAAGAAAAATTCAGAAATTCTATTTTAGGCTTAAAACACGAGGACTCCATACCGCAAGACAACTTCTTCGGAGTAGGTTTTTAAATTAATCTGCCAATGGAGTAAAAAATGAAATTGTTTTACCAAGAATTTTCAATTTAAAAAAATAGTCACCCAGACATGTTTCTTAAATAATTAAGATCATTTTACTGTTGAAAAGCATGTTTTTCTCACAAGACAGAAAATAAGTTTTTGTATTGTAAAGCTTTTTATCATGATCAATGAGAAAAAAAGAACTGATCTTCTCTTCATTATGGAGCAATAATTCTCCTTTTTTGGTTTATCCCAAATAAAAAAAATACCTCAGTAGGTCTTTAAGATGTTGATTTGCTTTCCAAATGTCTTTTTCTTTTCCCACCTTTAAAGTTTGCACGCTGACTGGACGGAAAGAGCTCCAAAGAAGTAAAGAAGAAATGGCGAGAACAAAGGCCGGCGGCAAATAGGAACCCTCTGACCTGATGTTCAGAAGCAACTACCCCTAATCTGTTAATTAAAGCTGTTCTCTAACCAGATGCTTTTAATTAAATTTACATGCAATGGTGAATAGCTGCCTAAAACGAACAGATCCATCAGGAAGCCAAAGAAGGAGGCGCTGAGCGACCATCACATGGTGTGCAAAATACACAAGAACATAAAAAGCTCATTAAGAGCCGCGATAATGTGAAGAGACCCCCTGAGCAATTCAAACAGCAATTTCATCTGTGCCCTGGAAGCGTCGGCCCCGCCTCTTATTCTTCTTAACTCTCCAACCGTCACCTTTTCGTCTTTGTCGTCTCAAATCGCGCTTGGATTTGACTCTGTCGCACAATGGATTGCATGTAGTCACAAAGGCTTTGCGGTAGCAGAAGTGCTTCCTCTTTACCCTCTGGAGATGTTTGCATGAGGAGAGAGAAAGCGTTCAGTTCAATACCGCTTTGGCAGAGCGCCCTGCATGCAGGAGGGAAATAACAACACTAGAAGAGGAAAAACCCAACTCCTCTTCCCACTCGAAAGCCCCGACCAACTAATTATTGCTCAAAGCTATTTAAACGCACCTAATCAAAACAAATGTAAAGTAGATCATTAGTGTGAAGATCTTTGCTCCCCTCAGAGGAATGGCTGGTGTGAGCACACAAACAGAGGGCACCCCAGGCGCTCGTGTGGTCACTTATGGCCGTGATAAACAGGCCCTGAAATACCATCACTGTTTTCACACTAAATTTAAAAAAAAAGCAAAACAGAGGTCTAATCCCAGAATTCACTGCAGCCAGTGGGCCGGGAGTCGATCAAAGTACATATAGAGAACCAGAGCATCAAAAGTAAATATCAAAGGATCCGACAGCCAGAGGTCTAATTTGCTCTCATTTCCCGAGGGGGGTTTCTTGTTTTCTATAGATAAATAAACAGCAGAGAGGGAGATCAGAGTTGTGAGGAAATGATTAAACCTGCAATCTGGAAGGACAAGAAGGCAAATATTCTGAAGCCAAAGCAGGCCGACCAGTGAAAAAGGTAAAAACAGCAATTTCACCCTTTAACAACCCCACCAAGAAAGAAAATCGATGAAAAAATTGCTTTTTTTATGGCCTCAGGTAAATAATAATTGTTCTTTATACTATAAAAAGTTAAAAAAAAATTAAAAAATTTAGTTATTTGTTACATATAAATTATTTTCATTAATTTTCATTAATATTTTAAGTCAGTGATTTTCTTGACTTTAAATTTAAATATAATAAAACAAATTTACAAAGCTCTTGATCCAATGTTTCACTTTTTACACTGTTGGAGAACCTACAGGGTCAAATTTGGCTTTTTTTTCCCCAAAACATTTTTTTTAACTTTAATTTTTGTTTAACTGCACTGCAAAAATCACCCCTGTTGAAATAGGTAAAAATATTTTAAACTTTTTTTTTCTTTAAATAGGCAATAAATAGTGCCAATTTGTGAAAAAAGTTTTACAATAATTTTAATGTCAAGAAATAAAATTCTATTCTCTTAGACTTGCTTTTGCAAACCAAAATTAATATGTATTTGAAAAACTTTATTGAAAAGACTTTTCTTGCAAAACAGAAAATAATGCATTAAGATTCAATTTTTTGCAAATTAATAACAAAAAAATCAAATAATTTCTAAAGTCCAGAAGAATAGTGTTCTTGGGTTCTTCTGGGGGAAAACATAGAAACATTTCAAAAAGTGCTCCAGCTTTGGTTGAACAGACAGGTAAAGGAACCTCATCCTGCTGATATAAAGCTAGTTTGTCGATTACTGTCCATCCGCTCCTCCATTTAAGATCCTTTCTGTACTTTTCTCCAAACAGGGAGTTGCTGGAGCTTATCCAGCCGTCTAGCGGAATACATGATCAACATGTCACCAACGTTGTTGGAGAAAAGGCCAAAACTGAACGCCTGAATGGAGATTTGACAGCAACTTTGGAAATATTTTGCTTTAAAAATGTCTTGGGGTCCCATTCGTCACTGGCTATAAAAAATCTTTATGGTGAACCTTCAACTGTTGGAAACGGCTTGAAATGTTTTTTCATTTATTTGTCCAATTAAAAGGTTAAAAGTAGAGACGCAAAATATATTAGAGACTTATAAAAAAAAAAAAAAAATGATCGGGTAGTGGGAGTATTGGTTAGAGATGTAAAAAATAGATCGAAATAGATCGATTCTTATCGTTTGAAACCACAGATATGAACAAGATCATGTAAGGCATAAAATCAATCAAGATATTAATTATCGATTTCTAGCAAACTGCACTTTTTTTTCAACTGTCTTTGTCTTTTTATGGACATGTGATTCAAACAAAAAGACGTCCAATCGTAAGCTTGCTTCTTCCAAGTCATTACCTGAATACATTTCTCTGTCAAATGCCATGCATTATTATTATATATAGCTTTAAATGGCATGTCAATAAGATCTAGAAGCCGTTTTTGGTAAATGAATCGGACTGTATCATATCGCCAAAAAGTTCATGTATTGAGATGCGTATTGAATCGTTTGAGAGAAAGATAGACAGCCCTAGCTAAAAGGCAACTAGCCGACATTTAAAGCAGTTTAACCGGGGGGGCTCAAACAGGGACCCGCGGGCCAAATCGTGGCTGCGGACACCACAGAGTGTTTAGTTAAAACCCCTTTCCCATTGATTCTCTATGGTGTTCAAAAACTCCACAGCTGTGATATACTTTTGGCCTGCGGGTGGCGCTGTTAGTACTTTCTTTGCCAGTGTGAGAAACAATCCCCAAGTGAGAAAGCTCTGGGTTATTTTTTGGCTTTTTTTGTGTGTGTTAGAAATTCGCAAGAGCCTTAAAGGTCACCTCCGATGTTTTTAGCTTCCTTTTTTAGCTAGCCAAGAAGGAGCGACAACGGCAAACGGATAAAGTCAAAAGAGCAGCTCCGCGTCTCTCATTAGAATCCCAGTTTACAGTTTTCATTGAAAGAAAGTTTGTTTTAGCCAGCTTTTGCTTTTTTTCTTTAAAGTTGTTGTTGCTGTTAAAAGTTTCAAAGAAAAATGTTATTTACCTTTAATTTTCTCCTAATGTGTTTTACCTTAATGAATGCAATGAAAATACAGTTTCATTCTTAATTCTTTATTTTCTCCTTTTATTTCATGACATGAAAAAAAAGTTGTATTTGGCCCACGGACAGAGATTTAGATTTTGACCCTTTGAGATGAAAAAGTTTGGGCACCCCCAAGTTTAACCAATGTTGTAAAATCCCCAAAAATATGTGATAGAACTCAAATTCATAATTTACGTATTTCTCCAATAGATGCTAAAAATATGTAGATTCTCTACATTTTAACATAGAAGTCTGCTAGAAGTTAGAAGCTGGGAAAGTATGGTTCTGTCCACTATTTTCATCTATCTCTCCTCTATTCTTTATTATTTAGTGCAGTGTGATTCAGATGTTGTTCCTTCTTTCCCTCTTCCCTCCATGGAGAGCGGGCGACGCTCCTGTTCCTGACAGTGGACCTCGCCTCTGGCACGTCTCGCATCCTCAGCTGGATGAAGCCCATCTGCCACACTATTTACACAGATAGTTTCAGAGTTAGATGAGCTAAGTCTTATTTAATAGTTCTGGTAAATCGCCTGTCCGTCCCGGGATAGGCTCTCTCCCTCATGTGGGCATCCCTAAGGTTTCTTCTTTTTTCCCAAGTCAGGGTTTTTAGGAGTTTTCCTTAGTTTTTACATTAAATATTAGTGTTTATATTTTGAATAAGACTCATTATTTAAGCTTCTATTTATTAAGGCAAAATAAAGTTGGATTAAGACCCCCCTTATAGCTGTTTTTATTTTTATTTGCATGCATTAGTTAGGTTAAAAAATGCCTTAAAATTCCATTTATTTTGGAAAATATCCTAACAGGGTCTCAGGGGAAATGTAATGTTTTTGCTCTGGTGAGTTGATGATTTATTTACCCGTTGTTTAAAGTTCTCTAAGTATTTATGCAATGTTGCCACCGCCACTGTTAGGGAGTTCTAAAGAAAATCTAAAAAAAATTCCAGCTGTATTTCAAGATTAAATTGCATATTCATGTGGACATTTTTGTGCTGGGAGCCTGGATTTGTTTATTGATAGTTGAGAGAAATTAACCTGGTCATGAAAAAAGAAAAAAAAAAAAAAACCTGTTCTAAAGTGAATTTTTTAATGCATTATGATGATGGAAAAGGCGCGCTCTGGACACGAATTAATCTAAAAGCTGTCTTTAATAGGACGTAATGTGCAAGAAAAATGGTTTAATTTAAAAGTTAGGGAGAAAAGACGAGAAAATGAAGAGAGGTGTGTTGTTCTGTGAAGTAAATGAGAAAAAATCTCTCCTCCCCTCTGCAGGAGTATGAAGGCTCCTCTCCTGTGTCAGCCTTTAATTAACTATTGACCGTGCCACCAACAGAAATCAAGAAGCAGCAGACAAAAAACCTAGAAGGCTAATGGCCTGAGAACGTGATACATCCTTTAAAGGCCCTTTTCTCCGTTCTGCTCTTCTCATCATTCTCCCCAGTTCAGGCAGTGTTTCAAGTCCACGCTCAGATGAGCTGGCAGAAGCCAGCATATGCTGCGGAAAAAAAACTACAGCCTTCCCACAAATCTATGGATTCATTTGATCCAAGTCTGATGGCAATTACACACCCACACAGAGGCTGCCAGCACGCTCATAAAAGCATATCCAGAATCCGCACGCACGGAGACTTTTGAAGTTTTTTTGTTTGCTTGTTGATGTGTCAGCGTGCAGGTATATCTGTATGGTTGAATTGGCAGCCAAGGAGGAAAAAAAAAAAAAAAAAAAACAAGCTGAAGGAAAGCTGAAAGTGTCTGCGAGTAAAAAGGAAAACCATCAGTGAAGGGACGCCAGCCCGGCACACACTTTCTCACATCATCGCAAACACCAAGCCAGAGGGAGCGTATTTCCACTGCCCACAGTCTGACTGGGGCTCATATGCAAAACACATACACCCACACACAAATTATACATGCACAAAGGGAAAGGAGCGCGCAGCCTTCCAGTTATGCACTGCGGCACGCCGAGGTCTGGCCCCTACGGACCGAGAGCCGGCGCAAAAAGTCTTCATCTGCAAACCACTCTCAGGTTGAGCAGAGTTTTAAAAGCGATTGTTTTATTCATTCATCCTGAGGGTTATTATTCAGGCTGCTAACATACACAGAAGAGGTGTGAGGAAAAGACATAATTAACAAGCACAGCCTGTCATTACACTCTCCTATTAGATACAGCTACCTGAAGCAAACTTGCTGTAATTATAATATATTTTCTGCTCATCGCTGCCTGTCAATCCTATGTGAGGAATAAAACACCACCTACAGAGGGGTGCCCATTCCCCCCCATATCTCTAAATATGCAGAAATAATGCAAAGTCGATGCAAAGTCCCCGCCGGTGCGAGTCGGGCCGCGCCCGCCGCGCGTGCAGGGCCACAGCAAAGAAGGAGAAGATTTAAAGGAACATGTTCTTGGTCTTGGGGCTCTCCTTGATATTGTAATGAGTCTCCATGGTTTTCAAACACATGCCCATAAATTTTCATAACTGGTGGGTGGGCCTCAGTTGGCACCAAAAGTGAACAAATGTCTCAGTCAAGAAGCACGATGCATATCAATGAAAGACAGCCATCGACCGCGGCGGGGCGGCCGATTCCTCCAGACTGCAGAGTGGATCCGGAAACGTCCCGAAACTCCCAAAGACGCTTCCGTTTCTCCGGGGCTTTTGACTGTTTCCAATGGAGTCCTAATCAAAAGGTGTTTCCGGTGGCAGAGCCGTGCGGTAATCAGCGCCTTGCTGATTTTCTGTAGGGGGATGTTTGGTGTGAAGCTGAGAAATATTTAATGCCGTCAAATATAAATATAAATCCGTTGATTGCAGCCTAACTGTGGTAATCCTTTATGATAAACAAATCATTAGAACGGTTATTGTTGTAACAGTGGAGCTAAAATAATCATTGAGATTTGTTCACCCTTAGAGTTTTAAGAGAAATCTTTTAGTGCAACAAATAAGAAAACAGGTTTCTGATTTTGTCATAAATACTTTGTCATAAATGTTTTTCTGGTTACAGATATTAAAAAAAGCTCAAAAGCAGTAAGATGGATTACTTTTTTATAAAGATAAGGAAAAGCCTTAATTGTGTATGAAACTAAAACAATTGAATTATCTTTTTTCAAAACAATTCAACTTATTTGTTTAAAGATCCACGCCAATCAGATTTTCATCCTATTTAAAAGCATCGTGTGTGGATTCATACAAAATGACTTAATCAGTTCTAAACTCTTGGATTTGGTCTGTATTCAGACTGGGGTCTACCAGAGATTTCTGGTCTGGACCAAAACTTGTAAACAAAACCACGTGACTTAAAATCTCTTAAGTCATTGGCTAGCAGTTACGGGGGCGGGTTGAAACAAAGAGAAGGATGGTGGTGCCACAGTTTGCAAAGATTGTTCACGTATTTAAACTTCTTATTAGTTTTCACACACCTAGATGTGTGAAATTTGGTCTCTGCGCTTGACCCATCCCCCGGGGGAGTGGTGTGCTGCAGACGCAGCTGCACTCAGGAACCATTTGGGGGTTTAACCCCCCCAATCCAACCCTTTAGTGCTGAGTGTCAAGCAGGGAGATATTGGATCCCATTTGTAGAGTCTTTGGTATGACTTGACCTGGATTTGAACTCACAATCTTCCAGTCTCAGGGTGGACACTCTACCACAAAACCACTGGATGATTTGAATCAACAAAAATGCTGTTTTGAGCTTAATTTTCTTCAGTTCTTCTATAAATCATCCGAATATGGCCATTAGAGCATGTTTTGCTGATGAAGGCCAGGTACTTTGGTACGTTGGAGGCATGCTACAAGCCCGTTCCTGGAGATGCTACGGCTACAAGGTATGCTAAAAGGTGTTTGTGACATATAGATTGTCAGGAAATCAGTGTGAGAAGTAATCTGTGTCGTGTTCAAACTTGTTTTAATGAGTCTGCATTCATCCAACCACATTTTGATGAGTTGCTGCTGCATCGCTGCCCCAAGTTTGTCCGCTAATAACTACGGTGAAACGCGTCGCTCCAGTTATTTCACGCTCGGACCCGTTCAGACTGAGTGTAACGGATGTGGACCTTCACCTCCGTTCAAACAGAAATTCACACACGCGGGGTAGAGGTTCACAGGTTTATTCTGTAAAAAGGTGTAAAACAAAAGAAAATCAAGTAACTTCCACTGGCAGTGGCACATCCGGCTCCCCTCTGCAGTTCTCCGTGTTCTGAGAGGGCGGGGGCCAATAAACATAACATTACAGTTATAAATTGAATTTTTTTTTTTCTTCCAGAAATTAAATTCTATTAACTCAAACAACAATACATTCAACTTTCTATGAACAAAAACAAGTAATAAATAAAACATGTAAAACTATAGAGGTGAATTGCAAAGGTAAAATGCTCCACATGTAAAAATTAAATACACATACCTGTAAAAAGGTGTAAAACAAAAGAAATTCAAGAAACTTCCACTGGCAGTGGCACATCCGGCTCCCTACAAAATCAAAATCAAAACGTAAAATGGCTGCGTTTCCCCGACAGTCTCTCATGTGCCTCGTGCACCTGTGTTCGCTAGCCAAAAGGAAATATTCTCTGCTTATACAAAATGCACAAAACTTAAAATAAATAAATACAAAACTGGGCTCAAAATATAAATATATACATTTTTGTAAAAACTAACTGAATAACAAAAACAGCGTGTGAAATAAAGTTTTAGAAAGATTGACAGACATTCGGCAAAACGTAGCTTACCCTCTGCAGTTCTCCGTGTTCTGAGAGGGCGGGGGTGTAGCCACCTGGCTCAACACTAGCAGGGACCGTGCGCACTTCCGGTTTTTCAAAATAAAATACACAAAAACGACAAAATTCACACAATAAAGAATATTTAAATAAAAAAAGATGCCAGAGCATTTTTAACTTTGTTACATGAGGAACCGAAGCCCAGACCGATTGGAAACGACCACCTCGAAAAGATGGGTCAGAGAGCGGTTCCTGGTCTGGGACCAGTTCGCTTCCACGCATTCAGACAGGAACTTTGTTCCGGAGTATTGGGAGAAATGAATTCTGGTTCACTTTAAGCGGACCAAATGTGTCCACATGTGTACACCCTTAGAAACCTGGATCTGGATCTAACAGAGTGATTGCAAACAAACAGGAAACTCTTGAAGGGAAGGAAGATATAGAATTGTGTGGTCAGAGGTTTTGGGGGTTTTTGTTTAAGACCCACACTGATGAGAATTGTGTTTAACATTTATGCCTTTCAAGGTATGTTGACGTTAGGAGTGGGGTCATCTGGACCCCACAAGAAGGCGCGCTGAACTTTTTTTATCAATATTTTTAAATTTTTTCTGGTGTCCATGAACAAGAAGTCCTGTCCACCTTCCTCCACATTTGTCATGGGATAGATAACACATCAATGTAAGGCTTGGGTCATTTGGACCCAATAAAAAAACACAAGGGTTTCTGATAATGGAGAACATATGTAAAGTAAATCAAGCTCAAAGTTGCCTTTCTGAGTTTTACTTTATTCAAATCAGTGTGAAACAAGAGCAGATTTTAGTCAAAATCATTAAACTTTTGTCATTTTCTAGGACATACTTTCAGCAGCTCATTAGAAACTCGCCTCTGAATTGTGGGCGGGACCGTTGTTGCCCGCCTTCCATTCTGTGTTGCTGAGAGCTCTCTGTTTACACCCTCTCCCACTCCTAATATTACAGGTTTAACAAAAATTTCAAGAGCTATCCAGCAATCCTAAAAGCAAAACTAAAACGTTCATAGATCTAGTTGTTTCAGAATGGAATAGCATATAATTGTATTTTGGTCTGCTCCTGATTTACAGCAATTTAATAAAAAACACTCTGAAATTTTAAGATCAAAAGTGCCACAAAAGCATAATTTTCACCGGATTGGATCTTGAAGACTTCTACATCTCAAGTTCTATAAAACGAGTTGGTTTACTGTTCAAAGTCCCTCCTTCCTGTTGTTATTTGGTCTGTATGTGTTATTGGGAAGCAGGAAATTGGCTTCTCCATTGTGATGAAATTATGAGCAGGATGAATGGTTGAGCCCTGACATCAATAGCTACTCATCCATGTGTCCATCTGGAGATCGGTAGATAAAAATGTGATTAAAAGCTCGGGTGAATTCATGCTCTCAATTCTATTGATCTCCCTACATAAACTATTACAGAATCCTCAATGACACACACTCATAGATGCATAACACACCCTATAGAAACAAGCAAAGAAACACAGGACACGGCTGTAAATTTAGTGCAACGTGAAGCAAGACGGCTTCTTTGCGGTGAATTTAAAGCAAACTGAGCAGCGGTGAACCAGCTATTCTTGGATTTTTAGATGCACTAAACGTAGAGCTGCTTGAAGATTTATCTCCTCTGAAAATTCATTTAGGGACGGCATAGGAAATGAGAGCTAATCCTGAATCCTCTCATACTTTCTACCTCCTGACATAGACGGCTGGACCAAGGCTTGCTTTTATTTAGTCAGAAACCTTTTCGTCACCCCACTGCATCCCCAATCCTCCCACCACCAACCCCGCAACCTTTTAAATGCTTCATAAATTCAGCGGCGAGGATCGCTATTCCTCCCATTTGCCGTCCCACAGAAATTAATTATAATGAGAGATCCTGTCTGCCAGGGGAAGAAACCGGGATGAAATGGATCAACATCTACTATCTGCTGCTAAGGTTGGCAATTAATACGCGTTAATGGTCTGTACGGTGGTGTAGTGGTTAGCACTCTTACCCCACAGCGAGAAGGCCCGGGTTTAAATCCCAGCAGGGACCTTTATGTGTGGAGTCAGCATGTTTCACCTCAGTCCAAAAACATGCTTCATAGGTTTATTAATGATTCTAAATTATTCCTTAGGTGTAAATGTGTGTACTCCACTTTCAATCAATAGTAGATAGGATAGGCTCCAGCAACATCGTGACTTGAAAAGATGGATAACAAATTAATTGCATTATTTGTGTCGTTTCAAGCTACTTTTTTTTTTATTTTTTTTTTAGGTAAAGCAGTCACCCTCTAATTGGAGGATTAGACAATTGCAGAACATCCCACCATCCACACAAAGAGTCAAGGATTTCTTCTTTTTGTTGTTTTTCAGGCAAAAACGTATGAAACAGATTAAAACTTTATTTATTTGTATAGCGCCTTTTTTTTGGCCGAAACACAAGGTGCTTAACATAAAAGCAAATAAAATACATATTAAAAACACAGTGTTTAAAAATAAATGTACACAGACACAAAATGAACATCCCTCTCTCCCCCAGTCCCCCCACCCCACCCCCCAATATGACCCTCGTCAACAAAACTGAACAAAGCTATAAAAACTCCAGATGTAAGGAAACAATCTGGCTTGGTTCTACTGCGTAGAAACGATATTACGAGGATCCCCTTATTCAAGAACCCACCTGACCACAGGGGACATACATGAGTAAGAATTGTATTGCAGGAAGGCAAACCACGCCACGAAACCCAGTCAAAAAAAAAAGGAGGCCTCCATCCTGAAGAGGTCCTATTATAGGGGGTTAGCCCCACCCCTTCACCAAACCAACCCAATAACCAATCAAACATGTCATAAGAACAACAACATTCACATGCATTTTATAGTAAAACTAAAATATGTCTCCAATTTAACAACAATTTCAAAAAAGGAAAACAAAACGATGAACTTTCTGGAACAGGAAGTGCTCCAAAGGAACCAGGAAGTAAACAAATAAAACACTGAGAACAGCCAAAATTGATAGATTTGACTACAAAAAAACTAAAGTGAACAGCAGTAGATGTAACCGCTGAACAGTGTGTTCACGCTCTAACGCAACCAAAAAAAAAAAATCACTTTATGGAGCTTTCACACAGTGACAGACGTGTGCTCCGTCACAGACAGACACTGAACCCACGGTGCTCCTGGTGGTTATACGTTGGTGTGTGTGTGGCGGCAGAGAGGCAGAGCCACCTTACACTGGGTCACTCATGAATGTGTGCATGAGTGGATGGAGCTGTGAAGGCTTTAAGGTCTCGTAGCAAGGTAGAAAATACAAATATGTGTAGTTTACTATTTACCACGGCTTTTAAGCACTTTTTTCAAATTCTTCCCCTCCTCAAACGGCTACCCCTACATTTAGCCCTCCAAGTATGGAAAAAAAATAGCGTCTTCATATTTGGACGTCGCTAACCTTAGATGATGATATCAGTTGTCGCCGGGCAGCAGCGCTTGGAAAATACATGACATCAGTTTAATGACTTTAAAAAGTCATCCTTAAACAAAAAGTCATTATTTACATTTAGATGTAAAGATTTGCGGCAGAGGGATATACAGTCTTTCCCATAAAAAAATAAAAAATTCGGACATCACTACCCCTTTAATCGTAGGGGTAAGGGATAAGGGAAGAATTTGGATTCGGGCAAACTACAAAAAAAAAAAAAAAAAAAAAGATAAAACAACTCCCATATTTTTCTTATGAATCTTGTGATTTTATTATTTTTTTTACATGCAAATCAATGAGATTTTCAAAATAACTATATAAAATCTATTAACTTTTGGTAAGTCTTAAACCAAAGAGGATAAAGTTAACTGTAGAAGAAGCAGGAAAACAAATGATAAAATAGCACAAATATAGAAAAAAATTATAGAAGGTTTCTTTTGTTTTACTACAGAAAAATGTTCTGGACAGTTATAGAGGAGTAGGACGGTGTATGTGTTCATCGAGAGACTACACATTGAATTTGTTTGTGGCTTCGTGAACAGGCCAACTAAAGGAGAAGGAATTCCTTCATTTTTTCCTGGTCAGAGTTAATTTAAGGCAACAACACCTGTCAAACAAGCAGCAATTGTACCTGCCAGATGTGATTATAGGACTTGGCCTGTTATGTGATGTTTGAAAGCAAGCATTTGAGTCTGGTGTAATTTTTAGCAAACAGAACCTGTCAAGTTTTCTCGGCTATTATGATATGAGAGACATCTGAGGTCATGTTAGCCACTAGTGTGTGTTGAGGTGATTTGAAGACTTTTTTTTTTTTAGCTCTGTAGTTGCTGTCATATTGACCGATCAGACAGAAGAGAAGAAACTAAATTAAAGCCACAAGCGGTGTTAAATGGCCCACTGTGCTAGCCATACTCCCCAAACCCTCATTACCACATTTTGACCCGCCCTCAGTGACTGAATGGCTGATACCCCTCCCCTTCTGCCTCAATGGTCAGAGCTGGACATTGGTTTTTTTTGTCTTTTCTGTCGTATTTAGCTCCATTTTATTTTTCTGGTTGCAGGAAATCTGGAAAAGTAAACTTTTAGATTTCCTTGGCAACTTGGAGTTTGTGATATCATTTTGTTCAACTTGAAAAAAAATATTCAGTTGTAAAGTTTTCACAATATTCTGGAAAAAAAAAATATTCGAGCAGCAGCTAATGCCGTTCAAAATCTACAAATGTGAAAACAATAATTTTTCCCAAGTGGCTTCCCAAAGATCCTCGAGGAGTTAGGAGGCAATCCCTGGAGTTTAACTTTGCTGGAACTATGGGTGCTTTTCTTTTTGTTTTAATTCAAGATGGCGGCCTCTTCTCAAGGTCAAAGGTCAATGAGACTTCAGTTGTGGCTGTAAACTAAATCTGATTGTATTTTTTTGATCACCGCTTGTAATGCGGGAAAATGTGAAAATTGCCAAATTTCACGCTTTGCCACAAAAAATATGGCGGCTAAATTGTAGGTTGTTTGGCCATAACTTCATCCTTTCGCAGAACTCCAACATGTGTGTTTTGTTATTGTTGGTGAATTTAGATTTTTTTTTTTTTTGGCTGATGTTATTCTCAACCATATACGTGGTGCAAAGTGATGTAAATTCATATTGGCCACACACATAATGCGTGCAGCCAAGATCGCATTATGATCATTCTAAGTGCGTCCAAAGCTGGATTTTTTTTTTTGTTGGCCACACGTATTTAAAATGAAACTTAAAGTTAAAGTCCCATAAACTGTCACACTCCTAAATATGATTTGACCCATCCTCTGGTGGAGCTGCAGAGACAGCCGCACTCGGGAACTATTTGCTTGTTTAACCCTAACTGTAATCATCATCCTAACCTTAACCCCTTTCCCCTGGGTCTGTGTGAAAGTTTAGCACTGGCCGCATGCTTTTCAAAAATTATGTGAGAATAGACACTTTTTTTTTTTTTCTTGAAAGGTGTCACAAGAGATTTTAGCCCCAATTATTGTATTATTTTTTTAAACGTTTCTTCCGCTGTGATGTCATCGGCTTTTGAGAGGGGTTGTTCACAGTGTCAAAAGTTCTTTTCCGCTAGGTACTAGGTGTATGAATATTTTGGTGAGTTTTTGAATATGACAGAAAGAAGAATTACGAAAATAAAAAAAAATAATAAATAGACATTTGTAAAAACAGACAAAACCTTATAGGGACCTTATAGGCTCAGTAAGGCCCTGTTCCTCTATGAAAAAAGACGTTTTCTTATCATTTTCCAATACATTTTTTTGACTGTATGTTACAATATGTTGTATTCGACCATTCTGGGTTTTTTTTTTTTTTAACTGTTTAGCTTATAGAAATGATTCCAGATTTTTTACAGTCTAAAATGCTAAGATATACACTGACATAAGGGTTAAAAACTGTGAAATATTTTTAAGATTCACTCACATCCCACACACTAAAAACATCGCATCCCAATCTTGGATGTGAACCCTTAACTGACTGAAACTTTTTATATATTTTTCAGATGCCCTAACGTGTTAAACTGAGTGTTTATTGCTGCTGAACAGTAATGGAAAATCTAACAGTATACCTTCCATGCTATATTGAGATCACAGCATTCACGCAATTACTTAGGCATGAATGTGAGCAAACGTGTGCATAAATGCACCACAAACAGCAACTAATGTGTCAGATGGAGCGCAGTGAAAAGCTTGAAAGCAACCATTGAGCAATGGTTGATGAATCCAATTTTCCTTGAATAAAGGAAAGCCGCTGTCTGTCATTCCTCTCAACGAGTCACTTAACCTGAATGGCTTGTGTAAACACCTCGTGGGATAAATGGGTATTATCTTAGAGGAGGCCAAGAGCTGGCAAGCCAGAGAGGTGATGGAAATAACCAGAAAAAAGCTATCGCTTCCACTTCCTGGACAATGAGGATAGCTGTAATGAGTATTGGTGTGTGTCTGTGTGAGGATCAGGAGAAAGATGAAGAGGTGGCGATTAGGTGAGTGAGGCGGAGAATAGGAAGAAAGAAGGCAGGGAGAGAGTGAGATTTCTAAAATGAGGTGTCTGGGATGTTGATGTGTTTTCAGAGGCACGCATAAGCCTAACAGTTCTAGGAGTTGGGAGCGTTTACGCATTCAACCCCTGACCGAGTTGGGCTGATCGAGATCGTTCTTCAGTAATGGGATGAAGCTTGACTGTTGCGTTTATCTGGCAGAACTTAAAAATAGAAAGCTTCTTGGAGTTTTGCGAAGAAAAAGCTGTCCCGCTTATCTACACTTTTGTCCTTTCTTTCTTCAACTTT
This sequence comes from Oryzias javanicus, assembly GCA_003999625.1. NCBI lineage: Eukaryota > Metazoa > Chordata > Actinopteri > Beloniformes > Adrianichthyidae > Oryzias > Oryzias javanicus. Next base: position 18,797,654 of record CM012458.1, on the reverse strand, counting down.
TTATCAATCGTAAATTCTTTACTGCACATTTCTCTATACTTGTTCTAAAATTTTGGTTTTTACTTTAAAAAGTCCTACTTTGATCATTTTTTGATGTACTTTTTATTTTAGATATGATTATGCTGTTTTAGCCATTTTTTTTTTCTTTAAAGTGTTATTTTTCAGAAGTTCAATAGAAACTCGTGTAACCCCTTCACCACGCAGCTCGTTAGAGTAAGAGAGTTGATTAAATCAAAACTCACGCGGTTTGATAATAGGTGATAAAGACATTCCAATTTAAAGCAACAGTCTAGGTTCAGATATGATTCCCCTATACAAAATGATATAGTGAGAGGTTTCCAAAAGAACACTGGTGAGCTAATTTAAATTTTCTATGGAAAAAAACTACAACACAATACTTTTAGAATTTTCCCTTTTATGTTAATAAATTTAGAACACAAGAAAAAACAGCAGAAAAGGCAAAAAAAAAAAACCCCAGGCTTACAGAAAACTACCAAACACGATGCTAGCTCTGCTGCTAGCTATACGGAGTAGCTCTCCCCGTCGTAGTCCGAGAAATCCCCGCTTGAACTTGCGTTCCCTCGGTACGAAAGTCAGCCTGAATGATCTCCAACTCAGCTTCCTCTTCTTATGGAGCGAGACGTCAATTTGTCCTCTCTTTTTTCTTTTTCTCTTTTTCGTCGGCCAAGAACGAAGCAGACTCACTTGTCCTTCTCAACACGAGCCTCTCCCTCTTTTTTTTCTTCCGCACCCCTGTGCTGTCCACCAGCCACACCCAATTTGCGCCCACACATTTCAAAATAAAACTCTGAACAATAAACAACATAACTTATTAATAAAAACAGATTACTACATTACAAACCCTTCGCCCTTTTGATTACATACTCTCCGTCTAGCTTACAGCTTTTCACAACCCCCAATTTTACCGCCACCTCAACAATGGCGACCAATATTAGAGATATCCAGCTGTAGAGTTTTTAGCGAAAATCCAACATGGACGACTGTCAGGGACCAACATGCAATCTCCTCCTCCGACCACCAGAGGGAACCCTCTCCGGAGCACTGACTGACTCCGCTCATGGATCTTGCATGGATCTATTTGTCTACAAGTAGATGCATCGGAATATCTACGTGCTTTTTTTCTAATTGCAATTAGACATTCACAACAACTTGAATAAAGAAATAATAAGAAATGCAATTTTTGAGCTAATTTTCTTTACACATGTCCTGTATTGTGAGACTAATGCCTCAAGAAGAACAAAAAAATGCACAATTTTCATCCAAATGGGTCTTTAATACTTTGTTTTTTTTATGTTTGACTTAATCAACATTGTGCAAGTTTGTGGTCAGGAATCTTCCAAACAAACAAATCCGTGACGGCTCCTCCGTGACAGCGCCGTCACCATCCATCCATCAACTTTACATGCATACCAGCATTAAGAGAATGTCCAGTGAATGACACATCATTTATTACCCATTTCAAATGTGTGAAGCTGGTTAAAAAACGAAGAACCAGACATGACACCCCACCAAAATCAGATGTTATAACCCACGCAGTAAAATAATTCTGTTCCTCATTTCTGTTCATTTCGTCCTCCCCGGACTTTCTTTTCTTTATGTCAAAAGAAATTCTTCTCCATTCTGAGGACCGAATACGACAGGAGCTTCGGTCCAGAGGGGTTTGTGCCAGGATCTGTGCAGGTGGATGATGAAGACGGACAAAGTGACAGAAGTAGGATTTTTACCTCTAAGGCTCGTCTGCCTTCCTCTCCTGTTTGAGCGGGCTCAGAGAACATTTTCAGTGGGGTGGTGGGAGGGTGGGGCAAAAGACTTTGGAAAATTGGCTAATTAGAGCAGTAGAGTGGAAGGCCATACAAATGAATGGTTCAAAAATACATATTATAAAGAGTTTTACTACAGTTTGGCAATTTTTTATGCTTAAAAAAGCTTGCATTGATAAATTCAGGTGCTAATGGGATAAATTAATTCAGAAAAAAATGTTTTTGTTTTTAATTGGATGCTAAATAAAGTTGAAATAGTGACAAAAACCTGTGAAATAGATATAATTGTAGGTTTGTGGGTAATTAGAAACAAGCAGCATCTACTGTATGATTAAACAGAACACCTGTTACCATCTGCAGGATGAAAAGAGTTTTATTAAAGTATTTTCACTCTAATGACTGACAGATCTCAACCATGAACTATAAAAAAAAAACAGCACAAAACTCTGTAATTGTCCCTTTAATGTAGAAAGTGTGTTTTGCTTCATCCTCATTACGAACTAAAGTAAAGCTGTTGCTGTTTTGTTTAACACAAATGAATGTTGAATTCTCCACATTAGAGTCTGGCTCTTTCATTTGTTCATCTTCAGCATTGATCCACCTGGGATCAGAGTCCTTCAGCATCTGTTTGGACTCAGCGGTTCTTTCTCTCAAACTGACGTTCTAAGAGGAGCTGCTGGTTTCCCTCCTTCAGCTGCTGCTCTGATGCTTAAATGTTTATGATAGTCTTCCTCGCACTGCTCCTGTCATCACTGCTGCTTCCATCACCTAGTTTAAGACAAATAGAGCTGCATTTTTAGCTATTCAATATGTTTACATAGTTACATTAACAGGGATCACAAACAAGCAGAAACTCTGCAGAACAGGATTTTGGAATCCATGAGGAGACATCTGTCCTGACTGTCCTCAGGTGGAGCGCTGCAACACATTCCATGTGCTGTTTTCTATAGAATGAAGTTCTAAAACACATCTATAGAACAACAAAGGACAGAAATCTCATTGACCCCACTACAATATTTGGACCATAAGTACTCTGTGAAACATCAGTTTCCAAAGAAAATATGCGCAAGACTCAAACGTTGTTACAGCTCTGCATTTACGTAGATATGTGACTAAAATGTTTTAATTTACTGGATTGCTCTGATCTTTATGTCACTGGAAACTGCTAAAAGATACCTTTTCAATAGTATTAGGATAATTCAGAATAGGAAACTCCAGGCATTTTAAGTGATCCCATTATACAGCAAAATAATAAAAATACCATGACCCGAATCAAAGATTAGAGTGTTTAAGGTGTCATAACGTTCTCATTATTGTCCAATCCTAGAAAGGAAGCTATCATTGTAAAACTAGTCAAAAGAACTATAGGAATTAAGTTAAATTTGATATCATATCAGTATTTATTTCCATTTTATTAAACAATAATACATCTGTTCCTGTCTGTAGACACTGACTGCAACCAATCAGCTTGCTAAAAACCGGTCATGTGACCTCATGTTCCAGCGTTCACTGTTTTGACAGAGAAAATAGTAACTAAGAGTTACTTTCTAATGGAATTCGCAGGAGGTGGAGGATACAGCACCAATTGTTTGGTGGCATAATTAGACATCAATTCTTCATAAACAGCTGACATTCACATTGTATTCTAAATATAAACTTTCATGTTTAAAAAAAAAAAAAATCTGACAGGTGGTTTTGTGAATCGCAATTTTCATCTGGAAAATGTCTTAACTTCTAAATTATAGATGAAATATATTCCAGTAAAAGACTAAATTGTGGACTATATTATGACTAGAAGTTCTTGCATGTCAGCCAAACCAAAAGGATCACATATATTTCAAAGTATAATCATTTGTAATAATGAGACAAGTAGTCAATAAACATTTGCATATTTTTATATTTGCTTAACTTACCATAGATTGGAACATTTTGGCGAGATTGTCTGCCAAAAAAAAAAAAGACTCTCCAGCCGGCTGTAAACAAGATCATAACGTGGGTCGTCTCTGACCCGTCCTGCAGGAAACTAATGCGTGAAAAAAGTTCATAGGTAAATTTTGAAGTTAAATCGGGAGGAATATAGATGGGTGTATTTTCAGGAAAACTTCAACTTCTCAGTTGCATTAAGAGATTTTTGTCAATGTTGACTCAAAAATTTGGGGTGGCAAAGCTTTTTGCTGGGGAGGCAGCTGCCCCCCGTTGCCACCCTGTAGCTCCGCCCCTGAGCGGGCTACAGTTTAATGTTAAAATGTATCTCTCAGTCTTAGTCAGACATTAGGATTAGGATATTTTAAATGCTTGATCATAAATATCAATGTCAGCATGAAAAAGTTATTTTGAGGCACCTCTTTTTGATTACCAGCTGTATCTTAACACTTGGTTACAAGGGGCACAATGGAGGTGCAGGTTTTTGGTTTGTCCAGTGTCCAGGTGTGTGTTGAAGTCTTCCTAAGGACACCTCGAGGAACGTCATGAAAGTGGAACACACAGTTGTCGTGTGTGATATCGTAAAGCATCTGTAAGGCTACATTCACATCAGTTTGGTTTGTTGACACATGCAGCCCATCATGTTCACACTGGACAAACAGGGAGGGGCTTCTTCATTTTCTACTCTTTCCTAGGCCAAGTCTGCCACCAACAGATGGAAGAGGCTTGGTGTGAAATGTTGAAGCGGTGCAAATCTTGCAAAACTTGATCCAGGCTTTTTTCTTTCGCAGCTCTATTCCGATATGTAAAAGTTTCATATAGTTCATATAATTCCAGTCAAGCACAAAACACAATTATTCCTTACTTTCTCCTCCATGGTCAATTTTCAACGGTTGGGATTTCTGGTAAATAAATAGGGACGCCATCCAAACGTCACCCTTGTGGGTCAAAGTTTGACCCAGTCTAACCGACAACGCATGTTTAAAAGCCGTTCATTTTCAATTGGTGGAAGAAATAATTAATTACCCCCGTTGTTTTTTTTTCTTTTTAAAGTCTCGAGGATCTTTTATTTTGAAAAAGAAGTGGATTCTTTCAGCTACACCCTCTATCACTTGAGCTGTAAAGTTTAGTCGAGGGAGAAAAATGACAACGTTTGAACAATCTTTTATTCTGAAAAATATTTTTCTTGGTAACATTTAAGTCACTTAAGCGCTAAAAGTAATCTAGCGGCGCGCAACAAGAGAAAAGTTGTATATAGAATGTTTCTTTGCAAATGGATAAGGGATTAGTGTGTAGGGACGGAAGGACGAAAAAAAAAAAAAATAGGCTACCAGAAGTCCTACTTAAAATTTGGATTTATTGTAACCGGTGATTCTCCGAAACTGAGCCTGTTTGCATTTCTGTACACTCACATAGACTTTTCAATGAACTTGCGTTGCCGAGGGCGGTGTGAACATATCTTCAGGGAAGTTGTGACTAAGGCTTTAAGTGTAAATTGATTCCCTAAGCAGACAAGAGCTTCAACCAGTCACAGACACATCTCCTTTTATTAATCCAGATAATGACTTCTTAACTTTTTCCAAACTTACCCTTCATTCTTATCCTAGAATCATGAAGATCAGCTTTTGCTAGCTTTTGTCCCCCACAAGTGGATTTAGAAATATTTGGAGAACAGAGCAAGAGAAAGTGTTCGCCTTTTAAACCGGCGTCTTTTCAGTCGTGCAAAGTAGACGGCAACCTTGGGCTCAGCTGTACTGGAACTGTTTGAGAAAAGGTCACAGAGCTGTCTCACTCCCTGCATACACTCAATTTGTTCAGCTGAAGCCCAACCGAGGTGAGAGAAGAAAGAAAGCATTTGAAATGTGACATTATGCTTCACTTGCCACTTTAAAATTAGTCATTAGTATGATTAAATGCCACACGAAAACACAAAATGGCACATTTTGATTATATTACTGCACCACAGCCAACCGATTAAGCTCTCAGTTTGATATTTTTGTGCAAAAGCTGCAGTAATGTCTTTTGATTGACAGACCATTTCTGCAACAACAGGAGAAGCCCCCCCCCCCGCATGCGAAAGGAGCGGTCATTTGGATAAACGATGGTTCCAGTCGCTTTTTAAATAGTGAGTCTATTATGCATGAATGCATCTCATTCATTTTGTGCATGTTTGAGTTTGATAAGACCATGTAAATGCATTGTATTTTCTTCCACAGAAACATTGCCATATTTCAGAGACTTGAATAATGATTTGGAGGCAGTTTTTTTTTAATCTACATAGATTAAATCTCTGCTTTTAATCACTGTTTGTACATTATGAAGCTGCAGTTTCTTACAGCAGTAGCCCTTTTTTTACCTCAACTTGAAAGAATTTAATTTTAAGTTTAAAAAAAAAAAAAAAAAAATTACTTTGTAATAAAACATTCTATTTTATAACTGGTTTGTCAAAGGTTCTGGAGCAGACTAGTGGGGTAAGTAGAGCAGATTTCCCATAATCTTCTGTGTGATGTCAGCCTGTTATAGCTCTTCTGGTTTTAGTCAGGATTAGATAACAGCTTGTGCACATTTGCGGTGTGCAGTGTCAGACGAGTGGAAGAAAAACAGAAAAAAGGAAAGGGACACTTACAGCGTGATATGGAGATGTAACTCCGCCTACCTGTACCCAAGGTAGGACGCTACTTAAAGAACTTATACATTCCCGAAGTTCGTGTAGGAGGAATGCAGTATTTAATACTGACTTAGTACACCCTCCCAACCCACAATAACACATGACAACATTTTAATTATAAAATAAAGAATCTGTATTAAATTAGAAATTATCAGGTACATACCAGAAATGAAGGAAAACCTTAAATCTCAAAATAAATTGTGAGAATAAATTTAATTTATGATTCAACAGTGTGGGAAAAAAACACAATAGGTAGAACATTTCTATATAATAATCACATAAACAGATTCCAAATCAACCCTTAACGATTCTATGTTGGATCCAACACTCTATAATATGTAATAAATGTCCAAACAAAGGTAAAGTCTTTAAACTCTGAGATCTCAGAGGGGAAAAAAATGCACGACTGAAAAGAGAATGGAAAAGTTCCTTGTGATATCCTAGGAATGGGAAATCCAGCTTAACCTCCTTCCGGTTGGGAGCAGTGCGTCCAGGAAAACAGGCGAGGCCACAGCAACAGAGTGGATTCTGCTTTGATACTCCAGAGCACGGCTCGCTCTCTTAAGGGGTGGAAAAAAACCCAGCCTGCACACACGTGCGAGGCAGTTAGCCGACTCGAGCTATCCTGCTAACGTTCATTCTAAAATAATATCTGACGCACTCGTACTTTTCAAAATTAATAAAAACAATCCGGCTTTCTTAAATGATATTTTTGTTAAATTAAATAAAACAAAGCTTGTTCGAGTGCTAAGCCCATTCAAGCATCAAAACTAGACTTGCAACTCCCCACGGTATCTTCAAAATTGGACTTTGTGAAAATCCTGAAACAATCTACAAGTATCCCAAATTATCTACAGTTGTATCTTTTCATTAAGGTCACTTCTCCTCTCGTGTCGTCTCGCTTCGTCTCGTCGTCTCACCGTGGTGGGATAAGAATGTGAGGAGAAAACGTTCTCCTTGCTGGAAGGTTTAGGAGCGTCTCTCAAAACCTATCGCCCCCTAGTGGTGGACCACCAGTACTAAAGACTTAAAACAGTTCAAGACATTATAAGAGCACTTCAGAAATTAATCAGGGTTATAGATTTCATGCCACTGCACGATTATTTTTAGATCGTTGACATGGTCATAAATGTAGTTGGCGGTTTTGTCAGGCAGCAGTCAGATGGCAGTCAGGCGGCAGTCAGGCATGCAGAATGGCCCGCTTTTCTTATACTCCCAGACTACCAGGTGACTGGTGGCACTCCAGACAGACTGCCCTGCGGCTACCGGCTAGCATGAGAAAATGCGACTATGTCCTTAGCAAACCACCAAAGTTGATGGAAAACTTGCATTTAGGTCGCCACGCTGTGGCATTTTGGGTATGATGAAGAGGCTGTGACGTTTGGATCCACGTGCAAATGGTTTAATGAGCAGGGGAAGACAAGAGCGTAGTCAGAGTCCAGGCAAGGGTCAAAACACAATATCAAGGCAGAAGTTCAGTAAGGAGGTAAAGGTCAAGGCACGGCAAAACCGGCAAAGGAGAAAACTGCTCAGACTGTAATACAAGACTTCGCACTGGAGAGGAAGCTGGAGTCAGTTTATATGCTGTGGGACCATGATTATGAGAATGAACAGCTAAGCAGGAAGGAGTCCATGGTAGTGGCAGATGGGAGTTGTAATGAAGAGTCAGAACGCTAGTGAGGGCTCCCTCTGGTGGTTGGAGATGAGAGGTGACGTCTGAACTGTGACATTGGGATATGTGACCGTAGATTTTGTTTGTGGAACTGTGTGGGCAAAAACATAACAAAAAAACTTTACATTTTTAAAATGTGAGCTGGATCCAGTGCTGCATTGTGTTACTATCCTTTTGTTGGAAGAAAAACTGTAGTTCTCAGTTCACTTCTCAAGGATCTTGACAAATTGTTAAGAAAATAAATGCTTAAACAACCAATCTCTATACCAATGAATGATTAATTACAATTAATAATGAGAAATTAACAATGGTCGTACTAAAGGTTGCATTTCTTCTAAAAACCACCAGAGGCAGGTTGCAGAAGTCCCCATTAATTCCCATGTTAAGTTTGATTTTTCATCAAAAATCTGTCGTATCACACTGTTAGCTACTTTGTAAATCAGTTTTGGATTTCTCTACACAAGAATATACAATGAAATATCTATTTGCCCTCAAAATACACAACCTTTAATATCCAACATAATATATATATATATAATATATATATATATATATATATATAAACAATGTGCCTCACAAATAAGATCAAATACAGGCACACATTTAAAAAATGACAATACCCCCAAATTATGATATTCACTGAAATTATTAGATGTATTGTGGATTACTGACGTCTGCACCATAACAGATAACACCTGAATGTGTTAATGCTGCATTAACATGTACATCTCTTTACACGTACACCATAATGTGCCTCACAGATGGGTTATCTATAAGAATCCCATGTGTGAATGAGAGCATGTCATCGTAAAATTGTCTGTTTTTTCCCTATATGAGTCTGAGCACACACACACATACGTGTTTTTCTTTATCTGACTAGTGGTCTAATAGTGTGTCTTCTGGATTAAGTGATATAAATGGATAGCTTTTCCTCCTGATGCACCGTCCACCTGCAGGACAAAACAGCCCCCCATGGGGGGATGTTGTAAGCCTCCCACGTGGCCCACCTCTCTCTGAAGTACAATATTCCACTGGAGATGCTTCTATAGTCGCATAGGATCAACAACAGGGAGGAGGACACAAACGGCAAAGGCAGGGGACATGAGCCTGTTTCAGTGTTTCATGCTGGCAGGGGATTTGGGGGATATTATATGTGTCTGAGTAAAAGTCTAATAGCAGAAACAAAGAAAACCCAGAAGGAGGAGCAGAATCTGATTATTCTTCTCTCAAAGTCAAACATGATCATCCACTTTTTTATTTGAAGAGGGAATTAGCACTTCCTCTCTTTTTTGTACATTAACATATAATGAAAACGTGTAATGTTATACTAAGATAAATACTATGCTATTACAAACCAAATGATACCATAAAGTACTCGCAGTCACTACAAATTCAACAATCCTTGCTGTTAAAAGAGTCTGCCCAAGAGTGTGTTAAATGTGGATCAAGCAGGTGAAACAGAAATCAGGCAAATCAAAGAAAACAGACAACTTCCAAATGCTGTAGCTGGGTTAAAATAATTTTTTTGGCCACATAAAAATCAGGGAAGGCCATTTTCAACACTTCCTTATATAGACAGGAACAGTTCCTGCAAGCTTTCCCGCAGCCAATCAGAACAGAACATATAGAGGAGAGCACCTGCAAATGATGAGAAATCATTTACTCAGAATCATAACGGGAAAAAACAAAAATGTGAAAGAAAAAGAACGTTCCAACAAGATAACTTTTAAATTTAAATATTGAAACTCAAACAGTAACGACAAACACACAAAATGCAAAAACATTCTGCAAACTCCTTACGTATCAAAAATTGACAAGTTACTGTTCCCATTGGATCACAGGTCCATAACTTCCAGGCTGCAAACCGGTCCAGTACCGGGACGCGGAGCACACCAGTACCATAATGCAGTAACGGTACCACTCTCTGCACCTTAAAATAGAATTGCCCCTCGGGGATAAATAAAGTTGCTTGAACTTGAACTTGAAATAACCCGGTACCAGTTCGCGTCCAGGTCTGATTCGCCCTCACGAACAACAAAATATTTCTCAATATGTGGAGAACAATATATTTACAGTATATTCCATATGGAAGCAATATTTATCAGTATATTGAAATACTCCAACTATTGCCATTTTCTTATATTAAATTATAGACATTCACAAGCTGTAATATATTGTACTGAAATACAATATGAGATAGATATATATATATATATATATATATATATATATATATATATATATATATATATGTTGACCATCCATATATTGCAATATAGACAAAAATATATGTGTAAATGACTGACATATTGTGATATATTTCTTTCTATTGGCAATACATCTAGATATATTTTCCAGCATATTGCAAAATACTTTAGCTTTGTAAGGGTGGTACCCCGTCTGGTACCAGATTGGGTCCAGTACTGCATGCCGAAACCAGACTCGGTACTGGATGCAGGAACGGACCCGAGCCGGTACTAGAAGTAGTATCGGTCATGGACTGGTCCTCGGGACGCGACTCCCATCACGTCCTGAGGGTTGCATACCCTTGATTTCACGAATAGGTAGCACATCAAAAAACGAGTAGTCAGGGACACTCAAAACATCAAAAAGTGATGCGCTGGTGTCCCAAATGTCAATATGTGATGACTTGGGGATGAGAATGGGTTGCTGTTTCATGTCCCCCAGCCGGGACTTGAACCAAGGGCCTTCTGGCTGTGAGGCACTGAGCCACTGTGCAGCCCCTTTCTTTTATTATTTGTATATAATTAGGATTATATTGAAAATATCCAAGATTACTTTGGAGAATAGGTAAAAAACACATCAGAACACTAAATTAAAGCTATAGTACTAGAGTTTTTATGGTTTTTATGACAAATTTAGACCTTTTCTATTTTGTAAACCATGAATTTGGATTTGAGAAATCAAGGCCTTCAGCTCATCCACAGTCATACAACATAAACTTTTCTCTCTGCTTCTCTCTCATTGGACTGAATGGGCCCTTCCCCTGGTGTTCATAACAGGAAGTACCCACTGGTTCCAAGAAGCCAAAATCACATAGACTTCTATAGACAAATAAACAGCTGTTAAGTATTCTTTCTCTGATTCCTTTTTTTTTTAACATGTTCTTATTAATCACCTTATATCATTTATCTAGTGCAAGTTATAAACTGACCAATCAGATGCCTGAATAAGAGTATGTGGTGCCTGCTGACCCTCAAGTCAAACACTCAAAATATTTGACAGATTTCAAACCAATCGTTGCTTACAGATTACACCTGGCTCCAACACGGAAGCGTCCATGTTGCAAAAAAAAATGGCGACTGACTCGATTTAATTTGGTTTAAGATTAACATTTTCATATTTTATATGCAATTCTTGCTTCATAGTAAGTGCAATATGGAGGACTTAGGACTGTTTCTTATCTTCATGTTTTACGTTTGTGTCAATAGTTACTCAAAGTCTGTTCGCAGAACTTTAACAAAAATTTGTGAAATCCAAAAAAGATTTAATTTGCATCTTAGCATCTTTACGCCATTTGCTCACCTCCTCGCTCGCCTCTTTTCCACATCACCTCCACACCTTCGCTCAACTTGCTACCACACATCAGTAACAATCTCATTTGCCGCCCCATTAATTGTTGGATTTCCAGACTCTGCTGGGAGAGGTATGTGTACATGTATGCTTGCACATGTGTGAACTTCCATTATTCAGGCTGTTGGTACAGGACGTTGATTGTGCACATATTCAGTTCAAGCACCCAAAAAAAAAATCACAACAAAATGCTAATGCAGTAATTCATTTTTGGTTGGATAGTGTGGATATAGATTTTCAAGTATTAGAAAAACTACTGTGTGTAGCAGTTTGTGGAGTTTTGCATCTGAAAGGTCATCATGAAGTAAAACAAACTCCAAAACAGTCGATGCATTTTTAATCAGCTTGAATAGATTTTCTTCAGAACCATTTATCAGTGTTGCTGAGTGAATTTATGTGTAGTTATATTCTAGAAATTACCTTAATTTCTGGATTACATTGTGGGCATATAAACATTCTATATGGATTTCTTTTACCCAAAATTGTTTAATTACTTTTTGATTTTGTCTCAGGATTACAGATTTACAAATGGGAGCCTGAAAGAGATTAAACTATTTTAATTTTGGAAGATTCACCTGCTTATTGTACGGAGCCCCTCAAGGGACATTAAACCTAAAAAAAAATAAAATAAAAAAAAGATGATGCACATAAGATAGTACGTCATGGTGCCGTCTCGTTTTCACAAAATAGTAAGTGGTATACAAGAGAAAGAAATCATTTCTTTTTTTTTTTTTACTTCAATTTTTCTTTAGGGCAGGGGTATTCAACTCCAGGCCTCAAGGGCCACAGTGTCTGCATAATTTCCAGATATCCAAACTCTACTCATGACTGATTACCTGGTTCAGGTGTGTCCAACCAATTGGAGCATGCCAGATCCGGGTATGTTGGAAAACCTGCAGGAATGCGGCCCTCGAGGCCTGGAGTTGAATACCCCTGCTTTAGGGGCTCTGTATTATTGTATTGTTGTTTTGCACTGCTCAACTCTTACAAAAACATTTTCCGCAATTGTTCTTGTTTTTTTTGCTTTGACTCTACAAGGGATGCTGCTGCTGTCAGTTGAAAACTGTCATCCAATAAATAAAGGGAAAAATATCTGAAACCTTATTAACCCTTTATCATTAGAGCTGTCGCCGCTCTTTGAACTACCGTAACTCCTCGACTATTTACGAATATTGTGCGAACGGTCGAAGAGTTACAGCAATTCAAAGAATGTCAGTACTGAGTTTAAGTTCCTGTGTTGAACAGGATTTTTTTTACTGATATGTTTTATCTAAGTATGGTTCACTGGGGTTCTGTCATGTATATCTACTCCCCCTATTCTTTATCATTTGTTTTTTATTTAGTTCTTCACTCCTCTTTGGTGCAGTACGTTTTAAGTGTTGACCATCTTTAGATGGGATTCCAGATTCCAGGTGTCTTGCCTGTCCTTGGCCGTGGACCTCACCTCTGGCTCGACTTGATTTTTTTTCCTTTAATCTCTTAGTTTTTTTTTTTTATTTTAATTCAAAGTCAAGTAACTTACTTATATGTGGTTGTAAAAGTGGGAATAGTTTATTAGTTACCTCTAAATAGATGATGCTAACATGAACTATCCTGTGAAAAAGTTCCCTACTTCTGGAGATGTTTGTTTTTCTCGTGCGAAACTCCGAAAAATGTTGCTTTTATTACACTTCTCCAATTCACATGCATTCAAGCTTGCATGCTAATTACTTTCCCAGACACTTGCAAACACTTACACATATTAGGAAAAAAAGAGTAGAGTGGCACATTAGCAGGGGGCTGGTAATGAAGCGAGCCCCTGCAAGCATTAATGAGTGTTCATATTTAACTACATCATCATCTCCGTCCTCTTCAGCTGTGCAGCAGGTAGGGGGCGTGACAGCTCTCCCAGTCAGAGATATTACAGGTACTGCATTTGTTGCAACTTAGATCTGAGAATCTGAAGGAGGAGATGTGAGGGGGATTTTTTTTCTTCCAACACCCTCTGATGTGTGGATTTGCTCTAAGCTTTCTTGGAGGTAAGTTTTTGAACACAAACAGCCTCTTAGACAAATTTCTGTCAGGTTTTAGACAACACACAGCACTCAGCCTGCACTTGTTAAAATGCTAAATGACATCTGTGTCAACACTGACTCAGAAAAAATGTCAGTTTTGGTGTTTTTTGCTCTGAGAGCAGCCTTTCAAACTGTGGAATGTAAAATGCTTCTTGACGAGCCGGAAGAGTGGGAGGGATGTTCAGGTTCAGCCCACAGTTGAGTCAGAATTGACCTCAAAGGTTCTGACTTATTGTTTTAATTAGCGATCATAAATCTGAGACTCTCCATGTCATGCGGAGTGCATCAGGGTTGGATTCTGGGACCTCTACTGTTCAACTTATGCATGCTCTCTTTCAGTCAGATCATGGACACCAGTGATATTTCATATAACAGTTATGCTGACAATACCTATGTGTCACTGGTACTAAACTACTATGGTTCTTAAGAGGCTGTCAAACTTAATTTAGCTGAAAATGACCAAACTGATGTAAATCAATGTTTTAATCTTGGTGTCATAATAGATTTAGAGCTGTTTCAGACCTCAGATTTGGACCACTTCTATATTGCCATTTTGCTATCTCAATCAAATAATGATACACAGAGGTCTCCGCTTTTGTATTTTCTTAGAGATCTCCTATTTTTACCGTATTTTCCGCACATAAAGGGGGCGGCCATTTTGCTCATCAGTAGGGCGGAAGATTCCCGCTTTGCCCGCCCATGTGTCAAAGTGTCCTTGGACAAGACACTGAACCCCACTTTGCCTCTGGTGGAAGGATGGCGCCAGTGTTTGGGGTAAAATCGCTATACAAGTATATGCCATTTACCATTTTTAGATCTGAAAATAGACTATTCATTCACAGTGTGCTTAATAATTCTCGGCCTCATAAATACTGTACCTTTTATCATTCTCTTTGTATTTAATGTACTGTTTGTGGCCAGCGCTCTTCCATTTCTATAATGCACTTTGAGGTTTCTTCTCCATCAATACCTCAAGAGGTTTCTCTGAACCAAACGTTCTTTTATTTTGCTTCCTGTAATGTAAATGCAAAGCAGCAATATTGTGATGAAACGAAAAGTCTTAAAAAAAATTCAATAACACAGAAATAGAAACTGGTGCAGCTTTTACACAAGGCCTATATGCGGTACCGACAAAAGTTTCATAATGATCTACTTGACAAACCAGGCAGATGCCAGTTGCTTTCCTGAAATACAATAAGTGTAATGAGTGCCTCTGAATGCAAGTCACATCTTGAAGATACTTGGCCATGAAATGAAATCATAATTACACAAGGGAGGGGCTTTTGTCTGTTCATTTTCTCTCATCTTTACCACTCTGTGCTCCATTGCTCTCAGTTGGCCTCAGTTCTGATGTGAATTCACCCGGGAGCAGCCTCTCTTCGTCTCTCATCTTCCTCAAGCAGAAGTGAACTCCAAGAACTTTTGGTCAAATTTGAAGTGAAAGAGGACGATGCTAAAGATCTAAAAAGGAAGAAAAGGTCAAACAGATTGATAGCTCTGAATGGCTTGTGCAAGGACAATAGGTTATGAGAGCTTATATCACCAGGGTCTCTGCCGCCAGTGCCATCAGCCTCGTCTCCATCCCTGCAAGTCTTATATTACCATTAAGTGGCCAGAGGTATCTGACATTCCAAGGCTTTTGCAAATTGTTCTCAGTGCAGTTGGAGCTGGTATTTCTCACTTTTCCCTTCTCTCTCAGGTTTTACTTTGAGATGAATAGGGACGTTTAAGTGGTGGCTGGGGATGCCGTCAAATCGTCCTTGAGTGTCATACAATAGCACAAAGCGGAGTAGAGAGTGGAGCGAATAGGAGGCGGAAAGAGATAAGAGGGAGTGGGTTAACACAAAGGTTGTCAGAGACTGAGGCACTTTGTCATTGTCTGGAACATTTAATGAGCAATAATTAAACAATGACAGCATGTAATAACCTAAAAGCAGTTGGCGGGTGAAAGTGTGTGTTCAAGTGCGTGTGAATGAGTTAACGTTTTAAGGTTTTCTTGGGAGCTACATGACCTGTAATTTCAAGTGTTTAAGTAGTATTTATGCGACATTCGAGAAGGGTTACCTTCTCAGATAATTGGGGGTATCATACTCTGCTGAAATTTTCTTAAGGAATGATTGAATCAAGAATGGAAACACCGGAAGGACGGCTCACGTTGGATGGTTTGGACACAGTCACGGGAACCTGGATATCAGTAAATGGTTGCTGAAGTTGCAAATGCCAAGATGTAGGCCAAGAAGAAGACCAAAGACAATGTAGTGAAGGAGAACAAGAGGATGGGGCAGATTTGCTGCGGTGACCCCTACAGGGGTATCCAGGAAACCAAGAAGAAAATAGTCTGGTTTATTCTCTCTTTTTCTGTTTGTTGCTGAGTAAATACTTTTCACTACACCAACAAAGCCGTTTGCATTTGTACTTGTACCTTTGTGTTTTAATTACCGTGTAGTCACAGCAAAGTGCAAAGGACTGTATTATTGATTATTTTTTGATTTACTATATGCACTCAAAATAAAAATACAATAGAAATCTAAACAAATATATTAGACTTAGTTAGGACGGCACTAACTGGTAAACACTACAAGCATGCAACTGTTATGGTGCATTCACACCAAACGCGGCAGCTGGATCAAATTCGCGTCTGCCGCCTCTCTTTTGACGCCTTTCAAATTTACCACTCAATGCCTTGACGCACCAGCCGCTGAAGTTGTTCTGGAATTCATTCGTTGCAATCCGTTGTTGAGCGAGTAGTTTGGGTTTATATGTTTTGAAGAACTCTACCGAGTTTCACCAGATCTTTCAGAGTCTCTGGGTTCAGTCTGCTTTACGTGAGGTCACCTGCGGTCCGTTTTAAACGTTACTTCCGTCTGTCTGTGGTCCAGTTTGAGCTTTGACCCCTAGAGGGGGGAAATAAAAATAAAACTGGGGGATCTTTTTATTATTGTCTTGATTAAAATAAGAGAAACATCAAAACAGCTATCAGCTCTGCTGGAGCCTGGGGAACAGAGCTTGCTAGCTCACTAAGCTATCCACCGGGCGGCTGGCTAGCGTACCCGTTCATCCAGCTCAATGAGCTCTGTGACGGACTGATCCCCGTGGGTTGAGAGAATGGATGGAATTTCATGACGAAAATCCTTGTATCCCATCATGAATATTTATTTCTACTCTTTGATCAAGTCACTGAAAACGTCACATGTCCAAAGTCCTGATTGGTTAACGAATCAAGCAACCCGCCCCTGAAATCCATTGATCCATTGAAGCCGCATTTGGTGTGAATGCACCATTAGCATTGACCCGAGAAGTCTTTTCATCAGGGGTGCCCAAACTTTTTTGCTCAACGGGCCAAAATCTAAATGGGATCACCGGCCAAATATATATATTTTTGCATGTTGTGAAATAAAACACGTTCCTAGGAGGAAGACCCAGGACACGCTGGAGAGACTACGCGTCTCTGCTGGCCTGCTAACGCCGAGGGGTCCCCCCCAAAGGAACTGGAGGAAGTGGCCGGGGAGAGGGAAGTCTGGGCATCTTTGCTTTGACTGCTGCCCCCGCGACCCGGTCCCAGATGAGCGGAAAAAGACGAATGGATGGATGAAACTAAAAGGTGAAAATAAAGAATAGTAATTAATTAATTTAATTTGATTCTGTATTCGTTAGGATTAAAATGTACATAGCGAGTATGAATGAGTACAGTCTGCTATATACGGTTAAAAATAGTGTTAGATAAATGGGTTTCCATTGACCTTTTTATTGTCACTCATTTGACACAGAAAAATGAATTAGCAACTTCAAAAATGACTAAATGTAATGAGAGTAATACAGTAGAAATTTAATGGTAAACAGCAGATGTACACAGGATTTCTCCTAAAAAACTAAAAAAATCCAGCATTTTTGGACCAAGGTGCCCGCATGATTAAGGATCCTGGAGGCAGAACTCTCGTTGTGACTGGATTTTAGCTTTCAAAGCTGCTCCTGAACAACAAAGACTGGAAGAATAAGAGCTACTGGGTCATGAAGGAAAGGAAGCATTTGGTTGCCTCAGCACTCCTCTATATACTGCCTTGATGTCAACACTTGAATGGAAATGCAAATGAAATTGTTTGTGTACAACCCTGGAAATGCATAGCAGAAGTATAATGTTGGGAAGGTAAGCTTTTATTGGCAGTTTGGGAGATTTTGTTCTCCAGTTTGATGGGGTAGATTTGTTAAACCCACTGATTATATTTGTTTTTTTATTTGTCTGGAGCAGATGTTTTTGGTTTTTTTTTTCTAGCACTCTAGACTGGTATTGTTCACAAGAAATAAGTGGTTGATGACGTTTTGTGGTGACAAATTGTAAAGAATGATCCTAAATGACTCCAGTTTATATAGCTTGGTATAAAACTAATGTAATCTCTTCTGTAACAGCAATTATTAGAAGTAGACTATATTTTCCTCAAAGTAATTTTGTTCAAAGGCAAACTGTCAAAGTATTCAACTACAGGTGAATATCTTAGGACAGGGGTCTGCAACCTGCGGCTCCTATCTCTCTATAGTGGCTCTCTGACCTGAAGATAAATAAAATTACAGTAAAGTTAAAAAAAAAATTGGAGATTAGCTATTATATTAGCAGCATACTAACATTTTTTGGCTAATGTGTTACCTTCTGGAGTTTTTAGGCTAATTTAGAATTTTAGCTTCTATTTTAGCAACATGCTAACGTTTTTGGCTAAGTTTTCTAAGAAATTTTATACTAATTTTGAGTTTAGCTAATATTTTAGTGAAATGCTAATGTTTTCAGCTAATTTGTTATAGACTCAATTTTTTTCTGAGAATTTAGCTTCGATTTTAGCAACATGCAAACGTTTTTGACCAAGTTAGTTTTCCGAGGACTTTTTGGCCATTTTGGAGTTCAGCTAATAATTTAGCAACAAGCTAATTTTTTTTTGGCAGATTTGGCCTCTAATTAGTTTTTAATGCTAATTTGGAGTTTAGCTAATATTTTTGCAATATGCTAACATTTTTAGCTAATTTGTTAACTGCTGGGGGTTTTAGGCTAATTTTAAGTTTAGCTTTTATTTCAACAACATGCTAATATTTTTGGCTGATTTAATATACAGAGAAATGTTATGCTAATTTGAAGTTCAGCTAGTAATTAAGCATTGAGCTTGCTTTTTTGCTACTAAAGTTAAAAACATTTTAAAAAATAACTTTTTGAGTTTCTTTTTATATATTGTTTGGCTTTTGTTTGTGCCAAAAATAGACACTAATTACATTTATTAAAAGAACAAAAAACAAAAAGAAGGTTACGAATACAAATCCAAATTTCTTAAAGGCTAGTGTAAGTCAATGTGGCCCCTTCTAGGTTTTGATCAGTAGAAAATGAGCCCAAATGGCTATTTTACTCTTAAAGGTTGCCGACCTCTGTCTTAGGAGTTGACGCATCGTTCTACTCTTTTCCTTGACGCCGTACACCAGCTCGCACTGGATCTTTTTAAAAACAGCAAAAGAAAGAGTTGTTAATGAAGTGTGAGGGATCCACGTTGAACACAAGAGGAGGATAAATAGGTTTAATCTGTCTGCGTTTATCTCTTCTTTTGCACTTCCTTAAAATAACTCATAAAGCTACAAGCTTGTATGGCCCACTGATACTAACCACCCCTTGCCCCTTATCCCCTCTTTTGACCCGTCTTCACTGGCTGAATAGCTGCTCCACACCCAGTGGGCACAGGCAGTACGGGCGGTCGCCTGGGGAAATTCAAAATTGGCGCCAGCTCAAATTGTGGTCTAAATTCCTCAATCTAGAGAGCAGCTGCTCTTCGCAGAGAATTCTGGGAAATTTCTAGGGCACTTGATTTTGCACCAGCAACTCGTGTATTCATTTTTGACAGAAAATGCCACATGTTTACATCTTTACTTTTTACTGTATTGTAGGAAAATGTAAAAATTCCCAAATTCTTCCCAACTAAATTCCTGTTTTTGATTTTTAAATATTTTTTGAGCCACATTAAAGGTCTCTGCCTAATTCTATTATTTATGGGGTTTTTTTTTTTTACGTTTCTCACGCATCATAACATTTTTAGGGTGGAGGGGGGGGGTCATTCACAGTGTCAAAAATTCATCGTCATCAGGTACTAGGTACACATTTCAGTACATTTTTAAGTAAGAGGTGGGATCAAATTGTAGTAAGAAAGAAAAAACCTTTGAAGTCCTGGACTCTTGAGGGACTTAATAAATAAACGACAATCAATGAACAAATGCCTTAATGTGTAGTGTAGTGAGGGGTTTGAAGGGCCTTTTCCTTAAGCTTTTTGTACAAAACGTCCAGAACAAAGAGACCATTGTTTTGCACCCATTTGAGGAAAAAAAAACGTCCGTTCCTGCAGAAACCAGCTTTCACTACTCCGTGTGTATCTCCAGATTAAACTTAATTACTATGAACTGGCTTTCTGCACAGGACTGAACAGATAATCTTCTGTTACTCAGTCCACTTCAGTTCATCATCCTATTAATAATCAGTGTTTTCCAGCTTGGTGGTGCAAAGCTTTAAAATGATCTGCGAGAAGTTGTGATGCAGCGATCAGCAGCACCACTTCCACTAAATGCTTATGAGTCACTGTGCTGCCTTTCAGCTGAGCAAACCATTAGGTGGAAGAAAACAGAGGGAAAAGGGTAACAGAAGGAGCTTTTACGCTCTGATTTCTGCATTAAGCTAACACAACTGCAATGTAGAGAAGAGGCCACCCACAGCTGCTAAAAAGCATTTTACTTTTATTGCTGTGAAGAAAAAGCTTTTTGTTGACACAATATTAACGAAAGTGGGAAACAGGAAGTTGGCGTTCACCAGCTAGTCGTTTTGGACTAAAAACAGCTTTAGCAGAAAAAAAAAAAAAAAAAAAAAAAAAAAAAAAAAAAAAAATCACAGAAAGTGTTGTAATAATTCATTCCTCAGCAAGAAAAAAAAAAAAGTGTTTCTTGACACGTGTACACACAAATGACTTCTCCGCCACAGTGTCTTAATGAGCGTAATCCTCCATGTTTGATTCTCACAGCAGAGTAAAAGGTTGGGCCACCCAGTTCCCCCTGCTCTCCAGCTGATTCCAATTAGATGCTCCCATTAAATAACACTGTAATGCAGTGGTTTATGGGAGAACAGAACAGGAGCTAGAGGAAGAGAGCACATTAAGAAAGCTTCACATCTCCAGAGGTTAATCTTTCATTTTCAGCCTAATTTACAGAGCACCAGGAAACATGCATGCAGAGAGAATGAGAAAAGAAAGAAAACCCGACAGAGCATTAAACGGGAGACTTAAAATAAGAAGACGAGGCACAAAAAGGAGCTATTTTGTATTTACGAGAAGACGTAGGAAATGGCTCAGACCCCCCCGCCCGCCGCCGCATTCTGACCATGCAGCAGCACCGCGTGTTGCAGAGACTCGTCATTTGTTCTCTATTTTAGTGGAAAATGACTGGTTGTGATCCAATCAGACTGCCTGTCACTGGGATGTGCGAGTGGGCGAATGAGGAAACGCTCGGAGACCAGCTTCCCCCCTGCTGCACGCATCAATCTCTTCTATCAGATTATGCCCGCTGAAATTAATCCAGAGCGACCATCTGATATGCAGATCAGACAGCTGTACGTAAAAGATGGAGCAGCTGTCTCAAAAGTGGTTAAAAACTCTGCTGAACAAAACGGAGCAGATACCCAGCAGCTTGATTTTTGTGTCAGGAGATCAAATGTTGATTCTGTGTTAGGCCAGGTATCATATAAATGTCAATTCAGGTAATAATAACATTGTGAATATGTTGAAATAGGTCAAGCTGACTGTGGCTGATCAGAGGTGAGCTGCATGTGTGAGGACAGGGCTGCTTTGAAGACGTGTCTGAATACACAGCACCCCCTAGAGGATAATCCAAAGCAGGACCTCCCATTTTTTTGTGCTTGGATGCATGTGAGGCAGATTAAAAAAAAAAAAAAAAGGGAGAATGATCGCATGTGTTCATGTGAGTGTACTGAAGCTAGAACGGGGAAACTTTAAACTCCTGATAATCTGGATTACAGCCCTTTGAGACTGTATTAAACACTGCTGGCCGGGCATTACAAACCCACACCGACAACACAGATCTCTTTGTGTATTAACTAAGATTACATTTTTTCCCAGACTGCCTGCATCCATATTTGGGAGAATGGAAAAGCCTCCATCTTTTGATCTCGGTTGAAACAGATTTCTTCTAAATCCTCAAAAGATAAATAAATACATTTTTAAAATTAACATCTTTCTCAGTTTGATACCCTGAAGTGTCATCAAATATAATCTATTATAATAAAAAATAAAACTCATATATGGTGAGGTGAATGAGTCATTTTCATCCAGTGGGGGCCTTTTGATTGGATTGAGGATTTGAGTATTAAACTGAGATCATCATGTGATCCAGAGTTTTGCAGGGAAATCTGCACAGAAAAAATGTTTTACTAGGAGTCCGGTGACCTCTTCTATGTTCTTTATTTCTATTTTTTCAGACTTGCATAGTTAGTTTTGGCTCAACAATGCATTTATACCATAAGATTACACTCTTCGATTGCTTGTGTTGTAGGATTATTCTACAAAATAGTCTTTTTTAAAACATATGTTTTTATATTGTGCTCATTTTTGTCTCTTTTTCTGCCATGATTCAGTCTTCAGTTCTGTTAGTTCTCATTTTCCGTTGATTTTTTTCTCCTGCCATTAAAAAAAAAAAAAAAAGATAGAAAATATTCATCGTCACTGGTACAACAAAATTTAATAACATGCCAATTAGCCATGAAATAATTACAAATCATATTTTTGAAAGATAAGCAAAATACACTTACAGAAGTCATTTAAAAAATACAAAAAAATCCCTAAATTGAGGAATTCTTTATCGTATTATTTGAAACTTTTTGTCTTCTTATTTTAAAATAGACATTAAATTGTGTCATTTTATTTAATAAATAGGTTTTAGTACCAAAGCTTTTTTAAAAAAAATATTAACAAATATCTATGAAGCAAAATAAAGCTTTATAATAATTTGTAAAGTTTTCTTTGTAAACTTTTTTTTTTTTAATATCCATGTATGGGCTGCACAATGACAAGGTGGTTGCAGGTTGAGCCTGAGATCAAGAAGGCCCTGGTTGAAATCCCAGCTGGGACCTTTCTGTGTGGAGTTTGCACTGAATAAACACAAAATTTAACAGAAATTTTTGTCTACTTTTTATTTTTTTTACATTTGGAAGCATGGCATCACAACTTATTTAAGAAATCTTACAAAGACAAATTCTACGCGTGCTATTGGTAGTTTCTTTCTTTTATAGCAAGAGGACAACATCTTATATTTTTAGTATTTTAACTTGTTTTGAGAACATTTCTTCCAGCGTGCATGCGTGGGTTTTCTCCGGAAATCCGGTTTCCTCCCACAGACCAAAAGCATCTTTCATAGGTTGATTGGTTATTCTAAAGTGTGCATGTGTGTTGGAGTGATCGTGTTCCCTGCGACAGACTGGTGACCAGTCCAGGGTGTATCCCGCCAGTATTCCTGACCCAAAAAAGAAATACATCAAGAAAATGGATACATATACCCTTTTATTTCCTAGTTTTTGTGAGCTATAGTAGATTTGAAGTCAGGTTTGTTTATTTGTTTTATTTTAAAAAATGTATCTTTTGCGTTTGCAGTTTGGGAAGATTTCAGATCAGATGAGTTTTGTTTGAGTAGTTGAGCCATAAGTGCTCCTAACTTTGAGTTCTGACCATGTTCGTGCAGTCAGTCAGTTCCTGAGCTCAGTTCTCACACCTCCTGCAGATTTTCACAAAGCTCCCACTTTTGTTACTTCAAATTCGGTGAGAGACAAAACTCTCTTTGCACTGAAACAATTTCCTTCGTGTTCTCTTTCAATGAATACTTGTAATTTAATAACCGTTTGTCATTGTTCTGTTCTTTTTACTGACTACTCTCCAAACTTTTGAATAATTTCACGAACCTTTTTGTCTCCATTTTTTTTTTTTTTTTTTTTTATTAAGTTTATTCAAACATGTAGTTAATACAATTTAGTTATAAGTTACAGTCACATGTATATGAGCTTATTACACAAATAGGTATGCAAGTCCTGAATTCATGTTTGAAAGGAGGCAGGCAGAAGCATTGCTTATAAACGCCTGCCCCTGAGGTCAGTTTGATAGACAGTTACATAGATCCGATGATTGAACAATGAGACAAAAAATTACATTCATTATTCTATATTTTATCAAATGGATGTACAGTATACTTATGATAGAAACCCTTGTATTTAATCTACTCTTATATATATTCAATACATACTGTTGTGCATAAATCAAGACATTCTGTATTTTGTCCATGTTATACATTTATAATCTTTTTTGAACAGGTATAAATTATTACATTGTTTTTGTTCCAGACTCAGATTATTCCACAGTTTCACTCCACATACAGACACACAGAATTCTCTCCTTTTTGTGCGGATGGTAGGTTGTTTGAACTTTCCTGTACCTCGTAACTTATGGGAAGTATCTCTCAGCAAGAATAGTTTTTGAATATTATAAGGTAATATTTTATGATATGCTTTGTATAATATTTGAACTGTTTGATAATTTATGAGGTCTTCTAATTTGAGTAGTTTTGACTGCATCCGAAAGCTTTTAATAAACACCGGGACTGCTGCCCCCTCTGTTTGGTGTCTGAGAGCTCACATGGTTGAAAATCAAGATTCTGTTTAAAAAAAAGAGATTTGTGACAATTCTGCATGTCTTGTCTATGGATTCATGTCTGTCCCATCCTGAATCCATAGCATTAGCATTGGATCAATCAACCCCCGCCTCCTATCTCTCTACACAGAGGTATAAGTATTGGGTCAGCGGAGTGGGTCATTGATTTTCTGACAGAAATGCAAAGGCTGAGGGCCTATTAGACCAGGTCCAGACAGATCGACAGATGTGCACACTTACGTGCACACGTTTGCCGTGCCACCGCATGCATCCAAATCACTCAAGTGCAAAGTTTGCCACATTCTAACTGTTCAATTGTCCAATCCCTGTGTTTTGCATTTAACCTCTCAGGTAAAAAATAAATAATGTGAGGTGGGGTGGGGGGTGGGGGGTGCGCGCTCTTAAGAGCCAGTTGACAGTGATTGGTCCGAGTCAGTCAGAGTCCATGTTTCTATGGCAACTACAGTCGCCAATCACGAGCGAGCTTTATTGAAGGCCGTAGCCTTTTCACTGAAAGAGGCTCAGGAGAATCTGTCAATCAAACGTACAAGGCAGGCACCACATGCTTTCACTGAGGCATCTGATTGGTCAATTTTTAACTTGAATAACTAATAAAGAAAAAACTGAAAAAAAATTGTTGTCAAGAAGATTATAAGATAAAGGTATCAGCGCAAGAATGTTTATTCTGGCAACTAATAACCGAGTAACAGCTGCTTATTTCTCTATAGAAGTCTATGGGATTTTGGCTTCATTAGGTACTTCCTGTTTGGAACACAAAGGGGGAGGGGTCGAGATATCCAGTGATTCTACTGTCTATGATGGAAACAGTGTCACTGCTATAAAGGTAGCCCAGTTATGGAATATGTGTAAAGTTATACAAGTATGTAAAAAAATTTATTAAAAATATTAAAATTAAAATACAAAAACATTGACTTCATTTATATAGACATTTGACTATAGCTGCCACTGTCTTTTTTAAAATATGATGTATTTTGATGTATGATGTAAAGAAGGTAAAATACTTTTAAGTCTTTTTAACCAATTTTAAGCTGTCAATATCAAAACTGATTACATAGAGAACTAGTTTGCACATTTTATTTTACATTTAAAGTCTGAGCGCTATAATTGTAATTGTTGGATATTCTCCATCCAAAAAAACAATAGCTTGTATTTCCTAATATTTTGTTTAGTTTTTGAGCTGTTCAATTCACAAAAAAAAAACAAATAATAATACAAAAAAACACCATAATTAAGAAGACAACATCTATTTTTAGGTGTGGTCTGATTAAAAAAAAAAAAAAAAAAAAAAAAAAAAAAAAAGATTGTTTTGGTTCAAACTATAACTTCAGAATAAAAATTAGGTAAGTAATCAAAAGATCTACTGGAAATCATAAATGTAATGCTTATAGGTTGCTAGAGTGATTTAAATGTAAATGAGATTTCTATCATGATGGACAATTGGATGTACAATTTGAGGGCTACAAGATACCTCTTCCACTCTGATGCATCCACTTGTGGAAGTTTTCCCTCATCCGAGCTTTCATCAGCTCAGAACTGTACGACTGGATCGTTTCAATATTGGTCACCATCTTTGTTGCACGCTAGTTAAGTTAGAGGGAGAGCATGTAAAGAAAGGCATGATGGGAAGGGTGGAAATTGACAAGTCCACAACTCAAAGGTGATTTTCTAATGAACAACTGTCGCTCTGTAGAAACTATGTCCCAGAAAACGACAGGTTTTCTGATGTTGGCTAATTGGAAGAGGGGGCACTTCAATCAAAATTGGCATTTTTTTTTATTTTCCTCTTAAAATGTTTGAAAAAATGATCAATAAAAAGCATGCTGCATCATTCTTACTCTGCAAACTTCAAACATTTTTCTGGGTCTCTTTCTGAAGGACATTTGGTTGATTGATGGCGGTCCAGGCGTCAGTTAAGAGGCTCCAGCAGGAAAGCTGTTATCATCTGGAGGCCACAAGATTACCTCCAGCAGCTTTCTGCTCAGACTTTTCCTTCCTAAATCTCCATTTGCAAGCTGCTTCCATGATGACATGGACTTGGATTTACAGGTAAGCTGCAAAACTAAACACAACCACAGAACATCTTTATTCTGTCATTGTTAACTTTGTGTCACCCTCACTGTTTTTGTGCCTCATAAAGAAATTAGTTAAGTCAAATTCTCTTTTCATTTCATTTTTTTTAATTTATTTTTAATGTATTTTACACAAACCTGAGCTGTTCAGAGTTCCTTACTATATTCTTTCTTGTCAGAAATGTTCTGATCTGACAGTTTTCTAAGCTTTTCCACATTTTCCCTTTTAATGTGTGTGATCATTTTGTTACAATCATGACAAAAGCAAAAGTGAGATATGTCACAAAAGTAAATTATTTTCTAATGTTCAGTCTGCCGGAAGGATCTCGATTTAAAGTACAGAAATACATAAACTGGACAGATGATCTCTGACATCACTCGTTAGATTCTACACAGTCAAAATGAAGCCTTAAAGGGTGAAGAAAACAATGACCAGCGTTTGTTCTGCTCGCTTCAACAACAAGAAGAATAATGGCAAGTGGGCAGGACAAAGGAAAGTTCTGCTGGCCCGCCCATTAAACAACCCCTTTGTCAATCAACAAAATACGCTCCTAAACCCATATATTTGTGGTTAAATAGAATCAATAAAAATAAATAAAAAATCAACCGTCTCAGATGTGTCATGAATGGTGACAAAAACAGGTCAAAAAGGTTCAAAATCCAGTATTAGAGTTTTAAGTTTGATTGAAAGTAAAAAAATGTCCTAATGTGGGCGTAAAAGTCCAGAAGTCAACTTTGATCTAATTTGACGTTAGTAGATCATTTCTGAATGGTTGGTGCCATATTCTAAATTGACTTGGCTCTGATATAATGTGTTATAATCATCTTACATATTTTATCTCAGGCTGATTCTAGGCAATTAAACATTACCCCTGTAAACAAAGTCCTATTAAAGGTATGCATTTAAAACTCCACTCTGATCATCTTTTGAGCTATTTTCAAAGCATTCCCAGTGGTCTTAATTATGATTACGCCTTTTTTTGACAAAATTCTTTTTAAAATCTTTCTTTTTCTTGGAAAAAATGTCTGCAGAGCAGCAGTAATTTATTTGAAATTCACCTCTGGGATGTGAGCGGTACTTTAAAATCATCCATCTGTTTACAAGTTCTCCCACTATCTTACAGCCCTTCACCGTAACTGTTACAGCCACAATAGCCCTTGTAGGGGGAAGGAGGGTACTTGACGTATTTATCTAAAAGGGGTGTTTACTCAAAAATAGAAGTCACAATTTGTGGTTTAATAATAATAATAATAAAAAAAAAAACCTTTCCTTCTTCCACTCACCGTCTCCAAAAACTAACAAAAAGTCCCAACTTACAACATAACTTGGTTGCAGACAAGATGGCGGCTGATAATAATTAGCCGGAAACCAAAATTGCCAAATATTAGACAGAAGTGGAAATATTGCTAGATTTTAGAGTTGTGGACACTTTTATAGACTTCCTTGATTTTCAGCCACCATCTTGTCTGCAACCAGGTCCCTCTGAGGTTACGGGTGAGTCTCATTAGAAAGAGTATAAAAACATCTATTAGTCATTCTTGATCCATCGATTATGAGCCATAAATTATTCAGAATCGCTTTATTAATTTTAAATAATTGATTATTGAAAAATGTAAATGATATAACGTAAAAGTAACGAGCGGAACTAAACGTGAAGCATTTTTTACAAACACTTAAACATGGCTGACTGTCCATATCTCGTCAACCAAACATAACATCATCATATTTAAGGTTGATGAGGAACATTTTCCCTTTTGATGCGGAGTAAAAAGTAAAAGTTAAACTAGTATATTGATCTCGTCTTTACTTAAAAATGTACTTTAGAGGAGGAAAAGTAAGTATTGGTCTAATGTCTTGTAGGAAAGAGACAATTGTTTCATAATCAAAATTTTCACAACAATAAAGAACATTTTTTATCTTTTTTTTTCTTTATACATGTCCCCCATCATCATAAAAAGGTCACAAGAACATGTTTAAAAGACATAATTTCCATTGGAGTGGGTCTTTAAATGTTCTTATGCCAAAGTTATTGAACTTGTCAGAAAAAAAAAAAAACAATTCTTTGGGTGTCTCTGCTCTGGGAGGCTAAAAAGTTACTTGTCGGTCGCCACTTGATCATCCGAGCCTTAAAAGCTTTATTAATCCACGACAATAACAAATGAAAAACCCGAACAGCAAAACGGAAACTGAAGCCAAGGACCAAAATAAGACAGAGCGCGGGGACAAATGAAGAGACAAGAGGAGACATACGGACGAATGCCATCCAGCAGATGGAGAGCTATGGGGAAATTTGGAAAATACATGAGGCAGTTATCAACCTATTTTGTTCCGTCTACAGGATCGCCCAAGTGTCACTAATGGCAAAGTAGATGCTGGTAAACACATTTCTGTGGCAGCTTGACACAGCTGAAAACAAAATCAAGTTCCCTCTTCACATTTCACCCCTTTTTCCTCTTCATCTCCTGGAAATACTCATTTATTGCAACTCTAGTTTTCTGTCTTCTCTCTACCTGGTTGTTTCTCTTTCTGCTTAATTCTCCATTTCTCAACTTTGAGTCTCCTCTATCTTTATACTTTGTGCTGTAAAGGCGTGAAAAATGGAAAAAGAGAGCCATGTGTTTGGCGAGAGCAAGAAATATTGTTCTCCTGATGTTCCTGCTGAGGCAGTTAAGAGGCTCTCTTTAGGCCACGCCCACACCAGCTCTGCCCATGTGGTTATATGAACACTTGGCAAGCTCCAAACAACCCGTTGGCTGCTTTCTGGCATCATGTCCTGCTACGAGACTGGAAGCATAACGACGCTACCGGATTCCTCACAGAACGCCTTTCAGAGCCGCTGGTGCAGAACAGGAAGTGTACACGAGAGCGAATGAGGATGGATGAATAACCACCGAGAGTCTTTTAGGACACTTCTTCTTTTCTTTTTTTTTTCAGCAATTAACGAGTCGTTTCTTCACAAGCTACATGTGAAATGACTTTGAAGTGAAATCCTGGCATCAAGTGAAATCATGAAAGCCAGTAACAGCCTCTCTGGTGACAAAATCGAGAGACTTATCCGAAATAAAAAAAACTCCCGTTTGATCCCAGTGGGGGAGCATTGCTATTTTGCCTTATAATTACTGTTTTTTGGGGGCAGTTGTTGAGTTGGTTTCATCCGTACTTAAGCTTAGTCTAAGGCTGCCATCAAAAACTGTCGCTAAAGCGTTTCATGGTAGCCTGTAGACCAGCCGTATGATCAACACACAGTTGTCCTTTACATTTACAGACGAAATAACATAAAAACATGTTTTTTGTCAGTGTTGGGAGTAACACAATTTACTACTTTTGCTGTACGGCATTACCTATAGATTTTATTGTAAGATTTTACTAATTACATGTTCAGTAACCTCTGTAGTATAACAGACAATAAATTTTCTTTCAATTATCCAGGTTGTTGGGGCAGCATTCTAAGCAAAAAAGCCCATATTTTTACTCCCCAGCCATTTCCAGTTCCTCCGAAGGAATCCTGAGGAATTCCCAGGCCACCTGAGAGTGTCTACTGCGTGTTCAGGGTCTTCCCCAGGGTCTCCACCCAGAGGGATGTGCCTGAATCATCTCTCCAGGGAGGCCTTCTAACAGCATCCAAAGCAGATCTCTGAACCACCTCAGCTGGCCCCTCTTGGTTTTTGAGGAGCAGCAGCTCTACTCTCCCTCCTGGTGACCGAGCTCCTTACTCTACCTCTAAGGTAGCACACAGCCAACCTGTGGAGGAAACTTATTTTGAATCACAAAATGGCCGCCACCTTTATATGTAGGAGGGGTGTTGGTAACCGCTACCCAGTCTAAAATCAGCTGATCATAAGATAATTCTGGGGACTTTGGAGACTCTCCTATTAGTTTATCATTAACATTCTGATTGATTTTTTTGTATGAAAGTTACTTTTATTTATGTCTGTTGACTGTTTTGCATTAACTTCTTCACTTTGTATTTAATTTCAAAAAGTTATTATTTGAATAAACTATTTTCCTTAGAAATAATTGTCCTAATTCTGTTTGTATGTTTATCAAGTACTAAAGACACATTCAAAGTGAACAGTGAGGTTCATTTCAGATCCATCGCATTAACAAAATATAGATTTGGGAGATGGTGGCTCAGGTGGTAGAGCACGTCGGCCAATGATCGAAGGATAGGCGGTTTGATTCTCGCTCCCGCCAGCCAAAAATGTTGTTGTGTCCTTGGGCAAGAAGACACTTAACCCTACTTACCTCCAGTGTGGCACCACTGGCGTGTGAATGTGTATGAATGTCCCGGTGATGGTCAGAGGGGCCGTAGGCGCGAACTGGCAGCCACGCCTCTGTCAGCCTGCCCCAGGGCAGCTGTGGCTACAGTAGTAGCTTACCATCACCAAGTATGGATGAGGTGTGAATGAATAATGGATATGCACTGTAAGCGCTTTGAGTTCCTTGAAAAGCGCAGATAAATCTAATCCATTATTATTATTATTATATTGGTATCAATATCAGCGATACTGACCAGCATCAGATCGATACCCAGGCCTATCAGTTATCGCGCTGCTGCCTTCCTGTCGCTGGACTGCCACCACGAGACCTTGAAATGTCCCCGTGCGCCCACTGACCGATGTCAACTTCCAAGCCAGCAAGTCCAAGTGGGTATCATATGGTTTAAAAGTGGGCAGAAATGAGGGGCCCAATTGGGTTAGTCCACAGTTTCTGTGTTGGCCCCACCTCTATTTACCCACATTAGCTTAAAAGGCAACTCAGTGGGTAGGCTCACTAAGCTAGCCAGCCTCCCAATGTACCGCTGTAGCGAGCAACACCGTAGCATTTAAACGAGCTCACTGCATCGAACTAGCAAGCTCCGTTGTATTGAGCTAGTGACCCCCACCTCTAGCAAGCTCTGTGTTTCAATCTAACCATTGTGTCAAGCTACCAAGTTCATCTGTAGCGAGCTGGCAAGCGCTACTGTAGCATATTAGCAAGCTTATCTTTAGCGATCTCCGTTGTATCCAGCTAACAAGCTCATCTGTAGCAAGCTCATTTGTAAAAAGCTAGCAAGCTCATCTATAGTAGTCTAGCAATCTCATCTGTAGTGAGCTGGCTAGTTCTGTTGTATTGAGCTAGCGAGCTAATCTGTAGTGAGTTGGCAAGCTCCGCTGTAGAATGCTGGATAGCTCTTCTGTATTAAGCTAGCAAGCTTTTGAATTGAGCTAGTAAGCGTCATTGCATCAAGCTAACAAGCTCATCTGTAGCTATAGCATAGTAGCGAGCTCCACTGTGGCGAGTTAGGGAGCTCGGCTGTTCACTGGGCAGTTCGCTAGCGTACCCACCAAGTCCACGTAAGCTAACAAATTTGGCCTTTCTGGCTGGGATTTAGAGAAAATCATCCGATCCCCATAAAATTTGAACTTATTTTAAAAACTTCTGCATCCAGCTGCTGAACTTGCATTTAGGTCACAGTGCGATGGCATTTGGGGACACGTGACCGTAGTCTTAAACAGAAGTTTGTTAATGTTTTTGGGGAGATTTTCTACATACCTTTTTATATATTAAGGGATTTTTTAAAACCATCTTGACTCAATTACTGAATCATTTCAAAAGACTTTTAATCATCAAATCTGTCTTGAACCCTTTTTGTTCTGCATGCAGAGTTTCCTAGAAAAAAAAAAACAAAGAAGAAGGAAATCTTTACTGGGAATGGTAGCATTACCTGCCAGTTGCCAAGTATCATAAAAAAATATATGAGAATATTACACAGGAAATCAAGTTCCCGAGCCACAGCCGTGCTGCTGTATTACTTCAACAATAAAGTACAGCTGAAGTGCGCTGCTGTTTTGACACTACATTACACCAATGCAGGCAATGTGACACAACCGCTATTAGCTCTGTGTCCAATTTCCCTTCCTTCCCTCTCCTGTCTGCTTCTCACCCTTCTTGCGTTCTGCCATCAGGCGAGGTGTCAGAGGAATGCGCTTAACACTTAGAGTGTGTGTGTGTGTCCATATTTAGTGAGGTGACACTTTGGATCGACCATGCGCTACAACAGGAGCTGACGCTGGTGTGTTGGAGGGGCTGAACGGGTCACTAACTTACTAAGTACTGCTGAGAGAAAGCCAGCAGGGGCCGGCTGATGTTTACAGGAGCCCCTAGAAGCATCTACACTCAGCTGACAGCATGCATGTGCATGTAGGAGCTGATTTGTGTGCGTTCACCTCTTCCTGGACTTTAATTCTTGCGAGGAGCATTAGTAACAGACCAGAACACTCCCATCTGCCGCTGCTTTGTCCTTCCGATCCGTCTCCCAATCCCTCTTTTTTTTTTTTTTTTTTAATTATCCCTAAAGCTTCTCTTCACTTTTTGTTTTTAAGTCGACGGCTCTTCTTTTAGATTTGCTTTGAAGCGTTTTTTCATTTTTATACCTGGAGCTACCTTCCTGTTATTCCCTGCTCTCTTATCATTTGGACCACCTGTTTGTCACGGTGGTTTCCAGCACGCTGCCCTTCCCGGAGATGCTGCCGTCATCTTGAGCAGCTCAAATACATATTTTATTGCGTTGATTTGCACTCGTGTTTAAATATGCGTCTCTCGGCTCCTGTCTCTCACTTCTGTATGCGCGTCTGCCTCGCAGGCGGCGGTAAAAAACTGAAAACAATAAAACGTTATCACAACAGCCACTGAAATTACAGAGATAAGAAATTCATTAGGCGCCAGCTTGCTAATGATGTGCAAAGAGATGAAATTATTGCAAGGACAAAAAAAAGGCTGTGATGAATGAGAGAGGGGCGGTCAGAGGAAAGTTCTCCTGGAAGGTGCACAATGTCCTGACATACTAACGTGCAGAAATGCAAACATAATGTACAGATTCTCGTACAAGTCCACTTGTGTTTGGTGCTTCCATTGTTAAGAGACTCACTCCTATAAAAAATATGTTTTTGGTGTTTCTAATATATTCTTTTAGCATTTTCTTATAATAAAGAGCAGATATAAAGAAAATTAAGATCAAAATTGCATTTGACTATTTCTTTATTTAAATCGTGAATCAAGAGCTCACCGTTTCTCTCCATTCTGATGCATCCACTTGCAGAAAAATAAATCCATATATGACTTTTTCCTTGTGCGAGCTGGCATCTGAATCAAAACTGTACGTCTTGATAGCTTTAAATATTGCTCGCCATTTCTGTTGCATTATAATGTTAGTTTGGGAATGTGAGGGGTAAACAAAGGGATGATGGGAAATGAGTGCCAGCTTACTTTCGAGCCAACACAACTCAGAGGCGGATTTCTGATCAACTTTTATAGAAAGTATGTCCTAGAAAACAACAAGTTTTTATTGTTTTTAGCCTAAAAATGGCTAAATCTGTCAGGAGTCAAGAGTTCTGACTCCCCGTCTGGTCACCGGTGGGAGCAGTCTACGGAATTCTAACTGACCTAAAACCAATCTGACAATCAAGTATTGTTTTGTACCACCTTGCCTGCATTATGAAGCGTTTCATTCTGGACCTGAACTTCTGTTTCTGACGCTGCTTCCTCTGTTTCCTTGCTGCCTGCCCTGACCTTCGCCTGGACTACTCTACTCTCTTCACAGACGATCCTATGGTCATGACTGACCTCTACCTGTATGACCCTGATTTAGCTTTGAGTACACCGAGCTGTGCTTCATTCCTGTCTGAACTAATACACCTGCTGAACGTGGAACCAGTTGTCTGCCCGTTTGTAACACAATCATAATTAAAATACAACTGGAATCACTTTTACAATAAATCTTCAGATAATTGAAGTGGGTCTTAAACTGTCATTGTTTTAGATTTAATTCATTTTACAGTGACACATGTTTAAGAAAAATATACAGTATCTCACAAAAGTGATTACAGCCCTCACTTTTGTTGCCAGTAGTTTGTCTATAGATGCCTCTATTAGGATTTATGTTGCTGTAAAAAATAACTTCACACTCCTATACAAGCGTGACAATGACTACTTTTCATTGTGTGAAATTCATTTTGGCAGTGTTGTCCCATGAAAAAGATATAAATAAATATCTGCAGAAATGTAAGGGATGTACCCACTTTTGTGAGGGACTGTACTTTGGGGATAATTCAAGGAGGTTTTTTAAAACACCTCTTGCTTTGACCTGCAGTTCTCCAAAATGTACTTTTGGTGATACGATTCCTTACAGTAAGGTGTACTGCTGTTTGACGAGGTCGCAGCTTGGCTTTACGCTGCAAAAACCGGTCCCTTAGAGATAAGTTAAACATTCTTACCCCACCAGTGGATTGATTTTCTTTAAATAAGCAAAAAAGGAAAGAAAAATAAAGAAATCTGACTAAGAAGTAAAAAAAAAAAGATTTTCATTATTAGTTTAAGAAAAAAGTCGTAGTCAATAAGATGTGTTTTAATAAACTAAAAGTATTTTACCAATAATAACTTTTCTTGATATTATTTTTCTTCAAGACAGAGAATAATAAAATTTCCTTTAAATTTTATTACTTTAAGATTCAATTTTGAAGTGTAGAAAAGCTACAAAAAAAGGCATCACAAGAATATAAAACTCCCAAAAAAAATAACTTTCCTTAAGGTGGCATTACATTGGCAGTAGGTAGTACGATGGTGTGGGGTTTTATCTCTCTCGATGCAAAGACGTCATATTGAACATAGGCATATTGCTTCCTACGTTCACACCGCTGCCCTCTGCAATGCGCCTCCAAGTCACTTCCAGTGATAAAGTATATGTAAACAAGTGTTTTTGGGCTCACACATTATTACGACCATTTGGGCTCTTCGTACAAAACGCATTGAAAACACGTTGAAAGTTAAACCGGGTCACACAACTTATTTAATCCACAGAAGTGTCAACTGTTTAAATTGATCATGGAGGAGAAATTAATAATTGGCCAGAATTATATAGCACCAAGTCTTTCAGATATTGGAATAGAGGTTTGAAAGAAAAAGCCCGGAGCGAGATTTGAGAGATTTGCACTGATTTGACATTTCAAGCCCCTTCCAACTGTACATGCGCTGGTAAAAGTAAATTTGCATCCCAGAAGTAAATTTATCCTTCAAGGTAGAAAAATTCTATTTAAACAAGATTTTAAAAAAAATAAATAAAAACAAAATACATAAAAAAAAAAGCAAACTTTTAATAAAAGTGTAATCAGACATTGGAGATGAAGAGGATGGAAAAGAAGTCCTGACTTTATTACCATGAAGCCTATGAATGCCTTGTTCGTGCCAGAAGTGACCAACACTACCATACTGGTTGCTTTGGAACAAATAGTTAAAAAAAAAAAAAAAAAAAAAAAAAAAAAAACACAGAGAGCAGTTTCTTATTCAATACATTATAGACAATATCTCACAAACACCAAACAAAAGCTAACAGCAGAACACATCACTTGGCAAGCTCTTCTAAATTTTAAAATGAAACACCATCTTGTGCTTCACGTTTTTTGCTTTTTTCTACAGATTAAAAAAAAAAAAAAAAATGCAGGTCCATCTGTGGTGCATCAGAAACAAACCACCATAATCCCAATGTCAGTGTTTAAAACTCACCCTAAAACACACACATGCACCATCTGGTGCCCGTCCTGCTCTATCTTCTGACTCCGCCTGCCCTGCCTTGGATTATCCTGTCAGTATTTACATCTTTAAATCCGGGCTCTGATGGGGGCCATCTGTAATCTGAAGGTTACATTTCTGCAGCACGAGTGTGTACGTTTACCTGTGTGTTCCTGCTCAGCAGGGGGACATCATGAATGTCTGTGACATCTGTTCAGCGCAGGGCCGACTCTGCAGAACCCAGCATCATCTGCACGGCACAATAATGCAGCCTTAAGAGCACACGTGTTTTATGCGTGTGCACCGCTTATGTTCACGTTTAAAAGTAAAAGATGGGGGTTTTGTTGGCTCCTTTTGTGAATGTTCTCTGTACCACTTATTATTTTAATCATTTCTGAGCCAAAACTTTATTTGCATTTTTCTAAACTGAAACAGAAAAGTTTCCTACTTCAGCAACATCTTTTTTTTTTTTTAATAAAAAGAGTCCTCTGTTTGGATGCACTTTAAAAAAAAGCTCAATTTATCATGATTCTTGAGGAAAATACAGAACCATTTTTGATTTTGAGCAAAGTGCCAAATAGAAAGCGTAAATAAAGCTCTTCTAATCCCTGTTTCGTTCATGGCAGCTGGTTATAGAGCATACATTTTATTTATTTAGTCTAGTTGAAAAAAAAATGTTATTTTAATACATACTTCATAGCTAGGACATAGATAACAAAATCAAAAACCGCTGATATATTTAATTTATTTATCGTTTTATTTATTTTACCAGGAAATCCCATTGAGATTAGATATTTTTCAAGGGAGACCTTGACAGAAAGGAATCAACATAATAAAATATATACAGTTAAAACTAAAAATATACAGTTTTTTTTTATCTGGCAGCAGAAGAAGGAATATTCAACTTTGGGCGTTTCACTCCACTTGGATTCCTAAAGTGGGATTTACGTCAGTATTTTTGTTTTTTTAATAAAAATAATCGGCACATATCTATGATTATTGATACTTGATTCATATTTAGGATTTTCTATTGAAAATAATGTGTATTTTGATTTTTGATACTTTTTTTATGTTGCTGACTTTTCTTATTAAAATGATCTGTACATATTTTCCATTTGTGTTACTTCATTTATTTTAATGATTTTTGTATTGAATACAGATTCTACATTTTTATTATACTTGCTTAGCATCAATGACTTAATTGAAATGTATCTTAATTCATATATTTTTTGTTGATGTTTGATATTTGATTTACATTAATGATTTAAAAATCTGTTTTTCTGAATTTAGATAATAGATCTGCACATGCAGTGACAAAGTCTGAAGTAGTGTTGCATCTACTGACAGTCATGTGATTTACTGTTAAGTGAGGATCCCTGATAACGTGAATCTATTTTGGAAAGATATAAATATCTGATCTTAAGTTATGAACCGGATAATTATAATACATGTAAAGGAAATTGTAAAGTTGAGCCAGGGTGGGATTATATAAATTTGTTTCCTCTCACTCCCTTTCAGGCAATCTATCTTGTAATGTTTAGTCATCCTGTGTTTGACATGTTAATGGATGTAAACTTCTGATGATTGATTTTATTACAAAAGATTTTTTTTGATTGCTTCAAGTAAACTTTTCTAATCTAATCTGAAAACAATATGTAGAAATAAAATGCAATTAAAATGAACAGTATAATAATTAAAAGGTTAATCGTGAGATTAATCATTAATCTAGTTGATGCACTTGCAAAAACAGCTTTAATAAAGAAACACAAAAAATACAATATTCTAAGCATCACCAAACATCAAATTAAATCTATATTATTTAATGAAACCCCACAGAAATGCATAAAAATCAGGGGTTTTTAACCTGAGGCTCAGTAACCACATGCACCTTCAATATGGCTCTTTGGATTTGGAGAAAATGTTTTGGTTTGTTTGTTTTAGTTTATTAAGTGTGGCAATTTAGATATTAAACATGTAAATTGAGAATCATGGTGGACAAAAATGTAATCTACTGTTATTAAAATAAATATAAGTTACAAAGTTCTTACAGTAATTGCATTTATATTTATAGATTTTTCCAAAACATTGGACTAATCTTGTTTATATTGGATAGCAAAAGATAAAAAAAGGATGCAGGCGGAACAAAGTCATAAGGATAGAAAGCGCATGCTGCAGCAGGAAAATCTTCCTTCACACTTTTATTTTGAAAAGAACTTGTATGAGCTGCTTTCTATAGTAAACAAAGTTAAGTTTGTTACGTGTAATATAAACACATTTATAATTAAACTACACCTTTGTAAATATTTAAAAGTGACCTTTTATAAATTAATGACTTGATGGCCACAAAAAAATAAATAAAGTGAATTTACACAAAAATACTTCACATTTTTTTATATTTTAAATCAGGAGTTTGCAACTGTCAGCTCTTAAAGATTTTTTATTGACCAATCCCCAACTGGAGCCACAAAGTCTCACCTCATTCTTTATAATTATACGGCACTGACTTTAATGATAAATTTAAATGAATTTTGTGTAAATATAAAACATAAACAGAAAGAGAAAATAAATCTTTTCCAAAATATGTAACAGTTAAGAACTTTTAACAGTGGTTCACACAATTTTCTTTCAAAATAAAATACATGATGTGTCGCATAGAATCTTCTCAATGCAGTATATGTAGTAGAATAGTGTAATATTAACATTTTATTTCACCGTTTATGGAGCATCTCAGCCATAAATTTGTAAATCAAACAAGCTAAAATTAAATCAGAGCTAAATAAATGAGCCATAATGTATTTTTTAGCTCATAAAGTGCATTTAAAATCTTTAAATTTGTTCAAAAAGAGAAAATCTGCCAATTTAGTTTGACTTTTAATCCATCCTGTCCTGCAAATGTAGTTGAATGAAGCTTAGGTAGTTTACTTACTTGTTTACCTTTGTAATTGGCGTTTATTTTACAGTTACTTTCAAAAGTTATGTTTTATCTTTAACCAGGGGGGCATATTAGAGGGGTACAAGAGCCACCTCAGATTGCAGATTGCAGACCCCTGTTCTAGATTAAAAACTTGCCAACAAATATATTGGATTATATCCTAATACATAGGACTATACAATAAGTTCACACAGGATCTTTTCTATGGCCTTTTAAAGTCCACGTGTCCTCGTCAGCTCAAGTAGGAGTGGAAGTGAGAGCAGAAAGGCGGGAATTTTCACGGAGACTGGATGTACTAAAGATGAACCAAAAAAATGAAAAACGATGGCGAGGAAGCTCAGAGCCATTTCCTGCCTGGCACAGGAAGCGCCCATCTGGAGCCGGGCGCCTTCTGCAAGTCTGTTGTTTTGGTGCGAGTGGTTTTAATGGCCCTTGTTGTCGCTGTTCTCAATACTGTTATTATTTCCGAAGTACTGCGTAGAAGGAAGTGTTTAGAATTTACGGCGTGCCGCGGTTCGCTGGGAAAACGACCAATAAGAACGGAGTAAATCATTTGAACTTGAAGGGTCAATGGGGGGGGGGGGAATGCCAGCAGCTGCCTGTAAAAGACTAAGACTGTGACATCCACCACCCGCCAGAAAAACAGAAGGAGGCCACTCGTCATCGCTGTGACAACCAAAGCGTGGCAAGAGGAGGGAGGAAAGTATTCATCAAAAAATGATGCAGAGATGACTGCACTCATTCACACACACTCTCTCACACACACACTGCCTTCATTTTTCATTCCAGTCATCAAGAGCGACGGTTTCCAAGAGGAAATCTTTAACTGTATTTCATGTTTTCTCCCTCAACAACACGATAATACATTTTGTTCATAATGAAGTGACTGCTACCCCCCGCGGGGACAATGTTCCAAAGACAAACGGAAAGCACAAGAAGAGAGGGGAACAGCAAGTCGAGTGTGAACGAAAAACACCCCAGAGCCAGACACTCTCACGACGACACTGCAGGCAACTGTGTCATATGATTTGCAGGAAATAAACCAAAAAACATTACATATATGTGTAGCCTTTGCAAAATGATTCCGCAAGTATTTTGTATTCACACTTAAAGCTGGAGAATTGGAAGTGTCAACAAAAAAAGACAAATTTGTAGTTTTTCTTCAAATTGAAAGTTAGGAATATTTTAGACTTATTTCTTAAGATTTCTTAAATTTTTAGTTGCCATAATCCATTAAATTCTCTAAAAAAAAAGGTTCAACAGAAATGTCTTCATTTCTAAGGCCTGAACAAAGCTGAGCAAAGGGCTCCACCTGGTGGTTAAATATTTGCACTACAACTTTTTTTTTTTAAGTCACTTCACGAGGCTGCTTTTTTTTTTTTTTTTTTTAAGTTTTTTTGCATTTAATTCAAACGCTATTATCATAATTAATTTCTGAATTTAACCTCTAAAAGCCTTGGATCTACATGCATTGATATCACATTTTGGGTTGTCTTACCACAGTTATTAAAGAACCAATATCATGGAAAATCTACTTTTTTGAGCTTTTAAGTGTATTATGGTGTTACTTCTTCACAGAAAACCACCCCCATGCAGTATCTTTGCTAAACTCATGCACATTTGAATATTCCTCCATCCCTGTTCTGTGAATACCAGCCTCGAGAATGACTGCGTCCACACGTTCATACTTGGGGGGGAACGGCCTGCGTTGCCATCACAGAATAACACACACTTTCTCTACAGAGCTAGCGGTGATCGGCAAAATGCTTTCA
This sequence comes from Oryzias javanicus, assembly GCA_003999625.1. NCBI lineage: Eukaryota > Metazoa > Chordata > Actinopteri > Beloniformes > Adrianichthyidae > Oryzias > Oryzias javanicus. The sequence continues at coordinate 18,756,909 of CM012458.1, read as the reverse complement.
ATTTATATGCAAATCCTTCTTTACAAAAGTTCGGATGTTGCAGACACGGCTCTGTGTTGACGTCATGAAATGTGCGGCACCCAAAGAAGAAAAAGGCGATACATCAAAGATCAAGTCATCTCACTACTGGGAAGGAAAGGAGATTGTGAAAATAACTCATATTTTATAAATAATTTGTTCTTTGTTGTGCCAAAGGGAATTAATTATCATATATGGGTTCACTGTACTCTGAAATAGCATGATACTTATATAGATTGCTAGGATGATACTGAACTGGACCAACAACCACACAAATATGATATGAATTGATTTCTATTAAAACGAGTTGTAGAAAAATACTAGTCTTTTTCCATTAACGTGAAATGTTGTGGATTTTTCTAAAGTGACTTAAATGTTATAAAACTAATACATGTTGATTGTGTTTAGCATTAAGGTACAAAGACTTTCTTATGGGTCATTTTGATCAGTCAATTATAAGCCTTTGAAAAAAAAAGAAATAGTTAAAAGGAAAGACACAATATTTCAACAAGTTTCAGACAGACAGTTGAGAAGTACTTGACATTAATATGATGATGAATTATAAACCTTTAGTGCGAACGAGCAATTTTTTCTGGCCACTGGTCAGTGTCGAAAAAAAGTCTTGATTAATCTTTTAATCACTTTCTTATTGTTCATTTTAATTATATTTATTGTAATTGTATTTTATTTCTATATTAATTGTTTTAACTATTTTCTTTTCTTGCAGTGATGCCTTTTGGCCCAGGTCTCCCTTGGAAAAGAGATGTAGTCTCACTGGGATTTCCTGGTAAAATAACAGGTTATAATTAAAAAGTAGAGCTGGGTTGAAAAAAAAAAAATCAATCGATTTGAATCTATTTAAAAGATCAACAATCGATTTACAAAAGACATAAATCGATTTAGCCCTTAAAGCTAAAGTCTAGCTTGATGCTAACGTTTAATTTCCCGTAGGACGGCTAATGCTAACGTTCAATCGACCTAAAAATACAATACTGAATAAATTAACATCTTTATTTACTCGCAGGCATGAATTTTTCAAACTCTTTTAAGGAAATATTTTTAAAGTAAATATTTGTGGTTTAAAACATTTTTTAAACATTTTTTTTCCTTATACCGTCGTCTTCTTCTTGGATAAGGTGTACTTCTAGAGCGCGATCGCCACCTAGTGGCCGAACTTCCAATCATTACAATGTTAATGATCTGAACATTTTTGTTAGAATTTCTCCTTTAGTGAATCCATGTAACACTGTATACTATTAAAAATCTTCATATTTCACTAATACATTTTACAGTATGTGAACTGTATCAGATTAATATGAATATGTTCAAATTATATATTAGATTATATGTGTATTTCTAAATAAATGTGTATAAAAGAGTAAATTCAAAATTCAATTGAATTAAATAATCAAAAAAAATATAATCGAACCCAGCCCTAGAAAAAAAGGGTATCTATGTTCACTGGTGATTGTCTTTTTGCTGTGAAACAAAAAAAAAAAAAAATACAAATTTATTAAATTAAGATTAAATCTGATGGTTCATTTTGCACAATACATTTTAGATCTAACTCTATGAAGCTGCTTTGGTATCGTGGATTAAACAGAAGGTTTAAAAGACTTTGACCCCTGCAAATAAACAGCCAGTCTTCATAGACATAGTTAAATATGGAAAATGTGTCCACATGAGAACAAACATCTGGGGCAATGTCAGTAAAACTTCTACAAACACCACCCCTCTATGTTGCCGTTATCAGCTGGGAGGAAACTTCAATAATGTCTGTGGTGAGAATCAACAGGCGCCGCTGCAGCCAGTAGTACATCCAGAATAATTTATGAGTGATGAATAATACAAGAATAATGAAGATTAATGACTTTGAGAAGAACACACACTCGTGCATACGCACACCGTTGTGCACACTCAAAACACAGACTCATGAGAACAGATAATTATACAGTATCACAATATATCTTTCTCACCAGGACTGTCAGAGACGTTCTTCCATCCCCTCTGGTGCTCGCAGCTTCATTGAATATTCCACTTAACTGGAGAAAAAGTTCATTGAATCACATTAGAGATGGATTCCAGTGCTGGATAACGTGGAAATTCAGAGAAAAATCTTCAATAAATCCATTTTATTTTCCTGAAATTTTTGGGGTTATTTACACACTTATATTTTATTTTGTTTATTTATTATATTTAGAAAATTCCTGTCTAAACAATGGTTCCAAATCAAATTTAGGTAACTATAGGAGAGAAGACATCAATAAACCAGATGAGTTTTTTTTCCCAAATGTTTTAATATTGTTCTGGTCCTCAACCTGGATAAAACACAAGGCTTTGTCAGGACAGGTGTAAAACTCTGCCGAACCACCTGTGCAAATCAGTGAAAGCTGATTGGCTGTGCTATCCCCTAAACAACAAACAACTTTCTAAGATTAGAAATGAAATAAACCTTCTAAATATACAGTTTTGTGTACAATTTACTGTGATTAAAAAATTGTTTATAAACATTATTAAAAAAAAATATTATTTGCAATTATTAATTGTGATTAATTCCAAATTTGCAATTATTTTGAAAAACTTTTTTAATCTATTCCAGACCCTACAAAATATATAACCCCTTGAAGTCATGTTAGATAATGAAATCTTCCAAAATATTACAATTACTCCTATTACTTATTTCCAAGGTTAACAAAAAGACTTTAAAAAAACCTAATCCTGACAAATTCCAATAAAATACCTCAACTCAAATGCTAATTTTTAACAATAATTGTTGAATTCCAAATCATAACCTCTATGTTCATCCACAGTCCAGCTGGTTGTACTTCATTATTTTGGTAATCCTAGAAAAAGTCCTGAAATTGATGACAGAAAAGATCCACATTCTGATGTCTAAGACTTTAGACTGAAGTTTTTTTACATTATTTTTTTACTATCTGACCTATAAACCAACATAAAAGTCTTGTTTTTAGGTATTCATAATTATTTTTTGAATTTATATTAACTTTAATCTTTGCTCTACACATTTTAAAGCTTTACTCTCCAGAAGATGATTGGGACCATGGAGAAAGGTTAAAAATGGGAAAGGAAAAGTGTGACTTTCATCTAAGAATTCTGACTTTAAACTCAAAATTTTGCATGCCTCTGTTTTTTTCCTTCTTTCTCCATGGCATCAATCCACTTCTGTATTACTCAAAATCAGCACGGTTGAGATTTTTTTTGGGAAGGGGGGGGGGGGGGTCGCATTTAAAAGTGGGACTTATAAATAAGAAAATTCTAATTAAAATCAATCAAAATCAATTTTTTTTTTCATACTTTCAACAATTAATATCGACTTGATTTAAGATTTTTAAAAGCCTGAAATTGCACTTTAATTTTCAGTTCCACTTTAAGGATTTTATTTTAAACTTCAATACATATTGTTAAATGAGACTACCGTTCATTGTCATCATTTTGAAAACAAAAATGACAATTTTTGTCGAGTAAGATTTAGAGATTTTGAGGATTGATCAAAATGAGTCAACTTTTCCTAAGATTTTCAATTTATTTACATGTTCTAAAATGAGTCATTTCCACTTCCAACTTTTGTTTTTATTTTCTTCCGTCATTTTGGTCAAATTAGATTAATAAAAACTTGAAAAAAACAAATCATTAGCTAAGAAATAGCATGCATATATATATATATATATATATATATATAACTTTTAAAGTAATTCCATCAAACAGTTATCTTTTTTTAGCCGTTTTTCTTTTATGAATGCTTGTTTTTAGATTTTGGTTTCATATTATGAGATTTATTGTTAAAGTAAAAGTTACTTGATGCATGGAAAGATCATTTTGGCGCTTTCTATTGATTTTCTTTCATAAGATTGGCGTTATTTTCCTATTTTGGGAATAACTGCAGTTACAGATTTACCTAACTTTTGAAAATGACCTCATTATATCAAACTGGCTAAATCCTCCATGAGGTAAACCATCAGATCCTTTTTTGTTCATGGAGAGAAATCAACTCAAAACAGGCCTCACCTCTCAATCAATTCTTTTACCCACAGCCTCAAATATAGAAGTTACCTTTGTGGGGTATGAGTTGTTAATGTCTTAAATTAGAGCCAACAGGCTGGTTTTTCTGATGGTTTCGACACAGCATGCATGGCAGCAGGTCTGAAGCTACACTTTTCAGCTCAGTTGGGGCGTGACCCGCATATTTTTAAGAATGCGGGAAGTTTGCAGCTTCAATAAAGAAAAAATGTCTCAGAAAAGACATCCTTCTTTGTGACCCTGACGGTGTTTTTTTGTTCACATTGTTAAACCATTTACTAAACAACTGAATTTAATAATACAAAATAAAAAGTCAAATTTTGGCACTGATTCTCCAAATGGAGGACTTAAACAAAAATCATAATTGAAGGTTAAATTTGAACTATTACAATCAGTTTTGCTCTGAATCACATTTCCTACCTCGTTTTTCTTTATCCGGTGTGATGCAGTTGAACTTTTGTGATTTACCACCCCCTCATATTTTGGTTGTGTAGTGCACTTTCAGCTTGTCTTTTGTTTCCAGTAAGTCCTGACGTGTTTTAAGTGGTTTAATAAGCCTCAGCTGTCTCCCTGTCTGCACCCAAACACTTCCTCTAGAGGTCAGCCTCAGACATAAAAAACAGATAAGAGAAAAACAACATAAACGGATGACCGTGCATTATAGTGTAGACAACCTGCTAATTCATCACTGTTAACTTTTATAAGGTCAGGTGTCCTATAATGACTGATTCACTGAACTTTTTTAACCTTTGTGTCTCCACATATAAAGTCTAAACTGATTTGTCACCATAAGATAAACCTAAATGAATTAAGCAAACTAAATATTTACCAAAGGAAAGGAACCCAGACTGCAATTAAACAATGTTTGCTTTAATAAAAGTTATTAGTTTGTCTTTGAACCGTTTGCTGCTGTCGTGTGCATTGGGGTCAACTCAGATCTTCAACTTTAAGAAAAAAGGAAATTGAAAGCGTAGAGAGATCAGCCTACTGTTTTCACACTGTCAAAGTTAAAAAAAAAAAAAAAAACAGTTTCTACAGTTACAGGAAACAAAACTAACACCCCAGTCTGACACTTTGCAGCCAGCTTCAAACTTGACTCATTTATGTTTCAAAACTGACTTGAAGTCCTTGTGAAATGCACCTTGAGAGCAGGAAGAAGTGTTTCAAAAAGTGCTGAAAGTACAACAGATGTGCCCAGTGACTCAGATGAAGATTCACGGTTCATCACAAACTGCTCACCGTGGAGGAATTCCTGAAGATGCTCTAAATGTCAGAATTTCTTTGCAGTGGTTTCAGCTGAGGGGCGGAGCTTCAATGTGTTAATCAAGTCACTTTAATCTGCAGTGAGAACTGAAATGATTTTTAGGAAAATTTTGAAATTATTTTAATTTGCACAACTATCGTATGACATCCAATTAATAAATCATTTCAAATAGATATGTAGCATGTAAATGAAAATGGCAGCAGTAACTTCTAGGAAATTTTTACACATTAACATCATATTTGTGAAATAATTGGTATGCATCTTATTTTTATGTACATTTCTATGATTATTTCTTCATTGATTGCTCCTTCATGGCTCCACTAGTGCAGGCATCTACAGTCTGCGGCTTTAACCTCTCCATCGTGGTTCTCTGGGTGAAGAAAAATAAAAAGTTTCATTTTAAAAATAAATTTAAAGCGTAAAGCAAGTTAGTAGTAACACAAAATGAAAGAAAATTAAGATGTCATTCTGACTGGCTTCCGACTACATTATCCATAATGTTCCAACAATCCATTGAGCAGCTACTATGTAGTTTAACAGAGTTGCACTAAAATAATTTTCACATATTTTTGTGTAAAAAGTTGAGAATTCATCCTTACAGGACACCAGATCACAATTTAGATTTTCTGTTTTTGAACAAATTCAAGATTTTTAGGTGAAAATAAAGTCACTTAATTATCTCTGATAGTTGAAATTTCTGGCTGAGGTGCACCACAAATACTAAAATAAACTGTTTTTTAATCATTTTGGAAATTACACTACACTACAACATTTGCTGCGACATGGTCCGATGTGTTGGCCCCTTGACGCCGATCTATGTAAATACCCATCAAACCACTTCTGTTTCAAACTCGCCTTAATTTAGCTTCTACTTGACAGCAAAAACACAAGTAAATGTCTTTTTTTTCATCGTTGGACAACAGGTGTCAAAGATGTCAGCCATTTGTATCCATTTTGAGAAGTAAAAAAAAAAAGTGTTAATCTATGGAAATGAGATAAATACACGTTAAAAACTTTTGCTTTCAGGCAAAGCTACAAAGGTTTTTGGGGCAATAAACGCGTGTTGAAAGTTAAAGAGCGATATTGTGTATTTAATGCCTGTTTTTGATATAATTTATACTGAAGATTAAACTTAAGACATATTGTTAGGGGGTAGGATTAAAATTCTTTTAACTTCTTCCTACTCCTTTTCAAACTACATATGGAGGTGTCTTATTTTATTTATTATTTATATGCAACTTTTCCTTGTTGTTTTCTTTTTATCATTTACTATGTATTGTTCAAAATAAATAATTAAAGAACTAACTAACTAAAGCGCCAACTGTTTAAACTGTTGGGCAAAAGCTAGAATAGAATAGAATAGAATAGAATAGAATAGAATAGAATAGAATAGAATAGAATAGAAATACTTTATTCATCCCATGCTGGGAAATTTGGGAAATTAAATACAGATTTTGGGGGGTTTCCTATTGAAAACTCATCTTGAAAGAAAAAGCCTGTAGTGAGACTCTCTTTGAACCTACCTCTTCCAACTTTAGGGGCTGCACTCATAAACAGTTTAAAAAAAAGAAGACAAAGAAGCCCCTCCCTGTTTGTCCAGTGTGAACACCATAAGCTAAATATGCGTTCAAGAATGTGGGTTTAGGTAGTTTTTGAATATGCCCTGTGTGTCTGTAGTTTAACCTGACTTGGGGGACCATGGTGCAGTAGGGTGGTCGACCTCTAATAGGAAGATTAGAGGTTTGATTCCTGCATAACTCGCCCATGTGTCAAAGTGTCCTTGGGCAAGATACTGAACATCACATTGCCTAAAGAGGCAGTTTGTGTGTGTGTTTGTGTGTGAGTGCTTTGGGCCATCAATAGAAAGTAGAATAGCACTACACAAGTATACACCACTTACCATGACTTGCAGAAACATCTTTATGCACAATGCAAAAACAGCCCCATAGAAAAAACTCAAAAATTCTTATCCAAATGGCACATTTTCTTAAATTTGAAGAACACTGATCCCCCAGTTTCGTAAGAGAAATGGTCATACTGATAATTATTTTTGTATGAAAAAATTTCCAGTCAATAAATAGTGTTTTCTGGCATTATTTTGCAGTTTTATTATTTTTAGCAAGCCCGACTATAAGACATTTTTTCTTGAAACAAGTCTTTTTACTTCCTCAAGATTCTGTTTTTGCAGTGTAACTGTTTAGGCAAAGCAGAACAGTTGCGATGGCTACTTTTAGCAACGATTCATGTGCAACAGAAGCCACTTCCTCCACCTCAGAACTTCACATCTGTTTGATGTTGCTTTAGAAAAGGGAGCAATGAAAACTTAGATTGTGACTGAGTACAAATGAATGACCCAACGGTTTTTCTTGGAAATTTTTGGAAGATTTTAAAGCATTTTCCTGCGATTTGGCGAGTTAAATCCTTGTTACCTTTGTCTTTCCAGTTGTATATCTCTTTTTTTGCATTTTAATGTTTCACCTTTTCTCTTCTAATTGGGTTAATAACATTCCAAGCCTTAATTTTTATTCTTAAGCCTGTGGTAATGATAGTATCAGCCAACCTCACCACTGTTGCTCCCTTCTTAAAGACATTCCGCTGTCCTTCAGCGTCATCATTACTGTACATGACACAAAAGGAGGCAAAGTCATTTAGGGAGTTTTACATCCTCTGTGGTTCACAGACAATATGATTAATTGAAAGCAGATGCAAAAAAATCTCTAAAACTTGGTATCTTGGACAAAAATTGTATCTGTTGACCAAAGATGTTGGTACTGGAAATGGTGAAAAGTTGCCAAGACAGGATGGATGACCATATTTGGAAAGCGTAAATGAGAGTAGGTGTATAAAGCACTGAGATGACTCTGAAGGTTTTTGTGTGGTCACGGAAAGGAGGTAGATGGACTAGAAATAAAGTAGAAAAAAAACATTTCACATAAAACTGCCCTGACAGGAAGCAGAATAGGAGCAGCGCAGGCTGATGACAAAAACAAAGATCTGGCAACCCCAAATAGAAGAACATAAACAAGCATGGAGCTGAGCACAATGAAAACAGCTTCACAGACTCCGACATCAGCGATTATAACATAAACAAAGCACATAATGTCTGACGTTTTTGGGTTGAATTTGTCACCCTGGCAGCTCAAGTGTTTTTGTCTCAGGTCAGGTCAGGTTAGCTTCAGTTACTAACATCAATGCAGTCACGCTCCAGCATCAACGTCTGAAACTGAAAACTTATTTCAATCACAAATGAGTCAGGTAAACTGTTCTGCTTGCATGTTTCTAACTAACAAATCTTATAATGTAATATAATACGGAAAGAAATCGATTTGGCGAAATATCTCGATATTTTGTTTGGCGATTCTTGTATCGATTTAAAATGCTAAAAATACAATACTTAATTAAATTTTATGAGCACCCTTCAACTTATTTTTGATTCCCCCCCTTATTTTCTTCAAGATGAATTTTCTTGGGTAAAAGCAACTTGTATGTTGCAGTTCTTAATGTTGTGATCATTAAATAAAATTTGTTCTACCATTTTATTACAATGAATGATGTATAAATATTCAGGTTTTTTTCTAAGTCATACCCTCAAAAAAGTGAGAAATCGTTCTGGTACAGTCCTGGGATATATCGTGATGCGTATTGTATCATGAGACACATATCGGGATACATATCATATCGTCAGACTCTTGCTAATACACACCCCTAAAAAAAAAAAAAAAGTATTTTTTCTTCTCTTTTTTTTATATTTGTTATTGCCTGAGGGCTCTATTTCTGCACATTTCGCTAAAGACGCACTATGGCCCAGCCCTGGGCTGCAAGGCGCCCTAGCTGAAAAACTAATTTGGCGCCCCCTGCATGATCTTGTATTTGAAGGTTCCAGCTGGGGCTCGAACTAATTTTGTTTAAAAGCAAACATGCTACCTTACTGCACTACCAACCTGTCAATACTTGAGAAAAGAGCATGGAGGACTTTATTTTTTACAAAAAATGTGTCAAACTGTCAAACAAAAAAAAAGAAGAAAAAAAAGTATATATAGCCATTGTGATTTGGTGCCCCCTCCAGCAGATTGCACCCTTGGCGGCCGCCTAGGTCGCCTGTGGCCATGGTCGACCCTGGACACACTCTAATTATCTATTGAGCTCTTTTGTGTTTTTTTTAAATTGTGATGATGCCACTTTCATCAAAAAATCAAGAGACCTGTGTTGTTGTGGGCAAGACCGTTGGTGCGGAGCAACTCCACCACCCCTTCCCATCACCTATAACTGAGCTGTTTACTGTCACAAATACAATATTTTGTTCCAGATGCAAAACAAGTTGTATAAAGAAGTACTCAGAAAAGCAGTTTGAGACTCAATTTTCTTTATTCATAATAACAATAATGATAAATTGTATTTATATAGCTCCTTTCAAGATAACAATCACAAAAAGCTTCACAGTAAAACAGAATTTAAAAACAGAATTATGAAACATCAATTTGAAAACATAAAATTAAAAAAACATATATATATATATATATATATATATATATATATATATATATAATATATTATATATATATTATAATATATAATATATATATATGTTTTTAGCTACTTTTTAAGATTAAAAACTGAGTCAACAGATCTGAGGCTGAGAGGAAGTGGGTCCCAGAGGCATGGAGCCACTTTTACTGTCATGTTCTCCATCATGAAGTACAGAAAACATGTTTAAAAACACCAAAAACATGATTTTCATCCAAATGGGTCTTTTAAAAGAACTTCAGAAACAGGTATTGAAACTGTGAACTCTTGTTTTTCCATCCTTCAATTAGAACCAATGGGAAATCAATAAATAAATGATGTTGTTTGTTCATAAAAAAGGAACTCAAAGCTTCCTTTATACTAATTATCTTCTATTTTTACTTCCTCCAGTCTCAACTGGATTTAAAACACAAAGTGATTTTGTACTTGTTAGACTGATATAACTGGAGTGGTGGTTTAAACACAGCGCAGACAAGATGCTTCTTCGCATTTTTTTCATCTTTTTACTTTTCTGGAGCTCAAGTAAGTGGCAATGCAGACTAGAATGAAGTCCATTTTTGGGTTAAAAATGAAATTGTTTTCTTTTTCAGTCAAGTCCCAGGAAAACGCAACAGAGACCCCTCAGACCACAGACACACCGACAACAGCAAAAGGTAACGCAGCTATGGTATTTTTCATCAACTAACTTCATTGAGACCAGTGTGCTTTACAACCTATAGGATGCTCTTATTCTGAGATTTCTTGGTATTCTCTATAAGTCAGCCATCACACAAACCTATACAAGATGGATGGTTGTTTTGAGACGCTATTTTAGATATATTTTTTAGAAATTTTTTAGGAAGCCTCGAATAAACAGAATTTCTTTAAATCACAACTCTTTATTCAACAGTTTTAGCCAATTTTTGATATTATTTTTAAAAGAAATGAAACTAAAGAAGGTAGTATCCAGATCCCAAAAAAGAGGAAAAACTTGTGACTAATTTTATGGATGTAAACTATTGATTTATGTCATTTGTTTGCAAGTTTATGCACATAAACCTTTTTCAGAGATAGATGTTGATTATGCAAACTTGAACGATTAGTGAGCTCTAAGTATAAATATGAAAAAAATAGTTGAAAGCTGCTCTGTGACTGACTGGAAAATACTTCAGATCTTGTCTTTAAACTAAATATGCAGATATTACAGAAACCTTTAATGCATTTGCCTTATAAACAAAAACATACTAACATCTAAACTCTGATGCACCACCACCCTCTGCAATGCCTGTTCTCAATATAAAGTCTGTGCAAACTCATGTACAGTAGCCTATATGCTTATTTTGTAATTACTTGATAAAAACTTGAGTGTTCACACAGATTTTTAAGACTGTTCTCGAGCTCTATATGTAAAAATGCAATCAAAGTCGAACTTTGGATAGTCAGAAACCCGAATTTGGTAGCATCCTTTTTAATTCACAGAAGTGCCAATTGTTTGAAAATTGTGACATAAAAACCCTGGAGCGAGATTCAGTATTTTTTTCACCAAGCCTCTCTCAAGTGTGAGAACATGGGTTGGTATCGGGTGGTGACAGTACAGTGTGAACAGTTCAGTGCGCTCTTGAACACGCAACACATGCTGGATGTGAACGTAGCATAAGAGCCATGCAATATTGGTCCAATAAACTCAATCTAATAACGTGCATATGTGCTTAAAGACTTGCGTTTTCTTCATCTCTTCTCTCCTGTCATCAGCCTCCACTACCATAGAAATACAACCTGGTGTTCAGCTGTTGGCCTCACCAGACTACCCAGTTTCAGAAGGTCAGAGAGTGCACCTGCAGTGCAAACTTCTCAGTGTTTCATCGGTCAGCGTCGACTGGTCTTGGCAATTCCTGAAAGGTGAGACGTGGAAAGAGGTCGACAGTGATGGGGAGCTCACACTTACTAAACCGGAACAAAGTGGCGTGTACCGCTGCCGGGCCAAGATTGGATCCAACTGGAGCCAAAACCACACGGTGTCCATCGTTGCCATAAAAGCATCAAGTAGGTACAAAACCAACAAATTTGTTTTGTTTTCGAGGATTATATATGTTTGATGACTACTTTGGCCAATGATCTGAAATTATGTTACTGATGAAGACAATTTGTTTTCTTCTATAACACCACAACTGTGGCAAAGTCAGTCATTTTCAATCTTAAACTGGGTTCAAAGAATCAGAGAAGCAACAGCAACTGTAGGTCGGAGTAGAATAAAGTTCTCATTTTCTAGAATGCATACACTTTGTACTGAATGGAGTTAAAGTATTTGTGCGTTTCAAGTAGAACTCATGTGACTGAGGTCAGATTTGAGTTATTAAGTGGAAAAAAATGTTGATCTCTTACTTTTAGCAGGGGTTTAGTTTAAACAGTTGTTTTCTTGGTGTGACAAATCAAAAAACACACAGCGAGAAGGTTCGGGTTCAAATCCTTGCCGGGTCCTTTCTGTGTTCTCCTCATGCATGCATGGGTTTTCTCTGGGCTTACCAGCTTCCTCCCACAGTCCAAAAGCATCCTTTATTGTTTAATTGCTTACCTATAAATTGCACATAGTTGTGCATATGAGTGTGAAGCTATGAGACACTGTACATGGGAAGTACGTTCAAGAAGATGCTAAATTGGTTTTCCTGAATGTGCATTTAGCCTGTGGTATTCATACTGGACAAGCAGGGAGGGGCTTCTTCTTCTTTTTCTTTAACAACAGTTTAGCGCTTGTCTATTCTACAGTTGGAAGAGATTTGGTGTGAAATGCCAAAAGCTGTGCAAATCTAAAAAATGTTGTTATGGGGTGCAGGTTAAACATGGGGGAGGGTGTGTCCAGGGTGTTGTGAGAGTTTGGGAGGTCATATTCAGTAAGCAACAATTATGTGACGCTTTTATACTTTTTTTGCCAGTGATTTTATCATTTAAATTTAGTGAAAAATTAATGTTTTTATTTTGAAGCCGGTAACTTCTGTTTAGAGACGGGAAATGTTTCGTTTTTAATGCAATGTTCCACTTGTGAATTCAGAATAAATTAGTGAACAGAGCCAGACGGTTTTTTTTATGGACGAATAAAACAGTTTCTTGTCATCATAAGGTTTACTTGAGCACAGGATTAAAATGAATGAATCAAGAAAAATTCAGTGAAGATGAAAGTTTAATAAAGAAGACTCCACACATCCCTCCAAGACCCTAAGATGCTTATAAAACCATGCCTTGATTTAAGCTTAAAAGATCAATAATTGACTCATGAAAATATAGCTTTATTTATCCCATCTAGTTAAGGTCCGCAAGCTTGATGCTCACATTTAATGGAATTTCACATAGGACATGAATTCAATTGTTTCCATAGGCATGAATTTTCCAAACTGTTTTAAGGAAACATTTTTTAAAGTAATCATTTGTGGTCTAAAACACTGTTTTTTTACTTTGCTTATTCTTCTTGAAAAAAGTGTACTGCGATAGCGCAATCGCCACCTAGTGGCCAAACTAAAACACCCTCCAGGAGAAGCAGAACAATGTTCATAATGTAAATGATCTGAACATTTTTCTTGGAGCTTCTCCTTTTGCGAAACCATGTAACACTGTATGCTAATAACAATCTCATCATTTCACTACTACATTTTACAGTATGTGAACTGTTTCAGATTAATATAAATATATTCAAAACATATATAGATATTAACATATTTCTAAACAAATGTGTCTAAATATGCAAACAGTGTAAACTCAAAATGGAATTGAATCAAATTGAATTGACAGGATTGAAAGAATTGAAAAAAAAATCAGAATCGAATCGTTCCATGCTCTGGTGGATCAAATCAAATAGTTTCTGCAAATCATTATCGATATCCAGCCCTAATATTTCCAGCCATGCACAAACCGCTATTCATTTCTCCTCAATTATCAATTTTCTGACAGTTGGTACTTCAATGATTTAAAAGGGAAGCCGTCCATATGCCACTACCAAATCTCAGTCCCTGATTGGTTCACAAGCAGTTGATGTATGTAGAACCCCAAAACTGTCTTAGAATGTGTGTAGTGAGAACATAAGCCCGAATCATGCGTTTACATTGACTTTTCATCCACTTAAACGTGCATTTACGTTCATTCCTCTGGCATGTGAACGCAATTTCATTGGGTGTGTTATGCCGTGTTGACACCGAACTTGTACCGATTTGCACGGCAGAGGCAGCCAGTTTCAATGTTACATCAATGGCACAGACATGAAATGAGGCGATCTGAAATCCTGCTGCGCGATTTGAGTGACCAAGGCGTAAACTTTCATCTCTCAGATATTTCGCCAGAGAGGAAATATCTCTATTTTGGCAGGTCAAATCTGCCAGCTCAGCTTTGGGCACATGACGTTTTCAGTGACTCAATCAGTGGGTAGAACACCAGTTCAAAGTTTTCCCCTCTCAGGTTAATGCAAAGCAGTGAGCTTTCAAACTCAGTCACAGAAATACTGGAGTGAGAGTGAACTAGCTCCTGGAATCTCAGAATGATCGCATAAACCCAGACATGTAGACGTGTAGCCGATGTTTTTGTAGAACTCTTCACAATAGTAGATAGACCTGATCTCTCAACATCATCCATGTCTTCAATACATTCTAAGTAAGATATCCACAGACACAGCTCCATGTAGCAAACATGCTAAAAACATTAGCTAGTGGCTCCTCCCACACGCAGCCGTGGCATCAAGCTCAGGCGAGCATCGAATTTGCCATGCGGCGATAGAGGGTCGTTCCACGCAAATTTGCCACCCAAATCGAATTTGGTGTGAAAATAGCACAAGTGTGTAGCTTTAGTTAGTGTGTAGCAACAGAATGGCAACCTGTTCAGGGTTTACTACACCCTTACATTGGAATTCTGCTAGCTTTTTGGACTATTTTGACATACTAAATAGCCTAAAAAGGCTATTTTGTAGTTTAGGTATTATTTCAGCAACATGCTGTTTTGGCTAATTTAGACTTTTTTTTTTCTAAGTTTTTAGGCTATTTTGGAGTTAGGCTAATATTTACATGCTAGCTCTTTTGGCTGAGTTGTTTTTTTGTTTTTCATTTTCATAGGATATTTTGAAGTCTAGCTATTTTTTTCAACTACATGCTAGCCGTGTTAGCTAACCTACATTCTGTTTGTTTGTTTTTTAATTTGGCATTTAGCTAATATTTTAGCTGGCTATCGGCTTCTGCGTTTTAAGCTATTAGCTCCAGTGATTGCAGCTATCAACTTCAGAGTTTTTAGCTATCAATTTCAGCATCTTCAGTTATCAGCATTAGCATCCTCAGCGACCAAATTCAGCCTACAGCATTTACACTAGTGTTTTCGCAGGTAATGTTCTAATCTAGTTTATAATTATGTTAAAAAGTTACTGTTTTTAAAATGCAGTTTTAAAGTGTTCATTTGTAATTTTTGGCCCACAAGCTAAGGTGTATTTTGGGTTTTGGCCCCTTCCCCAATTGAGTTTGACACCCCTGCAATAGATATAAATAGATTTTTGTCGAAACTGAGATATTTTCAAATTCTTTTATTCCTTTTCTAAACCTCTTTTGTCCCTTTTGGGGGTCACAAGCCTGCCCTTATCCGGCCACTTCTGGACATGTCGTCAGTCAGTTTCAGGGCCACAATCACACACCCATGCACACTCTCATTCACACCTAGGGGTAATTTAGAGTAATTAATTAAGCTATGACACATATTTTTGGACGATGGGGGGAAGCTGTAGTACCCCGAGAAAACCCACGCATGCACAGGGAGAACATGGAAACTCCACACAGAAAGGTCCTCCATTGATAATTCTGTTTCAGCTCCCTCAGCCAGGACTCGAACCTTCTTGGTGTGAGGCAAGAATGCTAACCACTGCGTCACCGTGCAGCCCTGTATTTGTATATTAAAAGATGTAAATCCATTTAATCTGAAAAAGTTTTGTCTTCTCCTGCCTGATTATCAACAACTTTCAAAAGTCGGGGAGAGTCTAGGAATTGCTGCCTTCGTCCTCTCTCTTCTGGTATTAATAACCATCGCTGTTGGTCTTCTGCTGGTGGTTTGGCAAAGAATCGGAATTCCCAAAACTCCCCCCAGTCCTGCAGTGAAAGGTAGATAACCAGTACAGGTAAACATCCTTTAGAATAACCTTTGAGTGATTTTTCCTTTTCTTTTTCCAGTAGATGATCCTGGACCTAAAGTTGTATCAAAGTAAGTCTTGATGAAAAAAAAAAAAAATCATCCACATTTTTATTTATTTTTTTTTTTTTGTTATTTTTTAATGTTTTGGTCTAATTCTGGGTATTCTGATCATCAGGGAAGAGTTTCCTACAGATGAAAGTGATGGAGACTACATGAACTACACAAGCAAAAACAGCACCTACACAGATCTGGACCCTTCCAGTATGTGTGCAGATAATGAGTACTCAACTGTGTAATAAACGCTGAGTTGACTAAAGGTGGAAATGAAAGCACAAGAGAAAAAAAAAATTTCCATGAATGTTTCTGTTTGAATCACTTTTTGTAGATTTAATCTACTTTCACACTTCATTCGTGGTATGAATAAGTCACTCTCCCACATTTGGGTCGATGAATGAAATCGACACCCTACCTTTCCTGTTTTCTTAGGTCAAAATGTTCCATACCCATCAATATTAAACACCAACGAAACCACTTCTTATGTACAGTGTCATAAAAACCGAAGCGAGATTAAACGAAAAGAAAAGTAATAAAACAAAGGAGGAGCTTTTTACAGCTGTGACACAAATGATTAACACTGCATGAGTCATGGATGAGGTAGAATGTAATTCATGAAACTTTTGTTTCCCCGATGTCCCAAATCAGAAAAAATACATTTATGTGTTTTAGCTGTATGTTTTTAGAAACTTATTTCAGTAGGCCTTTATCATATCAGTGTGAGAACATTTCCTTTTATCTACCGTCCTCATTTTAGGAAGCTTTTTGAGAGTTTTCCGTCCATCTGCTCTCAAAACTTCTGCTTTCTGTTTTAAACAGGAAGTGCAGAAATGGTGCAATACGCAGCCCATCTCGACAAAGTTCAGTCCACGACAGTCATAAGGGAGTGGTTGATAGCAGTGTTGCCTCACAGCTAAAAAGTTCCAGTATTTCTGTAAAGTACTGTGCATCTTTTCTCAATTACTGCATGCAGAGTCTCTGTTTCTTGTAGCATTGTAGATGACTGGGTTTTATGCTGGCACGAAAAGCTGAATGTAACCACACATGACAGCATGCTCTAAAAAAGTCACGCTACAGCTCACTACAGGCAACCTTTTAAGGAAGTTTTTTAAAGTTTTAGTCGAAAAATAATACACAAAATCAAAGTCGTGGTTGAAAAAATATAATTGCAAAATGTTTTTGTCATGTAAAAATTAAGGTACAAATCTGTCAAAAATAGTTTTTAAAAATACACAAAATTTCTCATTTTTTATTCCATCAGTTTAAAACAAGAGTAAAAACAGGAAAAATTTGTGAAAATATATCAATATCAGAAATACATTTCTCGGTTTTAAATTATTTACAGTAAACGCAGCTTTGAGAAGAGAAATTAAAGGTGCAAAAGGGATAAAAACAAAGTGGAGAAAAAAGTTTGAGAAGAGAATTATTCCAGTATACACTTTGAGATTAGGAAATACCTGAAGTTATAAAATACTATCCATTGAGCCTGTTGAATCCCTGTCAGGGTCACAGGGTTGCTGGAGCCTGTCCCAGCTAGCTACTGTTGGGTAAACAGGACGTTTTGAAACATACACCTCTCAACAACATTCTGTGGTGTAAAAGTTAAACTGGTTCTATAAAATAGACAAATTAGCTGTAAGTACCTTCATATTGCAAAATATTGATACATTTGGTATTTTTAGCAGCAAACACATAAAAGTTCATATGACTACATGCATCTAGTAGCCCTGTGGCATAAGATGACGCATGACAAAGGTTTTTTTCTTTTTTTACAATTTAAGATGTTTTTTTTTATTACAAAATAAATATGTGATCACAGTAAGTTCTGATACTGAGCACAGCTCAAAACACGAATTCATAACAGTAAAAGGTTACAGACTGCAAACCCTTGTTTCCGGTCTGGTCCGGTCCAGTACGGTAAGGAGTGGTACGGTACGGTTCAGTCAATTCTGGCGAGCGCTTTAACTCAATTAAGCCTCTGTTCTACTGAGTGGTTTGTTTTCACGGCACAAGCGTGGTATCAACCGCTAGCATGCCGCTAGATCACCCTGTATCTCAAAGTTGCCATGGATGGCAAGAAATATTTGTGGTGATAAAAGTTCCACCACAGATCGGGCCTTCCTGTTGTTTGCAGGCATTTTCAATATAGACTCGTGACCAAAATATTTCACAGGAAAACGCGAAAACCTGAATGCTTACAAACGTTGGAAACGTTAGCTTGAAGGGTCACCAAACAGGGAAGTTGAAGGCTGACTCCACCCACAGCTGAAATCCAGTCAGAGGGGTGGGGCTTGGTGTCTGGACTGTTATCATTACTGTAGCTGCAGATCATGACGTAAAACTTCTGAAACTTGCATGGTTTGACCAATCACAAAATTCAACTGTAATACCTCGATTCAACCCTTAGGGGGCAGCACACAGATGGTTTTTGACTATATTTTCAAGAATTAAACAATTTTATTTTAATTTATTGAAAATATGGCAGTGGCCAACAAACAGCACCTTTGAACCCCATTTATAGAGGTCAAAAGCCAAAAAAAGTTGACTTCCGGTTTGGTTACCCTTTAAGTGGGCACTATATTAGCACTTTCTAATGCCAATCAACAGGGGGCTACAGCAGCTCCACCCCAACCATTCAACTTTTCAGTAGACCTACAATCAACAGGGGCCCTAATGCCTCGTTTCCACTGACCACTGATAATTATAATCCGGAGCAGGTGCTTATTATGGATGAAGCCGAACAGTCTATTGTTCTGAATTAAAAAGCGAAACAACTCTTTATGTTGAAAAAACTCCAATGTTCTCCAATAAATGTTTTACAAAGCATGATGAGTATGGATTGGTAATGGACATTCTTCGGCCGAGGGGTTGGGTGAAGAAAGGGTTTATGAGTGTGTCTCTGGTACCCTTACAGGAAATACTGGATGTAAAACATTTATTATTCTTTGCAAGAATATTTTGGTGGGTGAAGAAGAATACAGACAAAAAGAGGTCAACAGTTTCTGTTTGGATCTTGAGTCGGGAAAAGCGCTGTGTTTTTCCACACATCAATGGGTTACATTGTGTGACGACAGAAGCTCCGCCCTCATGGGTCCACTCTCTTTTCTATGGACCTATAACCAACGGGAAACCAGAATTGGTATCAGTCAGTTCTGCTTAATGCGTCCATTTTGTTATAGAAACTCCCAAAAGTCCAGCCCGGCCTGGTCAAGTCTGGTATGGGCCGGCATAGAAGGTATGGGTCGTTACTGATAAATGGATCCATTTTACAATTGAAATGCTGCAAATACCTTACCGTACTGGACTGCTCTGTGCAAATGAGGCTCAAAAACATTTGCTTGCAGTTCAATATCGGACGTCTATTTTTGCAATAAATTACAGCATGCAACTGGTTTTTCCAGAGATAGCATAAGAACCTGTACAGAAATAATTATTTTCGTACATAGACTTCCATCACGATTGGTTAGGTTGTGCCTCATTGGGCTGCTGTTGAATGCTCTGCTGTCTCTGGCTCTCCATAGACATCTGGGTGTTGAGTGTATTGGCGCAACCGTCTCCTTTTATGAACTTCTTCAGGTGCGCCATGATGAACCTCCTGAACTTCCTCGTGGCAAAGTAGTAAACCACAGGATCCAAAATGCAGTTGAGACCCATTAGAACCAGGGTGATCTGATGGGCGTCGTTTAGAGTTTGGCGGGTGCTTTGGCCCCAGTCCACGTGACCCCATCCTTCTGAAATCATCAGTACCGCCAGGACCCAGGGCGCTTGGATTACATGGTGAGGCAGGAAGCACAGAACAAACACACCCACCACCGCCAGCAGCATCTGCAAGGCGCGTTGTTTCACCCCTGTTGGCTTGTTCCTCGAGGACGACAGGGTCCTGTGGGAATTTCTGGAAATTAATGTTTCGGATCGCAACGTTGACTGAGGGGCCTTTTGAGAGAGTAAGGCTAGAGCGATGAGGAGGTTACACACCACGACAAGGAAGAAAACAACGAAAAACAGCCCGATGATTAAAAAATGAGTGACGGCGACCTTTCGCTTTTCTGCGTCCGTTTCCTCGTGGTAGCCCTCAAAGCATCGCGTCAGGTTGTCTGAATCGGTGTGCGTCCCCTCCGACGTCAGGTGCGGAATGGCCATGGACACCGTGCAGAGCCAGATCAGGAGGCACACGATGATCCCGCGGCGCCGGTTATTGGAAGCCGCCGCGTTCAGCGGCCGCGTCACCGCCCAGTATCTGTTCAGACTGATGGCTCCCAGGAAGAGGATGGTGCCATAGGTGTTAATAAAAAAGAACGAGCCCGTCAGCCGACACAGAAAGTCTTTGTAGATCCAGTGGCCTCCGCGGTTGTAGTAACCAACCCAAAAGGGAAGGGCGCACACGAAAAGTAGATCCGCGATGGTCAGGTTGGTCATGTAGATGCGGATCTCTCCCATGCCCTTTGCCTCACGCAGACATCGCAGGACGAACAGGACGTACACATTAGCGAAGAAGCCCACCACAAAGAAGATGCTGTAAGTGACGGAGAACAGCGTGTAGCGAAAGTCTGAGTCCAAGAAGGAGGAAGTGTTGGTTGTAGGGGGTTCCGTCACAACTTGTTGAGTGGTTCCCAGCATTTCTGTAAGAAGGTGAAACAATTAAGACTAAGTTTATTTAAGAATTGAATCAATAAAGCTCTATTTATAAAAAGTGCTTTTCATGCAACACAGCTCAAAGCGCTTTACAATTAATCCAACACAATCCATTCACACCCCATGACTTCACACCCAGTTAATACAGGCGTGAAAACAGGACCGTAAACATAAAAAACAGAAGTCATGGCTTTAACCTGAGAAAACCTCTGAGTTTTTTTTTGTGTTCTCCAGATAAGGGATGTACAAATGAACAGTTTGCGAGGAAGGAAATGTCTTAAGTAAAGCCAAATTACAAACCAGGAAACGACTTGTTTGCGAGCATTTGTTCCTGCAAAACTATGGGCATGCCAACAAATTTACATCCATTTTCAGAACCGGCTGAATCTGTCAGTCATGGGGTTGCTGGAGCCTATCCAGCTGCTGTACTGTTGGGCAAAGGCAAGGGTACACCCTGACCAGATCACCAGTCTGCTACTGCACACTCAGCCCAGCCTAAATGTGTTCCAAATACTTTACTTCTTCTTTAACTTTAAGGTAGTTTGATATAAATATGTTAAATAATCAAATATTTGTATTTATTCCTAATTTATTATTGGTCCTTAGTTTTATCTTTGTTTTACCTTTAATGCCTAACTAAAGAAAAAAATGTTATTGTAATTAATGTAACGATTAATGTTTTGCTATTATATTTAATATGACGCATGGGAGTTGTACATCTTGTACATGGACATCTTGGAATGAAAAACAGCATTACAACATTAAAAATGTTAATTTTACCTATACCTGTTTTTTCTTTCTGTATAAATAATATTTTATTCCTGTTATCAAAATACTTTTGTTGTTTACTAGCTCCCTCCTTGATGTCTGAGTGTTTCTCAATGCATTAAAATACTACTTATTTTTCAAGTTTCTAAAGCCGAGTTACAGACATTCACAGAATTACGAAAAAAAATCCCTTTCTCACAAAAACTATATCCAAATTTGGTAGAATTTTATCAAAGCAAAAAGGAAGCAAATACAGTATCTCACAGAAGTGAGTATATCCCTCAATTTTACTATCAGGTTTTTGGCGATTTATTTTGTCTATTATGATTTATTTTGAAGAAAAAACAACTTTACACTGTTATACAAGATGGACGCTGACTACTTTTCATTTAGTCAAAAATTCATTTTGGCAGTGTTGTACCATGAAAAAGGTATAAATAAATATCTGCAAAAATGTGAGGGGTGTACTCACTTTTGTGAGATACTGTAGGCTTGTTCAGTCACAAAATGTAACTCCTTGACGCCCACCGATGCATCGTACCACTATGGCTCCAAAATTACTTTAATTTACCATCTACAAAGCTTATTTTGTTATAGCAGGAAGTAAATTAATTTATCTTATTCCTTCAGTTGGTGTCCAAATATCCTCCAGATCACTTTTATCAAACCACTTTGCATGTGCCTTATGTAAAATAGAATACGTTACAGCAAAAAATGCTTACGGTAAGTAAAACATTTCAGCTTATCAAAATAGTGGAAAGAACTACTTAAATATGATTATTTCCAAAGTAAAATCCTGACATGTCTGTTGGATGTTTTCCAAATTTTAGAATCATCACTGAAAGAAGAAAACATTAAAATGTGCAGAATATGTAGATAAAAAAAAATTAAAAAAATAGGCAAATTGGCAGCTGATATGAAGCAACAGCAGCAGCAACCACAAAATAATTATTATTATTTTATTATTACACCATCTTTGTTGTAGTCAGCAAATTAATAGGCGGTAAATTGTCCAAAATTTCCTTGTATATGGGGTTTAATACAAACAAAAACCCCATAAATGCCTTATAGGTACACACTACCCCTCTAATGTGAATCTTGATTACTCAATGAGTAATGAGATGAAAAAAAAACCCATCACACTCAGCATTTTAGAATATGTGCACTCACGTTTCCTGGACATTTTATATTACAGCCTAATTTTATTTTTAAAAAAATATATAAGAGATGTGGCAACTAAAATTGAATTATTTTATCATGAAATATTACATAACCCAAAAGGCTCTTACTTTGAAAGTGGCATAATATAATAGGTATTTGTTGATATAAATTTTACTTGAATATAAAAAGTGCTTTAAAAAGCAGCTTCACACTAAAATATAATTTGAACGAACATTTACATCTATTTGTTTCAAATTACTACAAACTTGTGTTATAATAAAGTTTATAAAAAATGAATAAAACAAATATTTTTAAAATAAAGATTTTTTAAAACTTACTGTTCGGTTTCCGCAGTTGTAGATCTTTCTTATGCAACTACATGGAGACGTTTGCGCGCAGAGACGGAGCGGAGCGTCTCTGTTTCCTCCAACGCTCTGAGGGAAGAACCCGAGGAAGGAAGGAGGAGTTCATTCAGCAACTTCAACCAGGGAAGACCCGGGTTGTGTAACAACAAATTTACCTCCTTAAAACATCCACGTGTCTGGGCTCGCATGCCTTCATAAAAACGAAAAACGGCCGCAACTCTGGAATTTTACAATTGAATTTCCGGTTTTAGCCCAAAGATTGCTGGGAGACGGCAAGACTTTAGCAAGAAGTCTTGAGTGTAAAAATAGTATGCTTTATTTTATTTTATTTTATTTTATATTTAATAAATACTTTAAGAAACTTTGTTTTGTGTTTCAAATATTTAAAAATTTTGCTACAAGGTGGAAAAAAGATGGAAAATTAGGAACTATTAGCAAATTGTTATCTATTTAAGTATATTAATATGAGGCAGTTTACTTAATGATTACGTTTTACATACTTGTTGAAAATTGTTAACTTCAAATGCCCCAATCTAGTCTGATAATGTATTCTGTTGTCTATTCAAGTGTACAACAAATATACTAGGAGTTACTTCCTCTATGTAGCAGCAGTCTGTGCAGCTGCACTCAATCTCCTAATCAATGACTACCTGGGGAAAGGGTATAAAATGGTCTGGCTCACCCATGGGGATCTGAAGCACTGTGCCCAGCCACGCCCACTTCCTCATGGTTGGCTCTCTGCTGGTTTGGTCACAAACCAAAGCACTCCATTACTTGGAGAGGCTGACATGGATTGCACGTGCGCTGTGTAAATCCTTTTCCTCCAGCCACTCAGGTGGAGGAGAGGCACCACTGCTGTTCTGTTTTGTGCTGTTTTGTTTCTTTGTTTCTGTGCGGTGCAGCGAAACAAATTGTCAGGCTCCCGGATACAGGCTACAGGCCCACGACGAGCCCTCCCCGTTTCAAGCTTCAGGCTTCAGGGAGCCCTGAGACTGTATGGACGGTTGCCTTTCCTTTAATTTTTTTTAGCTTGTTTTAATTTGATTATTTTTTAGGGTGAAGTGCTTGCAGAGCATGTTGGGCGACGACGGTGGAGGCCCGTTTGTGTGCATGTTCTGGTGTTGGTCCAAGTCCTTTCACAAGTGTGTGTGCGTGTCACTGTGGGGTGTGTTCAGTTTTGTTTTTCTTTGTCCTCCCCTCGTCTGCCCAGCGTTCTGCCGGTAAGCCTTCCCCGAGCTAGGTTTTTATTCTAACTTTTACTGTTTTTAATTCATTTTATTTGTAATAAAACTATTTATTGAAACTGGAACCACGTCTTGGCCTGTTGGGAAGAATCTACGCGTCCTTCGTCAGGACTGCACTTGGGTTCCCCGGACCCGGTATTCCGGGGTGGCGTTGTTGTTTGTGGGGTGTACTGCATCAGCAGCCCCCCACACCACCACTTTGCCACATCTATACTACTAGTATGTTGTTAAGCTTTAAATTTTCCAATTTAGTCTGAAGTAGTATTCAGTTAAAGTACTTTTTGCACTACACAGACATATTGTACTGTAGCTGATGTACTACTTTACTTACAACTATTTGCAAGTAATAAAATACTCTTTAAGTTAGAGGGTAGAAAGCAGGAGAAGAAGTGAATATTTAAATGATCAATTACAAGAAAATCAAGAAAGTAAATATACATTTTCATTTGGAGGAAGGGTGTAAATTAAACAGAAAAGCCATTTAAAAACATATTTAAGCATGAGGTACGTGTGTGAGGATTCTGCGGTTTAGTTTGGTTTTTCTGTGGTGTCTTTGGTGGCGTTTTGTCTCATGTTAATCATTCGCAGCTGTGTCTGGTTTTCAGTTCTTCATTGTGAGGTCATCTGGTTGGTCAGGTTTTGGGTTTGTGTGCGGCTTTGTCATGCTTCAGTTTATCAAATATTTTTACGTTTCTGCCACTGTTTGGTTGCAGGTTCCCCTTTTGCCTACATGGAAAATATCAGTTGGCCTGACAGTGACGTGTGAAATTGGTTGTTTGATGTTTTGCCAATGCTCGATTAGAAGTTACTGAGATTAAAAGTGTTTCTCTTTCACTTACGTGGCAGAATGTAGGAGTGACCTATAAGATTGACATACATCTTTCAATGTTCTACTAATGTTTGATTAAAAGGAAGGAATGGATGATGTGCTGGAAGCAACATCCTCATGTCCATAAAAGCTCTTCTGATCTTCTGTTTAAACAGACTCTTTGAGCAGATACCTTCATTCTTTTTTTTGTTTCAGTCCATTTTTCTCAACACCAAGTTTGCTGGATTTTGGGTACAACACTAAAAGTTCCTGACGATGTAAAAAAAATGTATTTAATAAAAATCTGGTATTAGTCAATAAATTTCTGGACACGGTTTCCTGATAAATCTTTAGTGAAAGTAACACTTTTAGAGAAATATCAAATTAAATGATCAAATTTGAATCCATTCGCATCTTACATTGGTAAAAATATGTATATTATTATATCAGCGGAAATATGTGCACTTTATGTCAAAAACAGTAAATCTATTCCACAGGTTGATTGGAAAATAATTTGGATATTTCCTATTAGATTCCTATTAGATTCCTAATTGCAGACATAGTTTTGGAATTTTCATTCAAAATTATACAGATGTGTTGTCCTGCTAAGTTATACATGATTCCAGTTAAGAGAGACATTAATGCTAGTTGTGCATTTTGTGGAGACGTCTTCTAGATCTGCTCACATTCAAAGATTAATTGAATATTATTGATCATCTCCATAATGACTTATCTGTAAAATTATAAAACTAGTTTCTTTAGAAAGCAATTAAAAGAACATTCTTATTTTATTATACATTTGTGGATCACAATGGCAAAATATCACATTCACAAATGTAAATATTGCAGCCCTTATGCTTTTGTAATGAAATCGTATTTCACATTAATTAAATAGGTGACTTAACTAGCAAAAATGCATAAATAATGATAAATATGTACAAGTTGTGGTTTGTTTGAATGTTAACAGCCTTTTGCTGAGTTCAAATGTTGATTTATTGTTGTACACTGACTGTATACTAATCTGTCCCTGCTTGATCTGTTGCTTTTAGACAAACGCTGTAAGTCAAATAAAGTAATGACAAGATAAAACCAGAACAGTTTTTCTCCAACAACAAAAACATTTCAGACATTAACCTGGACTCTGCTATTAGGCTACTTGCATTGTGCAAATGGTGGCTGTCTTCTTCATATTTATTATTATTTCTCCTCTGTTAATTGTGTATCCTGTTTTTTAAATGACAAATTCACTTTTATTTAGCCAAAGAAAATGAATTTCGTATTTTTAGACTGTCCATAAGGTTGAGGAGTGTGTTTATAGGAGTTTTTTCCAAAAGCGCATTGGTCAGGTTGGTGGAGAAGGCCCGGCTCATCCCAAAGGTGTTCTATGGGGTTCAGGTCAGGACTCTGTGCAGGTCAGTCCAGTTCATCCACACCCGACTCTGTCCTCCATGTCTTTATGGACCTTGCTTTGTGCTCTAGTGCACAGTCATGATGGAAGAGGAAGAGGCCGCTCCAAATTGTTCCCACAAGGTTGGGAGCATTGACTTGTCCAAAATGTTTTGATATCTTGAAGTTCAAAGTTTAAATTTAATTTCACTGAAACTCCAACTCCTGAAAAACAAGCCCCTCCTTCTTCAAAATTTCACACTCAGTGTAATGGCTTTAGTTTAGTTCTAAAAAGAGCGTTTGTTTCAAGGAAACCCCTGCTTTACATTTCGTTTGGATAAATCGTCAGAGTGAGACATCGTCATTTCAGTTAAGTTTCGTTTTTAAATTTATGTCAGAGTGAGTGCTCTCACCATGCAGTTTAATGTTTAGTCGAGCACATTCTCACGGAGATGCGGCCATGTTCGTGCTGAGTCGGCTCTGTGCGTGCGAGTGTTGGGATTCTTCCGTCTTTGTAAGTGAAATATATGAAGTTAATATGTGGTTTGACTGTATTTTGTGCACCTTTAATGTTGTTTTCAAGTTTTGTTTTAACAATAGGCTCGTCATGTTTTGATATAGCAAGCTAATGTCCGTGAACCCCTTTTTTCTGTTTTATTTCAGTTACAAAAAATTATATAAGTGTTTTCAAGAAGAGGAAAAATTAAAGAAGAAACTTTGATTCCCTTGGGAGTACTTGTATTTGTTCGCTGGCTGTCTAGCAGCATGAAGTCACGTGCCGTGAGGACAGCACAGTAAAAAGACGGATTACACAGCACTCAAGCTAGCAGACCAAAGTTCAGCAAACATGAGTCTACGCTCAGGAAGGAACTATGGCAGAGAATCTGCTAATGAGCGACAAGATGAAACTGCTGAAAAAGAGCAAGTAAAGGTTTCAGACAAGCCACCAATGTCGCAGCAACCTTCACAATCATTCGATGCAAGGTCACAGTCATCAAGATTTACAAGGTCATCTCACCAGTCTTCAGCTAGCTCTGCAGCCACCAGAGCTCATGCCAAAGCACAGGCAGCCCGAGCTCAGCTAGCTTATGCAGAGAAGGAAGCTGATGTAATGAAAAAGAAAGCTGAATTGGATGCTAGTCTCCACGTTTTGCAGTGTCAAAAAGCAGTAGCTGCAGCTGAAGCCGAAGCATCAGCTTATGAAGAAGCAGCTATCCAAAGCGGGGAGTTCAAGCAGGAGCCCCATGTTGAAGCTGATGTTCTTTGCAAATCCCAGCGCACAAGTGAATATGTGCAACAGCAATGTGAATTACTCTCCAGCAAAAGTTCTTCGCGCCACTCACCTGAAAAAAGAGAAGATAAAGACATCCAAGAAAATGAGCAAACGCGTTGTCAATTTACAACCAAAGCAGAGCAGGACTCACCACAGTCGCATCAAAGAATGAAAGACAAAACAGCAGGAAATACCTTTTCAACCAACGGAAAGCCACAAAATACACCAAGACAAACTTCGGATCACACAAATCTCTACATACCTGAACCCAGTGGAGCACAAGACTTTGCCAGGTACCTCATTCGTAAGGAGTTGGTGAGTACTGGACTTTTACAATTTGATGAAAAACCCGAAAATTACTGGGCGTGGAGGGCCTCCTTTATTAGTGCAACCAGAGACTTAAGTTTGACTCCTAGTGAAGAAATGGATTTGCTAGCTAAGTGGTTGGGTCCCAAGTCATCGGAACAAGTGAAAAGATTGCGTGCTGTACACATCCTTGATCCCTCGGCTGGTCTAAATATGGCTTGGCAACGCCTTGAAGAATTCTACGGTCACCTGAGGTCATTGAAGATGCACTTCTCAAAAGTGGAAGAATTTCCCAGGTTGACGAACAAAGACAGTATTAAACTCCAAGAACTCAGTGACATCCTGTTGGAGCTGGAGTGTGCCAAACAAGATGGCTCGTTATCTGGACTGGCGTACTTGGACACAGCACGGGGAGTAAAGCAAATAGTAGAAAAACTTCCATTCAACTTACAGGAAAAAATGGGCAGCTGTAGGAACTCAGCATAAGAAACATATGGTGTCGCCTTTCCACCTTCTCTGTATTCGCAAAGTTCATCCAGCGCCAAGCAAAAATAAAAAATGATCCAAGCTTTGCTGTAGCGGGGGCCAGCAGTCACATTCCTCCTCGAGCAGAGAAGTTTGTAACATACCGCAAAACTACAGTGTCAGCCCACAAAACGGACATTGTTACGGGTTCACCTCCAACCGAGATGGATTTGACGAAAATGGAAGAACCGGATCGTCAGTGTCCAATCCATAAAAAGCCACACCCACTGAAAAAATGCAAACTTTTCAGAGAAAAACCATTCGCAGAACGTCAAGCTTATTTGAAAGAGCATCGAGTATGCTACAAGTGTTGTGGGTCTGTTAAACACATTGCAAAGGACTGTAAAGCAGTAATTAAGTGTAGCGAGTGCAACAGCACAAGGCACATATCAGCACTGCATCCAGGTCCTGCTCCCATCCCAGCGACCACAACAATAGAAAACAACAATGAAGAGCAAAACAAAGACTGTACCTCAGTTGTGTCTAAGTGCACAGAAGTGTGCGGCCAAATGGACACACCACGATCCTGTTCTAAAATCTGTTTAGTAAAGGTTTATCCTGCAGGACAGAAAGAAAACGCCATCAAGATGTATGCAGTGATAGACGAACAGAGTAACAGGTCACTGGCAAAGACACAGTTTTTCGACCTGTTCCAAATAGAAACACAACCTACCTTGTACACCTTAAAGACTTGTGCTGGAAAGGTTCAAACTGCTGGAAGAAAAGCTACCAACTTCTTCATTGAGTCCATGGATGGAAAAATGAACATTCAGCTGCCGTCATTAATTGAGTGTGATGCTGTACCAGATGACAGGACAGAAATTCCTTCCCCTGAAATAGCACACCACCATCCTCATCTCTATTCAGTCGCAGACAAAATCCATCCTGTTGACCACAGTGCTCCAATCCTTTTGCTTCTAGGAAGAGACATCCTCAGGCTACACAAGGTACGTGAGCAAATCAACGGACCGCACAACGCACCATATGCACAACGTCTGGATTTGGGCTGGGTTATTGTTGGAGAGGTGTGTTTAGGGAAAGACCATGACGCATCAAACATCAGTGTGTACAAGACACACACCATGGATAATGGGCGAGCAACCCACTTTGAGCCATGTCCTAACGTTATTCACGTAAAGGAAAATTATGGAGTTGTAGCCCAACAGTACCTTACACCAGCAACAGGTGGTGTGGTCATGTCAGAAGTAGACCACCATCTGGACAAGCTTGGCCACTCAGTGTTCAAAAGATCAAAGAATGATGAGGAAATGTCCTTTCAATAGACGACCGAACGTTCCTGAAAATTATGGACAGTAAAGTTTACAAAAAACAACGACAACAGCTGGGTAGCGCCATTACCTTTTCGTTCTTCAAGAAGAAAGCTTCCATCAAACAGAGATCAAGCTCTAAAACGCCTCTGGTCACTGAAAAAGACTCTGGAAAAGAAACCAGACATGAAAAAGCATTACACGGAGTTCATGCAGAAGATGGTTGATCGCGATCAAGCTGAGCCTGCTCCGCCTCTGCCAGGAGAAAAAGAATGCTGGTATTTACCAACCTTTGGTGTATACCATCCACAGAAACCAGACCAAATACGGGTTGTATTTGACTCTAGTGCTGAGTGCGACGGTACATCCCTTAACCAAGTGCTCCTCAGCGGACCAGACCTCAACAACTCCCTGATAGGTGTTCTTCTTCGATTCCGTAAAGAACGCATAGCTCTGACGGCAGATGTGCAGCAGATGTTTTATTGCTTCGTCGTAAGTGAGGAACACAGGGACTTTCTTCGCTACCTTTGGTTTCAGGACAACGACTTTACCAAAGACATCAAAGAGTTCAGAATGAAGGTTCATGTCTTTGGCAATAGCCCATCGCCTGCAGTGGCTATTTACTGTATGAGGCGAGCGGCTCAAGAAGGTGAGCGAGAACATGGTGCAGACGCAAGACATTTCATTGAACGACAGTTTTACGTTGATGATGGGCTCACATCAGTACCCACGCCAGAAGAAGCAATTGACCTTCTCAGCAGAACTAAGAACATGCTAGCAGAATCCAACCTCCGTTTGCACAAAGTAGCTTCAAACAGCAGTGAGGTCATGGAAGCGTTCCCATCTGAAGACCGTGCGAAAGACCTTAAGGATCTAGACATTGGAGTGGATCCCCTTCCCATTCAAAGAAGTCTAGGGCTGCATTGGGACCTACAAACCGATAGTTTTACCTACCTTGTTTCCAGAGAAGTGAAACCTTTCACAAGAAGAGGAGTGCTATCGACGGTCAACAGCTTATATGACCCTTTGGGTTTTGTGGCTCCCATAGTCATGCAGGGCAAAGCACTCATTCGTGAACTGTCATCAGAAGAGAGAGACTGGGATGAGCCTTTACCCCCAGAAAAAGAAGAAAAGTGGATTTCTTGGAGAAACTCTTTAAAAGCTCTGGAGAATCTCCAGATTCCAAGGTGTTACTTTCCAGTTTCTTCAGGAACAATGAAGAGAAGAGAACTATGCATTTTCTCCGATGCTTCAGTTGTTGCTATAGGAGCTGTGGCTTACCTTCATTCAGTGGATAGTGATGGCAAACATCATGTTGGATTTGTGATGGGGAAGTCAAAACTAGCACCCCGGCCTGCACACACTGTGCCACGCCTAGAACTGTGTGCCGCTGTCCTTGCAGTCGAAATGTTTGAACTGATCAGAGACCAGCTGGATATGGAGGTTGACTGCATCCGATTTTTCACTGACAGCAGGATTGTGTTAGGATATATACACAATACCTCAGGCGATTCTACATGTATGTGGCAAACCGTGTCACTAGGATCAGAATATCCACAAAGCCAAATCAGTGGCAGTATGTTCCAACTGCACTAAATCCTGCCGACCAAGCGACCAGATCTGTTCAAGTGTCTGAGCTACAGGCAAGCATCTGGTTTTCTGGTCCTCCTTTTCTCTACTCTGAACCAAGTTCAGAGTCTCACCAAGCAAGTGTTTTTTCTTTGGTGGAACCAGCATCAGATAAAGAGTTATGTCCGGAAGTCACTACACTTCGGACTACAACATCAGAATCACAGTTGGGATGTCAGCGCTTTGAAAAGTTCTCCAACTGGACAACACTTCGTCGAGCCATAGCCAGACTCATTCATCTCACATCATCCTTCAAGAAAAACTCAATGGATTGCACAGAAACAAAAGCTCGCACTGGAATGCTAAGTGTCGAAGAACTGGAAAAAGCAGAAGTTGTCATTATTCAAGCTATTCAACGTGAAACTTTCCAAGACACGTTCAGAAACCTCAAAGGAGTCGAACTATCAACTCTGACGGCCTTTTAAAGCTTAGTCCAGTTGTAGACAAGGATGGACTTTTGAGAGTTGGTGGACGTTTGTCTTCTGCTGATGTGACAGAAAAAGAGAAACACCCTCTGATCATTCCAGCTTCCCATCATATTGCTACATTGCTTGTAAGACACTTTCATGAGCAAGTAGCTCATCAAGGAAGACATATCACAGAAGGAAGCATCCGATGTGGTGGATACTGGATCATAGGATGTAAGCGTCTTGTTTCTTCAGTCATTCACAGATGTGTCACCTGCCGTAAGCTACGGGGGAAAAAGGAAACTCAGAAAATGGCTGACCTACCTGCAGAAAGAGTAACGCCTGAGCCCCCATTCACAACAGTTGGTTTAGATGTTTTTGGGCCATGGTCAGTTGTCACACGTCGCACGCGAGGCGGTAGTGCTCAAAGTAAACGGTGGGCACTGCTTTTCACATGCATGTCAACCAGGGCTGTACATATTGAACTGATTGAGACCATGTCAACTGACAGTTTCATCAATGCTCTGAGAAGGTTTTTCGCCATTCGGGGTCCTGCCAGACTTCTGCGTTCAGACAGAGGGACAAACTTTATTGGAGCATGCAAAGAACTGGAATTTGTTGCAGATGACAGTGTAGTTGGAAAGTACCTGCAAAAGAAAGGCTGTGTTTGGATGTTTAACCCACCGCATGCGTCCCACATGGGAGGATCCTGGGAACGCCTAATTGGAGTGGCCAGACGCATTCTGGATGCAATGTTAATGAAGACAGACTCAACTCATCTGACACATGAGGTTTTGAGTACTTTCATGGCCGAAGTGATGGCAATCATGAACTCTAGGCCCCTGGTTGCCATAACAACAGACCCGGACTGTCCTGAGATACTCACCCCAGCTATTTTGCTGACACAGAAGATGAGCACAGTGTCTGCGCCTTCTGGAAGCTTCTCATCAGGTCAGCTGTTTGGAAAACAGTGGAAGCATGTTCAACACCTGGCTGACACCTTTTGGAAAAGGTGGAGAAGAGACTATGTGTCAACGTTGCAGAGCCGCAGCAAGTGGACTCAAGATAAACCAAACGTCCATGAAGGAGACGTGGTTCTGGTGAAGGATATCCAGACCAACAGGAATGAGTGGCCGTTGGGAGTGATCGTGAAAGCTCTTCACAGCAAGGACGGTAGAGTACGTAAGGTGGAAGTACGCACTGCAAAAGAAGGGACTTTAAAGACCTACCTCAGACCAGTTTCGGACATTGTTGTTCTTATTTCATGTGACTGAAAAAGGTTATGTACATTTGTGTTGATGTTAGTTGTGATATAATAGCATTATATCAAGCGGGGAGTGTAATGGCTTTAGTTTAGTTCTAAAAAGAGCGTTTGTTTCAAGGAAACCCCTGCTTTACATTTCGTTTGGATAAATCGTCAGAGTGAGACATCGTCATTTCAGTTAAGTTTCGTTTTTAAATTTATGTCAGAGTGAGTGCTCTCACCATGCAGTTTAATGTTTAGTCGAGCACATTCTCACGGAGATGCGGCCATGTTCGTGCTGAGTCGGCTCTGTGCGTGCGAGTGTTGGGATTCTTCCGTCTTTGTAAGTGAAATATATGAAGTTAATATGTGGTTTGACTGTATTTTGTGCACCTTTAATGTTGTTTTCAAGTTTTGTTTTAACAATAGGCTCGTCATGTTTTGATATAGCAAGCTAATGTCCGTGAACCCCTTTTTTTCTGTTTTATTTCAGTTACAAAAAATTATATAAGTGTTTTCAAGAAGAGGAAAAATTAAAGAAGAAACTTTGATTCCCTTGGGAGTACTTGTATTTGTTCGCTGGCTGTCTAGCAGCATGAAGTCACGTGCCGTGAGGACAGCACACTCAGTATGTACTCACCATCCTGTGTGAAATCAATGCTGCTGCGTTCCAGTACAAACTTGAAGTCTGCATTGCAAACAAAGAATGATCTTATCTTAACATTCTGCTTCTGTCCTCCCCAGAAGAGTTAAAACCTCTTTATTCACATTTACATTTTGGTTTTTGGGTCAATTCTGAGAAAGCTGCAGTGAGCTTCTCATGTTCTTCCAATAATCTTTCACTTATATTTACAAAGTTTTGAAAAAGAAAACTTTGGTACCACTATGGTGGTTTCTTCCAGCTGGTCCTTCGGCGTGCTCCTGTGGGAAATAGCGACGCTTGGTGGAAATCCGTACCCGAGCGGCTGTTGATGCTCCGATGCTGGAAACAAGAATCAGACAAGAGGCCGACGTTCTCAGACATCAGCAAGGAACTGGAAAAGATGATGGGGAAGAGTCGGGTATGCTTCAGAAACCCATAAAGATGAACATTTATGGAAGCATATGGGGAGGGAGGGGGTGTTAAAAAAAACATTTTTAATGGAGGAAACCTGGAAATGAATCCATGAAAGCTGAAAGTTCTTCTACTGAATTATGTCCAAAGGAGCGAACGGAGAGGAATTTGTTCAACCTTCTGACTGTATGTGAGAACTGGACTGAGCGAGTGTGATGTCATCAAATTCGAATGCAAATTCAATCAATTCAGTCGCATTTTTTTCATGATACGGGCACTGCCATGCAGGAACCAGACATCGTCAGTAAGCAGTGATTGTTCTGAGTTGGTCTGACTCAACGTTTCTATGAAAAGCACTCTCACCAATCAGGAGTGAGCTTGTAGAAAGGCCACACCCCTACATCCTGAAAATTATTTAAAACTGTCATGGGTTCCCTCCTCCCCTTGTGGCCAGCAGCTCGTCTACAGGTGGTTTCAATCACCTACTCAGTCCATGTGTATATATTGTTGTGTGTTCTTCTGTTTGATGTCTCAACGTCTTATGTTTTGGTGATTAAACGCTGGTGATACATCCCTGTTGCTTGATCCTTCCTGCGCCTGGGTTTCTCGTTTGCGTCCGCATTACAAAAACAGTCGGAAATGAAAAATTGAATCTAACAATCTGTAAGTACCAGATCTTCACAGTGTTTTTTTATGCTTTCACAATGTTCATAACAACATTAGAGAATTTTAAAAATAGTTGTGGTTCAGTTACACTTTTTTTTTAACAAGACCATATGTGATATCTTTATAAGGTACGCATCTTATGCATTTTATTACTCACACAAAAAAATTAACTTAATTTACAGTTCAATTGCATGCATTCAGTAAAATTCATATAACACCATTTTCCTAAAAGAAGAAAGAAAAGCAATATCACAAGAAGCTGCAAAAGAAAAAACTACAGATGATGTCACAAACGGGCAGACAGCTGATTTTCAGTGCAGCAGGTTCATTAGTTCAGACAGGAACTAAGCCCAAATCCTAAAAAGCTAGACCAGGGTCAGACAGGCAGGTCCATCACGATCATGGGATTATTAAAGGAGAGAGTAGAGCAGTCAGAGTCCAGGGGAGGGTCAGGGCAGGCGGCAGGAAATCAGAAAATAAGCAGGTCAGAAACAGAAAAGATCGGGTCCAGATAGAAACGCTCGGTAATGCAGACAGGGCAGCATAAAACAATACATCTTGTGAACACTACCCTCTGCATTTACCCGGACTTGGGACCGGCACAAAACAACACTTTATTGTGCCCTTTTGTGGTTGCATTACTGTTTTTGTTTTATTTTTTTAATTATGTATTATTCATTTTGTATTACTTATAGGAAAATACTATATCAAAAAAAGAAAATATAAGAATATATCAGAACAAGAAGCTTTTTTTAAAACGTTTTGTTGGCAAATTCAAAGTTAAAATAGATGTCATAATTATTTGTAATAAACATCTACTTAATGAACAATTTTAAATGTGTTAGATTTGAAGTAATCTGTCTTCAAATGATAATTAACAGGTGTACCATGCTGAAATATTCTATTACTCTCCTAAAGTGCTTTTATAACCCAGCTTTCTCCTGTTGAATTGTGGGAAAAACTGGAACTCCCAGAGAAAACATAAGCAAATATCTGTTTCCATTTATTTAATCAAATCAAAATCTAACTTTTATCGGCTCTTACCCTCTGCATTTGCCCGGACTTGGACCGGCACAAAGAGCACTGTATAGCGCCCCTCTGTGGTTGCAATTACTTTTTTTTTTTTTTTTTTTTTTTGTGGTTCCAATGGTTTTTTTTTTTTTTTTAATTCAATGTAAATAGCTAAACTCTAAAGACTAAGTAAAACTGGTTATCCCTCCCTTTAGACTCTCCCTAAGGAAAACTTTTTTCTGATTCAGTGAAAGAAGAAACCTTAGGGATGCCTACATGAGAGAGAGATCCTATCCAGCAGGACGGACAGGCGATTAACCAGGACTGCTAAAGAAAATGAGCCTACCAACTTTACAACAACATAATATATACACTATCACACTAAAATGCTAAAACTTATACAGATACTAAACTCTTACATAAATCCTAACATTTAAGCTAACCATTAGAACACTCTCCTGCCACCCTCAATAGAGGTGATTTTTTCAGCTCTCGTACTGGACCTTTCCCCGTGACTCCTTTGATTTTGGTGGCAAACATCAACTTAAATTCTCCACTAGATGAGCTGTTTGACTCTGTTGGTTTTTAGGCTTCCATAGAGGCTTCCATTACTTGGGACCTCTGGCACAAAAGAGCACTGTATAGCGCCTCTCTGTGGTTGCATTACTTTTTTTTTTTTTTTTTTTTTTATGCATTAATTTTTGTGATTCCAATGCTTTTTTTCTTTAATTCAATGTAAATAGCTAAACTCTAAACAGACTAAGTAAAACTGGTTATCCCTGCCCTTAGACTCTCCCTAAGGAAAACTTTCCTGATTCAGAAAAAAGAAGACCTTAGGGATGCCTACATGAGAGAAGATCCTATCCCAGGATGGACAGGCGATTAACCAGGACTGCTAAAGAAAAAAGCCTACCCAACTTTACAAACACATAATATCCTATATACACTAAAAATGCTAAAACTTATACAGATACTAAACTCTTACATAAATCCTACATTTAAGCTAACCATTAGAACACTCTCCTGCCACCCTCAATAGAGGTGATTTTTTTTCAGCTCTCGTACTGGACCTTTCCCGTGACTCCTTTGATTTTGGTGGCAAACATCAACTTAAATTCTCCACTAGATGAGCTGTTTGACTCTGATGTTTTTAGGCTTCCATTAGAGCTTTGACTTGAGCTTGAGTTGAAAGGTGATGAGAATGGATTTGATGATAGTGACGATGATGA
This sequence comes from Oryzias javanicus, assembly GCA_003999625.1. NCBI lineage: Eukaryota > Metazoa > Chordata > Actinopteri > Beloniformes > Adrianichthyidae > Oryzias > Oryzias javanicus. Next base: position 18,719,913 of record CM012458.1, on the reverse strand, counting down.
TGATGATGATGAGGAGATTTGTTGAACCCCATGGCATTTTTAGCTATGGCAGCATACTGGCCGACATTCTCCCGACAGATGCTTCATGGTGATAAGTCATGAGCGAGAGCTTGACTTGGCGTGATTCTCTTTTGGGATTGAACTCCAGCATGCGCTTGAGAAGCAGGAAAACTACTCTGTGGTCGTTGTCATCGTGCGGCCTAAACATCTTTTGGTGAACCTTAATCTTTTCATCAAGATTCACAGCTTGATTTTCATCTTCCAGCTCTTCCAATTCATATTGCCCTTCCGATTTGTATTCCTCTTTCGATTCGTGTTGGGTGTGTTCATCTGCTGCCAGCAGCTTCCAGCCTGGATCATTGCTGCCATCATCTCTTGTGAAAAAGCATTCTGTGAACTCTCCTGAAGTAAGAAGGTCTTCCTCTGGTACTCCAAACATCTCCACCATAGCTCTGATGGTTTCATTTTCAGTAATGCTTGGAAAGGGATAACCTCCACAGTACAGACAGGCAAGTGCAACTCCAAGTGCCCACATGTCAATACTTTCATCCAAGGGGAGACCCAGGATCACTTCAGGTGCTCTGAACGGGGTTACTTGGATTTTGGTTCCTTTCAACAAGTCTTTTGCTTTTCTTGGCAAAACCAAAATCTATTAGTTTCACCCTCCAAGAGTGATCATCAGCCATCAAAATATTGGCCAGTCTTACATCCCGTGTACCACACTGATGCTTTTCAGAGCATTGAGAGCCTGAACATCTGCTCAGCAATTGTTCTGATATAGACGATCTTTGTGGGTTCATCCATGTAATCGTGTAAACGTTGGTGCAAGATCTCAAACACCAGACAATTCACGTTTCTATATGTGAAGTGCTCATAAAACTTTATCAAGTTGTTCTCATCAGGATCTAGACCCCTGATTAATTCCATCCCTTCAACTTCTTCTTTGGCTTCATTGGCATCTTTTGGGATTTTAATGGCGTAAATGTCCTCAGTCCCCTCTTTATGACATCTAAATACTTTTCCATGACTTCCTTGCCCCAGATGATCACCAACTTGATAATTTCCGAAATTTCCTATCAGTGATAGGCCTTTCTTTACAGTAAAAACTTTTTTCCTTTTTTTAACTCCAGTTGGCGTTTTTTCTTCATCCCTGTCTGTCTGCAGAGCTTCAGTCTTTTCCAAATTTTCCTGGGGCACGGGTTTCTCACAGGGGTCACAAGAGGGCCTGTTAAGGCTCGAGTGAATAGGTTGTTCATCCACACTTCCATCAGACGGGACTTCTTTCATGTCTGTAACTTTTGCTTCCCAACAATACGGCGTTACATTTTCCATGCTCAAGCTATAAGATCCACTAGATGAGCTGTTTGACTCTGGTGTGTTCAGGTTTCCATTGAACGATTGACTTGAGTTTGAACTGGAAGATGATGATGATGATGATGATGATGATGATGATGATGATAGTGATAATGATAATGATAGTGATAATGATAATGATGATGACGAGGATGATGATGAGGATGATGATGATGATGATAACGATGGTGATAATGATGATAACGATGAGGATGATGATGATGATGACGATGACGATGATGATGGATTTGAGGGCACTTCCTCTTCCATGAACTCTTCAGCCATGGCAGCATATGTGCTGTCTCTTGACAGATGCTTCATGGTTATGAAGTCATGTTTCAGGGCTTGACTCGGCGTGATTCTTTTTTCACGATCGACCTCCAGCATCCGCTTTAGAAGGTCAATGAAAACTCTGTGGTCGTCGTCATCGTGCTGGTCAAACGTGCCTTGGTGGATCTCAATCCTTTCATCAAGATTTAGCACATGATTCTTGTACTTCACTTGGTTTCTTGTTATCTTCTCATGTTCTTCTGGTGTCTGCAGTCTCCAACAGAGGTCATCGCCTTTTTTGTCAAAAACGAAAAACTCTCTTGTGCGCTGTGCCTTGTTGAGAATTTTAGGTTCAGGTAAACCAAATATCTGCTCCATAGCTCTGATGGTGTGGTATTCAGTCTCATCAGGAAAAGGACAATATCCAAAGTAGGCATAGGTCAACACCATGCCAAGTGCCCACATGTCAATGCGTTCATCCAGAGGATAAAGACCCAGGATAACTTCAGGTGCTCTGAATGGAGTTACTTGGAGTAAGGCATAGGCTGCAAGTTTCTTTTTCTTTAAAGCCAAACCAAAGTCTATGAGTTTTACGTCTGCACCATCTGGTTTCATAAACATAATGTTGTCCATTTTTATGTCACAGTGTGCCAATCCAATACCATTGAGTGCTTGGAGAGCCTTCAACAATTGCTGAGCCATGACTCTGATGTGACAGAGATGAATCTCATCGTTCTTGCGGAAAAAGTCGAACAAGCTTTCTTCCAGGATCTCGTACACAATGCAAGTCATATTTTGAAATGAGAAGCATTCGTACATCTTAATCAGATGGTTCTCGTCAGGATCCAGGGGTTTGATCAGATTCATTGCTTTAATCTCTGTCACACCTGCTTTGTAATCTTTCATGATTTTAATGGCACAAAATCCCTGGCTCCCCAGTTTGGTACATTTGGCCACTTTTCCAAAGCTTCCCTCCCCCAGGAATTCACAAATTTTGTAAATTCCCTGATTTCCCACCAAATAGTGGCCTTCCCTCATCCCGAAGGAAGTATTTTTATTTCCTTTTCTTGTCATCTTTTCTTTAGGTTTGTTTTTATTTTCGTCAGTTGTGAAGATTTGTTCTGAGAGAACGGTTCTTCGTCTTGCAGAATGTCTCTGACTGTGACTCCACTCCTGGTTCAATAGATTCTCGGGGAATCAAAGTGACGTCATTTGACGTCATAGTCACGTGCCATTGGCTCATTTTACGGTTACGTGATGACGTCACCGAAAGGGTCTCACGCATGCGCAAGCCTGTCGTCCAATTATTATGTTGTTTATTAATTGTTTGTTAATAAAGTTTTGTAAGCCTTCCAACAATGTATTATGTTTGTTAATAAAGTTTTTTTTTTTTTAGAGCTTGCCGTCGACATTCCAGCTTCAATGTGCGCTAAAAAAAACGGAGCTCGCGCGGTTCGCAGGAGTGAACATCATTGTAGATCATTCGACAGAATGCTTTTATTTTATACCCTCACAGGACGCCGTAGTCAGGAAGTTAGCTGTTCGCCTGCAAGCTGTATTATCTGATACAGTCGCTGCATCTCATTAAAAGTCTGTGTTTACGTTCCACACTGTGTGATCCTTGACTCGCACAAACGTACCAAGATTTGCGAGAAATCTACAACCATGTGCACGTGCACGGGAATGTTTGTCAGAGGGGATTCCTCCACATCGAACTCCAACTGTCTCCAATTCAGAGTGATGTGCCAAGGTAAGTTCCCCTGCCAGAATTTGTATCCCCAGTCTTAGGCATTGTTGATTTGTTTTGTAATGCTCCTATTTTGCCCCCAAAAGCGTAAAAAAAGGAGGTGAATGACTAATATACACTATTCTGAGACTTTTTGTAGTTTTTTGGGGTTACATTTGCATTTCCCCCTGACATTTCTATGTGAAGCAATGACACCTTCTCATGTTAAGAAATAAAAAAAATGACTTGTTTGACCAATTTACAATCAAACTCGCAATTTGTTAAAGTAACTTTGTGATAGAAGCATGTAACAACAGAAAATTATTAAATAATTGTTGTTTCTACCTCAAATTATTGGATCAGCAGCAGCCTGACAGAATCTGTGCCCCCTGTCATATTACGTAGAATATGAGGGGAAAAAAATTATTCAAACATGACAGTAAACTCCCAAAAGCCCTAGAATAAAGTATTTTGCTATCATCCACTTTCTTTTTATACTTTTGGGGGGAAAATATGAGTGTTACTGAACAGATCAATGATCCCAGAGACAGAGGATACAAATTCTGGCAAGGGGAGCTTACCTTGGCACAACACCAGCTGATCGAGTGTCTCCCCGATGACAGAGAGCTCAGCTGGACTCTGCTGACATGCGCACTCAGGAGGAAGTTCAGACCCAGAGCTCCTGGACCCGTTCAGGCCAGGAAACACCTGGTTGCTCAAACAGGTGAACCTCTGCGCTCCGTCGAACCTTTATTTCACCAGTGTGCTCTCAAAAACGGAGATATTTTGTTCTTCTTGTGTTGATTTTCCTTTATTCAGAAAGTTACCTGGAAGAACCGAGTGGCATTCCTGTGGTGAAGTGTCAGACTGATGGACAGACCGGAAACTCCAAACTTTATAGCTGCAAAAACTGGCAAAGATGCTGAAGCCCAGACAGGTGAGGGAGATGTGGGTCATTTTCCTTTTAGTGTCCAATTCTGCTTCATTATTTTTGTGTCACGTCTGTGTCTTGATTTAACTTGATTTGCTGCTTTCACAAATATGATGAACGCCTACTGAACGTGTCCTGTGCAGCTGTCTGACTTTGAGGAGGAAGTGCAGCCCATCCTAGAAGTTCAGCTGGGAAAGACACTGGAAGGTCATCCAGGTGATGGAGGAGGAGCTGGCTGCACTGATGATCCAGCAAAGGGCCTTTCTGGAGCACCAAAAGAATCAACTCCCAGAGGTCCATCGGCCTCAGGAACAAGAGCAACGCTGCCGTCACGTATGATCACGTATTGGTCATACGTGCAAAAAGTGAGAAAAGTTCTGCACAAAATACTGATGAAGTCCTTTTCAGATGGTGAAACAAATTTCTTCCCACGACTCATGGGTGACGTTCAAAGCCTTTTACAGAAGAATTGCAGAGCAAGGGAGCTTCTGGACGGTCAGTTTGTTTCATTTGTAAATTTTATTTATTCAAGTTTTGCTTCAATAATTCAGTTCAATTCCATTCATATTTGAAGCACCAATTTCAACCTGAGGTTAGTTTATGCAACTGTGCAAAGAAAGCAAGAAAACATTCAAATGAATGAAGTTATAATCCTGGTTCTTTCATTAACTGGAGATTCTTTTGATGCAGTTGAGTCAATTAAGGCCAAATGATCTTCACAGTATTTAAAAACTAGGTTGTGTAGGTTAAAGAGCAACTCCAATGAAAATGGTGTTTTGAACTTGTTCTTAATGTAGCCATGAGAGGTGGTATTCATGAGTCAGGACGACCGACTTCATCAAGTTTCATCACTCTTCCTGAGTGATCTCAAACTCAACTTGATGCTTTTTCCCTTTGTACTCACAAATCAGAAATGTCTTGCTCAATGCTGCCCCCTTGTGACCAAAACAGGGAACAAGTCTTTATTGCTTTCATGGTGCCATTAGGCCATGTCCACATGTAGCCGGGTATTTCTACAAACGCATATTTGCCGACCTCCGTTTTATAAAAACGGTTGCGTCCACACGTGATCGTTTTCAAAATAATTCCGTCCACACGTCCCCGCATACTTGCGCTGTTGGGCGATGTAATGAGCATGCCAGAACAGTAGTTGGCAGTGTTTTCCTAAAAGTCAGTGAAAATCTCAGATGGCGTCTTTCACGAGTGGCATGCCTTCGAGGAGCAGGAGGAAGGGATATTTGTTGTAAAATAGCCGACTGCAAAGCGCTTATTCTCCTTTGTTCCTCGACAAGAAGCAGTAATTGTGTTTGTAAAAAAAAGCAAGTATGAAGCATCTGTACCAGCGTAATAATTAACACTCCTCGGGTCCATGCTGAGCATTTTAAACAGCGGCGCATCTATGACGTGTATGCACTAATTGTCGCAAAGAGTGACGTTTAAAAACGTAGATCTCCGGTTATGCATGTCCACACGCAGACGCGAAAACTGAGTTTTCCAAAACCTTCACTTTAGCCGGAGTTTTCCAAAAGCTCCGTTTTCAGTGACTTAAATCTTCGGTTACGTGTGGATGATAGGCCGAAACTGATAAAAATATATGCGTTTTAGCAGATACCCGGCTACGTGTGGACAGGGCCTTAATTTCAGGAGCAGTGAGAGTCTTTACTGACATGACATTAAAGTCTGCACCTGTTCCAAGCTTACATGTCACTTTTTTGTTGTTTATCTTAAAGTTTTCTGTCCATATGTCAGTGTTGGTGTCATCAGATTCCATCATAGCGATTACCTTATGATTCTTTTTAAGTGCTCCCAGGAACATTCCCTTTCCACTTTCTCTCTGCATCAATCAGGGTCGCATTCCTGTGAAGTGGATGGCCATAGAGTCCTTGTTTGATCACATTTACACCACTCAAAGTGACGTGTGAGTATGACGTTACACTTCTGATTTTCAACCTTTTCTTCATGACAAACACAAAAAGGTTAACACTTTTTACAAAACAAATACAACTTTTTAACCAAAAATAACTTTTGTTAATGTGTGGGGAGAATAACTTTTGGTTCAGAAATTTACTCACAGAACTTTGTTCCTGCAAAAAGAGAGAAGAGCATGTTCGTAAACTAAAACATATAATCAACTCTAAACTCATGAAAATAATATTTTGAGTATACTAAAAAAAATGGTTTTAAAGCAAAAAAGTGATTGTACAAATGAGCAAAAACAAGTTTAAATATGATTTATTACAGTTTTAAAAAACACTTTTTCTGGGTCTTTTTAACCTTCCTGTGTGAAATCAATGCTGCTGCGTTCCAGTACAAACTTTAAATCTGCATTGCAAACAAAGAATGATCTTATCTTAACATTCTGCTTCTGTCCTCCCCTGAAATAGAAGAGTTAAAACCTCTTTATTCACATTTACATTTTGGTTTTGGGGTCAATTCTGAGAAAGCTGCAGTGAGCTTCTCATGTTCTTCCAACAATCTTTTCCTCATATTTAGATAGTTTTGAAAAAGAAAACTTTGGTACCACTATGGTGGTTTCTTCCAGCTGGTCCTTCGGCGTGCTCCTGTGGGAAATAGTGACGCTTGGTGGAAATCCGTACCCAGGTATTGCTCCCGAACGGCTGTTTAACCTCCTGAAGACTGGTTACAGGATGGAGAGCCTGGAGAACTGCTCTGAGGAAATGTGAGCTCCACTCTTTTTGTTTGCTTCCATGACATTAGTATGGAGTCTCGAAAGAGCCAAAATGAAATAAATATATACACCATTAAATAAATGAATAAATGTGCCATTAATGATTTAAATAAATATTATTTAAATAAATAAATGTTGAAATAAATAAATAAATGTTGAAATAAATGTGGCATTAAAATATTAAAATAGCACATTTAAGTATTTCATGACATATTTATTTATTTCATTGCCCAGTGTGGGTCAAAGGAGCCAAATTGAAATAACTATGTACCACTCCGGGTCGGGTCCCGTTTCAGCTGCGGGTCTGCGGTTGCGTTTTCGGTGCTGTGATCTAATTGGACCACCCAACTCAGCATATTTCTACGAGAAGGGTACTCCCGAAGCTTCGAGTTTGGACGAAGACGGACTTTAACCATGCGTCAATAAGCGATGAGTCGGGAGTGAGAATGTGTTGTTACAGCGTGTATGTGAGTGAGGTGTCAGACAAAAACTTTCAAAACGAAGATTCCCGAGTTTCCTGACATCAACGGTCCTGCTTTGACGTCCTGTCTATTAAGAACGATCACAAAGGTCTCCATTACTGATTTGGCCATCAGGCCAGAGCAATGGAGCAGAGATGATGAGAGTTAGGCCCGCCCACTGAGTTTGAAGGGAGAGAATGACAGTTTGCATTTGAATGGTGTGTCCACTTCCTGTTTCGTGAAATGTGTCATTAAATCATGAAATAAATAAATATATTATGAAATGTTTAAAAGTCATTTGTAATATTTTAATGCCACGTTTATTTCAACATTTATTTATTTATTTAAACTGTTATTTATTTAATGCCACTTTTAAATAATTAATGACAAATTTATTTATTTATTTCATATTAAATATATTTATTTCAATTTGGCTCTTTTGACCCATAAGGGACAATGAAATAAATGTGTCATGAAATACTTAAATGTGCTATTTTAGTATCACATTTATTTCAACATTTGTTTATTTATTGTCACTTTTAAATAATTAATGGAACATTTATTTATTTATTTATTTATTTATTTATTGGTGTATATATTTATTTTGTTTTGGCTCCTTCGAGACTCCATACTTTAGCACAGAGGAAACAAGTTAAAAAGAGTTACAGTTTTTACTAAAAGTTTCATGTTCCTCATGTAGGTACAGCCTGATGCTCCGATGCTGGAAACAAGAATCAGACAAGAGGCCGATGTTCTCAGACATCAGCAAGGAACTGGAAAAGACGATGGGGAAGAGTCGAGTATGCTTCAGAAACCCATAAAGATGAACATTTATGGAAGCATATGGGGAGGGAGGGGGTGTTAAAAAAAATATTTTTCATGGAGGAAACCTGGAAATGAGTCCATGAAAGCTGAAAGTTCTTCTACTGAATTATGTCCAAAGGTGCCTGAACGGAGAGGAATTTGTTCAACCTTCTGACTGTATGTGAGAAATGGACTGAGGGAGACATCAATTCAGTCCCTTTTTTTTTCATGATACGGGCACTGCCATGCAGGAACCAGACATCGTCAGTAAGCAGTGATTGTTCTGAGTTGGTCTGACTCAACGTTTCTATGAAAAGCACTCTCACCAATCAGGAGTGAGCTTGTAGAAAGGCCACACCCCTACAGCCAGAAAGCAGGCTACACAAAGTCTGTCAATCTAACATTTTGAATGTTGGACGTAGTAATCAGCAGGTTCCACCCACTTTTATTGAGGAATCTGATTGGTCAGTTTAAAACTTGAATCAGAGAAAAAAAAATATCATGAATAAATTAGGATGAATACAAACAGGTATCAGAGTTAGAATGATTGGAATGGCTTGTTGTTTCAGAGAATCCTACCAGACAGTCCAGCAGGATCCTGTTTGTTCTGGAGAACTTCTACTCTAAGTTGGAGTCTAGGTTGTCTTACATGTTCAGAGTTTCTGATGTGTGTCGACATTGAATCTATTTTGACTCCACAATCCTGAACACAAGGCTTTTAAATGCAGCTCTCAAGTGACGCTTATTTCATTAAACCTCTTTAGTTTCACGTTTGCCATTTCCAACAGTTAAGAGAAGGCAGTCCTATACAGAAGAAGGCTTCACTGATGAGACACTGAAACCAAAGCCGAATTTGTCCCAGAGACACTGCAGAGTTTGATTTGAGAGCCTTACTCCCTGCACACTGTTTACCTGTCACTGAGTGCAGAAAAATGATGTGTTCTCATTTTTAGACCTGTCATACCACAGCTGGCCTGAGAAGAACCTGGTACCGCTCAGCAGACATGATGCCACTAACCCAGTCTTTACAAGATGTGCCAATGATAGTGTTTATGTAAACTGGATGGAGGTCACAGGTCATGTTGGCCAAACTGTATCCCTGCATGACAATTGTTCCAGTTTTTGTGGGTGTCATTGTCCTTTAAGTGCCTGTGATGCTTCTACAAAAACCTCCAGCTGCCAGAGGGCAGCACCAAGACTGGTTCCAGCCCAGGAATGAAAGGGGACACCTTTACCATCACAGCTTGTAGACAGCTGGGACTGCGTCTGAACTTTAGAGGTTCCTGGAAATGTCAAAGAAATGTTTCTCCTACAATATGTTCAAGAACTATTTTATTAGTTTTGCTCTTGTATTTATGTTTACGTTTGTTCTTGTTTTTTTACATTAAAACTTAAATCTAGTAAAGGTGCTCTGTTTGAAGGATGTGAGACACTGAGTTTGATGTTACCTGGTCGTTTGTCCAAGTTTTCAATCACTGTCATGGTTATTTAAGCCTATCACTGTCACTGCTGTTCTGGTTTTTGGAAATGTTTCACTTATTAACAAACCTTCAGATTTAAAGGTAAATATATTTATATATCTGTGTCTGTGTTATCTGTAATGAACAAAATATTTAGTGCTTTACTTTGTGAATCTCTTTAATATCAGTGAACATGTTTTCCTTTAGAAATTAGATCTTGAAGCATAAAAGGTCCAGTTCAGTGCTAGTCTAAGTAGGAGTCATGTAGGACTTCATTCACTTCATTATTTTAGAGAAAAAGAGAACCCGTCTTTATACTTGTAATACATTTAATTTTTAAAATACAACAATGCAGTAATTAAAAAAACAAAAACACATTTTGACAGTTGTTCACCTTCTGGCTTATCCCATTAGGGGTTGATGCAAAAAATTATTTAAAACAGTCAGAAATGACAAATTGAATGTAACAATCTGTAAGTACCAGATCTTCACAGTGTTTTTTAATGCTTTCACAATATTTATAACAACATTAGAGAATTTAAAAAATAGTTGTGGTTCAGTTAGACTTTTTTTTAACAAGACAATATGTGATATCTATATGAGATAAATAGATGAAATCTATATCAAAAATCTTTTGCATTTTATTACTCACACAAAAAAAAATCAACTCAACTTACAGTTCAATTGCATGCATTCAGTAAAATTCATATAACACTATTTTCCTAAAAGAAGAAAGAAAAGCACTTTCACAAGAAGCTGCAAAAGAAAAACTACAGATGATGTCACAAACGGGCAGACAGCTGATTTTCAGTGCAGCAGATTCATTAGCTCAGTCAGGTCCATCACGATCATGGGATTATCAAAGAAGAGAGTAGAGCAGTCAGAGTCCAGGGGAGGGTCAGGGCAGGCGGCAGGAAATCAGAAAATAAGCAGGGTCAGAAACAGAAGATCGGGTCCAGATAGAAACACTCGGTAATGCAGACAGGGCAGCATAAAACAATACATCTTGTGAACACTACCCTCTGCATTTACCCGGACTTGGGACCGGCACAAAACAACACTTTATTGTGTCCTTTTGTGGTTGCATTACTGTTTTTGTTTTATTTTTTTAATTATGTATTATTCATTTTGTATTAATTATAGGAAAATACTATATTAAGAAAAGAAATATAGGAATATATTAGAACAAGAAGCTTTTTTTAAAACGTTTTGTTGGCAAATTCAAAGTTAAAAATAGAAGTCAATAATTATTTGTAGTAAACATCTACTTAATGGAAGAATTTTAAATGTGTTAGATTTGAAGTAATCTGTCTTCAAATGATAATTAACAGGTGTACCATGCTGAAATATTCTATTACTCTCCTAAAGTGCTTTATAACCCAGCTCTCTCCTGTTGGATTGTGGGAAAAACTGGAACTCCCAGAGAAAACATAAGCAAATATCTGTTTTCATTTATTTAATCAAATCAAATCTAACTTTATCGGCTCTTACCCTCTGCATTTACCCGGACTTGGGACCGGCACAAAACAACACTTTATTGTGCCTTTTTGTGGTTACATTACTGTTTATGTTTTATTTTTTTAATTATGTATTATTCATTTTGTATTAATTATAGGAAAATACTATATTAAGAAAAGGAAATATAGGAATATATTAGAACAAGAAGCTTTTTTTAAAACGTTTTGTTGGCAAATTCAAAGTTAAAAATAGAAGTCAATAATTATTTGTAGTAAACATCTACTTAATGGAAGAATTTTAAATGTGTTAGATTTGAAGTAATCTGTCTTCAAATGATAATTAACAGGTGTACCATGCTGAAATATTCTATTACTCTCCTAAAGTGCTTTTATAACCCAGCTCTCTCCTGTTGGATTCTGGGAAAAACTGGAACTCCCAGAGAAAACATAAGCAAATATCTGTTTCCATTTATTTAATCAAATCGAATCTAACTTTATCGGCTCTTACCCTCTGCATTTGCCCGGACTTGGGACCGGCACAAAAGAGCACTGTATAGCGCCCCTCTGTGGTTGCATTAATTTTTTTTTTTTTTTTTTTTTTTTTTTAGTTATGCATTAATTTTTGTGGTTCCAATGGTTTTTTTTTTTTTTTAATTCAATGTAAATAGCTAAACTCTAAACAGACTAAGTAAAACTGGTTATCCCTCCCCTTATGCTCTCCCTAAGGAAAACTTTTCCTGATTCAGGAAAAAGAAGAAACCTTAGGGATGCCTACATGAGAGAGAGATCCTATCCCAGGACGGACAGGCGATTAACCAGGACTGCTAAAGAAAAATTAGCCTACCAACTTTACAAACACATAATATCCTATATACACTAAAAATGCTAAAACTTATACAGATACTAAACTCTTACATAAATCCTACATTTAAGCTAACCATTAGAACACTCTCCTGCCACCCTCAATAGAGGTGATTTTTTTTCAGCTCTCGTACTGGACCTTTCCCGTGACTCCTTTGATTTTGGTGGCAAACATCAACTTAAATTCTCCACTAGATGAGCTGTTTGACTCTGATGTTTTTAGGCTTCCATTAGAGGCTTCCATTACTTGGGACCGGCACAAAAGAGCACTGTATAGCGCCCCTCTGTGGTTGCATTAATTTTTTTTTTTTTTTTTTAGTTATGCATTAATTTTTGTGATTCCAATGATTTTATTTTTTTTTAATTCAATGTAAATAGCTAAACTCTAAACAGACTAAGTAAAACTGGTTATCCCTGCCCTTAGACTCTCCCTAAGGAAAACTTTTCCTGATTCAGGAAAAAGAAGAAACCTTAGGGATGCCTACATGAGAGAGAGATCCTATCCCAGGATGGACAGGCGATTAACCAGGACTGCTAAAGAAAAATGAGCATACCAACTTTACAAACACATAATATCCTATATACACTAAAAATGCTAAAACTTATACAGATACTAATCTCTTACATAAATCCTACATTTAAGCTAACCATTAGAACACTCTCCTGCCACCCTCAATAGAGGTGATTTTTTTTCAGCTCTCGTACTGGACCTTTCCCGTGACTCCTTTGATTTTGGTGGCAAACATCAACTTAAATTCTCAACTAGATGAGTTGTTTGACTCTGATGTTTTTAGGCTTCCATTAGAGCTTTGACTTGAGCTTGAGTTGAAAGGTGATGAGAATGGATTTGATGATAGTGACGATGATGATGATGAGGATGGATTTGTTGGAACCCCCATGGCATTTTTAGCCATGGCAGCATACTTGGCCGTACATTCTCCCGACAGATGCTTCATGGTGATGAAGTCATGAGCGAGAGCTTGACTCGGCGTGATTCTCTTTTGGGGATTGACCTCCAGCATGCACTTGAGAAGGTCAAGGAAAACTCTGTGGTCGTTGTCATCGTGCGGCCTAAACATCTTTTGGTGAACCTTAATCTTTTCATCAAGATTCACAGCTTGATTTTCATCATCCAGCTCTTCCAATTCATATTGCCCTTCCGATTTGTATTCCTCTTCCGATTCGTGTTGGGTGTGTTCATCTGCTGCCAGCAGCTTCCAGCCTGGATCATTGCTGCCATCATCTCTTGTGAAAAAGCATTCTGTGAACTCTCCTGAAGTAAGAAGGTCTTCCTCTGGTACTCCAAACATCTCCACCATAGCTCTGATGGTTTCATTTTCAGTTTTGCTTGGAAAGGGATAACCTGCACAGTACAGACAGGCAAGTGCAACTCCAAGTGCCCACATGTCAATACTTTCATCCAAGGGGAGACCCAGGATCACTTCAGGTGCTCTGAATGGGATTACTTGGATTTTGGTTCCTTTCAACAAGTCTTTTGCTTTTCTTGCAAAACCAAAATCTATTAGTTTCACCCTCCAAGAGTGATCATCAGCAATCAAAATATTGGCCAGTCTTACATCCCCGTGTACCACACTGATGCTTTTCAGAGCATTGAGAGCCTGAAACATCTGCTCAGCAATTGTTCTGATATAGACGATCTTTGTGGGTTCATCCATGTAATCGTGTAAACGTTGGTGCAAGATCTCAAACACCAGACAATTCACGTTTCTATATGTGAAGTGCTCATAAAACTTTATCAGGTTGTTCTCATCAGGATCTAGACCCCTGATTAATTCCATCCCTTCAACTTCTTCTTTGGCTTCATTGGCATCTTTTGGGATTTTAATGGCGTAAATGTCCTCAGTCCCCTCTTTATGACATCTAAATACTTTTCCATGACTTCCTTGCCCCAGATGATCACCAACTTGATAATTTCCGAAATTTCCTATCAGTGATAGGCCTTTCTTTACAGTAAAAACTTTTTTCCTTTTTTTAACTCCAGTTGGCGTTTTTTCTTCATCCCTGTCTGTCTGCAGAGCTTCAGTCTTTTCCAAATTTTCCTGGGGCACGGGTTTCTCACAGGGGTCACAAGAGGGCCTGTTAAGGGTCGACTGAATAGGTTGTTCATCCACACTTCCATCAGACGGGACTTCTTTCATGTCTGTAACTTTTGCTTCCCAACAATACGGCGTTAGATTTTCCATGCTCAAGCTATAAGATCCACTAGATGAGCTGTTTGACTCTGGTGTGTTCAGGTTTCCATTGAACGATTGACTTGAGTTTGAACTGGAAGATGATGATGATGATGATGATAATGATGATGATAATGATAATGACAATGATAATGATAATGATGATGATGAGGATGATGATGAGGATGCTGATGATAACGATGATGATAATGATGATGATGATGATGATAACGATGATGATGACGATGATGATGGATTTGAGGGCACTTCCTCTTCCATGAACTCTTCAGCCATGGCAGCATATGTGCTGTCTCTTGACAGATGCTTCATGGTTATGAAGTCATGTTTCAGGGCTTGACTCGGCGTGATTCTTTTTTCACGATTGACCTCCAGCATCCGCTTTAGAAGGTCAATGAAAACTCTGTGGTCGTCGTCATCGTGCTGGTCAAACGTGCCTTGGTGGATCTCAATCCTTTCATCAAGATTTAGCACATGATTCTTGTACTTCACTTGGTTTCTTGTTATCTTCTCATGTTCTTCTGGTGTCTGCAGTCTCCAACAGGGGTCATCGCTCTTATTGTCCAAAACGAAAAACTCTCTTGTGCGCTGTGCCTTGTTGAGAATTTTAGGTTCAGGTAAACCAAATATCTGCTCCATAGCTCTGATGGTGTGGTATTCAGTCTCATCAGGAAAAGGACAATATCCAAAGTAGGCATAGGCCAACACCATGCCAAGTGCCCACATGTCAATGCGTTCATCCAGAGGATAAAGACCCAGGATAACTTCAGGTGCTCTGAATGGAGTTACTTGGAGTAAGGCATAGGCTGCAAGTTTCTTTTTCTTTAAAGCCAAACCAAAGTCTATGAGTTTTACGTCTGCACCATCTGGTTTCATAAACATAATGTTGTCCATTTTTATGTCACAGTGTGCCAATCCAATACCATTGAGTGCTTGGAGAGCCTTCAACAATTGCTGAGCCATGACTCTGATGTGACAGAGATGAATCTCATCGTTCTTGCGGAAAAAGTCGAACAAGCTTTCTTCCAGGATCTCGTACACAATGCAAGTCATATTTTGAAATGAGAAGCATTCGTACATCTTAATCAGATGGTTCTCGTCAGGATCCAGGGGTTTGATCAGATTCATTGCTTTAATCTCTGTCACACCTGCTTTGTAATCTTTCATGATTTTAATGGCACAAAATCCCTGGTTCCCCAGTTTGGTACATTTGGCCACTTTTCCAAAGCTTCCCTCCCCCAGGAATTCACAAATTTTGTAAATTCCCTGATTTCCCACCAAATAGTGGCCTTCCCTCATCCCGAAGGAAGTATTTTTATTTCCTTTTCTTGTCATCTTTTCTTTAGGTTTGTTTTTATTTTCGTCAGTTGTGAAGATTTGCTCTGAGAGAACGGTTCTTCGTCTTGCAGAATGTCTCTGACTGTGACTCCACTCCTGGTTCAATAGATTCTCGGGGAATCAAAGTGACGTCATTTGACGTCATAGTCACGTGCCATTGGCTCATTTTACGGTTACGTGATGACGTCACTGAAAGGGTCTCACGCATGCGCAAGCCTGTCGTCCAATTATTATGTTGTTTGTTAATTGTTTGTTAATAAAGTTTTGTAAGCCTTCCGACAATGTATTATGTTTGTTAATAAAGTTTTTTTTTTTTTTTAGAGCCTGCTGTCGACATTCCAGCTTCAATGTGCGCTAAATAAAACGGAGCTCGCGGGTTCGCAGGAGTGAACATCATTGTAGATCATTCGACAGAATGCTTTTATTTTATACCCTCACAGGACGCCGTAGTCAGGAAGTTAGCTGTTCGCCTGCGAGCTGTATTATCTGATACGGTCGCTGCATCTCATTAAAAGTCTGTGTTTACGTTCCACACTGTGTGATCCTTGACTCGCACAAACGTACCAAGATTTGCGAGAAATCTACAACCATGTGCACGTGCACGGGAATGTTTGTCAGAGGGGATTCCTCCACATCGAACTCCAACTGTCACCAATTCAGAGTGATGTGCCAAGGTAAGTTCCCCTGCCAGAATTTGTATCCCCAGTCTTAGGCATTGTTGATTTGTTTTGTAATGCTCCTATTTTGTCCCCAAAAGCGTAAAAAAAGAAGGTGAATGACTAATATACACTATTCTGAGACTTTTTTGTAGTTTTTTGGGGTTACATTTGCATTTCCCCCTGACATTTCTATGTGAAGCAATGACACCTTCTCATGTTAAGAAATAAAAAAAAATGACTTGTTTGACCAATTTACAATCAAACTCGCAATTTGTTAAAGTAACTTTGTGATAGAAGCATGTAACAACAGAAAATTATTAAATAATTGTTGTTTCTACTGCAAATTATTGGATCAGCAGCAGCCTGACAGAATCTGTGCCCCCTGTCATATTACGTAGAATATGAGGGGAAAAAATTATTCAAACATGACAGTAAACTCCCAAAAGCCCTAGAATAAAGTATTTTGCTATCATCCACTTTCTTTTTATACTTTTGGGGGGGAAATATGAGTGTTACTGAACAGATCAATGATCCCAGAGACAGAGGATACAAATTCTGGCAAGGGGAGCTTACCTTGGCACAACACCGGCTGATCGAGTCTCTCCCCGATGACAGAGAGCTCAGCTGGACTCTGCTGACATGCGCACTCAGGAGGAAGTTCAGACCCAGAGCTCCTGGACCCGTTCAGGCCAGGAAACACCTGGTTGCTCAAACAGGTGAACCTCTGCGCTCCGTCGAACCTTTATTTCACCAGTGTGCTCTCAAAAACGGAGATATTTTGTTCTTCTTGTGTTGATTTTCCTTTATTCAGAAAGTTACCTGGAAGAACCGAGTGGCATTCCTGTGGTGAAGTGTCAGACTGATGGACAGACCGGAAACTCCAAACTTTATAGCTGCAAAAACTGGCAAAGATGCTGAAGCCCAGACAGGTGAGGGAGATGTGGGTCATTTTCCTTTTAGTGTCCAATTCTGCTTCATTATTTTTGTGTCACGTCTGTGTTTTGATTTAGCTTGATTTGCTGCTTTCACAAATATGATGAACGCATACTGAACGTGTCCTGTGCAGCTGTCTGACTTTGAGGAGGAAGTGCAGCCCATCCTAGAAGTTCAGCTGGGAAAGACACTGGAAGGTCATCCAGGTGATGGAGGAGGAGCTGGCTGCACTGATGATCCAGCAAAGGGCCTTTCTGGAGCACCAAAAGAATCAACTCCCAGAGGTCCATCGGCCTCAGGAACAAGAGCAATGCTGCCGTCACGTATGATCACGTATTGGTCATACGTGCAAAAAGTGAGAAAAGTTCTGCACAAAATACTGATGAAGTCCGTGTCCTTTTCAGATGGTGAAACAAATTTCTTCCCACGACTCATGGGTGACGTTCAAAGCCTTTTACAGAAGAATTGAAGAGCAAGGGAGATTGAAAAAATGTTCTTGGGAGCACTTAAGAAGAATCATAAAGTAAATGACAAATGCACTTCTATTCATAAAACAAATCTACTTCAGTGCTTTTAGTGACTGAATAATGCAATTTTTAGGTAGGCCTAATTGTATGTATTGTTTGTAGTCGCATGTTTTTACCATTGGTTGTTTAAAGGTTTGAGAGTTGCATGGACCAGGAATAAATTGTGGAATGTGATTGTGGAATATTTAAGACATTTCACAACTGGATTTGTTGCACAGGTGACATCCTATGACAGTTCCATGCTAGAATTCACTGAGAGTAGAACATTCTTTCACAAAAAATTTGAGGCCCCATTTTTTTTTAGGAGTTTTTCCTTACTGGGAGGGAGGGTCTAAGGGGCAGGGATAACCAGTTTATTTAGCCTGTTTAGTCTTTGGCTATTTTTTATGTTTCATGACTAATTTCTGCATCCTTAAAATTACCTGCATGAAGCCTGATGAGGTGAAATTTCTTTGTGATTTTGGGCTATATAAATAAAATTGAATTGAAATAAATTGAAAACAGTCTGCATACCTGAGGGATTCATTTTATACCCCTGTGGCCAAGTCAAGTGATTAAGACACCTGATCCTGATCATTTGGATGAGTGAATGAATACTTTTTGTAATATAGTGTGTGTCTATATGTATATATACATATGTATATGTCTGTTTGCGTGTTTAAATATAGTGTTTAAATCAGGATATAAATATGTACTTAAAATAATAATTATATATATATATTTAATTATTATTATTGTTATTATTATTATAAGTAAGAAAGCAATCAGCACTAACAGCTTTCAACCACACGGGGGCACTAGAGACCTGTCTAAAATAAAAGAGCTCTGTCATTCTCTGTCTAAACATAACAATCAGCAGGAATTGACTGAAGCCAAGCTGTATAGAAAATCTCTCTATTGACTGACGTGAAGTACACTCTCACTCTCTACAGATGCTGCATCCTCCCCCTCTGCGGTAAATGTTTAATTCCAGCTCCTATGTTCAAGCTCACAGCACAACAAGCTCTCCCTGGTGCCACGGTATAAGTCCTGGATTAAGGTTAACGAGCCTCCACAACCTTATTGCTGCTATTATGGTTTGGCAATGAAACAAGACAGCAGAAACCTTTTTTTTTTTTTTTTCGGATGCCCTGCGTTGCCTCTTCTGTGCATACAGACGAATGCAGTAAAAACCTTTCACATGCAACCCATGGGTGTGGAGTCAGAACATTCCTCTGCTGGTCGCTGCAATTTGTCTCGAAATGAAGGGCAGCTTCTAAGATTTATTTATTTTTCTAAAGTGGACACTTGATATGGGATGTTTCTGATTGAGGTCATGGTGGGCCGTTGCTGCGTTCATGCTGTCTGTGTGGGTTTCCTTTAGGGGTCTTCCAAAACAGATCATGTAGGTCAAATTATCTTAAACTTTATTATTATCATAGCAAGGAAGAAAAATCCGAGCGATGTACTTCAAAGCTAAGTAATCCTCTTAATTTGCTCATCTGATCATTTTTGAAAAACAGATAAAGCGGTACATTTTTAAGAAAAAATATGAGACTTTGATGTCTTAAGGAAGTATGAAGGTTAAGCTCACTAATTCTTTCTTTTTTTTCTTAAATATTCTTTTATCTAATGTTTGTACAGCACAGATGAAAGTGGAGTAATTGGATCCAGCTCCATGCCAGTGATGTTCTGCACCGCTACACAGGTCAACTCAGGGAATCCTTCCTCCTGAGGAGGGCTTGTTCTTTTGAGTCCAGGTGTGCACAGACAGAAATAGGGAATGCTGCCAAACCTTTTTTTTTTTTTTTTTTACATGAGGTTAGAAATCATGTGACGTGAAGACACAGGGTGGGTGTTTAAATGGAGCTTTTCTTGTCCCATTAACACCTTCTCACAGTTGCACTTTCACCCCAACTTGACCTCCAAGCACTTTGTCTCACGTGAAAGCGGAAGGCTTCCACCACGCTCGGAGCATGAAACCATCATTGGAGTGGTAAAAAGAAAAGGAAAAAAAAGTTTCACCTGGCAGAGGTTGTCAAAGTTGGGAGTGTAGATCTCTCTCAGGCAGATTTACTTCATTCCAGACGCAGAGAATTGAGGAATGTCCCCCCGCAGTGAGAATGAGAGGGCTATTGGAGGGAGGCCGAGACAGGCCGAGGCATCTGTACTTCAAGATGATATAGAACCTGACAGTAAGTCAAGATGTTCAAAGGGTTTGGAGCCCTCACCCTTTGCTTGTCCCATGAAAAATGTCCAAAGTAAGACATAACCTAAAAAAGAAAAAAAATCCCAGTTTTGTCTATTGTTGATTTAAACTGAAAAAGGCAAAGATTCACATGAGAGTTGTGGAAAACAAAGATTTGGATAACCATGTTCATGATGGAGCATGCCTCCTGACATTACAAGCTGCCCCAGATTTTTTTCATCCAACAGAGTTACATCTGTTTAAATACTGACCATAACCCACTCGGAGAGGACAGTGAATTATGCACGGTAATCCCTAATCCACAGCGGGAAGGAAGCAAAGCAGGGAAGCTCCAGTCTAAGCCATATTGTGGCAAATAATCCTCTCGTTTGGTCTCAATTTTTTTTTTTTTCATACGCAGACAAACACAAATGGCAAGTTAATCTTAGCCCATCCATGAAATATCCAGACAAAAAGCAGCCCCCCAAAAAAGCGAAATTCCACTTAAATCCTGTCAGTTAACTTCCCAATAAACTATGTTCTTCGTGCGCACCTTTTTATAACAAACAGCTCTCCGGTTGGCAAAGGATGTTTGTGATTAGGAAGGATGTTGGCCAGAAACCTGCTCTTCCTGAATCAGCTTCAGCTTGCATTGCAGAGGAATAAATTCCCAGCAACTGCTAACCTTTAGTCTCCATGATGCATTCATGAAGTTATAGTTAAAGTAACAAACTGACTCAAGCATGTCTGTGCAGGTGACTAATACATATAAAAATACGCTGTTTTCTTGCTATTTTTTTTTCTTTATTTATAATTTTTTTATGTGCATAGCTAAAGAGAAACTCATAATTGAGGAGTATTTTAGTCCACCTGTGTTTGCCGTTGCTGCTGCGGTATTCAAGTGTCTGGGCGTGTCTGGTTATGCCTTTCACTTGCAGCTGCCTCTGAAAGGATTTCATTTATCTCACAGCCTTTGGTATCTTAGGTATCTTTCTCCACCTGGACCGAGTGACAACATTATTTATACCTCACTTAGCCTTTTATGTCAAGTGATATCGACGGAACGGGCTGGTGTTTTTGAGTATGTTGAAAACAAAAGGGCCTTCTCACAAATGACTCATCACGGTAGAGCTGACTGACGAACAAAGAGCCGTTCTCACCTTTACCCTGTTGATAACGTGGAGAGAAGTGGTGCCTTTTTTCAGCCAGGTAATGATAGATTTAAAAGCAGGGTTTTTCAAAATAAAAGCACAAGATCACTTTCTGGTTGAGGCTGAAATATTTGTGCTCTGGAGAAAAAGTGTAACTTTGTTTTATTACTTAATTATTTTCGAGCAAACAACAAAGTAACTTTACACTTTGTTCTCAAAATCAATCTAATTAGAGGCTAATAAACCAACATTGTTACCGAAAACATGTATCAACATGTAATATAGCCCAAAAGTTGGACAATTGAACAATTTAAGTTAAAAAAAAACCCTACTAGAGATCAAGTTTGTCCATGACTTCTGCTTATTTTAAGACCCTTTAGGGTAATTAAATATTTGAGAAAGGTAGAGTGCAACAAAATGGGGACGTATATCTGCTGGAAGGCTTCCCGCACAATTATAAAAACGAATCTGATGCTTCTGAACTTGGCAGGAGCTTCTTTGCCTTAAGGAAAATGAAAATGATAGCTAGAAAAAAAGAATTAAAAGCTCAGGGGCCAACACTCGAAGCTTCGTCCAGCTGCCTGCAATAAAATAGGAATTTTTTAAGTGATTAAATATACCCAAATATGTCTTACAGTGTGAGGAGTTAACCAAACTGCTGACATTGACATACCAAAAACCTTCAAAATGTAAATAATTATCCCAGCTGGTTTTCTCCAGCTTCCTCCTACAGTCCAAAAACATGCTTAACAGGTGAATTGATGGCTCTAAATAGTCACTTGGTGTGCATGGATGTGTAATTGTGGCCCTGCAACCTGTCCAGCGTGTACCCCACCTTCACCCAACAGTAGCCAGGTTAAGCTCTGGCAGTCCTATGACCCTGGAAGAGATCAAATGGATCAATGGCTAGTTGGTTCACACTCAACATTTGTTTTCACTTTTCGGAGTCTCCATGGCTCTAAAATGTACCCGTTGATAAGCCTCTAAATCTGTCTGGTGTGATTTTGTCCAAGCAGAGTGAAAAAAATTGCAAAAGCAACAAAATATTTTGTTTTCTGTACAGAATAAAATGTTCATTTTTTCCCACTTCAAACTGCGGCCAATATACCGGTATTAAGTAATTTGAAATTGTAATTAATTAAAATAACATTTTTTATTTTTGTTACCAAATATTTAAATGGGAAAACTAAAAAAATGTAAGTTGCTCAGCACATACATGGGGAAGTTGGCTAACATGTTGCTTTAACACAAAGTTTTCCTACTTTTTTGTTTTGTCTAAGCTAAACCTGAAGAAGTGTTTGCAAAAAACACCAGGGTCACCAAAGAAAACTCTTGCAACTCACAAAGAAACTAAAAACCCTCATCAATATTTGGAGACAATTTGGAAACTATTCTGCAAATACCATTTGTAATCTTGTGCTGAACAAATACATGCCAGACAACTCTGTGTTAGGCTGTGCTGTGGATAAAACAAAGTTAGACTGGTTGGGCTGGATACGGGTTGTGATGCTTGTGTCTTTTGTGTTGGAGCTGTACACAAACTTGTGTTGTTTGGCTCTTAAACACTTTTACTCTGGGTGAGGTTTGAGACCAAAAAATGTTGTCTCGATGAAAAATAAACAGATTTATTTTGAAAAGTTACACAGAATTTGACAAATTGTTCACGCTAAAATACCAAATTTAATCAGTTTTGATTCATAACTCTACAATTCAACTTTCATTCCAACTAACTACTGATATATTTGTTACATTTTCATTCTGAAATGATTTTATCTTAGCAAAAACTGTTTTCACAAAAATTGTGGCTTATTTTAAGGAAGGTGTTCATAAAATTATAGATTTTTACATTAAAAACAAAATTTTTTTTTTGTTAAGCACTCACTCTGATCAAAATTGTGTTTTTAAAAATGTTTTGTGACATTTTGCTGTTGATGGAGGAGATATGTTGAGAAAATTAAGTTGGTTCCACTTGAAGCAGGTTTATTAGTTCAGACAGGAAGACAGGGATCAAGCTCAGCTAAAAGTCCACAAAGCTAAATCAGGGTCAGACAGGCAGAGGTCAATCATGAGCATGGGATCATCCAAGAAGAGACTAGAGTTGTCAGGGTCAAGGCGAGGGTCAGGGCAGGCAATCAGAGATGAAGCAGGGTCAGAAAACAGAAGATCAAGTCCAGATTGAAATGCTCAGTAATGCAGGCAAAAACAATACTTTGCACTGAGCGAGGAATTGTGCGCGGCTTTAGTTTCCTGTGTGAGATTGAGAGTCAGGGGAGTGGTATCCAGGAACTGGGGCAGCTGGGAGATGTAGTGACAGGGTGGGAATTTGCACAATAGCCTCTGTTTACAAGCTGTCCCGCTAGCTTACAGCCCCTCACAATTGAAGGTGGAACAAAAACAGCGAGCAAGATTGAAGCTATCCAGCCGCTTAATTTTCTTTATATTTATGTCCTCAATTGTATGAAAATACTAAAGGGATGTATTAAAGACAACACATTTTCATTAGTTTGATTAGTTTGTATAACTGTTTTCTGGTGATTAAAAAACGTTTTTTGTGGGTGTAAGTTTTGCTCAAAGGAGCTAAATATGCTGAAATGATGATATTGTGATTTGCACAGGTGATAAAGTTTTTCAGTGTTTGGCTGTGGAGTTAAACAAGAAGTCTGCAGTACTGGGATTAATTCCTCCTCAATGCTCTCAGTTGCGTGCAGTTCAGTGGGAGAGAGGGGCGGGCCCTCACAGCCGGGAAGGGCGTCCTCACTGCGGTCAGACTGGGCAGAGGCAGGCCGAGGGGGTGGGTCCTCCGGCAGCAGAAAGGAAAGCCCACCTTTTTTCATTGTTAAGGACGCGGTGGAATGTGATGGTTTGATTTCCAAAAGACCAGGGAGGGGAACATCCGAGAGGAAAAAAAAAAAAGACCAACGAAAGGAAATTGAGTGAAAACGGGAAATCTAACAGGCGCCCTCCCCCTCTCCTCCTCCTCCTCCTCCTCCCCGTCGCTGTCAGAAAATGTGGACCAACTTGTGTCGCGCGCCGCGAACCGGACCGTCCGCGTGAGCACCTCGACCCGACTGAAGTTGTGGATTTATGCGTTCTTCGAGCCGGCGGTGGACTCTCTGAGGTAAACGCCAGTCCTTGTGTCTTTTTGGGGGGGGTCGAGCGGAAAAGTTTTCGGGGAGACAGACAGCGGGCTTCCTGAGTTTGGACTGTGTTCGGTCGGACTGCAGCCGTTAGGAGAACTGCGGCAAGTTTTTCCAGCTTTCTTTCCTTCCTCCTCCTCTTCTGTTCGGTGAAGAAAAAGCATCCAAATCTGCAGCCCAAACTCTGTTAGTTTAAAGATGGCTTCTAAATTCAACAAACTTCCATATTTTTTGTTTTCCCTTTTAAATATTATTTATTTATTTATTTATTTTTTTGTGTGGTTTTTACTGTTTTTCTTCGTGTTAACATGCTAGCTTCTGCTACATTTGATGCTATAGTCCAAAAAAAGACTGTTTTTTCCCTCTTCATTATTATTATTATTATTATTATTATTATTATTATTTATTATTATTATTATTATTATTAATTATTATTATTATGTGTATTTGGGCACCAGTTTCCTTATTTTTACCCAAAGGGGGAAAAAAAACTGTCCCAGTTTGGGAAAATTAGGGGAATTTTGGCAAACAAAAGTGAAAATGTGATGAAACTTACCTCAAACACTGAGGAATTAGCAATACATTATAATAAAATAAAATAAAGTGTAGGTTTCATTTAAAAAGAACATTAAAATTAGTCTGTTTAGAATTATTTATGCATATAATTCGTCTCAGAATAATGAAAATATCCACTATTTCTTTGCTTGATAAACATCTCAACAAGTCATAACTATGTATATTTCAGGCAAACAAAAATGTCAAGTTCTTAGCTTTACACTGTTTCCTTTACCACTGTTTATTTGACCAGAATCAAACACAAATGCAGCTATTTTTTCTCTCAGAGTTACAAGCATTTTTATAGACTGAATAAACTCACGCTGACTCATTAATGCAGTCTTAAAAGGATAGAAAGCTGTTGAACTGTTTGAAGGCTTTCTCACAGCACCAGCGGTGCAAGATATCCTTGTTCTGTTAAAAGTGTCCGTGTTTGTTTTTCTCACACGTGATAAAATGTGTCACGCTTGCACGGCCTGCATATGCACTTCTGGAAACAAGAGTGGCTGTGGGTGAAACAGTATGTGCCTTGTGCCACCCCTCCAAAAGCAGCAACTGATGCGTATGGAGGTATATGTGAAGGAAACGGTTGTGGCGCTGGAGTGCTAATCTGCCAGGTGGGGCTCTTAAAGAGCAGCACAGGGAGAGAAAAATGGATGGAGGAGACTTGCCTTGACCTGTTTCAGACATGAAGGAGATGAAGGAACAGGGAAAAAAAAAAAAGAAGAAAAACCGTGATGAGTTTCCAGTGAGACTCGCCCTCTTTGCCAGCTGTAGATTTTATGCCAGCCTGTGCTGCTGTGAACCCACTTTACTCTTGGACTGGGTACTCTTGATTGTAGATCTTTTTAAAGGCTTTCCTTCGGTATTCGCTGTGGGATTATAACTGTGCATGTCAGGGGAACGTGCTGTCATTTTGGAAATTGTGGAGAGACGAAAATGGAATGATCTGCTTGAATTTCCTGCGATTATTGCTTCATTTGCGCATTTCCAGCCATGGGAAGTTAGGCTCCCTCTTAGGTTTGGTTCAGTTGGCTCTCAGGATGTATAATTCCCAGCAGATGCCCTCTTGTTCCCTGAACTTGATTGCACAGCACAATGATAATTGCCCATGTTGACACAGCAGGAATGTTAGCCCCACCACCACCTGTTCTACAACCATGGGCGAAGTTAGTGCCAAGAAGTAAAAGTTGAAGTTTTCATGATCTTGTGTTGTCAGCTGCCACGCAGGGTAATAATCATACCTTGCGTCTTTTTTTTTACAACCTGGTTTATTCCCAGCCTGATTGGTTTTCCACTCTGCAGAGGGCCGCGACCGCTCCACTAAACTGCCTGCACTGCTTTAGGTGAAACCAAAAACTAATCATTATGGGTGTCCAATAAGGGTAATTATCAGACTAAACGCTGGACCTGGGGATTAGTGAGCGGCTAAATGACAGCTCTGGGGATTATATTAAAATATTGAGGTTTTCTGCCTGGGAGAATCCGACCACTGTGAACCTGGCCCATCAGTGGTATTCCTGCTTCCATGGATTCTGGAGGGAATGCACAATCTCCTGAGAGTGAGACGCTCTCACTTCCATGTGGAATTAAGTGACGCGTTGCAAGTGCACGGAAACAAGAATGGACTCACGTACTGCTCACATGGGTGTAAAAACCCATTTACTGATATCATTTCAGTTATCTTTTTATCAAAATGTTCTGAAGACCTCAAAAACTTAAACTACAGTTAGAGTACCACATTTTTTGGAGTATGTAGCATTGCTCATTAAAATTTTTTTTTTGTTTTGTATATAGTTTGAGCAGAGGTGCGACTTGTACTCAGGAGTGACTTAAATGTAAACATTTGTTCTAACAAAAATAGGCTTATATAGTAGTTTTTTTCCACTAACAAGTTGCCTTTTAGCTGCTGTTTCCAAATAACAACCACTAGGGGGCACTGTCGATGTCTGCATCAGCATTTGCTACTGACAGCAATGCAGAAGAAAAACCGCCGGCAAACCTACGGACGAGAATCTGACCGTTCTCCTTCTGAACTCTACATTTTTCCTCATTTGGATTGAGACATTATTATTCTTGCCTTTATTTTTTCCTTCCTCAGACTAATGCTGGACAGCAAGTCATCAAACTGAGTTATAGTAGCTGTGTTTACACGCACGCAAGTAATTTGAAAAAAAGCCTGATCAGAACAAAAATGTAAACACGCTATTCCCTCTGATCCGATTAGACTCGTACGGATTTGAATGCGGAAATACCCCTCCATAAAGGCTGATGTTATTCGCACTTCTTTACGTGTGTCCAAGATGCACATTGCTGCATTGGTTGCACGTATTGTAACCCTTCCGTTCTCCTTAGCTTGTTTACATTAAAAGTGGGGTCATCTGGACACCACAGGACAGTGCGCTGAACTTTTTTTTTCACTGATTTCGGAGTTTCACTAATGTCCATGGCAGACATAAAATCCTGTCCCCCTTCGTCCACATTTGTCATGGAAGAAATCGCATAACAATATGTGGTTGGAGCCATCTGGACCCCAAGGAGAGCGGAAGGGTTAAGTGCGTCCAAGGCTAAATATTGCTGTTGGTTGCTCGTATTAACCTAACTCCAACTCTTCCTCTGGGTCTGTGTGGGCAAAAAAAAGTTAATCACTTTCCGCTTGTATTTAGGAAATTATGTGCGAATGCTTTCAATACAAAAATAATATTAATAAAAACACGTTTAGAAGATCATCTCGCTACATGCTAACAGCAGCCATATTTCTCTAAATCAGAACTTTTACGGATTTCTAGTTAGTTCTGCGCACATTAAAATGGTTTCTTCCAATCAAACGTGTGGCGGAGGTAAACGTTTGCTATAATCTGATAAAGTTTTTAGGGCTCATGTGCACAGATTCAATTCTAATCCGATTTGATCAGATTTAAGACATTTTGCCCATGTACACTCACCTAGTGACACAGAAGTAACACTGGTAGTGCCGTCATTTATATACAGCTCTTGGAGTAGAAAGTAAAGATTGCAGTCAAAATAAAGGAATATGAATGATCCCATGAATCCAGACATGGAGAGATGCTTACTTATGCTTTTGTAGGGCTCTTTAAAATAAAAAAATATGATCTCTCACACCATCAACAGCAACGTATGTCGCATCTAGAGCACAAAGTTTATTTGGATTTTTGGACAAACAAACTGCTGCTGTGATTTATAATCCAGAGTGATTTATAGTCTGGAAAATACCTACATTTTTTATCCTTTCAGCTTTAAAATGTAACTTTGTTAAATCTTGAAATCAAAATACTGCCCACTTTATAGTGTTGCATTAAATGAGCTTATAACCAAGTTAAATATATGTTCATATCATGGATGGATTTAGCACTGGATGATATTTGTTATTATTAGCAATTGGCTCCTTGTTTTACTGTAGCTGCTCATCCTGGAATAGAGCAGCTGGAGAGTGATGTTCCAGACGTTACGAAGCATTCTCCTTCACAACCATGCATAAAGCCCACACGCAGTATACGGCTGTATATTCTTCACGAGTCTGTCTGTGTCTTGTGATAATGCAATAAAGTACTCAGCATCCTGTTGACAATACGCAGGCCAGCTGGAGCAGCGGTGTTGTAACAAGCATGTTGGAAGGTGGCTGAATTCCAAAAGATGCCGT
Source organism: Oryzias javanicus (assembly GCA_003999625.1). NCBI lineage: Eukaryota > Metazoa > Chordata > Actinopteri > Beloniformes > Adrianichthyidae > Oryzias > Oryzias javanicus. Next base: position 18,691,563 of record CM012458.1, on the reverse strand, counting down.
TGTGAGATTCTGCATGTTTGTACTGCATTTCTAGGGTTTGTGGGAAAAAAGATCAGAAAACTAGATTTATGGTTGATAATATTTTATAGTCTGAAAAACACTGGGATATTTCTAGAGATTTATTTTATTTTTATGAAACAAAAATGTAACTTTGTTAGGTTAAAATGTACACGTTATAATTTTAGAATTGGCAATTTTTACCATCCTAATACTAAATAATGTGTTTTTTTATGATTTGGTCAATTGTGACAGTTTCTTATTTGTAAAACTTTTACTTATGTCCAAAAAACAATATTAGTCCATTATTTATGTATATCTGTATTCTTCACCTGTCATACAGAGATCTTAACAGCTTTACTCATATTGTGTAGCTCCAAGATTTAAAAGAAAAAGAACAGTCGCACCTAATGCATTCATTTATAATTTTTTTGAATGATCTGGATGACTCTGAATCCACACTTAATAGCACACTTTTTTGTTGTTGTTAAACAGTTTTTTTTCCCCTCTGTGTATGTAAAAACACTATTACTTTCATTTAAATGTCTTTCTCTGTACTATTTCAATTTTTTTTTTTCTCTGATTGTCCTAAATATCTATTATTCAAAACAGCTTTTCTGATTCTACCTACAAAATGTTATTTTTCTGGTTAACCCCTCTTGTACAGCAAAAATATATAATTAAAATCATTGTTCTATTGGTCCGGGAGGACTGGATTACAGTATTTTTCACAAAAAATGGAACCAATTCCTGCTGTCTTGTCCTTTTTTTTTTTCTAAGACTCACAGTGAAATTGCTTTATTTATTTCTTGATTCTAGCATTTAGCAGAGTTGAAGAATAACTGCCAGATATTGTTTGTTTTTATAAATGCATTTTGTGGAGCTTCAGTTGTTTCTTGCCTTTTATATCTTCTCCTATTTTGAAAGTTTTTTTTAACGAGTTGGCTGTCTCTTCTTGACCTCTCTCCTCTTTTTCTGACTGCTCCTTCTGTAATCCGGTGATCTGAGCAGAGTAGTGATTACAGATGGAGTTCAAACAGTTTAAACTGTGTGTGGTTACGCTTTTTGCCGTGTGCGTCTGCGTTTCAGGGCACTTTTGCTTGGCGTAGGGCGTGGATCTTTCATCAGATACAAGACACTGACTGTCATTCAGTCAGCAAGCTGTAGTTAGCAGAAGTACCTTGAAGTTTTCAGGCTTTCACGCTAAGCACTCTAAATTACTTTGCATTATACACTGTCAGCCACATAAATGAAATAGCTCAAATACCTCTCATCCAAATGTGTCTAAGTGAAAAATAATCACCCAGGCTAGTTCCTGAAAGCATGCTAAGCTGTCTTCTCTTTGTAATGTAATCAACTATGCACTCTTGTTCAGATAAAGCCACTTGTAAGAATGTCAGATCAGTAGTTTGTCATAACTCATTTATGGCATTCCTTCAACTTGAAACTATGTGGATGTGTTGTAAATTTTAAATATTTGTAAATTTTACAACATTTTCATTGTTAACTTTGCAAGCTGTGTCTTGTGATGTGTGTTACTGATTCATAACTTCACAAAGTACTGCTGCCTTTCCTTTCTCCATTTCCAAAGCCCTACATCCCTGGAATTTGCTGACCTGTAAATGTTTTATTCAGTTACAGGATGATTATCAAACATGTTACATGAGCAGGTGGTTATGAATGCAGAATTGTTTTGGACAAGTTGGTCTGCAGACGGATGAGCAATTGTGCAGGCACTCAGAAGTTTGAAATTATTATTGAAATGTTAGTGCAAGTTAACCTGGACAGCATACGGCAGTGAAGTTTATTCGTTTCCTTTTTTGAAGAAATGTTCTCCTCAAAGCAGCCCTACCAAGTGACACACAAAATTTGTGTTACCATAGTCTAGTTTACCTCATTTAACCCAGCTCTGCCGCTGAACTAACTGAATGGTTCAGTGTAAGGGTGGGTATTTGTCAAATGTAATGCTGATAACAAGATTATAAAACTGAAGTATAAAATAACCAAACAAACGTCCTTTCCAGCATGGCTTCCCGAGAAATGTTTTCGGGCAATTTGAACTTCACTTCCTGTAGAATCCTCGTTAGTGATTTGAATTTATGACCCTTCATACCTGTTCTTGTGTTTACAATTTAGTTCAATTTGCAGTTCAAGCAAATGCATATATCATATTTTTTGGAGTCTTAGTCGCTCCACAATACAAGTCGCAGCAGCAAAAAACAAAACTAAACCAAAAAAACCAACAACATAGTAAAGAATAAAAAAAATCATATGCAAGTTGCACCTGAGTCTAAGTCACACCCCAGGTCAAACTATGCAAAAAACATCTTTTACTCCAAAAATACAGTAGTCACTTTCCTCATTTCCCCTCCAAAATCAGATTTGTTTTCTCATGACAAAACAGTTTTAAACAAATAGTGGTTTTATCTTTGGAAAAAAGTCTTCTTTTTTTTTTACGCAGCAGAATCAGCTGATTCACATTGATTACATCTGCCTTTCAGCAGCGCGAGGCTGCGTTTCTCCAGAATAAGCTGGAGTTTAGTTAATTGCGTCAACTGTTGAAGAGTTATCATAACCAAAAGAATGTAAACACTGGAGCTAAAGCTCCAATGTTGAAGCTAATTCATTTTTTTCAGAAGTTATGTCACTGAACAGAACTTAAGTCTCGGTTTTTCAACGTAAAAAAGCTCTCGCTAGTTTTACTTAGAAAACCAGAAGCTTCACTGTCACAAAGATGTTTACTTCCGGTTACGATACCGCTGCCCTTTCGGTTTTGTTTTAGTTCGTAAACTTAAAATCCTACATTATTCTGCATTTCAGAGCAAAAATGCGTCGTCCCCAGATCATATTTTGATCATATGGTTGTACAATTTACTATATTTATAAAGATTGGGAATAAGCGATCTTAGACGTTTCGAATATTCATACTCAGATTTTCAGGAGCAGATTGTGAGTATCCGAGCACCCAGATACTTGTTACAGCCCTAATATTTATTTCCCCTCCTTTTATCAAGGTGGTGATTGACAAACACCTTAATTTTAGATGCACATCTATCTTTGCAAAAGTTCCTTTGTTTGTTTTTGTGGCCGAAACGCAGACGCGATGCCAAGGCGGGCTCTAGGTTGATGTCATAAAATGGGCGGTACCTACAAGGAACAAAAGGCGGTGCCTTAAAGATTGAAGCGTCTTACTTCTGGGTAGGAAAAGAGCTCACAAAAAGAACTCGTATTTCACAAAAAATGTGTTCTATAGTTTACCAAAGGAAGTATATTATCATGTATATTGATTTTATTTAGTCCTAACAATAGCATAAAAAAGGTCCTTTATTAACAAATTGTGGGGAAAGTGAATTGTTGCAGCAATACTTCACACCAGTGTGTTTTTGCTGAAAGTGTCGAGCGATTGTTGTACTGAATTTCTGAATGATTAATTGTTTTATAATATTACACCAAGCTTAGTATGCGCCAACTAAAAGGTTTTTCCTAATTGTTACTTCCTTATGAAAAACTACAAAAGAATTATTCTAAGTTTTTAGTTTTTGTTGTTTTATAATACACAAATCCTATATCCAACCGAAACAAAACTGTCACCCAAAACTTAAGGTCAGAAATGAATCCTGGACGATGTAAATTGTTGCATCCCTCAAAACTAACTGAAGTGACGTTGCAGCTTCTAAGTACAAATTTTGGAATAAAATTGAAAATGTAAATGTTTAAAGTACTAACTTTAAGTAAATTAATCAAATGTTTTCATTTGTGCTGTTGCAGCTGTGGCTTAGTGATAGAGCGGTCAACCTCTGATTGGAAGATTGCGGGTTCAGTTCCTGCCTTGAATCAAAGTGAATGAATCAAAGTGTCCTTGGTCAAGACACCGAACCTCACATTCACATTTTAGGTTGGTGCCAATGATGGGCTTTAGACTCCCATCTTTGTGAATGAATGGGTGAATGGGACAGTGGCTGTAAAGTGCTTTGGGCATTCTAAGAATGTAGTAAAGCTCTATAAAAGTAATGTCCATTTATCTTTTTGTTTTTTTTTAAGCCTATTCACAGCTGACATTCTCCAAGTTTGTCTTTTCTTCCTGAGTGATATGTTTTGATTATTGATTCTGAGAGTTAATTGCAATTAATTTTAACTAAAGTTGTTAAATCATCTGAGCCACCTGTTGAATCTTCAATGTTCTGTATTTTTTTTTTTTTTGCTTTGTTGCATTGATGTAACAGAAGCCATAAATCCTAGGTCTTTATCCTCTATATTTGATGTGTATTTGTTTTTGTGGTTGAACGTTGGCTTCCTTCTCATGTTCTGGGAGCCAATTCTGTCCATGCTTATTTAGTCAAAGATGTATTTGAGGCCGGGCGGTGTGTCCTGGTGGCAGCAGGTGACAAGTCCTCTAATGTGTAATCGGTGGCCTGACTAAACCAGCTACCTCCCATGGCTGGAGTTTGGACCTGATTGGCTGATGTGGGTCACTTTGCACTTTGTTTTGCCTTTCTTCAGGCTGACTTTAACGAAAGCCTTATGTTGTGTTTTGGTTTGAAAAAGATAAAAACATCTCAAACTGGTTTTTGGAATGACCTTTAGATTTTCAACACCTAGTGAAGGTGACCACCATGCTGACTTAGGAAGAAAAGAAGAGAAAAATGCAAAGAAAGGGCTTTGAAGGTCTGTGGTTTGGACTGGGAAGCATCGGGCAAAGGAAGAGAGATATTTTTAAGAGGAGACAGACTATGTGGATTTCTCAAATTTTTTTGAGTGTTATTTTCACCTCACCTCTTTTCTCCCTTTGATCGTTATCTTGTCTCCCTCGTTCTCTAAGGAGGAGCCCCCCTCCCCTTTCCTCTTAGCTTTCACAGCCCCGCCTGGTGTCCAGGAGTATTTTTGGAAGTTAATGAAAAGAGAAATCTGAACTGCTTATCCTTAAAAGGCATGTCTGGGTCAGCTGGGTGGAAACTTGTGTTATTAATGTCCTTCACATTTTCTGTGTGAGTGGGTCATCTGTGAGCATGAGTGTGTTTGCTGCAGTTCAGAGCAGGAATTTTGTGGCTTGAGGGGACCTGGAGAGAAGGAGGGTGGGCTTACGAAACAGGCCTACATCTTCAGGAAGGAGAGAGTTGGGGGGGGGCAGTGGCATATTTAGCATATTTTAGGAGCCATTCCAGTCTGGTTCAAGATGTGTTCTTCCTCTCAGAGATCTGAAGGAACAATCAGAGAGTGGTCTTTGGAGGGAAACGTTAATTTCAGTCTAGTGATGCTGATGGTGGAATATTGAGCAGACGTCACATATCACACTTCAGTGGTGTCAGAGATGAGAGGCGGGTTACACATGTGTTGGGAATGTAAGAAAACACCACCTCATGTCACCGACATGCTAACATTCTGTCTACAACCTGACTAACATCCATAAAAGGCTTTATTTTGAGCCAAAGTCCTTTGCTTAGCAGCAGGGTTTGACTTGGGCACTGCCACTACAATTAAATAAGTGTTTATGTCCTTCCAACTGTAATAAGCATGTTTAAATCTTAATCCAGAGAACTTATGGTCCCTTTAGCCTCTTATTTTCCGTTGGATGACCGTGGACTGACATGACTTTGGATGGCAGAAGCTCTGTGGCTGCAGTCCCACTGTTTGGGGGAAGGCGTGGATGAATGTGTTTTAAAACTGGAAAACTTTTGTTCTTCATCTTAACCTTGTAACATTGTTTTTTCTTCAGTCTTACCTCCACTTTGGTTAAATTAAGAACAGAAACATGAAATTGCATCAGTTTTATCTAAACTAAAAAGTATCAGATGGGAAGTAGAACCCATACATAAATGCAAGTGCAATGTGGAAGTTCAGAACAAATATAGATCCTCATAAAATATAGGATAATTGCAAGCATTTTGATGTAAATTATAGTACCAAACTACAGGAAAAACTTTGGAAGGAATCCTTGATCCACTAACTCATTCTTTTTATATTTCAAAAGCAACATATATTTAGAGAAAGTTGCTCTATTTATTTTTGCTAGTCCAAAACTGTTGTGTTTTATTAGACTACAACTAATTAAACTTTTATGCCTGTTTTATTTTAGTTCTTAGCACTGCTCCACTTGTCCTTTTTTTAATTTTTAGTCGTTATTTTGGCACTTGTTCAGGAAAAATGACAATTGTGCCAGTACGATACCAAGACATTGCTGACCTTTTTTTTTTTTTTTTTTTTTTTCTTTTTTTTTCCCGAAAATTTCATCCATCTAAAAGCCATTTAAAATTCAGTAGTGATTGTAGTGTTTGGGGTAGCCCTGGTGCAGCGGTTAGGGTGGTCGCCATTTACCATTGTTATTATTGATTTGCGTGGAGTAATTTATTAGGTACAGCAACAACTAAGAAGTTAAAGTTGGTTAACATTAGTTTACTTTGGCAACTTTTCATCTGTTGAATTTTTCAGAATAATCTTTATTTTCAGAAAACGCCGCCCACTTTATTGGAAAATGCAATTGCAACAGAAATCAACTAGTTAAAAAAATAATCATTAAAAACACAACTGCAGTTCTTTCAGATTGAGATACATGTAAGATTAGAAGTGATGGATTTTAGGGTATATTCTGATTGGTAAGATAATTTGTTCTAGTCCAAGACTGCTTTATTTGTTTTGCATCAAGTCCTAAACTTTGCGTTTAGTCTGTATTCAGACTGCTCTCATGTGGACTTTCCTGTTCCAGAACAAAGCTTTCAAACAAAACCATGTGACCAAAGATATCTTCAGTCATTGGCCAGGAATTACAATAAAGTAACAAGAGACAGAAATTATGAAAGTTGTGTTCTTTAGAATCTTTGGGATGTTTCACTGATTCAAACTTTATATTTTGTAGACCAATTTTGAACATCTGTATCAGTGTCGGGTATAACACTTGTTACGGTTTCTAGCAAGACAACGGCTATGAAAGTAGGATGATCAGTGGTTATGACATGTAGATTGTCAAGAAAACAGTGTGAGAAGTAATGCGTATCATGTTAAAAGTTGTCATCATTGTGGTGTTTTTAAGATAATTGTGTTGAGGAACTACAATATGGCCTTTAGGATGACTTCACAGCAGCGTAAAGAGAAACAGAAAAGTATCCTGTGACTACCGGCTATGGTATCCGTTTTGGTTTAGCTATTCTGCTCTCGGACCGCTTTGTATTCAGACTGAGGAATCTCAGAGCGAACTGAAGCGCAGTCGGCTTGGAAACCAACCAAGACCATCTCAAAAGATGGGTCAGAGAGTGGTTTCTGGTCCTGGATCAGGATGTATTCAGACTGAAAATTTGTTTGATTATCGGAAGAATCGAACTCTGGTTCCCGGGCCGTCTAAATGCACCATTTGAAAAACAGAAGTAGGTTTTAGATGACACCTCCTGCAGTTTCACCTTTATCTATGGGATGTTTTTTTTCCCCTGTGTTTTGTGTCCAGGTATTAGCGTTCGATTATTTGACCAAGCACAACTAGATCCTTTTCACTTCCTTTCTAAGTGGCTGACTGCTCATACATGAGGTGTTTGAAGTTCTCTACTGTATGAGGGATTTCCACATTCACACACACTCCTGTCTGACCCGCTCTGAGCCTCTGCTCTACTGGGCGGCTCTCAAAATAAAATTCCTCCTGCAGATTATTTTTCCTGTGATCACAAAATATACATGTTCATAGAGAGAGGAATGTTGGGGAAGCCATGGCAACATGAATGTTTCCTTTTCTACAGTTTCTTCTATCTTTGGCTATTTGGTCTTCTGTTCACCATAGAAATTAACATCTAAGTTATTTTAAGGATCCTGGGTTGTTTTTGGTTGTTGTTGTTTATCCAGTTAGTCTCTTCGTGCACCCATACATCTGATGTGGGCCTTCCCTAGTTTCTGGTTATTTTCCAACCAGTCTTTTTTTGCACCACTTCCATTTTGAAGAGCATCTGAGTTGGTTTTCATGGTTTTAGCTTCTTTGCAAACATCACTTTTGGATCTTTCTGATGCTTTAACCAGGGGAAGTGAAGCAGCAAAATCCTACTTTAGTAAATGCCTTAAAATAGACTGCCGAGTGCAGCTTTTCCTTAAAAGACCCATGAAACTCTTTCACAACTTAGTTTCATGTAGTGAATAGGAGTAGAATAAAACTGTTTTGAAGGAGTGAAACTTCTACCTAATATTGTTAAGGATGCTTTGCTTTTATTAAAAGACTCACTCCAATAAAGGTTGTGCTTTAAACATATTCTTATGGCATTTTTCTGATGATGGAGGACCAATATAAAGAAAATTAAGCTTAAAGTTGCATTTCTGAGTATTTCTTTAATCAAATTGTTGTACATCAGGAGCAGATGAAAAAAATAAATAGGAAAATATGGTATTTTTTACATAGAAACAGGTTTCCAGTTCAGCTACATTCTGATGCATCCACTTACAGATGACTAGATCTATGTACGTCTTTGTTTTCCTCGTCCAAGCTCGCATTTGGCTCAAAACTCCAATGTTGCTTGGCATTTTGTTGCAACAGTAATGTTAGGTTGGGGCTATAAGCTAGTTGGAGATCAATGAGAAGGGAAAGTGGGACCGGGGTTACTCAGAGGCAAATTTCTAATGAACTCCTGCCACTCTCCAGAAACTATGCCCTAGAAAACACTGTTTTTTTTCTGTAATTTTGAAAACCACTTGGGAATACTTTTAAAATACCTCAAAAGATGATAGGAGTGCGTCGTTTAATGACATGGGAAAAAAAACAAGAGATGAGACATGTTGATACCCAGTCTGTGGCTTTAAAGTTGTACTAAGAGGTCTATTTACCAATTTACTGTGTCTCTTAAAGGGCTCAAACAAGTGAATGCCATCTCGCCCCAACTACTGTCATTCAAAGATTTGTTTCTGCTCAACAAGTCTGGAAAATGTAATCACCAAGTTGTTAGTCAAACATAACAGAATTTTTAGGCTGTGTCAACCTGAAGTAAAATCCAGACATTTGGGCTGTAAACAAGCAATCAAGTCTCGTCCTGCATTTGTTTTTGTTTTGAATCGCTCTTCTTGATTTTGGACACGCATCAACATGGCAAATGAATGTGCTTTACTTACTGCTAAGTCAACACTCATCAACGATGAAAATTCATTTTCACAGCTTAAGTTCATGAGTGCACAGACGAGAGCATCGCAGGAATCCAACGCATTTAACCGCTGAGCATCTCATTTGGGTTCTTATGAACATTGTCCAATGCCAGACTTATAATCTGATCCAACCTGCCTCCTTTTTCTGTGTGTCTGCGTTTATTTGGAAAGCTTAGCAAGTCACATTACCACCCCCCCTCCTCTGGTCTCCTTCGTTCCATTGCAGAATCCTTAAATATTTCATGTCAGACATGTACCTCATGGGTTTGATTCAGTCTAAGCTGTCATGGGAGGCTGCAGTTCGGCCCTTTGACGATTTTGCAAACGTTTTGAACATGTCAACTTGAGGACATAAATTGCTGAGTGGTTTGTTGTGTTGTGAGATGTTTGGATTTCTTTGCGAGGGGCATGTATCTATATAACATGTGTGCTTTTGTGTTTAGCTTCTTCTTGTGGCCTAGACAAATGTGCTTGCCACATGTGGTGGTGTGTTTTGACTGCCTGCTCAAAAGTAAGGAAAAGCTCAGTGCCCCTGGCAAGAGTGAGTTTTGCCCACCCAGTAGGTTAAACTTTTAGCCTTCATCTCTTTGTTTTCTCCCTCTACTTTTACCTTTAACGCTTTCTTTCCTACTAAACCCTCTCAAATGTTTCCCATTCTTTCCTCTTATAAGGGTGCTCCTTCTCTGCCCCCTTTTTTCCTCCTCTAGGTGTGGACCGCACAGAAGAATGTGGTTAAATGGGTGTTTTATCTCTCCTGCCAGCCATCTGGATCTGTACACCCTGCCATGCCAAACATTTGAGACACAATTGCCCTTAAAAGGAAACAATAGAAGCCTATCAATTCTGCTCTGCCAGTCATGGAGCGACTCGTTCCTGCATGGGCTCAGTCACGCTCACACAAAACAAGGAAGTGTTTGGTAACTCAACTGCCTGGCATTTTTCCTCAGTTTTACCTGTTTGTTGTAATCAAACTTAATACCATGAAATCATCATTACCAAGGCCATGTTATGATCGCAGGGAAAAAGTGGTTCTGTATTTATTAATATTTTTTTAAAGAAGAATAAAACTGCATTTACATAGAGAAAAGAATAGTGTTTTACTAAAAAAGTTGGATGTAAATTTTACAAATGGTCTCTTAGCATAAATGTTACAAAAATGTTAGCAGAAATTGATATTTTCAAGAGAAAGAGATTAGATTTGTGGGATTAGCTGATCAATGGATGTTTAAAATCGTTAAAGAATTGTGTCCATCTTTGCGTGTTGCCCTAAACTCTTGAGTTCTCTATACCAATTAATGCATACAACAAACTAACTTTTAGCAACTGAACTGTTTCAAAGTTATATATAATAAAGTATTTTGACTGGTATTACTCCACAAAAATGTTGTGTTTTGTGTCTTGGTTCGTTATAAATGATACTCAAACCCCTCTGAAGCTGAAAATTGTGTCCATAAATGGTCTTTTTTACACTTTTTTTTTCTTTTCTAATTTTAGCTTTTTTGATGCAGAAACTAAGGTAAAAACTTAAATATTTCTAACCTTACTATTGACCCATACTTACTAGTAGACATCACACCCTATGGACATGTTGCAGGACCTATTGGACTTTATTGCCTCGTTTACACTGAGCGGTCTAGTCCGATATTTTGAGCATTTTCATTGTAAAGTGGACCCATTTAACAGTTTCCTCTTTACAGTGGTATTCTACTTAGCTGCCCACAATCTTTATCCAAACAACATTAAATTCCGTTATCCCTTGTGCTATCCGCCTAGGCATGTTTACATTAAAATTGGGGTCAACTGAACCCCACAGGACAACACTGAACTGTTTTCTTTCAAAGATTTTTTTGTCTTCAGTGGTGCCTGTGGCAGATATAAAAATCTGTCCACTTTTGTTATGGGAGGGATCACACATCAATGTAACGGTGGGGTCATCTGGACCCTATAAGATAGCACGAGGGCTATACATGATATACAAAAAGTGAAGCAAGAAACAGTTTGTGCATAAGTAAAAAAATTACAAAATTGAAAAGTAAAAAAAAAAATTTACACATGCACAAATTATTATTATTATATACCAATTATACATACAAATCTTTAAAGAATTTGAACAAATCACCTATTACGCAAATACAAAACCTCAGTTACGGACAAATCTATGTTGAGATTTATTTCACATCTCAGTGGTTGGTCCATAAGTGATGCGTTTAAATACTACTAGAATGCCCGGTCATCAGAGTTTTCTTATCTGCCTTTTTAAACTTGGATTGTAAATAATATCCGGTGAAACATTACATTTTCCCACATTCTTAAACAGATATGCCTAATAATAAATATAAAATAGTCTAAATGAGTGTTTTTGAAACACTTATCCCTTTTAGATATAAAAATATCTCCCAGAACTAATCGCTTTCTCTCTGCTAAACCGGCCGGCGCCGACCAGAACTCTGTGCATTTACTTTATAAAAGGTGGCGGGGTTGTTTGATTAGCCCGCCCGCCCTTCGATCTGCGGGAGTTTAGAAGGGTCCGAGGCTTAACTGAGTGGAAACGCTCGCCAGAATTAACTGGACCGTACTGTACCATGCCTTACCAGACTATACCGTACAGGACCACTCTGTGGAAACAAGGCTTATTTATTCTTTTTGTAGGGTATAATATTGCAAAACTGACAGAAAATGTTTACAATCAGGAATCACAGTTGTCAAAAATGGAAGGGCTAAGTCAGGGCTAGAGTTGATTCTTTTGTCGACTTGACACAATTCAATGAATTGTCAATTTAATTTTTTTCTTTGCACCCAAATTTCTATTCTGAACTCAATTTAGTTTGGTTCTAAGTACCTTAATTTTATCCTTGACAAAGTTAAATTACATATTCACACTAAAAAAAAAAAAAAAACAACAGTTAGCTATTTATTTGTCAAAAACAACACTAAAAAATGGTTTTAAATCCATTAAAAAAAAAGGGTAGTTACAGTGAAGTGTGTGGAGTTTTTTTTTTTTTTTTTGTAAATCCCAGACCATTTAAGGACTGTAAATCCCAGCTTCTGACAGCCGGTTCTCCGGGTTTTGTTTAAAGCGTAAGATTAAATGGTTTTTCAGGCAAACAGCTCATCGCCCTTTAGGAAAAAAAAAGTTACCCCACCTTTGCCATGCAGTTGGAATGCAAACAGGAGGAGGAATGCTTTGGGCAGTCTTCAGAGGCAGCACATGAAAAATTAAGCACTTCTTCTAATCTTCACCTCTTGTCTTTCATGAGCTCCTTATGTCTGCTACTTTCTTGATATATTTCCCGTTTCTCCCCATCGTTTTCCTGACTGTTTATCTGTACATTCTCTCAGCCGCTTTTGGCCTATCCTTCTCTTTTGTGAGGTATCCTGTCCACTGTGTTTGATTTGGGCATTCCTTTCCCTCTTAGCAGACAAAACAACCCAGGACCCTTCTGAACTGCATCCCCCAGCGCACACAAATGTATACACACTTACACTTGCTCTCTTCTGCTAATCACACACAGGAAATGTGCTCTGATGCAAACGAGCCCTGTCTGGCAACTGGAACCAAGATATCAGACCTTCAAATGTTCCCCACTTAAACTTTAAAAACTGCTAGGATTAGCTAAAATCTGCAAATGAGTGCTTGGACAGTTCAAAACGTTACGTTAAATAAAAGTCCAGTTGGGTTTGTGCAAATAAGAAAGAAAAAGTAACTCCATAATTATTAGGTTAGGATAACTAAAGTATAACTGGGATGGAGTTAAAACATTTTAGATGTATCAAGAATATATATATATATATATTTTTTTTGTGCAAAATCATGTTTTTATAATACATTTAATTAAAAAAAATGTTTGTAAATAGTAAACAGTTTATTTTCCATTAGTTGCAGAGTTTTTGGATGCAAAATAATGCTTTAGTTGGTGTCATTTTTTTAAAGTCATTATAATATTAATTGCTTGTGTGCCACATTATCTTGAATTGATCATTTGCAGCACATAAACTGACCCTTGTGGCGGTAGCCAGACCTTTATCCTGGTGAAAAATTTGATGCAATATTCGTAAACTAATATGTGGAAATAAATTACTTTTGGTTAACTTGCTATTTAAAAAAAGACAATCTTATTTATTTACATCTTACTTCATCTTAAAATGTTTTTGTCGCACAAAAAATATTTTTATTAATACATTTTTTGAACTTTTTTAATGGATTTCCGTGGTAAAAGGTTTGCTGTGTAGCATGAGAATGTCGAATGATTCAGCAAAACATGTTTGTTAATGCTGAGAATGTCGCACAGCCGAGTGCCGAGCAGCCGGGCTTTGCTCCTTTGAAGGAATGTGCAGGAGAGCAAAGAAAGTGGAGTCTGATTGGCAGGAGCCACCATGAGAATGATGTTCTCTGTCAGTCACTTCCGAAGAAGCAGGAAGAGTAGTGGAGTAGATCACTTGTCGTTGCTGTTTCTTTATCTCTAGCCTTCATATTTAGACTGCTTGCTTCTTTTTCTTGTCAAACTACGCAGCACATTTTGGTTTGATCGATAGACTGTTCACACTGTAAGCGAACCACACCAGGGTTCACTTGCAATCAAAGAGACCCAAACGATTTGGAGATTCTCTGTCCTTATTACCCTTGTAAGCAAAATCATGAAGTCTAATTCCAAATTTAAAAAAATGTAAAATCATGTTTAATTAATTGATTAGGCATGACATCATCATTAGGTTAGAAAGAAAACAGCTGGACTTGGTTTAAACTGGATGATGTTTGAACCCTTCAAAAAAATCCTAAGCAATACAGACATCAAAGACTGTGTTTTCTATGTACATTCCTCAGTCTACACTTACATTAGCTGTATATTATTTACCTTGTACACACATGGTCATGATCAAGGCCCTCTAAAATTTAAAGCAAGAATCTGTGTAAGGGGAAAAAAGGTAGACGTGAGGTTCGAGCATTTCAAAAAGTGCTGATCTGTAGAAGGTTTTCTTACACACAACAAAAAATGGTCAGAAAGCAGAAAAGCGTCTCACCTCACAGCAAAATGAAACTTGAAGCAGATGTGCTCCAGCAACAGTAGACCACACCGGCTTCCACCGCTGTCAGGAAAACTGAAGCTGCAACTCACCAAAACGCAACCACTGAAAAACCGTTTTGTAGTCTGATCTTTATTTCTGATGCAAATTTTAGAGCAGAAATTGGTCTAAATTGTCTTGAATCCATAGTTTATTTGATTGTGTTTGTTCAGTAGGTTATCTGGACTATGTTTTGTTATGTGATCTTTACATTTGTGCAGTTTTTAACTAGTTATGTTGGGTAAATGTGGCTTACCACATCTTAAAGATTGGAAAGGTTATTTCCTCTTTTTGCTGATTAAAATTCAATTGTTGCAGACTTTTCATCAGTGGGTTTTGTTGGTCTATTGAATGAGTTATGTTTCATCCTCAAAAACAGACACAAACAGAATCTGATGCCTCTCCTCTGTCTATTGCAGATCTCTAAACCTCTTCCTCCTTTCTCTCCATCTTTTAAATTCAGTCCAGACTCCTCTCTTAAATCTGGATTCTCTGTGCTTAACCAAACATATGGAATGCTACTGTAGTGGAATGCCTGGTGCCGGATTGTTTTCTCTTTGTGTGTGAATGTGTGTGTATGTGTGTGTGTTCGCTCGTGTTTTTGAAGCAGATGAGAGCTTCAGGGATGATGATGATTATGATAATGGTCTGTGTGTGTACCAGAGAACTGAATAGGGGCTTCTGTTGTCGTGGCCAAACATTGCTTGTCTGCTCATGCATGAGTCTATTGCAGAGCATCTGAATGTGCCCCATATCTGAGAAGTTAGCTCATTCTTAGCCTGTTAGCTTGACTGTGAACAATCTCTCCTACAGTGGCTGCATTGTCAGCCCGGATGGAGCGTCTCGGCCTTGCCAACTGCCCCGACCCGACCATAGTGAAAGATGGATTGAGTGTGTGTCTTGATATGATGACCGATTCTCCCTTGTTAATAACCTCATGCCCTCTTTGTGTTAAAACCACAGGATGGAGAGTCTGTGGAGAGGAACCTGACCTGCTTCAGAATCTGAGATGCAGCTTAAGAAAAGTAAGTTACACTTTTTTCTGCTTTAATTTTGTTTCATGTTTTGTCATTTTGCAGGAATTCCCTACAATGACCTACAAGTTCTGTGTATTCTGCAGAAATAGTTCATGGCGAACGAAAGATTATTCTCTGAATACACTTCTGAATTTTCCCACTTCTTATTGGAATTGGTCTTGAAATGGTTTAGGTCTGCACCTTTTCCACCTTTTTGACTAATTTTTAGTTTTTGATTAAAAAAAATCTACAAGTATCTACATGCCTCATTTTACTTTCTCCTTCCAACAACCCTACAAGAAAAAGTAAATTCAAAAGGAAAACTTTTTTTTTTTTAACTTGTTCCCTCCTAAGTCATGAAACCTTCTTGTCCACAAACACTCTTTAGTTTCATTCTTTTCACCTCTTCTCATCCTCTGCTCTCGCCTCCCTTCCTCCCACTCTTCCTCCCACTCTTCCTCCTCTTTGCCTCTTCCGCCACTCCTGTGCTCTTTGTGAGTCTGTTTCCTTTCGGGCACAAACGCCGGCGCCATGTTTCCTTCCCGGCAGCCTGAAGTCACACAGAAGTAACACACCTACGGAAACATGTGAACATATTCTGCTGTAACGCGTGGATCAGCTGCCATGAGAGGGAGGGGTGACATGTTAGTCAGCACCGACGTTGCATGGATCACAGATACAGTCATGACTGCTCACACATTTCTGTAAATTGCAAAATGTTTGCATTTTTTGGAAGAATATTCTGATAGTGGTTGCTAGAAAGCATTCTAATGTTAATGACATTATCCTTGATACCCAGAAACTATTTTTGAACAATGTAAAAAAAAAAATCTATATATCTATATCACTTTTTACTGATAAAATTGCAAGGTTTTCACTGTTTTACAAAACACAAGAAAAATGCATTAAAAAAATAATAATTAAGACAAGTAAGACATGATAACATTTTATCATGAGTAGTTGCCTAATTGACTAAAAGCTTGTCCAAATAATAGAGTCAGCAGAAAAGCAGAAACAGCCTTATGGAAGGTCAAAGGCAGGGCAGTCCAGAGTAGGAGCCTCTGCTTGGAAAGACAGACCTCCACGAGTTTAAACTGGGTTCTCAGGACGTCACGAGGACCGGAGGGAGCAACTCTGACATAAGTTACAACTATCATTATAGAATCGATTCTAAAACTGGTAAATGATATAACAGGAGTGATATATGCTCTTGTGTTAGTTCTTGTTAAGAACTTTACTACTGGAAGTACCCGCCGGTTCCAAAAAGCCAAAATCCCTTAGACTTCTATTGAGAAATAAACTGCTATATTTTCATCTTTTCTCTGTAACACAAGTTATAAACTGACCACTAGATGCCTCAATATAAATATGTGATGCCTGCTGGCCCCCACCTCGAAATATTTGACAGATTCTCCTGAGCCCGCTTTAAGTGGTAGGGATGTGGCCTTCCAACAAGCTCACTACTTACAAGAGTGGTTGCCATAGAAACATTGATTCATACCGACTTGTACCAATCACTGTTGACCGATGATGGCTGACTCCAACGTCCATATTGCAAAAAAAAAATGGTGTTTGAATGGACTTGATTTGGTTTGAAATGGAAGGAAGGACTTTTCTACGGGTGACAACACACTCACTCTGTCCATTTTTCATTTACAGTCAATGGTTAAGACAAATAAAGAGAGTTGCAGTAGTCTAAACGAGAGGAGATAGAAGCATGGATGACCAACTTAAAGTCAGATTTTGGGAAAATAACCCTCAGTTAAGAAATAGATTCAAGATAGTAGAAACAGTTTCTCGCCAATTGTCTTGAATGGTGTCCAGGGACATAGAGTGGTTGAAAAGAACACTACGGTTTCTGAGACTTGGCTTGGAAGTGGACCCCAGAAATAATTCAATTGAAGACAGTTGAAACAGGAAATAAAAGTTGTACAAACTCTTCATCAGAGGTCTTTCCGTCATCTGCTTTGTGCCTCCAATTATGCACTGTCATCACTTTCTTTCCAGCTGCCTGTCCTTCTCCGTCCATCACCCCCACCTTCTTTCTCCCTCCCTGCAATTGATGCATTTCTGCTGCAGTAATCCACTAAAGCAACTACCTGCTTTGCATTCAGTCCAGGCACTCCCCCTTCTTCTTAATGTTCCTCTCTGACAGTCATTCCGTCTTTCACTGCTTACTACACACTTTCTCCTCCTCACAGTTGCTTCATCTCAGCTTTTGTGTCACGGCCCCCCCACCCCCTAGTTTCTTGTTCAGCAGAGAGCCACTGAGCTGTTCATTCAGCCGCAGCAGGCTGCTAATGCCAAGGCTCAGGCTGACGAAGCAAAGCCGAGCTCTGCCAGGAGAGCTCTGCGAGTGCACGCCCTGTTCGGATGGGAACGTAGCGAACAAGCAAGATGTCAGGCAGCTGATGCAGACAGTGGAAGGGTCCTGTGATCAGGAACACTGATCCTTTGGTTGTTTTGGATGAACTGATGTGTCCGTTGGATGTTTTTCCTTCACCTCGTCTCTTAGTGGCCACATGAATAAAGCAGGAAATCTGGGAAAATAGGATGAAGGTCAGGGGAAGAATGCAGGAGAAATCCAGCAGCTGAAGTGGGGGCTGGGGAAGATATTTAGAGGTCACCTGACTGAGGATGAGACTCAGAAAAAAAAAACCTGCTATGAAAGAATCTTTCCTTAGAATTAAGGATAACTTTTCAGTTTCGCTCATGTAATACTAAAAAAAAATTCTGTTTTAATCTGTAATATTTATTTTTGTTAAATTGCTTTAATAAACCCTTTTGTAGATGTACAGTTACTATTTTTACTGTTATTTATACAGAAGGAAACCATCTTTTTAATTAACTTTTTTGTTGCATCAATTTATTAAAAGTAGCTGCTTTTCCATTGTGCGCATGCGCAAAACTTAAATAAAATCTAAAATGTGGTAAAAAAAAAAACCCCACAATTTTTCAATTACATGGTTTCCATTAAATCATAGTATATGAATAAACACAACAAAACAGTCTCTTTAATTTGCAGTCAAATTTCTTTCTATTATATCCTTCTATTCTTTTTTCTATTGTTATTCTCTCTATTTTTTGTGCGTTCAAATATCTGCCACAGTACTTGCGCTCACCATCATCTATCAAAGGAGACGTCTGCGTCTTATTCAAGCCATGAAGCGATTTTGGAAAAATCGTGGTTGATGAAGCTGTGGATCCAACAATTCTACTGATAATCTGATCTTTTGATGAGCTGTATGATGCTGTGGCACCACTTGGAGAGTGGTATTGCGGTTGTTGACTCATTTAATTCTGAGAAAGGTCTTTCCATTGCAGCTTTGCGAAATACGTCAATTTCGATAAAACCATCTCCTTCAAACACAAAAACTTGTATTGATAACTTGATAACTTTTGGTGCATTTATTATTCCAAATCAAATTTGCACAATTTCGTAGTCATTGGAAAAGCAAAGTCTTCAAGCTTAAATAAAGCCTCATATCCCTCTCTCATCTCATAAAAACACGGAAGCTTTGTTTTGAATGAGACTTAGCCACCTCTGTGTTCCATCTCCGAGTTTCCAGGCTCTAAACCACATTTCAACGACATAATCTCCTGCTTTGAAGTGAATGTGTAAACAACAGCAGCAGAGGTATACTGTACTGTGGTAGATCATCACTACTTTCCCAGAAAATCACCATGTGAAAGTGCATTTCACATGCAGCTTGTTCTGTGTTGTGTTCACTTTGGCTGTAAAAAAGAAAATTTTGAAAAGTTGGGTGTATAACTTCAGATTTTTAATGTGACAGGTTTTTATTTGTCTGCTAAAACTCTCCTCTAAGATGTGACTGGAAGGGAATACAAACAGCACAGTCAAGCTAAGTTCCAACATTCTACAGCATACAGGAACTTTTATCATAAAAGTATTACTCTTATAAAAAAAGTAAATCTGTGGATATTTGATTAAACTGAAATCCAGATGTTTCTATTTTTAGATGACTTTCTACTACAGCTGAGAGATACAAGGCATGATTCATGATGGTTGTGTCTTTGTGGAGTTCTTTTATACTAGTAATCAGAGTTTTAGTTCTACTACCAAAAATAAACATGTTTTAAAGACCTCCTCCAATGAAAATTATGTTTTTGGTGTTTTTAACATGTTC
Source organism: Oryzias javanicus (assembly GCA_003999625.1). Lineage (NCBI taxonomy): Eukaryota > Metazoa > Chordata > Actinopteri > Beloniformes > Adrianichthyidae > Oryzias > Oryzias javanicus. The sequence continues at coordinate 18,672,242 of CM012458.1, read as the reverse complement.
CTGTTGCATTTTTGAGAATTTATGAAGAAAATGAGGATTGCAATTGCTCTTCTGAGTATTTCTTTATTCAAATTGTGGTGAATCAGGAGCAGACAAAAAAAATCCATTTGATAAAGCTTGTAGTTTTTACCTTCAAACCACAATCTGCAGGCCACAGGCTCTCTGCTCCGATCAGTTCTGATGTATCCACATGTGGACAAATAGATCCATATACGTCTCTGTCTTTCTCGTCTGAGTTGGAATCTGCCTCTAAATTGTACGACTGGATGGCTTCTATATTGCTCGCCATTTTTGTTGCACTGCTAATGTTTTGTTGGAAATGTGAGAGGCTGTAAGCTAATGGATGAGAGTGTAAACAAAGGGATGATGGGAAATCAGTGTAGGCTTACTCTCACTTTTACAATAAATCTAAAGATGATGGAGTGGAACTTTTTTAATTTACGTTTTGGAAATGTATTGAGAAAGCAATGATATAAGACCTCGAAGAAGTAAAACAAAGACAAGTTTTACATTAATTTATTCTGAATTTCTTTGGTAAAATAGTCTTACAGTTAAAGTCTTACAATTAGTGCTACTGCACATTTTGCCTACAAGGAAAAATACTGTTGCATTTTTTAACTTTTGGAGCTTTCTGGCTTTCTTAATGGGTTTTATGTATTAAAATAAGATATTTTATATAAAAAATAGAATATAATTAATTTTAAACACAATCCATGGCTAATTTTATAGCCAAGCATTTGGTCAAATGAGATTTTGTTTCTTCAAGTTTCAAGTCTTTAATGTGTTTTTTGTTTTTACCTTCACGTTTTTTAAAATATGTTTAAATTCACTTATTCTTTAATAACAGTTTTTATTAAGTTAAGCTTTTAGTGTACAGCACTTTGTTCAATTTTTTATTGTTTGTAAATGAAGATGATGATTTAGTAATTGTCTATCTTTATAAATTATTATTGTAAAACTTTTTAATCTCCATATAAAAAGTTGTTGATCCACAAAGTAAAATGGCTTTTTGTGCTTAAGGTTATTTGGTAATCGGTATTAAAAATATGAAAAAGAACTCTTCAAAAAAGTTGACTGAAAATAAATAATTTGTCTGTTAATATTTTGTTAGGAAAAACAGTCTTTAAGACGGCAGATGGCTGCTTCTTTAGTGGCTGGAACCAGTGTCCTCGCGTAGTGATGTTTTCTTGTCTCCTTATCAGTGTTAAACAGTGACACACTCTAAACTAATAATAGCGGGGATTCCTGCCTGAACAGCTCATCTTCGGACACAACTTCACATATCTGCGAGTGTTCATGGGTCACATACGGATTTTCGCTGACGTCTGCTTGAGAGTGTTTGAACAGCTGTTAAGCAGAGTTTAAAATAGGTAAAGTGTACCATGTTGGTCCTGACGGGCAGCACTGCGATAATAAGAGGTCACAGAGTTTCTGCTCTGAGTCAGATTTGAGCTTTCTCCTTCTTAACGCAGACTCTTCTCTGAAATTTTTTTTTGCTGACGCGTGGGTGTGTTTGCCTGCTAAAAGGCTCAAAACAAACTCCTGACCAATCTGAACACTGACTGCGGTGGAGATCAAATCTGCCGCTTTTAATCAACTTCCCAAGGATCAAACCGAACATAAGAGACGGAAAGAAATGTTGAAAGTAACTTGGCTGGAGAAATCCATTTTTTTTGGTTTTTGTTTTCATATCGTGCTCTGCATAACCTTTTTGCCTCTCAGATAAATATGTCAGCACTTCCCTATTTTATCGCATAAAACATGCTCATGAAATTTTATCATAATTAGTAAGGGATTTTTGAGTTTGAGCCAAAAGCACCTCTGACCACCAAAATCTAATCACTACCTTCAAAAAACTTAGAAACATATTTATTTTAAATTGTAAAAACACATTCAAAAAGATATAACATTATAACTGTTTATTTAGACGTGTTTTTAAGTGGCTTTTTGTTGATTAAAACAACACTAGCTGAGTTGTTTTATTAACTTTTCATGCTGCCTCTTTTCTTTATAAGCTAACAATGAAATTGTTAGATTTGTGTAGTGGCAGAGGTTTGTTTGACCTAGTTTCTCTCCTGAAATGTTTTACATGTATTACAGTATCTGTGACCTCTGACCCCAAACTCACAGGGCATCTGGAGTTGAGGCTTTTAGTGGATTCCCGTGAAGGAATTCCGGGATCTATATGTTTATCCTGCTGCTTTCAGGCTGTTTTTACAACAAGTACCTTATCTAAAGCTGAATATTTACAGATTCCACGACTAATTTAGGGAGAAAAACACTACTTTAGGTGTTAAAGTACACAGGTTTATCAGGATTTCTCTTTACACAAGTTTCAAGATGTATCATCTAGAGCTGCCATGATTAGTCAACTAAATGAGGTCTAATTTAATATTTGATTATTCGATTGTTTTTTAATTTCATTTTAATGCCAGAACCAAATGAAGGTCAGAGGCTGGACAATACATTAAAAGTTTAAAAAAGTAATAATAATAATAATAATGGATTAGATTTATCTGCGCTTTTCCAGACGCTCAAAGCGCTTACAATGAATACCCATTATCATCTTAATTGTTTTTATTTTAGTTACTTTAAAGCTAATTATGGCTAAGATGTGTGTTTTACATCTAGCTTACATGTGACTCGATTAATTGACTAATCGGAAAAAAAATCTGTGATCTGTGAATATTAAAATAATCGTTTGTGGCAGCTCTAGTTTCGTGCTTGGATGATCTCAAATTTTTTTTCCTTAAGTAGTCTTAAAGAATTAGTCACAACTACTCTGTGATCAAAACATGGGCCGACCTGCACAAAATATTAATGTTTTTGGCCGCTCGGTAAGCCCGCAGAGAGAAAATGTTAATAAAGGGTGGAGTAAATGAGATGCAGGTAGGTCATGCAGATATTTCCTGGCCCTATACTTCAACCCTAATGGTCATGGACATCCAAAAAATCCGCAGTCAGTACCGTTACCGGGGGTGACTAAAACTATGTCCGAATTCCCTCCCTATTCCATAACTACTTAAAAAAACTGTATAGTGCAGGACTATCTAGTGCCCTGGATTTTTAAAGCAATTCAAACACTGCTCACTACTTTTTTCTAGACTTTTTTTTTTTTTTTTTTTTTTAATCTATCGCTACTTTTTTTTTTTTTTTTTAAAGGAAGTATGACGTCACTGATTTCACAAAGAAAAAATTTAACGGATAGGAGCATTTTAAGATGTTTAATAACGACTTTACTGTGTTCTGATGATAAAAACATTGGTGGTTTCTCAAAAAATTAAATTTAAACACATTTTTTTGTTCCAAAAATTGCTAAAACGCATTGCATTGTGGTCTATATTCATATTACGTATAGTTGATGCAAACTGGTTTTTCGCAAAGACTTCTGGAAAATCTCTTGGGCACTCGGATTTGGTATTGTAGATTCAGAAAGCACTATAAAATGGTGAACGTACTATATAGTGAGTAGGGAAAGAATTTGGATAGTGCCTAAGGCCGAATCAGAATTCTTCCCTTACAGCAGGGGTGTCAGATCTGAGGCCTTGAGGGTCGAGGTTCTGCTAGTTTTGCAGAAATCCTGCCTTATCTGCTGCTGATTACATGCATTTAGCCAAAAGGGAGCTTCAATGGCGGGCTGGTTGTAAGACATGTAGGGCACTTGGACTCAAGGCTTGGAGTTTAACACAGAGGTTCTTAACCTTTTTGACACTGGGGCCCAATTTTCCCGGTACAAAGTGATTCGAGGCCCATTCAAATATAAACATGTTAATGTGAATTGATCCACATCTTGTTTGATTTGTATTTGATAATTAAATCGAGTCATTTTATGGTTTATCAAAGTAAAATCTTGTGAGGAAAAATGATACAACGTGATCATCTCAGACATTTATTTTCATACTGAACAGGTAAACCACAGTTGTCCACCTCAACATAAATTAGAATTCCAAAAATATTTATAAGGAATTCTGATAAATAAAATTGTGTTGTAATAAAACAAGAAAACTTCAAATAAGTTTCAAATGAAACAAACTATAAATGAGATTTAAATAAAATACTAATTAAAAGATTACCTTATAACCTGCTGATGAACTTGACAAATTAGAAGTTTTAATTTTGTTCTAGATATTTCTCTCCAAATCTGTGACAAATTAACAACAACAGTCTGTTTAAAAAAACTAAACATGAACTGAGGCAAAGAGCCCCGTATAAAGAAAATATGATGTGGGGCCGATAGTTGCATACTATTGAGTCATGCCACAACACGTTACTGACGCCGGGTCTGGATGCAGAACGGAGGCCGCCTCTATTCGGCGCCCATAATCTATGGCGGCGTTCACACCAGGCGCGGAGCAGTGCAGTCCTCCGCAGAGGGCTCGCGCCGTGCAGCGGATCATTTCAGCTTCTGCTCTATTTTGAGCGCGAGCCGCGAGCGTTCCGGATCAATTCTGGCTGGAAGTTAAATAAAGATACAAGAGAAAATACGGTTTATTTTTAAAAGAAAGAGTGTTTTCGCAGGTAACTTTTGGAAAATCATGCGTCCAGCGGTAAACTTTGTTCCTAGTCGCTGACCCAGAGGAAAGAGGTTAAGGTTAGGATTATGGTTATAGTTCCTGAAGTCAGCTGTCTCTGCAGCTCACGGCTTCACCAGGGGAGGGGTCACATGTGGAGAACACATTTACACATTTAAGAGCGGGACAGTTAATGGGACTTTAACTTTAAGTTGAATTTTAAATACGTGCGTCCAACAAAAACATCCAGCCTTAGACACACTTACAATATGTGCAACATTGCAGCAATTAGATCTTGACTGCATGTTTTACTGTGTTCAATATGAGTTTCTATCATTTTCTAGGCTGCTCGCATGTAAATACATGGGAACATCAGTGTTTTTAAAATATAACCATTTTTTTTTTACAATAAAACGAAATGATTGACAAATGTGATCATGTTTTTGTATCTGAACAGACTGTAGACAGGTACATGAACACATCCATAACACACGTGTACGCGCCAGCACACACTCACACATCAACATAGTGGGCAGAATAGTTTTAGTTTTTATGAATTTAGTCACGCACACAAATGCGAGCGAGCGCGTGCGCACAGACACAACCAAAACAGACACAGACGCGCACACAGATCAATGTAGTGAGCCGGCTCCGGAGCGGGTGGGCGGGGGTTGATTTTGGGTGTAAAGAGTAGCAGAGAGGAGTTCCTCTTAGCAGAAACACGCGGTAATATCTTTAGGTTATTAACTTATCACGCATGATGGCTAAAACAACAAAAGCTCCAAGCTGGAGCGCCTGTCGACCGCCGCGGAGAAATCCGCGTCTGCTCTGTAAACCACAGAGGGGGGGGGAAGCCGCGCGCGCGCGCGCGCGCTCTCGACTTCGCGGTGCTTCCCGGTCCAGTGTGAACCCGGCGTGACGCTTACTGCCACCAAGTGGTAGGAGGCTGCATTCAGGTCCCGCGGCCCTCGCGGCCCTCAGGTTCAGAACTGATTTTTATTTCGCGGCCCACTAGAGGGCGCTCGCGGACCGAGATTGGGCCGCGGCCCTATGGTTAAGAAACACTGGTTTAACACCTGTGCCTTATGGGTTCACCCCTATATTTAGCCTTCTAAACAGAGTTATAGCAAGATAGTGTTTGGACGACACTCCCACTTGATGATCTCATCAAGAGTCGCCTGTCAGCTATGTTAGAACAGAGCTGCTAGCACTCAGAAATACATAACAAATTTGGTTTTATTGCTTAAAAAGGGTCATGCTAAAACAAAAAGGTCTTTACTTAAATTCAAATGTAAGCTTATGAACACACCCACGTGAAGAAAAGTGCTTTAACCCTTAAAAGAAATGATTTCAGACAACCCTACCCATGTAAATGTCCCTACAATTGAAGAGATAGAGAGAAGCCTGGGGACTAGGGGAAGTCTTTAGTTACATATCACTTTTCCAGTTATACAGATTCCAGTTCTGATCAGTACCATAAGTGCACCGTCTCATACAAGTTCATCACAAAGAAACAAATGTCTGAAAAATAACTCTTATTACATAGCATTGCTTTGTTAAAGCCTGTTAAAGGTTGTACTTTGTTGCACATGTACACAGGACTCTGGGTGATGAGCAACTGCATACTCTCCAACACAACACAGACTTTCTGGATGGTAGAAACATTCAAAAATCTTGATTTGATTTTGTAATTTAAAAAAAAAAAAACGCACATTTTAGTTTTGTTATGAATAACATATTTCACCCAAACCAATTATTCAAAGTTGGTCAAACCTCTTTATGATTAAAATCTTGTACATTAAAAACTAAACAAAATCATTTTTTGCTTATAAAAACCCAAGAATTGTGATAATATAAAATAATTTAATTATTTCCTAAATAAAATTCAATTCAGTATTGAAGATTTATTTGTTTACCCAACTCTAGTTGTTTTCTCTTAACCAGTTTTAAAGTATGTATCAAAACATGTTTTGAAATCTTCAAATGATCTTTATGGCACATAAACAGGTTTTTATTGTATTTAGGACAGGAGCAGAGACACCACTTTTTTACTACTGAGATAAAATACAGTAGGTTCACAATTAATTGTGGTTTACCAAAATATTATTGTCTGAAATCAGTGTCTGTTTTAAAAAAAGTAGATTTCTGCATCTGTTATTGATTGTTTTTTGATCACATAAGCTAAAAGCAGATTAACACTTCCACCATACTTGGTATAATACATGCCTGTTTACTTTTTCCACATATCATTTATGCATTAAATCATTTTAAGATTAAAAAAAAGTTATCGACCGAAAGGCATACATTTTACTCTTAATAGACAAGATGTAAAATTTTAAATGGTTATATTAATAATTACTTTCCAAAGAGAATGTTTTTCTGCAAAAACACGCAATGTAACAATCTCTATAGATTTAGTTGAGACCAAACTAGAAGGCTGGCCATGGGGTTCAGGACGCGTTATGGTTGAAGCATCGGAAGGCCGTCCTGTACGGCAGCAGCTGTGGTGCGTTGTCGTAATCCAAAATGCAGTTCAGACTTGTCTTGAAGAACATGCTCCAATTTACTGTTTAGTGTCTGAGATTAGAGTCAGAGCCAAAGAGCTTTTGGGGCTTTGAGTCTGATTGAACCTCTTCAAAGTCACGGCTTCAATCAGGCCACAAATAGAGGCCAAAAATGTAGATTATATGAATGAATTTCCATCAGACCTGAGGGGTCTATTACTCTTCCGCAGTTGGTTTCTTTTCTAGCATTTCTCATGTCTTTTATTTTTTTTTATTTAGGTTATTTCTTATTATACTGCCATGGTGCTGTTATTAAGCCCCAGCAACAAGTTGCTGATTCTCAAGAGAGATGTTGGAGGATAGACCTAGAAAAAGGTTATGGGTTAGTGGGCTAAAGCTGGAAAGAAGACAGTTTCCTCTATGTTTAAGGTTAAGGTATAAAAATAACTCTAGACAGTATTTACATTTCACTTTTGAAAGTTTTTACTGTTTACATTTTATGCCAAGGATGCTGTCTCCTTCTTTAGCAACATGTGAGTGCACTTTTTTTATTATTTTTTTAATCTCTTTGGATGAAAAAACATGTCAAGAGTTTAGACAATTACCGGAAGTCAAAAACTTTTTAATGTGAGAATTATAATCACTTTGCTTGAGCTTTGTTGTCTTGGTGGAAATGTGATTAACTTCAGTCCTCCTTAAACAAATATCTTTATTTTTTTTTCCGGTATGTTTTTGTTTTGCTCAAATTTTAATCGGATTTCAAGTTTTTCTGTAAAATCTGTCATTCAAAGTTGATTTAAGCCCAAGTTTTCTGTCCAGTTCAACCCAGTGCACTCCTTTGACTTGGTTACATTACATTTTTGTTCAGAAACACTGCCTTTCATTTGACCACTTTTCCAGAAGTGGTGCAAGACTGACTGAGTGAAAGAAACTGAGTAAAAGAGTAACATGACAGCACAGGAAATGGCAAACCGACCATTATGGGATGCAGGTTTTTTTTTTTTTTTTTAACTTCTTGGAAAAATGGAAAAATGCAGGCCAAGCATCAGGTCTCTACTTTCTTGTGGCTTCCATTGCTTTGCCAGCATCCATTCACTGTAGTTGTCTTTACACACACACACTCTCATACATGTACAAATATGCAGTATTATTTGTCATTCTTACGAGAACTGGCAAAAAGCCTTATAGAAAGATGTGGTCGAGGCAGTTAAATTGGATTGGGCTTTTTTATTAACTACTATTTATGAGGCAGAAGAGTTTGAAAACCATTAAGTTCTAACCTAATGTCAAGTGCAACGAGAGGACTTTTAACAAAGAGAACAGAATGTACTGAAGGCAACAGGCAAGAAGAAAAGTGGTCAAAGCCTTAATGATATGTTGTTTGATTGTATCCTTGGTGGATTTTTTTTAAAAAAAGGATAGGATGAGATGATGTATCTTGTAAATCTTCTACAAAAAAAAAGTGAAACTTAACTTCCAAATACAGATCAGATTAGAGGCGTCTCATGACCTTGTACTTTTTCATATAATTTGGAAGATTTTCCAGGATAAAAACAGATTTAATACCAGGATTCTGCATTGATTGGGGACCTGGAAAACCCTTGTTGAAAGTAGACTGACTGTAGGACTGTTTGTCTACATTAAAGTCCCACTACAATCATATTTTATCTATTTTAAAAACATTCTCCGTTGTCTTTTAATTATTATTAAGGTGTTTCTAGCCCAAATACAAAAACTGTCTTGTACTTAAATGTAGTTTCGGCAAAATGGTAGAAACCATTGTTGTGGGATCATGTCCCATCCTCCATCTGTTTACATGTTCTCCTGCTAGTTTACACACCCTCAAAACCCCCAACCCAATATTATGGCTGCAACAAAAATAGCAAACAATATTGGAGCTATCTAGCTGTACAGTTTTGAGCTAGATGTTAGCTCAGACGAGGACGTACATGGATCTATTTATCGACAGGTGGATGCATCAGAATGGAGCGGAGCAGGGATTTTTGTGGCTTACCAATTGCATTTTCTACATCCCACTTACAAGCTTTTTCCAAATGCATTTTTTTCATCTGTGCCTGATTCACAAATCGGATCGAATCTCGTTGTTTATGACTTAATCAAAAATCAGATGTTGTGTCCCAATCAGTATTGCATGTTTAATTTATTCTTATCAAGCTCAGCGCTTTATATTTCAAGTTTATTATTCCAGATAGATACTCTACTAGAAGTCTTCATATCATGCACAGATCACCACATTTTATTGTGGAGCTAGTTTGAGCACGAGGCGCCCAAAAACATTTCAGCTAAGCTAACAAGACAATCACAGATTATGACTTCTGGGATCAATAACTATTAAAGTTTTCAAGCGGACAGCAAGTGTCCCTATTTGGTTGTCTTAATGCAAACAACAACATACAACAGAAAAAAGATTGGATTTTTGTTTCTATTTAATGAGAGTAGTGTTCTCCTGCTGCCGACAGACAGACGGCAGTGAGACTGTAGTTGTGCGAGAGGGGGATTTAACCCCTTAAGACCCGATCCTTTTTATGTCTCTTTGACAGAGTCCCAGTTTAGCAGAATTAAGTACTGTGGTGATAAAACCCAAAATGTGACGTCCTCGCATGTTGATGCCAAATCTGAAGAGGTAAACCATAATATCTCAAAAACAACCAAAAATAATAATTGGTTTCATTGACATGAGCTAGTCATTAGTATTCATCATATTTATGCTCCAACAACTATTTTAAAAAAGTATCATCATTTATTTGTCAGAATTTATAATAGAGATATAAACCATATCTGATCAAAAATGTTAAATAGTTCTGAAGATACTGAAGCTAAAGTCACCAAACTTTCTCATGTGACTAATAATTACCCATTTTTACTTGGTAATAGTTGCACTATTTTACTTGATTGTTGAAGCTACTTCACACAAGTGCTCTGTTTAAGTGTCAAATTATAAAAGAAAGTTAATAAAAGAAAAATACATTATTAAATTTGTTCATTTTTTAAATGTTTGACAAAAGTGTCAGATCGGGACTCGACATTATATGAATCTGAATCGGATCAGACCCAAAATATCGTGATTAGGACTTCCCTAATTTGAATAAAGAAATACTCAGAAATGAAAAGTTAAGTTTAACTTTCTTTTTATATGGCCTCTTTGATGAGAAAAATACTGCAAGAACATACTAAAACACCAAAAACACAATTTTCATTAGAGTGAATCTTTAATGGAATTAATTTCTCTGCCGCAAAGTTTTGATTCTCGCTTCCAAGAAAAATGTGGAAAAAAAACAGATGCAACATTTTGCTCAATTTCTGCTTTGATTCAAGTTCTCCATCTCATTCCTCCTTGTAAATGTATCCAAAGCCAAAAATTTCTATTTTTACTTTTGCGAATAGAAGAAAGTAGCAATATCCAAAGAACTGAGAAAGTATAATGTGTAATCACAAAAGTCTAAGTGCGGTATCTTCAGTTTTCCATCGCTTGCTTCATTTTTCTTCTCTCCATCCTTCTAAAGCTAACGATGATTCTGGACTGCAATAAGCGAATCAGGTATGTTGATTGGTTTGGCAGAGCAGAGCCACGTTGTGCACATTGCCACCCATTAAAAGTGCAAACTTGGCTGAACTGGTGTGCGTGTCAAACAGAGATGGAGGGAAGAGATGAGGGTGGGAGGTAGAAAGCTGGCAAAGAACGAAAGCGGAGGACAAGAAGAGAAGTAGGCTGCCTGCCAAGATGGGAGTAACTAGACCCAGCAAAATGGCATTATTAAGCAGCACCAAGCTTGAAATAAATGCCTTGTGGGGACAAAATCAAACTCTAAAAAAGGTAGTTTAAAAACTAAGCAATCAATCAGAATTTAAAGCATGTAAAAGGACTGGTTTTGCCTGTCAATCTAAAAAAAAAAAAGCATTTTTGTTTGGAATTTTTTTCTTTTAAACAGCTTTTAAACACCTATGAAAAAACCTATTTTTATCATTTAAAACCAGATTTTCTTTGTTGAAAGCAGATCAGTCTCTAACATTTGAGCTATAGCTTTCTTAACGAGACGAACACAAATTTTTACCAGCTGATCACAAAGTGGATGCTGGAAAAAAGACTTGTGGCATGCGAGAAGGGAACAAATCTCGTGTCTTTCATTTGTTCTTTCATTTTTCTCCGCTTCATTTCATGCATTTTATTTCCTTGATGTCTTATGTTCACTGAGAAGATTACAAAACCGCTAAACCTCATGAAGGGGGAAAAAAACAACTCCAGCTGAAACTTTGAACTCTCATTGTGCTTTGTCATAAAATAATCAGGCGCCCCGACTTCACGACCCTGTGGTTTAAGCCTAATAAGACATCAGATGTATTGTCTTTGGGAGAGGGGGGCTTACATCAAGAGCATTTATGTGTAAAATCTGGTAAAAGTGGTCAAAAAACATTTGTGTTTGTAGGTTTTAGCTGAAAGGTCAGACAAATGGGGTTTTCAGGGAATCGGTAAGAGATCATGACTTAGCTTTGAATGTATTTGTTTCCTTGTCTCCCTTTTGTCGTCAGGATGAGAAGCTACCACTCAATGCTGGGGGAGGGGGCTGTAGGATAGTGAAAAAAAGGGTCAGCCCAGTGCCTGAATCATACATTAGATGTGTGAGAAGTGTACTGTTAGAGGGTGACCCTGCTGATAGACAGCAGTGTGTGTATATAACCTATCATTAAAGGTTAGAATCAGGAAGATATTCAGAGACAACCCCTCTTCTATGTGCTTTTTCATAGAACAAATTGGATTAAATATGAACCTTAATTTCTGAGGATTCCTCCATCATCAGTGTTTTGCTGTGAATGCTGCGGTGTTGTGACGGGGTGGTTATTCTGTGGGGGGTGTAACGGAGATATGCTGCTCTCAGCAAAAGCAAGCGTGGATCGATGTGGGATACGAGAGAAGGAAGACTAGAGCGTGTGTGGGTCTGGGAGCGAACAAGCCTGTGCAGATATACAGATATGCATTAACCCCCATCCACACACCCACACACAAAGGAGAAGTACCACCCCCCAGCTCCTGCAGGGACAAACAAGGTGAAATACATGTGGATTAAAAAGGAAAAACATTTTGTGGTTCAGGACTTGGGTCTGTACACTATCACAACTGTAATATTTTTTAATAAAATACCCAAAACCTCAGTTTAAAAGCATTTTAATTTTTTAGCCCAAATCAAAAAACCTGTCATTTTTCAGGACATAGTTTCTGCAGAACCACTCCAATGATAATTGTGTTTTTGTTGTTTTTGACATCTTGTTGTAGCGTTTTTCTCATGATAGAAATCATATACAGTATTTATTCGACTCATTGTGAATCAGGCGCAGATGAAAAAATGCATGAAAATGATCGTATTCGTAAATGAGCAACAAGGTCACTGCTCCACTCCATTCCGATGAATCCACTTGTAGATGATCCATGTTGATCCATATACTTCTTTGTTTTCCTTGTCCGAGCTGGCATCTAGCACCAAACTGTATGACTGGATAGATTCAATATTGCTTGCCATTTTTGTCCTATTGGTAGCGCAAAGTTGAAGTTGGAGCGGGAGAACATTTCAACGGCGAGCTCTCAGTGGCAGAGAGGGGGGCGAGTTGCTCCACCCCAAAATTCCCCTCCACAACTTAGAGGAGATTTTCTAATGAACTCCGGGCACTATGCAGAAACTACGACTTAGAAAACGACACAAGTTGTTTGATTTTCCCTAAAATGGCACAATTAAAAGACCACCGGGAATATTTTTTAAATGGCTCAAAAGATGATTGGAATAGATCTTTAATAACTAAGCAGTCATTGTACTTTATATTTATGTTCTATTATTTGGTCTTACAACAGGTGGAATTTACCACAAAAACATTTGATAGTACAGGTTTGTGTGGCCCGCTGTGCTATTGGCTAATTTCTGAGCTTTCTAACCTACTGACTTAATTTTGACAGCAGATTATACTCATTTACAAGTAAGGGTGGGCTAAATGTTGTTTGCCTTCTCCCTCCTACAGATGACAGACCTGTCTGCTAAACACCACTCTGAGGAAACTTTGAAGTCTTAAGGTGACACACAACAAGACCCACGGCTGAAAGACGGACAACCAAAGCGTTTCCTTGAAAGCCTTCGAGTCTTTTTATCACTGCCACACAGATGTGGAACCCCCATCAAGTTGACATAAAGTAATCCGGACACTAAAACAAATCCAAGTAGTATATTGCAAAGATCTTTGGAGCCATGTCTGATCACAAGGACATGACGCACCGCCACCTGAGGCACAAGCTGCAGAGTCTCAGTCGTAGACTGGATGAACTGGAAGAAGCAACCAACAAGCTGCAGAAGTCTGAGGATGAGCTGCTTGACCTCCAGGTTGGTACTGATTGACTTCTAACTTTGTTTTGTTTATGTTTTGAAAAGGGTAGGACTGAAATGTAGAACACTGAAAAGTAAATTAACACTCTTTTTTGTAGGACAAAATCATCCAGGCAGAGGGCAGCAACTCTTCACTTCTTGGGGATGTGGAGGGCTTGAGGAAACGTCTCCTGAAGATCCAGGGTAAAGACGAGGAAGTACGCAAAGCTGAAGACCTTTGTCGCACCGTTCGAGAAAAACTGGAAGAGGAGGAGAGCCTCACTAAGGAACTTAAGGCAGAGATTGAGCGTCTTCAGCGGAGGATGGCCGAGCTAGAGAAACTGGAAGAGGCTTTTGCTAAGAGCAAGTCTGACTGCAGCCAACTCTGCCTGAGCCTCAATGAGGAAAAGAACTTGACTAAGAAGCTCTCGTCTGAATTGGAAACCCTCAAAACGCGTTTGAAGGAGGTAGAGGGGTCTGAGACCAAGTTGGATAAAGCAGAGCAGGCTTTGGCAGCAGAGCTCGAGAAAATCAAAGGATTCACTCAGGCCTTTGTGACCGAGCGCAAGAAACTGTTAGAGAAGCAGAAAGAGGATGAAATCATCATTCTGAAGCTGACAGAAAAACTGGACCAGCAGAAGAACCGCCTCGGCGTGTCGACAGATGCTGGTCGTGCAGATTTCATGAGGTCAAGAATTGAGGATGAACTGTCATCCACAGGGCTCTTCACCAGTAAGCTGGCCGGATGTAAAAAGAGCCTCGACTACTTTAAACTAGCAGATGAGAACAGTGGTATTGTGAACAAATTAGAGAATGAAAAGAACAGCAGTGTGGAAGGTTCAAAAGAGGAGGACAACAAGGTGAAGGAGCTGACGCAGGAGGTGGAGAGGCTAAAGAACCGCCTCAAACAGTTGGAAATCGTTGAAGAGGATTTGAAGAACTCCGAGTCCATGAATGGAGAACTCCATGAAAAGTTCCAGACGGAACAAAACCGAGCTCGGCAATTGAACGATCAATTAGAACAACTGAGGGCGCAGCTCTCGGGGAAAGGTGGAAAAGGAGGAAATGGAGTAAGTAGTTTGGATAAATATAGCAATGAAAAATCTAAAGCCTGCCCCCACAGCCCTGCCAAGGTTCTAGCGAATGGGAAAGCAGAGAACGAAGAGATCATTGCAAAAGGAGCTTTCAGGCAAGAGAAGCCCAAGTTTAGAAGCGCAGCTGCTGTTTCAGAACCAAGTTCCCCTAGCCGGAAGAACAGGGAGCTCTCTCCTCAGCACAGAAGAGAAACCAAACTAAGAAGCAAAGAGCTCAGCTACTCTGACGAGGGTTCTCCAAAGTCTGCAAGAAGAGCTCTTAGTCCTGCTCACAAGTTCCGAAGGACGCCCAAAACCCAAGCTGCTCCGTTGTCATCTGATAATGGACTAAGGGACACATCAAGACTATCTGAGGAAAAGATCAGGGGTGCCACATACAGTTCAGTGAATGCAACTTCCACAGAAATGAAGAAAGTGTCTGTTCTTAGCCGTTACCCACCGGCAGCAAACGACCAGAAGCCACTGAGGACCGCCCTTAAACAAGCTGATGGGCAGATCAAAAAGAGCAAAGGGAAGTTTTCAAACCTGAGTGTAGGAAGTGACAGCGAATCAAACAACTCTGATGTGCCGCCTGAAATATCCAGTACCATAAACAGTGGTTCTCTGTTTGAGAAAGAAACAGCATCTGCTTCTGACTACGAGTCTGTTGACCAGGTTCAAGAAAGTGTCTCTGGATCTATTGGTTCAGCCAAGACGAATGGATCGTACATAGCCTACAGATCCCACCTCACTCCACTGCTTCCTAATGACCAGGGCTCAGAGGGTCATTCTTCTGCTTCTGAAACTGAATCCACAGGTTCAAGGCCTTCAGAACCAGAACCTATCTCTGATGTTGCTACAACTGTAACCAGTAGGAATGCAGCTTCCAAATATACCAAATACCCCCATGTTCACGACTCGCATTCTGAGGGCTCTTCGTCTCGGAGTTCGTTTGATGAGGAGATGCACAGCAGGACTCCGTATCTGGATGTGGGCCACCAGGGACCCACGCATCCCCCCTCTGTGATCGAGATCCAGCGGGTGTACAGCCCAAGAGAAGCGCTTAGGTCAAAGGCAGTCATCAAGCCCGCCATCACGGAGATTGACAGGAAGGAAATGATGATTTCTGAGCCTTTGTCTACAAACAGTAAACCCAAGATCTCCACCAAGCCAGTTGTGATGAGCACATCCAGTAAAATGACCAGCAGTATAACCTTCTACCCTAACGACCCAAGCTCCTCCAGAACCAGCAGTCGTAGTAGCAGTGTGTCCAGTGAACCGATGCCCCTTAAGGAGCGCCATACGTCTACCAGCAACATCCTCATAGGTGGGTTCAGAACAAAATTCAAAGCTTGATTTTTATAACTTAGGAGTAGACTAAAAATTATTCTGTAGCTTTAATACTAACCAACCCCTTGACTTTATGCAGCAGTTAGACTCATGACTGAAGTAAGCAATAGAAAAGCTGTAGTGTTTTCTTGTGGTTTTTCAATGTGTTCTATAAAGATTAGTGATAAACCCTCAAATAACTGTTTAAATAAAAAAAATAAGTATAAGGAGTGCATGTTTTGATCACTGCATGTCGTAAATACAACTGACAATGTCTTTTTAGCATGACTGGATAAAGAAAGACTTGTGGCCAAAGACTTCTAACTAGAAAATATTAACTTCACTTTGATTTGTGTTGTCCTTTTTTAACATGTTTGATGTTTTGCCAGGTCCCAGCCTTGACCACCATGGCAGTATTTCCATCCCCTATGAGATCTCCATACCCAAAAGTGAGATCACCATGCGGTCTTTCCAGGACCAGGACTTCAACCACGGTGATAACTCAAGGTCCAAGCTCTACAAAGCTTCCATGGTGGAGGCCGCCTCCTCCTCCTCCAGCAGCCTGCGCGGCAGTCTCAGCGCTCAGCCCACAGACACCGCGTCTGCAGACGTCAATGATTCAGAGTCCGGTTTTGAGAGCAGCAGCAGCACGACTACGGTCACCAGCTGGAGAAGCCAAAGACAAAACCAGTACTCTCCAGAAGACGGCATTCCAGACACGAAGAATGTGACTGTGAGAAGCACTTGGAGGAACAAGGGCGCCACGTCAGGAAACGAGGCAAAAAGTAAAAGAGAACTGTTAGATAACGGGTCTGAAGATGAAGCAGAGGCTTCAACAACATGGAGGGCATACCGCGCAACGACATTTGACGTCGATGAAAGTGTAAACAGCGGAGCAGCGGCTGGTTTAACAGCACAGAAGGTAACCAAGCCATCACCTGCAGAGGTGAGGGGACGTGTGAGCAACTCAAAAAAACATTGAAACTTAAAAGTGAATCTACCTTGATATTCCACTTTTTGTGTGGTTTCCTGTCTCAGGTCTACATGCGCAGAATCAACAGTGTTGCTACAAACACTAAAGAAGCAGAGGAACCAGCTCTTCGGCGAGCTAGGAGCTCCCAGTCTCCCACTATGGAAACTGGAGGCTTGGGAAGGACAGTACCGCACGCACCTGTGACCTCTCAGTCCTGGAGTCGGTCATACTCCCAACAAACCCCCGTAGGTGCTTTGATTATTTACAAACGACTGTCAAAATGAAGTCTTTGGTAACAGAGCTAATAGAAACTGTTAGTTAAACAGATACTCCTAAGAGGATCATGTGACCACAAATTAAACAGAGTTGTTTAACTCTGTCTTATCTAAACTCAGCAGTGTTTATTTTTACTGAGTCATTTTTTTCCCAAAATCTAATTGGCTATCTTTATCTAAAGTTTCCATGTTTTAAAAAAAGCACTTTTTTTTTTATTTTGGGATGTCTAAGATAAAAGCTTTAGCTATTTTTGGTGTGCAAGATGTTTTACTAGTTTAAAAAGTCTTGTTTTTCTTACTTTACTTTTAATTCCAAACATCAAAATTGAAAAATACTTGGAAGTACTGAGTTTTGTGAAACCTACAAAGTTGAGCTCCTGGTGCGTCTAACTTTACGCTGCAGCTTAGTTTGTACTTTTTCCTGACGCCAGGCTCTGTGGCTTTAAGCTTAGGGTAGCAGTTCTGCAGGCTGGACTCCTGCTGCCCCATTAAGCACAAAGAAAAAAGGGTGGGACACGTGAAAGGAGGGTGGAAATTAAAAAGAACCTCAACAGGGGAAAAGAAGGTCAAAATAACACCAAGAAGAAGAAAATATGATTCTTATATTTAAATGTGCCACTCGCCACGTTACAGTGTCCAACAGCTGCTTGGATTTGCACTGCTAGTTCATTTTTCTGAGGCCTCTGCAGATGTTGATATCAATGACTGCACTATGGAATGATTAGGGTTGCAGCCTAATGAGAAGGAGTGGAGCTTCTGCAACCATGACAAGAGAGAAGTTAGATGCAGGGATGAGTGCTGTTGGGATTTTATTCTGTGCCAAACTGGTAACTTTGAAACAGTTCTAGTGCCTAAATGGTGCTCGAATCAGTGTTTTAACAGAGACAAAACCCTATAGATGTGATAAAGCCCTGTAGAAGAGTGATTGAATCTCCATAAGATGCTTTATTTCCTTCTTTCTGACCGTCTGCACTGATGTTTTACATCTCCATTTTCACACATGCTGAAGTAAAGACAGATTTAATCTTTCTTTGCAACAATTTTGCCTTTTTTTTTTTTTTAAAGCATTGTACACGTCACTCCTATCCATCGAGTTGCTAAATTAGAATCTTTTGCTCTGAAGAACAGTCAAACTTTCACCAGCTTCACCTTTGCCCAACCTCAGTGCCTCATCAAATCTCGGATGACCCCACCAACAATCGCTGGAAAGATGAAACCATTAGCTAGAATGATACAGCAAAACTGAAAAGAATACAAATACTCCTTTAATTAAGCACTGAAATCTGTGTATTTATACAGAACCAGTTGTACCAAAAAAATTGGTGCAGGTACTGATTTGGCACAAATCTTTCTCCCAAAATCTCAAGCATTTTCATATGTCCATAGTTGGTAAAGAATCCTGTTTGAGAACTCTTTAGAAGTAATAAACATTTTTTAACAAAAGATTTCTTGAATGAATGTTTAGAATCGAATTGAGTTTCTTAGGGTGTTTTCAGACTGGAGACATTTGGTCCGCTTAAAGTGAACCTGAGTTTGTTTCCCTCGATAAGTTTAATTCTGAATAGGTGCAAGCGGACCCTGATCCGGTTGTTGGACTCATCTTTTGAGGTGGTCTTGGTTCTTTTTCAATTGGACTGAACTTTGTTCTGAAATTCCTCAGTCTGAACACGGTCGTGCTGGGACCGGAACAACTGAACCAAAATGCCCACGGTAGCCGGTCAAACGAGGAGCAGTGAGGCACCAGCAACACATTGAAATGTGGTTGCATGAATGCTGACACATTAAAACAACTTTTAACGCAATACACATTCCTTCTCACATTGTTTTCCCGACAATCTAAACACTTAACCGTACCTCGTAGCCGTAGCGTCCCCAGTAGCCGCCTAGCTGCACCTGCGCTGTAGCAGTAAAAAGTGTTGAACCTGGCCTTCATACAGATGTTCAAACTTGGATTAGTTTGAATAAGTGAACTATCTTGACAAGTATTTGCAAAGTGCAGCACATCCATCTTTCTGTTTTTGTTTGGTAACTGTTGGCCAATGACTAAAGAGATCTTTAGTCACATGGTTTTGTTTACATGCTTTGGTTCAGAAAACAATAGTCTGCTTGATAGCAGTCTGAATACAGACTGAACACAAGGTTCGGGACTAAGTCCGGTCCAAATACACCCTTAAATATCATTATTGAAGTATTTTATTTTGATTTAAATAATAATTGTCGAAACTATGGAGTTTAGTTAACCTTTTTTATCCATCTTTAGTGTAAAAATACTAATATACATTACAGCTAGCTTGGCCTCAGAGCTGTAATTGCCTGCATGCCTCTCATTGACTTCAGCAGGCCTAATGAAAAGTGTCGGACGCTGAGGCTCAGCCTTTCATCACTGATGTAGACTGGTAAAAAGTGTCAGAGGTCTTTGTTTGGCAGAAAAGGATTCCTCCGTCCATTTAAAGCTGGGGATATACAGCATAATGTAGGCGAGGGTCTCTGCTAGGGTCAGTGCACAATCTGACCACATGGCTGTGACCTCGTGTTGTTTATTTCCGGGCCACTGAATGGTAAAAAAACAGATCTTCTGTTGTTTTCTGCCCTTTTCCAACATGACTCAGCTGAAATAGCCACACTTATTCCAGTGTCTCCTCACAAACCCGTTCGTTTTTTTCTCCACCTCACATCAAAACTTTCATTTTGAAGGAATTTACTAAAGAAGTTGTAAAGCCGTTGGTCGTCCTGATGTTTGATGCATGAACTGCTCTCCCAGTTTGGATAGCCATTACAAAAACAGTTGCTTAAGGGAAAAAAGAAATCAGTCAAAACATTAATGGGCTTTGAAGCATGTCTTGGAGCACAGCCGGCCCGCTCTGGTTTGCATTTTTTCGGACATTTCAGTGGTCTGAACTGCATCTATTCTCAGGATTACTGAACAAATACAGCTGCAGCTGAGACACGAAACGTCAGGATTAGTCTGAGGGCTGATGATAGAGGGCTGTAACTGCAAACAGCCAGACTTCCTAACATCCCAATGATTGGTATTTAATTGTACTTCTATTTTTGGCCCCGTCTTGATCTCTCCAAGTTTCCGACCACATGTGGTTTGATCTTGATACAGTCCTTTCGCTTTTCCATTCCAACAGTAAATAAGTAGTTTGGGGGGAAATATTCTTTACATATTTTAGAGTATTTTTGTAGAGATTAATAAAACAACCAAGTTATTTTGAGTTCCGACATGTTTTATTCATTTAGACCATCGTATAAAAAAAGGAGCGGCATAAGTTTAGTGAAAACTGCAGCATCGAACAGTCTACTCCTGTTCCGTCTGTTTGATCAAATAACTTTCTAAAGCCCATCACATAAATATGACGGAGTATTAGGGCCAGTTTACCAACAAAAAATGTTAGTGAATGACTTTAAATCTCATAAATTTATGAGGAAAACTAAAACTAAATTATGTGCATAAAGTTGAATATTAATGACTTATGCCTATTACTTTTTTATCGTAAATTTACATGTTTTAAATTATTTAAGTTTACAACTTAAAATCTCTTAAAAGAAAAAGTCATAAATATACGAAAAAAAAGTCATACATTTATGGAAAAAAGAAAACAAAGTTGACTGTAGGCTCACTTTGACTTTAATCTTATACATTTTTTAGATTTAAAATCAGGATTTTACAAGAAAAAAACAAATACATTTTCACGTTTTAAAGTAGTAAATTTGTGACTTTAAATCTTGTATATTTACAAAGAAAAAAAACAAATTTACGGAAAAAATGTCATAAATTTACAAGAAAAAAAATGGTTAAATTTACGTGGAAAAAAAAATTATTTACGTAAATTTATGTGTTTTAAAGTTATAAGTTAATCACTTAGATCTCGTGAATTTACAAGAAAAAAGGCATACATTCATGAGATAAAACACCTAAATTTACATTATTTAACAAGAGTAAATGAATTACTTTAAGTCTTGTAAATTTGGCTCATTTTGACTTTAATCATAAATTTACGAGATTTAAAGTCAGAATTTTAAAAGAAAAAAAAGTGATTTTTTTTTTGTGTTTTAAAGTAGTAAATTTATTACTTTAATTCTTGTAAATTTATTAGAACAAACTCGTAAATTTACAAGAAAAAAGTCATAAATCTAAATTCTGAGCTCACTTGACTTTGAAATCTCAATAATAAATTTTCTGAGGATACAAAGCAGTCGAAATTGAGGAGTAGAAAATAGCTCTTCATATTAACAATATTTAAAGTTGTAAATTTATGAGAAAATACCATCACAAGTTGTAACAAAGAGTTAATAAGTCGTACAATTACTTTCTTCCTTTTCTTTTTTTTTTTTTGGTGGCCCTAATACTCTGTCATACATAAACAATATTCCAACAGAAATTAGTGCAGATTTGAATATTTTAACAGCTGAAATCCCAGAAACAAAACAAATTCCTTTCATTGTTACAGTAAATGATTCTCACAAAATATCCCAATTTTAAAGTAATTATACTAACTGATTTCAACAGGCCTTTATGTTTAATGAAACCGAATGTAGGTTTTATCAGTTCATTTTTTCATGCTGCTATAATAATACAACTTTTTTTTTCAATTTATTAAAAAAGAGAAAAAAGTGATGGCTTTAGTGTATTTTAAAGCTTCCTGGAGGTGATTTAGTTCAAATCTCTCTCAATAAATTAGTTGGAAATATAAAGCTGCACATGAATTTGCTGAACAGGTAGAAATGCTTGCATCTGCAGACATTGGGAGGCTGTCTTTAGCAGCATCTGCATTAAACCAGCGTGCAGCATCAGAGGCTCTCAGACTCACTGCTGCACATCAATTATGATAGGACCAAGTCCAACAGGTTGGCACTAAAATGAGAACTGTTTGCTTTTGTCATTCTGCACCTCGGTGCTGAACAGTGCAGCATTGTAGGACTTCCTCCTCACACAGCGGCGGGAGACCTCAGCCTGTGGGGGAAAGAGCCGTGAACTTATGCTTGGCTCCGCTCAGCGGGGCTGATCATCAAGATACCAAAACATCGTCTGCGGAAGCAGAAATCGGCAGCGCTCCCCTGATTTGACCCCCGCACAAAAAAATGAGAAATAACATCCTGAGCGGTTTTACTGTGGTGGTTTTTTAGTTATAGGTTAGAACGGACTGCACAAGTGACCCATAAAAAAACAATAAATGAGTTATTCCACAACATCAATTATCACTCATAAATCAAAGATTCAAATAACAAAAGCCACCCCCCGTGGAATTTTTCACCTGGGGTGTGCAGGGTTGTCTAGCTGGAACGCTGATTTAAACGCTTATGTTGGCAGGACAGCACGACTGCAGAAGAGTTGGAGAACTGACCGATAGCAGAAGATATTATTAGTTTTGTTGGAGTTCCAGCATTTCTTTTATTTTCTAGACTTAGTGTTTCTCCAAAACAGAATCACTTATCATGTTCTTTTTCATCCTTAAATGTTGTTTTATAAGTTTTGTTGAACAGTTTTAGTTTTTTTATCTTCTTTTATCCAGTTTTATCTTTGCCTCAACAACATTCCACATAGAGGTTTATGGTCAACTTGGTTTCTTTAAGTCCCACTCTAATCATCTTTAGATCTATTTTTAAAGTGTTCTTAGTGGTTTTATTTGAATAATTATGCAGTTTTTAGCCAAAGTAAAAAAAAACTTTTCTAGGACATTGTTTCTGCAAAGTAGGAGAAGTTCATTAGAAATTCGCCTTTGAGTTGTGGGCGGGACCGTTGGCGCTGAGCAACCCTGCCCCCACTTCCTGTCATCCATCTGTTTACATGCTCTTCCGCTAGCTGACAGCACGTTACACCTCCAACCTAACGTTATCAGTTCAACAAAAATGGCGGGCAATGTCGGTATCTAGCTGTATAGTTTTTAGCCAGAAGTCGGCTCGGACAAGAAAATCAAAGACTTGCATGGATCTATTCGTCTACTAGTGAATGAAGTGGAGCAGGAATCCTGTGTCTCATCCAGTATATTTTCAACATCACAAATAAGCTCTTTCTCAAATGGTATTTTCTCATTTACTCCTGATTTAAATACTCAGAAATTCAATTTTGAGGTTTATTTTTTCATATATGTTCTCCATCATCAGAAAAAATGCCTCTGAATTAATGCTTTATTTAACCTATCATGACAATCAGCATTTACATGGCTTTCTTTTGCCGCTACGGTAAAGGCTCAGCGATGCGTTGTCGTGTTACCATGGCAACTCGCTGGACCATTAAACAAATAGTCTGCTTTTTTGTGAGAAAGCAATATAAACCATAAAAATAACAGGATTAAAGAACAAAAAAAACAGTTGAATATTTATTTATTTTGTATGTAACCGTGGTATAAGTGGGATATTACCTGACAAAGTGTTTTAACGCACGCCGTGGAGACCTGAACCGCTGAGGCAATGCGAAGAACTGTTACTTTGCGAGTTGTAATTAATTAGTGTAAAGAAATATTACCGCATCAATTCTTTTTGAGTAATTGCATGCAGTAATATTCATTTGTTGTGTTCATTTGACCTGATGAAGGAACTGTTTGGAAATCTATTTATTTATTTGAACTTTTAGTAAATTTTAGAAATCTGAGAGAATCCTGCTTTTTGTCTCTTTTTAAATCTGGCCTTCACATATTTATAGCCCTCTTTAAAAGTTGGTGTAACTCCTGTTTTTACTGGTTAGTTTTCAAAACAGAGAATTATTTTCTACAATACATTGTGTTCTGCATCCTGATTGGCTGTAGACCACTGTCAATCAATCTCTTCCATGCTGTGTCTTCTGTTCCGAATGTGCTTAGTTTGCCAAATTTAAATAAATCTTCAATCAATAACAGATTCTTTCATTCTATGTGTTCATGAAAGAAGTGTAGAAATTGTGTAGTGAGGAATACAGCTGATTATCTTTCAATTTTCACTGATTATATTTAGAGCACAGATCCAGCAACAAACTTTCAATTTACATCTTTTTATTTTTTTTATTGCATTATAAGTTTGTTGTGCAATGCTAAACGTGAAAGTCGAAAGAAACAAAGTTGCCATTCCTGCAGCTGTGACTTACCATAGAAGGAGAAAGAAAATGCTCTCCTTCTCTGTCACCGGAGAAGGAAATGACAAAACCAAGTACACCCTCTTGGCAAAGTTGAACTGTGACTTATTTCCTGTCTGTAACCCCGAGAGACCAAAACATGCCGTTTAGCACGACTCTATCGAGCCAATTAGTGAGAATGCGTTCTAAATCTGCAGCGGAGGCCAACTGCAACCACCAAATGTCACTAATTATGGTGCTTTCTGCAAGCTGAAATTACAGGAGCGAGGTACTTTTTCTGTGTGCTTTACCAACTGCACCGTCATCCAACTCTCACTTTCTTGGAGGAGGATTGCTGAGGCTACGACAAGGGACGTGCCGACGCGTCCACCACACTCTAGTAACTTGGGTTTTATTCTCTAGTCGGCCCGCCAAATTATAAATCTCTTAGCTTGGGGTTTGTTTGTGGTTTTTGGTTGGGAATTTTTCCTTTGGCTGGACTCCACATGGCAGACACTTTCGGTCACATGCGAGTGAACATGACAGCATGTGTTTAATAGCCACATAAGACAAATGTTCGTTCAAAAAGTTCCTACTTACACGTCTAAAATATGGAGCAGAATGAATTCACCTGTGCAGTTTAGTATTATTTATTGTTATTATTATTGTGATCATTGTGATTGTTTCTATCTAATTTTTCGTCTTCAGAGCACATACAACCCAGACTCCAGTCCAAACCCGAGCCACAGCCCGGCCTCGTGGAGACGACCGCTCCCCACCAGCGACTCACAAAACGCGGGGGCTTCAAACGACCGGCTGACCAAGGCCGCAGGAGCCTCCTCCAGAGGAGGGGCGGAGCCGTGGTCCGGCCGATGGCAAGGGTCAGGGGCCAGAACCGAGGGGAGGATGGGAGCGGGAAGCAGACAGTGGAACCACCGTCAGTCTGAGCATCACTAGAGGAGGGTAGGAGCAGAGAGACTCATTTTTTTCCTTATTTTTTGGCTTCTAAAAAGTCTTCCAATAACAGAAACAGATGTTATAATTACATCTCAGCTCCTTTGGGGCTTTAATTTTAAATATGCGGCGTCAAACTGATGCAGACGGGTTTGGTGGGAAATATTAGTTTCTTTCCTCACAAGATATTGTGCTGAAATATGAAAAACAATCCCCAAAAAATGCTATATTTTTTTTCTAAATTAAAACTTTATACCGTATATTTTCAGATAGTCTCGGGTCTCCAATAAAGGCGGGGTCTAACAGGTGTTCATTATTTTAGACACAGATCTAAAGTGGTGCAGACGTCAGCAGTGTTACCAGATTGGGCGAAAAACTTCCCAATTTGAGAGGAAAACTGCCCAATCTGGCATCTCTGGACGCCAAGTGTCTGTGGTAATTGCGTTACCGTTTATTTGATTTAGTGTTTAAACTTTGTACGGTGATGTACCAGGATTGTTAAATAAGAATTAGCTTTTTTAACTCTACAACTACATCTTTGAGAAGTGTAGCAGATGGGCTGGGGGACAGCTGGGGGTGCGAGACATGCCAGAGGCGAGGTCCATTGCCAAATACAGCAAAATGAGCCCATAAGCCATCACCATTCTATCTATATTGGAATAAATCTCCAATGGATACCTGTCTTTAATCAGTACCTCCATCAATCATGAGTGCCAACAATCATTAATATCTACCGCAAAATCCTGGAGGGTCTGTCTAATAAACGCTGGGCTGGTTGGCACAATTTTGGAATAAATGCCGGGGGTACTACTAGAAGATATACGGTATTTTATAGCTGGTATTTAAAGACTCACTGCATTCATCTTTTAATACATTTTAATTATGATTATTTAGCCAAAATCAGCAAACCTTCGTCGTTTCTAAAGACTGGCACAATTTCCTTAGGAATTTGTGGGTGGAACTGAGAGTTCTCTATTTACACCCTCTCCTACTATCTTACCGCGGCAACAAAAAAATAAGGAGTAATATCAGAGCTGTCCCGCTGTAACAGTTTTTAGCCGGATGTCATCTCAGACCAGGAAACGAAAACATTTGTCTCCCGCTGGATGCATCAGAATAGAGCAGAAAGCAATCTTTTTGAAACTGCATTTTTAATCTTTTTTTATTTATTTTTTTTTATTTACATATTTAAACTAAGGTAGGAGGATAAACCCCTAGAGATGAAACATCTCGTTTTTAAGGGGGTCCTCCATTTCAAAAGATAATAACAAATGACAGAGTAGAAGCCAAACAAGATGGTAAAAACAAATATCAAAAACACATAATAAACACACACAACACATAAGCGGACAGGCTCTCAATATCCACCCCTACATAACATTTCAGAATGTTAAATCTGCTCCTGATTAATAACCATATGACTAAAGAAATACTCAGAAAACAATTTTAAGCTTATTTTTTCTTGATGTCCTCCGTCACGCCACAAGAACACATAAAAAACACCAAAAACATGATTTTCATCAGTGTGTAATTAAGTTTTTTTTGAGTTTCTAACATGTCTGTGCGGCATTTTTCTTATGAAAGAGAAGAAATGTAATAAGAAATCTTTCTTTTTTTTGCATTTCCGTATATTTCTCTTTTTAAATCTCTGTCAATCAAACTGTCACAGAAACACTCTGTTTAAATTATTGATGCACTAAATGAACTAATATGAAAGCACTAAAACCGGGAATGATTTTATTTTAATTTAAATAAATTGTCATTGGGGGTCTTTTAAAAAAACAACTAGTAATATCAAAGGTTTCTTTATAAAAAACGATGTAAGAAACTTTTCTAATGTTTTTTTTTCTGTGTCCAGCACCCTAAAAATCTCTAAATGGCACACGGAGGAGCAAACGCCGGTCTACCATCCACCACTGTTCATGTGTAACTCCAGATTCCTCAGCGAGGACGAAGAAGAAACAGCAGCTGCAGTCGACAGACTGCCTCTTGGTGCTCGCCGTAACCCCGGAAAGCCTGCGCGTCCTCTTCTGCTTCCCGCGCTGGATGTATTTTTCATGTAACCTCAAAGCTTGACAAGGGAGAGGCTGGCATGCTGGGGAACACTGCAGATTCTCCTGCGTGCCAGAAAAGACGTTCAAACGGATTTTCAGGAAGAAAGACTTCAGTGCAAATGCCTTTAGAACTATTACCCAGACCTCAGTGGGGCTGAATGTTTGACTTTTTGGACGGATTTTCATCCTCTCTCGGTTTTCACTTAATAAGAGTTGAGTTCTGGAGGCCAAGATCATCACCACAAACCAGGAGATCTTTTCTTTAACTGTGACCAAAAACAGGAAGCAAATTACCCTCATTGTCTTTCTGTAATGTTTTAGGTTCAAACGGACATCTTATTGAATCGGCATGCAGACGTGTCCAACCGCGGAAGTTCACTTTTGCATGTTTTTAACCAATTAAAAAAAAAAACTTGCAACTCGGCATGTAATCTGGATTTTTAGAACACGGTATTTCCGATAGACTGGGACCTTATTTGGGGGACCTCGCTTTTGGTTTACGGTAATTTGCTTCCTGTTCGCTTCATTTCTTCGCATTTTAAGTAAAGACGTTTGAGGCGGCGGTGGAGGATCGGGATGAGGCCGTGAAGGCAAACCGAGTATTAGGAGTCTGGATTCACAGACCTCCAGCTCAGCTGGTGTGTGACTGGATTCGCAGTGCGAATCGTCCCAGATCTTTTTTTTTTTTTTTTTTACTTTATCACAGAAAAACGAGCGTCCGCTGTGCAGCCACTGGCCAGTGTTAGGAATAGGCTTTTTTTTTTTTTTTTTTTTTTTATTAAGTGAAAAAAAGCCTCGTCGATGTGTCTGAACTTTCTTGTACAAGCTTCCTGCAGGGTTTTAGGACAGGTATTAAACGGCCTTCTCCGTAAACTGTAACCCTAGAAGGACATTGCTGAATGTTGTTGGAGAAAACCGGATTTTCAAAAGGAAATGTGGGATTCCTCACCTCTGCCTTCACCCCGCCCAGCCCTGCTACCTCCTTTTAGCCCCCCCCATACATGCGACAGAGTCCGGAGCTCAGAGGACTCTATGCAATCAACACAAATGCAGAAGAATGCACACCTCCACCTAGATATGCTTCAGTGTTTACCTACATTATGTTCATCTGTGCCTTAAATCCAGGAAGAGATTGTCAGAAAATGATTTTGTTTCTTTCTGTCATTATGGGATCATTGAAAGCAAGTATTTTTGTATTTTGGCTTTGTGACAGAGAAGAACAGACATCCATAGTCCAACCGTGTTATCTCTGCTTTTGTTTTTCTTGAATTCTTATCTCCCAGTCCTCTCTCTAACTGCAGCGGTGGATGCCGTCGGCTTAAAGAAACGTTTTATTTCAGGCCAGAGGCCCGTCACCGGAGCCTGACGTACAGCTCCCCGGGTAGCCGAAAGGTCAGAGATCAGGCTGCGTCTAATCCCGTCTCCGCAGCTCGACTTCTAAATACGGGAGGTGGGACGGCGGACAGCTTGGCAGGGACGACCGCTTTGTGGTTAATTAAAACGAACTCCTCTGTGATCGTGTTGCCAGAGGCTCACGCGGCGTTTGGGGCGTTCGTGGCTCGCCTCCCTATAAAGCCGCTGATCACCTGCTTCCTTCCATCCAAACGGCCGTGAAGCCCCTTTACCTCCTCTTGAACCGCCTTTCGTGCTCTTTCTTGAAAGGAGCGATTAAAACGGGGAGAGTCGACCTGTCGGAAACTGTAGGTTTTATGGCTCTAGGGAGGGTTCCCCCCTTTTTTTTTTTTTTTTTTTTTTTAAAGCAAAAGGGCAAAGTTGAAACTCCATCCTCTGCTCTGCTTCCTCTTCCTTACAAGGCCCACATGTACACAAACACTTCCACCGTCCAACAGAACCCAGCTGCAACTTCAATCCGCGCGCGGCGTGGAGAACACGCCACCCTTCATGTTTTCAGTCAGACGCGGGTTGAGGTTGGATGGTTTCGAAGAAACCAAATGTAGAGAGGATCAAGAAAAATGTTATGATTTAGACTAAAAAGTCATCGGTGCGGACTGAATCAGACTTCTGCACTTAACCATCACTTAACAATGAGTGAATTTCCCCGATCCTTGTCCCAGAACTGTAGAGTTTTTAACCGTTTTTTGTGCTGAATGTATTAAAATTGGAGTATTTAAAAAGTCATTTTAAGGAATTATGTTTTAACAGAAACCGTGAAACCATCCCTCATCTATTGTTGTGCCAAATCATTCCACTAACCATTGTAGATACCCTCTGTGATATATTAAAAAAAGAGGACATTTTAAATTTTAGGGCCTTTTTTTCCCACTCATGTATGTTTTTGTTAAACAAAAAGATCTTTATTGGATAGATTTTATTTAAAGAAACTTGTAATTTTGTAAAATGGGCCTTTTGTTATTGATATATATTAAATATTTGTCCATCTCGTTTTTAAAAGTTTAAAAAAAATTGCTTTTTTTTTTTGACAAAGTTGGTGGTCTGTTTCTACACTCCTGGAGAGTTTATTTTTCTGCATTTTGTGTTTAACAGTTCAGAGATTTTACACAAACCTGCACGTGATGATGCATCTGAAATCATCAGTCATTGAATTGAATTTTGGCTGTTCTTCAGCTTTGTAAGTTTGTAAGAGCCCTCCTTTTACCTATAAAAGTAAAACATAATTCTGACATTAATCAGTCATAAGCAGAGGTGTCAAACATAAAAAAAATGTAGATTTCATGGTTGGATTTCATGTCAGAAAAGTCAGACTGCAGGATTTTTCTTTTCTTTTCAGTGTTAGGCTTGTGCATGTTTTAACATTACTGTGGCAATCTGCATGTAGGTCTCCTGATGCTGCCAACTGTACAGCAAGTCCATATGTATTCCAATAAAAATAAAAAAAGCAAATTATCTGTAACACGTCTGTGTGCGGACTCGTCTGTGCGAGCGCCTAAATGTGCAAAACAGAAGTTTTCCTGAGCACGCTCAGCAAGTTCTCATTTCATTGTACCCCACCACTCCCTCATGTTCTGTTTTTTTTTTTTTATGCGTGTGTGTGAAACTTCAGTCTTCTGGTTCATGCAGCGGAGAGAACAGGAGCTGACGGCGTGCAAAATAAGCAGGGAGACAAATGAGGCAAATTGGTGGGGTACATGCAGGAAAACCGCAAGGCCGCCGTGGAATGCAGAGTCAGGGTTCCACTCTCTTCCTAAACAGCCCCCCCCCCCACAATTCTTGACGGCCAGAGCTGCTGCTTCTACGACTTTACAACCAGCGTCTGATCCCCTTCACACAAGCAGCCCGACTCCCAGCTGCCAGCCAGCTTTAATTCTCAGTAAATGTACTTTTTACACCTTATTCTAAGCTGGCTTCTCAGCATGTTGCAGGACTGTTCTGTATCTCAATATAAATCATAACGGGGGAGAAAAACATTTCCTGCTTAAATCAAACCAATTTATGCTTTAATTAAACACAACCGTGTGTCCAGTTTATTCAGAAAACTAAATAATTCCAAAGAGTTCAGATGTTTTCTCCAGCAGCTGTAGAGTCTTAGAAGGCTGCAAAAAAAAACCTCAAGTCTGTGCCTCTGAATCTTCTCACTAAGGTTTATTTTTATGATGTGTATTTTCATTTGTGTTCTGTGCGCATCAAATATCTACACATTACAGGATCAAGTCTAGGACTGTATGGGGGTGTAGTGGCTAGTGCCCGAGTTCAAATCTCAGCTTGATTTTTTTTTTTTCCTGGTTACTGGTGAACACCAATAACTATCTGCTGCTCACCAGATACTGTTAAAAAAATATATTGTGTGTGTATATATATATATATATTATATATATATATATATACACACACACACACACACAAATGCTGGTTACTATCTGGTGAGCACCAGACAGTTTTTTTTATTTATTTTTTATTTTGGTTACTTTCTGGCGCTCACCAGATACTGTTGAGAAAAAAAAAAATCCAGATTACTATCTGGATATTACTATAGATACTATCTGGTAAGCACCAGTTACCACTTATATAGTGCTCACCAACAGTATCTGGTGAGCACTAGTTACTCTCTGGTGCTCACCAGATACTATTTTGTGAGCACCAGATAGCATCCTGGTTACTCTCTGGTGCGCACAAGATTACTATAGATACTATCAAGTAACCACTAGTTCCCATCTGGTGCTCACCAGATGCTGTTAAAAAAAATTGAAATTTATACCAATTGAAGGTTGAAAACAGATTTTTGTTTGAAAAAACACATTCAGCGATTTTTTTTTTTTTTGTGATCTAGCTGTCTGTAAAATGAGACATTAGTTTAGGATCTGGAGATCCTTTTGCTTTTGAGTTACAAGGATCCACTGCAAAGTCACGCCAACACTTTGAGATTCAAACTCCTGATCGTCTTCTAGCAATGAAATAATGCGGTAAAATTGACCATGAAAACATATGATGAAACGGCCAATTTGGCTTTTGCAAATGTATTGATTTAAAAAAAAAATCAATAAAAAAACCTCAGAGCTTAACTGTTTTTTCATCAAATTGTGTGAATAAATGCTTATCTGTTCATTTATCTGCCAAGACAGACATTGATTTAAATGCATTTGTGCAAAAAGAGCAACTTCCTGAGTATTTATTCTGTCAGTGTTTCAGACTGAAGAAAGCTTTACTTATAACATCAGGCAATACCTCAGCATCTAAGCAGCAATCACTTTTGATTGATTTTTTATTTATTTAATCCATTGACCTTTGTTTTTAAGATTGTCAGCTGATGGCCACTTTTACATTTCCTCATGGATTATTGAAGAATCTATTGTTGAACCAAACTGTTAATATGAATCACTACACATTTGTTTTATAAAAACAAGTTTGTTTTTGTCATGACTAATCGATTGGACCTTTTTTTTCATTGTTTATACCATAAAGAGAACTAACCAAAAGCAGCTCAAATGACTGTTGTTACATGAAACCTTTTCTTTAGTCAGAGTTATGGCAACCCTGAGGCCAAACGGCGTCCGTCATGTACACAAGATCACCAAACCCTGAAACGCAGCGTCTTCACGTTACACTTCCTAAAAAAGAGGACAAGAAACGTTCATTCCACAAAGCAGTTTTGAATTTCTTTTAATAACAAAACATTTAACTATATAAAAAAAAATGAACACAAACATCTGTCATGGCAACATGCCATTCACTTTAAACAAACTCAGCTCTTCTGGTCGTCAGCTGAAGCTTCCTCACTTAAATATTCTGCCTCAAACAGTAGAAATGAAATCTGAAAGACAAACGGCTAAAAGAAACAGGAAACGCTTTTGTGACAACTTCCTTTGAAATGTAAACACTGTAGTGGGAGGGGCTCTGCTGGGTCCAGAGTTTAACTTTTTTTTTTTTTTTTAGCTATTGTGTGTTTAGTGGACGGGTTTTCAACCATTATTTCAAGTTTGTACAACAGTTCATAAATAGAAAATTCCACATTTGACTCTAACGAAGAGAATTTAATGGATGCGACTGAAGGGAGATGAAATGAGAGCTAGTAATACGGTTATAATGCATGAGTTTCTTAATTACGATTTTTTTCTGAAACTAGAAGTGTAATTTGTCCTTTCAAAATCAAAGTTTTTTTTCCGGGACTTTGGAGTCATGCGGCCGCAGTAGTCCGAGTGGTTCCCGTTCAGACGCTGGCGGCGGGCTGCGCCTGCTGGGGGTTGGTGGTGGCCGTGGGAGTGGCTTGTCTTGGGAGTGTGTACATTGCGCCGAGGAACTGGTCCGCGATGCGTCCAGCTTCCCTGAGGCCGCTTAGCAAGGCGCCGTGAACTGTGGCCGGGTAATTTCTGATGGTGTGCTCGCCGGCGAAGAAAAGACGAGGGACGGGCTGGAGGAGAAAAACAAAACATCATTTTAGTGAGAAAATGGGGACAAAAATGATGGAATTCAGCAGAAAAAAAGGGACCCCGCTTAACCATCTCATGGACTTCTCTACCTTCAAATTTGATTTGCAATAATAATTGTTCCTAATGGAAACCGCACAATTTCAGAGGAGGTGGTTTTTGTATTGGACATTTTGTGCAAAACTGTAACGGAAAGACTTTTTTTCAAAATAAAAGCACTTCTCAGTAGTATCTGAGTCCAGCATTGCGTGCGGGCGCCACAAGAGGTCCCACGGCGTCACAACTCATTTAATGCTGCATGTCATGTGGAATTGTTGGATCTTTCCTCTGTAAAATCACCAACCACGATTTCCCAAAACTGCTTCATCCGTAGCCGCTCCCACGTATAGGAGGGCCGGAGTCTCCTTTGACAGATGACTATGAGCGTGACAGAAACTTGAATGGATCTAGTGGTGTTATCAAACAGAAAAAAGGTCCAATTTCATACTTGTCAGAATGTTCATTTTTATTTACAGCGCTGTGATGTCATTCAAATGCTCCTTTTTGTGAATCAACTCAAAACAAACTTGTTCTCATTCGTCCGTCGCTGTGGTTTTTAATGACGTATTGCATGAATTGGTTTGTGCTTGTTCGCATTATTAGGATTTAATAGAAACAGTGTAATTGCGAAATTCTGTTTTTTTTGGGTTTTTTTTCCTGAAGTTTTGCGCATTTGTGTAACAGGGATGTCCCGATCCAAAGACATGATCAAAAATCAATGTATTTGATCACATGGTTGATAACTTGATCGGTATCAAAAGTCATCTACCGATCAGAAATGGATATTTAATATAATCTAATTATGATTAGAATTCCAGATAAATACTCCACTAGAGGTATGCACGCCATGAACGGATCACGGCATGTTATCGGAGGAAAACGCGGCAGATTACAGCAACAGTTCAAGCAGCAGGCCAACAAAAACAGCTCAGTCAAGTCAATAACTCTTTTAAAAAGGCTCTCTATTAGTTAGTCTTAAAGTAAACAACAACGTGCAAATGCTTTTCAACATAAATGTTTTTTTTTTTTTTAATATGACGGCTATACAGCAGCTGCTAACTGCTAAATGATTTTTAACCATTTAGAACTCGAGCTGTTCTTTGATATGCCTTTTTTATTATTCTGACAGAGAAATAAAAGTTGAAAAAAGTTAACAAGTGTGGTGCTACAAACTAAAAATCTGATGTTTTAAGAGGTTTAGGTCTTAAGGAAGTAAAAAAAAAGAATCCCATACTCTTACAAAAAATGAATAAACTGTCCAGTTTTTCCAATGATTTCAATCAACAATCCTCATCGTATTTGTGCTACAAACTCATCATTAATTTTTAAGAAATTTAAATAAACATATGAATCAAATTTGGTGAAAAATGTTCAATAGTTTTAAACAAGTTAAAGCTAAAGTCACTCATTTTTTCACATGAATAATTATCACCTACATTTACTGGATAAAAGGTTTTTTGTTTTTTAGGTAACAGTTACAATATTTTTCCTAGTTTGTTAAAGCTACTTCATAGAAGTTTCCTGTTTAAGCGTTAAATGATAAAATATTAGAGAAAAACAGGAATCTGTTTATTAATTTATTTCTGTTTATTTATTTATTATTTTTTAAATAAGTTACAAAAGTAGATGATCAGGACTGACTCAGAATCGGATTGGGCCCAGAAACCTGACCAGGACATTCCTAATGTGTGATGGAAACACAGTTAGCTCCAACCTGCTGCCATCAGAACCTCAAACTATCAAAACTTCAGGTTCTAAAGTTACCTATTCATCACATCACACTTGTATTTGTTGATATTTTTTGAACTACATCTGTCTTATCAACCAGTTTTTGACCTGCCTATGTGCTGCTTCTAATCCTGTGATGTCTAGAAGCTGTTGTATCATTTTGTTCGGCTTTGCATCTCCGATACGGTGGAGGACTAAAAAATAAAGAATCTGAATTTAAGGGGGAGAGGTTGAATGTGCACAAATACCACTTGCTCGCGCTGTCATGGAGAAGCCATAAAACATGCGCTGGCGTTCAACTGCTCCCCGCTGGTTTGGGTAATTGTCGGCTCATTTCTGGGCTCACCTGAGAGGCTCCAGGTATGGCGGGTCCAGGCGTGATGGGCTGCGCCATGAGGTCATAGTCGTTTCCTGAGGAACCAGCTGCCACGTACGAGTAGGAGCCCCTCGCCCAGGGGTCGGCCCGCCAGCGAGTCACAACTGTTTCTTTGGGCTGCCGTGACAACGAAAACACACTTTCACGGGGTTGCCATGACGATGACAGCCTCACGTAAACAGTTTCAATGTCGGCCTTCAGGCACGAAATTTAAATTCCACTTGAAACCATAAGCAAATGGTTCTTAATGACGGTTGGTTTGGATGCAACTACAAGCTCTTCCACACATGTTCACTGTATTCTGCAAAACTTTATTATAACATGTGTTTTTTGTTTTAAAAAAACATAATAAATGTAATAAATTGTTTGAATAAAAAAGGACAAACATCTCGGTGAGTCTCAGCGGAGATGATGCTGTTCCTCATACCTGTGGAACCGCACTACTTCCAAAGATTCCTTTGAGAATAGCCAGACAGCGTCCGACGATGACGTCATCGCTGATGTTCTCCATAATCCCAGCCGCCTCTCCGGCCATCAGAGCCAGCAGGATGGGAGCTGAAGGCATACCACACACAAATGTTTCTATTCCATGCCGTTGCAAAACACCAGTTCCAATAAATCAGCTGTAAAGTGAGGAATGTTTTATTATCACCTTTATAGAGATTCCAGAAGAGGAAGAGCTCGCCTCGGCTTGCGGTCGTGGAGCCGACGTGACCAAACAGGTTAACGCTCGGATCCCAGAAGACGCGGTCAAAACACAATACCACCTGCACACAGGGAGGAGCATAAAAAGCATTGATTTTCATCCAAAGCTTTTGCAGGCTGAATGTAATCCCATATTAAAGCACAGCTGTGACTGCGAGGAGGAGAGTGCTCCCTCTGCTGGAGACATAGAGGAACTAACAGCTGGGATTGCATAATAATGCAGCATTCTCCTCAGTGCT
Organism: Oryzias javanicus; assembly: GCA_003999625.1. NCBI lineage: Eukaryota > Metazoa > Chordata > Actinopteri > Beloniformes > Adrianichthyidae > Oryzias > Oryzias javanicus. The sequence continues at coordinate 18,636,250 of CM012458.1, read as the reverse complement.
GCAGCAGCGTCACAAGGTAAACCGTCCTGCTGCTGAGTAACAGAGCAGGTGGGTCAGGAGTGACGCAGAGAGAACCTCATATAGCATCTCTCATGTGGGGACTCCTTCCCTGATTGTGCACATTCTCCACATTCTTTAAATCAACTTTCTTTACTTGGTTCAGGAAAATCCCTTCACCAAATAGAGACGACACAAAGATAGTAACTTACAAATGTTTCAAAGTACTCAATTATAAACTGGAAAAAAAGCATAGGAATTGCAATGTTTTTTTTACCATTTCCTGTTTCCCTCACTAGCTGAAGGTCACACTTGCAGCACGAGGATACTGCAGCAGAATCAGAAATGTGATGTTGCCTTAAATCAGGGATCTGAAAAACATGTGGATCTAAACACCAGCATAAGCTCCAGCGTAAGATCTACAGTCTCAGTGGGTTTCTTATAAATAGTTTCCCGTGAGTTTCACGAAAAACCCTAAAGGGAAATTGAAATAATACAAAATTATAATGATTATAAAATTATAATTACATTATAATAATAGTAATAAAATAACTGGTGCGGATCAACTAGTAACCAGAACATTTTTTTAAATTCCATTTTTAGAAAAGAAAACAAATTTAAAAAAACCTAGCTAACCAGATTTTTATTTACTATTTTAATTTTTAGAAAATCAAGTTCTGGTTAGTAAACAGAACTTTCTTTTATGACTTCCATTTTTTTTACGGATCCCCTAAATATTTAATTAATTATGAATTTTTTCCCCCAACTTGAATTTTTTTTTTTTACTTTGATGTCCCTTTAGGGGCTCCCTACCAAGGCAATAAGCAGCAGAAAAAAAATCTTTTTTTTTTTTTTTTTGGGTAGTTAAAGGGTTAAAGGCCCACTCCAAAGAAACTGTTTACTTTTTATGTGATTTAACATTTTTTTGTAGCATTTTTCTCATAATAGAGGACCAATAGCAAATTCTGTACAATTAAATCTGTGTGTCTGATTATTTCTTAAATCAAATAGCGTTAGATCAGAAAATTGGATGCTAGAAAAACCTAGGGCTAATGATGCAGCTACTGACTGGCCGTCCCAGCCTCTTACCACTTGGCACATTTTTTTTCCCCTCATCCGAGCTGGCCCGTTACTCAAAACTATGCAGCTGGACAGCTCCAATATTGCTCATCATTATTTTTATGTTGCTAATGCTAACTCTGAACTATAAGCTCGCACGTGAGAGATACAAGGATCGAAAAGGGGCGGGGTTGCTCTAGCCCACAGCTAGAACTGTATTTCTAATGAGCTACTGCTGTTGGGCATAAAATATGTCTTAAAAAATAAAAAAGGATTTTGATTTTGGCTAAAAACTGCCCAGTCATAATTAGAAGACTACTGGAGACAATTAAAAAAATATATATATATATAGTTGGAGAAGGATTTTAACCCTTTAACACCTGAGGCTTTGCCAGTGACGCTTAAACACAAAATCTTTAACATACTGTAACTTTTCAACCTTTAACAGGATCATTCCAGTAAATTCTCTGGAATGATCGTGGTAATGGTTGAAAAGTCACAGTAAAGGATACAACATAAACACTAGAGCTCCGGTGTTAAAGGGTCCAGGTGTTCGGAGTCGCACCTTGTTGAGGTTGCCGAAGCCCATCCTCTGAATGGCCGAAGTCTTCCACTCCGGCAGCGGCGGGACAAACTGCACCGCGGGGGGCTGCTGCTTCAGCACGCCGAGGGGCAGCGTGCACAGCACGGCGTCGCACTTGTATATGAAGGTCTGGGTGGTGGAGCGAGTGTTGACAGCGATCACCTCGCAGCCTGAAGAGAAAAGGAGTAAAAACTGTCAGACTGCTCAGAAGTTAAGGTCGTTTTTGGACTCCTTTTCAGACTCACGTACCCGACGCCGTGTACCGGACCTGTCGCACGGCGGTGTTCAGCTTGATGTCTAAACCTTCAGCCAGAGCCACAGGAACACAGGAGTAACCATTTCTCACAGTTAAGTGACTGCCAGTGAATTCAAAGTCGTCATCCTGTGGAGACAACAAAAATCCATCATCACCGCTGTCATAACTGATAAACAAAACAGAAATTTTTGGACAAAACATCCGTACAGGAGTCTCACTCTGCCATGAATGACCTGGGATTGCCCAGACATGTGCTCACCTGATCCCAGTGCTTGAGAGAAAGGGTGGAGAGGGGTGTAGCGTTGGCAAACTCCAGGTTGGCGAAGTGCCAGTCCAGGATCTGCCGATCCCTCGATGAGAGGTAAACATCGCTGTGGGAAAGACGAGGAAGAAATGGAGACGTTCGGTGGCTCTGGCAGCAACAAAGCCATCAGACAGGCAAGAGTGAAGTTTCAGCTGCAGCCCGGCAGGAGGTGCTGATCTACACTCCTTCGGTGTCCCTGCCTTAACACACCTGTCTCTAATGACTGTCATTTTCTGGCTCCTGCAGATGCTTAACATGGAAAGCATGCAGGTCGGTGGGTTAAGAACTCAAATTCAATGACGAGTACAAAAAACATTTCTAAAAGGACGCATTTGTTGCTGTAAAAGTTGTTGATTTCAGCACCTTCATGCAGAGTTCTGAAGTTTTATAAATAAATATATTTATATTTTTAATAAACAGCTGAAACATCCGTGCAAAAATGAGCAAAGCAGCAGAAATGTGGGTGGAAGTGTTACCTGGGTGGATTGGCCTCCAGCTCCTGCAGTTTTTCTTCCAGCTTCACCTGCAGCTCAGCCAACTCGTCGTACTCCTACACGGAGAGAAGGAAGCACAGACATCAGATTCAACCACATTTCATTCATTTATTTAAAAATTAAATAAAAAATACGAGATTTGGGGGGAAATCATCTGCGGCTGAATGCAGATTCATTGATTAACTCAATGTAAAACAAAGAAAATTGGCCACATACATCATGTGGTTTCTACATGAATTAGCATATAAGCGTCATCTGATAACAAATGGAATTTGAGTCGTGTCTTAATCTGGGTGGGGGCATGTTGGTTCACAACAGGGACACACCCAAAAACCTGCAGCTGTGAAAGAGGAGGACTGACCTGTTCATCACTTCACCACAACACAGTGAGCCAAGAACACCAGAACAAAGTCTGGAAACGCCTCCTGAGGCGAGACCGGGGGGTTCAAACCCTAAACCTGAGGAGATCCCGGCGGCGGTAAGAGTCCCAAAATACCTCCACAAAAATAAACTGACAAAAGCTGCTTTAACCCTAAGGAGTCCAGGCATCTTCTTACCACAATTTTCTCAAACAATTTATCTTTCCAAACTGCAATGATTAATATCCAACCAACTGATATTTTTCATTATGTTACACAATAATTCTATGGTAAATTCAGACAATATTATGGGGCCAAATCAGGATCAACTTCACATGTTCTTGTAGCAAATTTCTCTCAATTAAGGAAATATATAAAATAATTTAAGATTAAAATAGAATTTCTGAGTATTTCTTTATTCAAATCTTGTCGAATCAGGAGCAGATGAAAACCTGCGGTTTGAAAGAGCTCAGGTTTGAGACGCAGCAGCTGTCGTGGGTGGGCCAAAGTCTCCATTCTCCACTACAATTCTGATGCATCCACTTGCAGACAAATAGATCCATGAATGTCTTCATTTTCCTCATCTGAGCAGCCATCTAGCTCAAAACAGCTTAGATATTGCGCAACGCTTTTTTTGCTACACTAATGTTAACTTGGTGTTACATCCCATTTTAAGTCTAGGAGACCCCTAGGACCTGAGTAAAATAAGAAAAATCAAACAAAAAAAACACAACAAGAATGTCTCCATAAAATAGATCCACAAAAACAAAGAAGTCCCACTCTGACAGAAAAATACACAGAACAAAGAGAAAAACCAAAAGCAAATATGGCCACAGCCGTAACACTTGGACTTGCGAGGGGCTGCAAGCTAGCAGGAGAGCATGTGATCAAAGGGCTGATGGGAAATTAGCGAAGGATAACATTTGTGCAAAAAGTCCTACCCACAACTCAGAGGAGAATTTCTGCTGATCTCCTAATGCTCTGCAGAAACTGACTTAAAAACAAAAAGGGCTTTTTGACTTTGGTTTAAAAAAGCTGCATAATCATATTAAAAGACCATTGGGAACAATTTTACAAAAGAAAAAAAAAATAAGTTGGGAGTGTGACATAAAAGTAAATTAAAAAACAGATTATAAAAAAAAGAAAATTTGAAACTTGAAAAAAAAAAAAAAACGAAAAATTAGGGAGAGCAATATCATGACTGTACTCCACAACAGACGAGGGATGACAGGCGCCATGGAACAGAAATGACGTCACCATGACCTTTGTCACCTGATGACCACCATGTTCTGGTAGCCAATGAGATCAAGGTCCCATACCCACATGAAATTAGAGTGAATAGGCCCACTGAAAAAGAACATTTTAAATTCAAAACAAAAATTTTAAATCTAAAAAAAACACTTGTATATATATAAACATTATTTTTCATTTGGTGACAGCTTTAGGGTAACCGGTTATTCTTTTTTAAGTTTCAAATTTATAATTTTTCCCCAAATTTTTCTATATTACTTCAGAGTTTAATATATATAGTTATTTTCAAATTTATAGAATTCTTTTTCTTTTTACATTCCCTTCAAGCTTACAATATGTACCTTTCAGTTTTAAACTGTTTTCAAATTTACAGTCTGGTTTTTCATTCACTTTAAGCTGAACCTCATAAAATTTAGTCTTTTTAATGCGAAAATCATAAACATTGAGATGTTTTCAAAACATCTTGATCTTTCGAAGCAAAGATTGAACACGTAGAGACAAATACAAATGTATAAATTCAGAAAAAAAGCAAAGAAAAAGTCAAAACATTTTGAAAAATCTCTAAAAAATTTTTTTTAAAGAAACAACAAAGCTTCAATATACTATGTTTTAGGATTTATTCTGAGGGTAATCACAAGTATTTGTAACAATCCAAGTATTTTTTGTTTTATATAAAAAATTTCAATTTTTTTTTGAAAAACTCTAAATTTTGAATGAAAACTGCACTGAAGGAAGGTCGTTTCTACGTCTCTGTAAAGAGCCGCGAGTGCAGAGACTACTTTAACTGCCGTCATATGGAATAGTCATAAACGCATGTCATGCATGCAGATCTGAAAGGATCCGTCTGTCTCGCTCAGTGTGCATCCACACATCTGCAGACATGGAGAGCGTCGGAGCGAGACGCGCAGCCTTGAAGTGGTTTTTCAGACTGCGCTCGCATTGCAGACAAATCAACTTCAGATCCCAGCTGTGTTTAAACCCACTGCAACACACACAGGCGCACTGCATCTGATTTATCCCCCCACCAAAAATAAAACACTCACTAATAATACATCCTAGCAGGACATTAAACCCACTGAAATGCAGTCTGTCTGGTTTCCTTGCACAACGTAGCATTAAAACTCCGCTAACATGATCCGCGCCGTGAGGCAGACGTTTGCTGCTGCAGCTCAGCTGTAAATGATCAGTTTGACAAATGCAGCTCCTCAGATCAAAGATCCTCTCCTGCAAACTGTGGGGATAAACTTGTGACGCACCAATCAACCATAGGAAGTAACGTAAAGCACGCTGATAGCTTTTAAATGATCGCCCCTGATTTGAGGTCTCTGCTGCCGGGGACACATTTAAGATCTGAAGGAATCCATGCGAACTTTTCAAAAGACGATTTTCAAAAGGAGATTTTTCATCTTTCTTTCTTACTTTGCAGAGTGCTGTAAGGTCTCGGTGCTTGCTCTTCACCAGGAACTCAGCTGTGATGTCTCTGGGTGGTTTGACTTCACAGGCTTCTTTATACTGCTGATGAAGCTCCTTCACACGCTCCTTTGTGGAAACCATCTGAAAAGCCGGACAGAAGGAGAATAAGGAAACTAAAAGTGACTTAAGCAGAGGTCCTCAACATTTTTCAGCCTGTTTAAAGTCAAGTAATATTTTAATGGATCGAGCTGTGAGGCTGAAGTAGGCGTCTGATTTATTATTTCCAATTTATCTTTACTTTTGAGGGTAAAATCTTCATCTGTAAAATATTGGTTGATTTTAAATGTATTTGTACAGTAGATTTTGTGTAGGAACTATTCGAATGTGATTTAGATTTTCCCCTTTTAACCGTAAGTGGAAAGACAATCCACAAGATTTCAGAATTGAAGCATCTTTTATTAAAACTCTTCAATGTGAATAAACAATTCAGTGAGCAAGATGAGCTTAAAATGAGGCACAAAAGGATTCAAGTTTTATTCCTTTCATAACAAAAGTGTTCAGAGCGTTTACATTTCCTCAACTACCATAACTTTTTAACCCTTAAGGCAATGCGATGCATTTCAGTTACTCTGTCGTGGAGAAAAGCAGTTTTTGACACGCAACATACAACACTTTATGTTAGTTATGTGTTGTATATTGGTGAAACACCGCTTTAAAGTGTTAAAAGGCGCTTTTTTCTGTAAATCAGCTGATTGACGTTGATCGCGAAAGGAGTTCCAGTGTGTCAAAGGGCATTGTAGGTTTTGACAGAAACATCTCTGGTGTTAAAGCTTTAAAAGGTAAAAAAATGTAACTTTAGGATCATCTTTTTGTCTTTTTCAACAAAACAAAGGGGGTGGGGGTAATCCTGGCTCACTCTGCCTCCAGTCCAGCTCCTGTGCAGCCATTGAAGCTGTCTAGCTATGGCAGATGACACACATTGACTACGGATGGCAGAAATCGGGCTATAACCACCACTCTGTCCTATTTGTCGTTATCCCTATAAAAGGATGTGGTGTATCATAAAGGATGGAGTGGTTCTGGGCCTCTGTGATCATCATTCTACCACACACTTTGAGATCCCCGTTTTAGAGGAAATTATCAAACGTTTACCAGAATCCATTAGTTTTCCAAAATAAAACTTCCTGTACAATCAGACTATAAATAAAATGTATAGTAGCAACAGGGAACCACTGACTTAAAGGACAAAACATAATTTTTCCTGCTCACCTTGTTGAGAAGGTCTCTCAGTTCTTCCTGAGTCTTGACTATTTTCTTCCAGTGTTCTATTTGCTCATCTTTCACGTGCTTCTCCTGCAGCCTGCACACACAAACCCACAATCAAAGCGTGTCCAACCTTCATTCTAAAACCCCGTCTTGATATCAATGAAGTTTTCCCAACTTACTGTATGACCACCTCCAGGGCCTGCCCCAGAGAAACAGGTTTGTTGTTGAGGAAGTTAAAGTCAAGCTGGTGGCTCAGGTAGGAGGTGGCCTCCAGCAGCCGGTTGAACTCCTGCTCAACCATCTCGTCTTTTTCTTTCGGGACCTGAACACACCATGTGTGGAGAAAGGAAAAGTAGCAGGAGTTGAAGAAAATATGGTAAAGGTGGAACCGTTTCCACATCCTTCACTTCATTCAAACAATAGATGCAACAAAAATCACAACTTTAAGGAACATGCTGTTAGATTTTTACTTTTACAAAAGGACTAATAAACACGAGCAATAGCAAGAAAAAAAACATTCTCAGATATGTCTCCATGCTCCATATTTTAAAGAAAGCTCATGTGTCTGGAGGAACACATGGAGAGTGAGAAATGCTCTACAGTGATCAGACCACAGACAGAATTTACATGTGAAGGTTTAGCTTCATTTACATGACATTTGTATGTTGTACTGATGTTCTAATCTTTAAAAAACACAGTTTAGTATTTCTGTTATCAGTAAAAATAAAAATACAATAATTTTAAAAAGTGTACTGTTTTGGCTACATTTAAGGGAGTCAATTGTTCTTTATAATGGATTAGAAATGGTAACGTGTAATGATATTTACAAAGAGTCCATTCAAACATCTAGAATGAAATAGGAAATAGATATTGTAAATAAAAAGATACCTACACTTGTACACCGTTCCCCCTTAAGGAGTTCACCAAAAGATGAACAGAGGAGGGTTGAAGGCAAAGGAGGAGAAAAAGAGAACATATTAGGGAAACGGATTTATAACTCAAAACCTTTTTAAAAAGAAAGAAAAAACATTCAAATGTCTACATTTATTTTCCTTTTCTGTTAGTGGTGTGGATTCTTATAAGCCTCCTTTTCACTGAGAAGCACGGTACGGTATTTTGAGCGTTTCTATTATTAAATGGACCAAATTTTACCATTTTTAGATCCCCATAGAAAAATGGAGCGGACTGGTTAGCGCAGAGCTATTGTTGAAATCCGTTGATAGTCATTACGGAAAGAGAGCGCCTGTATCTTTTTTTGCAACATGCAATCTTTTTTCAAGCAAAATTAAATGTTTTGTATTTAAAGAAGAACCAAAACCATGCTGCTGGATGATTTTTGGCTTCATCCTCTATGCCAATGATCCAATGAGCTGCTGACTTCCATTGCTGTGGTTCCTGTTAGCTTCACCTGTGCCGCGATAGTCCAACTGAGTGGAAACGTACATCTGAATTGCCTGGTTGATTCTAATCCAAACTATAGCATTTAGAGGAAATAAGCTTTTAGAGTCTAGATGTTTACTTTCTATTCTATTGGGTTTAAAAGAATAACTGCACTACTTCATGAACACAAAGTGGATAAAATAAGATTTTTTTTTTTATTTTTAGTATGATCTCATTTCTGTCGAGTGCTGTCCTGAGTGAATAGAAAATGTACTTTTGTTTTGTATTAGTTTGGACTTATTTTTTTTCTTCTTTTGACAAAATGTTTAAACATTTATATCAAATGCAAGTAAATTAAAGTGTTTTTAACATCAATGTAGCTATATTTTTAAAGGAGCATTTTTGCTAAAGTTATCAAACAAGACAAAATCCATGTTTTATTTACATATTCATTCACATAATGCACTAAAAATCTAGTAATGAGGAAAAGTATGAGAACCATAAGGCAGTCTATTAAAAACTTCTAGCACAAACGCTTTTGAATCTGAAATCTAAAAAATATAAATCCATCAAAACACATCCAGTTCTGTTTTTAGTTTTGTTTTCCCCACAAAAAGAAAAGAAAACAAGTTATCCAAGACATCGAAATTATGAAACAATTTCAGAAAAAATAAACCTAAACAAGGAAATGTAATCATTATTGACTTATATTTAGTCAATGGATACAGACAATTTATGAAATAAAGTTTGAAATTGTTGCCAATTGATTTATTAAATAAGGTGGTTTACATTATTTTAGTACCAACACTGAGAATAAAACAACATTTATATTAGTGACACAAACAGGCATTTATTTACATGCTAAAGTCAACAGATAAACAGATTCCTAGCATTTATAAAGCTTTAGCTTAAACATTAAATTCATTTCATCATCTGCTGTTGTTTATTTTATTCAATCAAATATATGCATAAAGCAAAAATCAAGGTGCTACACAAAGAAAACGAGACCAAATCCAGCAAAAGTAGGATTATTCTGCTGGGGTTTATGTACTCACAGCTTGACCATTGGCTTCATAGAGAGGACACTTCTGCTTGATTTTGGCCAACTCCATATTAACTTGTTTACTGACCACTGCCATTGGATTCCCTCCTGACAACAGACATGAGAAAAAAACACTATAAACATGCAGCCATCTCCCCCTACAGGAGGTTTTTTTTTTTAAAGATCTGCTGTTACAAAGAGAGAGCAAATTAGTTTCTCTATCCTGAATTGAACTGGGCTGAAAGTGCAGTGGTTCTCGTCTTACACTAGAATCAAATCCTTTTGTTTGCATGTCGTCTCTTTGCATGTGGCTTTTCTCTGGACACTTCCCCCCACAGTCAAAAACATGATTCATAGATTGATCGATTAATCTGAATATAAATTGTCCTAGATGTGACTGTAAATTGTTTGGTCAAATATGTAAAATACTTTACTCTATAATTAATTTATTTGAAGGTTACAAAACAAACCAACACAGAAAAAAGACAAACTATTTTAAATAGAAATTAAATGAAACATTTAGATTCCTCAGATTGAAGGATAACACTGGATAACAAACATGGGTTTTTAATGGCTTGATAAGCTGTAGAATCTTACCCAGTCCTGTCACCACCATGGCTCCGAGGTCTGCAACATAATTGCCTTTTCTAAAGGTCGCCACCCGACCTCCGACGCGGTCCTGCATGAAAATGATGACGAAAAAAAAAAAAAATTTACCAAAACATCACAAGCTACATTTTCAGCACTTTTAAAGTGATAAAATTAAGAGTCCTTCTCTGATCATCTTTTGAGCTATTCTCCGTCATCTTTTGACAATGATTTGAAAATTATTATGCCATTCTACCCCTAATAATAAAAAAAAAACCTGTCATTTTTTGGAGATAATTTCTATAGGGCAGCAGGAGTTGATTAGAAATTCACAGTTGAGTAGCTGAGTTGTGGGTGGGACCATTGGTACAAAGCAACAACCCCCACCCCCCACTGAGGAGTGGAGCAGGGAGCTTGTGGGCCTTCTTAGTCACAAATACAACCTTTTTTAAACTGTATTTTTTCATCTGCTTTTGATTTACACCAATTTGTATAAAGAAATACTCAAAAACACAATTTTAATCAAATTTTCTTTATATATGCCCTTCATGATAAAAAAAAAGCATAAACATGTCAAAAACATTAAAAACACCTATTTCATCAGAGTGGGTCTTTTAATGTTTTCAGACAACCAACACAATGATTGGAAATCTGTTAATGATGAAACGTGTTCTTCACTACAACAAATCAAAACCCCTCTGGGACTGTTGGTCACCTACCCGGGCTTCCAGCACCGTAACGTCCATCCCAAAGCTTTGCAGCTGTCGTGCTGCAGCAAGGCCGGACACACCTCCACCGATGACTATAACCTTCCCAGTTTTCTTGGCTGCAACAAGCAGAGGGAGAGAGAGAGAGAGAGAGAGAGAGTTAAATCATCAAGGCTTTGCCGCGCTACAGCAACATGTTTTCAATAAATGATTTTTCAAATCCAGATCAGATATTAATGAAGTGAGCTCACCGGGTAAAGGTTTTACACGCTTGTAAATTCCAAAATTGATGAGGCCATGCCTTTCTAAGTAGCTGTGTATTCTGTGGACCAGCACAGCATCACCTAATCAAATAAAAATGAGAATATGTCACTTTTTAAGAAACGTTTTTTAATTACATAAAAAGGGAAAACTGAAAAAGCGAATAGATAAGTTTCATTTAATGACTCACTGTTGTATGGAGCTTCAAGCTGCTGTACTGTAGCCTCAAAGGTCAGTTGGATTTTCGGGTTGTCCAGCCACAGTTGGAGCTTATTTAAATCAATATGAAATGCAGTGTTGAAAAACAATCTTATTTATTTTTGTTATAGTATAAGATGTGTTAGAGATTGGACTTACTGTGCGGTTGCGGATGTATAAGAAGACCTTCTGGGTCTGTTGGGGGCCGCCGATGATGTCAGGAAAGCAGGCCGCCTCCTGGGATGTCATTCGGTCATGGGGAAGTCGGCTTTGGAAAGCAGCACCTTCCAGACCTAAAGGATAAACTAGATCAGGGGTCGGCAACCTTTAACAGTAAAAGAGACATTTGGGTTTGTTTTCTACAGATAAAAACCTAAAAGGAGACGTACAGTCTTACTTTAACTTTTAAGAAATTTTGATTTGCATTCATTACCTTTTTTTCTGTTTAAATAATAAATATGAATTATGACTATTTTTTAGCACGAACAAAAGCAAAAATGTAACAAGAACCTAGCATCTCTAAGACGTGATTATTTTTTTTGTTTTTTACATTTGACAGAAGCCCAAATAACTTATTTTCAAAACAAAAGACGTTCCGTGCCAAACAGGATCATCTCAGCGCAGCTCTTTGTTTAACTCATAAAAGATCAAACTTTTTACCAAAGTTTTACTTTGCATATAAAATTAGTGCATTCTGGAAGTAGCGCTGAGCAAACAAGATGTCTTGAGATAGCAAGTTGCAAACTAGATCATAACTAACTAACTTCAAAAGTAAACAAAGACCTTTGTTTGAGGTTAAACCTTTTTTTTTTCTTTTTTGAAAGGTCAGACTTACCAGACGGCTCTTCGGGCTCACTCTCATTCTCCTCCTCTGGAGGTGGTGCAGGAGGAGGGACAACTTGCTTCCTTTCTTTCTCCGCCTTAGCGTTTCTCTCCTCCTCCGAATAGTACTCGTCCTCCGAGAGGTTAGCTAAGCTTTCGTCCATCTCACGGTACTCCACCTGCAACAGTAGGCACAATAAAAGCATCATTAAAACCGAGATCCACGACATCAATTCTTTAATTATTTGTGTGCCAGAAAAATACATTTAAAAAATAAAAACCTAACAGAAAACTCTTCCTTTAACTGTCACTAAGACATAAATAAAAATACATACTTAACCTGGGACTTCAAAGATTCGAGCTGTACCTGAAATGTCATTATACCACACAATATGTGTTTATTGAAACAACAAGTTGAAAATTAATCTTCATTTCAGAAAATACCAACAGAATCATTTCCCGCCGAGGCTACAGAAACCTTAAATGTTTACTTTTGCTCTCTTGCGTCGACTTGTCCTGCGGACTTCAGCCAAGTCCTGGTCTGCCCCTCCAGCACCTGACTGGTGGGGAAAAGAAGTTCCCCCAGCTTCCCCACTTGGGGAGGACCTTTCCTTCTTCTTTGAATCCAATGCTCCTGCAGCAGAGGCTGACGGACCAGTCTGGGCATCAGAACCCAAGACCCTTTCACCTCCTCCTGCTCCAGCAGAAGATGAAGAGGAGGATGAAGAGGATGCAGGATCAGATTTCTTGCTCGAGAGCATTATAGAGGATGTTGGGGGCCTCTCCTGAATAAATGTGAAAATAAAACTCACTTGAGTATATACATATGGTGGTTATTTCAAATAAGAAACACACAAAGGGAAAAAGTTTTCAAAGAACTGCAAAATAAAAATAATAAACAGCTCTATGGGTGAAATGATTCAATTTACATGTTTAGAAAAGACGGATGACTAAAACGTACCATAAAAAATATAAAATGAAGTGCGCACAATACACAAATAAGAGGTTTTTGTTAGAGTCATCCTATTAGACAACGTCATAAACTATCTGGTAAAGATTCAAACAAAAAATAATTTTCTTAGCTCCATTTTTTAAAGAAAGAAACTGTAAAGGAAATAATACATAATTTCCAGGATAATAAATATCCTGTATTTTATTATAAGCAAAAGAGAGAGCCTAAAACCCTAAAGAGAGATGCACTATATTTATAAATATTTATAAATGCCACCAAATTCTAAAATTTCAATTGTATTTGATATATATCACATGTACAACTGTCCTTAGCTAACATTTATAAATAAATATAGAAAGCCGTTATATTGTGTAACAATGTACAATAGAGAATATCAACCTGCGATCAAAAGGTGCGCAATCATAAATTGTACATTAATACTAATAACCGTTTCGATATGAACCAAGAGAAAAAGACCAAAAAAAAAAAAAAAAAAAAAAATCTGGAAAATAAAAAAGATAATTTGACATTTTTAATAAAAAAGACAGAATTAAATGTTGGTTCAATGATATAAACAAAAAGTATATGGTAACCCTTTGTTTTTTAACCAGCAATCCCCTTTAAACAGATGACAGAAAGAATATTAACTGTGCATGAATGTCATGAAATGAGAGCTACAAGGTACAGTAACCTTTTCTTGTTTTACCCATTTCTCCGTACACCTGGTAATATCCATTTTAGCACTAAGAAACGAAAAAAAGAACCAGAAATACAGTTATAAACAGGACCAACGGGAAAAGACGTTGGTTTTCAGTGTGCCAGTGTATTAGCTTAGTAATAGAGAACTTAACTATGAAATCTTAGAGTTTAGGACACACTATATTTTTATTAATGTTTTTGTTGATGTAAATAGGCAAAAAAAAAATGCCTTGTACCCGCATACAAATCAGCAAAGATTGATATCCTCGGTCTATTCTCTGCATTTCATTCGTTTTGTCAGAATTAGCCACTGCGGGTAATGCTAGTACTAAGATAAATTGTGAATTCATTTTAGCACAAACTAATATACTTAAGAAGAATTTTAAAATAACTAGAATTTTTATTTATTTTGCAACTAAATTAAAAACGCGTCAACAACTAAATTATTTGGACGCGCACGTGAAGAAGAACAAAACGGGCTACGTTAGCGCTTGCTAACAATGAAATGTGGCTAGCCACAGCAGTCGATCAAGAGCAGGTGCTCCAGCTTTGTACGCCAAGGGACATGTGTCTACTACATTACAGCAAGTGGAAAGTAGAACAGATTGTATCCAAACTGCATAGTTTTAAATTATTTTAAGAAATTCATATAAACAATTTTAGATAATACCTCTTAATACTCCGTAGATGTCAACACAAAGACGGTGTACTTGCTGGTCTTCTTTGAGAGAACTGGCCTTTGATTGGTGGTTAGAAAATGTTGCACAACGCTATTCCGTTTCGCGATTGGTCGAATAAGCTGTCAATCAAAAAGCTGTGATGTCACTTCAATACGAGGAGAATGTGGAGACGTTTTAAACCAATGTTGTATCCTTGCGCGGTTAGATTTTTTTTCCCTTTTTTTTTCTCCTCACTTATTTTTTTGTGTAATTATGTCTGATTTATTTAAAATTTCTCTATAATTGATTAAAATATGTTTTCAATTAGCAGTATTTTTTATTTTTAATGTTTTTATTTTTTTAGTTAAAAAGTAGGGCTTATAGGGGTGTGGTCAGGCAGGTATAGGTGAGTCCATTTACTGCATTGGTGGTGCTGTTTTAACGCCGAACACTTCGATGTTTTGGTGTCTATTTTTTGTTTTATAGTGATACTACGGAGTGTAAGTAACTAATAACATTATAGCTTATCAAATTATTTAACAGAAACTTTTTATATTCCAGATATGTTGAAGTAAAGGTCGCTCAAAAATGCCCTTCCTGTATTAAGCTAATTTTTTTGTAAAAAAAAAAACAAAAACAAAACAAAAACCTTTTGTTATTTTAAATGTTTTAACTGTTTTTATTCATAATTAGTAATTTGCTGAAAGATTTAGGGTTAAAAATGAATTAAAATGAGAGATTGTTTTTTTTCTTTAAAAAGGGAGCTAGAGTCTTAAAATCCTTAAATGCTTGAAATTTCATGAATTTAGACTTAGTGGGGAACTTTTTGTTTCTACTTTGACTAAGAAATGTTAAAGTACTTTTGGACGATTAAATTGTTGTTTTTTACAGGACTAAGAGAATAATGAAGGAAGAGGGAAACTCAGAAAACCGGCCGAGCAACACAGCCTTCACCCAACAGAACCCAACACCCATGCTCTCTGCTCTCCGGCATGGCGGCAACGCCCCATGCTCTCTGCTGGCGTTGTAATTCCCGGCTTCTTTGTCATCGGCCTGGCATTCATCGGGATTGGAGTGGGACTCCTGATCACCTCAAGGAGCATCCAGGTGTTGGAGGTGGGAACACTGGAAATAATAATCCCTCAAAGTTGAAGTTCAAATGTTAAAAAGAAAATTGTTTATGCAGATCATATCATTAATTCTCTTGTTTGTTGTTATCTGACAGACAATAGTAATATAACTACAGCAACTAAATAATTCAGGATATGTGTTGCTTTTTTTCTACACAGTTGGACTACACTGGAACTGAGACAAATTCTCCATGTTACAAATGCACCACACCGCCAGTTCAGAATAACTGCGTGTGTAAGCTGAATTTCACCATCGACACTTTGTTTAAGGTTGGGACTGTGTGTTTTTACCTGCATACTTTTATGATTTGTCTTGTGCACAGCTATGGTAAACAGTGTTTCTAATGTAACACTATTTTTGTTTGTTTGTCCTACTTTTTTCTGCACTGTAGGGGCCTGTCTTCTTTTACTACAGCTTGACCAATTACTTCCAGAGCCAAAGAAAATATGGAGCCTCGAAGGATTACAATCAGCTCAGTGGAGACTTGACGTATTTTAAAGTAAGATACTTTAAGTCTATTAATTAAGGAATATCATTGATTAGGAAATATTTGAGAATCCTTTTTAAGGGGGCCTTTGTGGTTATTCAAAGAAGTACATTTACTTGAAATCTCACGTTTTGTCTCTTATTTCTAGAGTCCCGCATCAGATTGTGACCCTTATCAGTATGCCAATGGCAAACCCATCGTCCCCTGTGGATCATTAGCAAACAGCATGTTCAATGGTGTGTATTATATCAGAAAAGTTGGCATGTTTATTTCCTCCATTTCAGGGTGTAATTGTGCTGTATTTGTCTGTATTTCCCCCCCAGACACATTTAAATTGTATCAGATTATTAATGGACAAGAAAAACTAGTGCCATTTGATGGAAAAGGAATCGCTTGGTGGACTGACTACAACATCAAATACAGAAATCCTGATTATTCACCTCTGAAAAATGCTTTTAATGGTAACGATTTAAATTTAATTCATCGTATTTTATTTCCATCTGAGAAAATGCAATTTTATGTTTTTTTATTTATTTTTTTTAAATAGTGGACTGCTCTGACTTTCAGACACTGTGAAACCCGTATTTTGGTCGAAGGCTGCTTACGAGCTGGACACCTCCGACGCTACCAACAATGGCTTCGTCAACCAAGACTTCCTCGTGTGGATGAGGAGGGCAGCCCTTCCAAATTTCAGAAAGCTGTATCGCCGGATCACAGAGGGAGACTACAAAGACGGTCTGCCAGTGGGAAACTACTCTCTTGAGATTTCCTACAGTATCCTTTTAATAATCTGCTGATTTTACTGTGGGGTTTGAAGCAGGTATAGTATGTTTGTTTGTTTGTTTATTATCTGTTATTGTGATTTTAAATTAAATATTTAATATTGACTACTACATAGGAAACAATTTACCATTCTGAACTGGTGTTTTGTCTGAAGTTACTTGCACATCACTTATCTCTGGTTTTAATTTGGTGGTTAGGTATGGTTTCTTTCATCTTAAGAGGTCAGATGGAGTTCTTGTTCACACAGATTCAAATCCTACAAGAAACAGGGAAATCCTCAGACATACGCAAAATAATCTATGTAAATAATTGTTTTTGTTGGCAGAAACAATGCAAACTTACTTTTTTGTCTTACAAATTTTTATATTTTGCAATTAAGATACAATCCAATTTGTCTGAATGGGTTTAGATCTCTTATTGGTCATATTTTGCTCAAATGTGAGACAAAAGATGCCTTGGAACAATATCTACACAGTATAACATGATAATATTTAACTAGTAAAATTAATGTTTTGTTTTTAAATGCTATTCTGCTGGCATATATTCTTAACGTTACCTTTCCAGACTATCCTGTTATAAGCTTTGACGGGACAAAGAAGGCGACCTTCAGCAACGTGTCCTGGATGGGTGGACAGAATGAGTTTCTAGGCATTGCCTACCTGGTGATTGGCTCCATGTGTGTGGTCATGTCCATAGTTATGCTCATCGTTTACGCCAAATTCAGGTTCCCTGATGATGACTGAGGGTTTCTATTTTTATATTTTATTATGGACTGTCATTGTGTAAGGGTTTCATCAACTGTTTTTATCTTTTTAAAAAGAGGACACTCTTCGCGTGGTTCTTGAAGAATCTTTTTATGAAATAGAATAACTGGTTCTGATTTAATTTTGGTGTCTTTTTTTGGATTAATACGGATTTACGCTGAAGTGTTTTTAGTGATTTAAAAAACATATAAAGTTGTTTTGTAGAAAGTGAATGAAAAGCAATGTAAAGCTAAACAACTTAGTTATAGCTGATGGGAAATTTTAGACTCTATAAACAAGGGCTGCTCAAATTATAGTACTTTAGCCAATTGGTGTTTTATTTTTTTGTGTTTTATTGCCCTGAATTATTTTTATTGAAAGTTTTGACTGTTACATTTTTAGTTTTGGATATTTATTTAATAAAACAACGCAAAATCAATTCCTGTTATTTGTGTTTGTGGAATTAAATTGAATGCAAACTTTGTCACATTTGCAGTTTGTATCAGTTCTTGTAAAGAAAATAAAATCTCCTTTCTCTAATATTCACTGTTTTTGCTTCTTACTCCTGTTTTATTAAAGTCAGGCTAAAGTTTAAACTCAAAATAAATTGAAATTCTAGGATGGCTGGATTTTAAGAGAAACAAGAATCAACTTTATATCCCCAACCTACTCAAGTGTTGTCTTTAAAAATTGAGTTTGTACAACTTTAAAAATTAATAATTTGGTGTTTGCAATACAGAAAAAGAATCATCGTTATGCAAAAAAATAATTAAATAAATTCTTTTAAAACTAAAAGAAATGCTGTCTCATCAAACAATGCTCTCTTTCTCCCTCTACCGGCAAATTTCATGTATTAAAATAAAAGAAAACCAGACATCTATGGGTGTTGTAGTTTTTGCTTAAAGAAAATCTTGTTGTTTCCCCAAGAATAAAACAACAAGAACCACAATGCCTTTCGCGTATATAACCAATCTCCACTACTGCGGTGATTTCATAGTCAGCCTTTGACAGGGGCTGGTTGACTTTAGCAGTGCGCGCGTGCCATCCTGATTTCGGCCTCTGGTTTTGGTTGGCTTTCGTCGGAGAATGTCTGACGGTGGGGGGACGGAGGAGAACTCCGGCACCATGGAGGTGTCAGCCGTTCAAACGGTTGCGGACACCTCGGTGCTGCAGAAGCACATTCGGAAACTGGTGCCGCTGCTCCTGGAAGATGGCGGCGAGGCCCCGGCCTCACTGGAAACCGCCCTGGAGGAGAAGAGCGCCGTGGAGCAGATGAAGAAATTCCTGGGAGACTCGCAGGTTCACACCATCCTGGTGGAGAGATCTGCTCTCAAAGGTATAGTTTGACGTGATTAATTTACAAATTCCCAAATTGAACAAAAATGTTCAGCTCCAAACACTTAAAATGACGTCACTGCCCAAAAGCTAGCTTAATAAACTAGCTAACCTACATAATATTTATCCAGCAAATATGTGCTTAGTTAGATTTTCAAATATCGATAATAACTGCAGCTTTTGCAAAAACTTCCCTGAATATGTACTTCACTTTTTTTATTATAATTGTGCGTTTTCTTGTGAGCTCTGGAACCAATTGGAACAATTCATACTTTAAACAAAAAAATAGTGGCATGAAACATTTAACGTATAATTTAGTTTTGTTGATTAAAAACATAGAAAACGCTGTTAGTTTATTAATTTTCAAACCCTATTTTATATTTATGAATATAAACTTTTGAGTATTTATTACAAAGTTTTACAAAAAAAAAAAAAACTCTCCAAAAGTGCCATACAATGAAACTTTATGTAGTATTTCCCAGTTTTGTTTTATTTTGCTTTCCCCCTTTTTATTTTTTCTTATTATTCTCTGTTTACCATTTATTAATTTATAATTTCCTCTTTACATTCCCCTTACTGTCCTTATTTTGCATACAAAATATATACGGTCATTGCTGTGTTGTTTTGTGAATTTGTTTATTTTCAATAAAGTTTTGAAGAAAAAAATGGCTAATCTGTCATTTTGCTCAAAAATGTTGAAGACAAACAACAAAATAATATGCCCTTAATAGTGGGACACATGCATATATTTGAAGAATAGTTTAATTTTAGCAGCATTTGAGGCGAAATGCTGATTAATCGTTAGCCATAGCTTTAGCTAGGAGCAAAAGCTGTGTAAAACAAATGATAAAAACATGAATGTTTGTCCTCATCAGGCGGTTTAAGGTTTCATCATGTGGTTCAACTTTTTACCAACGAGTACATTGTCTCTAATTTCCTTCTGGCAAATCAATCTGTAGCTTTTAAACTGCTCGTCTTTCACAAGATTGAGGTTTTTTTTTTAAAGTTTCATGTGACCAGCAGCAGTCTCTGCACCCTGTAGGCGTTGGTCTTTTCCCCTGATCACTGGTAGACTTGTGGGAAAGTCAGATGCTGCAATGCAGCACGCCTGTAGATGGTGTCTCTTACCCTCCAGATTTGCATAAAAGAAAATAAAACAGATGGTAGAAAATACTCTACTGTTTCATAGCTCACCTCTAATAGTTTTTATTGAGATTTAATATGTTTTCTATAAACAAGATTTCATGAATTGTTCTTCACAGAGGATGTTGGAGATGAAGGAGAAGAGGAAAAAGAGTGCATCTCTTACAACATTAGCATTGACATTCGCTATGGAATCAAGTCCAACAGGTAAATAGTTCATATTTTGTGCTGAATATTAGACTATATTTCTTGTGAGTTTTAGGTTAGTTGCTAAATGTGACAAAAATATTGTCTCCTGCAGCTTGGCGTTAATCAAGAGGACAGGTGTCATTGATGCAGACAAGCCCATATCTACTCAAGTTCGGGTGTTGACGCTGAGTGAGGATTCTCCTTACGAGACTCTGCACTCGTTCATCAGCAACGCAGTTTCGCCTTTCTTCAAGTCCTACATCCGAGAGTCTGGCAAGGCTGACAGGTATCAATTTTTGAAAATGCAGTTGGCATACGTCTTAGATAGGGTGTTAAGTGAAAAGCACAACAAAGGAAAAATGATAACAACTATCTATCATAATCCTCCAGAGATGGAGATAAAATGGCCCCTTCTGTTGAGAAGAAGATTGCCGAGCTGGAGATGGGCCTCCTCCACCTGCAGCAGAACATTGAGATCCCCGAAATCAGTCTTCCCATACACCCCATCATCACAAACATTGCCAAGCAGTGCTATGAGCGTGGGGAGAAACCAAAGGTCACTGACTTTGGTGATAAAGTTGAAGACCCAACTTTTCTCAACCAGCTGCAGTCTGGAGTCAACCGCTGGATCAGGGAGATCCAAAAGGCAAGACAAAAACAACCTTCTGTCGTTAGATAATCCCCCTTTTTCTTCTCTAAATTTTGCTGTGACCTTTGGCAGGTGACGAAGCTTGATCGGGACCCAGCTTCAGGCACAGCTTTGCAGGAGATAAGTTTTTGGCTGAATTTGGAAAGAGCCCTCAACAGGATCCAGGAGAAGAGAGAGAGCCCCGAGGTTCTGCTCACACTGGACATCCTGAAACATGGCAAACGTTTCCACGCCACTGTGAGCTTTGACACAGACACAGGTGAGTGACTGCTACAGGAGAGCCATTTTTATTATTTTAGTGTGAATAAATAGTGATCTTTCCTGCTTCTCTCTGTAGGTCTGAAACAGGCTGTGGAAACGGTTAATGACTACAATCCACTGATGAAGGACTTCCCTCTTAATGACTTGCTCTCTGCCTCAGAGCTTGATAAAATCCGCCAAGCTCTGATGGCCATATTCACTCACATGAAGAAGATACGGAACACTAAATATCCTATCCAGAGAGCGCTGCGTCTCGTAGAGGCCATCTCTCGAGACTTAAGCTCCCAGCTTCTCAAGGTGTTGGGCACCAGAAAGCTCATGCACGTCGCTTATGAGGAATTTGAAAAGGTGGGAGTCTAAATAATATTCCACATTTTCCCAGGAATGATGTGGATTCTAATGAAAATCCTTTGCTGCAGGTGATGGTGGCTTGCTTTGAGGTGTTCCAGACGTGGGAGGATGAGTACGAGAAGCTGCAGGTGCTGCTGAGAGATATTGTAAAAAGAAAGAGGGAGGAGAACCTGAAGATGGTGTGGCGTCTGAGCCCCGCACACAGGAAGCTGCAGTCCAGGCTTGACCACATGAGGCGTTTCAGAAGGCAGCACGAGCAGCTGAGGGCCGTCATCGTTCGTGTTCTTAGACCTCAGGTGAGGAGCCTTTAACACCACATTTGGGTTGACCGATTACTACCCTCTATTGCAGTGTTTTTCAACCCTTTTTGAATCAAGGTATGCTTTTTCCTTGACAAAAATCCCTTGGCACACCAGCTTCCAAAAATGTAAAAAAAAAAAAAAAAAAAAGAGAGAACCTTGAAGGAGAACTAAACTGTTTTCTTCTGATTTTATCAAGAGGATTTAAAGACTTGTGTTCGCTTGTTTCATTGCAAGCTGTCACTGTAGAGCAGAGGTTCTGTCACTTTAACCCAGTGCATCATGGGAGATGTGGTACAAAACTGCCGTGGATAACGGACAGACTCACGTTTCTGAGCTTCATTATTTTACTCACCTTTTAAACGTTCTGACACCGTATCCTGCAGGAAGCTGTACCACTAAACACGAGCTTTCGCTGTTATTTTTGTTAGAACTGAGAGACTTTATGAGCTGAATCAGAACCAGGAAGTGATGACGTTAAACACTTCTGATTGGTCAGTTGGACGACACATGGTCCAGCCTCCAGGAATAGGCGTGTTTGAGTTGACTTGTGCCTCGCCTGCTTCGTCGGCGAGACTAAGCTGCTGCAGGAGGGGGCGGAGAAAGGCACCTGAGATGAAGGTGGACGACGAGACTGTACGAGAACGAGGAGTTGGGGGTTGTCCTCAACATTTGGCTGAATTTTAATACGCCACTCCTCCTAGTATGATCTGTGCTGTTGTGTCTTATAGTATTTTTTAACATCTTTCAGAGTAAAGCAGATAAAAAAATTAGCCACGGGATTCATTTCATGTGCCCTGTCCCAAATAAACAGATAAAATAGAAATTAAAGTTAGTTTTAGAGGCAACAATAACACAAATAACCACAGATTATTTAAAATCTTGTTTATTTGTCATCAGTGATTCACTACCTTCCAGAGTTAAAAAATAAACCCATTTCCTTCATTTAGCGGCTGTTATTTCACGTCGCACTACAAGAACATTCAGGACACCGTTTCCCACAATGCATTGTTTTGTAGTCATCAAGGCGGCTTGCAGCCAGCGCAGTACCTATTTTCTGGCTGCGCTGGCTTAGATAGGCGCCTTGAACCCGCCCATTTCTCGCGATACTTCATGTCGTTGCAAATGTGACGTCGGTGACAGAAACTAACCAGCATGCACCGCAATCCAGGCGATCTGCGCAGCGCCGCGTCCGCCTGCATGATCTCAAACACGCCTAATGACTGGTGAAGACAGTTGAAGGGGCGGGGCATTTCCCATAAACAAAGCTAGCGGCCATTTTTGAGGCCAGACCGCAGTATCGTCATTCTTATCAGAGTCCTTTATAGAATCAAATAAAAAGTATTTTATGATCTTTCATGTTCCAATGTACTCTGTGTTAAATCAGGGCCCGTTTGGATGAACAGAGACCTAATATCCTAGAAATGTTTTTAGATCAGGGAAAATTGTCATTTTCTCACAGCACACTGGGGTGCTGCAGCACCCTGGTTGAGAAACACTGCTCTATCAACCTTTACAATATGAATACTTTCTGTTGACAGTTGTCTGCAGTGCAACAGCACGCCCCTGGAGAGACGGTTGAACCTGAAGATATGAAGGTAGCAGGAGTTCTCTTTGATGCCGCTGATGCCAATGCCATTGAAGAGGTGAACCTGGCGTATGAGAACGTCAAAGAGGTCGACGGTCTAGACGTGTCTAAGGAAGGAATGGAAGCCTGGGAAGCTGCCATGAAGCGCTACGACGAACGCATCGACCGCGTGGAGACGCGCATCACCGCCCGCCTGCGCGATCAGCTGGGAACAGCCAAGAACGCCAATGAGATGTTCCGTATATTTTCCCGCTTCAACGCTCTCTTTGTGCGTCCCCACATCCGCGGCGCCATCCGGGAGTACCAGACGCAGCTGATCCAGCGTGTGAAGGACGACATCGAGTCGCTGCACGACAAGTTCAAAGTGCAGTACCCTCAAAGCCAAGCGTGCAAAATGAGTCACGTTCGAGATCTGCCGCCCGTGTCCGGGTCCATCATCTGGGCGAAGCAGATTGACCGTCAGCTCACGGCGTATATGAAGAGGGTGGAGGATGTTTTGGGGAAAGGTTGGGAGAACCACGTGGAAGGGTTGAAGTTGAAACAGGATGGAGATAGCTTCAGAGCTAAACTCAACACTCAAGAGATCTTTGATGACTGGGCTCGCAAGGTATATATATATATATATCTATCTATGCAGCTTTGCTGGTATTTACTCTTCTAAAAGACTCTTAGCATTTAGTAAAATCTTCCATCCTTTTCTAAACCAGGTGCAGCAGCGTAACCTTGGCGTTTCTGGGCGGATCTTCACCATTGAGACGTCCCGTGCGCGTGGAAGGACAGGAAACATGCTCAAACTTAAAGTGAATTTCCTCCCAGAGATCATCACCTTATCCAAGGAGGTTCGCAACCTCAAGTGGCTCAGCTTCCGCGTTCCTTTGGCCATCGTCAACAAAGCCCACCAGGCCAATCAGCTCTACCCGTTTGCAATCTCTCTGATTGAAAGCGTTCGCACCTACGAGCGTACCTGTGAGAAAGTGGAGGAGAGATCCTCCATCTCCCTGCTGGTTGCTGGACTCAAGAAGGAGGTCCAGGCTTTGGTGACTGAGGGCATCACTCTGGTGTGGGAGTCTTACAAGCTGGATCCATACGTGCAGAGACTGGCTGAGACGGTCTTCAACTTCCAGGAAAAGGTAAAAGGCTTGCAGCGATCAAGTCATTCTTGGATTTAAGAAGTTAAACCTTAATATAGCTTAAATGCTTTATTTCCTGACTTTTGTTGGATAAATTGTGTATTTCAGGTGGATGATTTGCTGCTGATTGAGGAAAAAATCGATTTGGAAGTCCGCTCTCTGGAGACCTGCATGTTCGACCACAGGACCTTCTCTGACATCTTAAACCGCGTCCAGAAAGCCGTGGACGACCTCAACCTCCATTCTTATTCCAACTTGCCAATTTGGGTCAACAAGCTCGACATTGAGGTATTTAGAATCAATTAATGTACTGTACGGTTCATAAGCTATTAGTTTAATCTTGAAACTGATGGAGAGTAATTTTTTTTTTTTTTTATAGATTGAACGCATCCTGGGAGTGCGTCTTCAGGCTGGTCTCAAAGCCTGGACTCAGGTACTCCGCGGGCAGGTGGAAGACAAAGCTGATGTGGACATGGACACTGAGGCTCCACAAGTCGGCCACAAACCTGGAGGGGAGCCCAAGATTAAGGTAAACCAGTGAAGAAGAAATCCATCATTTACACATTTGATCGTTTGGTTCGACTTACCGCTTAACTTCGTTCATCCTTAGAACGTCGTTCATGAGTTGAGGATCACTAACCAGGTGATTTACCTCAATCCGCCCATTGAAGACTGCCGCTACAAGCTTTACCAGGAGATGTTTGCCTGGAAGACGATCATTCTTTCACTCCCCAGAATCCAAAGCCAGAGATACCAGGTAAAACATCTTAAGACATGACACCAAAATCCCCTGAGAATGTTTGGTATGTTAAATAAGAAATCTATTGTTTCTATTGTACTTTCACTGTTGAGATCTAAGCCAATCCCTTCTTCCTCATCAGGTTGGCGTCCACTATGAGCTTTCAGAGGAAGAGAAGTTCTACAGGAACGCTCTGACTAGAATGCCAGATGGTCCTGCAGCCTTGGAGGAAGCCTACAATGCAGTGGAAGACATCGTCAATGAGGTGGAGCAGTACGTAAAGGTAAGGGCTGCCTTTTTTTTTTTTTTTTTTTTTTTTTGAATATATTTCTTTAATGACTAACCAGTTTGAATTTTTTTTAATTAATCTCTTTCTGTCTTTGCTTTCTCTGTCCAGGTGTGGCTGCAGTACCAATGCCTTTGGGATATGCAGGCGGAAAACATCTACAACCGTCTCGGTGAAGATCTGACCAAGTGGCAGGCCCTGCTGGTGCAGATCCGTAAAGCACGAGGAACCTTTGACAACGCCGAAACACGCAAGGAGTTTGGGCCTGTGATCATTGACTATGGCAAGGTAACAATGGAGCATTTGGTTTCTCATTTTTCAAATTTTGAGGTGTGGAAGAATCTTTTTGAACTTGATTAATCTTTAATGTTTTCATTTAATTTAATTTTATTTTTTAAGCTTTCTATTATTAAATGTACAATGCCTATATGTAATGATACATTTGTGCTCATGCATTTAAAGTTCATATTTAAACTTCCAAACAGGTCCAGTCGAAGGTGAACCTGAAGTACGACTCCTGGCACAAAGAAGTCCTCAGCAAGTTTGGCCAGATGCTCGGCCAGAACATGCAGGACTTTCATTCCCAGATCTCCAAGGTAATCCATAAAATGAAATGCAAGTGTTCAAATCTAGGAGTGTAATGGATTACAAATTTTAGGGTTCGCATCTTGTCATAGTTTAGATCATTTTTTCAGATCAATAAAAAGGAAAAAAACAAAATACCAAAATAAAAGCTTACAATAATTTTATTAAAAGCTGCGGTACATGTGTGTGCTAGTGATCCATACAGATCAGCCATGATCTGCTGCAACCCTATGAAAAAATCTGAGGATTTTGGATGCATTCTTCCTTTGTTCCGCTTTTTGTGTTTTACTCAAAGTTCTCCTGTTCTTCACCAGTCTCGTCAAGATCTGGAGCAACATTCTGTGGACACAGCGAGCACCTCCGATGCTGTTAATTTCATAACATATGTCCAGACACTAAAGCGCAAGATTAAACAGTTTGAGAAGAACGTGGAGGTAAGACGTTGATTTGTTATTTTTTATAATCTTTTTTGTTTTTCCTTTCAATAAAAAAAGCCCTAATCTTCATGTTTTTCTTGTATCCTCAGTTGTTCCGTAATGGACAGCGCTTACTGGAGAAGCAACGGTTCCAGTTCCCGCCCTCCTGGCTCTACATTGACAACATTGAAGGTGAATGGGGTGCTTTCAGTGACATAATGAAGCGCAAGGACACTGCCATCCAGCAACAGGTGGCCAACCTACAGATGAAGATCGTCCAGGAGGATAAAGCTGTGGAGAACCGGACCACGGACCTCCTCAATGACTGGGAGAAGACCAAACCTGTTGCAGTACGAGAAACCTGATTAAAGTGGGATTTAATTTAACCCACTTCTCCTTTACAGTTCTAACATGTTACACATCAGATATTTTATAGATTATCTTGTGTTTTTTAAGGGTAACTTGCGCCCAGAAGAGGCTCTTCAGTCTTTGACGATCTATGAAGGGAACTTTGGCCGGCTGAAGGTTGAAAGAGAGAAGTGTGCTCGTGCCAAAGAGGCTCTGGAGCTCACAGATACTGGTCTGCTCAGTGGAAGTGAAGAGAGAGTGCAGGTAAATTCTTAATGTTTGTCTCAAATGTATAAGGTTTTTGACAAGATCATCATTTTTTTGACTTAATGTGATTTGCAGGTGGCTCTGGAGGAGCTGCATGACCTGAAAGAGGTGTGGACTGAGCTGGCAAAGGTGTGGGAGCAGATCGATCAAATGAAGGAACAGCCGTGGGTGTCTGTGCAGCCTCGCAAGGTACAGAACCTACACTTATCGCATATTTAACTATATTATGTCATTCATACACTAACTATGGAGGTGTTTGTGCGCAGCTTCGTCAGAGTCTGGATGCTCTCCTGAACCAGCTGAAGAACTTCCAAGCCAGACTGAGACAATACGCTTCCTATGAGTTTGTCCAGAGGCTGCTCAAAGGATACTTAAAGGTCAGAGGAAGTTAAAGAAGTCATGAAGTTAAAGTCATAAAAAGAATACGTTGATGACATTAATACGGCCGTTTCTTTCTCATTCTAGGTTAACATGTTGGTGATTGAGCTGAAATCCGAGGCCCTGAAGGATCGCCACTGGAAACAGCTGATGAAGCGGCTGCATGTGAACTGGGTGCTGTCCGAGCTGACCCTCGGACAGATTTGGGATGTTGATCTTCAGAAGAATGAGATGGTCGTGAAGGATGTTCTCCTGGTAGCCCAGGGAGAAATGGCTTTGGAGGAGTTCCTAAAACAGGTAAAAAAAGAAAAATCTAAGATCTAAACCTCATATTTGTGAAAAATAAAACTTTCACTGAATGTTAGATGTTTACTGAGCTTTTTTTTTTTTAATGAATTTAGATTCGTGAAGTATGGAACTCGTATGAGCTGGACCTGGTGAACTATCAGAACAAATGCCGTCTCATCAGAGGCTGGGATGACCTTTTTAACAAAGTCAAGGAGCACATCAACAGTGTTTCTGCCATGAAGTTATCTCCCTACTACAAGGTAAACATTTTTTCATATTTTGTTTATCGAAACGGCAAATTCATTTGATTTTCTTACAACAGCAGTTTATATATTCTTATGATTTTTTTTTTTCCTTACACTTGCTGTTTTGTAGGTGTTTGAAGAAGACGCTCTGAGCTGGGAGGACAAGCTGAATCGTATCATGGCTCTGTTTGACGTTTGGATTGATGTCCAGCGCCGCTGGGTGTATCTGGAAGGTATCTTCACAGGAAGTGCTGATATCAAGCATCTGCTACCAGTGGAAACTCAGAGATTCCAGAGGTAAACACTCACTCTTTAATTGCATTTGATTTAGCTTTTTTTTAAAAATATTTCTGTAAAAATCTTAAATTTAAATTGTAAATCGATGCTTTTTTGTTTCCCTAAAACAACTTTTTATTTATTCATTGTACAGTATCAGCACCGAATTCTTGGCTCTCATGAAGAAAGTGACCAAGTCTCCTCTGGTGATGGACGTGCTGAACATTCAGGGGGTCCAGAGGTCTCTGGAGCGACTTGCTGATCTTTTGGGCAAAATTCAGAAAGCTCTTGGAGAGTACCTGGAAAGGGAGAGATCATCATTCCCCAGGTAAGGTAGAAGATTTGGATGCAAAGCCACCAGAATGTGGGGAATTTGCTTTATGATAGGGGTGTACAGATCACAGTTCAGGACACGCGTGTACCGCAGATCACTCCATCCCCCACTGACACCTCGTGCGATTCACGTTGAATTCTTGTACATCGTCTTTGTTTTAATAAACGCTAAAGTAGTAGCTTGACATTTATATAAAAGTCTGTCAACCTTTGTGGGAAGTACTGCACACATGTTTTATTAAATATATATGTTTTAAAGGTTTTCAAAAAAATAATTTGAATTTTTCTTGTTTTATTTTTTTTTCCCTCCACTTTTTATCGATCCGAAAAATGTCCAAACCGTGAGTTTTGCGATCCGTTGCACCCCTACTTCATGATTATTTTATTCCTGGATGCAGAGTGTCTACAAATCCTTAAAAAATCTTAAAGGGTCCTAGATTTAATTTTACAAAAAATCAGACCTTTAAGTCCCACAACTTGATTTTTTTTTTTTTTTTATCATGAAATCATTCCCAGTGGTCTTCTAATATTACTATGCATTTTTTAGCCACTATAAAAAAGACATGTTTTCTGCAGCTCATTAGAAATATGATTCTGAGTTTTGGGGCTGGAATGTTAATGTTGAAGTTAAAAAAAAATATTGAAGTTAGCTCCGCTAATATCCCATAAAGTTTTTGTTTACACTCTCTCATTCTAGTTTGCAGGTTCTCACAAAACCAAGCTAATATTAGTGTAGCAGAACAACAGCGTGCCAAATTGGAGCTGCCAAGCCGTACAGTTTTAATGCAAATGCAAGCTTTGACGGGAAGGTGCTATTAGAGCTATTTTTCTGCAAGTGGATGCTTCAGAAAAAGTAGGCTTTGGCACAATTGCTGCATCATTCGTCTGAGCATTTTTCAAGCATCCGGTTTTCATCTGGTCCTGATTTGGATTGAGAAATACTTTGAAACTCAGTTTTAATCATAAATTCTTTTATGTAAGTCCTTTAATATGAGAAAAATGCTATGAGAACGTGTTGAAAACACAAAAAAGACCATCTTCATTGAAGTGGGTCTTTTAAAAAGGACTAAATTATCATGAATGGGTCTTAATTTTTTAGTCATTAATGTGACTTCCTGTCACAAAAACAAAACATTTCCAGGAGGCATTATGCCATAACACTGTGAACTTTTCTAAAGTTGTTTGACCTCAGCTGTTTATTTAACTCATTCTTGTTGGAACTAGAAACTGGAAAAAGTGCAAATTTGTGGAGAAATGGCTTGAAAATAGGGATTACTCTTGGTTTAAACTGGTTAGTGGGAATCCTTATGGAGTGAACAACACTGTTTGTCGGTATACATTCAAGCTAGGCACAGTGGTGACTATAGCATTAAATCACACTTGTAGATTAAGAAACTGCAGATTCTGACAGTTTTTTATTTCATTTTCTTTGTATGTACAGTCTTAAGTTAGATTTTATAAGGTCTTAAAATCCTTAAATGTATCTTCTCTTAATCAGTACTTGTGGTTTACATGTTTAGACATGTTCTACTCAGTACAACCTCTAATGCGCCTGTGGTTACCGAGCAGCTGAATCACAAATCTTTCTTTCTTTTAGGTTTTATTTTGTGGGAGACGAGGACTTGCTTGAGATTATTGGCAACAGCAAGAATGTGGCCAAACTCCAGAAGCACTTCAAGAAGATGTTCGCAGGTGTGTCGAGCATCCTGCTGAACGAGGACAACACGGAGGTGCTGGGGATCTCCTCGCGTGAGGGTGAGGAGGTCCTCTACAAAACTCCCGTCTCCATCACGGAGCATCCCAAGATCAACGAGTGGCTGACGCTGGTGGAGAAGGAGATGAGAGTGACGCTAGCAAAACTGCTCGCCGAGTCTGTCAATGAGGTGACTTCTTTCAACAAGGGAACAGCCGTCGACCTGAGCCAGTACATCCAGTGGATTGATCGTTATCAGGTAGGATTTGAAGGAAATTATTTTGCAGCTTTTGATGAAAATCAAAAAATTCCTAAAAATTTTTCTGTTCTCTTGACAGGCCCAGTTGGTGGTCCTCTCCACTCAGATTGCCTGGTCTGAGAACATTGAGTCTGCCCTGACAACCATTTCTGGTGGTGGAGACATGACACTCATGCAAGGGGTGCTGTCCAACGTGCAGGCCACTCTGAACGTGTTGGCTGACACTGTGCTGATGGAGCAGCCTCCACTTCGCAGGAGGAAACTGGAGCACCTGGTTAGACAGCTTTTATTTTATTTAATATAATTTTTTCTCAATCCAAGCAAATAGATTCTCTAAAGTCGATGCTGCTTTTCGATCTTAGATCACCGAGCTGGTGCACCAGCGTGACGTGACCAGGACTCTCCTCAAGAACAAGATTGACAACCCCAAGTCCTTTGAGTGGCTCAGCCAAATGCGCTTCTACTTTGACCCCAAGCAGACAGAAGTCTTGCAACAACTTTCCATTCAGATGGCTAATGCCAAGTTCAACTACGGCTTTGAGTATCTGGGCGTTCAGGACAAGCTTGTTCAGACCCCTCTGACAGACCGATGCTACCTCACCATGACCCAGGCCCTGGAGGCTCGCCTTGGCGGCTCACCATTTGGTATGCACATCAAGCACCCTAAATTTAAATTTTTTCTTAATAAAGTGACAACTGCTTCTTATTAAAACTTTTTTTGTTGTTATTTTCTAGGACCTGCTGGCACAGGAAAGACTGAGTCAGTGAAAGCACTTGGTCACCAACTCGGCCGCTTCGTTCTGGTCTTCAACTGTGATGAAACTTTTGACTTCCAGGTGAATTCATTTGTACATTTTTTCATTTCAAAACCCCAAATTATGATGGATCAAAGCTTAAGCTTAAGCATAACACGGGTCTACAGCCTGTGGCATTGGAGCCACATTTGGCTCTTTTACCTCTCCCTTGTGGCTCTGTGGTTAAAGAAAATTAAAAATTTAACATTTTAAAAAGTAATGCAAAGAGTAAGCTAATCACAAGTTCAACAAAATACCTTTTGCCTGATTTTTTTAAAGCTGTTTACCACAGAAAACGTATTTGAGTTCAGTAAGCACAGCCAGAATTTAAGTGCACATTTTCTATTTTTGAACAAATTAAAAGATTTTATATGCATCTTATGATTTGAAAAATAAGGTAAAGCTCTGAATTAATTTTGATTATTCAGATGTACAAATTTCTCTCTGAGATGCTCCACAAAAAGTCAAATAGTTTGCTAGATCCTTTGTGACTTAAGGTGTCTTTATTTTGAAGGGAAGTTGTTAAAAGGCCTTTTTTCTTTTTATATTTGTGTTTTATTAATGCAAAAAAAAAACAAAAGGTCATTTGCATTTATCATAATAACAATAACATAAATACAAATAATTATCCTGTTTTTCTTAAGGGTTTAGTTAGACTTGGTGGCTCCCACTGACTCAGTTGTTGTCTGTGAGAAATTGACCCGGATGGCTCATTAAATATTAAAGGTTGCAGATCCCTGGCATAACATCATGTTTTGTTATCCTCTTCTTTAGGCCATGGGCCGTATCTTCGTAGGTCTCTGCCAGGTCGGAGCATGGGGCTGCTTTGACGAGTTTAACCGTCTGGAAGAGAGAATGCTGTCCGCTGTCTCACAGCAGGTCCAGTACATCCAGGTGGCCTTGAGGGAACACAGCAACCCCAACAGAGACAGGAGTATGTATTATTATTGCACAACTGTTTTTGCTCGAGGATGTTCACATGTAAAGTTCCCCAATGACAATTTTGTTTTTGTTTTGAAGAACATTCCCAGTAGTGTTTGTAATTATGATTGGGACGTTTGAGCCAAAGTCCAACAACCTAAATGTCTTTGAAAGACGTATTTCATGTTTATCTGAAGCCATTGTTACCAAAATCTCCTCTACATGGTTGTGGCCACTGGTGGTGAGAAGCCCCGCACCTGATTCCCCTCCTGTCTGATGATAATAGCTGTGTCTCGCTCACGTAAATCTTCACCGGTGCTGCATAAAAATGTCAAGCAATATCGGAAAAGTCCAGCTGTATAATTTTAAGCCAGATTCCATCTCGGACGAGGAAGTGAAGATCTTCATGAGTTGCATTTCCATTAATTATAAAGTTGCTCAAATTTTTATTTTTGTGTATTTCTTTATTCAAGTGTGATGAAAAATTGCTATTTCAAAAAGATCATATTTGTACTCAGTTCTAAATGCAGTGGAGCAGGGATTGCCATTGTTACTTCTACATCACACTTCAAAGCTTTTTCAAATGGATCCAGCAGTGTTTCCTCTGATTCTCAACGATTTTAGTAAAAAGAAATACACATAAATGCAATTTTAAACTTCATTTTTATTTAAATTTGATTTCTATCATGAGAAAATGTCACAAGAACATGTTAAAAACACACAAAAAAATGGTAAACGTCAGTAAAATTTTGAAATGTTTTATAAATATTTTTCAGCCTAAAGGGAATCAATTTGACAGTCAGCTTTTTAGTATAAATGTAAAATTCTTGGTTTGCAAATAAGTCTGTGTATTAGTATGTTTGCATGTATTTATGACTTAGTTAGCTTTTCTGTTAACCAGAAAATATGACTTATCCAT
This sequence comes from Oryzias javanicus, assembly GCA_003999625.1. NCBI lineage: Eukaryota > Metazoa > Chordata > Actinopteri > Beloniformes > Adrianichthyidae > Oryzias > Oryzias javanicus. The sequence goes on along the minus strand of CM012458.1, from coordinate 18,603,124 downwards.
AATGCAGCTTGTTAATGTCTTTTTATTTATATATTATTTAAGTAGCTTGTCAATGTTTCAGGTGTTCCAGTCACCACAGAGCTCCTGAACAAGCAGGTGAAGGTCAGCCCAGACATGGCCATCTTCATCACCATGAACCCTGGCTACGCCGGTCGCTCCAACCTGCCTGACAACCTGAAGAAGCTCTTCCGCAGCTTGGCCATGACAAAGCCCGACCGTCAGCTCATCGCTCAAGTCATGCTCTACTCTCAGGGTTTCCGAAGTGCCGAGATCCTCGCCAAGAAGATTGTTCCCTTCTTCAAGTGTGTATTTCTCTCATCTCACATAATCCAAAGTAGCCGTTTCCCTTATGTTAAGTGTATTTCCTTTTATTTCAGGCTGTGTGATGAGCAGTTGTCGTCCCAGAGCCATTATGACTTCGGTCTCCGAGCTCTGAAGAGCGTGCTGATCAGTGCTGGCAACGTTAAGCGTGAACGCATCCAGAAGATCAAGAGGGAGAAGCTGAAGCGTGGAGAGGATGTTGACGAGAATGAGATCGCCGAGAACCTGCCCGAGCAGGAGGTATAAAACTGAGGCATTCATTTAATAACATTCGTCAGTGTTTCTAGAGCTAACTTGATTTCTGTCCTTTAGATTCTGATCCAAAGCGTGTGTGAGACCATGGTCCCCAAGCTGGTGGCTGAAGACATCCCTCTGCTCTTCAGCCTCCTGTCAGACGTCTTCCCTGGAGTTCAGTACATGCGTGGGGAGATGACAGCTCTGAGGGAGGAGCTGAAAAAGGTCTGCGCAGAGATGTACCTCACCTACGGAGACGGTGACGACGTCGGTAGCATGTGGGTGGAAAAGGTATGAAGGTTTATGTCTTAACAAACCTCCTTTTGTGTGTCAGATCTAAAGCAAAATCTTTTTTTTATGTTTTAGGTGCTTCAGCTGTATCAGATTACGCAGATCAATCACGGTCTGATGATGGTGGGTCCTTCAGGCAGTGGAAAGACCATGGCATGGAGGGTGCTTCTCAAAGCTCTGGAGCGACTGGAAGGCTTGGAGGGCGTGGCCCACATCATTGACCCCAAAGCCATCAGCAAAGACCACCTGTACGGTACTCTGGATCCCAACACTCGAGAGTGGACTGACGGCCTGTTCACACACGTCCTCAGAAAGTAAGCTAGCTTTGATTAATCAGGAAAAAAAAAATTGAAACGAACTTAAACTAAGTTACTCTTTACTTGTGATTTCAGAATTATCGATAATGTCCGAGGTGAACTCCAGAAACGTCAGTGGATCATTTTTGATGGAGACGTCGACCCAGAATGGGTTGAGAATCTCAACTCTGTGTTGGACGACAACAAGCTGCTCACCCTGCCGAATGGAGAGCGTCTCAGCTTACCTCCAAATGTGAGTCATTCACAAACAAGCACTTTAGTACCTGCTTAGAAAGTAATCAGGTAATATTCTAAGGGTGTATTCAGATTTGGTTCGCTTAAAAGAAACTAGAGTTTGTTTCCCCCGGTAATCCTGAATTTTCAGTCTGAATACAGCCAAGCAGACCGAGACCATGAACTGCTATCTGACTCCTCTTTCAAGGTGGTCTCAGTTCGTTTCCAGTTAGTCTGAGTTTTGGTTCACTCTGAGATTACTCGGACTGAATACGATTTGCTCTTTGAGCTGAATAACTGGACCAAAACGGCAACCGTAGTCGATGGTAACATGATGCAAACAGGTTAGGAATGAAGCGAACAGAGAGCCGCAGAAAAATGTTAAGCATTGATTGTCGTTCAATCAAAGTGGAAATAATTGGTCCAATTTTTAAAATATTTATTTTAACTAGGAATTACTGGATACTTCACGATACATGGCTCATGATATGGCGAGACTGTCATAATTAATAAAATAATCTCTAATAACTCACATTATGTATAAGAACATATTATTTTGGAAAATATATCCCCATTTATTTTTAATCTTGAACACAATCATAGTAAACAACTTGTCTATTATTTTGTGGCAACAAATAATAGACACAGTTAACATAGATACAGTGATGAAATCTGTTATACTATGTCTTTTGGCAAGCATCAACACCAATTGAATTTGAATTATCGGTAAAATTTAGTACAAAATTATTGTAAACAACAGAACAAAAATTAAATAATTGAAGTAGCTTCTAGGCACATTGGTGCCCGCAACAGCCAGTCTCGCAACGCGCGCCCCTATCTACCTCCAAAGGAACGTCTCACCAAAGGATGACGAATGTAAGGTTTTACAGCCTCTTCAAAGGAAAATGAAAGATTGGTTCTCCCCAAGTATCGATCGAGAATCAATGGCAGGACTAAATGTCTCAATATATATTGCAATATCAATATTTTGGCATACCCATAATTTTAACACAGCTAAAAACACTTCTTCAATGCTTTAATGTGTCTTGTTACGCCAAACACTCTGGGCGCTGCTGTGACATCATTCTAAATCTAGCTTATATCTCGATCTATCTTGTAGTTCAACGATGAGACATAGCAACAATAAAATTTTGGTCGGGTGAATGCAGGTGCATAAAAACAACATGATATCCATTGCTTCTCACCGTTTTCCCAGCAATCTATATCTCATAGAAACCTATCACCGTACCTTCATACTCAACGTGTCCTCAGTACTGCACTTGCTAACATACTCTTGAGTTAAAGCACTCATGGGACATTTTCTTGCCAGTAACAGTCTTGCAGCCTCCGCTGTACCAAAATCTTTTGTTCCTGACATTCAAAGCTGGAAATTGAAATATAAAGTTTTAATAAGTTAACTATTTCAACAAGGATTTTTTTTAAAGCTCTGCAGCTCCAACTTTCTCTTGTTGTTTTGACCCTTCTTGTTGTTCCTGCCCAATGAAGGAAGCTCTTAGTCATGTGATTTTCTTTACAAGCTTTGGTCCAAAACAGAAATTTTAGGTAGATGCCAGTCTGAATACAGACCAAAGGGAAATTTTCAGACCAACCGAACCATCAGACTTTCCCACTATGAATACACTCTAACACTTACCTCGACTTGTTTGTCCAGGTCCGTGTGATGTTTGAAGTCCAGGACCTGAAGTACGCCACTCTGGCCACAGTGTCTCGCTGTGGCATGGTTTGGTTCAGCGAGGATGTTCTCAGCACTGATATGATTTTCAACAACTTCCTGGCTCGTATTCGCAACATCCCGTTGGATGAAGGAGAGGATGAAGCCCACCGTCAGAGAGCAGGCACAGAGGATGAGGAGGAGGCGGCTTCACCGATGCTGCAGGTAGTTTCAGTTCAGAAGGAACGTGCTGAAAAAGTAGATCATTTTAACTTTAATGTCGCTCTGTTTTGTGCTGCAAACTAGATCCAGAGAGATGCTGCAGGAACCCTGCAGCCGTACTTCACCTCAACAGGCCTCGTGATTAAAGCCTTGGAGCACGCCTCCAAGATGGAGCACATAATGGATTTCACCCGCCTGCGCTGCCTGGGCTCTCTGTTTTCAATGCTGCACCAGGCCTGCCGCAACGTGGCTCTTTACAACAACAACCATCCGGACTTCCCCATGCCCATCGACCAGCTAGAGAAATACATGCAGGTAACTTTTCCGGTGTTTTTACATTAACTTAACTTCAATTAAATTTGTATATATTTTATTCTAAACTAAAACAATCCTCTGCAGAAATACCTGATCTACGCCGTGCTTTGGTCCTTCTCTGGAGATGGACGTTTGAAGATGAGGGCGGAGCTTGGAGAATACATCCGTCGCATCACCACTGTACCACTTCCCTCTGCTCCAAACGTGCCCATCATTGACTACGAGGTGCATTTTATTGAAGAACTTTTAGAAGGAAAAAAAAAGAGACTCTTATGTATTCTTAAATAACTATGATCTGTTTTTATTTAGGTGTGCATCTCAGGAGAGTGGCAGTCCTGGCAGGGCAAGGTGCCCCAGATTGAAGTGGAGACCCACAAAGTGGCCTCCCCAGATGTTGTGGTCCCGACTTTGGACACCGTCCGCCATGAAGCTTTGCTCTACACCTGGCTAGCTGAGCACAAACCTCTGGTGCTGTGTGGCCCTCCTGGTTCTGGAAAGACCATGACTCTGTTCAGCGCCCTCAGAGCCTTGCCTGACATGGAGGTGAGCCAACTACCTGCTGAAATTCAGACATGGAAACCAAATGGTCTCATTTAAAGTGTTTTCTTTAATTGTTTTCTCGTCCTATAAGCTTTGGTTATTGGTTGCATATGTTATGTACCTATTCATAACCTTGAGCGCTGCTTTCCATCAGGTTGTTGGTCTGAACTTCTCCAGCGCTACCACTCCAGAACTGCTCCTCAAGACTTTCGACCACTACTGCGAGTACCGCCGCACCCCCAACGGTGTTGTGCTCGCCCCGGTCCAGCTGGGCAAGTGGCTGGTTCTGTTCTGTGATGAGATCAATCTGCCAGACATGGACAAGTACGGAACACAGAGGGTGATCTCTTTCCTCAGACAGGTATGAGATGATTTAAGAAGGGATTCAACTTGATTAAAGCAAAATCATTAAATATTTGTATTATTCCATGTAGATGGTTGAACATGGAGGCTTCTATCGCACCTCAGACCAGACGTGGGTGAAACTAGAGAGAATCCAGTTTGTTGGTGCCTGTAATCCTCCCACTGATCCTGGTAGAAAGCCACTCACTCATAGGTATTGTACCAAAGTGGTCTTACATTTGACTCATCAATTAAATTTAATAATTTTTTAACTTGATTTTTATATCTCCTGACGCTGTGGTGTCCCCTCTCCAGGTTCCTGCGCCACGTTCCTGTGGTCTATGTGGACTATCCAGGTCCTGCATCTCTTACACAGATTTACGGGACCTTCAATCGAGCCATGTTGCGCCTCATCCCATCCCTCCGAACCTACGCTGAACCTCTTACCGCAGCGATGGTGGAGTTCTACACCATGTCACAGGTACAAAAGACGGCTCCATAGAGAGTTTAAGCTCCGTGGCCTTTTGAGTTCTAATGAGATTCATTCATTCATTCATTCTTTCACATTAGGAGCGCTTCACTCAAGACACTCAGCCTCATTACATTTACTCGCCGAGAGAGATGACCCGATGGGTGAGGGGCATTTTCGAGGCCCTTCGACCCCTTGAGACTCTGCCTGTGGAGGGGCTGATCCGCATCTGGGCCCATGAGGCTCTCCGTCTCTTCCAGGATAGGTCTGCTAGCATTTCTGTCAGATTTTTTTTTGCAGTACATTTTGAGTTCTTCTCATATGGATTTTTTTTTTTAAATTTACGTGTGTGTGTTTTTGTTGACTTTAGGCTTGTAGGCGATGAAGAGAGAAGGTGGACAGATGAAAACATTGACATGGTCGCTCTCAAACACTTTCCCAACATTGATAAGGAGAAGGCTCTCAACAGGCCCATTCTCTACAGCAACTGGCTCTCCAAGGTTTGTGCTTGAAGACAAGTCTAATGAAAATCATGTTTTTAACATATTTGTCAAGTAATATAAAACCAACCAAATGGATCCTGATGAATACTGGATCCCGGATGAGCCCCCTATTTATGTTGTGCCCCATTTTGGTCTAAGGCAATCTAGGAGCATAACATGAAAGTATGTTTTTGTTTTAGCTTGAGCTAATATCAACAACACCTAGAATGTTCTCAATGAAAAGATGTATTTACAAGAAATCAAACGAATAACTGAAATGTGAAGCAAAAGACTTCAGGGTGAACCAAGGCCAAAATAACAAACAAAATCCCACCTAACTTGCAGCCAAGCTCCTTTCTCGTGGATTGGAGGTCCACATGGTGCTTTTAAAGGCTCCCTCCATCAGCCGGGGACCAATGGGTGCCACACCCCTCCAGCACCTGAAACAAATCAAAAAACACAGACATACAGAGATCCACAAAAACACAGAGGTCCCACTCTGACAGAAATAAGAAATATAGTTGATGGCATGGAATTTTAACTCGTAAGAATTTACTAAAAAAATTTTAATTAGTTACGTTAAATGTTTGTGTTTTGTGAAACAGGACTACATCCCAGTGGAGCAGGAGGAACTGAGGGATTACGTCAAGGCTCGTCTAAAGGTTTTCTATGAGGAAGAACTGGACGTTCCCCTGGTTCTCTTCAACGAGGTGCTGGACCATGTCCTCAGAATCGATCGGTAGGTAGTCTCTGTAATGCAGTCATGTCTATGTCATACCTTAAATGTTTAATTAACAAAAGTTTTTTTGTTTTTATAGAATTTTCCGTCAGCCTCAAGGCCATCTTTTGCTGATTGGTGTAAGCGGAGCAGGAAAGACCACGCTCTCTCGCTTTGTAGCCTGGATGAACGGGTTGAGTGTCTACCAGATCAAGGTTGGTCCATCAAATTTTATTTCATTAGAGGATACCTGTAGACTTTCTGTTGTAACTTGTGCGTTTGTCTCAGGTTCACAGGAAGTACACAGGGGAGGACTTTGACGAGGATCTGCGGACAGTTTTGCGTCGCTCAGGATGCAAAAATGAGAAGATTGCTTTCATCATGGACGAGTCCAATGTGCTCGATTCTGGATTCCTCGAGAGAATGAACACATTATTGGCCAACGGAGAGGTACAAATACTACTTTCATTACTTAAAGACCCATACTGACCTAGTGGAGGACATATTCTAAGAAAATTAAGCCAAAATGTGCATTTCTGAGTATTTCTTAATTTACTTTGTTGTGGATCAGGAGTACACCAAAAATACAGTTAAATGTATTTGTCACAGAACGGTGGGCCACAATACTGATTCATCCACTTGTAGATTATTAGATCCATGTTTGTGTGTTTTCCTCCTCCAAGCTGGCTCAAAACTGTTTGACTGGATAGCTACAAAACTGCTCAACATTTTTGTTGCACCGCCGTTAGATTGGGAGTGTGAGGGGCTGTAAGCTAGCGGGAGAGCACATAGACAGAGAGCTCTCATGAACTACTGCCACTCTGAAGAAACTTTATCTTTGAAAAACGACAGTTTTTTTTAATTTTTGGCTAAAAACAACATAATTAAAAGATCACTGAAAACACTTAAAACAGTTGTCGTCTCTGTTATCCAGACTGCCACCAACTACTTTTAGACATAATTTCTTGTTTTTTATGCTGATGTGACCTGTTTTTTTCCCAAGGTTCCTGGCTTGTTTGAAGGAGACGAGTATGCCACTCTGATGACTCAGTGTAAGGAGGGAGCACAGAAAGAGGGCCTGATGCTTGACACACATGAAGAGCTTTACAAGTGGTTCACAAGTCAAGTTATCAGAAACCTCCATGTGGTTTTCACCATGAATCCCTCCTCAGAGGGCTTGAAGGACAGGGCGGCAACATCTCCTGCCCTCTTCAACAGGTAAAGACCAACTTTTTTTTTTTTTTTTAAGGGGGAAACTAAAGTTTACTGACATTCTGTTTTGTTTAAAGGTGTGTGTTGAACTGGTTTGGAGACTGGTCCACTGAGGCCCTCTATCAGGTTGGCAAAGAGTTCACCAGCAAGATGGATCTGGAGAAGCCCAACTACAAGGTCCCGGATTACATGCCCATCGTTTATGACAAACTTCCTCAGCCACCGTCTCACCGCGAGGCTATTGTCAACGGCTGTGTGTTCGTTCATCAGACTCTTCACCAGGTCTGGAAGACATTTCTGTGATTACAGTTTTATTCCTTTATCAGTTTTTTACTACTATTTTAGTATTCATGGTCCCAAGAAAAGCTCATTCATTTTGCCTGCAGTGCATCTGTATGTATTTATGTTGGGTTGGTAGCTGATTTTATTGATTTTAACTTTTTTCGGTAATCTTAATGACTCCATCTTTCAGGCAAACAACCGTCTGGCCAAACGTGGCGGTCACACGATGGCAATCACGCCACGCCACTACCTAGATTTTATCAACCAGTACGCCAACCTCTTCAATGAGAAACGCAGTGAGCTGGAGGAGCAGCAAATGCACCTTAATGTTGGTCTTCGCAAGATTAAAGAGACTGTTGATCAGGTAAATTATTATTATTACCATGTAGAGAATGTATCACTTCCCTTCTAAAAACGTATTTTCTTTCATCCAGGTTGAAGAACTTCGTCGCGATCTGAGAATCAAGAGCCAGGAGTTGGAGGCAAAGAACGCGGCCGCTAACGACAAGCTGAAGAAGATGGTCAAAGACCAGCAGGAAGCTGAGAAGAAGAAGGTAACAATTGCAGAAATGTGATAAAAATGTGAAATAATATCTCTGGACAGGAAGTTAAGAAGTTAATCATTTTGATTTTAGGTGATGAGCCAGGAGATCCAAGAAGCTGTGTACAAGCAACAGGAGGTGATCAAAGACAAACAGCTAAGAGTCCAACAGGACTTGGACCAGGTGGAACCTGCTGTTATTGAAGCTCAGAATGGTACAGTTCTTCTTTACATTCACTTCGTCCGTTTTATTAAAGCAAACCTTTATTCTTAAGCATTGGTTCTCTTTGTATGCAGTTAAAAATATATGTTAATATCGTAACCCACATTCGCTTGATGTTGATAGCTGTTAAGTCTATTAAGAAGCAGCACCTGGTGGAGGTCCGTTCCATGGCCAATCCACCTGCAGCTGTCAAGCTGGCCTTGGAGTCCATTTGCTTGCTTTTGGGCGAGAGTACAACGGACTGGAAGCAGATTCGCTCCATCATTATGAGGGAGAATTTCATCCCCACCATTGTTAACTTCTCTGCTGAGGAAATCAGGTGAAATAGCTGTTGTGTAGTTGATCACTGAAGACCTCTCTCTCTCTCTCTCTTTCTCTATATTATTTTCCTCTTTTCCCCTCTCTGGGACTGTTTTTAAATCTTGCCTCCTGAACAACTCTTCCTTTTAAAACTCACCCCTCCGCCTTTTAAAAAGCTGTGAGCTCTATTAGGAGGCAGAACCTTGTGGAAGTGCGGGCAATGACGAATCCTCCAGCCGCTGTCAAACTGGCCTTGGAGTCTATCTGCCTTTTGCTGGGCGAGGAGACCACTGACTGGAAAAAAATCAGACAAGTTATTATCAGGGATAATTTCATCACCAGCATAGTCAACTTTTCTTCTGAGGAAATGAGGTACAAAATTTTAGTTTCGTCTTGATCAAAAAGCTCAAATTACATCCAATCAATGGAGGATTTGCCTGGTTAAAGTTAAAGTCCCCATTAACAGTCACTCAGATGTGTGACATTTGTGCTCTGCTTTTAACCCATCCCTTGAGAGAGGGGGGAGCTGCAGACACAACCGCCGTTTTGGTGGGGTCCATTGGGGATTGGGTCCATTTTTAGAGTCTTTGGTATGACTCGACCTGGATTTGAACTCATGACCTTCCAGTCTCTGGGCAGACACTCTATCACAAGGCCACTGAGCTGATTAGGAGTTGATTCGCATTGACCCACACTAATGTAAATAGTTCTTGTTAAACAGATGGTTTTTTTTTTAGTTAAAACTTTGTGAATTATCCTAAAAAAGAAGATGCAGTTTTTCTCAAAGTTTACATACAGTGGAAAAAAAATATGATTTATTGGACATTTTTCATAGAATATGAATGATAACACAATAATTATTTCCAGTTAGTTTTTGGGTGAAAAAAAAAAAATCTATTTATCCTTTTAAAAACATATTGACAACAGAAACTTCCCAAAGGACCCCTGTTAAAAAGTTAACACACCCTGGTGACTGAAAACATGCACACAAACTGATGCAAAGGGTTTCGATGGCAGGTAAAGGTGACAATCCTTAACTGTGAATTGTTTGCCTGTAATCGATGTGTGCGCACAAAAGGTCTTGAAATTTCTGGGCTCCCAACAGCATCCTTCATCCAGTGCAACACTAATATTTCACATCCTGATTCATGGGGAAAGCTGAAGAGCTCTCAAATAAATCTAGGGGAAAAGGTAACCGAACTGTACAAAACATGAAAGGGATAAGAAAATATATAATATATGAGAATGGCAGTCAACAGTGTTCAAATTTTGATCAAGAAGTGGAAAGTGAGAGGTTGTGTTGAAACCAAACAACAGTTGCAAACATTTCTGCCAGAAAAATAGTTAGAGAGGCAAAGAAAAAAACACAAATGACTTCAGCTGTGATCCAGAACTCTCTGGAAAAACTGTGGTGGATGTTTCAAGATGTACAATAACGAGGCACCTGAAGAAAAATGGGCTGCATGGTCGATTTGCCAGAAGAAAGCGTTTGTGCAAAAAATAAAAGTTCACTCACGCCACAAGCTTGCTTGTTTATAATACGTCAGACAGTATTGACACAAACATGCAAACTTCTGGACCAAAGTCATTTGGAGGGATGAGACAAAGATTGAACTTTTTGGCCACAACCATAAACACCACATTTGGAGAGGAGTCAACAGGGCCTAAGATGAAAATGAGAAGAAGACTGTTCCTACTGTGAAACACGGAGGTGGATTGCTGATGGTTTGGGGATGTGTGAGCTACAAAGGCACAGGAAACTTATGAATGCAGCATGTTATCAGGAGATACTGGAGGATTTATGACTCGCTAACTAACCCTGTGCATGGGACGCACTTGGACATTTCAACCTGATGATCCAAAACACAAAGCCCGGTCCACCTGTCATTGGTACAACAGAATAAGTTGAAGGTTCTAGAGGGGCCGTCTCAGTCTCCTGACATTTTATTGAGCTACTTTAGGGAGATCAAGCAGCTCGAGCAAGACTATTTAAAGGAACTAGAGGTTTTCTGCTAAAAAGAATGGGCTGCTTCCCCTTTAACAAACATAAATAACCTCGTTCACAACGACCACAAAAAACTTCAAGCTGTTGTTAATGCCAGAGGAGGCAATACAAGGTATCAAGAACTGGGGGATGTAAACCTTTGAGCAGAGTCATTTGGGAAGTTTCTGTTGTCATCATGAACTAAAAGGGAGTCAACACTGTTGTTTCACAATAAATGGCTTAATCTACCCACTAATAGTCTTTGTAAAATAGCCTACAATTCATTATTTCTTCCAGGATATGTAAACTTATGAGCACAACTGTATTTAATTTGGTTTTATCCATTTTTCTTGTCTAAAATGTTTTGCTAATGTTTTAACTTTTCTAAAACCATTTTAAAATCTTCATTTAGTGACTCCATCCGTGAGAAAATGAAGAAGAACTATATGTCCAACCCAAGCTACAACTATGACCAGGTCAACAGGGCTTCCCTAGCTTGTGGACCAATGGTGAAATGGGCGATTGCTCAGGTATGCCAGAGAAATTACCCAGAAAATTGAGACGATAAGCCTGAAATGTGCTCAACATTTATCTTGATCTCTTTCAGCTCAACTATGCCGACATGCTGAAGCGTGTGGAGCCTCTGCGTAATGAGCTACAGAAGCTGGAGGATGATGCTAAAGACAACAAGACCAAAGCAGAGGAGGTGGAGCAGATGATCAGAGACCTGGAGGCTAGCATCGCTCGCTACAAGGAAGAGTACGCTGTCCTCATCTCAGAAGCTCAGGCCATCAAGGCTGATCTGGCTGCTGTTGAGGCCAAGGTAAGTGGACTTCAGGTCTGCCCTGACTGACTGACAAAAACAATAATTTAACTCCCGATTGTGTTCTACAATCAGGTGAACCGCAGCACAGCCCTGCTGAAGAGTCTGTCAGCTGAAAGGGACCGCTGGGAGAAGACCAGCGAGACCTTCAAAAACCAGATGTCTACAATTGCCGGAGACTGTCTGCTCTCTGCGGCGTTCATCACTTACGCTGGATACTTTGAACAACAGATGAGACAGAATTTGTTCACAACTTGGTCTCATCACCTGCAGCAGGCCAACATTCAGGTATTTTAATGTTAAAAAGTCTCTCAGTTGGGTCAAAAATAAACTTCAGTCCTAAGAATCCATTTCATAAAAATAAAATTATGTGGAAAATACCACAAAGCAATTTAACCACATTTCTGATATTTTTCCGTTACACTGAAGTCACCATGGGTTCTTATGGGTTAAGAAAACTTAATTTTTTTTGTATTTTAACACATCTTATAGACAACATTTTTATATGTATTTTATTAGTTTATTTGAAAGGGACTTTGCACATTAAAAAGCATCTCTGCTAATATACCAGAGTTAACAAAAAGGCTATTTTTCATCTGTTGTTCCTGGACAGGTGGTAAATTTGTCTCCCTAAAAGCAAAGTTAAAATAACAGCAAAAATACAATGTAAATATAAATGAGAATTAGAAATGTATAACATAAATGAGTAAAACCACAAATGAGTAAACAAAAAAGAATAGTAACTGATATCAACAAAGGGGATTTGATGTTTCACTTTGTTGTTCTTTTTTTTTTTTTCCCCCTCTACAGTTCCGTACTGATATTGCAAGAACCGAGTACCTTTCCAACGCAGATGAGAGGCTCCGCTGGCAGGCCAACTCCCTCCCAGCAGATGACCTCTGCACCGAAAACGCCATCATGCTCAAACGGTTCAACAGGTCAGTTCATATTTCCTTAAGAGGAATTGGTTCAATGGATTTATTGCTTCTTAAATTAAATGTCTTTTTTTTTTTTATTTTAGGTACCCACTAATCATTGATCCATCAGGCCAAGCGACTGAATTCATAATGAATGAATATAAGGAGCGCAAGATCACCAGGACTAGCTTCCTGGATGATTCCTTCAGGAAGAACCTGGAGAGTGCTCTTCGTTTTGGAAACCCACTGCTTGTCCAGGTAGAAACAGCTACAGTGCAGCAGCTGTTTTTCTATGAGCTTGATTTCACAGATGCAGTGCGAATTTATTGAAAATGTGTTAATTTCTAAGGATGTGGAAAGCTACGACCCCATTCTGAACCCAGTGCTAAACAGAGAAGTGCGCAGAACTGGAGGACGTGTCCTCATCACTCTCGGAGATCAGGATATTGACCTGTCGCCTTCCTTTGTTATCTTCCTATCCACGCGTGACCCAACGGTAAACAGATGGTTGGACTGACTCCTTTTTTGGGTTAAAAAGCCAATATTTAACACCTCATTCTTGGTTTTGTGATTGCAGGTTGAATTCCCACCAGATCTGTGCTCTCGTGTTACATTTGTAAACTTCACAGTGACTCGTAGCAGCCTTCAGAGCCAGTGTCTCAACGAGGTCCTCAAGGCTGAGAGACCTGACGTGGATGAAAAACGATCTGACCTCCTCAAACTGCAGGGTAAGATCGACAGATGTTGATGAGAGTTTGGTGAAATCATTGAGTTACATTGCTAAAGACGCTACGCTAGCCCTTTTACCATTGTTCAAGATAGTTAAGGACCGACGCCACATTGGATAGGGCAATAAACAATGAGACATGGATGAGCAGGCACAGTAAAATGACCATAAAATGCTTAATTTTGGTTCAATTTTAAAAGGAAAAAACTCAGATTATCACAAAAATAACATTTAGGTTGTGGTTTGTTTTTTCTACAAAGTGCAACAGATACATTACATTTCAAGCTTTTATATAAATAAATAGGTTATATATAAAACACAAAACATATATCTTACTCAAATGTTTTCTTCAAGTTCTCCTTTATCAGCTGACAGCAATAATTTACTTCTCAAAAATCACATTCTTGTTTTTCCAGCTCTGTTTGTACAATTGTAGCAAAGCAGTAAACCGACATCTAGCCCTATCCAATATGGCGTCCAACTTTGTGCCTATATATTTCATTGGGTGAAACTGTAATCATTAAATGACTTCCTGCCATTTCCAGGTGAGTTCCAGTTGCGCCTTCGTCAGCTGGAAAAATCTCTCCTGCAAGCCCTGAATGAGGTCAAGGGTCGCATCCTTGACGACGACACGATTATCACCACACTGGAGAACCTTAAGAAGGAGGCAGCGGAGGTGACCAGGAAGGTGGAGGAGACGGATATAGTCATGGCTGAGGTGGAGGCGGTGTCTCAGCAATACCTGTCGCTGTCTTCTGCCTGCAGCAGCATCTACTTCACCATGGAAGCCCTCAACCAGGTCTGAACATGCCAAAACATTTAGTCTGTATGAGTCCTTTGTAGGGGAAAATAAAATGAGCTGTTGTTTGGCTTTTCAGATGCACTTCCTGTACCAGTACTCGCTTCACTTTTTCCTGGACACGTACCACACAGTGCTGTACGAGAACGCCAATCTTAAGGGCATCAGCGACCACTCGCAGAGACTCGCCGTCATCACCAAAGATCTTTTCCAGGTTTGAATGATGGCATTTTAAAAATCATTTACTTTAAGTTCACAACCTTTTTCAGGCCACAGACTGTTTTTAAAGTCTGACGATCTATATAATGAGGCTGAAACGGGTATCCCATTTTGTTACCTTTGATACCTTTATCTTCATCTGTAAAATATCCATTTTAAACTTTATTTGTCCACTAAATTCTGTGTAGATAAATGTGGTGCTGATTTTTCCATAAACCATCATTTTCAAAGTAGAGTTTAAGAAAGCAGCAAATGGATTTTTGACATGTGACCGATCAACTTGGCACATCCCAATGACGAGTTAATCAAATTATACGCAAAACAGAAATGTATTTTATTTAGAAAACATTTTCTTCCTTCTACCAACTGTCCCACGGACAGGTACCCGTCTACGGCTCCGGGGTTGGCTAACCACTTCTTTCTGAGACGTACTGCAAACATCATCATGTCTCTGGTTGTTTGGATCTAGGTGGCGTTCAACAGAGTGGCCCGAGGTATGCTGCACCAGGACCACATTACCTTTGCCATGCTGCTGGCGAAGATCAGCCTGAAGGGCATGACCAGGTACAGTACAAACATTAATCCAAAACCAGGGGTGTCCAACTATAGCATTAAACACAATTAACAAATTGTTGATTATGTGGATAAGGTGTGTTTAGCCAATAAGAAGCTTCAATGGCAGATTGGTTGAAAAACAGGTTGGACACCGGCACCTCGGGGCCTGATGAAAGGAATAAACCCAAGGCGAAGTGTTTGTTATTGCAAAGTAATAGAGTAGGCAGAGAGCTGATCACATCAGATCGTAAACTGCAGAATAAGGTATGTCAACATACTTAGGCCGTTTGTGATATTAATAAAAAGTTTGGGGTCTATATCTTCTGGATTGCTCAGAGAAGTACTCACATTTTTTATGTGTTTAATCTAGAGCATTCTGAACCAGATAGATAGATAGATAGATAGATAGATAGATAGATAGATAGATATTTTTTTTATAAATTGTTCGAGAGTGGGGAAAAAAATACCCCTTGATGGTTTATGGGTTGGAAGTCTGTTATAAAAAAGTTCATAAAATTACTTTTTTGTTATATTTCAGTCATTTACTACACCAGAATGTCACAAATGTAAATTAAAATATCTCAAAATGAAGCTTTTCACAGTAATTATTAAGTGTTTTTTTTTTTTAAAAAAAAGAAAACATTTTTATAGGTCATGAATCGCATGACACTGTTCAAAGCAATCTGTTTTATTGCATGCTACTATAATATTTTGTTTTCCTTATTTTTGCAGTGAGCCATCATACGATGCTGAATTCCAACATTTCCTGCGTGGCAAAGAGATCGTTCTAACAGGAACGGTGCTACCCAAAGTCAAAGGTCTCACCTCTGATCAGTGTGAGGCAATGGTCCGACTCAGCCGCCTGCCTGCTTTTAAGGACCTTGTGGCCAAAGTTGAGGCTGACGAGGTGCAGATGACTTCAAAATGAATAGACTTCCAGTTAGTGCATAAACTCTAATTCTAACCATTGTTTTTTTTTCTTTTAGCAATTCTTCATGTGGATTGAGAGCAACACTCCAGAGCTGGCAGTTCCTTACCTTTGGTCTGAGGAAAAGCAATCAAGTGAGTATAATTTAATCCTGTAAATGCATTCATTTATGACCAAAGAATGATAAATTGTAAATCTGTCTCTCTGTAGCTACTGTTGGTCAAGCTGCACACCAACTGCTGCTGATCCAGGCTTTCCGTCCGGACCGCCTGCTGGCCATGTCACACATCTTTGTCTCCAAGGTCCTGGGAGAGACTTTCATGAACATCATCGAGCAGCCTCTGGACCTGGCTAACATTGTGGACAGTGAGGTACTGTTAAATGCCTCTTCAGTCTTAAAACTCATCTGTAGCTCAGTTTTATGTTGCTAACATCCATGTTGTTGTTTACAGGTGAAGCCCAGCACTCCGGTGTTGATGTGTTCTGTTCCTGGTTATGACGCCAGCGGTCTGGTCAGAGATTTGGCAGCCGAGCAGAACAAACAAATTACATCTATTTCTATTGGTAAGAAAGAAGTTTCTTTTTTGACACCCACAAAAAAAAAAACCACTGAAAATTTTAAATTTTCTTTTCCTGCTTCAAATGTTTAAATGTTTCCACGTTTTTACTGTGAACAGGTTCAGCTGAAGGATTCAATAAAGCTGACAGAGACATCAACACCGCTGTCAAATCTGGCAGGTGAGGTTTCCCTTTAATTTTTTTTCCATCTTCTCTTCCTTCAGATTCATCTGTTAATCAGATTTCTTGTTTCCCAGGTGGGTGATGCTGGAGAATGTCCACCTGGCTCCAGGCTGGCTGATGCAGCTGGAGAAGAAGCTTCACTCAATGCAGCCTCATGCCAGCTTCAGGCTCTTCCTCACAATGGAGATCAATCCAAAGGTAAAACACTTCACTTATCAATATTTTTTTCATTATCCTAAAAAAAAAAAAAATCAATATTTACTCTTCCCGTATCTCTAAACGTTATATTTTCCTGAAAGGTGCCAGTGAATCTGCTTCGTGCCGGTCGAATCTTTGTCTTTGAACCTCCTCCTGGTGTCAAGGCCAACATGCTCAGGACTTTCAGTAGCATCCCCGTGGCTCGCATGTGCAAGGTTACAAGATCTCTCCATGCAATAAAAGCTAAACTGAAATTCAGTCAGACTCTACATAAATATTTTTCCTCATGTTTCTGCAGGCTCCCAATGAGCGTGCCCGTCTTTACTTCCTGCTGGCCTGGTTCCACGCAGTCATTCAGGAACGCCTGCGGTACGCACCACTCGGTTGGTCCAAGAAGTACGAGTTTGGAGAGTCGGACCTGCGCTCCGCTTGTGACACCATTGACACCTGGTTGGACGACACAGCCAAGGTTGGGGATGACAGCAGAAATATTTGTCATGACTTTCATGGAAACATTCCCACCTGTAACCTAATGCAGTTGTAAAAGTGAAGTTTATCACTGAAACTGTTGTTTTCAAGTTTTCTGAGTTTAACGTTTGGCTCATGAACTCCACAGGGTCGTCAGAACATCGCACCAGACAAGATACCCTGGGCAGCCCTGAAGACCCTGATGGCTCAGTCCATCTACGGGGGTCGCATCGACAACGAGTTCGACCAGCGGCTGCTCATCACCTTCCTGGAACGCATCTTCACGAAGGGAAGTTTCGACAGCGAGTTCAAACTGGCCGTAAAGGTGGATGGGCACAAAGACATCAAGATGCCTGATGGCATTCGGTCAGTAGTAGTTCACTTCTTAACTCACAGGTTTTATAATGATTCACAGCACTGAAAATTTGATTTTTTTTTTTTTTTTTTTTTTTTCTTCTTCTTCTTCTTTACAGTCGGGAGGAGTTCATGCATTGGGTGGAGATGCTTCCTGACACTCAGACTCCATCTTGGCTGGGACTGCCGAGCAACGCTGAGAAGGTTTTGCTGACCACTCAGGGTATGTTTGAGCCGGCGATATCGGTCTAATCAAACCCTCAAAAGTCTTCAATTTAAAAAGCCTCAAATAATCCTAAAGGTAAAAAATTTGATAATCATCAGATTTAAAAGTGAGCTTTAAATTGGTGCTTTCATCTGATTAATTTTTGGCCCAATTAAATAATACGGACCTTTAAATAATTAATCAATTTTATTTGTAGTTCTGAAATTTTGAATAATGGAATTTTGTATTTTTTAAGTTTTAATTTCATATAGAAGATAAATGTTGGTGATTTTGAAAGAGGAAAAAAAAGTTGTTTGAGAAATTTATAAGACAGTAATAATAAGATGACAGTATCTTTGTGTGTTTGTTTTAGCTACAACACCTTAAGAAAAGCAGGTTTGAAGAGGGCATAATTTCACATATACATCTTAATTTGTCTTTTACAAGTTTATTGGCTATCTTTAAAAGATTGGAAAAAAGAAGAAACACTGTTGTAAAAGGTTTTAAAAGTCTTCAATTTAAGTTTCCTTTTGGTCACCAGCTTCTTTCTTTTTCTAGTCATATAATCACTCATCTCTAACGTATTAACTGTCTTTATTCCAGCATCTTAAATCTTTCTCGGTCTGGTCAATGACACGTCGAGATCTTTTCATCTGCTTTGGGCAGAAAACTGCAGTAACAAAGAACATGTTACGGGGCATTCCTCTGCTTTTTCTCATCCTCTCCTCCTCTCATCTCTCTACAAGTATTTTAATCATCAACATGGTGCAGTTCAGCCGTGCTTGTAACTCATGTATTTAAAAAGTCTTCTTTAAAGGATGGGTGTGTTTATCCTCACCCTCCAGCAGCTGTATTTCACAGCCATCATGTTGCTTCGCTACGACTCCCTCCTACTCCCAGATTAGGGGTTTTAAAACCCCACATTCCTGGTTTCTCCCTCAGCTCTCCTTCCATTCCCTTTGGAGTTCATATGTTTATATCCTCACTCCCATCCTCTGATATTTGCATCCTCCCCAGGATTGTGTCCTGCAACCCCTCACTCAATCCTTCCCCCAGCTCCCATTTAAACCCGACTCCTCATTTTGGGTTTTTGTTTCATGAACAGAATCAGAAAATGGTTTGTTTTATACTCCTGGTGATTGTGTTGTTTATATTTGATTGAATTATTGCCTGATGCCCTGTATGTGTTTTTACTTTAAAACCCCTACTAATTTTTCATGCAATACTTTTTTTTGTTTACAAACCCTGGAGGTAAGAGGTTTGTTTCTGTTCCACAATTAATTTCTTCTTACCCCTACCCCCCCAACGCGGCCTTGTCTTTCACTCCTCCACCACCCCCCCTCTCTGCACACCTCTCTGCTGGGCTGCACAGGCACTGACATGATGGGTAAGATGCTGAAAATGCAGATGTTGGAGGATGAGGATGACCTCGCCTACGAGACGGAGAAGAAGGAGCGCACGTCCTCCACGTCTGACGCGCAGCCGGCCTGGATGAGGACCCTCCACACCACCGCCTGCAACTGGCTGCAGCTCATGCCACAAACGGTGAATCCTCTGAAACGCACGGTGGAGAACATCAAGGTGAGTACAGAAGTTTGCAAGAAAACCTGCAAAATTTTCAGAAAACTCTTGTAGCGGCATGAAATCTTGAAGATTGAGCCAATGCCTCCCCGTGCTGGGGTGGCAGTTGTTTTTGACCTTAGCATTCAAATCCATGTATCTATTAAGGGGGAAATGTTCTCTTCTGGTTTTGATTCATCCATTCAGTCCCTGACACACTTTTAATGTCCTCTCTGTGCAAACACCAGGACCCGCTGTTCCGCTTCTTTGAGCGTGAGGTGAAGATGGGCGGAAAGATGCTTCAGGAGGTCCGTCAGGATCTGTCCGACGTGGTTCAAGTCTGTGAGGGCAAGAAGAAGCAGACCAACTATCTGCGCACACTCATCAGTGACCTTGTGAAAGGTTGAACACTTTTCTCTTTAGCTTATAATTTAATCATATTGATTTGATTTAAAACACATTAACATATATAATTTCACACTGTAAATGACTCCTCACCTTTTTTGTAGGCATCCTTCCTCGCAGCTGGTGCCGCTACACTGTTCCAGCTTCCATGACTGTCATTCAGTGGGTGGCAGACTTCAGTGAGAGAATCAAACAGCTGCAGCAGATTTCCCAGGCGGCTGCTGGAGGAGGAGCAAAGGAGCTGAAGGTACAGCTTAAAAAAAAAAGAACAAATTCAGACTTTCAAATACTCTCACAGTCTAATGCTGCTTTGGCCTAATTTCAGAACATCCATGTGTGCCTGGGAAGCCTGTTCGTCCCAGAGGCCTACATCACCGCCACTCGCCAGTATGTGGCGCAGGCCAACAGCTGGTCTCTGGAGGAGCTTTGTCTGGAGGTCAACGTCACCAACACTCAGACTGCTGCTTTAGACGCCTGCAGCTTTGGAATCAAAGGTCCGAGTACACACACTGCTTTTGTTTTACAACAGGAAATGAAAAATGTTGATATTAACACAACAACCTGATGAGATTATAGTTCCAAAATACAGTTAAAAATAAAAACAGATTTTGTAGAGCTCCTCTTTCCTGTTGTTTGCTTTGACTTGATGGTTTGTCATTTTCCTCTGCTCTCTCTTTGGAGAAAACCTACCAAATAAGACTTTTGGAAACCATATTAAAGTATGTTGACGATTACAGGTCTGAAACTGCATGGAGCTACTTGCACCAACAACAAGCTGTCCCTGTCCACCTCCATCTCCACTGAACTGCCTCTCACGCAGCTGCGTTGGATCCAGCAGAGCAACGCTGAGAAGAGACACATGGTAAAATCCTCTCATTTTAAGTATTTTACATGTTTGTGTTGAAATCTTTCATTCTGTTAACTTCCTTTTCTTTCCATCCCTTCAGGTGACTCTACCTGTGTACCTGAACTTCACCAGATCTGATCTGATCTTCACGGTTGATTTTGACATCGCGACTAAGGAGGATCCCCACAGCTTCTACGAGCGTGGAGTTGCTATTCTGTGCACTGAATAAACAGTCATTCCTTAAGAGTAAAAAAAAAAAGTCTTGATCAGTGTGCCACATTTAATCAGTTCTAATAGTTGTAGTCTACTGTATTCCTAATCAAACCTAATTTAGTCAGTCACTAGCAGATTTTTGATGTTCGTAGTGTTTTGAGGAAGTGTTTTAGAAGGTTATAGGAATGTTGTCAGCTGGTAAATGAAAGTCAGTTAGCTTGTTGGAATGTGGAATGGTAAAGTGAAGGAACAAAATGGCATTTTGGTTAAAGGAAGATGAAACTGAAAAGTTTTAAGAGGAAGGTTTTAAGACTGAATAAAAAAATGAACAAAGTCTGTTTCTGTGAGTTCTTTTTTTTCCTCGATTGTTCATATATTTTTGCTAAAAATCAAAGAAAAAATGATGCCATAGTGCAGGGGTGTCAAACTCAATTGCACAGGGGGACAAAATCCAAAACGCACTTTAGGTCACTGGCCGAACTAGGTAAACATTAATTAAGCACATAAAAAAAAAACTTGTTAAAACTTTTAAAACATTTTTTTTACATAAATAGTAAAAACAGGAATATAATTATAATTAATCAACTTAAATAACTTTCAAAATTATGTTCTCCATGATATATTCTGTCAAAATTACACAAGTTATAAATGAAGTAAATGCTAAAAGAAAAAGATTTTATTTACTTGTATATCATTTTATATAAAAAAAAAATGTAACTTGTAAATATCCCAAAAGATTTTTCTCTCCGCAAAATGTTATATAGGAAATCGCCTATCCTGGCAACACTGGCGTTCAGTAAGGCAACCGACTCCCTATGTGATGGGATTTGTAGTTAATTTTGTAGTGATGGTTGTAGACACATTGGGCCTGCTGTCAGATCTGGAAATCCATGGAACTGTTTGATAACATTCCCTTTGCCTGTCTGGGCAGATTGAGGTGAAGTGTGGTTTTGTTGTTTGGCTGTTTTACTTTTTGTCCTTAGTTGTTTTTTCCTGTTATGTTGAAAGTCATTCTGATCTCTCAGCCACCATAACTACACTGTTTCTTCAATATGTTGGCAAGATAACATCACGCCGTTAATATAATAAAATAATCTGGAGGGCTAGATATAATTACCCCGAGGGCCAGACCTGGCCCCCGGGCCTTGACACATGCCCTAGTGCAGGGGTAGGGAACCCTGGTCCTCGAGAGCCACATTCCTGCATGTTTTCCACCATACCCTGCTCTGGCATATTCTTATTGACTGAACACACCTGCACCAGGTAATCAGTGTAGGGACTCATGACAATTACCTGGGTCAGGTGTGTTCAGCCAATAAGAACATGCCAGAGCAGGGTACGATAGAAAACATGCAGGGATATGGCTCTTGAGGACCAGGGTTCCCTACCCCTGCCCTAGTGAAAGGAAAATGGAGGAAAAAAAGTGGTACAGATTTGGAATTTTATGTTTTTATATATTTATGTGATAAATGATAAATATTTAGAACGAACATTTAAAAAAAATAAAATAAAATAATTACTTACTGCTTGATAGAGAAGCTTATTGAATACTGAAGGGGATTAACTTTACTGTTTACAATGAAATTACAAGGAGAAATTGTTAGTTTCAGTCAACAAAACGTATTTGAAAGATAGAAAACAGTTGGTTGACTTAAAAAGAAAAAACAAACTTAGCTCAAAATTCTTTAACAAATAAGATTTGAAACTCTGTTCATATTTTTGGTAATCTGTAAAAGCTAGAACTCAGATGAGATTTTACTCAAATTAGTTTTGAAAATTCATTAAATAGACCCATAATTTTAATAGCACAAACAAGTTTAAATGGAAAAAGAAAATGTTGCTTTACATTATAATAGCTAAATTCCATGAAAGTGCTTTTTCAAATAAATCAGTCCTCAGGGTGTAGTCAACATCTGCCAAACTGATCAGATTTATCACTCTTTCTCCTCCTCTGTTGTAACACATTGCTTTTTTCTCGGTCTTGAATCCACCACCTCTGGTGCAGAAAAATTCACTTTTCTTTTCCACAGAGACTTGAATTTGCAGGAGCTTTCCGCTGAAGACGAAACTCCAGGTGTGATGGGAGTGGAGGATCTGGATCCGTACAAACCCGAATCACCGAGCTGACATTCTGTATCCATGCTGTGAATGTGCTGCAATGAGTGTGATTCACTATCCTCTGTAATCATTTTACAATCAGTGCTGTCAATACGAGATGGTGAAGTATCAAGCTCACAGTCCCACAGGTCGGAGTCAGTGTGGTACTTCATCTGGACGTCACTCCCATCTCTCATTTCATTCCTCAGCATTTCTCTTTGATTTAAGGCAAATCGTCTTCTTTGACTTGAAAGGGAAAATCCAGCTCCACCATTCCTCCTCTGTCTTGTCTTTCTGCTGGAGACATCAATGTTCGACTCTGAATCTTCTGAGCTCCCATCATATGGATCCAACAACTACAATAAGAAACAGGCATTTAAAGAGCATAATGCACGAGTCATAAATAAATAATATGAAGAGGAGGTTTCACCAAGGAGTAACAGACACATGATCTTGAAGGCTTAGTGTGTGTCTGCTGTGAGGTCTCGGGCTCTGCTGCACCCCTTGGACATACCTTCACATATAAATTAATATATAAATCATGTAATATCTAAAAGTTTGGATTGCAAATAAAAACAATACCACGGAGCTGGTTTCTGGCCATCTGGGGCGGATTTCTGAGTCAGAGTCTGTGCTGGATCCCACTTTGCACATCTCCTGACAAAGCAGAAGTCACGAGTTTTTAATGGGTGTGTCACAGAAGAGTACGAGAAAACATGACCTCACTATTCTTACCATGTACTTGACAGTCAGTTGGTCCACATTGTTCAGTGCATGTCTGTCAATGTGGGCTGATGCAACAAGATATTCGATTACACATTTGATTTTTTTTTTTCTTTTTTCATTTTCAACTGCAAATTAGCATTCAATTTCACAACATCTATTAAAAAAAAAGGATAAAGAAAAAAGAGGAAAAACCACATTAAAATGTTAGTTTTTTTATTCTGAAAATAAAATTTGTCACCATGGCAGTTTATTTTAAAGTTTATTGATCTTACTATTTAATATAAAGAACTATTAAAAAGGGGGAACATACAAAACTATGTATTGTTTTTCTTTATTAAATGTTTTTTTTTTCTTCAAATGTGTATTCAAATTAGACAGATTCAACACTTAAGTTACAAGAAAATAGGAATTGTTTACAGAAAATACTGCAATGCATACCTGGAAATGAGGGTTGTCGTCTTTTCCTACATGCCATGATAACTGGTGTGTTTAATTAACTTCTTAATTAATTTTTACTCTACTTAATTTAGGGAAAAAAACAAAAATAGACTTGTACCACACTACATTGTATTTTAGTGCAACATAACTAGCTAGTCGATCAAAATGGAAGCAGGTGTCCTTGATTTTATTCAGAAAAATGAACACAGGTGAGATATAAGTGCTTGTTAAACCAGCAAGAGAAGCAAATTAGCCAATTTGTGACATCCGGTGGATGCTTTTCAAAATAAAACACATGGACAGCGTACGCAGTTTAATTTTTTTAATCTCTTCGTATTTTAATTTATTTTATCTTGTTTTATTTATTTCTTGTTTTCCCTTTTAGATATTGGTTACTTGTGGAGACATTAGAAAACAAAGAAAAAAATGAACAAATTAAAAATATCCACATTTTAAATGAAACGCTGCTTCCTTTTACTTTATATCACAACATAGCTTAAATATATTTCTTAAGCAAGGGGTGATTATAATAAGGAGTAAATAACTATTAATCTCCATTAATATGGTAAAATGTTATTTTTGCACCGCTTTGATCCAGTTCCTCTCAGAGCCGTTGGGGGGACGAGAGAGTCGGAATACCCGCTTCCATCTCTGCGTAAGATCCGGCTGGGAGGACAGGGATGAATGTTAATTTCAAAGATGGCGGCGGAGGGAGGAGGGAAGGAGATGAACGAAATTAAAACTCAGTTCACCACTCGGGAAGGTGTCTATAAACTCCTCACTCACTCTGAATACAGCCGTCCGAACAGGGTGCCTTTCAATTCGCAAGGTTCCAACCCCGTTAAGGTCTCCTTCGTGAACGTCAACGACCAGTCGGGTAACGGCGACAGGATCTGTTTCAATGTGGGCCGTGAGCTTTACTTCTACATCTACAAAGGCGTTAGAAAGGTAGCGTGCTAACTCTGCTAATGTTGACGGAGATTTGACATGCTGGTGGTTCATGTACATTACTCTTGCCTCTGTTGTTGCTGAAGGTTACGGTGATCCGTATTGGGGAAAATAACTTTGGCAGGTGCTTGACTTTGAAATTAGCTTGCAGCTAGCCTGTTAGCTACAGGCATAGATAAGTTAGCCTGCTAGCGCAATTTGCTAACCTTAGCTGCTTTAGCACTCCGAGGCCGGGGGCTAAAGTCTTTTCCCTCTTCCGTTACAGTGTTTTGCTTGGTAGCAGGTTATTTATGACTTTAAAAATGAATGTTTTGTTTCAAGACGTATTGCGGCGTATACGTTCTTTGTGAAAAAAATATGACAAAATGTTTTCTTGGTGACAGCTAAGTTGCTACCCGTAACACCTGTCGACTGTCCTAAACTGATCTATGTTGATCAACAATTGATTCCCATTCAGACTGGGGCAGTCACGTGTTTAACAAAATATCCTGATTATCCCAAACTAGAATAGTCTCGCGCTGTCATGGCTGATCTGGAAGTCCACCTGTTAAATCAAAGTATGTTTATCTCGTTTAAACAGTAACTCACAACATTTTTAAAAGTCAAGACAACTGTAAAATGACTAAAATATGATTGGATGACACAGCTTCTTTATCTAAGTTGACTCTCATCCGTCTATCCTTCTTCATCCTGAGTAAAAACAAAGGAATAAACACTAACACAATCTGTAGCATCAGAGGGCAAAATAAGGGTACAAGGTCCTCATTGCATGGCATTTATATTGGCTAACATTACTATTGAGGCAAATTTATCTCACTGCATCAATACGAATATTATTATAATTTAACATGATTATTTTATTAAATATACAACTACTTGTTTCTAATTTAATATGCCTAATGCAGCTCCAGACAACCTTATTTCCAACTTTGTAAATAAGCTGAATATATATTTTTCCAAACTAAACCACACTAATCATTTTTATACTTAGGACTAATATTAAATTTACATAAGGATCTAATTCAGTGTAGTTTAAGCTTTGATTTTCTAATGACAGTTTATACATTCTCACTGAACTCTTTATATTCTTTTAAACTGTATGTTTTTTAGCTTTAAACAAATAATTTGGTTTCAGCATTCACTCTTCCTGGAAAAATATATGATGACCCTTCAGCTAAAAATAATTAACTACTGGAAATCACATGACTAATTTCCATTAATCACAACATGGTATCTGTTCTGTTTTAAAAAATGTGATAAAATAACCCACAAGCTATATTCTAAATGAATAAGTATTTTTGTGGTTTTATTTATTTATTTAATAGAGTTGTTTTCTTGTTTCCAGATCTGTCCTTTTTTGCTTTGTCAGCACTGAAGTTGAGCGCTGATGAGTTCTTCCTTAGGAAAAACTGGCTGACAAGAATCAGCTGACTTCATCTGAAGCACCATAACCTTTTTAAAGCTTGAAGTATTAAATATGTGGGCTATGCAAGTAAAAAGCACGGATATAGTAGTTACTTTTGCACTGATCTAGTCATTTAATCCTACCAAAAATCAGTATATGAACATGAAATATTTGCAGTTTTAAGAATTACAAGAATCCTAGTTTCGCAAGTGACAATTTATAATAAATAATGAATCTGTAAAGTAGTTGGATGTAAAAATTACTTTGCCTTCTTCAAAAATTAAATAAGTTTTCATTTATTTTGACCGGCTTTACCCCTTAACACCTAACTATCAATTGATTGTTGATCACATGCCATAATTGTTGTTAATATGATTCAAATTATTCTTATTTTTTTCCCTTTCATGAAGCATCAAAAATGAAAAGAATGTACTAAATGCAACATCAATTTTAAAACTGTAATTTTACAACTCCATGAATGGGAAGGAGTAGTTTAAAGAATGAAACTCTTATTTCTTTATTCGATAAGCAGGCTATTGATAAGTTCAACTGATTTCAATGGTTGTTGTTGTTTAAATCACTCTAGTTTATTGTTCTTCTGGAACAGTACAATACAGATCTATTACAGATAGGTCTTTATTTGAATATTTGTGTAAATGTAAAACTATTGAATGTGTCTCCCTCACTTTTGTAAGCAGCTATCATCAAATTTATAAATTTGAAATCTGCTCCTCAGTTTTTAAAGACACCTGTTTGAAAGACCTTATATTTTGAACCAAGCTGACTTTTTTTTCTTTGTGTTTTATTCCAGCTGAGAGTAGAATCAGTGTTCTCCTCTCACTCTTGTTTATGACTTCTAACCATGAACAGAAGTCCATTTCATCTCCCAGCAGAGTTGAGACTGATTTCTGCTGGTTGTCGTCACTCTAACCCATTATGCATTGTTTTGTTTGGTAAAAGCAAATCATTATGCAAAACTGTTTTTTTTCTCTCGTACATAAAAACAAAGGGCAGATTGTATTTTTTTTCTTTCCAAGCACAACAATAAGATAAACAACGACATGACTGACAACAAAATATCAGCATTTAGAATATGCTTTAAGAACATTATGTTCTATTGTCTTCATTCACCTTTAACATATACTTCCTTCTTTTGGGGATGTTTCTTTTTATTGCAGGAGAAGGTGGTTTAAGTTGATGTGAATTTTTAGCAGATTAACAGGAGCATTATTTATGAGATCTCCAATTTAGTTATACATCGTGTATTTTCAATAGAACAGATCTGGACTGTAAGCTGGCCAGTCAAGCACGTAAGCAGGCAAGTCATGCAGAATGAGGTCTTGTATTGTCCTGCTTAAATAACCATGGACGTGCTGGGAGGAGATGTTGGCTTTTTGACAGAGAAGGTTTTTTTTGTCCAAAGACTCCAAAAAAATATTGAAGTTTGAGATCTGCACTGTGTCGAGATGCAACTTTGAACAGTTCGCCCATGTTCTAGATTGGTAGAAAAAGTTGAGCAGAAGTGTCACACAAATGCTTAGCAAACAATAAGTAATTTGGCATTATAGAAACATACGCAATGAATATTCTGTTGTATTGCTTTTCTGCTTATATGTATATTTTCTATGTGCTTTTTTTATTTCTAGTTCTCATTCTGACTTGATTTATCTGAGGTAAAAAAAAAAAGAATCCAAATCATTCATGTGGAATCTTCAAGCAAATTCTTCTTAAAATATATTTTAGTCAAGTTCCTTTATATATTCTTGCTTATTAACACATCTTTTTGATATAAAATGGCTGTAAGAGGGTACAACCTCTGTTCCTCAAATGTCTAAATTACCGGTACAACATTTGTGTCAGAAGGGGCAGTCAATGCAAAAACTATGCAAAACACTCCTTAATCTCCCAACATTGTACATATTGACACAAATGTGTACAGCTTGCTATTGAGGATACATCAGATCCTAACCTTTAAGGAATTTAAACTCTGTTTTCTCCGTCCTTAGCACAGAGAGTGCGATTTAGTATTCATCTTTTACTGTTTAAATTGTGTAAATATAAAAGTCCTACTGCTCAAAATGGTGTATTTGCACTCTGTTAAATGAAATATACTGTTGCAATTTGATTAAAATTTAAGTGTTTGTTCTCGAGTCAGACTTACTGTATGAAAAACTTTTCACATTCTACCAAAGTGCTGTAACTGTTGATGATTAACAAGTGAGGGTTTTATAAATATGTACTTACATTTTGAGTTTCCTAAAACTTTTGTTCATTAGCTTTCTAGTCGCATGTTGGGATGAAAATGCAGATTTTCTATTAGTTGTACCTTTAGAGGTGTGTCTGCACTCTTTGATTTCACGCTCTCTGTATTTCAGGCTGCTGACTTGAGCAAGCCCATAGACAAGCGAATTTACAAGGGAACGCAGCCCACATGTCACGACTTCAACCACCTAACGGCAACAGCTGAGAGCGTGTCCCTGCTGGTGGGTTTCTCAGCGGGACAGGTACAGCTCATCGACCCCATCAAAAAGGAGACCAGCAAACTCTTCAACGAGGAGGTACGTCCCAAAAAACAACTATTGATCCAATTTTTAGGGTTTTCTAATCGATTTTTACTTTAGTTTGTCAGCATGTCACTTGCATATGAAGAATATTTGTTTTTTATTTTTAATCCATTGGAGAAGCAACATTTTTTTTTCAATTCTGACATAATATACTCAAACATACAGTATACAATGCATTTTTCACTCTGCACACTACCTAAATAAATTTAAATTTGTTATGGTTTTGATCTGCATTCAAAATTTAAGCCTTGGAGGTGATATGATTAATTTTGCAAGTAGTAAAATGTTAAAGACCCTTTACATTCATCTTTTGATCTACTTTAAAAGCGTTCTCAGTGGTCTTTTAATTATAATAATGCTATTTAAAGTCAAAATAAAAAAAAATGTTTGTTTTATTAGTCATAGTTTTAGTAGAGCGACAGAAGTTCATTCGGCCTCTGAGTTGTGGGCGAGGAATGTTTAGACACTTCCAACCCAACATCACCAGTGCAACAAAAATGGCGAAACAATACTGGAGTTATCCAGCCAGATGCCAGTTTAGACTAGTGCCGAGGAACACTAACGATTTCTATCACAATAAAGCATATTTTCAGTTATTATCTGAAAAAAATGGACAAAAATGTCATTACTTACTTTTATGACTTTATTTTTTCGAGTAACATGTATTAGAATCGGCACAAATGAGAAACATTTTTTTAAAGTGCACAACAATTTCAAATGTCTTAGTAGGAAAACCTTTTTTTTGCACAAAAGCAAAAAAAAGCAATTTAAATATACAAATAAAAACAAAAGAAAAATGAAAATTGAATGAAGGCTATTCTATTGCTCACACAATATGTATCGTCATATCGCTCAGAGCTCATTTAGAAGATGGAAAAATAAATTGTACGTGAATTTGGTCGTCTACAAGTGAATGTATCAGAATGGAGCGGAGCAGGGAGCTCATTGCCCGCCCAGCGTATTTTCTACTGAAAAAAATAAGCTCTTTTTCAAACAGCGTTTATGCTTTTCCTCCTGACTCAAAACAATTTGAATGAAGAAACACGTAGAAATTCAATTTTAAGCTATTTTTTTTATACATGTCCTCTTTTTTTTCAGAAAAATGCTGCAAAATTATGTTAAAAGAAACCCAACATTTATTTTTTATTATTATTGGTGGGTCTAACTCAATTACATCCTCAATTTTACACTATAATTTTTATACTCTGAAATTAAGAAACCAGACAGTTTCTGTGTATTTACACTTTGTATTTCAGTTTTATGTGCTCTAATATATTTTTTTTGTCTTCTCTGTTTTTTTCCTCCATGGCCAGAGGTTAATAGACAAGTCCAGAGTGACCTGTGTGAAATGGGTGACGGGCTCCGAGAGCCTGTTTCTAGTGTCTCATGCCAGTGGGAATATGTACCTGTACAACGTGGAGCACACCTGCGGCACCACCGCTCCCCATTACCAGCTGCTCAAACAGGGCGAGAACTACTCCGTGCACACCTGCAAGAGCAAATCCACTCGGAACCCCCTCCTAAAGTGGACAGTGGGCGAGGGGGCTCTGAATGAGTTTGCTTTTTCTCCAGACGGGAAGTTTCTGGCCTGCGTAAGCCAGGACGGCTTCTTACGAGTCTTCAACTTCGACGCGGTTGAGCTTCACGGCACGATGAAGAGCTATTTCGGGGGCTTGTTGTGTGTGTGCTGGAGCCCGGACGGGAAGTACATCGTTGCCGGCGGAGAGGACGATTTAGTGACAGTGTGGTCGTTCTTGGACTGCAGAGTTATCGCCAGAGGTCACGGCCACAAGTCATGGGTGAGTGTGGTGGCGTTTGATCATTACACCACCAGCGTGGAGGAGAGCGACCCCATGGAGTTTAGCGGCAGTGACGAGGACTTCCAGGATCAAATAATCCACTTTGGGCGAGACCGGGCCAACAGCACACAGTCTCGGCTCTCCAAGCGCAACTCCACAGACAGCCGGCCCGTCAGCGTAACGTATCGGTTCGGCTCGGTGGGCCAGGACACCCAGCTGTGTCTATGGGACCTCACGGAGGACATCCTGTTTCCCCACCTCCCGCTCTCACGGACACGAACTCATACTAACGTGATGAATGCTACTAGCCCCCCTGCGGGCGCCACAATAATCACTAACACGTCTAGTAACACTACCAACGGAAACAACAGCGGTGCCAACACCCCTGGCATCAACTCCCTCTCCACTGCTTTACCACGCTCCAACAGCCTTCCCCATTCAGCCGGCACTACAACCGCCAACAGTTCCAACAAGGCGAGCGGCGGCGGGGGCATCAGCAGCGGCATCATGGACAGTGCCATCGCGACGGGCGTGAGCAAATTCGCCACGCTCTCACTCCACGACCGGAAAGAGCGCCACCACGAGAAGGACCACAAACGCAACCACAGCATGGGCCACATCAGCAGCAAGAGCAGCGACAAGCTCAACCTGCTGACAAAAACCAAAACGGACCCCGCTAAGACTTTGGGAACGCTGCTGTGCCCGCGCATGGAGGACATCCCCCTTCTGGAGCCCCTCATCTGTAAAAAAATAGCACACGAGAGACTAACTGTACTCATATTTTTAGAGGACTGTTTAGTGACTGCTTGTCAGGAAGGATTTATTTGCACATGGGCAAGGCCAGGCAAAGTGGTAAGTTCTTTTTAACATGGGAAAGTGAGAACGATCTTGTCAGACACACATAAATAAATAATAGATTTTTTTTTTTGTTTGTTGGTGAACAATTTGTTGCAGTTTTTCACCCTGGAAGCAAGGGAATAGCAAACTGTACACTTGCTTTTCATGTAAAATCTACTATAAATAAGCTTTTTTATTTTATTTTAAATATTGTCTTTTTGAGTGAAGTTTTCACTAACGCCATTTCTGACACAAAAGTAAATTGTTTTCTATTTTGTCACATTTTTTTTTACTATAGACTAATAATAGTTCAATCCTATAACAAGTTCTGTCTTTACTTCTACTTGGAGAAATGTACCTGGAACGAAAGGCCTTTCAGCTCCAAACGCCCATCTTTTGAGTTAAAATACTGGAATTTTTTGTTTATTTTTACGTTTTTGACTTCATTCATCAAAGACCACTAGTGGATTTAACCCTTTAACTCCACAGCTCCAGTTTTTATGTTCTTAGATCTATTGTAACTTTTCAACCGTTAACACGATAATTCTAGTAGATTCAGAATCTACATGTTAAAGTTTTTGTATTTTACCCCTCAATGCCTGTTGTCTCAAATATGCGACAAACCAAATTGGTTATAAAATCACCTAAATGTAGCATTTTCTTGAGAGCAAAAACTGAATATATTTTTCCATAGCTGGGAATAAGCGTCACTGAAGACGCATCAGGTGTTAAAGGGTTAATCTATTCAAATTAACATTTAACATCAAAATATTATAAGATTTATGCCAATATTTAACATTACTGACCGCCTCTACTTTGACTTAAATTTAAAACTGACTTTAAAATTCAACTGATTAGTAGAGCTGATTAAAAAATAACTAATGTTCTCTTAGAAAAATCATTATTCATCAAATCTATTGTATTTTAGCTTTTTAATGTCTATTTTTTAACAAACAAAAACAGCTTTTCTGAAGGTTTTGTGTAAAATTTCCTAATTTTGCTAATGAAAGTTCCCCTTTGAAGCACTAGTTTTTCTAAACAATTTATTTTGAATCAATATTTAAAGGGTAACCAAACAGGGACGTTCGAGGCTGACTCCACCAACAGCCAAAATTTGAAAATCCAGTCTGAAATGACAGGATTGAAATGGTTTGGCCAATCATGAAATTCAACTGTAGTACCCTGTTTCAACCTGAAAGGGGGCAGCACACAGTTTTTGACTATATTTTCAAGTTTATTTTAATTCGACTAACAGACGACACTTTTGAAGCCCCATTTAAAGAGGCCAACAGCCAAAAAAAAAAGTGATTTAGGGTTTGGTTATTCTTTAAACAAATTGTGTTGAATCGGAAACCTTCAAAACTGTGAAATTGTGAATCGAATCCATCAACTGTGATCGAATTGAAGTGGCAGTGATAATTCTGCCTTAGTTTTCTGGCAAATGAAAATGTAAGCTTTTCTGACGTTTCCACTTGAAAAGCGTCGTTGCACTAAAACTGCCCACAGTCCAGCTTTCATGCTAATTGCACTACATTTGCCTTAAAAATCTGCAACTGCTTGCATGCTTTCAGCTTTATAATTGTGCATACTCTTGTGTACTTGTAGCTATTTTTTTTTTAATTTGCAACTAAGCTGTTTAGAATGGGAACACAAGATTATTACAAATTGATACTTCTCGGGTGATTTGAGAAGTTAAGTAACTCTAAAGTAATAATCTCTGCATAGGATTTTCTCAATGGGGCTACATGTTTAATTTTTCTTTTTTTCTTCTTTTTTTTGCTTCAGTATGTGCACTTTCCCAATGCAAATCTCCTTGTTTTCCTTTTTCCAGGGTTTATTGTCATCCCAAAACCAAGCCAGCTCTCCCAGTGGAACAGTAGTATAGCCACAATATTTCTGCTGCTAAAGAACCCTGCAACCCAGAGTCTGATGCTGCTCTTCACCCCGCAAGCATTGCAAGTTTTCCTTTTCTTTGATTCCCCCCTCCCTGTCCCAGTTTTGTTAATTGCTTCTCTGTTTTTCGTTTGTCACTCACTTGTCTTAGAGGAGGAACGACGGGAGAAGTTACGGTGCAATTACTGAGTGTTGCGCTAATCTGTACTGTGGAGTTTTAACACATTTTAGACTTTTTTTTTTTTTTCCTTTTTATATCTTTGTTCTGTCAGATCTCATCAAACCTATATATTTTTTTTTTATCTGGAAACTAAGGCTGTTTAGATGCAATACAGATGGTATCTTGGGATTGAAAGGATAGTTTTTCTTCCCAACATTCCCTTTATCCCTCAATTAGAAACCCTGCAGAGATCCAGGGACTACAGTTACATTTACTATCCTTTTTTGACCAAGTACTTCTGAAAACATCCATCTCCATTCACTCACTACTTCTGACCTTCCTCGAGTAGAATCTCCCTGTTGATAACTTTGCACTGATTTTGTTAGCTGTTTGTTGTTTTATAACTACTCTAATGGAACAAAAAAAAGAAGTGGGCTGAGGACTGCCTTGTTGCACCTGGCTTTAACCTCCTCAGTCTTTAAACCTGAATCTATAGAGCTGGATGCTGCAATCATAGTCTTTTTAAAAGAAAAAAAAAAGGTTTGCACTTAAATTAGTTTATAAGAAGAAAATGGCTTTACATTTTTGGGTGTGCTCTGAATTCAGATGGCTAACACAGTACGTTGAGAAAATAAAATAAAAAAGAAAAAAAAAGAAATTAAAACCTTTATCTATTGAGCATTTATTTTAATATTATTTCAGATTCAAATGTGCTCTGTATCATAATGTGTATATTGTAATTAATTGATTTGATGGGGGCCTAAGCAAACTACCATTACTCCAGTGGAAGTTTTGTCATTGATAGTTATATTTCTAAAGCCTAAAATATACATATTAATAATATTAAAATAATCTTGAATACATCGGTTTGGGCTCTTTCTTCCTGCACTCACATGTTTCCATACAACTTTTCCACAGCTAACGTGTCAAATTCTTGACTTTTTTTTTTATATTATTCCTTCATTTTGGCACTTGAAGATTTGTGTGTTTTAAATTGCTAAATTAATTATAGCATAATTGGATTTTAGATTAAATTTTGTTTTGGTTTGACAAGTTTTTGTCAAAATCCATTTATTTTTGCATTCAAAATGTTTTGAACAAATTCTTGTCATATTCTTATTTAATTGGAAAGAGACTTTCTGTCCATCATTTTTGTCTAGGACTTGCTCAAATTTAATTAATGGACATGAAAATTCCCTCTATTAAAAATATATCAGGATTAAACAGTAACTGAGCCATAAATGTGTCAAAAATAGAATTTCTTATGTGAACCTGTTGTAATGGTATTCTATAATTGTTTATAGCTGAATGTCTGTTGGACTGTTGTGGGGTTTTTTGGAAAACTTTTTTACCTACTATTTTTTGCAAAAAGTTTTTATTATGGTTTCATTTTATTAAGACTTTTTTTCCCTTCAGGTTTGTTTTTAATGTCCTAAAAGGAAACTGAAGCCCATTTCTGTCAAATTTCTCCTGAAATGTTTCAGTTCTCCATTTAAAAAAAAACAAAAAAAACAAAAAAAAAAAAAAAAAAAAAAAAAAGGATTTCTTAAAAAACACAAGATCCATTTGATTTGTGTGTTGATTCAGAAGTTGTGCAGGTAAGTTTCTTATTGAATCTCTCAGCATCTCCAATAAGTTTGACATTTTAAAAACAAATTATGACTTTGTTTAATGTTGAAAAGAACTCGTCTCAAAAATAATTATTGAAAACATAAATCAATGAAGGGAAGAGAAACAGCCAAAACAACCCGTTTGACAGGAAACCGTGTATTGTTAGCGAGGACATAACATTGAATATCCAATAACAGAAGACATTTTTTTGGTCTTTATTGCATTTTCTTTTTCAAGCATGTCAGAGTTCAAGCCCCGCCCTGTTTTAGGTTTTATTCTCAGGTGTTCTCGTGTTTCCGGATCAGAGGTGGTAACATGGGAACAGACTGTTGGGACTCATTTTGAGGCTGTGAAGACAAAAATATGAAAGAATTAAATTAGGAAAAATGAGCTGTTTGCTTGTAAAATCTTTCAAAATCACACATGAAGATCAACTTTTTCAGCAGTTTCTGACTGGTGGAGTAATGCAGCCCTAGACTGTGTGAGTCTGTTCCTGTTGCCTGCCCCTTTTCTCCTCCTGCACAGGTGGAGCTGTTTGACAATCGGAGGGCTGGGATAAAAAATCCGACTCTTCCTCTGGGGTTCCCTACCAGATCCGTCTTTTCTACTCCGTTGAATTAGAATTCTTTATCCATATTAAAGTACTTTGAGAGCTAAAAAAAAAGGCCTTATTCCAATCCTATCACATTTACCTTAAGCGGGTGTTGCTGACACTTTTTCGTCATGATAGGAGGCAGCACTTCCCTGTTATCGGAGGTGAAAGCTGACGGAGGGCAGACTTGGAATGACCTCTGTGGTCTTGGAATGACCTTTTTCATCTTGGATAACGGTGGTAGATAATGAGGCGTGTTGTGCCTAATAAGCGGGTCTGTTTTGTGCTTCATCTTGTGCTGTAAACACACCAAACATTTTAGAGAAACTTTTCATTGACTCCAATCCAAAAAGGATATTTACAGTACATACTTACGCTCATTAACGGTGTCTGTCTCATGTATCTTCCTTTCAGCTGTTTACCAAAACTGCTTGGTCGCCAGATTTTCTCAAGCGATTGCTGCATTAATCTGTTTCCTGCCGCATCCAGAGTTCCAAAGAGGAAATGAGAAGTATCTGTTTTTTTCTCCGTCATCCTGGATTCAAGACATTAAAATTGTTTTATTGTTACATCTCCTTATGACAGCTTTATATTCAGATGGGGGAAAAAAAAAAAACAATTTTTTTTCTTTAAACATGTCACCTGATCTCCCTGAAGTAGGTGTGCCTCAGGGCTGTTTCTGCAGAGATGCGCTCATCCGGATCGTATGCCAGCATCTGATAAAGCAGAGACAGAGCTGGAGCCGGACAGTGTGGGATCAGCCGAGAGATGCCCGTACCCTTCATCGGGGGGAAGTTGAAGCACATCGCTCGAGTCCTGCCACACATTGAGGCACCAGTCAATTTTTTTATGGAAGCAAAAAATCTTAATACACTAAATTATAGTGATAAAGCATAAGAAGGAACACCCAACTGCTTGAACTTTTGTAGAAGACTTTGATCTGGAGTTCCCAGCACATTGTGGATCTTTGCAACCTGGTCCAACTCATTAGCTCCGGGGAAGAGAGGCTTCAAACTGAAGAAGAAAACAAATCTAACAGTTTTGGCAAAGCATATGTGGACTTTTAAAAAAGTGAAACATTTGACAAATTACTTTCGAGTCTCGATTTCTGTTCTTCAAACTCAGTTTTTAGAATGCCTACCTCATAATTTCAAAGAAGACACAACCGGCGCTCCAAATGTCCATCTTCAGGTTGTAATACCCGTCCGTGAGGAGGCACTCGGGCGCTCTGTACCAGCGCGTGGAGATGTACTCTGTGTGCGGCGGCTTAGAGTACACACTCCGACACGAGCCAAAGTCACCAAGCTTCAAAACATTTTGCTGCAAATCAAGAATGAAATGTCTAAGGCTCTCGAAATAAAATAATACAGATTTGATAAAGGTGAATATTACCTTTATGAGGATATTCTCAGGCTTTACATCTCTGTGAAAGATTCCACAGCTGGAAGAGAAAAAGGTAATGAAAACACTGATTTATTATGTCTCTATTCTGCATTTTAAATGCGTTTACTCATACCTGTGCATGTGTTGAAGTGACTTGCACAGTTGGTACATGTAGTTTTTGACCATATGGTCGGGTAGAGGCTTTTTCCTTTCTGCACAAAACAGGAAACATCAATTACAATTTTATGTTCCCATAAATCCGATAAATTCCAGTGAAGCAGACTTACTTTGCAGGAACTCATAGATGTTCATCTCCATCAGCTCACAAATAAGAGATAGCGTTCCTGTCACTTTGTCACTGAGACATTGGAATATATAAATCTGGTTAGACAGATTTAAAAATGCAGATCAGTGTATAAACAGTAAATAATTGTGGTACACTTACAAAATGAGTTCATGGAGTTGAATGATGTTCGCATGAGGGCTAAGTCTCTTCATTGCCTGAACTTCTTGAAGTTTGTTGGCTTGTTCCAAACTTTAAACACAAAACAAAAAAATAAAAACAATTAGAAATACTGAGGCAATCATTTTGACTGAAATTAAATGTTGCAGATGCTGATCAAAGTGACTTTTACATCAGATTTTAAAAGCAACTTGGGAAAAAAAAATTAATTTGTGTTCAATATTCAAAAGAATGAAAACCTTTTACATCTTTAACTTTAGTTTTTAACTTTATTTAGTCAACTTTTCTTTTATTATTTACAGTTGAAATGTTAGAAATGATCAAGAAAGTGTCCCAGAAGGGTCCACCGACAGTTTTACCACATGGTTTATAATTTATCCAAGAAATCGTACACAGAATTTAGAAAGTGCCGGGGGCTTCATGTTATTGTTTTTATGATGAGAACCCGCGGGCCGGTTAAAATTTGAATGCAGGGTCCAGACTTGGACATGCTTGGCATTGAAAGCATACCTTTTTATTGTCTGCTTCATTGTTTTACAAGCATAAAATTTTCCATCTTTTAGGCTTTGAGTTTTCACCACCTCTGAAAATGCACCTTCTCCAAGCTTCTTGATAATTTTGTAACCTGCAAGACACAGAAAAACACAACAAAAAGATGGTAAAACAACATCATCTGGAAGTCGGGACATTTCTAAAAGTCTGAAATTAAACATTAAGGTAATTTTTGTGTTTATGGATTTCACAGATCACAATCAAAGGGGGTCATTTTCACAAAGTAAACATCTAGTCACCATGAGAATTTTACGACCTCTTTATAGTTTATTTGAAAATGACATTTGAACTTTTTTTCTTTTTTCACACAAAAATTGGTCAAATGCAATCTATTCTGATCTACATATAGCTAATTTAGGGAGCATCAACACACACAGATTTTTCACAAAGATTTCTGGGAAATTTCTATTGCACTCAATTTTGGAATTGCAGATTCGGTTAGAACAACAAAATGGTGAACGTACTATATAGTGAGTGGTGGAGAAATTCAGACACACCCTACAATTCAAAAATTGAGTGCCAAAGAAAATGTCCCAGAAGTCTCTGCAAAAAAACACTGTGCATTGATGCTTACGACATTGGTGAATTTAGACCATAATGCATTGCATTAGAATGATTTATGTGTAAAAAAGTAGTTTTTCATGTATTTTGAAGTTTTCATCATCAGAAAAAAGTGAATTCCTAAATAGTCTTAACACAGTTAATGGTTTTTACCATTGACTGTAAAAGAAAGAACTGGACAAAGTGAGTGTGATATCACCCATGGAATTGGCTTACTTCCGGTTCCAATTAAATGAAGTCAATTCAGTCGCCATTTAATCCTGATACAGACTTAACCATGTTGGAACCAGACGATGTTAACAACTGATGATTAGTCCAAGTTGGTCTGAGTCATTATTTCTATGGTAACCACGCTTGCTAATCAGGAGGGAACTTATTGAAAAGCCACACCCCAGGGGAATCTTCCAATCAAACGTTATAAAGGGTCAAGTTGGGAGTCAGTGGTTACCACTTGCTTTAATTTAGGCACCTGATTGGCCAGTTTATGACTTAAAGAACAAATATGAAAGAAAAAAAAAAGGATTAAATATCACTAGATAGTTCCGCATTGTATCGTTTTTTAGTTACGTAGGGAATTCGGACATAGCCCATTTGTGAAGAGGGTTAGCTCAAATATTAGCCAAGGGGTTTAAATTAAAACAGTGGTTCTTTTGGGCTGAGTTGCTGTTACTAATGCTTAAAGAAACTTGTATTGATGATCTCTTAATCTTTGTCAATATTTATACTAATATTCACTCATAGCAAAGCTTTTTGCTTGATGGGCAGCTGTCCCCCCTTACCCCCTCTAGCTCCGCCCCTGCAATGTACTCTTCTGATCTAATAATAATAATATTACATTTGTATTATTTTTATGTGGAAAAACTGTTTAAATTTAATGTGAATTGATTTACCATTAATTGTTGTTTACTTGTAGTTTACTCTTGATTGACGTTTTTTTTTTTTTTTTTTTTTTAAAAAGGAATCTGAAAAACTTCACTATAAAGATGTCCCAAATCGATTTTAGGTCAACGTATTGGATTGAATCAGAATGTTCAAAATTAACCAATATCGGTTATGAAAAGTATCGGCAAGATAAAATTACACCCTGTACTTGTAGTATGTGTTTCTTGAGAGAATGGGAGGGTGCAAATGTCATCGACAGCCGCTTCTCCTCCTTTTTTTTTTTTTTTTACGTTTTGCTTTTTTTTCCCCTTTGTTTCAAATTTCACTTACGATGCATTTCCTTTAACCTCCTCCGCCGTGCGTCGGCTAAATATCCGTTGAAAGAATAAAAATTATGCATTTCTTCAGTTAGGGGTCGCGGCAGTCATCGTGTGGGAGCTCCCCTAACCCCCCCTGGTTTACGTCCTGTTGGCTGACCGTCGCCTTGGTAACAGAGCACGCGCTTCGCCCTCCACTCTGACCCAGAGAGGAAGCCAGCTGCAAAACCACCGCGTCTCCGCAGCTCAGCGTTTTGTTTTGTTTTTCACCCGACTTTAAAATAAATAAACAAATAAACAAAACCCGCCCTGTTGTGAAGGAAAAATAAATTTATTCACACCAGGCCCAATTTTTCTCCCGATACTCACCCTTTTTCCAGAGGTGATTGTGGATCACAAGCTCGGATGTTCTTTCGTTGGGCCTCTTGCTACTGTTCTCCATGTCTGCGGAATCCCCTCTATGATTCCAGTTGGCGTTGAAAGATGTTTGGGTTTACTCATTTCGAAGGCTTGCCTTGTTCTTTATGTCAATGAGCCAGTTTGAGTAGTGCATCTTTGGTGCACGTAAACTGCAACAAATCCGAACATGAGCTTAGAAATGAAGACAGAAAAATCCCAGTGGAGAAAAACATAAAAATTGGTGCGTTAATAGCATTTTCAGGTATAATTAAATCACACACGACGAATTGGTAATCATCTGCTGTGTAAAAGGCGTGGACAGCGTCCTTTTTGTCATGCAACGGCTTCCGTACCAACGTCTCAAGTGCGCATGCTCAGAAGCTACTCCTGCGTGTCTGCAGTGCTTGGTGTTTTCATTGCAGTTTTTGTTCAGAAGATGTGAATATATTTTACAGTTTACAGGCTTTATAGCTCGAAGTTTATTCAACATGAAAACTCGGTTCACCACCTTGGATATCAGGGCAGCCATTGCCGAGATCAATGCAAAGTAGGTGATAGGTGTCATGCTAAGCTAATCTTAGCTTCGACTTGTTTGTTTGCACACATTTACCTACAGCCAGGTATCTGTTTTTTTCCCCGCAGCTACGTCGGCATGAGAGTCTACAACGTGTATGACATCGACAATAAGACATATCTCATCCGTTTGCAGAAGTAAGGACGGTTTGTAAACAGAATACTGTGGAAAAAATAGCTAAATGTACATCCATATTCACACTATTAACTTTTATTTTAAGTGATTATAAAACAAAATGTACATGTACATTACTAGTTTTGTGCTTCAATGGGTTTAAACTTTAATAATTCAAGCTAACAGTTGTTGAATACAGTGATGTAAATGTCTAAAACTGTTTCTGTGAGTTGTTGTGTTTACAGACATAGTTTAAATAAATGTTTGATTTTGTTTAAATTTGATCAAATTTAAAAATTCAGCACAAATAGAGCAAATTTACATGGAAATAATGATAGAAAGTTAAGCCCCATTTAGCTAACGATAGATATTAATTCTGCTTATAATGCACAGCACTTAGAAAAAAGCCCTACACTTAAAATGTATTTTATTAAGTATACTTAAATGGTATATAGTACCTGTATAACAAATATACTATATACCATTCATGTTTAGTGTGGAAAGTATACTCACTAAATAGACTAAACTGGAACATTTTAAGTTTACAATATGTAGCTCCATCCATCTTCTTAACCCACTAATTCCCTTTTGGGGTTGCCGGAGCCTGTCCCTGTGTTGTGCCAAGGTACGTTCCCCCTGCTAGAATGTGTTTCCCCGGTCTCATTGTCGTTTCAAAACCCTCATATTTTGTCCCAAAAAACGTAAAAAGAAGGTAGATGATTACGACATACTTTATTCTGGGGCTTTTGTGAGTTTACTGTCAAGTTTGATTTTTTTTTTAAAACAGCATATTCTACCTAAAAAGAGAGGCGGCACAGGTTCTGTCAGGGCGCTGTTGATCCAGCCTGCCAGAATCTATGTTTCCCAATAATTTGCAGTAGAAACAACAACTATTTAATAATTGTCCGCTGTTACATGCTTCCACACATTTTAATAAATTGTGTTTATTTTCCTAATTTAACTCATTCTGGCAGAGGGAACAAACCTTGGTACAACACCGGCTACAGTTGGGTGAAGGTGGGGTTTACCCTGGACAGTCTGTTGCAGAGCCACACAATCACAGAGATTCACAACATTTACAACGAGGGACACTTTAGAGCAGGCGTGTCCAAAGTGTGGCCCGTGGACCAAATGTGGCACCCATATAAATATCCAATGACCCCCAGGCTCCTTTGATAAAATCAAAATAATTTTAGCATTTTCTAAAAACTGTGTGTGTACTTCTTGATTATGTTTGCTTAATTACGTTTTCATATTCACGATGAAGAGGTGCTAATAGATGAGACATGCCATCTAGAACTTGCTAACTGGGAATGAACAGTGTAAAAATTGGCAAATTGACAAGTATTTTGGTTAAAAAAAACACATTTAGATGTATTTGTTCAATGGTAAGAAATGAAAATGATGGCAATGCAATAAAATGTTCATTAAATCGTTCATTTAAATGAAGTGTTATTAAAATAGCTAAAACAATGTCAGAGAAATGAGTTGGCCCTCACATTTCCATCTTACCAAATCTGGCCCTCTTTGGAAAATTTTGGACAATCCTGCTTTAGAGCAACCAATGAACCTACAGAGCATGTTTTGGAGCCCAAAGTGCTTGACGTCCTCACCCTTCCATCTGACTGACTATGTGTGATCCTGTGTTCTGTTGTCTCCTCAGGCCTGATAGCAAAGCTGTTCTCCTGATTGAGTCCGGGATCCGCATTCATTCCACAGACTTTGAATGGCCCAAGAACATGATGCCTTCAGGATTTGCAATGAAAGTAAGAACATCTGCATATGTAGCCAGGATTCAATTTGTTAATAGATCAGAATAATATTTATTTTAAGTGAAAATTAACTATTTATAACAGTCATTACATTTCTACTTAAAGACCCACTCCGATCATCTTTTTTAAAGTGTTCACAGTGGTCTTTTGATTTTGATTATGAAGTTTTTAGCTTAAATTAAAGAAAAAAAAAACAGTTTTGTTTTCTTGGACATAGTTTCTCTAGAGCGGCTGTGGTTCATTAGAAATTCACTTCTAAGTTGTGTTTGGAACCCCGCCTCCTCTTCCCTTCCCAGTTGCTGAGAGCTCTCTGTTTACGTGCTCTCCTGCTAGCTTACAGTCCCTTACCCTAACATTACTGGAGGGAAAAAAACATATGTCGAGCAATATTGGTGCTATCCAGCTGTAGAGTTTTGAGCCTTAGACAAAGAAAACAAAGACGTGGATCTAGCCATGGATACATAACAATACACTCTTTTTATCTGCTCCTCATTCATAATGATTTGAATAAAGAAATACTCATAAATGCAATTGTAAGCTTAATTTTTTTCATACAAACGTGTTACAGACATGTTAAAAACACCAAGAAACATTATTTTATCAGAGTGGGTCTTTAA
Organism: Oryzias javanicus; assembly: GCA_003999625.1. Lineage (NCBI taxonomy): Eukaryota > Metazoa > Chordata > Actinopteri > Beloniformes > Adrianichthyidae > Oryzias > Oryzias javanicus. Next base: position 18,559,783 of record CM012458.1, on the reverse strand, counting down.
CAGTCCTCTTCTACAGAATATTGGACATGACTTTATTGGTTTTGTCTTGAATGTTCAAATAAAGCTGATATTAAAAACAAATGTGTCTCCACAGTGTCGAAAACACCTGAAGACTCGCCGACTGGCTTATATAAAGCAGCTTGGGATCGACAGGATTGTTGACATCCAGTTTGGCTCAGACGAGGCCGCCTACCACTTGATTGTTGAACTGTATGACCGGGTCAGAGAACTTCACCTACATCATTTCAAAACACAATAACAAAAGTGTTTGTTTTTTTTCTCTCCCATCCAATTCTGTTTAGATCGTCATATTTATATTTATTTGAGGTTTTAACTCTGCTGCACAACTCTGGCTGTTTTTCAGGGTAACATCATTCTTACAGACCACGAGTACACGATTTTAAACCTGCTGAGGTTTCGCAACGCAGAAGCAGAGGACGTAAAGATCGCTGTGAGGGAACGCTACCCAGTGGAGAGCGCCAGATCCCCTGAACCCCTCATCAGTCTGGAACAGTAACAACACTTTAACATTTGCTTGAGACTGCTGATAAAAATGTGCATTCTTTATAAAGTAGGAGATGTTTCATCTGGCTAAAAATCAGTTTTTTTATTTTATTTTTTATTTTAAATAGACTTACTGAAATCCTGAGCAAAGCACCGAAAGGAGAACAAGTGAAAAGAATCCTGAATCCTCACCTTTGTAAGTCTCTATCGAGCCAACGTCGCTCAACCTGTGTTTTTATGTCTTTATTACAATAGTGAGAACACATTGACTGTTCGCTAGCTTGCTATAGTGAAACTCACTAGCTTGCTACAGAGTAGCTTGCTAGCATGCTGCAAAGGAGCTTGCTAGCATGCTACATTGGAACTTGCTCGCTCGATACAGCGGAGCTCGCTAGCACCCTACACTGTCCACCAGGCGGCTGGTTAGCGTAGCAAGCTAACCCACTGAGTTCCCACTTAGGTTAAGTTGCTGAAGTTTCCGTAGCCATTTGAACTTCCAATAAAGTTTTAGTCTTTCAATCCAGTTAACACTGGCTACGGCAAATAAAAGAACAAAAGTTAAAAACTGAGTATCAAATATATAAAGAATAATTTTCTGTATTGTCTCTAATTCACTGAGAATTTTCTTGATAAAACACTAGATTAATTATTTATTATGTTTTTTATTTTAGATTTTTTAAGTTAAAACCAGCACTTTATTTTGAAATTAAAGTGTTGTAAAGTAACATCTTACTAGTTAAGACTTTGGTTTAAACCATAAAACGAAATGTTTAAGTGCATTTGAATTTCAATCTTTGTTTAAAAAAAAAAAAAGAAAAAGGACTGTCAGAAGACAGTTGGGCTTATGTAAGTGAAATTTATTTATATGTTAATTCAATGACCAGAAGTGCTCATAAATCACCACAGAACGATTGAATGAAGTAAAATAGTTGGAAAATTGGGGTGAGAAATCTTCTTTCCTGTAAAATTCTTAACTTATTTTGCACATTAGTCAAATTTGTAAGAATTGAAGAACTACTTCTGTATTTATTTTGAAGTATTTTTATTAGTTTTAAGTCTGTTTATTGTGTAAATGTCTTCAGCTTACGGAGCCACTCTGATAGAACACAGTTTCATAGAAGCTGGACTGCCAGGCTCCATTAAAGTCGACAGTCAAGAAAACGCTGCTGAAGGTAAAAACACAACATAACTTTTTTTTTTCCAGTCATTTTTGTTTTTGAGGCCAATTTTTAAAAACACCTTTTAGTTGCACCTAAAATCCGGGAAGCGCTGCAGATCGCAGAAAGCTACATGGAAAAAACAGAGAACTTTGAAGGCAAAGTAAGTGAAGAATTCTTGTGTGTTCACATTAAAATACTGTCACATTCTGCTGCGTTCATAATTTAATTTGCTGCATTTAGGCTTACGTCATTCAGAAGATTGAAAAGAAACCAAATGTAACTCCAGGAAAACCTGCAGAGGAATTACTGACGTACGTCTTGCTTTGTTTTTAAGATGTTTCCTCCATTTTTCTTGCTAATGTTGCTTAATTTCTTTGATGTTTTCCAACAGATATGATGAGTTTCATCCATTCCTCTTCGCCCAGCATGTAAAAAGCCCTTTTTTGGAGTTGGATTCATTCAACAAGGTAACTTTAATCGCATCTTAGCGATGGTTCTTTAGGAAAAATCCACAGAATTGCTTTTTTTTTTTTTTTGCTTTTTGCAGGCAGTGGATGAATTCTTTTCAAAGATGGAGGGGCAGAAGATTGACATGAAGGCCTTGCAGCAGGAGAAGCAGGCCCTGAAGAAGCTTGAAAATGTGAAGAAGGACCACGAACAAAGGCTGGAAGCATTGCACCAGGCACAGGTATGCTTGCAACAATTCCACACTTCCTTTTGTCAAACTAACATCAGTTCTGTTGCAGGAGATAGACAGATTAAAGGGGGAGCTTGTGGAGATCAATCTGGCCGTGGTGGAGCGGGCGCTGCAGGTCGTTCGCAGTGCGCTGGCCAACCAGGTGGACTGGGCCGAAATCGGCGTTATCGTGAAGGAAGCGCAGGCTGCCGGGGACCCTGTGGCCTGCGCCATCAAGGAGCTGAAGCTGCAGAGCAATCACATCACCATGCTTCTAAAGTAAGAGACAAGTTCTTTTTTTAAACTGGAGATAGAAGTGGAGTTTGCATTCCTGTACGGATTTACGTTTTGCTCTCAGGAATCCTTATATCTCTGAGGAGGAACAGGAAGACGAGGAGATTAAGGACGCCGTGGAGGAGAAAGGGAAGAAAAACAAGAATCGGGACAAAGGTCAGAAGAAGAAGCTGCAGCGGAACAAGCCCATGTTGGTGGATGTGGATCTGGGCCTGTCGGCCTACGCCAACGCCAAAAAGTGAGTTGAACTTTAACAAGTCAAATATGCAGTGTATGGAAAACTTGTGTAGTTAGCGATTTACTTTATAAAGCCTTTCTGAGCTTTGCATAATTTTGATTTCTTTATGTAGGTTTATTTATATTTTGCATCTGTGAATATATTTCCTCTCTTGAGTGCCACTATTCAATTTTAATAATCTGTTTCTGTTTCAAAAACTTTTTTTTTTTTAAGTATGCTCTGTACATTTTTAAAGAATTTATTATTTTTTGGTCAAGTTGATCTAAAACTCTTATGTTTTTATTACTTTATGCATATTACAAATATTATTATGTTTTGGGTTTTTTTCTTTTTTTTTAAGTTCTTGTAAAATATATTTTGACGGCAATTTGCTCATAAGATTTTTAATTTACCTAAACTAAAACTCTGTAATAGATCTAATAATTTTCATGTCATACTCGTATGCTATGCTTCTGCTTTTAGATACTATGACCACAAGCGCTCTGCAGAAAAGAAGCAGCAGAAAACCATCGAAGCTGCTGATAAGGTGATAACAATGTTTTATTCCTCATTTAAGCTCAAACTGCTGTTTTTGTTCTGTTTTTCTTTTATGAATAAAATCAATAAATAATATGATTTACAAGATATGTTTTCATAATTTGAAGCATTTCTGTTTCAGGCTATGAAATCTGCAGAGAAGAAAACACAGAAAACTCTGAAAGAAGTCCAAACAGTGACCACAATTCAAAAAGCCAGGAAGGTGTATTGGTAAGAATCATAAACCCACTTTTTTTGGAGCCTCTCCATCAGTTATTATGAGCTGTATTTTTTTCTTTCTCCCCTTCTTTTTGCAGGTTTGAGAAGTTCCTCTGGTTCATCAGCTCTGAAAACTATCTGGTCATCGCAGGAAGAGACCAGCAGCAGAATGAGATCATTGTTAAGCGGTACCTGCGAGCAGGTATGACAAGCTTCTGATCAAAAGTTTAACTCCTTAAAGCTGTTTTATTCATCTTGTGTGCGTTTACTTTGTCAGGAGATATCTACGTTCACGCTGATCTGCACGGAGCAACCAGTTGCGTTATCAAAAACCCTTCAGGTAAACAGTTTTTTTAATCAGCTGAACTGCATTTGGTGCCAACTATGTCACCATGGTTCTGTTTGTTTGTTTCTAGGGGACCCGATTCCCCCTCGCACTCTAACAGAAGCTGGCACTATGGCTGTGTGCTACAGTGCCGCCTGGGATGCCAAAATCATTACCAGTGCTTGGTGGGTCCACCATCATCAGGTAAGGCCCCTGATATAATGTGGAAAATCAGAATAAGTCATTTAAAAAACTTTAATTTCATTTTTTTTAATTCGATCTATTTAAAATTTAATATTTTATTTTATTTTTAATCTAATTTAATTGAATATTTAACTTAATTTTACTTCAATTTAATCTATTGTTTGTTTTAAAAACTATTGTTTTAAATAGTTGCTCTAAATCCACATATTTATTATACATTGATATTGAATATAGAATTTTATTTATTTAATTTTTTGAAGGAAAAAAATCTCTCAAAATCCACACAAATCCTTGTAATTTTTGTTAAAATTAGGTTACCTGAAAGTTAACTACATGTTATGTAGATTACATTGTATTTAAGTTTTTAATGAGGCTGCAAATTTTCTATAATTTTGACTTATTTATGCTAAAATAAAACCTTCTCATAATCTTTACACCATGATTAAGGACTTGTGAAAAAATCTATTTATTTGTTAATTGTAATTTTTTATTTTCAAATATGTTTTTTCGGTTTGTTTCTAACATTTGGATCTTCACAGATCAATGATGTAAAGGAAATCAAGTTTTACTGCATGTGTCCAATTTTTTGGCTTTTGATTGAAAAAGCAGACCCAGAACAGTTTGTTGTTGTTTTGTTGTTTTTTTTCCCTATATTTTAATAAAAAAAAATGTTGTATATGTTTTTAGGTTTCCAAGACTGCCCCCACTGGAGAGTATCTGACCACTGGAAGCTTCATGATTCGAGGTATGATTTACTGTAAATAAAATGCAGCCAAACACATTTTAAAATCCCACTCTGATCATCTTTTTGCAAAGGCTGATGTTATTCCCACATATTTCCGTGCGACCAGCATAGAAAATGATTGGCCACACGTAATACGTGCAGCCAAGATCTCATTACTGCATTGCCCGCACGTATTCTAAGTGTGTCCAAGGCTGGATTTTTTTTGTTGGCCACACTTATTTAAAATTAAACTTACAGTCCCATTCTCTACATTTGACCCATCCCCTGGTGGAGCCGTGAGCTGCAGAGACAGCCGCACTCAGAAACAATTTGCTGGTCTAACCATAACCGTAATCCTAACATTAACCCTTTCCTCTGGGTCTGTGCGACTAAGAAAAAAGTTTAGCACTGGCCGCACGCTTTTCCAAAATTACGTGCAAATAGACACTTTCTTTTGTAAAAGCTTTTCTAGTAACGTTTTGAGCCAAAATAAAAAAATTGAGCGGTAGTTATTAAGAATTTGGCCTCTGAGTTGTGGTCGGGACTGTTGGCACGGAGCAACCCCGCCCCCACTCCCCCTCTCTGTTTGCAAGAGCTTGGAGCTCGTGGGTCATCCAGCGTATTTTCTACATCGTAAAAACGCTCTTTTTTTCTAACAGCATTTTTTTCGTCTGCTTCTGATTAGCAAAAATTTGGAAAAAAAAAAAAAACTCAAATGCATTTTTTCCTTGGTTTTCTTTATATATGTCCTCCATCATCAGAAAAATTCCACCAAAAACATCATTTTCCTCAAAATGGATCTTTAATTAAACATTTATAATGATCTCCAGTGGATTCAATTTTTCTTTTTTTGTTTTTAGGAAAAAAAAACTTTCTGCCCCCCTCCTACCTGATCATGGGCTTTGGGTTCCTCTTCAAGGTTTGCTGTGGGCACATCAGAAACGCCTGACGGTCAAAAGTTTTTTTCTTTTGTATTTAATCTCTCCTGTGGTCTCTTGCAGGTAGACGAGCAGAGCGTGTTCCGTCACCGAGGCGAACGGAAGGTGAAAAGCGTCGAAGAGGACATGGACGAGGTCACGTCAAGAACCGCTGAGCTTCTGGAGGAAGGAGAGGAGCTGATAGGTAACAGGGCACAAAGCTTTAGCGTCTGAAAAGTAGAGTCAAGGAAGAAGACGGTTTCTGTCGTGCCTTCAGGAGACGACAGCAGCAACGAGGATCCGACAGAAGAAAAAGCAGGAGATGATCTCACGCAGGAAGGGGAAAACAAGACGAAAGGTGATAAATCTGAGGAACGTGCAGCAGATGCAGGAGCGATGGAGTCAGAGCAGAGCAACACAGATGAACAAGAAGAGGAAAGTGAAGAGTTCAACTTTCCAGATACAACCATTTCCCTCTCTCACCTGCAGCCCAGCAGGTAACAGTTGCCCTTGAAGGTGAAGAAACTGCACACGTTTAGAAACATTTTCAAACTTTTTTCCTATTTTTTTTTAGGAGTTCTCAAAACTCTGGCTTCAAAACAGAAACTTCAAATAAAGCAGTAAGTGGCATCTTTTGAGGTTAAGGTTTTTATCCGTGTCAGACTTTATTAATGTTTCATAAACGTCCACTCAGGCTGAGCTGGATTCCCAAGGAAAGAAACACATGACTGCCAAGCAGAGGAGGTGAGTACAAAATGTGACCTCAAAAATGTTTTTTTAATTTCAAATATCTGAGAGTTATTTCATCCTCTAACGTTTTCCTTAACATTCAGAGAAGACAAGAAGAAGAAACAGAAACAAGAGGAATGCGATGTCGAGGAGAATACCGAGACTTCATCTGCTGGAGCGGTTTTGGATCAGGGGCCTAAAAGTGGAGGAGGGCCCTCACAGCCCCCTCTGAAGAGAGGACAGAAGGTTGGAAGCTGACCCCAAAATCCTTTAAAAAAATGAAAAAAAAACTGTTTTAGTTACAGCTTGATTTTTTTTAAAGAGATTTATTTTCTGTTTGACACGTTCTATAGATTTAAGTATTAGGAAGAAGAAGGTTAATCTTTATCTTCCTTGACATGTTTTTTTTTTTTTACATAAAAAGTGCTATAGAAATAAAATAAATAAAAAATAAATTTATATTAGATTTACATATTTTACAGTAAAGAATCATTCGTTCATGATTGAGTTCCACAAAAGAAAGCAAATTGTATTTATTTTACTGTAAGCAGTAACCAAAAAAAAAGCTAAAAAGCAAAAAGCTAAATCTGAAACTTTTGATGTTGTCTAAGATAGTTTTCAGGACAATACTGGAAATATTTATCAATTAAATCAAACCTCTTGTGCTTTTAATTAATTTAAATTGCAAAAACAAGATACAGGCTCAAAAAATTAAAATTACATAAAAAAAGAAACTATATGATATTAGTTAGTAAAAAGAATAGTTCTACAGCTGGTTACAAATGGAGCGAATCTTTTGTTTTGGATGTGAATGGTGCTGACTATTAATGCTTAAACCCTGAACTGTCACAAGATTACAATTTGATTCCTTTTCCATCAAATTACTAAGGGGGGCTTTATTAGTGGTATGAATTGAACAAATGTGAAATTTATTGCTAAAATTCTCAATTTTAAACTTTAAAAAGAAGAGAATAATTTCTTTAAAGGACAATTGGTTCATGGATTTGATGAATTGCCTTTTTTCCCCCCAAGTCAAGATCAGTTTGATATAGATTTTTTTTTTTTTAAATAACCTCTTTTGTCAATAAAAGTCTCTTCTTTTCAACTCTTATAAATGCAGAACAAACTGAAGAAGATCAAGGAGAAGTACAAAGACCAGGATGAAGAGGACAGAGAACTGATGATGCAGCTGCTCGGGGTGAACATTTTCTCTGCTATTTCTTTAGTACTTTTAATGATATCCAGCTGGGATTTGTTTTTTTAAGTCCATATTTTACTTTTTAAAAGTGTTCTTGAAAAGCACTTGATTTGATTGAAATGAAGGGAGTCGCGGTGAATACCAACTCTATCATCTCCCCACTTCAGTCAGCTGGTTCCGTCAAGGATGAGAAGGATAAGGGGAAGAAAGCAAAGAAGGGGAAGGGAAAAGAAGATCCTGTCAGGAAACCGCCGCCTCAGAAACAGCAGCAAAAACCTCGCAGTTCAGGATCTGCGGCAAAGAAACCAGAAGAGACGGGAGGCGTGGAGGAGTTGCAGGAGAAGACGCCTGGAGAGGAAGGAGCTGCTGCAGATCAAGAGGACAAGGTAGTGCATGCTAGTTTCAAAGTAAAAATTCAGAGATTACTTTTTTATTTAAGAAACGTGCATTAATATTTACAACGTATTTGAACAACTTCAGTTAAGTCTTTTTTTTTTCCAGGAGGATGATGTAGATCAGGACAACCCAGGGGTAGAGGTGGGTTTGAAAAACGCAAGATGTTTAATCTGTAAAGGGGAAAAAAAAAAAGACTAACTTTAAATTTGTGTTTCAGGAAGCTGAAAATCTGCTGACGTCTCTGACAGGCCAGCCTCATGCTGAGGACGTGCTGCTCTTCGCTGTGCCCGTCTGCGCTCCGTACACGGCCCTCTCAAACTACAAGTATGCACTTATCCTTTTGTGAAATTAATCTAAACTCAAATTGAATGGATTGTCGGCAAATTAGTTTATGCTCTCCACAGGCACAAAGTCAAACTCACACCAGGTTCTCAGAAGAAAGGCAAAGGTAAATGTTCAATTAAAAAAAAATCATTTACAAAAATCAAACCCAAAAGATTTCTGAATTTTAAAGTTGATTTGTTTTTTTCTTCTAGCTGCTCGAACTGCAGTTTTAAGTTTTATGAAAGCCAAAGATGCCTCACAGAGAGAAAAAGATTTGCTCCGAAGTGTCAAGGTGAGAAAAATATAACAAATGCAGATTTTTGTACAGAGCCCCTAAAGGGACAAAGTTAAAAAAAAAAAAAAAATTCTGGAAACTGTCTGGTACCATGTTTTTTTTTTTCTCTAAAAAGCAAAAAAAAAAATATGGTTACCATCTTGTGTTCCTCAGACTTTGTCCCTTAGGGGGCTCCGTATTTTTGTAAAAATTGAATGATTTAAAAAAAGTTCAAAACAACACCAAGAAAGCTTACTCAAATAAAAGAGCATATCATCTGCAAAGAAGTTAAAGTATCTGTCTTGTGTTGCAGGATGCAGACCTGTCCAGAAACATGCCTGGAAAAGTGAAAGTGTCTGCTCCAAACCTGTTGGCTGCCAAGAAAAAATAAGAGATACCTGATCTGTAAATCTAAATATTGATTCCTCACCAGAACTGCAACAGTTTTGAATACTTCTTTTACTTTAAAAGTTGATTATTTTTCATGTAAAAGAAAATAAAGACAAGAAACTTTGATTTTAACTGCTTTTGTTTACTCGTACAAAGTAAAAATTGCAACAACAGAATGCAATTACAAAATAAAACCTCTGTAAAGTTGTGCAAACCAGGAAAGTACAAAACAAAGCTCTACTCAAGAGGCGTTTCAGTGCATGTGGGATGTATAGAATTACACTGATTCAGTTCAACGGCTAAAGTAATCAATATAGCTAAAAACTTTGAGAACAGAACTATCACTTCCACACAACCATAAATACATATTTACAAAACAAAAGTGGACATTAAGGTGGTTTGAGAGTAGATTGTTTCAATGGGATAATAGTTTAAAAACCTGAACAACTTTAATCTGAAACAAGTTGAAGATCACAAAAAATGTACAGAAATTCCTTTCCTATATTGTAGATTTGCTTGTAGTCTGAGTTTAGATGCTCAGCTTTCAAAAATCATTTTCCAAAAACAAATACATGAAACTTCTCTAAACTTGGAAAAATCAAAACCTAAAACTATGAACAGAAATTGAGATCCAGACTTTTAGAGTTGAACAAACTTCTACAAATAAAGTTTAGCCAAGAAAATTAAAAAACAAAAACTAACCTCAAAGCATCATGGGATGTATGCTGTCCCCTATCTTCACATTTAAAAAAATAAAATGGTAACAAACAGCAGCTGAACTCTGCTGTGCTGCAGTCGGTTTCAAATCGAGAAGTTTATTGCCTGGATTTAACTGTTTGGCTCCAAACTTTGAGCATTTTTGAACATCTTGGAGGTGTGCTGGTGTCAAACATTTTTCAGAAACAATTCTGCTGACTTTAAACAATGCTTAGATGTGTGAGGAGTGGATTACCTTAGATGACATCACTAGAGACTCATACAAGCCATTTAGTTGGGAGGAAATTTATAATAGTATTTTGCTTTTCAAAGGGAAAAATGTGAATTTTTCCTCAACATGGGTTTAACTCCTGCAGTTGAAGGGCTGCCTGCTTTTTCCTAGAACATACAGAACGCCGTACTCCGGACCGTTACGATCCCAAAGTGTTGACGCGGGACATTCTCTGCTTCAGGCTGTGCAAAAGGTGTTTGGGTAAGCAGTCCCAGTAAGACGACAAATGTTCCCTGTGCTGCAGAACGGTCTCCATGCACAACCTGAAGAGTGGGGGACATAAATATGAATGTGAGGTTATTCAGAACATTAGTAGAGCTGAGATGTAAATCTCAACCAAAGAGAAAGACAGAAATAGGGATGCTATACAGGAAAATGTGTAGACACGTTATTGCTGATAATTTAAAACCTTTATTCTTTTTAGTTTTAGTTTTAAATAGTAAAAAAATATTAATTTGTGATTAATATTATAAAATAATCCTATAAACAACCCCAAACCCAGGTTTGAAGGTCAGATTTATCGCCAACTATCTGCTTTCTAGTTTAATTTTTAGACGGCATGACATAATCACAAACTCCTGGCCCAAATCTGAATTCTTTTTCTACGGCTTCTTCTGAACCCTACAATTTAGGGGTATTTGGAGAGGTCTGAAATTGTATTTTTAGGGGTAACACATATTTAACTGTGTATCCCTCCGCTGGTAGGGTGTTCCGCGGAGGTGAAATAGATTTTTTTCATGTGCGTGGGCTCTAGATGTAAACAAGTTTACATCTAAATGTAAATAATCACTTTTTGTTTTAAGCATGACTTTTTTAAGTAACAAAACTGATGTTATCTACTTTCCGAGCGCTAGCTGCTACGCGCTAACGTAGATGACCGGCGACTATTGATGACATCATCAAGGGTTAGTAACATCCAAATTTGAAGACACCATCACCAAATCCCCAAATCTCTTAAAAAATATATAGATTTCAAAATCTACCAACAAAACCAAAACACACATGTCTGGGATATCCAAAATAAGTTTTTAAAGTATCATGGGATGGCAACAGAGGCTAAGATTTGGTAGCCATTTATTGGAAAAGTGAGAAAAGATATGACATGATATTAGGAATGTGGGTATGATTAACAAACTCTGTTGCCAAGGAAATCCAAAACTTTACTTTTGCAGATTTTTTAAAAAATGAAGTAAACCTGTTTGTCACCCCAAGGCGACCCAAAAATAAAATGGTTGCTATGGTGATGAAACCAACAGAAAAGCCGCTATTTTGAGAAAAGAAAATGTTATTTGTCACATGAAGCTCTGGTGGCTGGGGCAGTGGGGGAGAAAGTGAGGGCCCTGAAGCAGGTATTTACACAGTGGGGGTGGGTAAAAAAGGAGGTTATAGGGGTTGGGGGACACTTGTGGCTTTAATTTGTAATTATTTTTTATATTTAAAAGTAATCACCACCATGTATGTTTGATGAAGGCTGTTGTTACTCACCGAACTAATGATTTAGGCTGAACACTGAAAACCAGTAACTCATTGCTGTGAGCCTGTTAAAATAAACAGAAAGAATAGTGGAGGAAAGACAAAAAGTTAAAGTCCAGCGAGCAAAAAAAAAAAAAAAAAAAAAAGGTTGTGAAGAATCAGGTGGCGGCTTACCGCTCTCCGGTGCGATAAAAGATTGTTAGCGCAGCCTCCAAACACAAACACCTCTCCATCCGGACCAGAACAGGCAGTGTGCCACAGCCTGGAGCACAAAAGCCCACATCTATTTAGCTACAGAAAGAAACCGACCAATACATGTCCATGAAAAGAGGAGACAATGACCTGGGGCTCTCTGTGTGGTTGTGTTTGAAAGGTCGCCATTCGTTTCTGCTCACACAGTACAGCCAGGCATCACCTGGAAAACAGGAGTGTTTCAGTGGAAACCGGCTCAGATGATCATTGACCTGTAAAGGTTAACAATTAGACTCACTGAGCGTCTCCCTTTCTGTGGTGAAGCCTCCGAATAGAAAGATGTGATCGGATGACACGGGTGTGAAGGAGTGCCAAGATCGTCCAACAGGGCCGAGCTGGGGGACACTCCTGCAGAAGAACACACCAATTAACTTTTCTTATTATCTCAACACAAATCAACAAGCGAAATGTCAAAATCTCACTTTGTTAGACAACATTTTAAAAAGAAAAATTAGGTTTTATCTTTTCAAAATGGGAAACATCCACAGACCAAACTTATTCTGGGCATTATTACTGTCACACAGCAAAGGGCTGGCTCTTACATCTCATGCCACTCCCACGTGTCGAGGTCAATATAGTAAAGATCGTTGAGTCTGTGCATCTGCAAATGAAAAATAATATTAGCATTCTGCTCGTACTGTTTTACCTCAAGGATGAAGAATATTTCCTCTTCCTTCTTACCTTAAAGCGTCCACCAAAGACGTAACCACGGTTACCGACTGTAGCACAGGCATGAGCTGCTCTGGGTGACGGGGTGTTGCCCTACAACAACCATAATTGTTTTATATGGTGTCAAAACATCCTTAAAATGGGATGAGTGTGTATTTACGTGGGTTATGGGTTGGCTCCAAGTGAACGTCTCCAGATCCAAGATGTGAATGTGGTTGTTCCAGCCTCGCCCAGGGCTGTCGTACTGTAGCATTAAAACGAGCGACATATTTAAGAAAATAAATGCAACTTCATTTTTTTAATAAATGTTTTTGTGCTGTTTCAATAAAATATTAAAAGTATTTTTTTACATTTAAATTATTTTTGACATCATATAAAAATAATTGCAACTGTTTGTACTAAATTAGATTTGAGTTGTCATGAATGGGATTAAGATGCAACAACATAAACATAACTAAAGTAGTAGTTACTTATCCTATAGCTAAAATGGGATTTTTAAGCCTCTTTCTTTTCTGCAAATTGGCTAAAGATGAGTTAATGGAAACTAGAACTGCATGACTGAACAAAAAGTATTTTTTTTAATTTTTTATTAATTCAATAAGAAAATGAATAAATGGAGCAAAACTGATTTCAATCTCAGTATATTTCTATAGATATTATTCTTAACTGACCCCAAGGGAGGAGGATTCATCATATTCAAAAGTCCCTCGATGAGATCCCTGAGGAGCATAGCCATAACCGCCAAAGAAGATCAATCTGAAAACAAACATTTAATAAATTAATGTTAATTTTTTTTTTTTTTACAAAATAAGTCTCGTTTTTGTGCATTACCCACTCAGATTGTGGACTAACTTTAATTTTCTGGTTGACACAGAAGGTCAGATGTTAGTATTTACTGCAAAGAAGGAGTAAAAGAAGCAGGCTCCCACTAGTTCTATAAATTACATTTAAGGTTTTCTAAGCCTCATTTAGGGCAACACAACTTGGAACAGAAGTTAAAGCCTGTTTCACAGCTGTTCTGTAGCAAAAGATGCAGAAAATCCCCCCCTAAATAAACACTAGTAATAACCAGCTAGAAGTAAAACTTTTCTCCAACCAGGTCATTTAATATTTCCTGTTAGCAAACCTGTTAGAGTTCCTTGATCACTGGAAATGTCAAAGTCTGTGATAATTGGTTCCGTCTGTCCATACAAATTATGTGAGGTGAGGTAGAGTTGCTGCTCTTTTATGACATTTCTCAAATGCAGTTAAACACCAAACAAGTTTGGTTAAATATTACATATTATAATACTACATATTATATTATACAGCAGATTTGGAAATTCAACACATTTCTTACCTATTCCTATGAACCCAGCATCCGAGCTTATCCTTGGATGATGGAGGAAGCCCTTTAAGGTCTTTCATTTCCTCCCACATCAGGGTAGTAGCTCTTAAGCACAGGCGATAGATCTGCAATGTATAGAAGAGAAGACGACTTTCAGACATCAAAAGTAAAAAAAAAAAAGCCTTTTGAAGACAATAAATTATGATTTAGCAACACAAGTCTCACCCTGTTTGTGTTTCCTCTGGCATGATGGCCACCAAAAAGGTAGAGAATGCCGTCGACACAGACGCCACAGCTTCCAGACATCGAGGTGTGTAGATTACCTCCAGCTACATGTTTTTTCCTTTACATCAACACATTATTATAGCTATTGTGTATGAAAACAGCACACATCATGCAAAAAAAATGTCTTCACATTACTGAATGTTCTTACCAGACTCCCGATTCCATATTGTAAGTCCAGATCTCATTTCTAGGCAAGTACAAGTCAAAGAACCCATGGGTCTGAGCATTCTTGCAAAGACAAGACATAAAACTGTTTTAGAGGATTTAAAAGGCTGTTAGCATAGAGAAAACAAAACTACAGAACATACCTTGTATCCACCCCACACATACATGATGTTTCCATCAACCACAGCGACATGCCCACTGCGCTCAGCTGGGGCATCCAACTCAAACGTTTCAGACCCTTCAGTTTCAAACTGTTCCTCCTCCACTTCCTCCTCCTCTTCCTCGTCTTCATCCCCGTCGTCGTTGTTTACCATCCAAACAAACAATCTGTCCTCATCCTCTCTGTCCGAGTCGTTGTCGTCCTCTCCAGCTGGTGGGTCTTCCTGGACGTCTGCCATTCTCTCCGCCATTTCTCTTCTGTCTGCAAATGATAACATGTTTGTTTTTTCTTAAGAAATACATTTTTATATAAACATAATTTTAAAAAACTTATCAAAACACGTAAGATAAATCTAAATAAAAGAGAAACAATGCAATAATTGAATATGATTGCTGTTCAAAAAAACAGTTTTAATTACAGGTAGCTAACTTTAATTTGACAACTATCTCTGTTAACTAGCAACATAAATAAAACAATACCATAAAAAGCTATACACATAACTTAAGAAAGAGCAAACCCATAAATGAGAAGAGATTGATACCTTAAATACCTTAAAATGGACTAAAATATAAGAATATAAATGCTTATATTTTGACACAAAAGAAAATACATGTATGCAAGCTAAGACTTCAATAAGTCTGATTGAACAAACATCCAAAAATTAACTTATTTTCTAATATGTGATGATAAATGTTTTGGGTTTGAGGGCGGGGTTGTGGATTTTATTTTGAGCACTTGGACCGATTAGCAAGCATTTACCGAGCATAAAATGTATATTATTCAGAAAAATAAAAATTATTTTGTTCATATACGTCCAAATGGGTAGTTTTTGAAAGAAAACTACTCCAAACCCAAATGAAAACAGCACCATAGCAGCTACAGCTGACCTACTTTAGTAGCTTAACTATTTAGGTTACAATGCTAACTTAGCTAACATCTATAGACGATGACATACCCACTCATATAAGTTCAGAAAGCTTTTGCATTCAAAATATTTCCTAAAAGTCATAAGATTAGTCAATTAAATAATTGATAAAAGCCTCTAATTTGACCAAAAGCGTCTTTGTTTTAGCTTCACAGCGTTTTGTTTGCTAAAAACTCTGCAAATTTGAAGTATCGACTCAAACGTATTTTTTGGAGCCGTTATGACAAATTAAAGCATTATTTTTTAACACGTAGGACAAATGTATGTATAGTAATAATAAACCTACCTTATGAGTGATCTATATTTCTTGAGAATATCAAAAAGACTCCACCGTTACAGTGAGGGCATCAGGAAGAGGTTCACCGGAAATGATTAGTCCGGCAGAGCGGAAGTCAACAAACATCACAGTTCATATATTTAAAAAAGAAAATAGCGTTACACGAACATTTCATTTTGATTTATTTCATTTTGATCAGTTTAAAATTATTTCCCAAGCTTTTTGTCCTTAACGAAAGACTCACAACATTCCCCATAAATGCTGATCAAAATACTGTAAAACAATAACATTATTTTCAAAATAAAAGCACCGCATGTACTTAGAAAGCAACACATTTTAAATGCAGTTAGAAAACTGAGAAATATGTAATACGTACAAGCGTCCTAAACTATTTTCAACTTAAGTATTATCTTCAGAGTTGTTTTCCCTTTCCAAATAAAGCTGTTAACTTGCTATTAATAATAAATGATGGAGGTCTTGTAATGCAAGGACTACTGTTTAATCTATCAAGTAAAATAAATACATCAAAAGGTATGTTAACATAACCTAAGACAATGTTTTTTTTCCCCAAATGTAGCAGATATAAACAGGTATTTCTCTATTTCAATCTTCCCTTTGTTTTTCTGTACATAATGAATGATTCCCAAGAAACATGTTAAACTTTTTTGCAAAATACTTTTTTAAAAATGGGTATAGCTTCTTTTTACATACTTAATCAGCAAAAACAGCTCTAAAAACTAACAGCTTACTCTATAAGCTAAAGTTTATATTAAAAACTTTTGCATAATTGGGCAGGATATATCATGGATCGAAATCTCAGAAAAACATTTTCCTGCAGGATGGGGATGAAGGCTAAACATAAAACATATTACCCTGTAAAGATACACTTTGCAAGTTTAAAGAAAAAAAAAGGAATGTAGTATTGCATGGTCTTTCTTTTGTTAAAAAATGCAAGCAAAACTTTAGTTGAAAACCCTGTTTTGCATTTTTATAGAAGCCTCCCTTTGTATTCCTGACTATAACATATGCACAAATGCTCAGAACATTCAATAAAAGTAATAAAACTTTATTTTTCATGACAGAACAAAGAAAGAAATACACATAAAATCTTTTGATTACAAATCGTCTAACAGTATCATACGGAGTCATCCACACAAACGTAAGCCGAGTAAACTTCTATGTCTTCAGAGTCCTTGGAGTTTACTGTAAGGGAAAATGAAAAGTTTAGTGTAAATTCAAAACGTCAGAACAAAGCTTTGATTATATCAAGTAAAACTTGACGACATCTCACCTGTCCTCAACAGTTTTGTTGGACGGATAATACACCTTGAACGTGAAGCCGCTTTTAGGGAATGAGCCCTGCGGAAATAAACAAATCAAGTTAGAAATTTTAAATACTGTAACTAAAGTGTGATATTGTTAGGAAAAAAATTAAGAAAAAGCACTGTTGAGGTTGCCTTAGTCACATACCGGGTTGACACAAAGGCAGTCAGTGTTGGTGATGGTGAAGGGGTCATACTTGTCTGCAAAGACGATGACATCAGGCACCGGGTAGACGCGCAGAGAGTAGTCATAGGCCCAGAACACAGGACTGACATATAAAGGCAGTGGAGTCAAATGACCCTGAGACAGGATCGTCTTCACAAACTGAAAAGAAGAAAAGAAGAAGCAAAAGTACATCAATTTAAATATATATGTATTTAGCTAGTTTTTGAAAGAGCTTTAAAACCTACATGGTTTGGGATGTCAAGGTTACTGCTGGGCAACCTGATGCAGTTCCTGCACATCTTGTTTACAAGATCCTCTCTGACGACAATGATCTCCTGGCTGCAGTACTGGATCCTGGTCAGAAGAGAAGAGAAGACTGCTTTTATTTCAGTTTTAATATTAAACAGATCTTTCAAGCATTCATTTTATGTAGATTGGTTATGAGAATAACTGAAGTCATCCAGTGTGTCTTACCTGCACGGGTTGGTGGTAAAAACAGAGAACGGCACCCTCTCACTGAATTCCTGCGTAATGGTTTGCACCAAAGGGGGTCTACAAAATTTGTTTATTAGAGAAGTTTGTCCAAAACTGATAGAAATGTTTTTAATGTCGACATTTTTCAGAAGATTTACCTCGGCAGGATGTTTGCTGGCCCGGGGTCCTCAGGACCCGGAACGAACACAAAGCGGCTACTGCAGGGTTTAGATAAGTCAGCGTTTAAAATCGGACGCAGAGTCAGAGAAAACACCACACGGGTTAGAGCCTACCTGCTGTGAATGCTGGGATATGAACATATCATGTCAGCCAGCGCTTTCAGCGATTCTAATAAAACAAACAACAAACAATAATTAGTGTTGTCATGCAATTAATTAATCATGACTTGTATTTAATTAATCTATTTTAATTACTATTTTTGAACCTAATAAAAGTCTTGTTTTGAGATGTTTTATTTAAATATGTGACATTGTGGCACAGTAAAAGTTCAAAATACAACAAAAAAAAGGTTACATTTTTATAAAATATTCTAACAGACCCTCAAATTTATTTTGACACCACCAAGAGGCCATTTTTTCTCAATCTTGAATGATTAAAGGGAAAAAACACTAGGTGCTCCAATTTACCACCTCAAAAATCAGTAAAAAACACTTTTCAGAGCAATACAAAAAATATTTTAATGAATATTGAAATTCAAATGTTCATTGTACATCATTCCACATTTTATCACAACAGCAAGAGAGTAGAAAAGACATGAGAGCTTTTTATATTTTATTTTAACTGGTTTGGTGAACTTGATCGTTTTAAAGACTGGGATGACGCAGAGAAATTGAACTACATCATCTGGACAAAAAAAACGAGCGCTAAGAGGTGAACTTTCCCTCCGAAGTGATGCTTTGATAATCTTCTCATGGCGATCGCTTTTCTCAAAGAGGAAGAAGCGACCGCAGAGGGCGGTCGCTGTGTCTGTTACCATGACAATGTGACACATCACATTTTAAATAGTCCGCTTTATGTGAAAAACGATTTAACCTAAACTTATATATTTTAATATGATTTATATAATAGGATACAAATATTTTTTTAATGCTTATATTATCCGTAAATGGTATGAGCGGGATATTGCCGTTCAAATTGTACGGAAACACGGAGGTAACCATCTAAAGCGAAAATTAGATTAATGCCAATAAAAAATAAAAAATAGAAAAACACACTTTAATGTCTGTAATTAATTAATCACTATTAATGCAATCATTTGTCACCCCTTTAAATAATATTACTTAACGTCTGCACAAACTTTTAACTCTAATGCTTATTAACTTTAAACTTTAGCTTTATTATTGCAGTTCACACCAGTAACCAATCTCATCATACAGTGAAAAAAGTATTTTTCTGTGTGTGATACTTTTAAATTTTTGTCATTCAACAATTTAGATTTTTAAAATATTTTTATTATTTTGATGATAAACCTTGATGGTGATCATTATGAATAGGCTTATTTTAATGTGTAAGTTTAATATTTAAACTAAGTTTTCATCAATACTCTGATTTTTCTATCATTAGCTCATGTTCAGAACCACATTTGTCTCTGTCTCATGTTCTTCAGAACCTTAACTTTCCTTTTTTCAAAGCAATTTTTAAAGATTAGTGTACATTTGCACAGCAAAAAACAACTTTTAAGTAAACATAATAATTTATCATTATGTGCAATTACTGCATAACTAATCAAATCAAGAAATCTTGGTTAACTTGCAAATTTTTTAGTCTTTTGAATAGAACTTTTATTCCATCCATGGGAAAATGAAATTGATACCAATAAGTAACTATAAAAATAATTAACACAATAAAACACGAGTGCTCATTTTACTGTAGATTGTAAACATCTGGCATTTAACATTCATACAATGAAGTGCACAAATATGGTACTAGAAGTATGTTAACCAGCAGCCAGCTTTACTACTCTGTGGCTTTTTGTTAAATCACTTAAGAGACAAAAATAAGGTTGAATAAAAGAACCCTATTTATAAGGGAGAAAAATTCCTCATTCTTAGGCTCACCTTTCAGCGACCTGTTCTGTGTTTTCCCATATGGGGCAGAAGAGAAGTTCCCACATAAAATGAAGCAAGTTGGAGGCATGGCAGCATATCCTGTAAAGAGAAAAACGATAGCCGTGTGAATCCCATAAAAGAATAGAATGTGGTTCTGTGACATTCTGCTTCACCTGAGAACATGATATTGAGCTTTTCCATCACTTCAACGCTGTCCAGCCAGACGTCGGAGACGATCACAAACATGGCGTCCTCGTTCTCCTCTTCCAGCTGCTTGAGCTTGGAGGAGGCCTTGACGGAAGTCGACGACGGACCGCCAAAGAAGTTTATGTTGCCATAGTACGACCTAAAGTTAATGCACAGGGTAAATTATGGTATAAGAAACTTTTATACAAAACTTCCTTTACAATACTTCTAACATTTAGAATCTATATGGATTAATTATAATTTATTAATTTAAGTACAATAAACATGTAGCTTATCTTAACAGTTTGCTTGCCTTGTCTTGATTGTGTTTATGTAATTTAAAGAAAAATTAGGACATTTTCTCCTTCATTACAGTAAAATAACTTGTATGTTTATTAAATATGGCTGGCAGCCCCTAACTGGAGTGGTCCATCACTAAATGGGAGTTCTCCTTTTGTGGTCTCGCCATTTTATAATTTTTTTAGTACAATTTTGAACTTATTCATAGTGTTGCGAAGTCCTGATTGACTGTAAAGGATCATCAGTTTTAAATATTTTGTTCCAAACATTAAAATAATTAAATACTGCAATAAAAACATAAAAATAATGAAAAAAAAATTTAAGATATGAAAAATAAATTGATTAGAAAATAAAGAAAAATATATGTTTGTCAATCTGTCTCCTTTGTGCCGTATCTCCTGTACAGAATGTGTTCAGTTTGCAAAAGTAAAATACATTTTTAAAGGTGATTAGAGCAGTTTTCATTCTATAGCACTGTTTTTCTATGAAGTTCTGAACTTTGAGAGTAAAGTTTAAAAGCGTTAAAATTTGTCACCTGATTAAAGTGGACAAAGCGAGCAGTAAGACCCTTAAAAAATGTTAAAAAAAATCTTTAAAAAAAATGTTTTTTCTTAATCTATTGTGAGTTATTTTTAAAGAGGAATTCCTGCAATAGAACAAGGAACCGCTGCACAGAAATTTGAGTCTGAAGGGTTACCTGGTTGCTGATGAAGGCTCAGTTGGGGGGAAACCAAAGCCATTGACGTGAAATACAGAGTCCTCATACCATCCTGCAGAACACACAAGAACCCTTTAGCACCACAGAGATGTTTCTGTCTAAGACCTACATGTTTTGGATCATCAGACATATGTATAAACTTCATTGTGTGGGGTTAAACAGAATTAGGATTACCTTCTGCCAAAACAAAGCAGGACTCTGTATATAAGCCATTATGGAACTGGTGAAAGAGGTGCTCAGGAAAACATTTCTTTAAATTAAAACATTTAGTGGCAAACTCTAAAGTCAGTCAAAGGATATTGCCTTGGACAAATCCAGCTGTACTGTTCCGCTTGGATCTTCAAGGTAAAATTTACCCTTTAAAACATAAAAAAACACAAATGATAGAAAAAAAAAGAGGCAAAATAAGTATTATTTTTGTAGTGATTTAAAAAAAGTAAGTAAAAATATTTCTATCTAACCTCTTTGAGTTGTGTGACCATCCCGAGCACGATTACTTCCCCGAGCTTAGCTGTGCTCCCAAGCAACGCTTCAATTGTCCTAAGCTGCACAAATAAAAGAGTGCACCGTTAGCCACACAAATGATTTAAACTCTTTCAAAAATAAGAGTGAAAGCTAGACACTCACAGAAACACTTTGGTCTTTTTTAAATTGGTTTTGTTTACCTGAAATTTATTTTGACCTTCTTCAACAGCAGCTCCGATCGCTGGTGGGGTGAAGAGCTCATGACGATGTGTGCGCTAAAAAAAATTAAAAATGTGAGCATGAACAGAGTATAAGTCAGTTATTGTGACAGATGGGATGTACCTGTTGTAAGATTGTATAGCGCTCCCTGAAAAGTTCTGCTTTGTCTTTGGCAGAACCGCACAGACTGGGGGCTGGATGGTTGGTCATACTGATGCTGCATTAAAAAAAAAAAAAAAAACACAATAACAAGAGAACAAGTAGGAAACACAAAAAAGAGGCAACACTAAATCAGATTATTTGAAATCAATTGAAAACAGACAGAGGAATCAAAATAGAAGCTCACGGTAGAAATTTCTTCCTCTCCACGCTGTAAATGTATCTGGGCACATCAAAGGCTCCAATGATGTTAAAAATATTGTCACTGCAAAAAAAAGTTCAAATTAATATTAAAAATCAAATTTAATTTGTACTTAGCTTTAATCACCGTTGTTTTGAAGCAGTTTATGACACTGACAGAGTATCTTGTAACACAAAAAAACAAATAGGGAATAAAATTGACAAAATATTTCATGTTAAAGTCTAAAATGAGAATTGTTACTTACATGGTTTCATCACAAGACTGAGTGCAGTCCTGCACAGCAATTTCAGCCACAGCCAGCTCAATCATATTTGATGACACTGCCGGTAATATAAACCCAAATAAAATCAGATGATGCTACTAAGAAGAGTGCCAAAATATTTCAAGAAGAGAAGACATTAAGTCATCAACTTCTAGACATTATCATCATGAGAATCTTAATAGAAACATTTATAAACTAAAAATACACAGAGACCAGCAGAAACTGACTGAACTATACTTACAGGGCTGCTTCTCCACAGCATCCAGCACCTTCTCAATGACATCCTCAAGTTCAGAGACATTGACTGATTCCAGCGCCTCAGCAAGATACCGACTGGCTTCACTGAAGAGGAGAGAAGGAAATAAAAACACAATACTACAACACAACTTTATTTAAAAAAAAAAGTGATTGATAAAAAACACGAGGGGGCAAAGTAACAAAAAAGTACTAAACACTTTTGTATACACAGTCTGTAATGAAAAGCTTGTAGACTGTGTCTCTAAAAATGACAAAGGAAGTTCTGGATTCGGTGTTACTAAACAGAAAAAAAAAAGAAACGTTAACAGTAAATACACAAAGGTAAGCTCACGGTCGAAGTATAAGTCCCCTCATCTTGAAACCAGCCGTCACTTTGGACTTTATTTTCCGAGGTAAATCCATGTTTGTGTTTGTTGCCTCTCAAGCTTTGGCGCTAAAAGGTGACTTCCGTGTTTGTCGTCACTTCCGCCAGAAAACAAATCTTTCTCTTTCCTTCTTCTTTTTCCAGAAAATCACAATTTTATTCAAGAAATTCATTGTAATGAATGTTTGGAAAAAATCTGATCAGGAAAATGAAAATGCAACGTCTAGGAAAATATTTTCCTTTAATATTTGCTTTGAAATATATATTTTTAACGTGATTACCGTGAAAGCTTAAAAATAAAATCACGTAATAATAATAAAAAAAAAAAAATCACGTAACAAGTTTGAACTAAAATATGCGGTCTCTTTTTCGTGAGCACTATATTGAACTACATGTAGCTCTTGACACAAGTGAAATGAAATAACTAGAAAGCTAAAGTAAAACACAAACAAGAGAAATATGGCAATGATATGTACATCACAAAAAGTATATTATAGCAACGATGACTAGTAAATGGTAAGTGGTTTTCAACCTTTGATTTGAAAGACTTTAACCGGAAATGCAGTCAATTTAAAAGCTAGAGCATTTTTTTCGGGGTTCATCGCTGGTGGTATTTTAACAGGTAGTGACACCAACCACAATTAATACAAGTAAAAATAAACATAATGTATATTTATATACATATGTATATAACCTATAACGTAAATAATCAATTCACATGCATTTATCTTGAAAACCTGAACCGGAAGTTGATGCTTGTTTATCTCCTGCACTCGCGGTGTTTACACAGCTGATGGCACCCACGATGAACTTGTGTGTTTTGTGTTAAGTGAGCAGTTTTTGACAGCATGACAATAGAAATACGAAGCTTGGAGCTGCACTGTAAACTGAGGGTATGTTTTAGATTAATTTATTTTAAAAACTATGTCTTACAGTGCGTGGAAAACCTGTGGCAATAACCAAAGTTAGCTAAATCTGACAGTTCGAAAGCTTTCAGTTAGTGTATTTTTTATGGATTTTAAATCAGAGTTAGACGGGTTTATTCTAGACTTTGAGCTCGTCGCAAGTGTTTCTTTCAGTGGTATTTGTATTTCTGCTGTTAAAAAAGGAGTCACCGGTTTTCTGCTTGTTATTGACAGCATGGATCCTACATTGGAGGGGGAGCGTACGGAGCTGGTGGCCCGGGAAAGGAGCGGACACTCGGCTGTGGTGGTGAACAACCTGCTGTATGTGTGGGGAGGTTATATGGTAAGGAAAAAAAGAGAGAGAAATGCTACCAAACGAGTTATGTTTGATAAATGACCTGTGACATCAGCTAAGTCTGAACATGAACCCAATTTCTGCATGCTTGTCATAGTTTATGTATTGGTGTGTATTTGTTTTTTCTACCAATCATTTATGTCTGCTGAAAAACATGGGTATTCATAGCCTATATTTGCTATAAATCTTGTTGAGGTCTGTCCTAGGAAATTACTATTTACTGAACACTTATAACTTTTCAAAATGGTAAGTAGCGCTTAATTATATAGCTCTTTTATGCCATCTTAGAAGGCTGAAACCACAATACAATCACACTTCCATTCACCTATACGCACACACATATTTGCACATTGATTTGAATTCAAATTTAACTTTTTGTATGTAGCACTTTTCCTGCTTAAACGCATATTAAAGTTCTCTGCATAATTAAAAAAAATAGTAGTTAAAAAAATAGCATTCATAATATAAATAAACAAATAAAAAAACCCAACACAAAGAAATCCCACAAATACAATAAAAATAAATAAAATTAATTATTAATAAAACCAAATTAAGATGTATGTAAAAGCTATACTAAAAAGATCTCTTCCTAAAAACTTCCACAGGTGAAGCCCACAGTGCTGAAATGTGGCCTCGCCATGGGTTTTTGTTCTGACTTTTGGGGCCACTGGGAGACCTTCACCTGAGGACCTGAGAACTCTGGGAGGGTCATAAATTAAAAGTAAACCTCGTAAAAATGAAGGTACAATTCCAGTAAAGCTTTTATAAACTAACAAAAGACTCTTAAAATTGATCCTAAAGCCAGTGCAAAGATTTTAAAATTGGTGTAATGTGCTCCTCCTTCTTTCTTGGTTAAAAGGCGTGCAGCTGAGTTTTGAACAAACTGCAGCTTGTTTAATACGGCATCACTGCCAAACACTGGCCCAACTTAATCAACAGGAGCAATGTAGGGTTCAGTATTTTGTCCAACAACACTTCGAAACATGAGCGGGCATGGCGAAAACTGAACCTGCAATCCTCTATTCAGAGGTCGACCACTGCACCTCTGCACCACAGATGCTTTTGCTTATCTTGTTTGTTCCACCACATTTTCTTAAAAAAAAAAAAATCAGAAACCAAAATTTTGGTCCATTACAGCAGCTTTCATTAAAAGCATCCAAATGTAGGAATACCCATGAAGGTTTAAGTGATGTGTTTCTATGGTTACAAGCTGTCCACCAGTGTTTAAAATATAGTAGTGCATACATTAACTAATATGCATATATGCCTCTGTACACGTGATGTAGTATAATGGTAAAGAAAACCCTAAAACTTAATCATATCTTGCTTTTTAATGTATTATTAACACAGAAATTACATTTACAATATTTTTGGTGATACGTGTTTTCTCTGGTCTGAGAGAGAAATTAACATTGCTGTAATTAGTTACTTAATGAATTTGTTTTTCAATGCATTTTTTTATTTTGTGCTTTTTTCTTTTTTAAATTGCAGTCAGTTAGTGATGAGGAAATTTTTCTTCCGGGTGATGAGATCTGGGTGTACGATCTAGAAGGAGGAA
Source organism: Oryzias javanicus (assembly GCA_003999625.1). Classification (NCBI taxonomy): domain Eukaryota; kingdom Metazoa; phylum Chordata; class Actinopteri; order Beloniformes; family Adrianichthyidae; genus Oryzias; species Oryzias javanicus. The sequence goes on along the minus strand of CM012458.1, from coordinate 18,534,192 downwards.
CATGGTAAGAAACGGCTTTTTTGTTTTTTGTTTTTTTTTAATAAAACTACTAATATTCCTATCTGAATTGTTTAATATCCTCGCATTTGTTCATAAAAAAGTAAAAAAAAAAAAGAATGAATGAAAATTTGAAAAACTTTTTTTTTTTTTGAAGGCAGGTGTTTCACATGACCGGTGAAGTCCCTTCCTCCATGTCTGGGTCATGCAGCTGCTTCCTCAATGATCACTTGTACATATTTGGAGGTTGTGATGACAATGGACAGACAAACCAGGTGTTCTGAGTTTGATTTCTTCCCAATAAAACATTTAGGACTTGTAATCTTGTAAATCAGTAAATAAATTCTGCGTTGTCAGAATTATAAATCCAGTGGAAAAAAAATAGTGAAAACATAAGTGTGTGGTTAGTCTTTACTGATGCAGTTTTTGGATTTGAACAGATTTACTGTGTCGACCTGACAGACGGTAAATACGTGTGGAGAAAAATCGAACCAAAATCTGGTTCCGCTCCTTCACCGCGAGACAAGCTATCCTGCTGGCTTTACAATGAAAGGTAAAACATTTAAAGATACTCAGACTGATTTGCTTTTATAAGGTTTCAATGTAAAGTTTAAATTCTGCTGTTCTGTGTTTCCTAGGCTCATTTATTTTGGAGGATACGGTCGCAAACTTCTCACTGATATTAACAGCAGGAGCAGAAACTTTATTGCAGATGAAGCATCATGGGTAAAGTGTTTCCCCTCTTGTATTTTTTTTCTTTCATTCATGAAGCCAAAAAATCTAAGATATTTTTCAAAGACATTAGTGATAAATGGGTTGCAGTCAGTCTGTTCACAGATAATCTTTATCATATTTTCCTCCAGAAAACTAATAAAATCCAGAAAATTCTGTCTCAAACTTGAAATTATTTGTCAAATATAGAACTGATTGTCTTCATGTTAGGATACACTTTTCATTAACTAAAAGATTTTAATGCTTTCATTCATTTTCTTTGCATTTTTTTCAGGTGTCAGATGCCTTCTGGGGATGGAACAATGAAGTTCATGTCTTTGATCCCACAGAAGTCACTTGGAATGAACCAGAAACCCATGCAAGTAGAAGACATTATAAGGGGCAGTTATACAGTCAGTTAGTCATGCTTTTAATCTGATGTATAAACAAGAAAGGGTCACTCTTGCTATAATAAATAACAGACAAGAAAAGAAAAGTAAGATGGAGTATTAGCGTCAGTTTACAAGCAATTTTTTTTATCACAGAAGAAGAAAAATTAAAAAAGAAGTCATAACTGTTAATTTACGAGAGGAAAGTTGTGACACTAAAAGTTATGGGCTAAATTTATCACTTTTTTTCACAAATTTACATGTTTTAACCCCATCAGAGCCAAATTAAGTTTTAGTAACAGAAAAAAAAGTGATATTTGGGGGGAATTATCTCATGGGGTAGTAACAGGTAGGTAGCATATAGCTGTTGCAAATCTGCAATGCATGCCCTGAAGAGGGTCAAAATCATAAATTTAGTACTTTAAAAGTCGTAAATGTATGAATTTAAAACATGTAAATGTATGAGAAAACAAGCAAAGAAATTCTGAACCTTGATGAAAATGATTATTAATATAGCCGGCTTTCCACGGTTCGGCATTGGTAACGCAAAGTTTCATACATAAAAGCACTTTATTTTGCCCTTCGCGTTCACATACGCAGAAGTCCATTTGTCTTGCGTCATTTAACTGTCAAGCGCACAAGGAACAGCAAAGGGGAATGAAAAGTTACAAATGACCGCCTCCTCCAAATGAAACGTCCCGTTTCAACACAAAACAACAAAGAGGAATGAAAATAGTCCGTTACGTTACCATAAGAGCATTGAAAAAAAACTTCAGACGGAAGTATCAAACAGACTTGGAGGAGATCTTGTTTTTTGTGGAGGAAGAAATGATTGGAAGTGGAAGCTGCAGGGATATCGATGGCTTCATCATCCTGCAAGCTAAAAATTAAACACTAATAAACGGCAAATCAAGAAAAGTAGCTTCCAAACTGAGTTTAGTCGGTTTGTTCTGCCACTTTGTGGACAGTAGGGAACTTTAATCTCATACTTTTACGACTTTATATCTCATAATAAAACTTTTTTTTGTGGCTGTAATAATCCGTGGTAGAAAGGTTTTGCATCTTATTGGTGTTTTTCTTTCTAGGGCCGTGCTCCTGCTCCAAGGGCAGCGCACGCTGGTGCCACACTTGGGTGTAAAGGATACGTTTGTGGGGGCAGAGTCAGGGTGTGACCTTCTTGTCCTTTTTTTTTTACATCAACTATTTTCTTTTAGCTTAAAGGCAGACAATAAATTTTTTTTTCCACATCTAGGAAACCAGGACTAGTGACATTCACTGTTTGGATCTTGAATCGTGGACGTGGTCAGAAATGTGAGTCAACCTATGAGACATATTTAACCCTTTAACTACCTGCTCAACCAAACATGTTTTTAAAAGTATTGATTGTGTGTTACTCCCCCAAGGTACAGAGGCCCCAAAGAGACACTGAAGGAAAAAACTTTTTTTTTTTCCCAAAAATTGAATTAAAAAAAAAAAATTTCTGGTTACTAACTGATGTGCACCAGAACTTTTTTATTTCTAAAAATTAAATAAATAAAAAAAATAGTCTGGATAGAAACTGGTGCGCACCAGAAAGTAACTTTAACAGAACCCTATGAAGTTTTTGAAAGAAAAAAAAGAAAAATCACTTGAATTTTGTTTTTTACTTCGATGTCATTTTAGGAGAATAAGGAGCAGGAAAAAAAAAAAAGAAAACTGATGATTTTTTTTTTCTTTTTATGGTAGTTAAAAGGTTAATATAAACATGTAAAACACTGATTGTTATGATTCTAATTATACTTCCCAGAACCCCCCTGTCCACTCCTCCGGTAGGCAGATCTTGGCATACGCTTACAGCCGTGTCCGACACCTCCATGTTTTTGTTTGGAGGTCTGAGTGTAAACTGCAAACCAATGAGTATGGACACGTTTCCTTTAAAACATTATCAGTAGTTTTTACTCTTTTGCAGCTAAACTCTTATCATTTTTTTTTTTTACAATAAAGGTGATGGCTGGTTGTTTGACGTTGAAACAAAAAAATGGACAGAGTTGGAGCATCCCTTTAAGAATAAGCCAAGGTACAAATGTATATTTTATAAGTTTAAAAAAAATGCAACTTAAATTGAATATTTCTTTTTTTCTTCGAGGCTGTGGCACTCGGCATGTGCGGCCAAAGACGCAGATGTGGTTGTGTTTGGTGGAAGTTGCGACTACATCCTCCTGGTGGACTCTGTAAGGAATTTCAAAGTGTTTATTTTTTTAAAAAGTAAAATAATTACAAAGAATTCTTAAATTTCACATCTAGAAATGAGACTAAATTAGTATTTTTGAAGCAAACACAAGACAGTTCATTTAATTGCTGGTTTTGGGCAAACTAAATGTTCCATATTGACAACTTAGTTAAAATCTTCCATTATAAAACCTGTTTTTGTAATACAACGGGTTTAGTTTGACTTACTTTGCAGGAAAAACATTGAAAGAACATTTTTAAAGATTATACATATTTCTACTAGATTAGTCTTGCAGTTTTTTTAGTAAAACCAATAAGATAACTCATTAATAAGTGTTTACTATTGAACATTTCATTCTAATCTGATAAAAACATGCAATAGACACTTTAGAACATCATGTTTTAGGTCATATTTCAGTTTTTTCTGTTTTGTAACTATGTTTTTGTTATATTATGATAAAACACTATTGGTTTTGGTATTTGGCAAGCACACGGTAGCAAAGTGTGTCTGAAACTACATTAAAAGTTCATTTAATGTGTAATATTACAAGTAAAGTTCTGAAAATGTGGAAAAATGTTTAAACATTTTAATGAGATATCACATGCAATCCAATTCTTGTCTATGGTTGGCTGCTCTGGAAAACTAAGATAGAAAATTGAAAAAATAAGTAATTATGTTCTATAAAGATGAAGTGTTGGTGCTCATATAAGAAAATTACTTGTATTGTTTGTAAATCGAACTACAGTTTGGTTCAGAAAATTAATTTTGTGATTTTTTTTGTTCTTTTCAGGGTCACTGCAATGATGCCATTGTGTTTCAGACACAACCATATCCTCTATTTAGGTAATTTGGTCAGTTTAAATGTTTTTTTTTTTTATAACTCAAAGCAAGTCTCATTGAAAAAATTGTTCATTTATCAATTTCAGTTTAAATTAAAAATATTTCTGTGTTTTGTGTATTTTTGGATATCTTTTTATTTGAAGTTGTTGTTTTTTTCCACAACATGATCTGACAGAGCTTCTGTTTCCTGTCAGGATTTGTCAAGATTACATTGCAAAAAATGTGAGACACTCAGAGAACCTCAGACGTCAGCTTCCTCTTCTACCTCACAAGCTGCTGAAGTCGCTGCAGAAGAGGATTTCTTTCTACAGATCATCAAAGAAGCATCTCCGTTAAGCGTTTGTTAGAGAACTTTTAGTTACTCTTTTGTGCCAAGACTTTTAATTTGTAAAATATATTTTATGTTATTTTACAGTTTTAAAAAGTAACTCATTTTATTTTGTATATACTTAATACTAAAACACTTATGACAACAGCTGTGATTATTAAACAAGTTATGAGCAACTTTTTTTGTGAAAAGATGGTGATAAATTGAATATTTGATGGAAAAGTAAACAATTTTATTTTAAAGTATGTTTGAACCAGAGTTTTTTTTTTTTTTTTCTTTGCCACTGAGTGGCTCCAGACTTTTTTCTGTTTAAATGCGGTGAGTCGTGTCAGCAGAAACAGGCTTTAAAATCACTGGAAATATTTCTGGTGCCACATTTCCCGGCGGCTGGACCGGAAAAAGAGCCGGAACTGGGAGGGAACCTTACATAAACATTTACTTCTTATACCTTTTGTGGTCGTCCAGAAAGGGCATCCAGAGCGCTTAAAGAAGTCTCTGCTGGTTTTAATCAGGCAGAGCCGGACCCTCTCATTTACTGATCAAGACACAAGTTCAAGTACAAAGTAATGGATGACAAGCGGCTTCTGAAAAGGAGCCGAGCGGGAACGATCGGATGACACGACACCAATCCTGTGCAAAACAAACCCTGGAGGTCGTCATCAGTTAACACCCTGTTTAAAGTACAACCTCCTGGCATGTAGTCATGTTTCTCCTTTTATACATCGACAATCGCACAGCTTCATGTTGTTAATTAAGATTTAGAGGTCTACAAAAGTCAGGAGAGACTTCGTGGTTTGATTCTCTTTGAAAGCACTTTTTTTTTTTATACCGAGTTGTGTGAAGATTGCAGCTTTTTTCAATGCGTTTCCCTTCGTAGAAAAAAATTCACTGTGCAGTATTTTGGAAAATCTGTATAGAAGAAAACTTATTAAAACCACTTGTACGTTTAAAAATGTAGTAGCACCTACAGCGGATGATTTAAAAGTCTCAGTTTTGCATAAAAAAGGACACTGATGCACATTTTATTTGCTAAACCTTTAAAAAAAACTTAAGTTAAAAAACAATCAGATTTTTTTGTGAAAAACAGTTGCATTTAAAACAAAAAATGTCATTTTTGAAACTAACAAGGAAGTTCTACTATACACAAAGTCTATTTTGGCTGTAAATAAACACAAAATGTTCTGCATGTTGCTAAAACTTTTATATTCAGCTGAAACATTTATTTTTTGTAAGCCTAATTTATTTTTTCTCATTTTTAACTTAACATAGCATCAAAATCCAGGTATTAAAGCACAACTTTCCAGCAAAAACAAACAAAAAAATTAAATAACAGCATAAGCTGGGCTTGTTTATGGCTAAGTTACAAAAATCCATAAAGTACATAAAGGCTTATCCATGGTTTATGCAACTTTTCTTTACTGTACAAAGTGTTGCATGATGACATTTCAAAAATTAAAAACCATCAAGTCAAGGGTTATTCTCAAGCTCATGTACCTAAATTACAACTCTTCAGAGTATCAATTATTGTTTATTAAAGCATTATTAGCAACGGGGAAGTTTGTTTACCTTCGACCAGTGGTTTGAAAACAAGCAGTGAGAAAAAAGAGGTAAAAACTTTTTGGGTCATTCCAGAATTTCATTTAAAGAAAGGTTTTTGCAGATTTTCGTTTTTATGTCCGTTTGATAGTTTACTGTCAATTATTAATCCTAAAAACTTGGTCTATTAGGAAATCATTTACGTTTATTTGTCAAACATCATGTTATAGTTTTATTTAAGTTGAATAATAATTTGTTGCAATCCAGCCATTTTTAAAAATAAAATTTAGTTCTTCATTTATGATCAGAATAATTGTCCTCACTACAGAATTGGAGGAACATTCACATGCACCTATCATAGTTTAAATAATCTACCTAAAAAAAATATTCAAACATGTAGTTTATGACCAAATATATTTGTCTTGAGACCAAATCTACAAAAACAAAGAAAAGGAAAATGGTTTTAAAATACTAAATAAGTCTGGAGTAAAGTGCCATTTATTGCTTGTCTTACCCCCAATATTAAATCTTAAATAAAACTGTTAAAAATACATTTTTAGAATACATTTTTTCATTGCCGTCTCATGTAACTGCAAGAACATTTGCTTTAATGAACAAGACATGAATGGAACGTGTGTCCCACAACATGCACACAACCTTTTAAGCATGATAGAAGAAGAATCTAGCAGAGAATAGCATGATAAGCTGAATTTGACATGATCAAATAGTTTTCTAAAAGGTGGGTGGAGCATCCTTTCCTGTATTTGTCATATCTTTACACCATAGTTAGCACAGATTGGATGTCCCACTCTACCCCATTACACATCAAATCAGAATAAGACTATTCTTTCTATTTTTTTTATTTTTTACCAAGTTTGTCCTAACGTTCATCATTAACCGTTACAAAAACAAATAACTTAAGCTATTATTAGAACAGATTTGCAACCCTGTTGCCTGCAAAAGATGGTAACATGGTTGCACCGAGATTTGTAATCACGGTTAAAAAATATATAAATGGTGTATACTTCCTTGAAAACCCAACAAGGTGCTTTACAGTCACAGTCCCATTCAACCATTCATGCACAAATTCACACACTGATGCTGAACTCTGGAGCCAACCAGCAACCACCAGAGGGAGGGCGGAGTTCCTCAAGGACACTTTAACACATGGTTGGGTAGGGCCGGAATTGAGCCTGGAAGCTTTTGATCAGGGTGACCGCCTTACCTGTGCTCCACGGTCGCCCCAAATATGTAAAACAAATGTAAAATGTAATAAAAATTGATCTGTAAGCTGAGCTAATCAATATGCTGGCCGTGAAGGACAAATCACATCAACGCAAATCATTTTAAAGATCACAACAACAATGAAAAAGCAAAACAAATAACAAGCCTTTTAGTTCTTAAGTTTATGTGTTTTTCCTTGGAATTCAATAAATTGTTCTTTGAATTTTTATAAGAATACATATTGTACCTTTTTCATTTATGAATTTTGGTCTGTTTTACTAATTTTGTTATATGGACACTGAGTCAGTAATAAAGTTATTCTATTATATTCTAATAAAATAGTATAATGTATAATATTTTGGACGTCAAAACACAATTCCGGAAACCCCGAAAAAAAAGTGTTAAGTGTTAAATGTTAAAAAAAAGAAACACGATGACAAACCAGAAAAAAGTGGTACATTAGAGGATGCTTCATATCATAAGCGTCCATTGAAATGAGAGACAAACATCCTCTTTCCAAAGACAAATGTCTTTTCTTTTTCGTTTTTTAACATTTCATCTTGTTGTCTGTAAATTACTTTTGTTTTCTGAATAAATTTTCCCTATTGTTTTGGTTTCTGAAATTTTGTGGTGTTTTCTAAAATGTAACGATGTTGTATTTCATGTTTTTAAATATTGTTTAGCTTTTTGCGTTAAGTGATTTGTTGATGTGATTTGAACTTCAGGGCCACAGTAAATCAAATCTTTGATCGTTTATTGCCCATTTTTGATAACAGAAAATCAGAAAAGTGGCAATTTGCTTTTACTGAATTGTGAAGTTTCCAATTCTAGAATGACCCTTTTAGCTTCACATGTCTCAGATCTCCAAAAAAAAAACAGAAAAGAAACAATATTTTTTCTTTAGTTTGAGAGAAAATGATCAACTGAACTCCCTCTCAATAGTGTCCATCAGTTCTTCTTCGGATCCATCATACAGCACAACTGTTGGTTGAGAGGAATGATGGCAGCTGTTTAGAGTCCTATAGAGAGCAGAAAAAGCATCACTAAATCAGAAAAAAATAACATTACAGTGGTTTATTTTTGTGTGAACCCCCCAGCTTATTTAAGGTGTATTTGTGGCTCTCTTGTTCCTCAACTGCACTTGTCTGACAAATCTCATGGCACTGACAATAATGGGTTAGTATTTCGATCCCCCTTAGGGGAATTTAATCTGGCAATGTTCCCCCCTTTACTCCACTGAGCTCAAAAATCAATTATTTATCACATTTACTTACAGTTGTCTTTCTGATGAGGAAACAACTTCAAACAAGCCTTCCTTTTGCAAGAAGTTCTGTGAGGAGAACTGACAAAAGTGGAAAAAGGAAAAAAAATATTGTTTCTTGGTTTATTTTTTACAGGATTATTTAGAGTGAAATTGTAAAATAAGTCCTTACATCATCATGCAGTGTGGAGTCTTTGTTTACATCCTTTGACACACTGCGTGAGACACGTGGCCCCGCAGCTCTTGCGGGCGCTCGAGGCCGAGAATGGGAGCTGATATCGTCTCCAGTGTCCTCCTGACCAAAATGACAAAGTCCATATGTTCTGGATCTGATGAAAGACTTCTTAGGACTAGTTTTCTTGACGAACATCCCTTGTCGACAGTCGTCCTCGGCCAGGACGGTGCTCAACTCTTCATCCTCCTCCGCGTAACAGTCCAAGTCGTCCCCTTCGTCTGCGCTGCGCCGTTGCGCACAGCTCCGATCCTTATTGCGCAAAAAATTCACAATCTTCAGCGGACTCCCGTCCGTCCCGGTCACCTTCACTTCGGTCACGGACGCAGGTGCGACTTTTTTCCCTCTGCTGGTTCCCGCGCCCATTTCCGCGCGCGTCCCGGTGCTCTGGAAACTCACTGACGTGCTTCCAACATTCCGCCTTCAAGTTGACTATTAACCCAGAAATGCTCTCAGTCTTCAGCTTAAGCTTGAGCTTTTATTTTTTGAACTCTCAATTTCCTTTAAAATGTCTTCCACTGTGGCTGAAATCATCCCCACATGTCCAGAGGAGTGAGCGTGCAGCCAAAACTTTCTAACTTCCATCAGGATGAGAAACTGTGCGTCCCTTACATAACGCAGCTTGGCTCAGGACCCCAGGGAGACAACCCCGCCTTCTTATGGGGTGAAACACTCTCCCTTTGTGTTTCTATTATGCTAACTTCAAAAGTTTGTGCCTTTGTCTTTATTATTATTAATAATATATAAAAAAATATAAATAAAAGTGACAAATATTTGTACAGTAATTTCTTTAAATCAGAAATATTTCATCTTATTTATCAGAATATCATCCCAATCCATGAATTATCATTATATAATTAAAGGATAAACCCCCTAATTCTTGTGGCCCCCTCAGATGATGGATTAGGACTTGAGGGCATTCCTTCTTAGCTCGAGCTTCCCTGTGATTCCGGCTTTTGTTTTACATCTAAAAAGTCCCAGCAGGGTTCCCTCAAATCTAGCGTGGTCTCAACAAGTATCAGGAGCAAAAAAATTGAGTGTAATCTTTCAATTTTGAGTGCCAAACAGCTGTCCAACCTGCTCTCTCTGGAGGATGACCAAACACCTGTCATTTGAGGAAAGTGGGAACGTGGGAAAAAAGTCTCATTTGCAGAAATTCCTGGTTTAATTTCTGGGGAACATATTTAAAAAAAGCATATAAAGACAAAAAATAAAACTTTTTTTGTGTAATTAAATACTTTAATTTTAAATGTATTTATATTAGGAGCTTCCAGTATCCCTATTCCTGCAGGGAAAGGATTCCAAGAGATTTCCTTATATGGAAAGGAGTTTCTGGAAAATTTAAAGTTGAGGTCATTCCTTAAGTGTGCACAACTCTTTAAGCGTATACTGCCTCAACTCCCAGGAGTCCACAATGTCATTAAAATCTACTCAAACTGAAATAAAAATCAGTTCTTTCCACATTAAAGCAAATGTGCACGTTTGTTTTGCATCCCAAAGAGTTCATGTTGGTGCTGTTTTAAAAAAAAAAAAAAAAAATTGTCCTCTGTATCATGAACGTGATCAGGCAGCCACATCTGGAGAAAAACTTCAGCAGCTCCAAGGAGAAGGGGGAGGACCCGGCATTAGATGAAGCCACTGCCCAGCTCGCTGCATAACTGTGGTTTGTCTGACTGCTCCCAGATTTTAGGAACACTCCTCCAACGTTGAGAGGGAAGCTAAAAGAAAAGGCTGAGTTAAGTCCTCACGAGAGGCTGAATGTGACTTTAACAGCATATCGCGTCCCTCAAATCCTCTGGTTAGTTAGGTTGAGAGAAATCAGCAGAAAGGCCCTTTGTTTCAACAATATTTGAGAAAAATCTTAATGAAAATGACTAAACAGTTCTGTTTTTTGTGTTAAAAAGAAAAAGGAGTTAAAAAAAACTCTTCTCCAGAGAGTCGTTAAGCAGCCAGATGCTCTCTGATACACATTCCAGTGGAGCTGCCAGGGCCTCATTCCCCACCAGGTACACAAACATGACAATGTCAAAAAGATCTACACAAACACATTTACAAACATCTCCTCGTTTTTAATGACTTCAGCTTAAAAATAACCATATTTTACACAAAGAAGACACATTTCTAAAGCTAAAAATGTATTCTGAATGAAATCATCCATATTTTATTCTAGCAAAACTCACAAAAAAGTACAGATATAGTAAGATATAATACAATGCAAGTAATTATTTAATGAAACTAAATTAAACCTTTTGCAAAAAATGTATATAAAGAATATATAATGTTAAATAATATTTACTAGAAAAAAATGTGTGTAAGGATGACAAACAAAGGTTTTTTGTCTGTGGAATAACATATTTGGAAAGTATCAAAATGATTAAATTCACACAATTTATGAAAAAATACAAACTAAAAATTTTAAAATTTAAATTAGAAAATGAGAAGCCTATTGCGACAATTTATGGACAATTGTGATATCAAGACACTGTTTGGGTGCTTTTTTTCATTTTTATGTAATTATTTTATTACTATCATTACCATCTTTATTTATAAAACACTTTAACAAATTTAATAATAGAACAAAGTGCTGTAGATTAAAAAACGACATATTTGGATTTGGAAATGATAAGTAAGTAATCAAACAAAAATAAGATAGAGAAAAAAAGAAGAGGGAAACAACATTGTAAAACAACCAGGTCGAAATAGCAAACTAGAATGGGTGGGGCCTGTCTTCACACGCCCTCAGCAGTTACACACATACCCGTTGGTCAAAATAATCTCCACATTTAAACTAATCAAAATGTACACAATACAACTGCAGCTCACTCACAATCAGACAAACCGATACAAATAAAGCCTTTCATTCTGTTACGCATACTATTAATGCGAAGGTGAGCTGACACCTGTGCTCAGGTGAGTGTTTATGATGTGTATCAAAAGGAGTTTAATTAATTGCTCAAACAGGAGTGTGAGGAAGCAAACTTATATGATCTTACACCTTTCATACTTTGCTTAACTTTTTAATTTTTCACATAAATTATCAATTTTAGATTTTTATTTACTTTTTATCAGCTTTTAAGCTTTATGAACACAAATACAGATAATTTTAAAAAATCAAATGACAGAGATGAGGAATACATGATTACTTAAGTAGACATAGAATTAAATTAGAAATCATTATACCATTTCCGAGATCAAGTATGGAAACTAAGTGCATATTGTTTGTCAGAATAAAAACTGTTAAAAACAATGTAATAAATAAGTGAATGAAATAATAGAATGCAATAGAAACTCAGAGATAAAAATCTTTTGTGTGGCCAAATGCTTGGTTATAAAAATGACTCTTTTAAAATATGAATAGAGAAGTTACTCATCAAGACAAGTTTTATCGTGTAGAGCCAGATAGAAAATACTTTTTCCTTCTGCACTTTTCATTCTTCATTTATCCCTCCGTACCTTATCTTTTGTTTATATGAATAACAATTATAATAATAATAATAAAGTTTCATATGTAAAAATGTATGCATAAAATAGAAACATTTCATGTATTCATTATTAATATGATTTTTCTTATATCCAATCCTTTTTTTTTATCACTTTCTATTTATCATGTTTATTAAATGTTTGAAAATACGAGAAAATCAAATCAAATAAATCAAATTAAATCAAACCCAATAAAATTAAATTAAACAAAGTCAAAATCAGCATCACATCAAACAAATTAAATATTTTGGCACACTTTTGATTATTTACATTTTATATATCACTGTCCAGTCAGGAGCAAAAATAATGCAGCTGAAAATGTCCAATTTAAAGGTTAATTTTTTATTTTAATGCTAAACTATGACCTCTTGATTACATTGTTTTAAGAGATCAGTGACACAAATAATTTACTCTGACTAACTTGACCTTCTTTTTTCCATATCATAGCTAAGGTTTCTTTTCGCCAGTAGATGGAGCTGTCATTCAAGAAAACCAGCTCACCCATTTATGGTTTAAAATGATTTCTCTGTTCATAAAGATTATCTTTATGCAGAGAAAGGGTTATCCTTGCAAAATTGTCATGCTTTTCAGGGTTATTTTACAAAGAAAGATTTTTAGTATCATTTTTTTTAAAGAATAAATGACATAAAAGTGCTGATATGGGTTGAGCAAGACATACTATAGAGTGTGGCCTTTAATAATGTTGAATAAGCACTATACTAATGTACAGAAAACGCTAATAATGATATATAATGAAGTAGTTTAAAGACTCTGAGGATGGTGGAGGGATTGTTTCAGAGTAGGAGCTAAAAAAATAAATATGATCGTCTTTTTCACCGTGGCAGATAAAAATACTAATTTACAAGGACTTTCCGTCTCTTGATAATAATGAAAAAAAAGATGTTGCCTGATTTGAGATGCTTTTCTCCAGTTTATGTTTATTCCGGGAGCTGTTTTGTTTTACCCAATTCTCTGATGGTTGCAGGTTTATTTGGAATGGATTTTCTGGAAGCCTCTCGGTGTGTGATCACCATTGTAGTTACCATTTTTCTATCAAAAGGCCATGTAATCAACAGAAAACAATTATTGCCTCTGTCTGGCACTCAAGACGCTCAATATCAACATCTGCTTACATCCTAATTACCCACCAGGTAAGAGGCTTCATTCCAACAGAATCTCACAACGATCGATCCTTTCTTTATGCCCAGCTTGTTTGTTGTGCGTCAAATTAAAGGACTAGGGTTTGTTTGATGTAATTTTGTCTGATTAACCTCTTCTAGAAGTGGTGCTCAAAGTTTTCTGTGAGCTTCTCTAAAAACATGATCCTGCTTGAATACAAAGGAGAATAGAACGAACCCAGAGGCTACTTCAGTTCATCGATTGATTGAAATGATCAACCTAAAAACATCCAGAAGAGAGCATCTTCTGAACAGAAAGACTTACGGGTGAGAGATGGAATGAATCCAAAACATATTTATATATTCTTCAAAAAGCTGAGAGGAGAGTTTGTCTGATAGTCGAACCTCAGACTCAGGAACAAAACTGCGGTCTCTCTGGTCGTGGAACAGTGGACGACGCCTTGTCATGAAACAAACGCTAATTTTTTTCTGGACTTTATTTGTTGGCACATCATGGAAAACAAGGATAATGTTGAGCAATTAGCTTGGATTTGAATGTTTTGGAGAGCTCTACAGAGACGTTGGCGAGCACTTCGCTGTGTCTGGGTTCACCAGATCATTCAGAGTCTCTCTTGGGGCGGTGGACTTCCGTCCTGCAGCTAAAACTGTACCTGACTGTCATTTGAAGCGTTACTTCTGCCCGTCTGTGGCCCAGTTTGAGCATCAACTGGAGGATCTTTTTATTACTGTCTAGATGAAAATGATTGATTGTTATAGTTTATTTAAAGCATAGATTTCGGAAAAATACTGGACAAAACACACAAATATTTAAAACTCATTACAGAAATAATGAAATGGATTGATCAGAAAACAGAAAACAAATAAACAAAACACGCTTATGTCACATTTGATTCATTAAATATCTTAATAATTAACTTTGATTGCTTGAAAAGAAGTAGGAAGAAGCAAACTTATAAAATCCCACCCCTACTTAATGACTTTATTTAACAGTTTTGCATAATTATGTAATCCGGTTCTGCTAGTTGCAAAGTGGAGTGGTTGTTGATTATTGATTAATCTCACAAAACATTATTTCATGATTTCAGTAAACAATAACATTAATCACATATCATGTAACATCGATATCAGGGGTGGGCAAACTTTTTGATTTGCGGGCCAGAAAGGGTTCTAAAATTTGGCATAAGGGCTGGACAAGGAGCAGATGGAAGGAGTGATTTGATAATGAACCTCATAAACTAAAAAGATAATATGGAATCTAGAGAAAAACATGCTTTAATTTGGACTAAAATTCACATATATTCATTTAAAAACAGAAAATTTGGGAATTTTAATTTCTAAATTTTGATTTTTGTTCTCTTTTTGGTGATCCAATGGGTTGATATTCTTCAGAGGAAATGCGAACAACACCATTCATGAGAAGAAACCAGAAATTTAATGAAAATAAAGCAATAATTAGGATTTTTGATTCAATATATTTTAATTTGGAGGGCCAGATTAAGTACCTTAGGGGGCCGCATGTGGCCCCCGGGCCGTAGTTTGCCCACCCCTGATCTATATAATACTTATTGATTATCATGGAGAAACATAAGCCTGTGGAGTTCGAGTCATTGCGTCCACTTTGAGAGATAAGAATCACTTCAACTTATGTGTAATTCTTGATTTGTAATTCTTATAATACATTTTCTACATAAGTACAAACATTACAAAATAAAAAAAAATACAAAATACACATGCTTAAATTAAAATGACAAGAGCTTGAAATGAATTACACACGCAAGTCTTTAAAAATTATGCACAAATCACTTGTTACGCACCCACAAAACCTCAGTTGTGCACTAATCAGTGGGTTTTCTCCAGCTTCCTCTCAGAGTCCAAAAACTGCTTCAGGTTAATTGTGACTCTAAATTGTCCTTAGGTGTAAGTTTGTCTCCCTGCAACCGACTGGCGACATTTTTTAGGGTGCACCTCTTTTTGAATCTTTACTGTTTTAATTATAGGAATATCAATGGAACTTTAGTTGATCCCACAATGGGGGACATTGACTTGATATCACAATAAAAAAATACAGATAATAATGAAAACAACTGATAATAGATGATAAATAACATTAAAACACAATGAAGGGAAAGTTTTTTTAAATGGATTAAATTCTTCCTCCAGGCTGCCTCTTCAAATAGACCTCATTATCAGCATGTTTTACAATGGAAACAGTGTCCTTTTCTAATGCTGTTTTTAAGCCCTCTAAAATATCACTAACATATTGCAAACAGATATAGATCCCTGTTCTTTAAAAGAGAAGTTCATTTCTAATGCTCCTCTGTAAGATGTCTTTGTTGTTCTGTCCTCAACACTTCTCTGAAGTATTGAGCTCTTGCTGAAAGTGATTTATTATTTAATTCTTATTTTATTTGACCAGATTAAAAAAAAAAAAAGATTTAAAAAATGATTTAAAAAAGTAAGTTCTCTGTGAACGTGGGAGTTTCTGAGTTTCTGGAGGAACTCGGAGAGTCCAGCTCAGAGATTTTCTGTCTCCTCTCTTTCATTTTCTGTCAAAATAAAGCCGAATATCAACTTTGAGCAGATTCATTCCCTTGATGTTTCCATTTCAAAAACATTTTGAAGGTTGAGAGAAATCTTGACGGTCCACAAGGTGAAGCTTCACCTGTCTGATAAGGTGCAGATTGAGTGAATATTTGCACAAAACAAAAACAAAAAAATTCTTTTCAAAGTCCATCTTCTAACTCTGTAACTATATTGTCCAGGTGTGAGATACTGATCTACTAAAGTCAACTCAGAAAACTGTACTGTTACTCAAAGAAATGGCATTCACGCCGTATGTCACTAATGCAACTGCCCTGTGCGATGGGGAGACATTGGCACTATCTTTGACATTTCCTGTTGCCGCCCCATTAAAAAAAAAAAAAATCATTGGCGTGGTCATGAATGTAGCAGTCAGGAGGGCGTGAGGGATGAGGTCATTACGGGATACGGTGACAGCCCTGTTTCCTTATTTTAGCCCATGTCGACAACCCTCGTCACTCCAATGACCGGACGGTTGCCGTGGGACGGCAAGCTGGAGGGGGGTAATCTGAAGACGACTGATCATCAGACAATCTGGGAGACCTTGGAGACCCTCCTATCACTAAACTGCTATTGTGCAATCTCCAAATGTGCTTACTGATGTCTAAAAATTGTCAAGTTGCTGTAAAATTGTAACTTTTTTCTTAAATCCTCAGTGGCCACCAAAAATGCAACTGCTGCCTCCTGAGTACAAATACATCTTTGTTGAAAAACTTGCATTTAGGATGCAAAACTGGAATAAATTATTTTGATTATCCATATTAAGGTTTATTTTTTCCCTGAAATTCTGGTGTCTCCCCATGCATGCCGCGCTGTGAATTCATTGACCTTTGTTGAGGTGCAAAAAGTTAATCTGCATTTATATGGAGTTGGAAGATTTGTTGATTTTCTGACATTCATGTGTGTTTTATGAGTTGGACACTCATTTTTCTGATCGCTCAAACATCCCATGAATGCAGCATTTCTTGAAACTAAGAACAAAAGTCACAGTTAAAAAAAAATACAGTTTTAAAATATATGAATACATTTTCAGTCGAAATTAAACCACATTTATATCCAGACAGCTAGTTTTTAAAAAAATTTTCTTATGAGGTGGATTACCAAAACTCTTCATGTCTCTGCTCATTGTCCGGCCCTTCTGTCAAATTTTAGAACCCTTTGTGGCCCACGAGTCAGAAAGGTTGCCCGCCCCTGCCACAGTCTAATACACACCACAGTATTTAATCCAGGACTCCCCCATGAACGGAAAAAACACCTAACAAAAATGTTATGTGTAATTGGAAATAAATTAATTAATTTAAAGTAGAAACTAGAATAAAACTATTTACTCTCACACTTTTACATCACCAAGAAAACAAAGTTTCAGGTATTTAAAAATATGTTTACTCTGTCAATAATCAATACAATGCAAAAGTTTTATATTTTTTAAACTCAATCTTGAAATGGATGAAACATCAGTTTTCAGATGTAAAGAAGAATGTTTAAGTTCGTGTTAAACTAGATTTTTTTTCTCAACACAGATATTTTAAACAGATTTTATCTATATTACACTTAAATTTTTACCAATAATAATTATGTGAGGGTGTTTCCAAGTGAAGTTATAAAAAAAAGTAGTTTAAAAAAAATCCTATTAATGATGTTTATATATCTTTTTTAGAAATTATGGTACTAATATGGTACTAATAAAAATCAGACAAATGTAATCTTGTGTTTTCAGATGAGCTTTTCAAACTTATGCAACTTTAATGAAACAAAAGGTTTTTGTCTTCATAGTTACAAGAAACCTTGGAGTTCTAGTTTCTCTTTTTACAGCAAGTGTAGCCTAAAACTTTTCTCGATGGTTTATGTTTAAACCATGCTTACACATAAAACGTTTTTCTTTAAAAAATTGATGAGAAATTATCTGAACAAAAGTTGCAAACTGCACCACAGAGTAGTAAAACAAATCTTGGAAAAAAAACCCCAAAACACTAAGAATTTGTTATTTGGTTTGTGAACTTTTTGGTTAATGGTTAACATCTTTTATTGTGGTTTTTACAAGTTAATATAACAATATACAGTTGATTTTCTATTTAAATTCTTACAATCTATTACATTTATTTTGTTTGTTTTTTATGGTTTGAATCCCCTTGGGACAAAAATACATAAAATTTAATATTAAATTGAATTGAATTGATTTCATAACCCCTTAATCCCTGAATTTATTTCCATTTCTGAAAAAAAAAAAAAAAAAAAAAAATCAGCAGCAAGGGGTTGAGATATAATTCAAAGTCCCACTCTGATCATTTTTGCTATTTAAAAATATTTATATATTTTTTTTACATTATGATTATGTTATTTTCAGCCAAAATCAAATAAACTTGCGTTGATTTCCAGGACATAGGATCTGTAGAGCAGCAGGAGTTCATCAGAAAGTCGCCTCTGAGCTGTTAGAGGGGGGGACACTGTTGGTGCAGAGCAACCCCCCCCCCCCCCCCCCCCCCACACACACACACACCACCACCTTTCCCCTCCTTGATGCTGAGAGCTCTTAACATTGGAGCTATCCAGCTGTACAGTTTTGAGGTAAATGCCCGTTTGGTCAACGAAAGCATAGATGTACACGGATCTAGTGGTCTACAAGTGGATGCATCGGAATCGAGCAGAGCAGAAAACTTATGGCCTGGCCAGAGTATTTTCTGTGTAATAAATAAACTATTTTTCTAACTGCATATTTTTTGTCTGCTCCTGATTCACAACAATTTGAAAAATGAAATACCCAGAAATGCAATTTCGTCCTCCATCATGAGAAAAAGGCTACAAGAACATGTAAAAAAAAACCAAACATGCTTTCCTTTGGAATGAATCTCCTTGTAGGTCTTCTTCGTAATTTGAAACTTTTATCCAGAAAACATATCAAATCCAGTTTTTCTTCTTTAACCATTTTAAAACTGATTTTTGCATCTTTTTTTTAAATGTCGAGTCTTCTTTAAAATTTTTCACAAACAGTTTTGATTAGTTCAAGTAAAATTCTGTTATATTCTTTTAGTAAATTACATTTGTGATGGTCAGTGTTTAAATTCATACTTTTGCACCTCCGTCAATTCATAAACGAGGCCTGAAAATACAATCAAATCCTTATTTTATTTTTGCAGATGTATTATTGTTCTCCTCAACACCCATATGACTGCAGTGAGCAGCCGAGGTGGACGTCTGAACTCTGGGTGGAATGGATTTACTCAATCTTGACAAATTACAGGAGGTAAGCAAGTCTGAGACATGTTACTTCAGTGTCTGTAAGATTTATGAGCAACTCTGCCTTCATATTTAATTCACTTTCATCACACAGACAGAAAATGACTATCATAGAAAAAAAGAGGAATTCCTGAACAGTTTCTGAGAAGATGTATGCACCTCCTCTATTATTTAAATGAGATACTTTAAGTGAACGACTGCTGCATAAACATAAACACTGACATAAGGCCGATTTTTGCTGATGAAAGATTTACACTAGGGTTTAGAGAAGGGGCAAATAGTTTTCCCCCTTTCTATCAAAACAAAAGTTTTGTGATGTCACACTCCTATTGAGAAATATACTGTAATTTACAGATGTTATCATAAATGTTTATTATCTTAAATCTATCTTTTGATATAGTCCTGTCAGGAAAAAAAAGGGAGAAAATTTGCATATGGTAAAAAATGCTGTCCACTCGTAAACGGATTCAGTTCTGCTGGTGTCTCGCTCACACTCCTGCTGTTGTTCTGTTTGAGTTATCAGAGCTCAGCGAACGGAGCTGAATTATTAAATGCTCCCAGCAGCACCTCACTGTCTTTTTACACCGACCTAGTTTGATTCAGGAGTTTACAGTTTGGGCTGCAGACTGGGGATTTCGGAGGCTTGTAGCCTTGGCTACATTAACCTTGGAGAAGGCTTTAGACTGCTTGTGAAGTAACTGGAGTGTACTGGATCTCTTACATGCTTTGTAAGTGTGTTCTGTTCTGTCAGAATAATATAAATACATGTGAGAAAAATTCAAAAGTTAAAAAGGGAAAAACAAGTTTTCGAAGTTAGACATTTTTTTTTGTAACAAAACATATTAGATTTCATATAAGATTAGATTATGTCAACATCAGCAATTCACCAATTCATCTATTAGCTCATTTGCATTCTTTCTTACTATAAGTTTTTATTTATTTTTATTTCAATTTATTCAGACAACTCCTGTGTGCTGAATGACATTGGACTCAACTCAGAGTGGAAAAAGTTTAGTTTTAGTTCTGCTCGATTTGAGTGCAGCCTTCAAGACTGTGGAACATAAAAATCCCTGTTCACAGGGTGGAAAGGTGATGGATCAGCAGATGCAGTCTGGAGGTGAGTCAGAAGAACCTACCTTAAGGTCAAGAGTTATGTTGGTTTCATTGGTTATTCTAAGGAGCAGTTTTCCCAACGGCCTCACTTTGTCCATGTTTAAAGTTTTGTTTTTTCTGTAGAATTCTTTATTATTCCCTATGAGAAATTACATAAAAGTATTAAGTGGGTATAGAATGTTTTATAATATAATAAATTACCCAATAACAGTTTTTTTTAAAGAGAAAAATAGTCAAAACTAATTGGATTTGCTGTGTATGAACAAAGCAAAGTACTGCTTTGGGGTTGTTTTTCACGTGGAATTAACTTTCTACTACACTTAAAAGCTCAAATAATGTATTTTGTATGATATAAGCCCTTTAAGTAGTAATGATTTAAGTAACATTGTTCTTCCTCAAAAGCAGTTTTAGTCTGTTCTACTCAATTCTGTCTTTGCCTGACAAACACTGCTCCACAAAACCTTTTATAATTAGGCTTTTGCTTAAATTGTATTTCATTATATTTGAATTTATTTTTAACTTTTTACCTTAATATAGAAAAGGATTTTGTGAGGGACAGCTGCCTTGACTAGAGTTCTGAATCTTTTTAATAAACAATTCCCAAAACACTTCACATAAATGAATCCTGACATTAAGGCACCACTTTCATAAATCCGGGAAACACTTGCAGATGAAAAAAAAAATTAAAACAAATTATATTTGTATAAAACTGAAAGCAAACGTCCATCTTGAAAAAGGTCAGAAAAACAACTGGAGTCTTCTGCAGTTCACCATCTGACAAGTTAAGGTTAAATACACAAGCAATCTTTATTTACTCAAGTGAGAAACTTTTTATAGCTGAAGACAACTTTTAGACTTATATTTTTTTAATCCAAGGAAAGATTTTATACCCATAACTGTACCTGAGGTAATTTTTCACAATATCAAATAATTTCATTTTAACCTTGGATTTGTATTAGTGTTTTGACCGTTGAGGGCTCCAGCCAGTGAAATGAAGCCAGTTCAGTTGCCATTTTTCCAGGATATGGACGTCGCCATGTTGGAGTTAGTGAACATCAAGCGTGTTTGAGATGACCAAGGCGGACACAGTGCTGAGCAGATCGCCTGCAGCGTGGTGTATGCTGGTTAGTTTTTTGCTCCAACGTCACACAACGACACAAAAGTATTGCAAGAAAGGGGCGGGTTCAAGGAGTCTACCAAAGCCATGCAATGCATTGTGGGAAACTGCGTTCTGTAGTTTGATGTAATGCTAATCAGAAATGAATGGAGCTAAATGAAGAAAATCTGCATATTTTGTAACTCTTTTATGGAAGTAGTGAACCACTAATGTAAAAAAATAAACAATATTTCAAATCATCTGTGGTTATGTGTGTTTTTGTTGCCTTTAAAAGTTGATTTGAATTTCAATTTTATTTATTTCTCTGGGACAGCGCACACTAAAGTATCCCAGCTGCTATTTTTGTATCTGTTGTCTCCAGACAGATGTTAAAAATAATATAAAAGAGAAAATAGCACAGATCATATGAAGGTGGAGAGGCACATTGAAATTCAACCAAATGTTAAGGACAACGCCCTACTTCCTGTTCACTTTCAGCCTCGCCGTTTTCCCTCATCTCCGATGCCTTTCCTCGTCTGGTATCAAAAACGATGCAGGTTGTCTTTTTAATGATCCTAACTTTTTTCATTATATATTTTTTACTTCATTACAAGTTATAAACTAAGCAGATGCCTCAATAAAAGCATGTCGTGCCCTTTAGCCCCCACCTTGAACATTTGACAGATTCACCTAAGACACTTTTAGTGGACGGGGCGTGGACTTCCAACATGACTGGTGACAGTAGTTGCCCTAGAAACGTGACTCAGACCAACACGTACTATTAACTAGGTATGTTTGACATCACCCAGCACCTTGCGTGCACCACAAAAGAATCAGATATCAGAGCAGAAATGGTTATCCTGAAAAATATAACAAATGGTTGTTTGCTGAAGGGAGTCACGCAGTCCAGTTTTCGAATACGGTCAATTGTTCAAACACCGTCCGAAGAAGAATATCAGAATAACAGTTGACCTCTAAATTGGTGGAAGCTTATCTTGGACGACAGGTCTGTGTTGGTGCTCAAAGTCTGTTTTCAGTTTCAAGAAGCCAAATGAGCAGTAAACAGAACCAAACAGGCGCTGTCCTGAGTCACGTGGGAGTCTGCTGGCTTCAAAAATAAGAGTCATCACATAAAAGTAGTTTTGATAGTCTGTCAATGTACATTCAACATTTCCGCTCTTTGTATCGACTGAAAGTAAAAAGATTTCTTAAAAAAGAAAAAAAAAAGCAGACAAACCATGTTATCTTTTGTTATCGTTTTGTTCTTCTTGGACAAAACTGGGGCCACAACAACAGATGCCGAGCAATGGAATAAAGAGTTAATTAAATTTCCTTTTGAGAGAAACGGAGTGAAATGAAAAACTAAAATTGAATTCGCTGCTTTGGGTTAGGGGAAGCCAAGGTTAAAGAAATGCAACAAAGCAGTGAAACGTTTTTATAGAAAATCAATATCCTCCTCATTAATGTCCTCATGCCGCTGTGCAGAAGACAGGTCAGATTTTTCAGTGTTCAGTGAACACAGAATCTCAAAGTCTCAGTTTGTACTACAAGACTAGGTAAACAAACAAATATCATTATGATAAGCAGCTTGTAAAGAATTTATAAGCACATCTCCAGTGAAGGTGACAAACTTTATACAGTTTCTGTAGTAATATTGTAAAATCAACAATATCAAATTACAGATTTTTAAATATAAATTTTATTTAAGTGCATTAAATTGCTTAGAAAAAATGCTGATAAATATGATCTATTAATATATAAATTTTGCACTTACGGCATGACAATGACATTAAAGTATTTCCTTGTTTTGCTCCAAATTTATTTACAAAATGAGTCAAGCAAACACTGCTCCTGACCAAAATATCTAAATACATTATTTTACTTAGGTGTCAAGTTTTCTCTATTTTGTAATAATTCAATTAGGAAACAAATGGTAAACACTACCCATCATAAGAACTAATTTTGTTTTGTTCAAATTATTTTTAAATTGGAGGAATTTAATTAGTGTAAAACTTTCTTTTGAGAAAACTTGTCTTCTGAGATTTGATAAAAATGAAAATTAATTCTGGTGCTCTTGTTTACCGGTGCCATTATCTCACACAAACACAGCTGAAGGTCAAGATTTGTCATGTAGGAACGACTCAGAACAAGTCAGGACAGTCTCACCTTTGCAGGTCTTTTCTGCAATTTGTCTCTGTTAATTAATATTTTTGACCTGCGGTAGCCGTAGCTGCGACTTGATCCTCTTGAACGCTGACTCCTCGTTGCTGGTCAGTGCATTCAGGCAGGAGAATGAAGTGAACAAGTCCCAGCGACAAAAGGCCAACGCTGCTTAGCTTGCGATCTGTGCTGCCGGAGCTGCTATCAGATGTGTTATTAGCATATAAATGAGATAAGGTCTATGGTAATTGCGGACTGAAATTAAAGCTGAATAGTCCTGCACAGGAGACAGTTAGTCTGCATGGGGATTGAAATTGTGATGTTTTACAGTAGATTTACTCATGTTTTCTGAATGAATCTGTTTATTATGCAAACGAGCACACGAAGAGAACATCCCTCTGTGTAAAAACTCACTATGCAAACATAAAACGGTAAAATATTAACTATAACAGAGAAAACATCCCATTAAAAAACTGCTTTATGCAGTATTGTGGTAATCCCATCTATGTTGTGCGGTTACAAATAGTACTCAAAGACTAATCACAATCAAAATAGCCCCCAAGTGCTACTAATTACATGTGAAGTGAGGTGGGTGCCATCTGCAGATTTTTACGAGTGTTGTGTCACATTATGTTATGGTGCTTTGGTGCTGAGAGAGGGGCAATGGCATTTATTAGTTGATGGAATTGCCCACCTGGGATAAGAACAGCCGTGACATTTCAGCAGTGGAGCAGGGCAATTACCCCTGGTGTCAGCAGCAATAGAGCAAACTGGCCTTCAGTTGTAGTTCAAATCACTGAAGCTCTAATGTGAGCGTTGATTCTTCCGGTTTAACATTTAAGATAAAAATACTCTTACAATTACTTCTTGGTTTTATCCTCATTTGAAGTGATAGTTTTTAGTGCATGTGTTCTGTCATTTTTAGTTTCCAAAATGTACAAGACATTTGACAATTTTTTTCTAATTTTATGTACTCACTTTAAATAATATTAATTATCTTAATGATCTGGTACATGGAAAACATTTCTTAGGGTGTGTTCAGGCTGGAAAAGTCTGCTGGTCTTTTGGTTTGCTCAATTTGACCAGGGTTAAGTCCTGAATCTTGCGTGTGATCTGTATTCAGACTGACGACTTATAAAATAAAACCATAAATAAAACCATGTGACTAAAGATCTCTTTACTCATTGGCCAGGAATTATGAACAACTAGAGAAAGAGTTATGGAAGTCCTACACTTTGCAATCCTTGTCAGGATAGTTCACCAATTCAGACTTTATATTTGACTGACCAATTCAGAACGTCCGTATAAACGTCAGGTACAACATTTTTGCAAGGTGAGAAACATCAGCTATGGAGGTATGCTAATAAGTGTTTATAACATATAGATTGCTTCTCACACTGTTTTTCTGGCAATTTGCATCATGTTAAAAGTTGTTTTACTGAGCCTGCATTCATTCAACCATATTTCAATGAGTGGCTGTGTCTCGTTGTTGGTCTGCTACTCCATTTACATCATATAATGCCAGGCTACGGTGGCTGTTTTGGTCCAGCTACTCTGCTCCGAGCACTGAGCCAGGGCCTGGACCAGGGTTTACTTGTGTGTATTCAGACTAAAAATTTGTTCTGGATTATCGAGGGAAACTAATTCTTGTCACTTTAAGTGTCAGGCCTAAATACACACTTAGCCAAAAAAAGTATATCAAAAATAATAATTAAAACAAAAAACAAACAAAAAAAAAAACAGAAAATAACCAGTTCACCCACTAACCTCTAGAGGTTTGGACAAACAAGCTAACTCCAATTTAATTCAACTTTCCAACATACTTGCATAAACATTTAGCTCTGCAGTTAAACTTTATATGATCAACTATGCTGGGAATAAAATTTTATGAACCTCTACAATTGATATTTTGTCATAATTTCACAAAAATTAAAGTATTGTTACTTTTCTTTTAATTTAGCTCCCCTTTGTGATGTTTTGTGTGTTCAACAACAGTTACGTTTTTTATGATTGGTCATTTTCAGAAAAGCCAGGTTTGATTAAATTATATCTAAGGACAAAAAAAAAAAAAAAATCTTATCACAAGGCAAAGAAGCTGGTTTCTAATTGGCTCAGCGTAAACAGTCACATGACAATACCTTTTGGTCATCTTTTAATGTAATTTAATATTGATTATTTGTGTCATTTGAGGGACAACTTTATTGCTTGAACAGAAAGCAAAAACAAAATGGCAATTTTTTTTTTTTTTTAAGTATTTTGTGCAACAAATCAAAAATGAAAAAAGACCAGACTATAGGTGACAGTAACATAGACCATTGCAAAAATAAATTTGAACAAGCCAAAACACATGAAAGCAAGCACATGATGCAACAGAGCAGATGACCTGAAAAGCAGACAGTTAAAAAGGCTGAGTGCAATTAACAGAAATGAAGACAGCTGTGGCTCATGATGAATCTGGAACTGGTGTGACTGACAACATGCAGCTCTGTACATGACCAGATACAATAAAAACCCAAACTGAAAGCTTACAGGATGCAGTTCAGCTCAATTTAGAATTTCACTTTAAACAATTCTCATTAAAATCTAGTTAAATTTGAATTTTGTGAGTTGATGAATGATCTTGTAAATGCTAAAGTTTGAATGATTGAACATCAGTGTTTCTTTGAATGAAATAACAGAATACAGAATTCTGCACAAAGATTAGACTTTGTGTAAAAAGTCTAATTTTTTTTTAGATTTAGTAAACCCTTATTTTGAAAAGGTAAAACATACTTAAGTGAGTTAGGCACTAAAATAATAGTTAGCTTCATAAAATATTATATATATTTTTACAAACTAGAATACATTATAGTTTATTTAAAGAAAAGATAAAATAAATTCAAAATTGAACCTTTAAAGTTCAATAGTAGCTTTAAGTGAAAGTATTGTAGATAATTATTTGATTTTTTTTTCTTTTTTTCTGTAAGGGTAAAGTGTGGACAGAAAGAATTGATCATCATCAGAATAAGAATTAGAGAAATAGAAATCAAGAAAAAAAAATGAATTTGGGCACATAATTATTACCACAATAAAAACATCTGGTTTATCAATATATATATGTTTTCTTTCTTTATGTGAAACAGACATTAGATTGCAGGGCAGGCCCTCAGATGAAATGAACAGCCTCGGCTGTTTTATGACCTTTCACTCCCATCAAGTCAGAAGTGAAAAACTCCACTAATCATGGCACTGGGCTTCTATCAGTCCAACATACATCATAATGCTCGTCTCCTCCAGGAATGCCAATGCTTGAAGGGCATGGAAGCTTTTTAGTACAGGATGCATTTTAGGACACCTAATGGTTGACCTTTCACTTTGCAGGAAATGTTCAAATCAATATTCATTGATTTCATTACATTGAACAGTTTTTCACATGATTTAAAGAAATGTATCGTTGACTTGTTCATTTTGTTTGGTGCGGTTATGTTGTCTGGAAACAAACCATTAAAAATAAAAGTGGAGTGAGGAAAAACAGTGGAATGAGAAAGGATTTATAGCTTTATTTGGGTTTACTTAGGAACGTGGATTGCAGGTAAATATAGTTTAATTATAAGTATAGTTTAGTTCAATGTCAGCTATACGTTAATGAAGAAACTGGAAACCAGAGAAGACGGATTCTAACTGATAACTGAAAAGTGCCTGTCAAAAACTGGGACGAGATCTGCATGTTGGCTCAAATATTAACACCTTTTTGGCTTTTTGATTGAAGAAAACTAAAGCTCTTTGAAAAAAAATTGCAGACACTAGGAATTTCAACAAGGGTTAATGTTTACAGCCACTGTGTGTTTCTGACAATTTATTTGTATGTGAAAAGATTTACATGATGTACATTATCTTATTGGTGTTTTTGCTTCATTTTTACAGTGTAACCTTGATTTAATAAACAAAATCCTTTATTTTTCTCTTCCTTATCTTCTTAATTTAATTTGGTTTTTATTCTTTGTATTTTTTAGCACTTTTTTCATGTTCAGGATTGGTAAATATTTCAGAATAATTATACTTTTTCATGCATGTGATCAAAGTTTTATTGTGCTTTTCTACTTTCAAAGTGCTTTATTATTTCAATTTTACACACCTTTAGAGACAGAGATGCCATGCAGAAAGTTTTGTAATCCTCCATCCTAAAAGTCACACTAAAACAAAAAGTCATTATTTACATTAAAATATAAACTTCTGTGCATCAGAACACACCCACATGGCACAGCGCTACACAGAACACACTAATGGCGGAGGGATACACAGTCATAAGTCCCTACAGTGTCCCATTACAGAAACAATTTTGGACACCACACCAATCCCAACAAATGGATTGGTAGAGAGAAGCCAATGGGGTAGGGGAATAATGCAGCAATTAAACTAGTAAAAAAAACGACTTTTACTTTTTCCACACATAATTTATTTGTTATGATGTAACAAATGTGCAGATCACACTGTTTAGAATTGGTGAAGCTTTTGCTCATTTCGATAAGGAAGAACTACCTCAATTACAGGTACACTGGGTTTTTGCATATCCAGGGGTGTCCAATTCCAGACCTTGAGGGCCAGTGTCCTACATGTTTTCCAACCAACCTGCCATTGGGTTCCTCATTGGTTAAACACACCTGATCCAGGTAATCAGCAACAGATGAGGCAAGGTTTCTGGAAAACCAGCAGGAGGCTGAATTAGACCTTCACTTTGAACCATATCTTTCTATCTAGCCAATCACAATCCTAGTTTTCCCTTAAAACACATGAATGGTTGTCTGTCTCTGGAATCTAGACGGTTCACTGGCCGTCCTCCACTCTGCTCTCCACCTGGAGTGTTGCTTTGGAACAGTCTAACCTCTAACCATCATCAGTGTCGAGATATCTATGGTCCAAGTTCATCCCAAGCATGCAAGATGTCATTGGCTTATCACATGCATATTTTTCTGTGACACAAATAAATCCTAATATCCCTCCCTATTGGAATGTTTTATAGTGTGATGCATCTCTTAAATCTCTGTTGCTCCCTAAATTATTAATAAGGAAAACAAGATAGAAAAACCTGGTTTGTGCAAATAAATAAAGAATAATAGACGGTATTTATTGTTTGTTAAAAGCATTCTTGTTACAAAGGAGCAGTAAATACTGACAGCTTCACCCTTCCATATCCTTGAAGCTCTTCCAACTAAATGTGTTGTATTTTTCATCTTTTGATGCCAGCCTCCATTAGTATCATGTCACTAAAGTGCCCTTGACTTCACTCCAGTCAAGTGCCTGCTGTTTGGAGTCTGCTAAAAGTGGGACAGTTGACACTGTTTTGGCCTTAAAAATGCAGCTCAGCACAGTGCAGGAAAGATTATGTATGAATCCATTTATAATCTAGTGTTCAGTTGTCAAAGATGAGTGGAGCACAGGGAGACTGCATGAAAAAACATTTTAGTCTGCTTTATGAAGACTGTTAGAAGTCATTCAAAGGTTTTAAAAAAAAGAAAATGTCGCTTGAATAAAACATTATCGTGTAGAGTTTAACACCCCATGGCAAATTATACCAATATTGATATGATGGGATGATATATTGTTATTATGTCTTTTGTGATGACAGCTCCACTTAAGGCAACACTGATAGCTCTTTATAATGTTGTATGAGATGTTCTGCAAAAGCCTTGTGTGGGCGGTAGATCTCATGAGAGTCATCGTTTTCAATCTCATTAAACTATTCAGCCATACTTTCACGGTATTAAACTTAACAACTTCACCTGAGAGTGAAAGACATCCTTCAGTTTGGTTTCACAGTAGATGTCACAGATTTCCCAACACATTGTACCTTTTAAAATGGTTTAGCATGGACCTAACCATTTTAAATTATTTTCTAAACAAATTATTTTGTGAGCCAAAGAGTGATGGACGATACCACACTGTTAAGACTCAATACAGATTACATTTAGTAAAAAAACAAAAAAATTAACAACAAATTCTGATATAGATTACTGGTAATTTCTTATTGGTGATTTTTTTTCACCTTGGACTGGTCACCAGTCTGCTGCAGGGCCACAATCACACACACTTTCATATTCATACTTAGGGGCAATGCAGAGTAACCAATTAACCTATGAAGCATGTTTTTGGATAGTGGGAGGTAG
Source organism: Oryzias javanicus (assembly GCA_003999625.1). Classification (NCBI taxonomy): domain Eukaryota; kingdom Metazoa; phylum Chordata; class Actinopteri; order Beloniformes; family Adrianichthyidae; genus Oryzias; species Oryzias javanicus. Next base: position 18,504,520 of record CM012458.1, on the reverse strand, counting down.
CTGGAATACCCGGTGAGAACATGCAAACTCCTCACAGAAAGTCCCTAGTTGGTGTTTCTGATCTCATAGCTTGGATTTAAACAGGGGCCTTCTTGTGTGAGGCAAGAGCGCTAACCACTGTGCCACCGTGCAGCCCAATTTTTTTTTTTTTTTTCTCAAACATATTATTTTTCATCTTATGATGGAGTTTTAGGGCCACTATTAAAAAAAAGAGAAATAAAGTTATAAATTTAATAGAAAAAACATGTAATTTTAAAAGAAAAAAGTCATAATAATTATGAGAAAGTGAAAAATTTATGAGAGTAAAGTTGTGAACTTATTAGAAAAAAGTCTATTTTTCAAGAAAAAAACTGAGAAAATGAGAAAATGACTCAGTATTTCATGATAGTAAATTTATGATTTTATAAACTATAAGCTGGGAATTTTGAAAATTACACCTTGTTTTTTCTTTAACTAATTAATGATAAATACTTTAAAAGAATAGTCAATATCAAATTGGTAATTTTTGGATATCTGTATTTTATGGAGGCCCTGAAGAGCAAATGACACCAACAAATCTCTCAATGTTAAGGACCTAAACCTAATACTCAGCTACTGAGAATGTTTTGACCCAGATTGAGGTTGACGCACATTTGTTTGCTCCAGTCATTGAATGTCCACATCAACTTGTTGGCATTGGCAACACATTGACATTTATTTTCTGTCATTTTTCTGTCATCCTTGCCTGTACATTCATGTTTGCGTGTGACATCACCAGCATGCATGCGTGCGGTCAAAAACCCTTTTCCCCTTCCGGGCCAAAACATCTGACAAACATTTGTGACGTCTTCCCGCAAATACAGAGTCCCCCTACTGGGAGTAAGGTGAACTACAATCATGGCTCTCATACTCAATTCAAAAACATATTAAAGATCACGACAATAAAAAAAGAAAAACAAATAATACAAAAAAATTACATTTTAGAAATCAAAACACAATTCTAAAAAACAAAACAAGATAATAATGAAACGTTTTTGGGAAAACAAAAGTTATTTCCAGAAATCCATATGAAATGCTTAAAAAATGAGAACACAATAAGAAAGTAGCTGGTATGGGACATCTGTATAGTTTCATGACAAAGTTTGGTTGAAATGATGGACAAGCGTCATTATCCAGTCAGTGTTGTATCACAGTACCTATATTTTCTGGTTTCTGGAAAAAAAAATCATAAAACAAAAGCCATAGTCAGAAATCCAAATTAAATGTTAAAAAACAGGACAAGAGGCTAGTGAAATCTCCACAAAAATATAGGCTCATAAATAGGCCTCAGCAGCTGAGACCTACCCCAGATGCAGGGCCACGTAACCTCCCACTCCATATAAGGGACATTTAGAGACAGCATTTAACCTATGAAGCCTGTTTTTGGACTCGGAGGAAGTCTGAGTACCCAGATGTACGAAAACTCATGGAGAACATGAGATACAGAAAGGACCCAGCCGGGATTTGAACCCTTCTTCATGTGTGAGGGAAAAGTGCCAACCACTAAACCACAGTGGTTGGCACCTTTTGCATTTCTTGATAATTTAAAAAGAACGACTCGCCACTTTATTTTTTTTTTAGATCCATACAAAATGTAACTTTGAAAGAATTGTTGATTAAATACGATTGTACCCTTTAACAGTGAAGAGCAACCAAAACAGTTTTTTGCATTATCTGTGAGTCTGTCAACATAACTTATGCCGTCCCCAGACTGGCTGAGGTCTGCTTTGAGCGGGGCAAAACTGTCAAGAAGTGCTGTAGCATCCAAACACAGAAAAACCTTGCTTTCTGGACCCCGAAAGACGTCCTCTACTTGGGTCAGCAATCCCTCTTCCCTGTAAAAAAGTGCAACCAGAGCCCCTTTGGAAAGATTAATGACCATTGATCCCCAGCGCAAGCCACCAGGGCAGCAAACCGCTGTTTCTCTCTAGTTGGCGTGAGCAGTAAAATCGTCATTACACACTTTCTGCGCCCTGGGTTACACCTCTGCCCCATCTCAACCAAGCCCAAGGACAGCTGATGGTATTTGCTTTGTTTTGTGTTGTTCAGCAAAGCGCGGCGATGTGGCTGATGTTTGCTTATTGCAGCCTTTTTACTGTGTGCTCCATACTTTTAATAAAAATCTGAATTTTGTGTTCACACCTTTTTTTTTAATCAAAAGTGCAAGGCGAGAAAGAGAAGGCCACTGATGACATTGTGAAACAAAGAATGCGCTGTCCAGAATGCATTTTTTTAAAGAGACATCAACAAGAAAATCTGGGTGACACATATGAAATGTGTTTAGTGAGCTTGAAACCCATGTTATTAATTTCCTCTACTTCCCTTTTCAAAGACACGGAGGGTCAAAAGGTCTTTTCCAAACAGGAACGGAGACAGTAATTACTGTAAAGCATCTTTAAACAAACTCAGATGTGTTCTGATCTGTGAATAACTGTCTGTCTTCTGTCCCAAACAGCCTTTGATGCTGAGAAAAGGTCTAAAGTTGGAGTGATTAAAGTGTTACAGCAGCAATCTTTGTTTATTCTGTAAAGTTCAATTTATCTCTAAACTAAATTCTTTGGCTGGAAGTCAGCATGGCACAAGAAAACTGAGAGTGACGAGCGAGGATAATCGTGATGGGCTGGATGCTACTGATGTTTCAGCTTAGAAGACTGAACCCAAGAGCAAAAAAAATGAGAATGACTGAAGGCTTTTTGTGTCAAGTTATCCCTTATTTTATAACAATATCATTTTCGATTTCTTACATGTCAAAAGTAATCAACTCAGTTGTACATAAATACTTCATGATGTTTACGGTTGTGAAGCTGACTTTACATGACAGCTCATGACATATGGGGCATTATTTTTATAACTCAAACAATGCTGAAATGTATGCAGAAAAATACTCTTCCATTGTTGTGAAGAGATGTTGATCTATCCTATTTATTTTTTCTTTTTTTTTTTTTTATTATTTTAAGATTTTCTTGAACCCAAATATAGCAAAAATGTGTTTTACTTCTTTGGTTTCAATAAAACAAATATATATAAAAAATGTGTTTTGGTCATTCACAGAGAGAAGACAAATACTTTAATCTCATATGTATTGCGCCGTTTTAATTTGGCTTTTTATCCTCTCAAATACCAATATGAATACTAGATACTAGAAAATATAACAGGTCTATAGGGAACAGCAAAATTCATGGACTTGGGTTTCACTTGTGAAAATTGTCGTAGTTGTAATTGTGTCTACGGGACTGCAGTACTTGTTCGGAAAGGGCATTTCTTCTGGGCAGCAGTGGATGCAGTTTATTTTTTTTCCAAAACTGCTATTTTCTGGGTTTTTTTGTTTGTTTTTTGTTTGTGTAGTGGGTCATTTGGGGTCACGGATCTAAACAGGAAGCCATTACCCAGCTCCACGTTGTAGCTTGAGAAGTTAATCAATCAGAACTATCAGAGGGCGGGGCAATACTGTAAACCAATTCAATCAGAGATGGGGGGGGGTGAGTAGAAAATGAGTGATGGTGTCATGAAACATCATGGCATGGTCTAATTCTAAAGAATGATTGTGGGTGTATATATATATATATATATATATATATATATATATATATATATATATATATATATATATATAATTTCTTTCTGATCAGAATCAATTTATTTGCCATTTGTAATAGTTTGCTAGTTTACTCACATAGGAGGAACAACAACATCTAGGCTCCCCACACAGGCAAAACTCAAAGACACAGATTAAAAGCATAAATAGATAAATTAGAGGCACTCGATATGACCAAATATTTAAAAAGCATATAAAAATAGATAAATTAATTTGTTTCTCAGCCAACCGCAGGAGTTAAAGTAAAGCACTTAAGTGCAGCCAAACGTGCTACAATCCTGATCTTTTTGCTTTGTTTAAAGACCTCACAGTCTGAGGAAAGTGTGATATTTTATGCCAGATGGTAGAAGGTCAAACGTCCAAGTGGCAGGATGACCAGAGAGATCCTTTGTGATCTGAGCTGAACTAGTTAAAAGTCTGGATTTATAAAAAGTTTCCAGGACTGGAAGGTTGCATCTGATAGTCCTGCTGGACTAAGAACCATGTTGCTTAGAGATTTGTTTTTCTTTCACAGTGAGATTACCGAACCACACAGTGATAGAACTGGTGAGAACACTCTCAATGCAACATGGATAAAAATGTAAAAGAATGGTTCTGTTCAAGAGTGGTCAACCTCTTAAGGATTATGTCCAATGCCTGTTTTCGTTCTGGGGCCCATCGTCTTCCGAGGAGTTCTTTAGGATTACGGTATTCCCGTGGGTTGATGAATGGTTTCTGTTTTTTTCTGTGATGGTGGGATGTGAGGTCCCGCAGGGACTTGACAATGGATGAAATTACTTTCACGAAACGCATATAGCACCCTGCGAACCCTAGGAAGGAATGTAAGTCTTTGAGGATTTTGGGTGTTGGCCAGCCGGTTAGCGCTGAGATTTTGTCTCGATCTGTTCGCACATTACCCACGGAAACTAAAGCCTTGTTTCCACTGAGCAGTCCGGTACAGTACTGTTGGTTCGATCTTGTATTTTGAGCGTTTCCATTGTCAAATGGTACCATTAAACAGTTCCATCCAGTGTAGAAAATAAAAGAAAAGATGAGCAGCTGGATGACCTCCATTGTTGTCTGTTTTCTAGTCATTGCAAGACAGTGATGCAATGACATAGCATGCACCATGAAAACAAACCGCTCATTGGAAGTGAGGCTTATTTGAGTGAATGCTCTCCAGAATGAACTGTACTACTCCTCCCATAACGGACTGCTCAATAGAAACAAGATTTTACTGACCAAGGTATGTCTTGAAAATGCACATTTTTAAACTATGAGTTTGAGACCATCATCCTTCAGTTTATTCAGGACTCATATTAGTCTTTCTTCATCTCCCTCCAGAGTTGGGTCAAAAACAATGATGTCATCTATAAAAACCAGGATCTTCCTAAGGTTCAGTTCCCATCATGGACTTTTCCATGAGTGGCCAAAAAGTGCTCGGGCCATTGGTGATGCCTTGGGGCATTCAATCGAACTCCCAGAACCCGAAGGAGAAGGCACATGGATTGTTTTCTTCCATTTCAATCTAGTAAAATACCCAAATCTAAGACAAAAAAACCCTTTGGAACCAGAAAGAGCACATCTTTCAACTTGGGTAGGGTATATGCGTCTTTTATTGTTTGTAAACTGAGATTTCTGTAGTCAATACAAAGACCGACACCTCCATCTTTTTTTTCTCACAACAAGAATGGGGAATGTAAATGGTGAGTCAGAGTCTGCGATGATTCTGGTTTCAAGAAGGGCTTGAAGGTGATTTCTTGACAGCATCGACATCAGGGGTGGGCAAACTTTTTGACTTGTGGGCCAGAAAGGGTTCTAAAATTTGTCATAAGGGCCGGACAAGGAGCAGATGGAAGGAGTGATTTGGTAATGAACCTCATTAACTAAAAAGATAATATGGAATTTAGAGAAAAACATGCTTTAATTTGGATTAAAATTCACATACATTCATTTAGAAACAGAAAATTTGGCCATTTTAATTTCTAAATTTAGATTTTTGGGTTGATGTTCTTCAGAGGAAAATGTGAACTCAAAGAAATCCGAAAAATCACCTTCTTACTCAGAAAAAAACCCACATGAACGCCAGAGAAACAACACCATTCATGAGAAGAAACCAGAAATACAATGAAAATAAAACAATAATTAGGGTTTCTGATTCAATGTATTTTGATTTGGAGGGCCAGATTAAGTAGCTTAAGGGGCCGCATGTGGCCCCCGGGCCGTAGTTTGCCCACCCCTGATCTACATCGTTACAATAGACTCCTGCTTGTGACTTTCTGAGCAGCACAAACTGTATTTTATTCCCAGGGGTTAATGAAACGTTGACATTGACCTACAGTACTGACGTCAGTGATCTTGAAACGGAAATGATGTGTGGATGAGTTTCTCATAAACCTGATAAAATATGCTTTCACAGCAGCTCGTTTATTAGGACGCCAAACAAGGAAACACACTCATAGACACCAATCATTCAAAATCAAATGTAATTCAATTAAGCAAAGACATCTGTTCACACTTGTTTTTTTGCTGGTTGTCCATCTGTTTTGCAACCTTTAAGTTCTTCAAGTTTTATATTTGTTTGCAGAGGCATAACAGCACTTTCTGTATAAATTGGCTTTATTTATTTTTTAGAACGCTTTCAAAATTAATGCATAATGAAGGGAGTTTTGATTTAATGACAATTTTTGCAATAAGTAAAACTTGGCTTTCTTTAAAAGAAATTGACAATTCAAAGCACATTTCTTCTAAAAAAGCTGCATTTTGTTGGGCAATAAACTGTGTGACAGTCAAGCCCTTATGATAAGCTAAATTAAAATTATTACTGCCTCGGAATGTCTCTATATCTCACTAAAACTCGGTTTTCATGTAAATGTGGCCATTTTTTGGATATCTTTGTACACATTTTCATGACAAATAGGTGTCACACACATATGCCTGACTAATGATAGGAGCTGAAGTTCTGCATAAGATTTCATCCAAAGTAAAAATATATTTTTTTTTGCATCAGTTTAATTTATTCTAGTAAATAGGCCAATTCAACAGGGAAATTTAGTCGTTTGCGCTTCTCATTGAATGATATTTTCCTCTGCATTTTCCAAAATACAAATGAATAAATTCTAACAAAGCAATTTTGTATTTGTGGCAAATTAACATGCTTTTTTATGATGAAATGAAAGCAAAGAAGAGATAAGAAGTCGTATAATCATCTCACTTATTTTTAAATCAGAGGGGAAATCACAACTAATTCTGCTTGTTTGCATTCAAGATATAGATATCCTCCTAACTTTAACAATAAAAGCCTGGAGGATGCAAAAAAATATATTTATCTTAAATCTGAAATCAGGAGTTGGCGCTTTGCCTCTGTCATGCAACACTCCTCGCTGGCTCACATTGACAGCCTCATGTCATCTCTTTGACATTTTGAAAGCTCTCACATTTCATTAGGACAGTAATTAATCATTGCTGAAGCTAAGCTATGGCCTGGAACACCTAGGCTGCCATGATACCCAGGGGGACAGAGTGTAGCCACGGGCCTCCTTGGCACACGGGATGCTGTATCAGGCAAAGTGTTGCCATGGGGGAAATCTTTGACAGCCCTGGGTGCCAAAAAGCAACCACCTGATATGCTGTATATATTGCTGGCATCTCAGACTGCAGTTTTTAGATACTCACACCACAAATATAATCTGAGCAGTGAGGGTTCTACACAAAAATATTGACTGGTAGTTCTCACTACTTTGGCTTCAAGTGTATATCCTATTCCCACTGTGTAAAGACCTTTAACTTTACGAAATCATTTGTGGATCATTTTTGATGGACACATTTCTTAGGACCATATCTCATTAGCATGATCCGAACTTTTCTTAAAAGTCTTATTATATATAATTTGGTCCATGTTTTCTGCCCTCAAGTGGATCATCATTCCACTAGGGGCAGTATAGACGCTTTTCCCACTGAAAATGGGTACTTCCATTAAATCTCCAGACACTTTTGGCGGGAAAAGTTTAGTTGATTTTCAGAACATTCATTTTTAATTGAATTCTAGCTATTTTTAAACTATGCTAAATTTGTTGATAATTCTTTCTTTAAAAATAACAGTTAAACCACTATTAAAAATGTGTGGATCAAATTTGAGACAGTGCAAAAAATTAGGTGATTTTTTTGCTTGAACACTCAAGTAAATTTTTTGTATCTTAGACTAACATTCTTATGAACAAAATCTTACCAAATCACATAATTACCAAAGTTGATGAAGTCTATATATTGTTAAAACAATGTTGCAATTTTTTTGTGGATTTCATCAAATGATAAAATAACATCCTAATTTTAACATATTTGAAGTTTCTGTCAGTTTTGTATTTAATGGAATTTACATGGTAAAGTACTGCATGTCAAAATAGTATTATTGGAATTTTACAAAAGTTTTTGTGACATATTTGAGAAAAACTAAGATTCATGAGTTATTTTTTTCCTACCTTAACTTTTTAAGAAGAGTAAAAGACTACTTTATTGTAAAAGGATGCTTTTTTTTAACAAAACAAATAATGTTTCTTATTTAATCTTTACTTTGGTATTCTTTGGTTTTTTTTTTTTTTTTAACTTTTTTCTTGTAATCTTTTTTATTTGTGGTATGTATGTTTTATGCAATGAGTTACATAGCCTAGCGATGCTATGCTAGCTTGTTACCATTGTTTGATAGAGAGTAATGGAAAGGGCAGTAAACAATGAGACATGGCTTGGCATATTCAGTAAAATGACCTCAAAATGCTTAATTTTGGTCCCATTTTAAGAAGAACAAAACCTTGTCATTACTAAAAATCAGACCCAAGCTGTGTTTTTAATGTTTTTATACAAGATGCAACAGATTAACATTTTAAACTTTTATCTAATCAACTACTACAAGATTAGCCTAAATGTTGACTTTTTTTTTTTAGAGCGAACTCATTAAGATCTTCCAAAAACGTGTTCTATAAGTTTTCCTTTATTAGCTGGCAGCAACAATTTACTTGTGAAAAGTCAAATCCTTGTTTTTCCAGCTGTTTGTGCAACTGTAGCACAGCAGTGAGCAGGCATCAGGCCGTTTCCAATATGGCGTCCAACTTTGTATACCCAACAGGCTAATGTAGCAACTCTAGCCTATACAACACTTTAGTTTTATGAATGATGGAACCATTTTTTTTTTTTTTTTTATACTGTATTTTCCTGTTTTGATCAATAAAGTGTATCATGTGATGTCGTTTCATTGAAAAAAAAAAAAAAACTATTGAAAAGGCAGTTTTTAACCACCTGGACAACTTTGTCAAACACAAATGGCCTCTTTAGCTATTTTTACTCTGGATTTGAAGAACGAAAGGACTCGGACACAGAACCAAAATCTGAAACATCAGTCTTAATCCTGACACCGGAAAAATTTCAGTTTCGGTGCCACATTACCCGAGTGTAGCCAAAAATTCTGTGCTTTGGACCTTGAAATCCTTCTTGATACGCTGCAAAAAATTTCGGACATCTCAAAAACAGTCAGATCTTAATTTAAGGGGAAGTCATTGATAATCAAGAATTTGATAGAGTCTCATGTGGAGTACCTCAGGGTTCAATTCTTAAAACTCTCGTGTTTCCTATAAATGTACTATCTCAATTATAACATCCTAACACTCGTTTCTTTACAATTTTTCAACCCTGAAAAGTATAGAGATGCTGTAAAAATCTTGCCTTCGAACACTTGTCATTGTATTAATGAATATAGGATTTCCTATTAAAGTCAGTGAATTTTTGTTTATTTTGAAAAGGTTCACAGCAACCATCATGCAGCTCCTCCCTGTCAAAGTGACCTTTTAATGTGTCGCCCCTGTGTGACTGTGTAAGTGTTCTTTATTATGAGGCTGTAATGAAAATGAAGGTGCCATTTAAAGGCAGCTTTTAATGGTAATTGGTAGTGATTTTTGGAGAAAATGGCTTTGGCCTAGAGCACCGTTTCAGATGCCACTGCATTTAGACGATTTTGTTGTCACAAAGTAACCTTTGTCAAATAAAACAGGCTTACAGCTGTGAGATGAATACTTTCTCCCATTTTGTCAGATAAAAATTACAGCTCCAAGTCAACCAAACAGGTGAGGTCAGATTATTATCAAAGCTGCTGAACCAGAAAGTTGATATAGTGCGCCGCATGTGCTCGAGGGAGAAGATACTGACAGTTCAAGGCTTTTGAGTCTGCAAGAAAATAGGGAGCTTGGTAGAAATGCATCCGCAAGCACCCGAATTATTAACATTTAAGTATGCTTACAAGACAGTATTAAATCAAAGTAAGCAAAAAAAGGAGGGAAAAAAGGGCTGAAGCAGTGCAGTGTAGATGGACGCTCATGACTGCACTGTAGACACTCATTTACAATTCATGTCAAGTTGTTTCCAATGTCCCACTGCTCGAATTTTCTCAGTTTTTTTTAATACAAAAATATAAAGCATGGAGAGAATATTTGGAGAAAACTACCTTTATTAAGAGCAAATAAAAATTGTGCAAACATTTACAAAACCAAAATTGTAAATCATATTAGTTTAGTTTAGTAGACCCAAAGTCTGGGCCAGGATCTGGACCCAGATGCTGGGTCTGTATGACCCAACATCTGGGTCAGGATCCATACCGCAGTCCACCAGTTAGTGACTCCAGGCCTACATTAGGCAAAATCAACATTATGAACATATATCATGATGTTCATTCCTCAGTATAAACTATAAACATTAATATTTTCTCTTACCATTGCTTGGTTTTCATCTCTTTGTAAACACTTAAATTAATGATGTGGCAGATGTTGTTTTGCAGCATAATTTTAATGCTGGAGAAAAATTTCCTTTTGTAAAAATGATCAGCGTGGTTTTGTCCTTTGCAAATTTTGATAATTGATCTGTAAGCTTTTGCAAAAGCAGCTGACAGTAAGATATGAAGATTATGCAAAGTAAATATTTAGCATTTTCTATTATAATACTGATTAACAAAGAAGACGGGAACATTAATTTCAGTCCTAATACTGAATAAATGACTAATAAAAAAGTTATGTTATTATATTAATCTATATTTTCTAATGTAGTATCAAACCTTTATCTCAAACCTCTCACTACATTTAAGGAAACTACAAATAGAAAGTAGAAAACACTCTAAATGAAGCAGATAACAAGAAATAAACAATTGTAAACAAGCTTTTTTTATTTTAGCGTTAGTGGTAGTTGTTTTTTTTTTTACATCACATACTGTTCTTTAAAGAGGAATTTAGGTTTTTAAAAAAGTCTAGCTGTTTTTACTATGAAAGCCCCAACACAAAATTATTTAGGATGTTCTTTCCAAAACCAGTGCACATGCAGCTAAAGACAGGTTAAATTCAATTCAGTTTGCACAACACAGCATGAGAGTTGCTGTATGAATACAAAGATAAACTCTTATACAACTAGTAGTTTTCTGATGTTTGCCTTTCTGCTGAACCTGAACAAGACATACTCATAAAGGTTGTGTATTTGTTTTTTATTCTAGCAGAGAAATAAAAAATTGTTGTGCAACTTTTCTGTATTCATTTTCTTGGGCAGTTTTTATGAAAAGCTGGCAGTGGTCATGACAGTGACAGCTCAGAAACACTGTTTGTCTGACAGGCTGTCTTTACAGGTTTTTGAAAGAGTCAGTTGGTTTGATGGATGAAAATTGAAGAGTCCAATCAGTATAGATCAGAGCTTAAGTGAAGAGTGATTTGACTGGCTCCCTGTTATTGACAGATTCTTCCCACGGGTCCTCGGACTCACAGATCAGCAACATGACCTGCGCTGATGGTTCATGAGATAAAGATGTGCTGGATTATGTCTAACCAGAGGTGACAATAGTGATTCAGACTCATTTGGAACATAAACACATGTCAAAACCATCCTTCTGAATTTCTGGATCGGCTTGTGGAGGGTTTTCAGGGAAAAAAATCACAAGGATATATTTATGATGAATGCTCCACTCAATTGAAATCATGTTTTTATAGCATTTTTCTAATGATTGATGACAAGTATTATGAAAATTAAGCTCAAATAGCATTTCTGAGTATACTTTATTCAAGTTGTTGTGAATCCGGAGCAGATTTAAAAAATTTCACTTTGAAAAAAAATCGTATTTGTTATGTAGAAAATACATTCAGTATTTCAGTATAAGAGCTCCTCGCTCCATGCACTTGTAGAAAAATAGATCCATGACTGTCTTTATTTCTCAGTCCGAGCTGGCACATGATGACCCAGAACTAGATCTAGCTCCTGTATTCCTCACCATTTTTTATTTTTTTGAGGGGTTGTTAGCTAGCAGGAGAGCATGAAAACATATAGCTCTTAGCACCGGGATAAGGAAAGGGGGGCGGAGTTGCTCTGCCCCAACAGTCCCATCCACAACTTATATGTGAATTTCTAATGAACTACTTCTGCTCTGGAGAACTATATCCTTGACAAGGACAAGTTTTTTTGTTTTACCTAAAAAATGAAAAAAAATTGTAAATAAAAAAACATCTGGAACACTTAGTAGATTAACGGTTGACTGGAGCAAAACTTTAGACTGGTTAAAATGTTATTTATGCCACTGTTGAGATTGTTTTCCTTTTTTATGCATCTTTTTTGGGTGATAAGATGAAGAAAAAAATCGTTTTTTTTTTATTTGTCATCTGCTTGAATTGATTTCCAAAAATTAGAAAACACTCTTTTAGTATTTTAGATATGGCAGTGGTAGTGGGTGGATCTGATGATTCACCATCTCTAAAACCACAAGGAAAATATACAAAAGCTCGCCTGATTATTAGATGGGAATAACTTTGAAGTGAGCAGCTGGTAGCAGGAGATGCTTTTACACAGAGGACTCCTCCTTATTGTGTCAGGGATTCCTCTGTAGACTTTCTCAACAATGCATTGTCATTCATGAATTTTAACAGCGCTCTGCCCAGAACAGTGGAATGAAAGACGTTTATCATCTTAAAAAAAGAGATAAAATGAATCAAAATTTCCATACTGGCCTTTTTACACATCAATAAAATGGTGTCAGAAGGCTGTTATGAGAAAATCAGTGAGAATTTTAAGGCTCCTGTTATGCACACTCTCCCACACCATTTTTTATTTTCGGATCAAGTTATTTTCAGCAATAGCCATTGAATCACAGCAACAGAGATGCACACAATTTGTTTTAACCAGAGAATCATGATTAACCTGGCACTCACACCCATTAAGTTATTCTTGTTCTATTACTTTTAGCAACATCTATTTATGTCTTTGATTTAATTCCCTTTCAGTAATCTGAAGAGTCTAACTTCCTGGATTCTTACGTAGTGAGTTCCTCCTGGTCCAAAGTGGTGTCTGAAGGTGGAACATCACTTTATGCTAAAGCTCATTGGAAGGATTAAACCACAGAGCTGGAGAAAGAGGGGGAGCTGGATTTGAATTTGGATTCATTTGTGGATCTAAAGTAAAAATAATTGTTTTTTTTTTCATTTCTTTTGAGTAAATGTAAACATTGTTAAAATGATTACCCAATCAAATGTTTATTTAAAACAATTATATACATTGTATTGTGTAAATCACTTCCTCTTGTGTTAATGGTCTGATCAGCGTACTGTTAAACCCTCTAGATGTGTCATATCTTCAGGTCAATTTGGTTTATTTTGCTAGTGTAATTAAATTCTGTTTGACTTAACTTGAGTTCCCAAAGTTGACATTTTTTTATGGCCAAACACTATAATTTAGTACATTTAACTAATTTAGTTTTTTTTTTTTTTTAAGTAATCAGCATTTTTTTTGGAATCCTTCAAGCAGTGGTTTGTTCCTAAACGCTTGGTTCATCACATGCTGGAACCGAATAGAACAGAATAGAATAAAATGCCTTTATTGTCATTATGCTTTCATTATAAATTCGGGAAAAATGGTGGAACTGTGGAAGTCGCTGCAGAAAGTTAGTTTCCACTGAAAACCGCTGTCCAGGAGGTCCACATGACTGTAGAGTCTCTTTAAGTCAGTAAGAGGTGAGCAACAAGCAGAAACAATGTTAAGAATAATGTTAAAAAACACGAAAAGCTCCACAAAGAAGAGGAGCAGTAAGAAGCTGCACCAATACGCGGTGATTGCAGCTTTCCAAGTAATTGAAAAGTGAGAAGTTTAATACTTAAATAGTTTTCAAATGTAAAAAGTGGCTAATACTTTACTCAGTGTGTACGTACAAGTACATACTGCAACCTGTTTAAAGACCCACTCTCAGAAAAAATGTGTTTTCTGAAGATGCTCCCCTCCATTTTGTTGCATCCACTTGCAGATTACTAGATACCTATACATATTTCAGCTGGATAGCTCCAATGTTGCGTGCTATTTTTAGCTTGGAAGTGTGAGGAGCTGTAAGCTAGTGGGATGACAGATTGATGACGGGAAGAAGGGGTGGGCTCTGCAGAAACTATGTCCAAGAAATAACACCAGTTTCTTGATCTTGGCTGAAAACAACATAATCATAATAAAAGACCACCGCTTTAAAAATAACTCAAAAGATGATCAATTTAAATCCACATGGAAACTTTCATTCACCACAGAGAGGGGGAGCTGGTGAACTTTTCCTTGAATTTCAGCATGAACATGTTCGCTATAAATACTATTTTAGTGGTTGCGCCTATAAATAAACATGTGTTCCTTTGCTGATGCTGTGTATGAAAAAGACGAAGTTGGTGTAATTCCTCCTGCCAGATCAGTGCTGTTAATCCTCCCTGTTACGGCTTTTTCCTGGTTTGTTTGTTTTTGTTTTTCAGTGATTCGGAACAGCTGAGAGGGGGACACCTGGGGCCGATCAGCTGATTGGAAGGCTGTCACCTTTTCCCGTTTGAGATGAGGGAGGCTGATAAGAGGAGGAGGCGGCCGCACTTTCTCTGTTGAATAAACTTTCACATCTGCTAATCGGCTTCTGGTTGCATGATTCTTCGTCCCAGATTTCTCAGAGGGTGGTTCTTGTTGCGACTCGTCCCGCTGTGTGCGGCTGTCAGGATTAGGTTCGTAACAATTGGGGGCTCGAGTGGGATTTCCGGGTTCTCGTGTGTTTCTGTTGTCATTTTTTCCTTTTTTTTTCTCTCTGTAGGGTTTTCACGGCTTCCTCGGCTAGCATAGGGATGTCCAGCTGAGCCGTTTACGGTTCTTCCTTCGGTCATCCGTTTGTTATTTTTCCTTTTTTGTTTTTGGGGCGAACTCTGGGTGGAGAATTAAGTTTCTCCGTTGGGGGGAGGCGTGCAGTGGCTCCTTTGGGATGCCGTTGCGTTTCAGCCTTTAAAGATCCTCGAGCCCGGCAAGCCTCGAAGATAGATAGGTTAGAGGTGATAGGCAGGTTTCGGGGAAGTTCGTGGTTTGTGCTCGTTTATTTTGGTGATGGCATCGTTTGACATAGCTGCCTTTATTGATGACCCGACATTGTCCCGGCTTGGCGGTTGTCGAAAGTCAGATCTCTGTGAAATTGCCAAACATTACGGGGTTTCCGTCCCTAGAGGACTGAAGAAGGGTGAGTTACGTGACGTTGTTTTGGCAGGGCTGGTCAGTTTGGACGTTTTGCCTTCTGAGCGGTCTACTAGTGCGGCAGAGGGTGAAGCGTCGGGATGGGCGGTGCGTCTCGTTCAGGTGAGGATGACGCGTTACCGGGCCAATCAGGGTTTACTCCTGTCGCGACGAGAGGTCAGGAGGATCCCGTTACTCTTCCTCGTTTTGACGCGTTTTCTGCAGATTCGAGTCCTGCCTCTCCAAAATCGACGCTAAGGTGAAGTTGAGGCTGGCACGTCTACAGGCAGAGGAGCGGGAGAGGAGAACGGGAGTTCCAGCTCAGGAGAGAGCTGGAACTGAAGCGGCTGGAGGCTGAAAGTGCGTTCAAACTACGCCAGCTGGAGTTGCAGGCGGCCACACGTGCTCCATCGCTCAGTTTATCAGTCATGCCTCAATACGGATTCTAATGGGACTGGTTCGACGTAAGTAAGAATGTTCAACTATTCGTACCAGTGTTTCTGTAGTGAGAGGTAGATTCATATTTTAACGCGTTTGAGCGCATTGCTTCCGCATTGAATTGGCCGCGTAGCGTATGGGCGATTTTGGTGCAGTGTAGGTTGTTTGGCAAGGCTCAGGAGGCTTGTTCGTCGCTGTCTGTGAGTGACAGTCTGGATTATGAAAAATTGAAGGAAGTTATCCTCCGGGCTTATGAACTCGTACCTGAGGCCTATAGGCAGCGGTTTAGGAGCCTTAAGAAGAAACCTGATGAACCTACGCCGACTTTGCTAGGGAGAAGGTCCTTCTGTTTGATAGATGGTGCAAAGCTAGCAAAGCCTGTGATCTTGCTTCATTGAGGGAGCTTGTGCTTTTGGAGGAGTTTAAAAACTGTCTACCCGGACGAGTTGTGGTATATTTAAACGAACAGAAGGTGACTACCTTGCAACAGGCTTCTGTTCTGGCGGATGAGTTTGCGTTGACGCACAAGAGTAGCTTCACGACACCTGCTCGTGACTCTTTTTATTCGAATTCCAGTGAGAGGCAGAATGAGAACAGTCTCCCCACCAACCAGAGGGGGGGAGCACCGAAATGTTTTTTTTTGTCATAAACCTGGACACTTCATTTCAGAGTGCAGAGCCTTGCCACGTAAACAAGCACCGCCATCTCCCGGGTCTCCGGAGCGGCCAAAAGGAATGGGTTTGATAAAGACAATTACGTCTGTGGGGCCGCCCCAAGAGTTGGAAAAGGGCAGGAAAAACCTTGATGAAAAGCAACCAGATGTTTGTTTTGAACCTTTCATTTCAAAGGGTTTTGTGTCCCTAACAGGAAAATCTGATGACCAGCAGCCGGTGATGGTGTTGCGTGACACAGGAGGCTCCCAGTCTTTCATCCTCTCCGGGATACTACCACTGAATGATCAGTCGGACTGTGGGGCAAGTACGGTTGTGAGAGGTATTGGGATGGGTTTCATGCCTGCTCCTTTACATCGCATATTTGTGGAGACAGAACTCCTTTCGGGGTTTTTCCCTGTAGCGGTTTGTTCTCGTTTTCCTGTGGAAGGGGTGCAGTTCATCTTAGGTAACGATATTGCAGGGGGCAAGGTTTATCCTTCCCCTGAAGTTGTCGATATCCCTTAAGGTCCGATGATGTGGCACAAACTCATCCAAGTGTATTTTCCGTCAGTGCTCTCACCAGAGCTCAGGCTCAACAAAGAAAACCCGCAACAATGATTTGTCTGATTCACTTTTTGTTTCTGTTTTGGGGGATGATGAATTACACCCTGCCAGTGAGCCTCATGATGGTATGACGTCTCTGGAGGAGTTTCAACCATCTCCAGTTCCTGAAGTAACCATGCCAGTTACGAGGGAAGCCCTTAGTATTGCTCAAAAGGATGATGCATCTTTAGCTAAATGTTTTGCTGCAGTGGCTTCCCCTGAGAAATCATTGAATCACCATTATTACCTCAATCGTGGGTTGTTAATGCGTGAATGGGCGCCGGTTACACACACGCTTATGGACGATCCCAGTAGTGAATGGGATAAAGTTAATCAAATAGTGGTCCCACTGGTGTATCGTCATCATGTGCTCACGTTGGCTCATGAGAGCCTTTGGTCGGGCCATCTCGGAATAACTAAAACCTATAACCGAGTCTTAAAGCATTTCTTTTGGCCGGGAATGAAAACAGACATTGTGCGCTTCTGTAAAACTTGCCCCACTGCCAAATGGTGGGAAAGCCAAATCAGGTGGTTCCCCTGCGCCCTTGCTCCTGTTCCAGCTGTTGGCGAACCTTTTGAACACGTTATAGTTGATTGTGTTGGGCCCCTACCTAGGACTAGATCTGGAAATGTTTTTCTGTTGACGATGATGTGTGTGTCCACTCGGTTTCCTGAAGCGGTCCGTTGAGAAGAATCACGGCATCGACTATTTCTAAGGCGTTATTGAAGTTTTTTACCACCTGGTCTTCCAAAGGTTGTGCAAACTGATAGAGGAACCAATTTCCTCTCTAACACATTCAAACAGTTTTTACAGTCTTTTGGTATTTCTCATTCAGTTTCCAGTGCTTATCACCCTGAGTCACAAGGAGCCTGGAGCGCTGGCATCAAACACTAAAATCGATGCTTGCTAAATATTGCCATGAGACAGGAAATGACTGGGACGAGGGAGTGCCTTTTGCTCTCTTTGCTGTTCGTGATGCCAAACAGGAATCCTCGGATTCAGTCCTGCTGAACTGGTTTTTGGTCACAATGTGCGTGGACCAATGAAAGTGTTAAAAGACCAGTTTATGTCAGAGACCCAGCTAAGACTAACATCTTGGACTTTGTTTCCAAATGTAGGGAACGTCTGCATCGGGCAACGGCCCTAGCTAGGGAAACCCTCTCCTCTTCTCAGTGTGCTATGAAGCAACGCTTTGACCAGAAAGCAAAAGAGCGTCATTTTAGATCTGGGGATGAGGTTCTGGTTTTGCTACCGACTCCTGGGTCTGCCCTTACAGCCCGCTTTTCGGGGCCTTATGTAGTGAAGGATAGGGTTTCTGCCACTGATTATGTCATTGCTACCCCTGAAAAAAAAAAAAAAACCAGACTGTGTCATATTAACATGCTTAAGCCGTTCTTTTCCAGGGACACTGTACAGACAGAAGCGGCTCCAGCGGTGGTTGGTCGCTAATTTGTGAGACCGTTCCTGATGATGGGTTAAGAACTCCTTCTGGTTGCCAACAAAGTGGGAGGTTGAAGAACTCTGAGTTTTTGGTTGATCTACAGACTAGGCTGGGTTATTTGACTGTTGATCACAGGATGGGGTAATCGCCTTGATCCAGTCGTATCCTGCTTTATTCGGGATGTACCTTCCTGTACAGATGTGTTAGAACACGATATTGATATTGGTTCCGCCACCCCAATCAACAGCATGCATATCGTTGTTCATTAGAGAAAAGAAACATCATGAAGCGGGAGGTTGAATACCTCCTTGACAACGGTCTGGTGAAACCGAGTTGCAGTGCTTGGAGTTCTCCCTGCCTGGTTGTAGCCAAGTCTGATGGCAGTCCCCGTTTTTGTACGGATTATCGAAGGGTCAATGCAGTTACGACAGCAGATTCATTTCCTTTGCTCGTATGGAGGATTGTATTGACAGTATTGGGTCCGCTACTTTCATAACTAAACTTGACCTTCTGAAGGGTTACTGGCAGGTCCCATTGACCGCCAAAGCTTCTACCATCTCTGCTTTTGTAACACCTGACCATTTTCTACAGTACACTGTAATGGCTTTCGGGATGAGGAACGCTCCTGCCACCTTTCAGCGTCTGATGCAGCTTGTACTTGGGTGTTCCACAATGTAAGGTGTATCTTGACGATGTTGTTGTTTTTTCTGACAGTTGGGATATGATCACCTGGCCACTTGAAGTCCGTTTTCCAGCGGCTGGCTGTGGCTAAGCTCACCTTAACTTAGCTAAGTGTGAGTTCGGGAGGGCTACTGTGACCTACTTGGGGAAACAGGTAGGGCAAGCCAGGTTCGTCCACTTGACGCTAAGGTTTCTGCTATCCTAGATTATCCTGTCCCAACTACAAGGCGTGAGCTACGGCGTTTTCTTGGATGGCAGGTTATTACAGGTGTTTCTGTCGTAACTTTTCTGTGCTTGTCGCCCCTCTTACCTCGCTGTGTAGCCCAGCAGCCCGTTTACGTGGTCGGATGTGTGTCAGCGGGCATTCGAAGCGGTGAAGACACTCCTCTGCAGTGCGCCTGTGTTGGCTGCTCCTGATTTTCCAACCTTTCAAGTTGAGGTTGATGCGAGTGCATCAGGGGCTGGGGCTGTACTATTGCAGGAGGATGGCGAGGGTATCTCTCACCCAGTGTCCTATTTCTCCACCAAGTTCAGCGACATCAGCTGAACTACTCAACAATCGAAAGGAGACTCTTGCCTTCTGCTGCCTTACAACACTTTGATGTATACGTGGGCTCCTCCTCCATGCCCCTGGTTTGTGTATACAGACCACAATCCGTTGGTGTTTCTGGCCCGAATGTACAACTACAACCAGCGGCTCATGCGATGGGCCTTGTTGGCTCAGGAGTACAATATGGATATTAAACATAAACGGGGAGCAGATAATGTAGTGGCTGATGCTCTGTCCCGAGAATGACTTCAGTCTCTGTTCATGTGGGTTGCGCGTTGATCCTTTTTGCTTTGGGAGGCTTAGTAGTATAATTTTATGGGAGGGGGTGTTACGGCTTTTTCCTGGTTTGTTTGTTTTTGTTTTTCAGTGATTCGGAACAGCTGAGAGGGGGACACCTGGGGCCGATCAGCTGATTGGAAGGCTGTCACCTTTTCCCGTTTGAGATGAGGGAGGCTGATAAGAGGAGGAGGCGGCCGCACTTTCTCTGTTGAATAAACTTTCACATCTGCTAATCGGCTTCTGGTTGCATGATTCTTCGTCCCAGATTTCTCAGAGGGTGGTTCTTGTTGCGACTCGTCCCGCTGTGTGCGGCTGTCAGGATTAGGTTCGTAACACTCCCAAATCACCTGCAGGAAGTGGAGCAAAGCATTGCAGCTTGATTCATTGTTACAAGATCCGTCCTTCTACTTTTCATTCTTCTGGATTGAACCGCACTGTAATCCTTTAGTTGAATTGCCCCCATGTTCGGTGTGTTAATGTTCCTCACTAAATGCATCATTTGTCAGACAGACATGCAGAGGGGACTCGCAGTCGTTTCGAAAGCGACAGATGTATCAACATGCCTCTCAAAAATCTGTGTGCTTTTCAACAGTTGACTTACTGTCAACACACCAAAAACATGTGCGTGTGTTAAGCCTTTAAAATGCAGGACCAACAAATTACCTTTCTGCAGGCTTGCATACGAAAACAGTACAAAGTGGAGACTGAACACAACATTGTCACCACCCAGAGGAGCGTGTTTGTGTTTGAATTGCCAGAATAGTTTCTCAAGACATTATTTTCCCACCAGATAACGATCTTCGTCTCAGTTTCGCAGCGCCCTACTTAGCCTAGTTATCTAAGCTGGAAATAAAAAATAATTGTCTTATGTGGAGGATGTTTCTGAAGCTTGCTAATGCTGCTCTGTCCTTGATTATTGTCCTTATTATTTGGTAGCTTAAGGCCGGTTTTCTTAAACTCTTTTTTGCGTTCGGATACATAAATTATTTTCTTGGCATGTGTTGACAAATATACTCACACCACACTTTTGAAGATTTAAGGGGTAAATACAAGCTGATCCTTTGGTGAAAGTGGTTTAAAAAAAGTATTACCAAGACCTTGGCATGTTAATATTAAACGACGAAACAGCTAATATGCAGCTTTTCCTTTGGTCTTACTGTGTACCACTCAACAGATTACCAGAAAATAAGGAGTCGTTCAAGCCACTCAAAGAAAATAATACCTTTTTCTCTCATTATCTGTTTTCAAATGCAATATATCTTTGTTTCTGTAGAAGTTTGCTATTGTTGTCTACATTTATTGTGTACTGAAATGGGCCAAATCTTGTTGAGATACTTACAATGCATATTGATTATTCATTTGTTTATTCAAAAGGATGGAACAGATTTATTTACTGGCTTTCTGCCACTGTCGTTGACATTCAAAAATAATTAGTTTATGTTTTAGAATTTTTTATCCAGTTGGTTATTAATAGGAATTAGGGTTGCGAAAGAACAAAAAAAAATAGATTAAAGCTCATGGCAGAAACTGTTACAAGTTTTTATTTATTTTTTGTGCCAATTTTCTTTTTTAAATCTGTTTTGTTATCTTGGACATAGCTTCTGCTGAGTGGCAGGAATTTGTTAGAAATCTGTCTCAGAGTTGTAGGAGGAACTGTTGGCATGGAGCAATCCAGGCTCCCCTTTCCATCACCCATTATTGAGACTTTTATTTGCGGTCAGGATAAACTGTGAAATAAAGTATGACAACCAATGCTTTATTTATTTATTTCTGTCAAAAATGGAGAGCAATACTGGAGATATCTGTTGCTCTCCTGAAAGGAGAAAGAAAGAAAACGTATCGAGCTGTTTCCTCATTGAGAACTTTTACTCGAATGAATCATGTTTTTATACAATACAGAATTTTAAACATAGCTTACACGAGAACATAGCAAAATATTTCCATTTCTGTAGCGCTACATTCAAAATGGCAGGTGCACAATATTCAGCTGCGTGGTTGAAACTGAACAAACTAAGTACTTTGCTCCACTTCTTAAGCATAAAATAACCATAAACAAAACATTTCTATTAGACTTTGAGAACAAACTAACAGTTTTGACTCAAGAAATATTCTTAATAAATTAATATTTACCCGAAAGAAAAAAGAAAGAAAACGTGTCGAGCTGTTTCTTCTTTGAGAGCTTTTACTTGAATGAGTGAAACAAGCCCTGTGCGCCCCCTTCTGGCCATTTTAGGCATAAACTATTGAAGGAATGAAAAGTAACAAAATTTCAGATTTTGAGAAAGAAAGCATTTATAAGGATATTGGGTGGTTTTTCTGTGATATCAAAAGAAAATGTATGCACCACATATCCATCCGTACAGTTTTGAGGCAGATTCCAGCTCGGACGTGAAAAATAACTTGATCCATTTGTCTGCAGGAGAAACCGTCCGAATGGTGTGGAGCAGGGAGTTTGTGGGCCGGTGTGTTTTCTACCTCACAAATACATTTTTCTCTGCTTCGGATTCACAACAATTTGAATAAAAAAATACACTACTATCTTAGTGCAGCAGGTTTATATGGTATGGAGAGGAAAACAGGAGTGAAGCACATCTAAAAGTCCACAAAGCTAAATCAGGGTCAGGCAGGCAGAGGTCAAACATGAGCATGAGGGCATCAGCAAACAACCAGAATGGTCAGGGTTCAGACGAGGGTCAGGGCAGGCGGCAAACAATCAGAGTCAAAGACAAAGCAGGGTCAAACTGAACCAGAATATCATGTCAGGATGAAACAGCTCAGTGAAACAAGCATAGTGGCACAAACAAGACTTAAACACTGCTGGGAGTGATTGCAGATGGAAGACAGCTGTGGGGCTTCTGGGAGAGACAGCAGGGCCTGATGACATGTAGTGTGGAGACCCAGGAAGTGCTCGTACTCAGGTGATAGATCCCACCGATGGTGGGGAGGTGGGACCAAATTACGATGATTATAAACAAAAAAAAAACTAGCAAATTTTATCAGAGTGGGTATAAAAACTCGGATAAATAAAATCTTAGAAAAAGAAAAAAAATAAAACTTGGTTAAACCCGTATGTCTTGGGAAAGGAGGTGAAGAAGACAATGAACAATGGCTGGCTGTAAAAATGAAAGACGACGGATGCAAGTACAAGGGGGAAAGTCACTGTTAAACAAACAAAAGTGAATGAATAGAAATCTAGTGGGAAGGAGGAACACAAGCTGAAAAACACAACCTCAGTCATAAAAACTAAGAAAATTGAACTAATAAAAGCAATAATCCTTAGCTACCAACTAGAAGGACTTTTACTTTTTAATGAGTGCACATTTCAAGGAAAAAAGGTTTGGTTTTGTTCAGAAATGAATAGATTCCATTCAGTGTAATGTATGCAAAAGAAAAAAACTAAATGTATTCAAAAAAACAAAACAAAAGAAAAAACACTTTTGACATTCCATTAAAACCAGACCACATCACTGAGCATCCTTAGCGGATGACTATTTGTTTCAGGATGGACTTCCAAGGGTGTTTTGTTTTGAATGTTTCAAGAATAAAAAGATCCGTCGAGCTCTCCAGTCGGATGATGAGCAGCTCTCAGAAAACAGGCTTTCATGTGCTCAGTCTGACAGGCTTTTGATGTTGGTAGTAGAGTCTGAAAATTGGGTTAAGAGGATATCGAGTCAGCCTTTGGAGAAGCAAGAGAATGATGGAAACAGGGAGACACAGATAATCAAAGCTTTCTGTGTGTGTCCGTGCACACCTAACACTTAAATGTAAATTATATCCTGAATTTACTGGAATTTCTCTCATTATTAAGTGTGTCTGTAGCAGTGGCTGATAAACATAAAGAAAACTCATCTGTCGCCTCCTTTTTGTCCTCACCCTGATTTATAGTGTGTGAGTGAACACACAAATGTGAATGCACAGACACACCAAAGTGTGGGAAAAATGTAAACTGATATCGACATTTGTGTATTTGCACTCTGCAAAGGGTGTTAGTGTACCGCTAATGGGTATTTGTGCATTGTTGTCGGCTACTGCACTGCTTCAGGGTCAGGATTGGTATTAATTTAAATTGAGAAGAAGTTTAGCAGCCGGGATATTATTGGCAGTGTAAACAACAGGCTCCATAGCAGCAGGATGCTACCGCCGTTTGCGAACATTAATTCCTAAATGCAAAAATACGAGAATTGTGAATTAAATTAATATGTTAAAAACATTTTTTCAATTAGAACATGTGTCTGTATGTATGTGTATGTTTTGTATAGTGCAGGGGTCTGCAACCTTAGACACTTAAAGGTTTAAGGTTTATGTAACTGAGCAGGAAGTGAGCGCTGCATGTTCTAGCTGGACTTCCTCTGGTCCGTTCAACCACAAAGAAGTTCAACACTGCCAGGATGTACTTTGAAAAAATTACATGCAAATAACCCCTTTTTTTATGTGTGACCAACAGCAAACTAGCATGCTACTCGCTAGCACCCACTTTAGCACAAGCTTCACACTTTCCAGCCTGATTTCTCACTATTAAAATATGATCGGTATCCTGTGATGATTCTTCTCGATCGGATTATTTTGTTGTGAAGGTTTTTGCGGTTGATTGCAAACATTGTATCCCTTTCTGTGATTCTTTCGGACATCCTCAGTTCTTTACTCATGGAAACTACAAGCATGTGTGTATAAAGCATCCGGTCGGAGAGAACTTTACATGCTAACTGCCTGTTTTTGCCCAGATAATGAAGCAAAAGTTTCTTCAAAACTTCAAAACAAAGTCTAAAGCGGGAGGTGGGGGGTGGATTATATAAGTTCGATTCTTCCTACTCCTTTTCAAACAATCCATCTAACTCTACTGACATTTGTTAATAATCACAAAAATTAATGAATCAAATGTGACATAAGTGTGTTTTGTTTTAGTTTGTTTGTTCTCTATTTTCTAATCACTGAATTTTATTATTTCTGTAATGAGTTTGAAATAATTGTTTTTTGTCCTGTATTTTTCATAAACAATGCTAGAAATAAACCAATCTAGGTCTAAATAGTTCAATTCCTCCTCGAGTTTTATTTCCTTCTTTGTAGATTTTTTTCTGTTTCTTTTCTGTTGCATTTTCAGTCTTCAAAATGATAAACTATGAAATCCCTAGTCTTTTCTACTGTATGACAACCAACTTTTTCATTTCATTTGTTTAGAACATTTTTATAATTGGAATAACCGAAATAGTACATGTGGGTTATGTTTGGGGTTCTTTTTTTGGATCTACATTATTGCTGCGGTTTTCCACACCCTGTCGCCAACCAGAATCGAGTATAGACCATGGTATAAATCAAAAATAAACCAAGAAGGAAATATGAGATCAGAAAAGGTTTGCAGTTATTAAAAACTTTTGTTTTCCTACTTTTTTTTTAATTCAACCTGTATTTTGTTCTAACTTTAGGTCACAGAAGTCCTATTACGACAGGTTCAGCATTTACATCTTGCAATCTCTGCTCACATCCCATCTGTTTTTCTAAAAAAAATAACTAAAACATCTTCTAAAGTTAGATTTGTTCTTCTAGTTTCCCCAGCATCTGCCTCAGAAAGCACAAACTGTTGTGAGAACAGGCTCTTTAACTGGAGGCCACCCATATGCTGCTGTCATTTTCTCTGCTAATTAAGATTAATTGCAACTCTGTAACTGCTACCTTCATGAGATCCCAAATAAGTTTTTGTTTGTCTGTTCCACAGGAATTACACAAAAACACGGCATGGGTGGCGAGCAAAGATGTTTACTGCTTCTCATATTTCTTTCAAGCTCAAACGACACCTGAGTTTTTCACCAGTGCTGATGTTTTCTCATGAAAAAAAAAAAAAACCTCGTTCTGAAGGGCGTAAGGCGAGCACAAATGTTCTTTGTTTGTGGTAAACTTTGCTCAGAGGGCACAACTTTCTGACTTTTTAAAATTAATGAGGTGGCAAGGCTGAGCCGTGTTCACTGAAGGGCAAACGCCAGAGTGCAGGTTGAATAAGCAAATATACAAAGACATAAAAAAGAAAAGACTTAAAAAGAATGGTGACAAATGAATTACTAATTAGTCTTCCATTAATCTGGATTTTGAGGAACCTCAGATTCCATTAGATTTACCCTTGAAACTGAAATAAATGGACCTTCTGTGGATGAAAGGTTTTTGTGTCCTTACCTTTTCCTCATGAAGTGAATGGTTTATCTCACAGACGATTAAACTAGATCCTTTCACAAAATGCACTTTAACCCCTTTCATATTGATTTCACATAAATAGAGCAGTTTTTTAATAAATATTGCATTTTTAAAAGACACTTTTACACTTTAGCTTGTTCTATTCAACAGCTGAGCAGACAGAGAAGAGCTGAATTCCTCTTGTGTCGGACACATTTTACTGTCACCATAAGTTGTTATGGATCTTCTGACACACGAGATATGTTTTTGTATAAACCCCTTTTGTAATTTAGCCTAAGATGTGATTATATTGGTTACATTTGTATCCTTTTTTCTTTGTTAGGCCAGATGAAAAAAAAGGACAAAAAGAAAAAAATGTTCGAGATATGGGGTAAGAGGGTCAGTGTCCTCCATGCTTTCCAACCACCCTACCAATGAAGCTCCTTATTGGCAAAACACACCTGATCCAGGTAATCAGCAGCAGATAAGGCAGTTTTCTTTAAATCAGCAGGAGGACGGCCCTCGAGGACTGACTTTGGACACCCCTGGGGTAAGAGTACAGAACAAAAGCCAGCCCAGCCAGGAGGATCACCCACTGGTGCGCCAGGGGGCCCCAACCCTGGAAAGACTCCCCAAACCGCCAGCCAGGACGAAGATGCCCAAGTGAGGTGGGGTTCCCTGAAGAGCTTAGCGAACATTGCCCAACCAGGGGGCCTAGTGCTCGAGGGCAAGGACTGAAACTCGCAACACAGGGACACGGACACCCCCGGCTCATGGTCTTGCCAGAGAACTCGGATATCCCAATCCCTGAATGGAGAGATGGAGAGAGGGGTGTCCGGCCTGGGACACCAGCAGCCTAAGGATGTGGCCCCCTTTCCTGGAGGGCTGGTTCCCCCCACCAGAGAGGAGTAGGGGATAGACAAAAAAAAAAAAAAAAAAAAAAAAAAAGAAACGAATCCTTTTTATCTTTTTTTTTTTCTCAAAAGTACAAAGTGGTGGATAAAATAAAACTCAGGAGTAGAACAAATCAATAAGATTATTTCTAAGTTAAGTTTTACATATAGTCTTAATCTTTATTTTTATGGTTCACATTTTGCTTCAAACTAATACTTTCACCCTTTTTTCCAGTCTCATATTTAGGTTTTTATGGAAAAAAACTTCCAAAAACACTCTTCTAGACATTTAAACCAGTTAACTGTTGATTCTAAGTTGGCCATGGTTTTGAGACCAAACTGATTTTTTTCTCTCCGTTATTTCATTGACTTTGTAAGTGACAGGTAGACTTTTTGAAAGTGCATCACTCAGAAGGTGAAAATTGAAAAATAAAAAAATTAAAATAAAAACGAGTTTATTTTTAAATAATTGTAAATTTAGTATTTTATTTTCACCTTCATGTGTCAAAAAAATGACCCAAATACTATTTATAATTTATATTTTACTTAATTTATACCTATACAGCAGTAAAAATGTACACTTGCGTTTAAAGAAATAACATTTTCAGCATTTCCACAAGGATTAGGAAACAGCACTTTCAAGTTAACTTAGCCTACACAGAGTTTCAGGCTATTCCAGTCTATTTGGCATGGCTTCAAAGAGAAGCTTTGACCTCAGTTGAGTGAAGCAGATCCGTCTTCTATGCGTTGTCACTTCCACTTTCCCACGCTGTCACCTCACCTTCATTCATGTGCTGAATCACATTTCTGTCACAGCAGCTGCAGTGCTGTAAGCAGCTGCAACAGTGAGCTATCAGTTCTCACACTCATTTACTTTTCTAGGAAACGCACATCTGTAATCTAATCTTTGGAATTACATCAGTGGAATTGGATGCTTTCTTATCTTGTTTAAATGTTACTGTTTATTTCTCTCTCTAAGGGGTAACAACTTGAATTCTTGTTTGAGGCAGATACAAAGTCCCACACTGATCATCTTTTGATGTGTTTCAAAAGTTTTCCCAGTGCGCTTTGATTATGATTATGACATTTTGATAAAAAATAAAAAAATCCTGTACTTTTCTAGGACAAAGCTTTTGCAGGACTTAATTAGAAATTCACATTTAAATTGTAGGCAGGACCGTTGGCAACCCCGCCCCCTTATCCTCCCCATCACTGAGAGCTTGTGGCTCCACCCAGCGTATTTTCTACATCACAAATATGCTCACTTTTGTCTGAATCACATCTATTTGAATTAAGAAATACTCATAAAGGTAATTTTGAGCTTATTTTTTTAATTTATGTCCTCCATCATCAGATAAACGCCACAAGAAGATGTCAAAAACATCAATCTTTAACCCTGTCAACACCAGAGATGTCGGTGGTGACACCTGAATAACACACGTTCCTTGACCTAGCACAATTCTTCAGTAATTTGCACAATGAACGCGAGTCAGCTGACTCAAAAAAGCAGCTTTTCTTATTACAGAATCAGCTGAGTTACTTGTTTGCATGAGCCTTTACCAACTGCAGTGTTGCATATCAGCGCAAAGCTGCTTTTCCGAATCCTGTGGAATTGTAATAATTGAGTAAACGGTCGAGGAGCTAAGGTAGTGGAAGAATGTAAACACTGGAGCTACAGCTTCAATGTTAAAGGCTTAAGGCTACGGTACTTGAAATTGAACCAGGCCAGTTCACAAGGTAACTGTTGGGTTGTTTATCACACTAAATAATTAAGTTACCATTCACTCCAGTGGAAAAATGATCCAACTCAAAATAATTTATATATGTTAATTTTTCGTTTCTATTATCAGATTTTGTAGAATCCAACCCTAAACAACAAAGCACACAACACTACAACACAACATATAACAAAACATAAAATAAAACACAACAAAACAACACAAACAACACACCAAAATAACAACAAAACAAACCAAAACAAAACACAACACAACACATAACAACAAAAAACACAGCAAAACAAAAGAACATAAAAACAAAAAAAATAAAATAAAATGAAACACAGCAAAACAGCAAAAAACACAACATACCAAAAATAACAAACAAAATACAACACAAAAAAACCCACAAAAAAAAAAATTAACACAAAAAACCCACAAAACACTACAACACAATATATAACAAAACATAAAACAAAACACAACAAAATATTATGGTTTGGTGTTTTCTTTTATTTGGTTTTGTGGTGTTGTGTTCTTGTACTTATGTTTTGTCTCCTTGGTGCTCCTGCAGGGTGGCGTGGGGCAGGAGGCGCGGCTTTCCCTAATTGGTGACGCTGCACACCTGCAATCAATTCAACCATCAACCTTTAAAAGCCTCTCCCTGGCTCCTCCAACCTGCTAGGTTATTACCCTTCAATGTGGCCTCTTCCTGGTTCCTGTATTAGCTGTGGTCTAGCCTCCTGCCTCCACCTCCAGACTGCTTCTTTTGTTTGCTGTTGTTGTGATTTCAATAAATATTCACTGATTGAACATCCAGTCTGGCTCTGCGCTGGGATCTGTCTGCACACCCTGACACAAAACAACACAAACAACACACCAAAATAACAACAAAACAAAACAAACCAAAACACAACACATAACAACAAAAAACACAGCAAAACAAAAAATAAATAAATAAATAAAATGAAACACAGCAAAACAGCAAAAAACACAACACAACAAAACCACAACATACCAAAAATTACAAACAAAACAAGACAACACAAAAAACCCACAAAAAAAAAAAAAAAACACAAAAAACCCACAAAACACTACAATACTACACAAAATACACTAAACTCAAGTTAAAATACTTAGAGTGTTGGCATTTGTTTTATTAACCCAC
The DNA here is from genome assembly GCA_003999625.1 of Oryzias javanicus. Classification (NCBI taxonomy): domain Eukaryota; kingdom Metazoa; phylum Chordata; class Actinopteri; order Beloniformes; family Adrianichthyidae; genus Oryzias; species Oryzias javanicus. The sequence continues at coordinate 18,474,833 of CM012458.1, read as the reverse complement.
TATATATTTTTTTAATGTTGGGATCAAAATTCTACTTAGCAGATATCTGGTTGTTTGATTTGACTAGTGACTTTAATCCTATCTGTTCAAATTCTCAGAAAAGCAACATAGAAAAAACATGTGCGTTTGAAGAAAAAAAAACTTCCAATTGTTATGATTACCACATGCTCTGTCCAGTTCTTCTTTCTTTTTTTTATTTTGGTTTTTTCGACCACTGAACCTTCCTGATCTCCACCTGATTCCACACTTTGGCGCCTTTTCCTGTAATTTTACTACAAACACCAGGTCTGTCTATCATAAGAGCCCACGCTTCATCCTTCCCGCAGATACTTAAACTCCTCAATCTGAGGAAGTGATTTATTTCTGACCTGGAGGGACTTTTCTACCAACAAAGAACCAGCGCCTCAGATTTGGAGGAGTCGACTCTCATCTTAGCCACTTCACACATAGCTTCAAAGTGCTCTGGAGAGTGCTGGAGGTTAAAGAAACAAAAAGGTCCAGAAAAACAAACACTTCAGCTAAAATAAATGTTACTTCAGCTCATTACTGCACACATTTGTATTTTAACCTCATATTATTGCTCTTAAAATGTTTGAACTTGATAATTTTGGACAGAAATTGCTTCACATAAACAAATCTGCTAAAATTAAAACATTATGTTGGATTTTTTAGGGAATTAATAACTTCAAAACAAGAGCTGGGTGATTCCAAAATGCATCTTAAAGCTGATTTTGGAGTGACTTTTTAACATTGCAAAATCAGTGTTCTTATCTTAAAGATCGAATATTTGAATTAAACACTGCAGCGTACTGAGTAAAGATACATTGGATAATAGTACAAATACAAATGGAGTATACAGAGAAATAGATGTGATCACCAGGCATTTAGACAGCAATGCGATTGTGTTACCAGATGACAAGAACAAATTTGGCTGGCTCTGTGATTAATTGTTATAAATGTCCGTGCAAGCAACCATGGACCAAGTTAGTTAATCTTTAGGGATGGATTGAGTAGCAATAAAATTATGCACACCGGTGGTTTCAGTTCAGAGAGAATGTTTCCTTTACATTTCCATTTTTATTGCTGTCCATTTCGGGGCTTTTCATGCGCAAAGCAACGTCAAGCCTAAGCCAATTTGTTGGCAGCTGTTTCACATACCAAACATTTCCATTAGCAGGGAGACCCACCCAAAGGATTTGACATTGTTTCGTTGTGTAGCATGTTCTCCAAATTGATATAGCAATTGATGTGTTGCTGCGCAGTGCTAAATCACCTTCAGTTTCCATAGAAATGACATCACAGACGAACCTAAAAGTCACGATGAAACATATTAAGAAGCTGGAATTTTTCTGTCCTCTTCACTTAAAAGATAGATCTCTCAGAGGAAGCCAAATCCAAAACATAAATTATTGAACAACTATAAATATACCTGTAGTGAAACTGTCTTCTTCTTTAAATTACGAATGGGTAGCTTGGCCTCGGTGAGTCATTTTCTAAGAGGTAAGAAGGTGAGTTCAAACACTGAAAGCCTGTGCCCTTCACGGGAATCAAGCTGGAAAATGGACAGAGTGCAGATGGGACAGCTTCTCTCAGGGAGATGCTTTTCCACTTTGAGTGTTTCTAAGAAAATATTTTCCCAAAAAGGTAAATACAGTCTATAAGTTAACCAACATTTAACACAAGTTTGATGACACCCATCATATTTCTATTGTTCTGCATTGGACTCAATGGGGGTGGAGCTTAATCAGAGTTTTTCACACTTTAGGTAATGAAATTATAGCGAGAAGGATTTTGTGTGTAGATGAAGGAAGTGACCAGGGAAAGGGAACACTGGAAATCTTTGCTTAGCGAAAGAAGATAGATGAATGAATATTTAGCAAAAATATGTATTGTGTTGGTGAAAATGATTTAAAAAAGGTATAGATGCAAAAATAAATTACTTATCAGTAACTGCTGAGGGTGTCATTTGTTTTTTTGTGCTTTTGGGTTGTATTTTTGGTCTCTGCTTTCTTTTACATTTTCTGATGGAGTGGGATGTCTTCTGTTTTTTTTTTTTCTCCTACCATCATTCTTTGCGCTTAATAGTTCAGAGCACCTGATTGGTCAAGGACCTCCCAGGCATCATATTTTTTGCTTATACAGGTTATGGTCCTTTGTAATATTTGGTTATTGTTTTGTTTAAATAGTTTTTTTTTTTAATACAATCCTGGATTCATTTTATTCAAGAGGTCTTTGTGAGAGTGTTTTTTAGTCGTTTTGAGACATTTTATTTGTTTTACTTTCTTTTAGGTTATAACCATTTACAATTCCACAGACTGAATGTCACAGATTTGTCTTAAATGAGCAAATTTCTTTAAATGTGTCTTTGTAAAGTTAGAATGATGTTGGACACAATTCAAATTGTCCTCATTAGAAGACCAAATTACTAAATGTTCCAGGTCCAGAACTGGAATCAGAACCTGAAGCTTTAGTGCTCTTCTCATGAAGACAGAAGTCAGATTGCTGTTGGAAAAGCAATTCTATCTTTTTTGTGTGTACTTTAGATTCAGAAATATCAAATACAACAAACAAGCAGAAAAAAGATTATATTTCCATTTTAGTTTTATTGTTTTTTTCAAAAACCTTGATCATTAAGAACCTCCCAATCCAATAACATAGTTTCAAATTCGATTGAAATCGGATGATGTCTCTCAATAAGAATTGAAAACATATTTTTTAAACTATTTTGATCAGTACTGTGCATTTAAGGCCAATTAGTTCAAACAAATGAAGTCAGCATATCATGAACAGATCATAATACAGTATTTTACCGTTGTATAGTGCAGCAGAGCAGTTTGATCTGAATGTTACAAAAACATCTTGGTAAAGTTAGCAAGATATTCACAGATTCTGACTTTAAGCTCAAAATTTATATTAATAAATGTTTAAATCTGACAGTAAGTGTCTTTTACTTTTAGTCTAAAAAAGGACCTATAAAGGCATATCAACAGAAAAAAGATCAGATTTTTGTTTCTCGATTGGTGATTAAAAAACAAAATTAAAACCCTAACTAACCTATCTAATAAACCTGTTATCTACCTCAAAACAACCCAAACTAATAAATTGTTAGATGGATTTGAGTTACTAAAAACCCGTTATCACATTCATCCTAACAGCAACTTTGGGATAAAGTTTGCTATAAATTTTTAATGGAGATCTGATCAAAAAGTTCTGATGATCCAAAAGCTTCAGTCAAAACTTTCTCACACAAATAATTATGACCTTAATGTCATACTGCAACAAAACTATTTTTGGAAAAAATCACTTTGAGTTTTTTAAGAATTCATAAGGTTAATAATTCTAGCACTCCAAAATTTCTCACATGACTTAATAAACCCCTTATTTTTTCCAGCTAATAGTTGGACTATTTTTGCTTTATTGTTTAACCTACTTCATAGAATTTCTCTGTTTGCGTTAAATGTAAAATAAGGTAAAAAAAAAAAAGTTTTTAGTTTATAAATTTTCTTTTTTCATTTTTTAAAAATGTTTAACATAAAGTGTTGGATCAGTATCTGTGTTAAAATCAAACGACTTGGAGTCAGATCAATCCCTACAATGATTTTTAAAATTGATTATTAAATAATATTCTTAAGTGAAATTATTTAATTCAGTGTGATCTGAGTAAAGATGACAAACCTGCAGTTTTCTTTCTTTGTGCAGAACTGTGGTACGTTAACACTCCCCGAAAATCTTTCTGTACAAAAGATGTATTTTGATGCTTTGGTGTTTCCATGACTTTAATTTTTACTGTGTAGGCTCTTTGGGCCACACACAAAACCTTAACCTTCCAAAAAGAGGCTAAAATGTTGACTTTTAGGTTTGAAATCATACTAATTTGACATTATCATTACACATCTTTCAATATAAACATTTTTTTTCTCCGTTTGGACACAGAAGCTGCTTAAACACCACATCCACATGAGATGATGATAGAGAGGCTGGCTTCAGTCGATGACATGAACTTATGGATGCCACCAAAGTTCCTCTCATCTCCGCTTCATTGACCCGTCTTCGTCCAACTCTTGCAAAAGCTCGCTAAACTCCAAAAGAGACACGACATTTAACACAATCACTCGCAAAATCGTGAGAACACCACACCGCCGACCCTCGCCGTTCATGTCACAAATGCTTTTTGTCGTCAGGCTCTGTGTGACTCCCTCGCGCTGGTTGCTAAGCAACCTCGGCTGCATTAATATGCGTGGTGGAAGGGGAGCAGGGTATACCTCTCGCCTCTGGAGTGAAAGTAACCACAACAGTGTCAGTGAAAGGCTACTGGCTCCCTCAAAGAGCCTCCCCTCTCCTCCCTCCCCCCCTTACTTATAACCATCCAGCTTTCACATTCGCCCCAGATAGTTTGGGAATCACAGTCAGGTAGGAAAATCAGGTTCTGTGGAGTCCCCACGCTGGCTGCTCCCTTTTTGAAATTTGTGTATGAAACACACAAAATAAGAAAAAACTACCGACAGTTGAGACCTATTAAAGTTTAAAACGCTTGGAGGATTTGATAAAGCTGAGAGGAGACAGAGAAAAACACAAAATCGAGTGTTTTTTTTTTTTTTGTGAGCGTTGCGAAATAAAAGACAAAAGGATATGGAAATATTCCCATGAAACAGCTTTGTTACCCTCCCACCCCCATCTGCCCATCAACTGACTCCATTCTTCAACTTGACATCATCCTTCCACGCAGACAAGAAGAAGAGGAAGAAGAAGAGAGAGCAGCAGAGGTGGGGGAGCAAATAGATGAAACAAGGGGAGGAAGAGCAGAGAGGAGGTGGGCAGCACAGTTTCAGCTCTCACAAAGCTGAGGAGGGGAAAGTGACAGCAGCTAAAACTTGGCAACTAGTGAGATGAAATTCGTGGGGGAGACGCTGGAGCTCCGTGGGAGAGGGCGTCCAACAGGAACGTTAAATTTGGATCTCCTGGAAGACGAGTTGCTCCCCTCTGGATCTCCTCCACAGCTGAAGGATGAGAGGGGGAGACTTTCATCTTAGTTACCAGGGATGTTTGAGCTCCATGGGAAGGCGCCTCCTCCCTACATCTTCAGTGCTACGTTACTCCTGATGCTTTACAAAGTAAGTTTCTTAAAAATGTTTAAACATCTTCTACGTCTTTACTGGGTCACTGTTTCAAAGAACTCATGGGATAAATTCTTTATACATGTGGGATGTTTCCAGGGACTGTTGTTCTTGCATGAATCTTTGATTAAGCTTGTAAAGACACCTTGACTCCCACTTACCTCACAATAAATCTTATTTATGCATTCTGTGCTTTTACTCTGAAAGGTTGTGACACGTTTACACATTTCTACAGGCAAATCATTAACCTAAAGCTCAGTTTTACTTTGAGGTGTGTGAAATAATGTAATTTTTTCTACTCTTTTTAATCATAAATTGGTGGAAAATAATATTTTTCCTCACTCGGAACTTTCCTGACAGATTCTAATCCGGATTTATCCCAAAAAACAAAACAACAAAAATATTTTCCAGTCACTTTCTTTTGGGAAAAATGTGTCAAACTCCCTATTGGCAGAACTTAAAAGCTTTTCTCCAATTGATATAAAAAATGAGTGAATATATTTTGCAGGAGAATGGGTGTCCATACACACTGGGAGGGGCTGAGACTTGTTTTCTTTAATTCCATTTTAAAACAATGCCAAAAGCGCCTCTGCTTGTCAGACTCAGTTAGCATCTGGAGCTGTTTGACATGCTTGGATTATTCAAGCGGGAAAAAGGGTTTTTACTCTGCCGATCCGATGTGAGGACGCGACTAGCTTTTGTGGTGAAACAGTACGGATTTAGAGTCTCAGGTATGTCAGGAGCTTCATATTAATCAGGTTTTTTTTGTGAACTTGCTTGCAAAAAAAGGAAAAAGTTTTTTGATTCTATTAAGGCTTTTTTTGTTCACAGATTCTTCCAGGGTCTAAACTTTGTTGAAACTGTTGAAAACAGTTTTTGAAATTTGAAATATTTTCTTTACAGGTGGCATAATAATAATCACATTATCTAACAATCAATTGTAAATTTAATTTCGGCAAATTATTTCTTTGCCACGACAGCTGAGAGTCCTAAACTCTGTAATCACAAGAGACAGAGAAAGTCACTTTGGGTTTAACATGATTTAAACTGAATGCTGACAACTGTACAAACTGGATTACTGGAAAGTGTCCATAAGGTCTTACAGCCTGATGCACAGTTGTGCACAACAACAACAACAACAAAAAACTCCTCAATATACAGATTTTTAGCAAAACCTCGACCAACTCCCATTAGAGTTCATCACCTCATTCCACCTCTCCCTCCTCACCTTTGGGCACATTTCTGTAGCCTTCTGTTATTTTGCTGAGTGCTTGTTTATATTTGCAACAAGCAGGCGTCTTCATGCATGAGCGCACATCCAGAGTGCCACACAAAGATCTCCATTCAGGTGGAGGAGAAAAGTCTGTTTCTCGGGCTTCCCAGGAGAGGCAATCAAAGTCCATTGTTACAGATCAGAGGAGGACCATGCAGCTTAATGCACGGACAGATCCCGACGCTTCCTTTATGTGTGTCAGGAGGACTGTGGATTTCAATGGCTTGATTTAGCTGTCACATCACAGCTCCTGTGCGGAATGTTAACATTTACAGTTGTGTACAGTGAAAACATAATTAAATGGTCATAAAATGCGATTTTAAAGGTACAAAAGCGTACTTTTACAGACGGAAAAAAAATAATTCCACAAAAATTTTCAACTGTGAGGTATTTTTATTTTTATAATTAGGTCAATTTTAACTCCAAAAAGTTATCTTCACATTGAATTCAGAATATTGTGTCACTACCTTTTCCAAAATGATCGAAATCTGTTGCAAAAATTAACAATGCTTAAGAAGTTCTTCCAAAATTACTTAAAGGGGGAAATTCTTTAACTCTCCTTTCGATGCATTTTTTAAAAATTGCTTGACGCCATGTCAGAGTTCTGTCCCTATTTTGTAAATACTAACAATTATATAGTGTAGGACTATCTAGTGCCCTTGATTTTAAAAGTAATTCGGACACCATGCTCACTACTTTTTTTTTTTTTTTTTTACGGCAAATATGATGTCAACAGTCTCATGAAGTAAAAATATATTCAAAATGAACATTTTTTTAATACTATTTGTGAATCCACTGTGTTTTGATACTGAAAAAATAGACGGTTTGTAACAAAAATAAATTCAAATACATTTTTTTCACCAAAATTGCTGAGACGCCGTTTATTTTGGTCTATATTTGCCAATCTAGTGAGCATCAATGCACACTGGATTCTCGCAGACTTCTGGGAAATTTCTAGGGCACTTAATTTTGGAGTCGAAGGCTATGTCTGAATTCCTTCACTCCACACTATAGAGTGTTTTTTAGATGTTTTGAATCGAGACATTCCAAATTCCAGTTCCCAGGAAATTCTCCGGAAAAAAAACAGTGTGCAATAATGCTCATCAGATTGGCAAATATAGACCACAATGCATTGCGTTTGAACATATTTTGCCAAAAAAAAAGGTGTTTAAATGTAATTTTAAAATAAACCATCAACATTTTCATCATCGATTTTCATTTTGGGAAATCTGTGACGTCATACTTGTCGTTAAAAAAAGAAAGTAGTGAGCATGGTGTTGGAATTGCTTTTAAAATCCAGGACACTTTATAGTCCTGCACTACACAGTTTTTAGCAGTTAGGGATTTGGGTGGGAATTGGTACAAAGACGTAGATTTGCACAGCACTATAAAATGACGAATGCCTTATATAGTGAAGGAATTCAGACACAACCTCAGACTGAAAAAAAATTCCAATCAAATAAACTTCAGCTTTTTTGGAGCAACAAACAGAAAGGAACATCAATATGCAAATGTTGAACTCCATTTGAACTTTCACCTCTGCTAAATCAACGTGCACACGATAAATCATTTCACCATCAAACAAAAAGGTACACAATGTTCCTGTTAGTTTTTTCTGCCAACATATTCTCGTAAATTCTTGCAAGAAGTCAAAAAAACACAGTCTGTCTTGCATCAGAGCCTTTTACCAAGAGGAGCAGCTCCCAGTTAGGTTTATTTTTAGTCTGCATTAGCTTACAAGCTTTTCTGTTGCTAGTTGGTGTATAAAACCCATTGACCCGCAAAAGAAGCACTTTTCTCCTGAGAGGTGTTTAGATGCCGAATTGCAAAAGCTGCTGCGGCTGCGGGCTAAAAACACACAGCTAGTTTTTTAATACTGCACCCTAGGCAACATATATCAACACACACACACTCACACACCTGTGAAATCTCACAGATGAGGGCTTGCACTCTCAGAACATGTGTCAGAGGAGTTTGATGGCTAAAGAAAAGCCAGAAGTGAGCGAACCACAGTGTAAGGTTTCATGTTTTTCTCAGTTTTTAGATTTTGCTTCTAGAGTTTCTACTAAACATCAGGAATCTGGCAGTACTCTTCAGCTGATGCTCAGGATTTCAGTCAGATGGGGAGTTGTGTTTGATATCTGAGCACACAGCAGCATCGCCTGATACAGAGGGACAAACAAGTAAAAGAAGAATAGAAGATAAACTCATGTTCTATTATCAAGTTTTGTAGTACTTCTGATGTACTGCATATGATTAGGTAAAATGGGCTGGACAAGTTTACCTCAGAAAGAGCCAGAACTTACTTGCCTTTTCAAAGTGACCACAGTGGACAGGGATTTTGACAAGACCAATATTTACAAAATAGTAATTGTCCCACTTAGTAGAATAAAGTTTACCCTCATTTTTGTGTCCTCGAGCAGAGTTTATTCACAAGTTCCAGTATTTGTCATTTCTGATGTCCAGAGGAGGAAATTTCAAGGCTAAAGTTGTTGTATTTTCTTCCAAAAGGTGATCTCTTGATCAGGTTGGGCTTCACTTATCTCATTATAAAGAAGGGTGGAAAGTCCTCAGGTGAAAAAACCCAAAAAACAACCAGTTTATGGTTAACCTCGACAGCTCAGTTTGTAATACAGTGATCAGTAGCAGCAAGGAGATTTCTACACGTGCACACGCTGTCCAGTGTTTTTTCCATGTATTTGAAAAAGAAAAAAAGCAAAAAAACAAAACAAAAAAACTGTAGCAAGTTGATAGCGTCATATGGTAATCCAGGTCACTTTTTGAAGTTTTAGGTGTCCCTAGCTCATTTTTTTTGACATGCTGGCTGTTCCCATTAAATGAGGGATCCCCAACCTTCAGGCTGCGAACTGGTACTGGTCCAAGGGTCACTTGGTACCAGGCGACAGACAGGAAAAACATGCATATGTTAATTAGGGGTCCGCAACTCTCAGGACGCAAACAGATATCTGACCTAACCCGGTTCCGTGTCCCATAGGGTTGGGGACCCATGATATTCACTATGTACGAATTCCCACCCTAATCCCTAACTATTGAAAAATATATAGTGTGGAACTGTATAGTGCCCAGGATTTTAGAAGCAATTTGGACATCATGCTCAGTATTTTTCTTTAGCTTTCCTAAATGCTAAATGCTATGATGCTAAATGATATGACCTCACCGATTTCATGAAGTAAAAATCAAATCAATACTAAAATTTCACAACTCTTTTTGTGACTCTAATGTGTTGTGATGACAAAAAACATGTATGGCTCTTTAAAAAAAATACTCTTAAACATGTTTTTTCTCAAAAATTGTTTGACTGCAAGGCATTGTGGTCTATATTCGCTGAAGTGGCGACCATGCTAGGTCTGCACAAAGACTAGGGCACTGGATTTTGGAATTGTAGATTCGGATAGCACTACAAAATGGCAAACGTTCTATAAAGTGCACTTTGCAATTTGGACATACAGTAGCTTTAATAGGAACAGCCAGTGCGTCAAAAAACGACAAGTTGGGGACATCCAAAACATCAAAAAGCATTCTAATGTCTCATAATTGGGTAAAATAACTGATGAATTATCCATGGCACCTTGGAACTTTGGTGATGTAAAGAAGACTGTACTTCTGAATCCCTATATGACTAAATTGCTAAATATTTTAAGTTATTATTAGATCAAAAAGGTAATTTCATTTTTGGGCAAAAAAAAAAAAAAATAAAGACAAAAAATCTATTTTTTGTTGAAAATGTAGAGCAACACCTAAAATTGCACATGCAGTGAAATATTTGATTTGACTGTTCCATTCAAGGAGTTGCCTCCATTCGTTCTTACATTCTTCCATTCATACTAACATCCCTCCTGCTTCAAGTCACTCTCTAAATCACATTTTGATCTATTGTAAAATCGTCCCCAGTGTTCTTTTAATTGTTTTTATGCTGTTTTTAGCCAAAATCAAGAAACTTCTGTCGTTTCCCAGAGCAAAGAGACTGGACTGTTGGTGTGAAGTAAGCCTCTGCTGATTTCCCATCAACCCCAAGCCTACATTAGCCGTGTAACAAAAATAGCAAGCAGTATCAGAGCTATCCAGATGTAAAGTTTTGAGGCAGATGGCAGCACAGACGAGGAAAATGAAGATGTTAATGGATCTATTTGTCTGGAAATGGATTCATCAGAATATACTGTCTTTCAATTTTTATGTCACAAGTTAGAACTTTTTCAAGCTTTTTTTTTCTGCTCCTGATCCATCACAATTTGAATAAAGAAATACTTAGAAATACAGTTAATGTGTTTCATCATCAGAATAATACTATAAGAACATCTTAAAAAAATACCACAAACCTGATTTTCGTTGGAGTGGGTCTTTAATTGCTTCCTTGAAACCTGGTTTCTCAAATTTAATCTTCAAACATCTAACATGAACTTTCCCTCTGATTTATCTATTCCTTAGTTTATCTTTCTATCTCTAATTCTTGATTAAAATCCATAGAGTCACTGCCCTTCAACCTCCAGTTCTGCCTTTTGTCTCTTTCTCAGCAACACTTTCTTTTCAGTCTTATAGACTCTTTTCAGAAAATACTTGGTAACATTACAAAGGAAGGTAATTCAAACTTTATATTTTTTAACCAAATGGAATAAAATAGTAAAAAGAACTTCTTAATTCAGACAAGCGACATCATTGCAGCTTGGATGAATTCTTTGTGTCTTTTTGTAAACGTTTCCTTCTCTCATCTGCTTGTTCCAGACTGGCCTGAGACGAAAACTGTAGAATTTTCCAGGGAAAATGGTAAACACTGTCCATAGTGATGAAGAAAAGGGAATCCAAGACAAGGAAAGTAAGGAGGAGAGCATTCTGGCCATGCTGGGCATCATTGGGACCATCCTCAACTTGGTAGTGATAATCTTTGTCTACATCTACACAACTTTGTAAACGGACTCCTGGTAAGCGTCGAGTATGCACAGCGGAGGACTCTCAAGACTCCGAGTTGCAATGAGAACTCTTCCTGGGATAAACATGGATGGAGCCAGGATGATGCTGAATTTTCCCAGTGGCAACAAACATCTAAAACTGTGTGACTGCCACAAGGCAACCATCCGGCAGCACTTTGAACTGTGGAGACGATGGATTTTCCGTTTGGATTTTCTGGTAGAATTGTACAGAATATTGGATCCCTACTGACTTTTCCTCAAAGCAAGCAAAAAACACATAAAAATGTGTAATTTTTATCGAAATGTGGAATTAAACGTCTGATCTTGAGATTTATAAACAGAAAAATGATACAGATTTGCTGTCATTTAAATAACGATGAAGAAACAGCAAATGTACATTTTTTAAATTGTTTTTAACCTTTACAAATATCTATTTAGACAGCATTTAAAGAAATGTGACACAAATGTTTTATTTGGCACGGTTTAATGCTTTGTATCACAAATAATCCGATTTTAGAAGAAGTTGTGAAACTTTGTAAAAAAATAAAGTAAAATAAAAAAAAAATCAAATGAGCCAACATCTTATTTGAATATAATCGACATAACATAATGTTTAGGGTGAGATATTCTGCCAAAAAGTAACTTCTGATAAATTTGACTACTGCAAAATGTCTCCATGTGGAGGGATGGTGTTCAAATCTTGCCAAGTTATTTTGATGTAGATTTTCTTCTAATGAGTTTGTGGTTTCTCAAACATAACTTATGCATATTATTATTTGGTGGGTGAAAGATCTGGACTTTATGCACCACAAAGCTCCTTTTAAACAAAAACATTTACCACACTGCATCTGGTCTGGCTTGGACACCGGAGCGGTTTAGCTATGGCAGATGACTCACATTGGCTACAGATGGGTGCGGTCCTGATGCAGCCACAGGCTCTGCTGCTGACCTTGCAAGACTCACGTGATAACCCACCATTTATATAGGAAGTACTAGTAACTCATTTTACCGTAATTTTGAATTATATTTACAGCACTGTTTCTGTTTAACTTGTCTTTATAAAAGGGGTAAGCACCAAACTTTTATTAGTATTTTTGTCCTATATAAGCTTAAATGTTCATATTTGACTGTGTTACACGTATTGTGTAATAAGTAGGGGATTCCGGAGTTGGTTGTCACTATGACGTCATGTTTACAACAGGGCGAGTACAGCGGAAAATAGGTTTTATTTTGTAAAATGTACCAGATGCACTTTTCACTTGATTTCCTAGTTAGGTTGTCAGTAGTCAAAACTTAATTAAAGTGCTCCGGCTTGGATTCAGAGTCCGGTTGGACCGCTGAAGTCGGACCAGACTGGATGCAGTGTGAGCCCAGGGTAATGTGACACTTCTTCGGTTAAATAATATTCTGCAAAAAATTACACAATGCCTTCCTTAGGTTGGACCACATGTTGCTATAAAACTTTTGTATTCTGGTATGTTTATGCCTTCATAGTTTTCTTTCATGCTTTTACCTAAGCCCCGTGCACTTGCGCTGATCTAAGGTCTCCTTACCGACAAGAATGTCCCGTTTGGATTAATCTTCACTCGACTCTGCTTTTCTAACTTGTGTCTTTTTTAGCTAATCAGTAAACATCAGACATCAGTAAATTTATCAAGATGATCGATACTCTTCCAGCTGAACATTTTCAAGTTTCTGGCACATATGAAATTTTTAATTCTCAAGTGAGTAAATGGTTAAACAATGCAAATATTTGTCCTCAATGGATTTTTGAAATAAAACATTGGCTAATTTGAATTTAAAAGTTTTTATTCTGTTGCATTTTGAATCATGTCCAACATTTTTTTTTATTTTACTTTGCAAAATATATGGAATCAGTGGCAAGCACAAAGTAGCTTTTTAGGCAGTTAATATTTAATTTTCAAAATAAGTAGCAGCAATTAACAACATCCCAAAAGAGTTTGACATGAAAATATATACATAAGTATCTGGATTCAAAAGAAAGTCTGAATGATCAATGGCTATGAGATACATTGTTTCTCCCAAATGTACAGCTTGACAGTTTATTACGAGGATTTGTAAGCAATTTATTGCAGTTTTACAATTATTAACACATAATTATATTTGGATTTTGTGTTGACTATCTGCCTTAAAACTGAAGGAAATTCCTGTGATTTAAGAAATTCAAATTTCATATTACTTTGAATTCTTTTTTTGATTTTCACCACCATACAACTTTTTTTGAGTAATTATGTTCTTAAAACTTTTCACTACTTTGAATTTTTTTGCACTTCTAGTCTCTACTTTTGAGTCTAAGTGGGATTCAAGGTGCAAACGCAATAATTACAAGAATTTGGGGTCAGTTTAAGTTTTTAGGTGTGCGTAAAATTAAGTGCAACCAAACGGTGACAATCAGAAAACAAAATATTTTTTCATTCCAGCTAATTTGAAGTGACTTCAGTATGCATAGAAAATATTGGACAGGTTGTAAACTTCTACCATACATTTTCTGTTTTTATTTGACTTGACCAAACTACACTGTAAAAAGTGAAATATTGGATCAATTACTGCTATAAAAGCTTTGTAATTTGCTACTTTTGAAAATGCAGTTTTTTTTTAATCAAATACAAATATTGAGTTGGGTAAAACATCAACCCAAAATTTTAATTAGACAAATTATAAAACCATTGTTAGTTGGCCTCACTTGGCTGCAAAACCGTGTTATAAGAGATCCAGAACTGAACGAATCATAATAAGAATAGACATTTTGGACCACAGACTGGGTAAAATATTTTCTTAAAATTGCCTGGAGTTTATATTGATGCTGTTCTATGAATTTTAAATGAAAATTCCTAATCTGCAATTTTAGACTCTCGTTCTTCTCTAAAAAACATAGTTAGTGTATTTCTTGCACTTTTTCTTGTAGAGATGATATTGAGAACAGTGTGAGACGTGGCTAGGATGGGTTTGGGACACTTTACAACAATTCCCTTTTCTTATGGTCAAAACTCCTGCAACAAAAACAGTGTTGTTTATAAAATTGATGATGTTTTAAAGGAACAGTGCTAAAGTTCTAAGACACTCTGGAGAATTCATACCTTCCTATTATTAATTGAAAGCATTTGTGAGAATTAAAAAAAAATATATACTTTTGTGGTTTATGAGTTTATTTAAATAAAAAAAGCTTTTAAAAGCAAAAATTGCATTAAGAAAGGGAAAAACAGAGTATTTAAGATTTTTTTCTTTTTCCCTTGCTTTAAAATGTCTTGGTCCATGTACCATTTGGTCTATATTTGCAGATTTGATTGCAAAAAAATGCTTTTTTTTTCTACATTGTAATCAGCTTGGCACCCTGATGTTTAACAGACAAATCATTATTTAAAGTTATGGCACTTTTAAAGCAGACTCACAGTGTATGACTGATGGGCTATCTCAGCTGTGATTTACACAGACCTCAACACTTTGTACTAAATCTTGCAGTTCCTCAAATGACCACTATGCGCTGGTTTCAGAGAGAACCGATTTCCCTTTTTTTGGCCTCATAAAAGACCAACTTTACACACACAGACATGGAAAAGTGTGTATAGCCTGGTTATACATTTTTGGGGGTGTTTTTAGGCTTTATTTTTAATTCATTCTCTCAATAGATCTACATAACCTTCAATAATCGTCTGATGTGAAAGTCTGTTCAAACAGTATTAACTACTAAGTGAGCAAAACAACTTTTCTCATTATTCTGTTGCATTTATGTATGCTTTATGATTAAATAATTTGTGATAATATACTTATAAATAACAACGTAAAGCCTCAGACCAATTGTTTTTTACATTTACGTCCTTGAGCGTCATGATGGCTAAACAATTTCTCACAGAGAAGTAACATATAAATAATGGTATAATCTTGTTGGAGGCAAATATGAAGAACACATCTCAGTTTTTTTTTTCTTGAATATAATGGATTAGGCAATGAACCAAGAAAAAACCCACTCATTTGAAGAACTACAGCTGGCTAATTCACACATGCCCAGAAGCAGGCTTTAAGCCATTGTTTCACCTGGATCCAGCATACTCAGCTTTAGAAATCCTTCCCTTTTTGTTTGAAGCTGAAATATGCTCGCTGAACAATGTGCTTGAGATTGTGGTGAATTCCACACGGACAACTCATTTGAACACGCACTGCCTCAGAAAACGTTCAATATGTATCGAGCTGAGCTGATTCTCATGGTTTTAAACAAAAAACTTTGTGGCAGAAGTTAATCCATCCACCCAGAACTTTGGCCTCTCAGATTATCCTAATGTTATGTAATCTAGATAGATAGATAGATAGATAGATAGATAGATAGATAGATAGATAGATAGATAGATAGATAGATAGATAGATAGATAGATAGATAGATAGATAGATAGATAGATAGATAGATAGATAGATAGATAGATAGATTCCACCTATTGACTTGTAAATTGAAGAGTTTTGGGATCATTGAAGGGTCAAAAAGAGTTGTGTCTCACAAGAGGACCTGGCAACATACAACAAGATGGCGCCCAGACATCATTTGCTGGAACAGGAAGTCCTCCACTGCAGCTGGAAGTTCAACCCCCTCCTCGGTCAGCTAAAGCTCTTTTTTTCCCTTGAGACTAATTTAACCAGCGACCCAAATAGTTATGCTTTTTTCCATTTTAAACTTTGAACCTTTAACACCAACAATGATTTGACACCATAACTCCTTACGTAATCAACACACTAAAGCAGCTTTTCACAGATTTGTAACACACACATAAAGTTTTGCATACCGAAAGCTGCTTTTCTCCGCAACAGAATCAGCTGATTCATATCGATCCTGTTTAGGGTTGAGAAGTTACAGTTGTTGAAGGAATGTTGACACTGTAACTAAAACCCTCCAATTTTATCGTTTAAATAAAAATTCTCTCTAGAATTTGAACAACTGCTTATATATAAACAGGATTAAACACTGTAGCTAAATGTAAACAAAAGGTTTAATGTCTCACCATTTTTTTGTCCCATTTTGAGCTAATCCTAGGCCTGTTTACATTAAAATCGCTATATATATATATATATATATTTTTTTTTTTTTCCCAATTACTACGACAAAACAATGTTCTTACCTACATATTAATCCAACAACTGTAAAACCATAATCTTCATGGCACTAATAAAAGCTAATTTTTTTCAGTACTTGCTGGAAACTTCTTAACACACAAACACAAAGTCACATCAGCATAAATCCAAAGTCAAAAACTTCAGTATTAGAAAATAAAGTATAAACTTTGAGCTAAAAAGAAAGTAAAATCTAGTTCTCTAGCAAAAATGTCGTGACTTCCCTGAATCCCCTCCTCACATCACTCTTCCCGCAATTAAAGATCCAAGAGGATTTCCCTACCAGATTTGTCACAGCATTCTGGTCACAGAGAGTGCACACATCCAGCTGCCATTCTCTATTCATGCAAAGAAATAAATCCTGTGATCAAAATCAGGAAACGGGCGTGAAAGCCGTGACAAATCCAGATATAAATGTAAAAACTTGGGAAAAGTGCATTTTTAAAGTGTCAGGTTCAGCTCGACTGTGAGAGATTGTAAATCGTGTTGCGCATATGAAACATTTTCTTGTTGTTGTTTGTGAATGTGAACCTCTGAGACCTAATGGAGACCATTAGAAAGGTTCAAGACCCCCCCAGCACCAACAAGGGGAAGAGGATTTCCGAGGTAAGATTACTGGAAAGATATTTAAAGCCATTTTGATGATAGGGAGAACAGAAAAATATTGAAACTTCATTGAAACGTTTTTATTTCCATAAGCAAAGTTTCACAAGTTTTCTTCAGACGAAGCGAGCATAACAACAGCCGTTTCTGAATCATTTAACTTGATAATTAGTTAGTCACCTAATTTCAACAGTAATAACACGCAGTCTGACACGCTGAGCTCCAATTTGAAATCATAAAAAACTCATTAGAATTTGAACAATTGCTTTTATATCAAAATAATAAAGCCGTTGTAGAATGAAGAGACAAATCTGGTTGCAGACAGCGGTTTAAGCAGTGAGCTTTTTGTTTCTGAATACTTCTTTTGTTTGGAAAAAAACCTGAAAGTGTCTGAATAAATGAAACTGTGTTAACCTCACCTGTGGTATTTATTTGAAACAGGTTAAAAACCATGACAATTTTTCCATGCACATCATTAACAATATTTTCTAGTTTTTTAGGTAAATATTTGGATTAAATTATGTTTGATACATCTATCAAAAAGTTTGATTGCCAGACGTAGGGTCAAAGGTCACCTGTCAAACTATTTTGATGGAAAGTATATTCCTATACTCTCTCATGTTAAAACTAGTTAACATGAGCTGCAGGAAAATTTTATTTGTGTTAAAAAGAACATTTTGGGAATAATGCACTTGTGGTCATGACAAAAAATGTTTCCCAAAAATGCTAAAGTACAAAAGGGTAAGAACATTCCTTTCATACTTTTTCTTTATCTGCCTTTTCATGTTCTGGGGTCAAGGGGCTGCTGGAGCCTATACCCAGCAGGGTGCACCGTGGGGAAAATTTCTTAACATTTCATACACAGCAAAGTAAAAAAGAAGACTTTTAACATCCAGTTTATCATTAGTGTTATATTGCAAATATCCCACAATCGACCTTAATTGTGACTTATGTGACTCTAACAAAGGTCAGGCTGAAGGAAATCTTTTAAAGTCCTCCTTCCAATCATCTTTTGATTTATTTTAAAAGTGACCCCAGTGGTCTTGTAATCATAATTGTGTCAGTTTGAGCCAAAATATACAAAACCCTGTGTTGTTTTCTGGGACAGTTTCTTCAGGGTGGCAAAAGCTTGTAAGAAATTTGCCTTTGAGTTGTGGGAGGGTTCATTGTTGTGGACTAAGCACGCCCCACTTCCCATCATCCATCTGTTTTTATACTCTCCTGCTAGTTTTCAGACCCTGATAACCTCAATCTGACTTGACATGGTGCAACAAAAATGGCGAACAATTTTGGAGATATCCAGCTGTACAGTTTGGAGCCGAAGACCAGCTCTGAGGAGGAAAACGAAGACGTACACAGATATAATTGTCTGCAAGTGGATGCATCAGCGGGGAGATTGTATGAACTAGTTTACACTTTTGGGTATCACTAGTTAACCGGCTGTACGTTTGACATTACTAGTTGGGCGTAAAACAGCCTGATATCAAGCATATCTATTAAATGATAAAAAGGTTTGCCATAAGTGTGTGGCATTTTTTCATTTGTTCCAGATTCACAATGATTTGAATTAAAGAAAATACTCAAAAATGTGATAAATCTCTCTATATTTTTCCTTTATCATAGAAAAATAAAACTAGAACGTGTTAAAAATACTAAAAACACATTGTTCATCTGAGTGGGTTTTCAAATAAAAAAATAAAAAATTATTTTGTTTGACATTTTCTCAACCACAATGTCCTTACAAAAAAGAAAAAAAAGCTTTAATTCTCTTCAGTCTTTATGATGCTCACGATAAAGAATTAAATTCTCCATTTAAAAGATTGCCGGAGAAAAAGCACCAAAACTCTGGAGTTTAAAAAAATTAAACCTGCTATAAGTGTTATTACAGTTGCACCTACTTAGAGAAAAATAAGAAAACTTTAATTTGATGTGAATAAATTTACATCCAAACCTGACCACTGGAGGGTAATGAGAGGAGAAAGTCATTAAGTTCCTCCTCACGATGTCAGAACAAAATGGTTCTCGTATTATTATGCTTGTATTAAGACGATAAAACATTTTCAAACAACACACCCACACACATCCCCAACCAGTGCAGGCGCCTCCACGCACACAAACCTCCCTCACAGCTTTATTAACTGTAGACAAGATGAGGCAGAAAAAAATCATTAGAAGGAGAAGAGGCTTCAAAGCACTTTGTCTCACACTTAGGACACAAGCCAAGGAGGCTCATTTAAGTCAGCAAGCAGGACTTGTTTGAAAAGTGGGTCATCGTGACCATCTTTTCTCAAATAAAAGAATTTCTGAAACACTTAAACGAGAAACAAAGTGGTATAAAATGGTCCACGCTTATTTACATACTGTTTCATTACAGTGACAGGCGGTGAAGTATTAATATCATGCTAAATCAGCACACATTAATTTAATTGCAGCCGCTCCTCTACCACTACGCTGACTATGATTAATTATGTTAATATTTATTTAGAGTGTGGCATAACAGTGATTAAGTCTCTTGTCAAGTGTCAGCCAAACTTTGCTTTTTTCTAATCCAGGCTGATCTTCCTAAGCAGACTGGAAAGTCTCACAGCTTACACTAAGTCAGAAGATTTTCACTCCTGCTGCGTCTCAGCTCGCCGTGCTCCATATTTCCAGGGGTTTAAATATGCAGATACGTATTGTTTATAGGCTTATCATCCATCAAAGCTGAAGTGGAGTTTTAAAAAAAAAAAAAAAAAATAAAGTAAAAACACAGCAAGCTGGATTTTAATGGTCAGAGAAGGGGTGTGCAGCTGTTCTCTCACGCTGAGTGGACGCCTCAGCTCTCAGTGATCTGTCACTGTTCTGTAAACAAAGAACTGATCAATAGAGTTCAGACTACGGGCTTAGGAACACTGTAAAATGCAACACATGAATTTAATTTGAATTTCTCAATTTTTTTTTTTTTTTACTGAAACTTCAGGGTTAACTTGCAAACATGGCAGGTCAGAAGAGAGATTTTTATCTGCTGGAAAATCAATGCTGCTCTCTAACTACTTATACTGCAGTAGATAAGCTCAGCAGAATGGGTTTTGCTCGTACTGTACTTCTCACTTTGAGACTGATTTGTATCCTGAGGAGGGGAATAGATAACTCTCCAGCCTAATGATTAGGACGGCTAGAGATGAGGTTGAAGCAGAAAATACCCTGCAAACCAGATACACTCGTATTCAAGTGCTGAAACACCCCAGTGCACTTCAATCAGCCCGCTTGTTGAGGTAGCGCACACACGGACACACATAATGTGCAGTTGCTGAATGTACATTCATTCATTCCTGCTGTTTATAGCATATTTCTGGCATATACAACAATGTTAGTTAAGTTTGAAACTGCTTTTGCCTCAAACTTTCTTTTCTAAATGACAGAAAATGCCTGAAAACTACATTTTAAGCATTTTTAAGGCAACTCTTATTTAAACCTATTACAATCATAAATGTTTTTTCCCCCTTCACTTCAGCCAACATTTTTAGTCGCTACAGTTACGTTCGCCAAAAGAGCAGACACCACAGGCAGCATTTGTAGCAGCAGCAGGCCACTCCAGTTTGGCAGAGAGGAACATTTTAATGGGGTCACAGTCACCACAGTGGCTTTCGGTTATGTTGGACTTGTGCACTCTTCAGCTGTCAGGCTGCAAAACCCCAGCAATCTCATAGATTTGTCCAACATTAAGCACATGTGCAGAGGCAGACAAAACAAGTATGCAGATGTCTGCCAAGTAACACAAGGGGGATGTCTTCATTTGTGCTGCCAGGCTGACTTCACAGGCCTAAATGGGGGATTTGTTTCAGAGACAGGAAAGCTGGGTGAAGCAATCACACACTGCTCTCTGCTGGCTGTGAATAGAAATAGCAAGTTGTTCACAATTTAATGTAAAAATCCTATTTTACTCTACTGCAAACTTTTTGATCCTTGCAAAGATTTAAACCATGTCGAGTATACATTTAAGATATTTTGACATTTTTTAAGCTGTTTTAACTCAGATTTTTCTCAAAATCGACACAGCTGAAAATGGCAAAAGCTTGAATCTAGAGATAAGGAAATTATTAAATTGAGTCATGCTATTGACAACAGAAAAACTTGATTTAAGATGCAAAAAACCCACATTTCCCTGTAAATTTGGGTTAATTTTAAGACAGGCATTAATTATCATTATTTTGGCAAAAAATATAGTTTTACATTATAATAATTAGTTCCAGTTTTAGATTAAATGAGGATTTATGAACTTGTACTAACATCGTATTCTCATTATGTTCACATTTTGCTCTAAAACTAGTCACTTATTACACTAGTTTTTGTCACTGTAATCAAAAAATAACATACAATTAAGTACACAAAAACTCAAAAAATACAAACCATTTCCTCAGAACTGGCAAAAAAAATTAGTTTAGTTTAGATTAGTTTATTTATTTCATTTACATAGCACACAGCAAAAAAAAATATTTGTCCTTGGGGAGAATGAAAGAACAAAACGTACTGTCTCTGCCTCATTTAACTAAATCAATCAAGCTATTTTAACCAAATTTATGTCTTTGTATTGTAACATAAATATGTCAACTGGCTGGCAAAGCAACAAAAAAAAAAAAAAAAACATGAAAAGCAACAACAGGAAAATAAGCCCCATGAACCAAATACTTCAGAATTGTATTTATTTATTTTTAATCTAACCTGTTCCTGACAACCTTATAAATCATATTGTGTTAGAATTTTATTTTTCACTGTTTTTTTTAATGTAATGATTGAACTGGACTCTTATTGATTTTTTGAGATTATTCAATACTCTGATTTCTTGCACCAAAATATTTTTTCTTTCATATTTGTTCTGAATTTGTTGGTTTTGAAAATGTCATATCCTTAAAGATTGTAATTACTCTTTTTTTTCAAATTGTTGTGATCGGGCTGTATAACATTCAATTTGAAGTAATTGCATCCGTTTTTTGCTTAATTTTCCCTTTTTGTCCCTAGAGCACTATCACTTGGTGATTTTCGCCTCAGCAAAAGTATTTACATGATTTTCAATACGTTGCATTCTTGTCATTAGTGTCATGGGTCCCTGGGTAAAGATACACTCGTCCCAGGAATGGGTGGACCAAAGCTCAAGTCTCAAGTCTTTTTTGTTTTAAAATTTATAATTTTTCTGTCATTTTTCATGCATGTTTTTAGGATCTTCCAAAGTTTTTATTTTCTTTTTTTTTTTTTATAAGCCAAAGTTGAAAATTTAAGAAAACTACTCTAATTTATCATGTGTTGACATATTTTCATCTATTTTTTTTTTTTAATAACAAATAGTTTTTATTGGGTAAAAATTACCTGACAAAAGTGATGGTGTAACTTTTTGTAGCGAGGGTATTCTAAGGTTGAATGCTTGTGTTGAACTACTTCTTTCTAGATTTTGATGTCTTATTATTATATTTCTTGCTAAGCAAAAACGACTTGCTGCACTGATAGATGATTTTACTAATTTCGAGTTAGCTTTCTTTTACAATTCTTAGGCTACCTGTATGAAAATAGTTTTCAATTATAAGAAACTCAAACTGATATTTCAAAAATTGCCCATATAAAACATGTCAACTTCTTGATTTGATAAACTTCTGTGTTTCAACTTCTGTGTTTTCATATTCTACCTTGCAAAAACTGGAAATACCCTTGTTTATTTGTTTACTTAGTTTCATATTTTGTCAAAACATTTATCTTAGAACAAAGGTTTTTCAGTAGAAAATTAATCCTAGTTTAAGAAAACATATCCGAATGGCAAGAATTATTATTGGTTAATTTAATAATTAATTATTAGTTAGAATAATAATTATTGGTTAGATTATATGTCTCATCCTATTTTTTGCTTATTCAAAGAAAACCTTTAAGAATTGTTGACTTATTTCTAGGAGGCCTGTTTTTGCAGTTAGCTCATTCCAAGATCCCTAATCATTTAATGTTCAGCCACATACCCTGTTTAAGCTGCTGACCTCTATCTGAGACAAAAGTAACAACAAAGTTTTTAACAAGGACACATAAAACAGAGTCACTCTCGTTTGGAGATATAGCGGCCTTCTCAAACCATTTAAATAGGGCCAGTGATTTGTAGGTCAAAGCACTTATTTGCCATAAAAGTCATGTTTGATCTACGCCGCCTGTGGCAGACTGATGGAGGCGTGTGTGGGTTGTGGATAAATGGATCTGGCTTTTTTTGTGCTTAAACCTTAAAGCCTTTGGGTTACATCGCCAAAATTCCTTTATTGAGGCAACAGAACGGAGCAAAACAAAAGTGTGACTTAGAATCTGATCTGTATTCAGTCCTTTGCAATAGTGTCCACCTCACTCTGAAACACATTGACAGAGTCCATTGATATTCAACAGGGTGAGCGTGTGATTTAAACAGGTTGTGCTGTGCTCACATCCAAATCTCATTTATGATCCTGTGTTCCCTGTAAGGCAGGCAATTTGGAAAGGACACAAACATATAAAACCCACGGTGACAGCAGAGTGCCTTTTTCAGCCGTGGAAGTACAGTGGAGGAAGGAAAGCGTGATTAAACCAAAGCCGGATCTCTAAACAGCCACTAAAACAAGACACTGAGTGGGCTGAAGTTGTCCATCTTTGCAGGCAATCATGTCAAGTGTCCGACTTCCTCAGGCTGCCCCGATGAAGCAAGGATTAAAACAAGGATCCAAAAACATCTGACTCAGAAAACTAAGTGCAACGACCGTGAAAAGCCTTCAGGAGCACACACACTGCGAGGGCTGGAAAGTTGTTTTGATTTGTGGTGAAACACTCACCTCTGCATCATGCAGTTTGCAGCTGCTGCTTGAATGTGTAACATACCAGTTTTGTTGATATCAGACGAAGCATGTGGCAGCTGCAAGTCTACGTGAAGCCGGCAGAGAAGAAGTCATACATTTTCAAACGCCGTTTAATGTATCAGCTCCTGAGGTGATGGCACTTTATAGCTCTCAGACTCAATTAAAAATGGAGGCATCAAACATTCAAAGGATGCAGAGAGCCAGACATTAATAGACACAATAACGTCAGGATCCTTTATTAAAGAGTCGACATGACCTCGTAATTATCCCACTTTCTCTATTAGCATTCGGTTAACAGTCTCAGTACAATCTTCAGGTTTGTGTGAGTCTCCTGATAAATAGGAAACGGGCCAATTATGCCATTAGCTTGGGGCCAAGGAGGTGTCACAGCCAAGAGATGGAACGCTAATGTAGTGCATCTTCATGTTTACATAAAAGATTTATTCTCGTGAACAGAAGGCAATGCACGACAGTTTATCTAACATTTTTGTTTAATGAAATAATTATTTCATTTTGTTGAATACTGAAACAAAACAAAAAAAAGCTTTAAAATGCTATATTTTTTTACAATTTGGTTCTCAAAATAAATTTTTTGGGTTTAGTGACATTTTTTTTCTTTTTTAAATTTGTCACAATTGTCTGCCATACTTTCACGGTATGGATTTAATGCATCACTTATGCATTTAAATGCATCACTCACTGATAAATCTTGGAGATGTGAGAAAGAGTCTCACATCAGATTTGTGCGTAAATGCGGTTTTGTGTGTGTGGGGTTTTGTATTTTTTTAAATTTCACAATGTTTGTGCTTATGTACAAAATTTATTGTATGAGTTAAAAATAAAGAATTACACACGCACAAATCCAAAGTTACACACAAATCAAGAATTACACACGCATAAATTGAGGTGAGCCTATTTTCTCTCCATAAAACAGGCCTATTTTAGATTTTAAATATCATTTATTCTTAAAGACCAACTCCGATAATCTTTTTGCTTTATTGTACTGACCAACATGCCAACATTTTGTTAGAAATGCTCCCATTATTTTGTTAATGTTAAGTTTTCAAGATTTTTTTTTTGTCTTTACTTTTCAACTATTTTCGTGTTAAATTGTTATGGGCATGTTGGAAAAAAAAAATAAATAAAAATCCGCCACTAGGATTTTAATTATAAACCAATCTCAAATCTGTATTGTTTTTGAGGACCTAGTTTCTGCAGGGCAGCAGGAGTTCATCAGAAATTTAGCACTGAATTGTTGGCGTAAGAATTAAGCCTGTGCTGATTTCCCATCATCCCTTTTTTATGACACTCTCTTCTGCTAAGACCCCCTCACACCCCCAACCTAACATTACTGTTGCAACAAAACTGGTGAGCAAAATTGGAACTATGCATCTGTACACATTGGAGCTAAATTTCAACTCGGACGAATAAAACCAGAACATACATGAAACTATTTGCATGTAAGTTAATGTATTGGAATAGAGCAGAGAAGGAGGCTTGTGGCCCGATTGCAGCCGCTAGGGTGTTTGAATGAAGACAAATTCAGAAACAGAGTTTTAATCTTTTTTTTTTTTTACATATTAGGGGTGGCCAATACTGGGAATTTGGATATCGATTTGATACCAAGTAGTTACAAGGCTAGTATAGCCGATACTGATATTGATACCGATACATTTTTCTTGAAATCTTTTATTGCAGAATAATTTAGGAAAACACCTTTTTTTAAAAAAATTAAGTGTATAATAAAACACAGAATTTAAACTTAAGGTAATTACAGCAATATTTACTGAATATACATCAAATATAGAATATGTATATTAACAATGGCATATACCATTATAATAAGAAGAAAGCAGGAACTAGTGCAAAATAAAAAAACAGCAAAAATGTAACAAAAATGAAAGTATAACAGCACCACAAACACATATTTAAAAAAGCAGTAATAAAATAGTTGGGTCACTGGTTAAATAAGTAAACAAAAATAATACTGTAATGAATATAAAAATATAAACAACACATAAAAAAACATGCTGTTGCATGTAAATATGTGGCTCTTTAATGACGCTCTTCAATGAGGCAGGGAGGAGAGGGGCAAGATGTGTGCAGGTGGTGGGCTATTTATATAGACAATGTTGTCAGATCCACATCTTGGGTGTGTTTTTACTCAAACTGGGATGTTTTTTTTCCCAATCTGGCAACACTGCAGACAGAAAAACACTGCCCGTGCATGAACTCCGTAAGTAAATTCAAGCTCTTTACTTGGTCAGTATAGCCATTCTTGCAGTGATACATTTTTCTTAACATGTTCTCATTAATACATTTTTTTTGTATATTTTTTCTTTTATAGCAACTTATTTAAGGTATGAATTGACCAATCAGATACCTCAGTGAAAGCATGTGTTGCCCGCTGGCCCCCACCTGGAACATTTGATTGACATATTCTCCCTTTAAGTGGAAGGGGTGTGGATTTTGAACAAGCTTATTCATGATTGGTGACAGTAGTTCCCCTAGAAACGTGACTCAGACCGACTTTGACCAATGATTGTTTACTGGCTCCAAATGGCGGCGCCCGTATTGGTGAAAAATTGTGACCAAATTGGCTTCATTTTTCTGGAGCTGGAAGTATTTTCTTTAGTTGACGTCATGCTCCATCTCTATTTACAGTTTATGGTTTTAATCCAGTGTCCCTGTTTTTTTATGGCGACATTTATTTGCAACAGCTCCAAACAGCAACAAAAATAGATTCCTAATATTACTTTTGTAGAAGATCTGCAGCTTCTACTGGAAAGAGAAGATCTTAATTTAGGATTTAATCATCATAAATATATATATATATATATATATATATATATGTATATATATATATATATATATATATATATATATATATATGTATATATATATTTCAATTTAAAAGATCTTTATTGTGGATCATTTTAGTTTTATTTGAGAGTATGAAACTAGCATCCACATTACAAGCAGATTCCCTTATGTTGAAGATTTGTTGTCCAGAACTTTAATTCTTTTTGTGCATTAAATCAAAAGCTATAAAGATGAGTGGTTAGTCTGATCTCTGAATATTTTGATGATACACCGCTTTACAGTGTTTTTGTAGAGATTCTCCCAGTTTAAAATCGTCATCTGCACCAGCACCTTTTCCCTGCAACTTTGAACTACTTTGTGCAGCTTTTGAGCAGTTAGTCAATACTGTAGCTCACATTCATCTCCAACCACAATCTGTTTAATTTGTTGCTATCTGCCTTATTTCACCTTATCTGTTATCAAACAGCAAAGACAAATGGTTGCTGTCAATTGGAGATTGCAGCCTGGTTATGTGAGCAGGTCGCTCTGACCTCCATGTTTATCCTTTGCTGTGTTCGGTGAAGAGGAATGTGGCTTTATGCGAGTGTGTCTGTGTGCATGTGGGAATAGACATGGTTGGTAACCTTTTCAGAGAGTGATCATTTAATCACCACTGACAGCCTTTTAGAGAGCGCCTGTCATTCATCGGGTCTACAAGATTAGGCTTTCCAGTGAAACTACACACCGACTGAATCATTGTCCCTGGACGGCAAAGTGGCACAAAGAAAGCACAAAAATCAATAGTTTAGTGGGACGAGGTCATATTTTAGGAAATTTCAACAGCAACACGTAAGTCCTTCATCCATCCATTTTCCTCCAGTCTGTTACAGACAGGCACAGCCTTTATCCCCTCATTCAAGGTGAATAACAATCACTTTTCCTGACTTCTTAGCGCACTTTTTAGAGTCGTGACAAGCTCTCTTAAAGCATCTGATGGCCATTAAGTTCCAATTAAATACCCAGTTCAGCAAATATACATGTTTGCACCAGTTATTACTAAATAATGTGTATCAGCTTGACCTCTGCTTTTGAGTTTATCTCAGGAACCTTTCACAGCAGAGCCGACTCCCTTTTCGTTTACTAAATCCTTTCCCAGAAAAGAGCGTCAAGGTGAAAGTAAGACATTTCCCCGAAGACATAGTTTCTATACACTCAAGATGCATGAAACCAGAACTAGCACTGAAGCATG
The DNA here is from genome assembly GCA_003999625.1 of Oryzias javanicus. Lineage (NCBI taxonomy): Eukaryota > Metazoa > Chordata > Actinopteri > Beloniformes > Adrianichthyidae > Oryzias > Oryzias javanicus. The sequence continues at coordinate 18,446,922 of CM012458.1, read as the reverse complement.
ATAGAAAAGGAGAAAGGGTTCACACTCAAAACCCTTTTGCACAAAGAAAAACACTTCTCTTAGAACTCGTTCACAGTGATTTTTAAAGGGCCTGTCCCATGCAGAATCAACTTTTTGTACTTTGAAGTGTATTATAATGTTCAGTCCTTTATATAATTAACCCCTAAATGGTATTTTGATCCATTTACACAATTCTTAGTAATCCAATAAAAACTTATGCTCTGAGGACCAGCCCCTTCCAACCCACAAAAACAAACAGTTTCTCACGTGCTGATGTAACAATGTAAGAACAGCCTCTTTCAAGCAAAGTCTGGGCTGCAAGAACCACCCCCCAGGCTAAAACAATCACCAAATTCGTCTGCTCAGTTAGCGGTACTCAGCCACTAGATTGCCGCTCAGCTGCTAGCTTTGCCACACAGCTAGCTCAGCCGTTAGCCAGGGCTACTAAAGGCAGAAAAAAAATGTAAAAAAAGAAGGATTCTGATGCTAGAGCCGTTTCAGTAGTTTCCTTTCTACTTGTGCATTCTGTGCTCAATTTTTTATTCAGCCAAGTTCTAATTTTAGTGAGCAACAATACCGATTGCCAAGCTGAAATGATACGGTATCACCTGTCCTAAGGGGGCTTGATTTGTGAATTGGAACTGGACCTAAGAAGAGTTTAGATTCCTCCATAAGGGAAAATTCAAGTGTTATTGTAGCAGAGGAAATAATGATTATGTTAAGTAAGATGTTATAAAAGTACATTCACAGAACCATAATTTATTTAATGTGATAAAATCTTGATATAACACACAGTTTCACAAGGAATTTGCATTTTTAATAGAAAATAGCTATAAATGTGGGTATTTTTTTGTCTGTAAGAAGTCTGTATGAAGCTTTTATTTTTTTAAGCCAAACTATAAAAAATGAAATTCAACTTCTTTTTTTTTAATTATTCAATAATAAATGATGAAAGAAAGCAGAGTTAGAAAACTACCTTATGGGTGGGTGTTTTTTTTTTTTTTTTTTTTTTTTTTTTTTTCACAACCACAGTCATAACTTTGAAACTCACATTCTTGTCTATATTCATAAGGTGGCATGTTTCATGCTCGGCTGCAGCAAACACAAGAAATGCATACTTGAACTGCCTACAAGAATACAGTGTCAGAGCTGCAGCCTGGAGCACGCGACCTCCCTCATCCGATGCCGCCTCTCAGACACCCAGCTTCGTGTTTCGACATGAAATATAAATCAGTTAAACAAGCCACACTACTTCTTAATTAAATAATAAAAAATCCAATTATTTACGCTCAGCTGGTCCAACTTTCCTATAGTGTGGAATGTGATCTTCTTGTCTGCTTCACATCTTCATAAGCAAACTGTAGGTTTAGGGGATTACTCTGAACTCTGATGAAGTTAAATTACTCAGAAATGTGTCTTCATTATGAGTATTAGTTGCACACATAACTTTCCTTAATTGTTTTTTTTTTAGTTTTTGAGTCAGCTAGTTGACGAATGGACACATACAGACACTAATTAAAGGTCTGAGTTTAAGTTATAGACTTATTGAGTCCCCAGGAAGCAGTAAATGTGTCTAATTGATGATGACAGCTTCGAAATAAATGTTGTATATGCTTTTCTATAAACATAGTATAGAATTCAATTTGAAGAGTCTAGATTAAACACTTTATTGGACTTTTATATTGACGCAGCAGTCCTTGAAATGCCTCTCAACTTTATAAAGATATACTCTGGTTATTTTGTTTAAAAAGAGATGAAACAAGAATGTCTTCCATATTTTAAATCAAAATAGATATATGATTTTTCCAGTATTTATAATACCAGGAGAACAGCTATACATTTGGTTCTTGTGGGTTTTTAACTCAAATGGTTAAATAGAAACAGTAGCACAGTAGTACATTGACATGCAGGAGCTGTTAGCTGTCAAGCCAAAGGGAAGAATGTGTGCTTTTTAACAGTAAAGCCAGAGTGTGTATCAATCATGATTGGAGCTTAGCATTTTATTCTGACATAAAGACGATGGGATGCTTTAATAAATCTGTAAAAACCATCTTAAAACAAGGAAGATCCTCTTTGCTTGGTCAAAATACTGTAAGCTTTGAAATAGGGTTAAGAAGACAATGATATTTGCGTTGGTTGCCTATCCTTTTGGTCACTTCGGCTACTTTTTTAAACACTAAAGACAATTTGGACTCAGTAAATTCATCAGGACTAAATTAGATTATTGTAATCTTGATTTATTTTGTATTAACTGAGAGTATGTCAGATAACTAATGTAGCTTTATTGTTTCGTTATTTTTGATAATTGGTTTAAAACAAGGTTTTTTTAAGGTATATTACTCTTTAAAGACCCATGAACTTCATGATTTTTATGTTTTTAATTTTTTTTGCCATTTTTCTAAAGACGGAGGACATAAAGAACATTAATGTCAGGATTCTTCTATTGTGATTACAGAAGCTGCAATCTACTGCACTTGCCTTGCTGATGCTGAAGTAGTTTCGGTAGTTTCTCTACTGCTTGTGCAGTCTTTGCTCATTTTTTTAAGCTAAGTTCTAATTTTAGGGAACAACAATACTGATTACACAGCTGCAAACAAATTCTCATTACGTACTGTATGTATTCTGTTGGTCACTTCGGCTACTTTTTAAAACCCAGTTAAGACAATTTGGTATTGATTAATTTATAAGGACTGAATTAAACCATTGCAAACTAAATGTATTTTATACTGACTGACAATTTAGCAAATAACCAATTAAGCTTTGTAGTTTCTTTCTTTTGTGGTATGGCTTAAAATCACGTTTTTTTTTTTTTTTTTTTTAACTTGTCCTGTCCAACAGCTGAGCAAGCAGATACGGGCTGAGAGCCTCTTGCGTTGGACAGATTTTAATGTCCCAACAGGGGTTTATTAAGTATAAACCCCTGTTGTATTTCATGCTAAACTTTATTTATTTTAATTATGTTGTATCTTTTTCTTTTTTTGTTGGACCGGACAGAAACAAAAGGGGGGGGGGGGGGGAGGATAAAAGAGTGGGGTTAAGAGAACAAAGAAGGTAAACAGAGAGTAGAACATAGACAACAGAGAGTAACATCCTATGACAACCAGGTCTAAATAACAATCTGGAATGGGCGGGGCCTGTCTACACACACACTCAGTTACACACATACCTTTTGGCTAGAATAATCTTTACCTTTAAAGTTGTCAAAAATACACAATACATTTTGTGGTATGGCTTAAAATCACATTTTTTTATAGTTTAGCACTTTTTAAAAGTGATAAAGATAACATTTTTGGTTATTTTAACTTTTTTGTGGCATTTCTCTAATGATGGACAGAAAATTGTCACAATTCTATCATGACATAGAAGCTTCTTTCACTGCGCCATTCTGACGTTTTAACTTGTAGACGACTAGATCCATGTACATATTCATTTCTCTTGTAAAAAATGGCATCTGGCTTAAAAATGTGCATCTGGATATGGCCAAAACTGCAATTTTTGTTGCACTGGTAATGTTAGGTTGGAAATTTGGGAGGGAGAGCATGTAAATGCGAAGTTGAGGCAACACACAAACACATACATATATACATATATTTAATGTTTTTATTTAACATACATAAAAAAATCAAACATAAACACTCTCATTCTTAAACAGCAGATAAATTCAATACGTCTTTGACTAGTAGAGAACAAGAACGTTAAATTTATCATGGCGTTGGCTAACGATGAGCAAAAGTATTGTTGCGTAATTCCAAAGAAAAGTGCTGATCGGAATTCTTTTGCTCCCTTATCCATGTTTGGATCAACATGCATCATCATTTTGCTTGCTTGTAGCTGTGATTCTGGCAGACAATCATGACAATAGGTTTACTTGTGTGTATCGAAATGACAGAGCTAAAATAGCCTGCAGATTAAAGCGAAGATGAACAGCACCACAACAAATGGAACAGAAGACAACAACATTTATGAAGAGATAAAGCAGATGTTTGGAGCACATCAGCCAATTGGGGAGAGAATCTCTATCCAAAAAGACAAAAAAAGATAAACTATTTTTGTACAATTTCAAGGACACCAAGTTAGGAGTAGACGCATGAGTGGCTGTCACATCTTGCCATCACATCTCTCACAGATGCACTGTGACACCATGCACTGCCCATCTATCATCCAGCTCATCCCACAAACCTCTGCTTCCAGTGTGCACCACATCACGCTCTGGCAGCAATTCAAATATGAGATACCGAGAGGAGGAAGGGGGGGGAGCAGCTGTGGAGATTGGGAACAAAAAAGGTTAAATTGTCGGCTGCTGGTGACAGCACGGCAAAGGATTGTGGAGGCGTGTTGGCAGGTACATGCTATAGCCCTGGGATATAGCTGCTGTTTATGGTTTACAGAGGGCAATAAGAAAGCAATGCTATTAAATCCTTCTGCTGACGGACAGGTCATGGCATTTGTGCTAAAACACAAAGGGTAACTGTGAAATGGGACAAACTGCCTCACTTCTGAGGAGCTTTCTCCTGTTACCAGAACAGCACAATGACTATTAGATATTTTTAAAGACACAAAACGCTATTCTTTATTTAACAGATACCAGTTTCCACTGACATTCCCACAAAGGGACAGAACCCTAGACATAAAAGCCTCTAAAGTCTTGATTAAAAGAACTACCCTAACACAACTAGACAGAGATGGTTTCTGTAACCAGCAGCTTAAAATGTACAAGAAAAGGCTTTTGGTGGATCCAGACAATGTCTAGCTCTTATGAAACAGTTTCAGTTCAGTATTTTTGCAATTGATTCTTAATTTAGTTCTTGTTTTAATTTAGTTTCCAATCTAACATCTTAAAGGTACAAAGTAATGCTGGATAAAATAAATGAAGAAATTAGGTTTTAAATGGAAATACCGCAGTTTGATTTTAACAAACAGCTCTAAGAGTGAACCATATAAGATTTTAAACAAAAAGCCATTATTTTGTTTGGTTTTAAAACAGAAAGGATGTGTCGAGAGGGCTGTCAAAAGTCCTTTCCCCCCCAAAAAAATCTACCAGAATAAACTTTACAGGTTGTTAGATTCTCAAAGATCCACCCCAATCATCTTAAGATGTATTTCAAAAGTGTTCACAGTGGTTTAAAAAAAAAAAAAAAAATCAATCTTCACCCAAAATCAAAAATCCTGCATTGTTTTAGGTCTGTTTTTTTTTTCAGTTGTTCATTTGAAAATGCCTCTGAGTTATGGGCGGGACTGTTGATATAGAGCAAAAGCCACTCAGACTTCCCGTCATCTATCTTTTTTTACGCTCTCCTGCTAGCTTACAGCTCCTCACACTCCCGGCCTAACATTACCAGTGCAACAAAATTTGCGAGCAATAACACAGATCAATTCAATTTAATTTATATAGCACTACATCAGAACACAGTTCAATGGGCTTCAGACCGGTATTTGTACAAAAACATGAACGTAAATCATGACATATAAACAGTAGCTGGTTGCTAAACTTAAAAATCAATAGTCTAAGATAAACTGGGCATCCCTGGCCTTAGACCCTCCTTCTCGGGAAAAACTCTAGACAAGCCAGAGGCTTGGTCCACTGCCAAGAACAGGAGCACAGACGATTCAACACATAAATCGCACTGCAGCAAACAGAGCCATGGAGACAGCTATCCAACTGAATAGTTTTGAGCCAAATGTCAACTCAAGCAAGGACAATGAAGATATACATTCAACTATTTGTCTGCATGTGGATGAATCAGAATGCAGCAGAGCAGGGAGCTTGTGGACCACCGAGCATATTATCTACACCACAAATACAAACTTTTTCAAACAGTGTTTTTTGTCTGCTCCCGATTCATAACGATTTGAATAAAGAAATACTCAGAAATTCAATGTCACAAAAATGTTGAAAAACACCAAAAATACTATTTTCCTCAGATTTATGGACATCTTAAATCCACAAGCATCTGAATTATGTTTCTTTGTCTATGTCTCATTTTTTAACAAGAGAGAAATTAAACAATTTCAATGAATACAAAGTTTATTTGTAATTTTAAATGTACTCTAACTTAATCAGGTGTTATTGGCAAAATTATGAATAAAGTAAAATATATTTAATGAAGTTTTTTTGCATTACTTTAATACTATCCAGCATTTTTTTAAGCTTCTCATTCAAAAGCTGCACACAGGACAGCAAAATATCAGAATTCCAACCGAAACAAATAAACAGCCGTCTGCTTCCTCTTTTTTTGTCAAAGGTTACTGCAACTCCACTGTGAGTAATTACTGTCTCTCCAGCTAATAGCGGTCAACAAAACTGTGAGTCTGACATTAAAAGAAAGTTTTCTTTACAATGACTGTAAAAGACGAGAGACACCAGCCGGCTGCTAATAAGTCTCTGAGCTGACAAGAAGCCAACATGTCAAGTTGACAGGAAGTGCTAATTGTCTTGAAGCTTTAGAAGTTATTTTCATCCATATTTGAAGTGAGTAAGAAAAAAGTGTTACATCTTTTTACAGAAGTAAAAAGCACTTTATAAGGAATTGTGGTGGTTGAGGGAATGCAGGAGACAGACTTGACAACTCAATTACTTTTGATAAATTAACTACTGCAAAGCTCAAATCTAAACATGAAACATTACATAACTGAACTGTTATAAACTTGAAAGACCAAAAAAGTGGCAAAAAGAAGGACCAGGACTGATTGAAATTTTAAAATAATAATAAAAAAAGAGACTTCTTAACCCCTTGTGGGGTAATGGGGCTGCCAGAGACTAACCTGGCTACTGTATGGCGAAGGTGGGGTATATCCCGGACAGATCACCAGCACATCATAAGCCAACTAAGGACTAATTACTTCAAACAAAAAGCATTCTTGGAGGATTGTTCCGGAAAGCTGATGTGACAGATGGAAAAGAGGAATATGAAATAACGTTGACTAGAAGGAAGAGTGTTTGTCTAAAGGAGTCCAAGGTGTTTAGAAAAGATTATTTTATTGAAAACAATAAACATATTTGAGACAAATAACCAGATGTTGATGAGTGTAGTGGTAGGTTCAAGTTCCAAGATAAATTGTTTTCTCCAGAGTTCTAAAATGCGAAGCTTTTCCAGATAAGCACATAGCTAAATTCCACACATCAGGCAATCACAATCTCATATCTGCTTTTAAATTAATGGACGTTTATCTTTCTACATTCCAGACGGTCCTGCTGGCCCTTCTCCACCCCATACTCCTCGTGGACCATGCTATGTCATGGACTGGCCTTTAACTCCATCAGCGCCTAGGCTGTGGGGGTTTTTACATTTATGGTCCAAGCTTATCCCACCAGGATAAAGACTGCCCAGAGCTTAACCGCCAAAAGACTACGGACTAATTCATGCACATTTTGTTTCACAAATAAATATTTATTCCCATTCCTAAGATTTCTCCTGATTGAAATTCGTGTTGCCTGTGTTCTTTGATGGATTTTAGTTCCACAACTCCACATTGACAGACCCACAGATCAGTGGGTTGTGAAAACAATACATCCAGTGTAGTATAGGTTATTAATTGAAATGCTAAATGAATAAAAAAAACAAAAACAAAAAACTTACTTGAAGACATACAAAATCAGAATTACATTTGTGTTCTCATTGACTAACAAATGCAATAAAACATCCATATTTCATCAATAAAGATAATATCTTCAGTTTGATACAAGTTGGCTATTTATGTCAAGTTTTTTTTTTTCCAAATGTTCTTTGTATAGCATAAAGTCAGAAAACTAAACCAAAAGGCACCAATCCTCACTGATATTCCTAAATATTTATGATAAATAATGACTAAATTGTATTCATTTAAGAAACAATCAAACTGCAACTAAGATGATAATTCTTAAACTTTTCATAAAGAGGAAAATTATTTTTTTAAAATGAATTTTAAAGTCTTAGTTTGGATTATTTGTTATAAATAAATGTCATCATAACACTTCAGCACTTAAGTTTCAGAACTAGAGAAGTTAAAAGGACTTTAGTTGGCTTCTAAAGAGAGGCTACCCCCCAAGTTTTCTGACCGTAGTAAACAAAGTTACATAAAAGTAATAATATGAACAAAACCAGCAGGGCATTAACAAAAAAAAATGCTGAATTCCACATTGAAAGGATGTGGACTGGCCTTCAACATGAAACTCCCCAGGCTAACAATTGGTCGCACTCTGGTTCGGCTTACTAGAGCGTGAAATCTAAAATAGGGATTGGCAGAAAGCAGAGAAAGTATTCTTGGTCTGGCACTTACATGCAAAGACAGCCACACAATGTTGTGACTTTAAAGGAGTTTTCAAAATTTAGAGATACCTTGGTTACATGATTATATATTTAAAATTAAACCCTGAAGTTTATGAACTATTTTAGTGAGTTTTAATGTTACCTAATAAATGAAAAAAAAAAGCAAATTTAGGTAAAAGTATTAAAACATATTTTGATTGATTCTGGTAAAAAAATGTACCACTAAGAGTCATTTTTTTCATGAACTAAACTTTTTTTAAATAGAACATAGTGTGGCTTTGGGGTAAAAGAACCAAAGACCAAGAGCACTTAAAGTCAATATTGTACATATTATACCACCTTTCTGGAAGATTATGTCATATTTTTGGAATAAAACACTTTTTTGCTTAAGGCTTTCATTTGCAACACAGAGCACATCCATCTCTCTTCTCCCATCCTTCACTTCCTCAGCTCAAATGATATTTTGTGCTTTTTAATAGCTGAACAAATGACAGACCAGAACCTATGACCACAAAAACAACAAGTATACCCATAAAAACATAAGATTAAAATAAATATTGTTGGAATTATAATAAAAAGTGTTAAAAAAGGAACAGTTTTTTTTCTGTGGCAGCCTGTATTAAAATTTTCTTATTTTTTCTATTTAATCTTATCTTTACATTTAAAAACAACAATCTGGTGTTTTTCATTGCTGGCCCCAAATCCAGAAATTTGTTTTTTCAGGAAGGACATTTGATACAGATACAAAACCAAAGTTAAATCTATCACTTGAATAACAAATATAACTTTCATTCCAGATCAGATTTAACACTGAGTTCCTCTGGTGCTGTTGATCAACAAGGTCTCAGAAAATTAGGTGGAGAGCAGGATAACTTGGATAAGGAAAAGCACAATGGCAGAGCAGAGAACCAAATTTAAGAAGGTGAAGAATAAAATGGCTTTGTGGGTTTTCGGGAGTTGTTGAAACAAGATTTAGGAGATCAGGAGGTTTTGAGGATGTTTTTGGAAAAGTATAGAAAAAAAAAGATTGAGGTGTTTTTGTAAAGCCAGAGAAGCCTACGATAGAGTGCTGAGAGAGGAGCTGTGGCTTTGTGTGAGGAAGTCTGGAGTGGGAAAGAAGTGTATTCAAATTGTGTAAGGTAGAGGTGAGATTGGAGGATCAGCTTTGAACCCTTTTCTGTTGTGATGGACAGACTGACAGATGAGGTCAGACAGGAATCACCGTGGACCATGATGTTTGCAGATGACATTGTGATCTGCAGTGACAGGAGGTGGAAGAACATCTAGAGAGGTTTGTTCTGGAAGGTAGAGAAGTGAAAGTCAGACGCAACTAATTTTTCAAGTGGGACGAGTCGCAGAATCTGAGATTGCAAAATTTATTTTATTTTTTTAAAGACTGAATATCTGATCAGATTTCAATCCAGTTTCATCAAAAAGTCCATCATGTAATAATAATTCAGCATCATTCCAGGTCATATTGGTGGAAAATACATAATTGTGAGACCAAAAAGAATTCTTTAGCCACAAATTTTTTTTGTTCCCCCCCCAAAAAAAGGAAATTACATTTTGTCAGGAACAGGTGGCGAAATTGCTTGAAGTAAAACATTTAATACATAAACTGAGCTATGACAAAACCAATGAGAGCAACAAAAAGGTGACAGAGCAGAACAGACAACCTGAAAACCAGACACTTAAATAGGCTGGAGGCAATTAACTGAGCTAGAGACAGCTGTGGATCATGAACCTGAAACTGGTGGCACTGACGAGCAAAAAGCACGACCAAGAACAAAAGAAAACTCTGTACATTTGGACTTTTACTCTTTAAGATTTCTTATTGACATTTCATAAAAATGTATGTACTTGAAAAGTCACTCTTTCAGTCTAGTGTCCATCAGTCATACATTGGTTTTCTTTAAAAGATGGTCTCATTTCTTGCACTAAAATAGAACAATTTCCAACTGAAAACAACAAAAATAGCATTTAATCTAATATTTTTTTTTTGATCTACTTCCTGTATATAGAAGGCAAAGTCCTAAAAAGTGTTCCTTTGTTTATCATGCAGAATTGCACAGAAAGAACAATGAAACAGCAACTCAAGAAAGGTGAACTGGGGACCACTGTAATCAACTCAAGCACATAAAAAAGGTCCAGTCAATTTTTGGAAGTTTCTTTTAAATCCTTCTCCAATTTGTCACCAGCAGTCTAAAGAAAGTAAACTTTTTTTCTTTTTAAATTTGGTTTCCGTGACATTTTCCAAGTCCAGAACATTTTCTGTTCAGAGACCACAGAGACCGTTTGCGGAAAACGTTGCTTACTCTCCCAGTTAAGACATCAAAGATCACATAACATCACAGGATTGACACGGGAGAACTACAACATCCAAAGATTTACTTCAAAGAGAGGAGAACATCATGACATTCAGCTGTGATTCAAGGTCAGATTCACATGCGTGACTCTGCCACTTCATGACATGCACAAGCCAGGCTGAACCGAGCCTCCAGGGGGTTTCTGTCATCCAGTGTTCGGCCGTGATCTTTTATTACACAAATGTGTCATTCACACACATTCTGAAGTCACGGGGGGGAGACGCCACAAAGGTCAACAGAGTTTTTCTCCTGTGTGTTGTTAAAAGTCAAACCAGTGCACACTTGTGCAAACTGGGAGGGGGCCCAGCGGAGTGGCAGTCTGCCATGCTGCACGGGCATGAGAGGCTTAATGTGTGTCTCTGTTTGTGGACCGGGTCCAGGATGGATCTAACCTTGTAATTTGCTTTCATCCACTTGAATACCAAACAGCATGGAGCAATAAAGTGCAGGGAAATGCATGTTAATGACACGGGGACGTATGAAAGTCGGTGTTATTTATGGCGGCTGGTTGAGACCGCGGCTGTGATTAATATTCCAGACCGATGTTTGGAAAATGAATCGGGAGATGATTTCAGGGAGGTTCCTTGTTTCCGTTCATTTGGGTTGAGTGCGAGCACATGGAAAATGTGGAAAAAAAATATTAAACGAGCAGCTCCTGCCCTTTCACATGGTGTCCTGAGGGCGAGGGCGCCGAGCCTCGTACATTAGACAAAAGCAGTTCATTAAATATTACTTCAGGAGTGACGATGAACAGATATTAAAAGGTCTGCTCCAAAAGAGAGTACAGATGACTCACTGCTGCTCTCATTATCATCCAGACGCTTTATTTACACCTACATTTGAACACTTAATCTTCTCTAATGATCTCCTGGTGGAAATCTTTCAGTTTTAGAAATATTATGAACTCTGAGGGATTCTTAAGCTATAATAATTACTTTTTAAAAAAATAATTTTTGGCTAAAATAAATTCATCAGGAGGGAAAGAAACTCGTCAAAATGGAAAAAACCCTCATGTCCAGAGGGCACCTTTACTTAACGGAGGCTTGAAGAATAAGTTTGCTTTTTATGAGTAGATTCTAAGAGGAATGCAAGATGAATAAAAAGCCTTAAAATTCTGCCGTGAGCAGAGTGCGGCGTCTTTCTTTCCTCAGCCATGATGTAACTATGTCAGCTCATCACACGGTCGCTGTTCTGCGAGCACCGATCGCTCCGGCACCTGTCTCATCACCGAAGGGTGTCGGGCTCGGCAGACCTTCATTATTGTGCTGCCATATCACTCTCTGAGTCCATGTGAGCAGTGACCCAGTAAAAACAAGAGCAAGGATCCCCCTCTGCTGTTAACTGTGGTTAAAAATGACTAAACGAAAAAGGTGGGTTGTGAAGGAAAGTGCAATAATGGAGGACTTTGTCAGAATTTTAAAAGGATAAAATGTCTTCAAGCAAGCTTGCTGTTTTTAACATGTTCTTGTTGCATGATGAAGGACATATATAAAGAAATTTAATCTTATAATTGCATTTGGAGTATTTCCTAATTTTAATCAGAGTGTATCAGGAACAGACAAAAACTCTTTTTTTGTAAGTTAGACTTTTTTTTAAAAATATTTTTAAATACAATATTTGTAATTACAGTTTTTCTCAGTGGCTTTGGTGCGTTTCTCAGAACACTATTAACATTTGCACAGCAGTTAGTGCATTTCTCTAAACAATTAGTGCAAACTGCAAAACCTAGTGGATAACCTGCAAAAGCACGTCACATGCTCAAAACTGATAATCCATTCCTCAAAAGCAAGTATTCATGTCAATGAAACTGTCAGTGCCATCAAAATGAAAAGTCTTGACACCATCTTTATGAACAAGATAGTCAAATGACTTTGTCATGTTTTCACTATGACAGTTTATCATTTCAGTGTTTTCCATTGCAAAAATATTTGGTGACACCTGAAAATGTTCAAGACAGCACTATGGCCTACTTATACAGTCATCTGAAATGTGCAGTAAAGTCACTGTAGATGTTAAACATAAAATCTCCCTTTTGGTAGAGCTGTGAACAATAGACAGCACATGTAACAGTACAGTAAATTACTGTTTGCATACCTGTTTTCCCTACGGAATGTTTGAATTATTGAACTGACAGTAGTTCTTCCAATATTGGGTTGCACCCTTCGACCAGCCTCCTCCATGGTGATTGACAACATGGTCCACAATTGTAGCCCTTATTTCATTAGGAATCACCTATATCTGCCTCTTCTCCCTCTTCCCCTTCCTCTTCCTCCCCACATCCTCACCTTTCTTCCATTGACGATTCATAGGATTCATCCATAATTGACAGTGAACAAGTTGTTTGTCGTTGGTTACAACTAAAATTGCACACACCTCCTCATGAGTGACAGCTGAAATTCACCTGAGAACAATTGTTCAATATAGGAGACATTTTCAGGAAAAAATGATAAAGAAAGGTACAGAATTTGCTGGACAGATGGCTAATATTTGACATTTGATAACTAGTTCAACAATTTTGAGTGTAATGACTCAAGCAATGAAAGTAAGACTATTAGTTTTATTGAGAACGACTATTCAGCATCCATAAGTAGAATTGATTTTGACTGACATGACAAAAGCAAATGAAAATGTCAAAAAACAGCAGAGAATGTATGAAAGCAACCGATTCATGTCCAAAATCATTTGCAGTTTGTTCAGAGAGAGGAGAAATTGCTATTATGATGTGAACAAATGACTAAGTGTTGTGGAGGTTGAACTAATAGTTATGAGAATTTCAATTCTGATCTGAGAAACGCACCAAAGAGACTGAGAAAAACTGTAAATGGAACATAATTTATTAAAATAAGAACTTCTTGAAATTGAATAAAAAGTGAAGAAGTAAATGCAAAACAGTCAACAAACCAAAAGAAACAAGTAACTTTTATAAATATAAATCAGAATGTTCAACAATTTATAAAAAAACAACTGGTAGAAATAAAAATTATCTTTAACTTATTAGCCTTTAAATAGAACAATAAAAACGGGTGAAAAGTAACTTGTCAAAAACAACTCAGCATTTAAATAGAATTGAAAAAGAGATTTTTATTCTCAATAGGATTCCAGTTAAAAAAAAAGGTTAAAAAAAATAGTGTCTGGATCGATATTGAGATAAACGCCAAACACTAGTAAACAAATGGATGATGGGAAGTGGGGGCGGGGTTGCTCCATGCCAATAGTCTTGCCCACAACTCAGAGGCAATTCTGTTAATGAACCACCACTGCTCTTCAAAAACAATATCCTAGAAAACAAGTTTTTTATTTTTTATTTTGGCTAAAACAGCATAATTATAATTAAAGGACCACGGGGAACACTTTTACACTAGATCAAAAGATGTTTGAATTGGACCTTAACACTTTTCCTACGATTGGGGGTTTTTACTTTAATTAATCCAATCAAGTGCTTCATGCATATCAAAGCCATGAAAGCATGTTTAAAATGCAGGTTCACCTGGGTCAGATTTTCATGGGGATTAGTGTGTCCATGTTTTGCACATGCTGCTTCAGTGCTGCTGTCGAGGACCTTGGCTACACCACGGAGGCCCAGAAACATGAGTGATGTTGGCAGGTGATGCGATGAAAACTGAAGGAGAAACAGTCAGGGGTCACAGGATGAAGCCGGATGTTTAATTTTACAAAAACCTACTTATGCATCTCTGCTTTAATGCAGACGGATCATGCATGCAGGCGCTTAAAGGGTGACCTCTAAATTAATTTAAAGGGAAACAGAGAAACTCATCCATTTTCATCATTTTGGTTTTGATGTCAGTGGTAATCTTTCCCAAGCATGAAAACTTCCCCGATTGAATTAAGGTACGACAAAGCAGGTGTTGCACACAAAGTGCTTTGTTGATGGCTTACAAGGAATCATTTTCTTTCTACTTAATGAAAAAGGGCACAAAAATACATCTACAGAGTCTCAGCATCCAGTTGAGCCAAAAAATATATATTTTCCTTTACCTCAATTGTTTTTTCTCTTTAGCATTTAAAATTAAAGTCTTACTTTTAGAGCTAATCCAATAAATATATTTAAATTAGAAAACTTTAAAACTTAAAGTAGTGCATCTTTATTCATGAGATTTGTTTGTCTTTAGAATATTGCCAGATTCCACCAAAAATACTAGGGCAGGGATGGGCAAACTACGGCCCGGGGGCCACATGCGGCCCCTTAAGCTACTTAATGTGGCCCTCCAAATTAAAATACATTGAATCAAAAATCCTAATTATTGTTTTATTTTCATTGTATTTCTGGTTTCTTCCCATGAATGGTGTTGTTTCTCTGACGTTCGTGTGTGTTCCTTTCTGAGTCAGATGGTGATCTTTCGGATTATTCCTACACCACATAAATGCAGCATTTCTTTGAGTTCACATTTTCCTCTGAAGAACATCAACCCATTGGATCACCCAAAAGAGAACAAAAATCAAAATTTAGAAAATAAAACTCCCAAATTTTCTGTTTTTAAATTAATATATGTGAATTTGAATCCAAATTAAAGCATGTTTTTCTCTAAATTCCATATTATTTTTTTAGTTTATGAGGTTGATTACCCAATCTCTCCTTCCATCTGCTCCTCGTCCGGCCCTTATGCCAAATTTTAGAACCCTTTGTGGCCCACGAGTCAAAACAATTGCCCACCCCTGTACTAGGGGATTGCAGAATAACTTTCTGAGATGCCAGAATGAAAGGGAAAATAAAACATTAAGATGTATCAAAATAATTTATTTCAGTTTGGAGGGCCACATTAAAACACTTAATGGGCCCCAGACCGTTTCCCCAGCCCTGGTGTATAGAGAAATAATTTAAAATATATTTGTGATTGGCTGAGATAAAAAAGGTGGAGAATTTAGCTTTTGGTTTGAGAGAAGTTTTAATTGATGAGGAAAGTGAGTGATGCAAGAACCCAGGTAGATCTTCTTTAATGAAATTGTGTCACTTTCTGGTTATAATATTTGCCCACTCCAACTTTTCTTTAATTGTAAATTTGTTCCCATTAAACTTTTATTTATGATGATGCAGTTTTAGCCCAAATCAAAAGGCTTTTGTCGTTTTTTGACATTTTAAGCACAGCGGCACTTGCTATACAATTCTCATTTGTGGGCGGCAAGGTTGTCAACCCCGCCCCCTCCCTGTCACTGAGAGCTGTGTTTGCACACTGCGAGCTAATAGCCTCAAGCTAATATTAGTGCCACAAAAATAACAATGACCAACATTGGATCAATCCAGTCATACAATTTTGCGCAAGAATTGAAATTTCCTACAGCACGAGTGTTGAACGTTCATCCTGTCTCGCTCAGCCGATTTGGGTGTTGACTGGGGGGGGGGAGACTTTAGCAGCCAGTTTTCATCTGCTCCTGATTTAAATTAAGAAATACTTATAAATGTTTTGATTGCCAATTCTTTCATAAAGACCCTCTATTATGAGAAAAATGCTACTGATAAAAACACAGGGAGTGGGTCTTTCATCAAAAAAGTAGTATATTTTGGAAAAATGTAAGATTTTTAAGTTTGAATATTTTTATAGATTTACTTTGCTTGTACTATAAACAGGATTTGTAATCTGAGAATCAAAAACTGTAAAAAGAAAGCTAGTGACTTCTTCTAAAAGATACTCTCATTGTTCAGTTAAAAAAACACTAGAGAAAGCACACAGCACAACACCTGTGCAGGTACACAATCACACACACAAATAAATCTCTGTCACAGTGGAAAAAAATGTACATTTTTATCAAGAAAAATAGTACAGCTCTGACAGTTGTGTCTCATCACAACTGACTGAACCATAAGATTGACCAGCACTGCTGACAGAAGAGGCATTGTGTCTCAATGGGCTCTTTATGTCTAAATAAAGCATAAAAAATAAATAATTAACAGTTGTTGTTGTAGAAACAAAGGCAAGCCAGGAGGTCTAGCGGTGCACTACACTTGAAATGCATTAATTTAGCCAGTAAGTGTTGCGGGGAGAAGCCTTGTCGTCCCCTTTTCCGTGTTGTTGGATGATGGACTGGAAGCTGATTTGGCAACTTGAATTGAAGAAAGAAAAACCTGCTTCCTTGGCGATCTGACTCCTCGAGCAAAAGAAACCAAGATTTAAGATATGAAAGAATGATTACATGAAAGATCACTGAGAAGACAGTGATGGCTTTTCAAGCCTACACAGACACACATGATGCATTTCAATATGTTCAGCTGAGCATTAATTATGAATCACCTGCCTTGCTGGCTATGAATCAATGGAGAAAGGAAAATGAAAACACACTGTATATCAAACGTATGAAGCTGAGAAAAGACCTTGCGGTGCATGAGAGAGGTGTGAATGCATGTAGTATGCAGGATCTATTGGTGTGGGAGGGGTGGAGCGAGCTTCCTCGTATGTCTTTCGACAAACTAATAAGACTGGCTATGCGTGGGAGGGCTTCTGGGCTTTCACACATCATTTTTTTTCTTGAACATCCACTAATTTGTCTATTTTTGTGGCTTTTTGGACACAAAAATGCAGAAGATTTGAGCAAAAAGTAATGTTATTGTTGGGTTTTAACATGAAACTGTCAAAATAAAATTACAATTTAAGGGCAGTGAGATTAATGGATAATGCAACAGGACAAATGGAGGCTGACTTCACTTTCAAACCAGATTTGAAAAATCCAAAAAAGAAAAAAAAGGGCAGGAGGTGTGGTTTGGATCTGTATTTGACAGTGAGGTTAGCTTGAGGTAACATAGTCACTCTGCGTCTTCAATATGGAGCAAAGTGAGGAACTTTCAATGGAAGTTGAAGATTTTTCTCCTCCACTTTCTCTCGAGGCAGCCGCTCATGGTCAAGACAGGAGGGTACCCATGTCTGAGTGGTAAAAGGATGCCTAGCATCTTAAGCTAATCAAGGTTAACGTATTAAGAAAACAATCCAAAGTGACACATTCATTGCAAATCCATCATGGAGTTCACTGGATTCAATCCCGATTGCACTAAACCACTGTTGAATAACTTCCAAGTCCATTGGAAAATAGATTTTTGACAACTAAAGGCAATACACTTATGAGCTATACTAAAGCTAACACAATGATGACCGATCACCACAGAATCAAAGATGGGAGGGGCTTTTATTGTGGAACTCCAAAGCATGATGACATGAAACTTCTGAAATGGCGTGGGACTTACACCAGTTGACCGATCACAAAATTCAACTGTATTACCTCGTTTCAACCTGTAGGGGGCAGGACACAGATGGTTTTAGACTATTATTTCAGGAATTAACAAGTTCATTTTAAAATGTCAAAAAACTGACGGCAAAGACCCTCTCCAATCATCTTTTGGGTTATTTTAAAAGCATCCCCAGTGGCGTTTTAATTATAATGATGCAGTTTTTAGCTAAAACAAAAGTGTTTTTTCAGGTTGTTTCTGAAGAGCAGCAATAGATCATTCTTCTGAGTTGTGGGTGAGACTGACTGCACGGAGCAGTCTCTTTTCCCTCCTCCCGTTACTGGGAGCTCTCTGTTTACACTCTCACCTACTAGCTTTCGAGCCCTCACACCCAGCCTAACATTACCAGAGTAACAAAATAGGGGGAACATAAATACATTTAAGCAGTTTTGAGGCAGATGCCAGCTGAGATGAAGAAAACAAAGACAAAGTTAACGAGCTTGCACATTGATTTTTTTGTCACAAATTCTGGAGGTTCTTATTCAAACTGCATTTTTTTTGTCTGCTCCACATTCACAATGAAAGTACTGGGAAATCCAATTTTTTAGTTTAGTTTCCTTTACTCATTTCCTCCATTATCAGAGAAATGCCAAAACTGCATGTTAAAAAACCCCCAAAACACAAATGTCATCGGTCTGGGTCTTTAAGAAACTTTAGGATTGATCAGAGATCATGACCAGAATCTTCCTTACGGCCCCTACTCTAACTTGAAATACATAAATAATGACATTCTACAAGTATGAGTATTCTGGGCTCGGAAAGGCCTGGGTGACAGAGCACATCGGTCACAGCACAGGCACTCATAAATGTTGAGCAGACCAACCGAGTCGGTGGCACAACATGTTCAAACATGCTGGATTTTGTTGCATTGGTTGCTGACCGGCTATTTTGACCAATATTGTGCTGCTTTAAAATGAAGCTAAAAAGGCAGAATAAAGGAATTTTCAGGTCTGAAACTCTTCAGTACACATTTATAAAGTTTTTAGACAAATTGATTTCTAAACTGACTTCTCTTTTTTTACAATAAATCAAACAGACATTTAAAATTTGCCCTGATACATGTTTTGGATAACACTGTCAATGTGCTCATAGCCTCTACCTCTGTTTCATTTTATCTCTCATTTCTAATTCTGTCAGTGAGCCGATGCCGCTGGTAATAAATCACAGCATCAAAGGAACACGAATATGAACTGCTTTCCAACTGGATCACTGAATCATTTGGGGCCAAGTGTTCCACCATCTGGTCTTATAAAATCATTCTCCCAGCTGAACAGCAAAGTTTCAATAAAGTGTTCAACCAAGGATAAAGAAAAGAAATGTTTATTTGCCTGCTGTTTTAGTTGATTCCATACATTTAAAATTAATTTTGTGTGTTGTCAACATTTGCTAGACGTTTCTTCCATGTCTTAGAAAACATATGGATACTACTAAAGTGAGAATTATTTATACATTCTCCCAAAGGTATTAATGATTCCCCAATGAGCCATGAGACAAGGCCTGGAGTTTCGAAACGTGAATTCTTTTGACGGCTCCTGCTGTCAGCGCAAAGTGTCTTTATTGTCTCCAGGAAGGAATTGTTCACTAAATCAAAGCTAAAAGACAAATAAACTCTCAGACTTAAAGAAGAGATGCGATCTACAGGACTCATGCAAATCCACTCCACCCTCAGTTTGGTTCGTGGGAGACTTGATCTTGTGTGTGCATGCTCTGCAAAAAAAGCAAAAAAAAAAAAAAAAAAAAATCTTGGATATATGCTGATCTTGGATATGTGCTTCATTCCCCATGGCAGGGGTGAAACCAAAAGAGGGTTATGGTTGAATGTGCAATTTGAATACATCCGTACAAAACTATTTCTGTTAGAAATCAACATGAAGCAAATTGAGTTGTTGCTAAAATGATGCCAGTTTTCTGTTGTTTTGTATTTAGAAATGACCTCAAAATACAGAAAAGTAAAAACAGAATCTTCCTTTACTTTGAGTAGAACTTTTTAATTGGGTCTTTTGAGGAACTCTTCAGTGCATTAAAGCATTTTCTCATAAATGACCTAGTTAATCCAAGATCATGTCATTATTTTAGGTCTTAAATTGTCAGTTGAGTGATGATTGTTCATGATTGCTCTTTCCTAGAGAACCTGTTGTGACTGACAGACTTGAATCTGGCTAAATTAAAGTCTAATTTATTTCAAATTAAGTTAGCTTTTCATAAAGAAAACAATAGAAGCATTGCAGTCGTTCCAAGTGTGTTTTTTGTTTTTTTTGGTGGGAGTATTTTATTATAAAATACCAGTCGACTTGGTGCCTGCACTCTTCCCAACAGGCAGCCTCTAAATTATGTGCCGTTTCATTAAACACATGCAAAAGCACACTGCGCTGTCTTCAGGGAACTTTGTGAGAACTACTTGAAGGCATCCAAACATAAAACACAGAAGCATAGTCAAAAGACTAGCTCTCCTCTGTAAATAAAAAGCTTTTTCTGTGAAGCAGGATTTTACTTGTGGTTCCAGACGGTTGATCTACTCTCTGGGTGTAAGGAGAACAAACAGGAGGAGAAATGTCAGAGGGATAATTCGAAGGAAAAATCAGATAAGCTTGATTGTGGTGGTTTGAGCGTGGATGGTGGAAAGATGTAAGCTATGTCTGAATTCCCTCACTACTCCATAAACCAGGGGTTTGCAACTTGTGTGAATAAAAATACAATTTTAAAAATACAATTTTAAAAGTAACTTATATTTTAGACTAAGAAAAAAAAAATGTCAGAAAAGTCAAACTTTATCGCATTCATTCAGAAACAGTATCCCTCCACCAGACTCCCAACTAAAGTCCCCAAGATGCTCCAACAATCCATCAAGCTGTGCGGCATTGTGGTTTACCAAAACACCATGTAGCACAGAAAATCAATTTGAGGTCAGTAAGCAGAGCAATAATTCATTCATAAGGCCCACTGGATTATAAAATGGACTGTTTATTTATTTTTTTATTTTAAGTTTTTCTCTGAAAAAAGGGTCACAAATCTAGCTATAATTTTACTTGGATTGATTTAAGAATTTCTGGCTGAGATGCACCCCAAACAGTAAAACAAATTGTATATTTAGTGTCAGCAGTATTGAATTGAATTGAATTGAACAATTCAATTCAATTCAATTCAGCAGTATGTAATCACTGCTAACACCCACCACATTTGCTACAATCAGAAATGGCACGGTGTGATAAAATGTATCTGCAGTTATGCTGTCTCCTGCCAACAGGGGGCGTTGTACCCTAGGTAATGTGTGTTACGCAGCGGATGTTTACATAAAAGGCACGTAAAAGAGAGAGAGTAGAAAGTCTACTGAATGCGACTGCCTGTATAGTTAAAGAATATAATAAAGTGTTGACTTATAAGCGCATGACTCAGAGAGTTTCATGACATGGTGTCAGAAGTAGTCACATTGTGAGTCGAGGAGAAGAGAGTTTGAAGCGGCAAGATGGCGAAGTTTAACCCGCCGGACTCGTTCGACTTCACCCAGCCGAGCACATGGCCGGCATGGAGGCAGCGGTTCTCCCGATATCGGATCGCCACAAAGTTGGACCATGAAGCTGGTGAAGTACAAGTCAACACACTTGTATATGCCATGGGCAAAGAGGCAGAGCCTATATTCAGTACCTTCACGTTCACGGATGATGACGATGAGGATTATTACGACGCTGTTGTGAGACAGTTTGACGAACATTTTGTGCCCAAACGAAATACGATCCATGAGCGTGCGTGCTTTCACCGACGTTCCCAGCGGCCCGGAGAGAGTGTGGAAGCTTTTGTCAGACACCTCTATGAGCTAGCTGAACACTGTGATTTTGGAACTACTAAAGATGAGCAAATACGGGATCGCATCGTTATTGGAATCCTGGATAATGACATGTCACAGAAACTCCAGCTGGAGCCAGATTTAACACTGAAATGCTATAAATATGGCTCGTCAATCTGAACTGATTAAGATGCAAAATGCTGGCTGCAGAGATCTGGAGAGTGAAGTGAATGCTGTAAGCCAAAAATTTAAACAGTTCAGACCCTATGGAAGAGAACATGTGAAATCTAAACGCTATCAGCAACATCATGGAATACCAAAAGCTGCACTTGAAGATAACTGTTCCAGATGTGGGAGGACACATGAGCGTGGAGTGTGCCCCGCCAAAGGAAAACGATGTCGTAAGTGCCACAAAACCGGACATTTTGAAATGGTGTGCAAATCAAAATTCGTTGGAGCTGTGAGAAATGACTATGATCCTAAAGATGACAGCAGTGAATGGTTCCTGGGGTCCATTTCCACTGATGTAAACTCTGAAGATGAGAAATGGTTCGCTGATATTCAAGTAAATGGCACTGTAGTTCGATTCAGGATTGACACGGGCGCAGATATCACGGTAATATCTGAAAACACTTACAGCAACCTGCCAAAACGCCCAAGGCTAGAAGAGACCAAGGCAACCTTCACGAGTCCTGGGGGGAAAATGGTTTGCAAAGGCAGATTTCTTGCAGACTGTTTAAGAAAAGGTGACAAGTACACATTTTGGATCTATGTGATGGAAGGTCCATTCCCTACTAATCTGATGGGACGCAAACAAGCTGTAGAAATGGGGCTTGTTCTCAGAGTGGATGGACTTGAATTATCTGAGGATGTTTTTGGTGACATTGGACTCTTAAATAGTTCTCCAGTAAAAATAGAGCTCCAGGCTAATGCAACGCCTTATAGCATAGCTACACCACGTCGCATCCCTTTCCCCATTTTGCCTCAAGTTGAAGAGGAGCTAAAGCGGATGCTGTCCCTGGGCATCATTGAGGAGGTTAAAGAAGCCACAGACTGGTGTGCTCCTATGGTGCCTGTAGTGAAAAAGAATAAAAAGGTTCGGATCTGTGTGGATCACAAAAACTCAACAAGGCTGTCAAACGTGAGCGTTTTATTTTGCCTACACTGGAGGACATAGCACCGAAACTTTCTGGAGCAATGGTGTTTTCAACTATGGACGCTTCAAGCGGATTCTGGCAAATACCGCTTGATGCCAGCAGCAGGAAGCTCACAACCTTCATAACTCCTGCAGGTCGTTTCTGTTTCGACGATTGCCCTTCGCATCACTCACCTCAGCACCAGAATATTCCAGGAGAAAGATGAGCATTTGTTAAAAGATCATGCTGGCACAGTGGTGGTGATGGACGATATCTTAGTTTTTGAAAAGACAAAGAGGACCACGACCAAAAACTCAAAAAAGTGATCCAGACTATCAGAGCTTCTGGTCTGAAGCTGAATAAGGCCAAGTGTCAGTTCGGAAAATCTGAAATCCGATACTTTGGACACATCATAGGTAATCAAGGGATCAAGCCTAACCCAGAAAAGGTCAGCGCTATAACCGAAATGCCCAGTCCCTCCAATGTCACGGAGCTACGCCAAATCATCGGCATGATCAACTACCTGGGGAAGTTTCTTCCTGAACTTTCTTCTGTCATGCAGCCCATCAACAGCCTGCTAAAGAAGGATACTGTGTGGAGTTGGGGGGCGGCTCAGGAAAAAGCTTTTCAACAAGTGAAAACCATGTTGACTACTACACCTGTCCTGGCATATTATGATGCCAGTAGACCAACGGTGGTCAGTGCGGATGCTAGCAGCTATGGTTTAGGAGCTGCTTTGTATCAGCATCAGAAGGATGGACTCCGCCCTGTTGCTTTTTGCTCTCGGACACTAACAGAGACGGAGCAAAGATATTCACAGATTGAAAAGGAATGTCTTGCCAGTGTGTGGGCCTGTGAGAGGTTTGTAAGATACTTACAAGGCATGGAAAAGTTCTGTTTACAGACAGACCACAAACCACTCGTCCCGCTGATAAACTCGTATGACCTGGACAAAGCACCCGTGAGATGTCAACGTTTATTGATGCGTGTAGCATGAATGGCTAGTAATTAATACTCATATGAAGGGTTGAATATGTGATATTCGCCTTCAGATCTGGTCAAAGTTATAAAGTTTATTAATCTGCAATTCTCAGATTCACCTGTAGGGGGCACCACCTCCTCAAGGAGGAAATTATCACTTTAATTATTAGTTGTTATTTCTAATTAATAAAGTAATACTCAAATTTATCAGTCTACTTATCCAAAAGGAAACGTGAGTGTCTTTACCTTTGAAGGGACGTTTTGTGAACCATGGAAATTATGAGACAGAACAACGACTTCTTATACACGTTCATTTATTGCATAAAAGTGGATTAACAAGAAGGATTATTGAGTGTGAAAGCACAGCATTGATTATACTTTGCAGAGATGAAAAGAAGAAAGAAAACACTTTTCTAAAACTATTCAAAATGCATACGTGAAGAGAGCAAAAAAATGAAATTTAAAAACAAATTAAAATTATGTGAATGGGCTGAAGGTGTATGACTGCAATGTCTGATGTGTCTGATCTAATGCAAAATTAATGTTTTAATAAAATCGAGATAAATGTTCTTCTGGTGATTGAAACAATAATTACTTAGTTGAATTCTAAATCAAAGAAAATGTTTCTCTGACCACAAACAGTTAAAGTAAACGCTGGAGCAAGTCTTCTCACCATGCGGTCTGGTTCTGGTTCCAAAGAGCACAGGAAGGCCTCTCTTTAGTTTCAGCTTTGAGAGACTGCCCTTCTCCCGAGAAGTCAGCCAGGTGTGTTGAAGTTAGAATCTGTCCCCAAAGGAAGATTCAGGTTGTTGTCCAGGTTTTTTTTGTCTCAAGTGGTCAAGTCACGCTTGGTTCCAAAAATTAGCGACTAAATTAAAAGTTTTCAAAGCTGGCCGGGCTACAAAACTTAATAATTATTTTGTCACTTATAAAATTAGAAAGAACAATGAAAAGTTAAAATTGCATAAAACGTAAAAAGGTTGACGGTTCGGTTTGTTTAATCTTAAAGATGGAAAAATCTCACAGAAGTTTTCATCTCGAAGTTATTAAAATCTTAGAAGTTAATCCTTTGTTCTGAGCTGTCCTTTGTTCTGAGTTTCCCTCCAAAAATCTTTTCTGCTTGAAGCTATCTCCTTGTTTTCTGAGAGGTCTTTCCTCATTCACTTCAGAACTCCATCTTTGACTGACTTACAGTTTGAACGTGCGAGGCAAAGGCCCTGAAACTGACCAATCAGAACGAGTTGGGCCGGTCTTACGCCCTCATCTAATTAACATACTCCAATAGGCTTGTTAATTCCTATCTGGGGGGTGGGGTCCTAATTGTGGGGTGTTTGTGGGGTCGTGGTGCGTGTGTATCAGAGAAAAGCCCTTATAAGCCAACATCTCTTACCAACATTAAAGAAATAAAGAAACATTTAATTCCTTTTTTAATCAACTCGTCTCATAAGTAGAAACCCCTTTATGCTGGAAAGAAAACAAAATAATAATAAGCATCAACATTTGGAAAGTAATCACAAGATAAGAAGAATTAAACCAAAATCCAAAAAGAAAAACGAAGGATAAAATAAAATAAGACCTCTGGTTCGTTTCTTATTTACCTGCCAGATCTTCTTATAAAAGATGCACAACTTTAGTTAACTTTTACCAGTAAAAAGATGTTGAAGTGAAAAACATTTCGATACCAGAGAACACAGAATACACATAAAACGTCTGGGGAGTCTATGGGGGGTTAAAAGGTTTTTGTAAATCCAGTCTGGTGATGTTCTCCGGCCTGTTTTTCAAAGGATCTGTGAAACGTCATGTCAACACATGAGAACATTTTCTTGTGCTTCAAAAGAAACTTTATTCAATGGAATGCACTTCTTTGGACGTCCTGTAAATCAAAATGGCTGGTTAGGCTCCAGAGTGGCTGGTTTGTCATGGTAACTGGGATTACCAACGTCCTCCTTTGCGGGGGGAAGTTAAGGTGTTTCGGGGTCTGTTGGCAAAGTTCATGGCCTGCAAAGTTAGGATGAAGACCAATGCCTGTTGAAAGGGGGGGGGGGGGGGAGGTGATCTTTATGGCCTCAGCAAAATTCCTTTGTTAGTTAAGGTTCTGGGATCCATGGTTTCATGCTACATATCCCCCCTTTTGTTTCGACTTGTTCCTGTGGAATTAGTTGAAACAACAAGATACAGAGAAACATGGGATTCCCCGATGAACCTTCTGGAAGCCGCTGGAACGCCAGAGTAATCCGCTGAAAACAGTGGGGTCAGAGTAATTCAGTGAAAGGGGGTCAAACATCCGAGTAATCCTCACGAGAGCCACTAGGGTGCTGGGCGACTCTTCTGGGAGCGTTGGACGTTCAGCCGGGTCCTCAGGCAGGTGTGGGTGTACCTGCAACTTTACTGCTGTGGTCAGAGGCGTGACTAAAATCTTAAAATGAGTCTAAATATTCACTTAATCTTAGTTCCTAGAGTAGTGTAATAGTCTAGTGTCTAGATCTAAGTGTTCTATAGTGAAGAAAACAACATAGAGAGGAAGAGAAAAGAAGAAAGAGAAATAAGAGTAGCTGTTCAGGTTAGGCAGGAGTGCCTGCAACCTCACAGAGGATCGACGAGGTTGAGAAAGGCTGGAGAGAGAGGTTCTGCTCTAATGTTCTTCTCGAGGGCCCCCCCCCTTGACCTGTTGCTATCATTGTTATCTCTTTCAGCAAATCTCCATCGGGTACCTCTCGATGGTTTGTCACCCAAAAATGACCACTCGCGTCTGGTAAACTCTGGCTGCCTTTCAATGAAACGGATTACCTCACGGCTCGAAGTAAGATTGATAAGATCGATCTTATCTTGAATGATGGCATCTGGATAGTTCTTGAGATAGAACTCAATGTCATCCAGGTATGCTCGAGGATCATTAGGGCCACCAGGGGTTGGTTCGAATCTGGTAAGATTTCGAGAAATTTTGTCTAAATCTCGATCAGAAGGACCATGATGACGAGATTCATCTGCCCTAAAGTCATGGAATCGATTCGCCTGTGTCGACCTTGGAGTCCGTGCAGAAAAGGAGGCAGGTGCAGGTGCTAAAAGAGGTAATCCGCCAGAACTATCCCTTTTAGCCTGTGCACCCCCCCTTTCATCATTGAAAGTTGGATGAATCGGCTGACAGGTGTCAGATTCAAAAGATGGCTTGATGTCTGCTGTTGCAGACTTACGTTCCACCATCAAGTGTTCATCTTGTTCATCGGAGGCCTCTCGTTTGGTGGTGATGTAAGCTAGTTGCTCTTGCATTAGCTCAACCTGTCCTTTTTGGTCATCTAACTGTCTGGTTAGATTAGCATTTTCTTGTTGCAATGTAATTATGTCGTCTTCAGCTGCATGTAGTCCTATTTGAGAAGCTTCGTAAGCTTCTTTAACCTCCATGAGCTGCAGCTGTTTTGCTACCAGTTCATGCTGCCAGGCTGGGGCCTGGGATTCGCAGTCTTTTATTTCTCTGTTAATTTGACCGTTTTCAGTCTTCAGTTCTTCGTTTTGAGTCGTCAGTGCAGTGACCTGACGCTCCAAATCATCTGTTTGTCTTTGAGCAACCTCGCGCTGATGCTGCAAAAGTTTATTCTCCCTCTGGGTTTGAGAAAGTTTCTGCGAGCGCGTGTCGAGTTTCCCTAGCGCATGGTTTAACAAACTATGAGCGGTTTTGAGTCGAGCTGTGAGCAGTATGGCTAGGCTACCAAGTGTTTTGGTCAACTCCTTATCCTTCGGTGGATCATTGGTAATTTCAGCCACTACCTCAGAGAGCTTAGTCTCCAGTTCAGATGCGGTTAAGTTCTGAACTTGATCTTCAAAACCTGGAATGTGATCTTCAGTGATTTCTGTCAAGGCAGCTTCTAAATCATCAAAAAGGTCCCTATGGCTAGAGGCCTCAGAAGAAACTGCGTCAGTCATTTCTAAATCTGTTGCTCAGCTGATGAGGAATGAAGCTGGAGGGTTTAGACAGCTTTGTTTAGCCTCAATTAGCAAGTACCGAAACTTTAGCTTTTAGCTTTCAAATCACTATATCATTAGCTTTTAGCCCCTTAGCATTAGCTTTTAGCATTAGCGTTAGCTTTAGCCTTTTAGCTTTTAGCATTTACACCTAACTGCCAGTAGGGGGAGATGACAAGTGTGATATCTATTTCAAGCCACAAGGGGGAGTCAATGAACCACTGACTTAGCAGACCTTCCACCTACTGCTGTCTACCTAGATTGCACAAACTTTCAAGTCTCTGAGTGGATTAAATATAGGTCTCTATATCTATGCTTCCACAGTCAACCTGCTTTGGTTCAATGCAGTCCAAGTACACACACCTCTCTAGGCCAGTACGTCTATGGATATTAATCCCAACCTGTAACTTGGTTCAACACACAACTTCTGATTATTATTAGAAAAGGGTAACACCTCTGGCTCAAAGGTCCACCTCCTATGACCCTGACTGCGTCACAGCTTTAGCCACACCCCTTGGGTGACCCGGAAGTTCCTCCTTCCTTTCTCCTCAGTTTTACTCAGCGCTCGTCGCGAACACACCTAAAGCAGGCAGTTTTTTAGCAGAGGCAGCTAAACGTCCTGAAGACAAAGCAGTTACTCACAGCAAACCCTAAAGCTGGAAAAACGGAGTGATTGCAACTTTTGGATTTAAGCTAGTTTGGTGTAACAACTTGCTATCTCTAAGGTGTCTTTTGCACTGATAAAGAGTCTGCAGACCGCGTCTGCGTGTGCCTTGTGCTATCAGCACAAGAAAAAGGGGGTCAGGTCTGCCAACAGACTGACGATTTCTCCTTCAGAGAGCTTATCACACAGCCCAAACGCGCAGTTATATCCTAAAATCCTTGTTAATTAGTAAACCCGCTACGGCTGACAAGAGTGCTTTCCTGCACTTTCATAAGACGTTTACGTCTTATAAACGTCCACTCATAGATAAATCTATGGGGGTGAGGTCCGGCCGGAATCCTCAGCCGCTGGGACGACGGAAGTCGGGCCTGTGTCCTGGAACACGCAGGTACACAGCCAGAACTTTCCGTGGAAAGAATTACACAAGACAGGAACACGCTGAACTTCTGTAATCTTTCCGAAGGCCTTTCAACTTATTAAAACGCATAAGCATAAATGCGCAAATGCATGCAAATTATCACGGTTCTGCTCCGTGCAGAAAAGTTCTGTTTCACAGAATCATCTGTTACGCTGATCGCACAGCGTCACAGGCTTCCAAAGCCACACAAACAAGTTCTCAGTCTTAAATAAGGGAAAAGTCAACAGCTCAGAGTACTCAGGAATTTCATTCAGAACCGCAGTTACGTTTTAGATGCACAAACCTTTCTAATTAACCTGTTTATCTCAATATTTCCCAGTTCACAAAACGTTTTCAGAGGCCTCACACGGGGCACCATAAATTATCTGTAGCATGAATGGCTAGTAATTAATACTCATATGAAGGGTTGAATATGTGATATTCGCCTTCAGATCTGGTCAAAGTTATAAAGTTTATTAATCTGCAATTCTCAGATTCACCTGTAGGGGGCACCACCTCCTCAAGGAGGAAATTATCACTTTAATTATTAGTTGTTATTTCTAATTAATAAAGTAATACTCAAATTTATCAGTCTACTTATCCAAAAGGAAACGTGAGTGTCTTTACCTTTGAAGGGACGTTTTGTGAACCATGGAAATTATGAGACAGAACAACGACTTCTTATACACGTTCATTTATTGCATAAAAGTGGATTAACAAGAAGGATTATTGAGTGTGAAAGCACAGCATTGATTATACTTTGCAGAGATGAAAAGAAGAAAGAAAACACTTTTCTAAAACTATTCAAAATGCATACGTGAAGAGAGCAAAAAAATGAAATTTAAAACAAATTAAAATTATGTGAATGGGCTGAAGGTGTATGACTGCAATGTCTGATGTGTCTGATCTAATGCAAAATTAATGTTTTAATAAAATCGAGATAAATGTTCTTCTGGTGATTGAAACAATAATTACTTAGTTGAATTCTAAATCAAAGAAAATGTTTCTCTGACCACAAACAGTAAAACGCTGGAGCAAGTCTTCTCACCATGCGGTCTGGTTCTGGTTCCAAAGAGCACAGGAAGGCCTCTCTTTAGTTTCAGCTTTGAGAGACTGCCCTTCTCCCGAGAAGTCAGCCAGGTGTTGAAGTTAGAATCTGTCCCCAAAGGAAGATTCAGGTTGTTGTCCAGGTTTTTTTTTGTCTCAAGTGGTCAAGTCACGCTTGGTTCCAAAAATTAGCGACTAAATTAAAAGTTTTCAAAGCTGGCCGGGCTACAAAAACTTAATAATTATTTTGTCACTTATAAAAATTAGAAAGAACAATGAAAAGTTAAAATTGCATAAAACGTAAAAAGGTTGACGGTTCGGTTTGTTTAATCTTAAAGATGGAAAAATCTCACAGAAGTTTTCATCTCGAAGTTATTAAAATCTTAGTTAATCTTTGTTCTGAGCTGTCCTTTGTTCTGAGTTTCCCTCCAAAAATCTTTTCTGCTTGAAGCTATCTCCTTGTTTTCTGAGAGGTCTTCCCTCATTCACTTCAGAACTCCATCTCTTGACTGACTTACAGTTTGAACGTGCGAGGGACAAAGGCCCTGAAACTGACCAATCAGAAACGAGTTGGGCCGGTCTTACGCCCTCATCTAATTAACATACTCCAATAGGCTTGTTAATTCCTAATCTGGGGGTGGGGTCCTAATTGTGGGGGTGTTTGTGGGCGTGTGCGTGTGTATCAGAGAAAAGCCCTTATAAGAACAACTCTTTACCAACATTAAAGAAATAAAGAAACATTTAATTCCTTTTTTAATCAACTCGTCTCATAAGTAGAAACCCCTTTATGCTGGAAAGAAAACAAATAATAATAAGCATCAACATTTGGAAAGTAATCACAAGATAAGAAGAATTAAACCAAAATCCAAAAGAAAAACGAAGGATAAAATAAAATAAGACCTCTGGTTCGTTTCTTATTTACCTGCCAGATCCTTCTTATAAAAGATGCACAACTTTAGTTAACTTTTACCAGTAAAAAGATGTTGAAGTGAAAAACATTTTGATACCAGAGAACACAGAATACACATAAAACGTCTGGGGAGTCTATGGGGGGTTAAAAGGTTTTTGTAAATCCAGTCTGGTGATGTCTCCGGCCTGTTTTTCAAAGGATCTGTAGAACGTCATGTCAACACATGAGAACATTTTCTTGTGGCTTCAAAAGAACTTTATTCAATGGAATGCACTTCTTTGGACGTCCTGTAAATCAAAATGGCTGGTTAGGCTCCAGAGTGGCTGGTTGTCATGGTAACCTGGGATTACCAACGTCCTCCTTTGCGGGGGAAGTTAAGTGTTTCGGGGTCTGTTGCCATCCAGTCTGAGAGGTGTTACGGGAGTGAAGACCAATGCCTGTTGAAAGGGGGGGGGGGGAGGTGATCTTTATGGCCTCAGCAAAATTCCTTTGTTAGTTAAGGTTCTGGGATCCATGGTTTCATGCTACATGCGGCTGATGAAGTTCAACGCTGAAGCAGTTCACGTGCCAGGAAAACAGCTCACAGTGGCTGATGCCTTGTCACGTAACCCTCTGCAGAACAGAGGTGAGTCAAACACAGAAAGTGACGTGAGAGCTTATGTGCAATCAGTTATAGAAACAAGACCTATAACAGAGGACAGACTGAACTCTATCAGACAAGCTTCAAGCCAGGATGCCAACCTTAAGGCAGTTGTGCAATATGTTCATACAGGTTGGCCAGAAGATCTGTCCAAGATTCCACACACACTGCGAGGTTTTCATGCCGCCAGAGCCCACCTATCAGCAGCAGATGGTTTGCTTCTCTATGATGACAGAATTGTCGTCCCTGCATCCCTGCACACGCATGTACTCTCACAGATACATGCAGGACACCAGGGCCTGACCAAGTGCAGAAGTCGAGCAAACATGTCTGTGTGGTGGCCAGGGATTGGACGTGACATTACTGAAATGATAAAAACTTGCGATTTCTGCCTGAAAAACAAACCAACTCAGAGGAAAGAACCTCTGATGTCCACACCGCTACCTGGTGGTCCATGGCAGAAGATTGCAGCTGATATTTGTGACCAGAGAGGTAAACAATACTTGGTGGTGGTGGATTACTTTTCACGGGACATAGAAATTGAACAGTTGTCCACCATAACCAGTCAGCAAGTGATTTCCCGTCTAAAAAGCATGTTTGTCAGGTGGGGGATCCCGTTGGAGTTGGTGACGGATAACGGTACTCAGTTTACCTCAGCTGAGTTCAAACTGTTCAGTGAGGAATACAACTTCAAACACACTACATCAAGTCCTCACTATCCACAAGCTAACGGTGCAGCGGAAAGGAGCGTTGCCATAGCTAAAAACATTCTCAGTCAACCAGACCCTTACTTAGCTCTTTTGAGTTACCGGGCCACACCTCATACAGCTACAGGGGTGAGTCCCGCGCAGCTGATGACTGGTCGCCAGATCAGGACTACAGTTCCTATCCTGCTGAATCAGCTGTGTCCGGGTTCAGTTGATCTTGATGCTGTCAGGGCCAAGGATTGTCAAACTAAAGACTCATACCGGTTTTTCTACAACAGGCGCCACTCAACGCGACCTTTACCTGTCCTTCACCCTGGTCAGAAGGTTAGCGTCAAGCTGGATGGGGAAAAAGGTTGGACTAAATCTGCAAAAGTCATCAACAGGGCCCCAGAGCCTAGGTCCTATTATTTGCAGACTGAGCACGGAACGGTTACACGCCGTAACAGAAGACACATCCAGGAAGTGCCTGACCGAGCAACCCAGGTTACATCTGAAGACACTGGTGACTTTAATACTACACCAGCTAGTGATGTGGGTTCCTCTCCCATCTTACTGAGAGTCCCAGTCACTTCAGTCATGGCTTCCCCTTGCAGTCCGAGTGGTCCTCCCTACAAGACCATTGCAGGAAGAGAAGTTAAACTTCCTGCCCGATTTCAGGACTATGTTCCAAAGTAGAAGTTTTGTGGTTGTTCATCGAATGTCAAAATGCTAAGAGAAAAAAAAATGTTTCAGAAATACAAGTTTTGGTAACCAGTTATGTTTAATTCTGTTCTCAAAAGTTGTTACTGAATGTGGAGCTAACATATAAGAGTAAATCCCTGTGTAAGAAAACTAAAAGGGGGAGATGTGATAAAATGTATCTGCAGTTATGCTGTCTCCTGCCAACAGGGGGCGTTGTACCCTAGGTAATGTGTGTTACGCAGCGGATGTTTACATAAAAGGCACGTAAAAGAGAGAGAGTAGAAAGTCTACTGAATGCGACTGCCTGTATAGTTAAAGAATATAATAAAGTGTTGACTTATAAGCGCATGACTCAGAGAGTTTCATGACACACGGGAAGTCTTTTATTTTGAAAATAAATCTTGTCAGGCTCATTAAAGTTAGAAAAAGGCTATTTTCTCTTAATGTTTCTGTTTTATTTATGTTAAAATAAAAATATTTCATTTATATTTATCCAAATTAAAACAATAGTATAAATAGAAATGAGTATCTTATTTTTCTAAAGGGATAGTAAAAACGTTCTGAGTCAGTGAGAAATCAGAAATTTGGGAAAAAAAATTTAATTTGGGGAAAATATTAACAAATGATACACGGATTGTAAATTATGCAGTGCCCTGGATTTTAATGGAATTTACATACATGCTCACAACTTTTTTTTAAATGCTAAGCATTACATCCCTCATTTGCTGAAAAAAAAAAGTTGCAAAACTGTTTATGAATCTACAAGGAATTGATAACAAAAACTTGGATAATTTCTTAAAAATAAACTAAAACTACTTTTTTTTAATTAAAAATTGTTCAAAAGCAATGGATTTTTGTCTATACATGATAAGCATTGATGCACACTAGTTTATCACAGACATCTGGGAAGTTTTTGGGATACTAGATTTTGGAATTATAGATTCAGACACCCTAAGAAAATGAAAACCCCCTACAGTTAATTTAAAAATCTCCATTTTGGATGTACATTGTTTTAAGTGTTAAGTAAAATGAAAAGATATCCCCTGAGGTGAAAATGCTGCATTCTTGAAAAAAATATATATTAAAAAAATGGTTTCCTGATGTGTTATTTTTAAGAGGTCCAAGCTTACTTTCAAGCTATCAAATGTTGAGCTCACATGAAACAAAAATGAAGAAAATGGGCACAAAAGAAACATCAGTTTCTGATGAACGATTGTTCTTCTGTCCGTGTCCCACAGCTTGATCAATAAGAGAATCTGTGTGGGAGAATGATTGCCATTGATCTTTTTTCTCCCTTGCTTGGTGGATTTTTTTTTCTATCCTTTGAGAGTTGAAGGGCTGTGAAATTCAGAGGACTTATAACTCAGAATAAAAGGGAATATTAAGACACTAAGGCTTTCTGGCATTATTTCATATGTAATCTATCTTTTGAAGTTTTAAGAGAGTACTTATCAGGCACTCCAAAATCTTCTGCCTCTTTTTGCAGCCAATATTTTGTATGTGGAGGCGACCTCTTGTTGTGGCTTACAACTAATTTAGTGTGGAGAACGTGCTTAGAAAAAAGGGGCGTGACCTTGTCTTCCCCTTGTGATGTGTATTTTTCTCCTTGATCCCCTTTAAAGGATGGTAAACATTGCTGTGTGGAGGAGGAGGAGAACACTAAGGGTTCAATATGCAAAGATGTTGAGAATAGTGCCACATTTTGTTATTGTTTTGTTAGAGCTTTGAATTTTTCAAAATAAAAGCATTAGGGTTTGACAAATAACAAAGTCACCTGAACCTACAAATTCATACTGAACATATAATTTGATGTCTTTATAAAGCTTAATTATGATTTTTTTAAACAAATTTTTCATTAAAAAATGGTTATATTTATAAAAAAACTTTCGAACAAATAGAATAGAATGCTTTTATTTTCACTGTCCACATGTACAATGTAAAAGGTATCGCCATGGTTAGTGCAGAAACAAAACGTATAATGAAGCTCTATATTGTTCATTTATTTCATGTTGGTTCACTAACATGAAATAAATTACTGCAATGATTCAAAACCTTACAAAGTATAAATCTGCACTATGGAGCCCAAAAACCACTTCTTCTGGCTTTTAAAGGTAATTTGACCATTTTTGTTGCTGTTGTTTTTCATTAATTTTGGTTAACAAAAATTACCAGCAGCCAAAATAAATGAATATATAAAAAGAAAAGTGAAATTAAAAAAAAAAAAAAAAAAAAGGAAAATAGTGAAAATTAAAAAAAAAAAAAAAAAAAAATTATAGATCCACTCCAACCACTTTTTAAAAAGGAAAATAATGCCATATTTATCCAAAATTCAAAAAATCAATGTCATTTTCTGGGACGCAGTTTCTGCTGGGCAGCAGTAGTTCTCCAGAAATTCCAGCAATCCCGCCACCTTTGCCCCCGTTCTGCTAAGAGATACACCCCATGTTCGATAGGAAGAAATCCTCTTGACATATGGGCGGAAGTACCTAAAATACCGGAAATAGTCGTAGAAGAAGAAGTGAGTTTTGTTGTAAACAAACAAATCTGCAGCTTTGAGCGAGATAACTTCTGAGCATGCCTTTATTACTATTAGTAATTACTAAATTTTTAAGTGACTGTTTGCTCGTATTTTCTAAATCCGTGTGGTCAGTGTTTTTTTTTCTTGACAACATTGACCCAGAGGAAGAGTTAGAGTTAAACACTTAGCCTTGGATGTACTTAAAACCTGTGCATCTAATGCAGCAATGTACATCTTGACTGCCCGTAAATATGAGGGAATGACATTCGCCTTTATTTTGTCTGGAAACACAAATTCATATGATCGTTTGTACAGTTTCAGAGGACTGTTCGGAGCATTTCCACATTTTCTGCCAGCTCAAACCATCCCAAAGACGATCAGAGACACAGTTCTCCCAAAGTCTCCTCTGGAGCGCCAAACCTTCTGTGCGTAATGTAAAAGCCAACGTAAAAATGACGTACAATTAGAATGAATTGTTTAAATGCACCACGATAACCCACCTATCACGAGCAGAGGGAAATTTTGATCCGAATGCGTTTGATTGGGTCAGAGTATCACGATTGCCACGTTTACGTGACGCGTTTTAATTCTGATCAGGTTTGATCCAGTTGCGTCTGTCCATGTAAACATAGCTACTGTCTCCCACTAGCTTACAGCCCCTCACACCTCCAATCTATCCAGCCGAACAGCTTTGAGCCAGGTCGGAGAAGGAAAACAAAGACGTACATGGATCTATTTGTGTCCAAATAGATCTATTTGTGTTTTCTACATCACAAATACAATCTTTTTCAAACTGCTTTTTTGAGTCTGCTTCTGATTCATGATTTAAATAGGAATATTCAGAAATGCAATTTAGGTTATTTATTTTTTTATGCATGTCAGGAAATTGTATAAGAACACTTTTTTGATCATAAGAGAGGGTCTTCAAGTTATTTTTATGTAAATGTGTCTATTTTTCTCCACAAAATGATTTTTTTTTGGTTAGCTGTGATCATATAAAAATGGGTTCATGCTTCAAAACGACACATTCATGGAAAGAGAGAGACGCTCTGGCACCTCCTCCGCGTGATGTGACAGTACGACTCCGCCGTCCCCTCCTCCTCCTCCTCCTCCTCCTCCTCCGTCTCCTTGCCACTCGCCTCCACATCTCTTCATCACTCCGTCTGATCCGCTCCTCCTCCCTCGGTCTCCCGCTTCATGGTCTCATCCTTCTCGCTCCTCATCTCTGAACGACGACATGCTCCCCACGTGAAGTCCGCCAACTTGCAGGATTCCCGGTGAAGGAGAGGCGCAGACAGATGCTCTGACGAGGAATAACAAGAGAAAAAAGAAAGAAAGAGGAAAAAAAAACACACACACTCCACGCGCGCGCGCACGCTGGCTTCTTGAGTGCCTTGGTTAACAAAGCAACAGCATGGATCTGTCATTCATGGCCGCGCAGGTGAGACGCTTCTCCTCCAAACAGCTCTACTGTTGTCCCAACTTTACTCCGTTTATTGATCAGACGGGTGTGGCTGACAGCAGGTTTTTAGTAAGGATTCTCAGAGTGGAATCGAGAAAATAAGGTTGGATTACCCAGATTTTTTTTTTTTAAATAATTAAAAAAATACATATAGTTTATAACCTGAAAGTATCTGTTTTTCTATCAGTCTTGCCGTTTTGAAAGTATTTTTTTAAATTATTTTTTGCCCCACTTTTGAACTTATTTTCTCCTAATTTAATCATAAAGTCCAACAGTAAAATCTCATTAAGAAGTAATTAGCATATTAATGTGCATAATAATCATAAAGCAGTGCTGAATCTTTTAAGGATAAATGTTTTTAGTTTAGAGTTTGACTATTTTTGTTGTTGTTCTCTCATTTTTTGGGTAACTAACTGCAGCCAAATAAATAAATAAATGAAAATAAAAATAATTATTTAGAACAACAGAAAAATTGACTCCATGAGTCCTCCTGGGTTTTATGATAATCATAATGTACATTTTCTTTATAGTTTTTGACTTTTGCAACTATTTTATTCCAATTTTATCACAAAGTCAAATATTAAAATTGTATTTAGAAATAATTTGCATATTTTTGTGAATAATCATTTAGTAGTTCTTCATCGTTTAGGAGAAACGATTTGAGTTTGACAATTTTTGTTGTTGTTTGTTCATTTTGGGTAATCAGCAAGAGACAAATATATAAAAATACAACAGAAAAAATAAATTAAATAAAATAAGAGCATTAGAAAAAATGTGACTCAATGGCTCTCTAGGGTATAGACCTAGTCCAACCATTTCTCAATTAAAACTATGAAAGTCTATTCTGCAGAATTGTACATTTTATTTATTTATTGTTTCACTTTTGCAGAAACAGAAGAATTTTGAAAGTAATTTGCATATTTATGTGCATAATCATCAAGTTTAATATCAAGTAATTCTTCATCCTTTAAGAATAAATTATTTTAGTTTAGAGTTTTATCATTTTTATTGTTGTTTGTTCATTTTGAGCACTGACAATTAACTGCAGCCAAAAAAGAAAAACAAATTCATTAAATTACATAGAAAAAAGTGAAATACAAAAAAAACCCAGACAAATTTGAATTCTATAAAATTCCACCTCGTAGTCTTTTTAAATTTATGTAATTTTTTCACTTTTGCAGATATTTTCTTCCAATTTAACCACAAAGTCAAACAGCAAAATTTTAAATAGAAGTAATTAGTATCCTTATGTGCAAAATAATCAAGCTTAACATAAAGCAGTTCTTTGTCTGTTAAGAATATTTTGTTTTGCTTAGAGTTTGACAATTTGTGTTTTAATTTGTTAACAAGTTACCTTATAGAGTTTGTGAGTTATTTTGATTTCTGAACTCTGCCGTAGCAGACTATTTTAAATTCCACATACTTAACAACTATATATAATACTAATTAATTTATAGACATATCTTTGTACTTTGCATTAGTAGCAAAGGCTTTCTAATCTTTTTTTATTTTTTCAAATCAAGAGCCTCTAAATAGAAATGCATTGGAGCATGGACCCGTCTGAGATTACATTATTGTTCCCTCTGACCTGATTATAAAAGAGGTGGAGTAAAAGGAAAAAAAAGCATTCAACTGCTTCCTTTCATGACCAATGAAGAGCAAAAGTACAAGGCAGAAACAAATCTACATAATGAAGATTTAAGCAGCCGTAATAGCCTGCTTTAAATAAATAAAAGACCGGTGCAGTATCTTGTCTGTTTAAAAGGTAGAGCCTAAATGGCAGGTTTAGGAGCCACTTAAGCCATCTTTTCTATCTTTCTTTTTTGTTTATTCCTGCTTTTTTTATGCTTAAAAGACAGTCAACATTGTATGAGCTTATACAGTATATGTGCTACAAGTTTAAAAACAGCGTATTGAGTGACAGCTTAAGGTGTAAAAGCAAAATCCAGAAGTACTAGTTCATGCAGGGAGTTTTCAAAAACATCAGTGTTTGCTTCAGCTTGACTGGTGCTCAAAATCAAGGCGTAAATTATTACCTTCCTGATGGAAACAAGTGAAAATGATGTTTGTTTTGAACAGAACCTCCTGTACTTAATTGAACCATGTGGCACAAATCTATTTAGAAATAAAAGTCCCTCCAGCTATTGAGGAAAGAAAATGAGTTTTTCATTTTATCTCTTTCTCTTTTTGATATACACGTTCCCCGAGCGCACAAATCAAATCAAGCAAAAAATAACAGTTTGACAGAGGTATCAGCAGGACACTTCTGCTCATTTGTAAGCCATAAATTAAGAATCATGTAGCATAATGTCTGCTCAAGAGTTTAACAGATTGCTGGTTGGGGATGGCAAAGCTCAAGCTTCAATGTTTTGTTAATTAAAATGATTTCTGGAGCAATAAGCTGGAAACAAAATGCTTGGATTGATTATTTTACTCTCAATAGAAATGTAAAATGTGTTACTTAAATAAGCTGTGAAGAAGATTTCCTTTTGTTTAAAACTGTTGGTGCTGGGATGTTTCAATCAAATCAATACTTTCTAAATTGATGACTTTTTTGAACCGATGTAGGCCTTTTTCCTTTCTAGAAATGGGTTGATGGTGGGTTGAGAACATTTTTAGACCTAACCTTATATTTACACGTTTAGATATGTAAAAATTGCTATTTTGTTCTGGAATGTGACACAACTGTTTTGACACAACAAAATATATTTTGTTGCATATTTGTTGCTTAGTATGGTGGTACTGAAGAGCAAATCGCTTCAGCAAGTCACTCGGCACAAAACATTTAAAAGATTACAACAAAAATTAAAAAGGCAAAAAATATATATATAAAAAAACAGCATTACAATTTGGAAAACAAAACTAAATTTCAGAAGCCAAAATGTAAAAAAAGAAAATACTTCAGAAAACAAAATACATTTCCTGAAAGCAAAATGAAATGTTAAAAAATAAAAAGCTTTTCAGAAAACAAAATTAATTTTCTGAAAATTAAAAAAAAATCCATGAAAATTTTTTCAGAAAACAAAAGTAATTCAGTGAAAACAAAATGAAATATAAAAAAAAAAATCAGACACCAAAAAATAATTTTCAGAAAACAAAATAAAATGCTTAAAAATGAAAATCTCATCATGTTTCAGTTTTTTCAACATTTCATTTTGTTTTCTGAAATGTTTTGAATTTTTTAACAATTCATTTTGTCACTTGGAAATTTTTTTAAAATTTTGTTTTATAGGAAATTAGTTTTGTTTTCTAACTTTTTTTTTTTTCAGGTTTTTTTTTTTTTTTTTTTCTATTTTACTTTTTTGTTGCAATCCTTAAAATGTTTTTATGTTGAGTGGTTTGTTGGTGTGATTTGCACTTCTGGACAACCATAGCTATGGGGCTTTAAGCTAGCAGGAGAAAGTGTAAACAAAAGCATGCTGGGATATAGGGCTACTTCTGCGGCAACGCAGAGAGGAATTTCTACTGAGCTGCTACTGCTTTTCAGAAAATATGTCTTAAAATGACACAGGATAGTTGAGTTTAGCTAAGAACTGCATAATCATGATTAAAAGACCACTGAGAACATTTTTTTACTGTAGATTTGGAGTGGGACGTTAAAGGGCTAATTGTTTGTAACTTAGTGTAAATCTGGTCGGAAATCTTGCAGAAGATAAAATTCTGGTGATGCATTTGGGCAAATAGTTCAAAACATCTATGCAGTCAGTAACTTTATCACTTTTTTTATAATGTGAGGTTAAATGTGTTGCTCCAGTCATATTTAAGTCGGGGAATTGAACCTGCTGACCAACAAATGTGCAGACTGCTTCCCAATCTGAGCTGCAGTCATCCTCTATTCTTTTGTTTTTGAAAGCCAGTCTGAGCTGCAGGTGTGCAGCCTGTAATGTAATCATGCTCCTGAACTTGACTGACAGGCCTGTCTGTGGGCAGATCCCATCTCCACAACTGGCATTTAGGATTCTGCAATTTCAC
Organism: Oryzias javanicus; assembly: GCA_003999625.1. NCBI lineage: Eukaryota > Metazoa > Chordata > Actinopteri > Beloniformes > Adrianichthyidae > Oryzias > Oryzias javanicus. Next base: position 18,406,226 of record CM012458.1, on the reverse strand, counting down.
TCGAACAACTCGCTTTGGCTCTCTCTCTACTTTCCTTTTTATTACGTCTTAAAGCAATGATTGAATACTTTTCTTGGTGTCAAAACTTTGGTGTAATTTTAGCATTGTGACTGCTACCTTCTTCTTTGCCCTTCGGCTGCTCCCTTTAAGGAGCTGTAACAGTGAATCATCCTCATCCATCTCATCCCATCCTCCTCGCTCACACCAACCACATTCATGTCCTCCTTCATTACATCCATGAATCTCCCTGTTGATCTTCCTCTAGACCTCTTTCCTGGTAGCTTTAACCTCAGCATCCGTTTACCAACAAATTTATTGTCCATCCTCTCACTGGGTTTCAATCTGGCTTTCCTGTAACTACTGGAAAGAAAAAGCAAATATTGGAATATAGAGAAGTCTTCTTGGAAAATCTTTACTCAATTCCAGCTTTTCTGCTCAACAGCAGAAACTAGAATATTAAAAGCGACCGGTCTCTTTTCAGAACTGAATTAACTTTTTATTATAGAACTCTGTTTGACAACTTCTACTGAGTGAAAGTAGCTCTGCTGCATGAAAAAGAAAATTATGAAACGCTGTCGTCTATAACTTTGAGGTAATTAAGGCTCATTGCAATGTTTTCCTCTTGAGACAGAAATCTAATATTCGACTCCAACATTTCACCAGATACGGGGAGTTGATGTTTTCAGCAACAGAACAACTTTGGATGACTAAAGTCCTATAGCGTCTTTTTTTTTACATAAAGCAGGAAAACCTGTCCATCCTCCAACTCTGTTATTTATGTTTTGTTAATAAAGATTAGAGTGAATAAAATGGATCATTACCTTATTCTAATAGAATCTAAATTGTGTAAACAGATTATACAATACAAATGTGGCAATTTTATATTCATAGAATTAAGTGTTAAAACAGCAATAAGTGCTCATCTTTTATTGAAAATACAGATTTCAAACTTATAATTTATTATTTTTAATTAAACGTCATGACTGGTAAAACTAATCCACAATGATAGAGCTATAATGTATTCACAGGAGATTTAAACATTATGGTTTTGTTAAAACTATACCTAATTACTTTCTAAATTTTGATTTTTTAATAACTTAAAATAAAAAATATCAAATAATATGATTAGGTTTGGAGGTATGTAACAAACAAAATTATGGTAAGACATAATTTATTTTAGGGATTTTTCACATTTTTTTTTCATTTTAATACTTTTTAGATTAAGTTACATGTATTTTTTATGTCTGGAATGTTGTAGTTGTCCAGTCCAAACGTGCAGGGTCCATCAAAAATACGTAGTTTGACCAGGATGAATTTAAAAAAAATAAAGAAGTTTTACAAGTGTCAGAAAACACCGATCCTAAATGATAGATTTCTGTAAATATTTTATCAAATGAAATACAAAAAGAACATTTAACAGTTTAAAAACAGCAAAATATCAGATTTTTGTGACTCTATTTCATTTATACAGAATTTTTTTCTCTAAATAGATTGTATTATCTTTCAATTGATATCTGCTGCTTTGAAGTTCTTTGGTGTTTCCAAAATCTATTTTTAACGCCATATCACACTGCCACTACGTACAATTTGCGTACTGTCTGCTTTATATGACGTTTACTGCGCACATATCACTCTAAAATGTTGTAATTGATGCATGAATCTCTAATTAATTGCATATACATAGCACAATACTGTAATTATGCATTGTTCACTCGTTCATTTGCAGCAGTTGCTTACCATGGTGCAATGTGATTTCTGCCCAGTGTTAAAGTATGTCAAAGTGAAGAAACTCAATGTAGCTAAGGTTTTCGTGTTCTTTTTGTCATTTATTCTTACTTCTTCAGGAGTTTTAAAGAGGTTAATTCATTAAACATATGTGAAAAATTTTATCAAAGTACCACAAATTTTCTCACTTTTTCCACATATGGAAAAAGTGAGAAAAGTTGGTCACACATGTGACCAACTTTCATCCGTGCAATATGCGCTAATTGTACGTACCGGGAATGCTACGGGGCCTTTAGATCCACTCATTAGTTGTTTGTTAATAAAGCTAATTAAACCAGATGTATATACAGTACGTAAAGAAGAAGTATTTTTTGTGGGGTTCACAAAAATCTGTCAAAAAGAAAAATATTTGTTTTCATGACTGCAATGTCAAGAAAGTGAGTACGAGATTATGTGAATGAAATTCTTGCTGGCTTCCCAGCACACCTTTCCTTCACCTCCTCATCTGAGAATGTGCGTTTAGAGATTCATTTAACTGAAGTTATCTTTTTTCAGCCTTTTGCTCTTCCATCAGGTCTTATTTCATTGCCAGTAAATCTCCAGACCTTGGCTTTCTCTGAAAGATGACAGCTATGACCAACCCTAAAGACGGAGAGAGTAGAGTAAAAAAAAAAGAAAGACGGAAACTTGAGAAGTAGTTTGGATTTTGTAAAGGTTACTGTAGCACACACATAAAAGTATTGATCTTTTTGAGATCTTTTTTTTTCCTGTAGATTAATTTATTATATAAACTGAACAATTTTCTTGATATTCTTTTAAAAAACCACACAGTAACCAAGAATATACAACCTTTTATTGACTGTTTCACATTTAAGCTTCATAAAAAAACTTTAAAAAATATGTAAGACAATATATATTAGATAGGAAGTGTTTTTCCAAGAACAATATTTAGTACAATAATTTGCATTTGACATTAAGGCTTCATTGGTATGAAATAGAGGTAGAGTAGCTTCATTCAAGGTTATATTTGGTTGAGTGTTGAGAAAAACAAATCTTTCTCTTTGCAATGAAACATAATTTTCAGAGATAAAGTCACCTCTTTATATTCCTGACCACTCAGAATCCTCATTACTGATGAGATGGAAAAAGAAATATGCACTAAAGCAAAACATTAATTATGCCTTATCTATTTTGACAAATTCTATTTAGGTTAAAAGCAGAAGAAAGAAATGGTGGGCTTGACCGAATGAACTTCTCCACACCTTTTCTTTGCCATATATATTTTTTTCCATTTCCAGCTACTGTGAAGATAAACTGTGCTGTGAGGGCTGTGCTTGTCAGAAAATGTCATTTTCGGATGATAAAGCTTATAATGAGAATTAGGCAGGGCGGTAGCAGCTGATGTTAAGGGTAACCCTCATGTGTTTTAGAGAGACTTCAGCAGCATTCTGGGCATTTGGCCAGTGTCAGATATGTTTCTGGTGACAGATCTGTCACAAAGAGCCGCAAAAAGCCCCGGGGTTTGCTCCGACCACCAAAAAAACCCTCAGACTTTTCATCATCTTTACACACAAATAATTGTAGCATATTTTTCTAGCGCTGGGTATCACCAATAATTTCTAGAATTGATTAAATTTGATTCACCAGAGCCTGAATCGATTAGATTCAGATTTTTTTTTTTTTTATTCAATGAGATTCAATTCAATTTTAAGTTTACATTTTTCACACATTTGTTTAGAAATTATTTTATATATGTTTTGAAGATATTCATATTAATCTGGTACAGTTCACATACTGTAAAAATGTATCAGTGAAATAATAATTAGATTGTTAATAGTGTTAACAGTGTTACATGGATTCTCAGACGGAGAAGCTCCAACAATTGTTTTGCCTCACCAGGAGGGCGTTTCAATTTGACCACTAGGTTTGCTATAGCATTACATCTTATTCCAGAAGAATAAGAAAATATGAGGAAAAAAAATGTATGTTAGATGTATGTTTTGGTCAACCGAGTGTTAGCATTAGCCGTCCTATGCGAAATCCCATTATATGTTAGCATCAAGCTAGCAGACATTAGCAGTGTGCGTTAGATCAACCTCTATTTTTATTGATTGATTATTGATCTATTAAGCTTAGATAAATTAAGATCGATTAATCAACCCAGCCCTAATTATTTCTTGTGAAACACACATCCGTTTCTTTCTAATGGGTCATTCGCCGATGTTTTTTCCTTCTATGACAAGCCATTACTCCATTACTTAGTTGCTTTTACTCATTCATTTGTAAAAAACATTTCAAAAAGAGGAAACGCAAGAGCATCAGGAACTTAATATTATGTCAACCCAAAAAGGAAGGACATACTCAAAAATGCAGTTTTAATCTTAATTTTCTTTAGATATGTCCTTCATCAGGAGAAAAATGCTACAAAAACGTGTTAAACAATACATTAAAAGTTGTGGCAAAATTACAAATATTTAAATTTAGCTAAGAAATTAAGGTGTTAATGTTAATTGAAGGATTTTTTAAGACATCATTTAGTGGAAAACATCTGTGTGCTTGCTGGCAGTTTGAAAATCTTGTTATCTCAGTGCAGAGTCTCCATATGTCCTTCCTCTTTTAGAAAACGTCTCCTGGTTCCTATAATGTGGGTTTATTTGAAGAGGGTAATAATGGCACACCAGCCTTTTCATCTGAAGGAGTTCATTTCCCCTCTGGCTCGCTTTCTCTGCAAATGTTTTGTTATGAAAGCTGTTGTCTCAGGGCTGGGAAAACTTTCAACATTCCTGAATTTTTTTTAGGTCTTTCTCACTTTTAAGACCCCGGAAGAGTTTCAGAAAATAATGGAGCAGCATTAAGATGAAACTCTGACAACAAAAGATTTCTAATAATATATTTTTGTTCGTTTGCGTTCCTTTGAATTAGAAATCTGCATTCGCATATGCACTACCAGTCCAATCCTTTCAAAGAGATCGTTTGTGTATCTGCACACACGTGTGTAGTTGTGTGCAGGAGGCTAGACATGAAAAAGTTGCTAATAAGGACAACCTTCAAAAAGCCTTAAAGATATTAGGCTGCTCGACACATCTCCATTTATAGATGATTTTCATAGCTGGGTTGAAGGAGAGGTCAGGCTTTTTTACAGCGTGGCCACTTCATAGTTTACTCCCACTTAACGGATGTGTAACCCAATGAAAGAACAGAGACGGCGCGGTAGAAAAGAACAAACTCGATGTGCTTGGAATTGTTATAAGGGCCGGTTGACAGATCTATAAGTCTGCGTCTGTTTGCCAAACCGCAGTTCATTAAAGAACTTATAAGTGGAGCGAGCAGATACCACACAGTTGCTTTTAAATGAGCACATTCATGCAAGTTCCCTTTCTGCTTCAGTGAGAAATCTTTTTTGCCTCCAATGAGTAGAATCGACTGACTAACAAGAAAGCACTTTAATTATTTATTTCAATCAAATTGCTGCGGGTTTGTTCAATCGCTCGCTTGATTTTCAGGGTGTGATTAATAAAAACACCACAATCCAATATCTGCTCTGCAGCAATGATTATTTTTTTGTATCATTAGACTAAGTTATGATGGTGTTTGAAATGATACCAACATAGTTCATATCTTCTGCACATGGATTCTTGTCTAAATACTTTTCAAACTGTAATTAGAGATAAAAAAATTCAAAACTTTTGTGCAGAGTTTGCAAAAATTCTCTGTTTAGTGTGAAACTTCTTCTGCAAACTTAATAGAAACACCAGATTAGTCTCTGCCTACCTTTGATTATGTGGTTTTAAAGCTTTCTCTATTGCATATTTTATAACTATCAGCACTGATGGTTCAACATGTACTTTTTCTCCACATCAAGCAGTAATAGAGGTAATATAAATGTAATATTCTACAGTCAAACCTAACACTTCTTTTATTGTTTTGTGTTTTTATGCCCGATCCAGGTACATCTGTTCGATCCTAACTTGTTTTTTATGTAAACATTTGTTTACTTAAGCAATTTGGTTTCTAAAAAAGAAACATTTTAGGGGAACTGTTCATTCTCACATTGTGAATGTGTGAGTACAAACCTACAACATACTGGCAACCGATCTTGGGTGTACCCTGCCTATGCCTAATGGTTGCTGGGATAGGCTCCAGCAGCCCAATGACCACAAAAGGGTTGTACAAGTTTGGACAATCTTCTCTCTGTTAAGGGCTGTTACATCTGGAACAGTGTTCCCCTCCCCTTAAGGGTGTTCAACTTTTACTACATTTAAGAATCAATTTGGCTAACATCCATTCAACAATGTACACACTCTTACTCATGCCCGACTTCCTAAATTGCATGAATCAGCAAATGTTAATAGTTTATGTCAGTGTTGGATGCACATCATATTTTGACTATTTAAATGGTTTAATTAGTATAGACAATGTATTAATTTACGTTAAAGTTTTTGATAAAGAGACTACTCTACTACTATGTACTATTTATAATTTTTTTTTTTTTTATATGTTTTTGTTCTTTGTAGTTGGCAAGCCTACACCTTCTCCAGACGCTAGAGTTGAAAATTAGTTTTGCAGCTGAAAATGCTTACACACCGGCTGTGTCGACTCACTTTTAAAGCCTCGGGCACATCTGCCCGTGCGAATGTTTGACCCGTACGGGTCTGGGGTGGTTTGGCCCGTAGACCAGGCCCGTGACTGCCGCATGAGTTGTGCTCATTAGTACAGGAGCCCGTGCAAGTGGTCGTGTGAAAAGCTGATGTCATTCATACAGACGCACGTGCGCGCACGGGCCCGTGCAAATGGTTGCGCGGGCGCACGTGCGCGTAGTACGGACGTTCGCAAGGCGTGTGCGTGTGATACGGGCCAGTTCGATTCCCCCCGATGACCTTCCTACATGAAGTTCATCATCTCCCGTGCATGCATGGGTTAACTTGGCAGTAGGCTGTCTGGTTTCTCTCACAGTTCAAAGATGCAGTGGTACCTTCAGAAATCTTTCACTTGGCGCTGTCTTTCTCGTTCGGCTTAGCGCGTGCACGCGCAGCGCAAACACAGCTTAAGGAGAAAAAAATAAAGAAATGGTTAAAGAAAGATAAAAGAATAATAATAATAGAACATGCTCCCAGAAAGGAGACTCTCGCGAATATGGGCAACTCCCGCACCCCCGATCCATTGATTAAAAACACTTCTGACTCGCTGTGAGCGCGCGCCTGTGCGTGAGCGTCTCGACTCGCGGAGGGGCGGGGGGAGAAACAAACGTAAACTGCGTGCTGCAGCCAGAGGTATTTGGGCTGGCGTGCTCCTCCTCTCCTCTCCCCAACTTTGAAATTATCCAGCACCGTCGGACGCAAAAATTTCAGTCAAGTTTCTTGAGTTGAGCTTTTGTTGAACGCCCACTCCCGTCAGAATTTAGTCCCGTCCCGGTCCCGTGATTAATGGAAGAAATGACTCCCATCCCGTGGGAATCCCGCAGGAATCCCGTGACCCGCGGGAATCCCGAAATAATGTCAGCCTCTACCGTGCATGCCGCAAGGTTTCACGCACATCGCCGTACAACCGGCTGTACTACCCTTGCGGAACTTGGAACACGGGAAACTGATTGCACGGCTCGTAAGGGTGTAGTACGGGTGTTAGTACTGCTGTTAGTACGGCTAGTACGGCTCTTGGGGTTGATGAAAACAGCTACGGGCCCGTACGGCCCTTACGGGAGTGGTGCAGCCAGCTGCACGGGCAGAGGAAAATGGGAGAAAACCGTGGCACCCGCAGAAGACTTTGGTGCATGTCGAACAGCCTCCCATGGGCGCCTACGGGCCTTTGCGGAGCCTGCTACCTTTGCGGACCCCTGCGGCGGTCCGCACGGGGGCAGGAATATCTGGCCCGTAGACCGCCCGTGGGAGCCCGTGCAGGCAGATGTGCCCAAGGCTTAAGCGGCCACTTTAAATAAAAAGTCTATGAAAACGTGTGCAATCACGCTTGGGATCGCTTATCGCTATCCAAGTTTTTTATTCTGATCACAGCTCTACGTACAAACATTCATTGATCAGGCACTGAGAGTTCAACCGGTTGAACTCTTTGATGCTAAACACGGCACTGTGACCAATCAGGGACTGGGATTTGATCGTGACCTGTGGGTAGCGTCCTTTTCATAACGCAAAAGTGCCAACTGTTGTAAACATGATCCCAATAAAGGCTGTTTATGCCCAGCTAGATTAATATGACGTCAAGACTGACATTTATTGGAACAGAGCTGTGAAAATAAAAAGCCTGGAGCAAGACTTCTGGGATTTACACCGCTGTGACTTTGTGCACCAAGTTTGTACAAATTTAAGTTGGTGGCTGAGCTCTAGTAAACAGTAGAAAAGCAAAAGAAGAAGAATGCCATCCGTGCTGCCACCTGCTGTCTGGTTCTGGTCTGGTGTGAACACATGAATGCAACACCACAAGGTCACGTTTGCAGAAATATTAATTAATGTGGACGGTCCCCCAAATGATTAAAGTGGATGGATGACTGTTTATTCTGATATTTCTTATCACTTTTTTAACAAAAAAAGTTTGATTGTGCTTTTTTTCTCATTTAAGGGGTTAAACACATGCTGTTTGGTAAAGACCAGATTTGATATCCTACCAAACATTTGTGTGTAGACATGGATTAATTCAAAGCTGTGGGGGATTGTGAAATAATCAGCTAGATTCTGAGCTACATTTTCTACATGTCGCTTTTTAATGCTTAGTAGCTGTTTGTTATCCCAAGTGTTCATCTTCAGTGTTTTGTTTTCTAGCTAACTTGTGTTTTCCCCTTTTGTCTATTGTCAGTTTTTTTTTTTTATGTCAGCTTCTGATCTTCTGCATTTCAGCCCCTCAATACAACTACACATGATATTCGGTAAAACTTTAGATGAGGTGCTGCAAAATACTCAATGTAATGTTGACAAATGGTTAATACATTTGTTAAGTTTGTTAGCAGTTTATTAATGAGGCCTTTGTAGACAAAAGTCTCACTTTAGATGTTAATGTATGTTACTAAGTATGTTAAAGAACATTAGTTGGCTTATTGTGGCAATAAATGTCTTCCTAAAACCCTATAAACACATTAATAATATTTGTTAATGTGTTAGTAAAGCTTGTCAAGAAATCTTATTATAAAGAGTTACTAATATTTCTTCTCTGGGTAGAACTTCCTTGAATAGTTTTAGTTGAAATTTTGGATTTTTTTTTTTTTTTTCTTGGCTGACTTGAGAGAAGCCAAGAAAAAATTCCAATGTACCTGTTCTTAACATGTGCAAATGGCAATAAACTCCTTTAACCTTTAACCTTTTTAACCTTTAAGACGATACATTTATGTATTAATGGTATACAAGGTATGGTTAGAGTTCAACTCAGCCATTTAAGCAAATCACTTATTTACCAAACATATACATGCACTGAAAGCAGCTCAACAGTCAAACTATTTCTGCTTTTAATTTGCAAAAATTGCATGTCAAATGAATTTTGATTATTATAATTGTTTTTTTTCGCTTTAAAAGGAACAGTTTAGTTCAAAACATTTATTTCATAAATTTGAAAGAAAAGTATGTAGAGCAGTAAATAAGAAAAACATGGAAACAACAAACATCTGAAAAGGACTGAGAAGAAGAAAAAAACAGTCTTTCATTTGTTATAGAAACTCAAATCTGTTTTGGTGTTTGTTGATACAGATGGAGACAAAGTTGATGCAAAAATAACACAAAAAACCCATTAATAAACATAATATGAAAGAGTATTTTAAACTAAAATATGATTAAATAAAGCAAATTAAAGCTAATAAAATAAACATGTTAGAACTGAAATAAGTAAGCTTTTATGGACAAAATCATGATTAACTAAACCAGAAGCAGCTGTGGAGAATTGAGACGAAAACCTGGTGTGACCATGACTAAGGAGGAAACAGCAACTGGAACACAAAGCCTGACAGTATCTCTGAACCAGGAAGACTTTAAACCTCACTATCTTATTTGCTTGCTGTCATACTAATTGATTTATTCATTAATTTATTTTTGTTGACAAAACAAATGTTTTCCATTAAAATCTGAACTCACCTAAAAAACGTAAATATCAACAAAAACAGGAGAAATATATAAAATATGCAAATAAAATAAATAATAATCAAATAAAACCCGAGTTACAAACCAAACTGTTTTTGTGAAAATGTCAAATTCTAAAATGAAACAGTTCTGGCTAAAAAGCAATGCTATAGTTTTAAAGTGATTGGATTACATACAGTCTATGACAGAACATGGGTGTTGTAACATCAGCCAGAGAGGGAGGGGCTGCAAATTTATCTACAAAACCACCATGCTGTCCAAAAAGCTTACACAGTTTCCCGGTGTTCTGTACATTCCTACTTGAGTGTAGACATCCTATCTAATGTTTTGAACCTGAGTAACTTTATATCGAAAGACGTCCTGTGGAGAATGAAAGTGACTTGATGGACTGTGACAGCCAAGTATGAAGCAATATCGTTTTTCCCTGACAGACCAAACCCACTAACTGCATGATGTTTCCTATATAACTGTGCCTCGGGTATTCTGCAGGTATGAATAATGTATTCTAGCATAAATAATCTATTCTCAACCCATCAAGATGTAATTTCAAAGCGGCTCCATCTCTTGTATTGATATTGTACAAAGTGAAACTGGACAACGATTTGGGTTCAAGAGCGTTGTATTGGCATGCTAATCGCAATGATGCTCACTCTCATGTTCCTGACATAAAAGCGCACTTCAATTTAGCTTTTGAGTTGTTTGAAGGAGTTATGGGAGAATATTGAAGCAGAAGTGGGTGTTTGATCTCCTTTGGTGAAAGCTGCTGAAGTGGTGATGTTAGGAGGAGATTATATGCCGCTCAGAGGAGGTGGGGACAGTAATTTCCATTTGACATCAGTTATACTCGCAGGCTTATAGTTAAACCTAAATATAAAAAATATACCAATAAACAGTGATTAAAAAGGACTTCACAACATTGTCTTTGTAAATGATTTCAAAAGAATAGAATAGTATCATCAGCATACATGAAGATGGGAAGTGGAAAAACAGTAATGGAGGTACTTGGTGTCAGTCCAGATACATGTCAAGTAAATAGGGTCTGATGGAAAAAGTTAATTGAAAGTTCATTGTCTATAGAAAAAGAATGGATCCATCCATCCATCCATCCATCCATCCATCCATCCATCCATCCATCCATCCATCCATCCATCCATCCATCTCCATCCATCCTCCATCCCCTTAAGCCTCTTTTTCAGTATTTTTAGCGTATTTTCAGTGTTAAATTTTCCCATTAAAACAGTACCAACCCATGCCTCTTTGGGCCCCCCATCGGTTGTAGGTCCAAAGTGGAAGGGAATGGTTGCGGTGGAGCCGCTGTAGCCACTTGTTGATTGGCAGAAAACGATGATGGCATTAGAAAAGCACCGATATCACTTTCTTGTACTCTTATTGGTCACAAGTCTATATTGAAAATGCTTGCAAACAACACCAAGACCTGGTCTGCGCTGAACTGCAACTTTGCATCCTTGACACCAGTGTGATACAAGGTGAGCTTGAGGGATCCATTAGTAACAAGATTGACAATGACACGCTAGCGGTCTACACCACACATGCGTCGTGAAAACAAACTGCTCAGTGGAAGCGAGCCACTCCACTCTGATCTATACCGCACCGGACCTCTCTGTGGAAACAAGACTAGATTGTTCTCAAATCTTAAAGAAAAAAAGCAGAATATTTTTGTGTATTACAAATAAATAAATAAAGAACATATTCAATCCTCTAAGGCATGTTAAAAAAACAGACATCACGCTGCAAAGCAAGTGAATAGGTTTATTGCATCAGGCCGTGAAAAATACATGTGTTAGTAGAGCTTCTGTGTTACAAAGTGCTGTACGTTTTGACTGTCTCAGTTACAGACAGATCATTTTTTCTGAATTGCTACATATTTTATTTGCAACAACAGAAGCATTAAACAGAACGCAGGAAGCAATAAATATAACTGCAGATTCAGCCTTTAGTTCAGTCTGTCAGTAATAGATCATTGATAGTTGATTATTGTAAGAACATTGTTTCAACTAAAGGGTTCAATATGATTTATTACATGAACCCTACTAATCTAGAAAGCTGGTTTTGTACAGTAGGGAATTAGAAAATTCAGAAATCTTTCTTTTATTTTAATTCTGTTCATAATTTTAGGATTTCAACTGAGATTAGTGATCAGTTTAAGATACAAGGTTCTGCTTTCAGAAAGTGCATATGTTTAAGCTTTTTTGAATTTATCAAAAGCTTGATTGAGTGTAGTACAGTTTTAGCAGAACATTTAAAATATTTTTGTGTTCTTTTTACTTTTTTTTTTTACAAAGTTTGTCCGAACTAGAACATATAGTGTTAGATGTCCGTCTCCTGTGACTTTTTGCATATCTATTAGTTCTCACAGCTTTTCTGTAAGCATTACATAGCATCTAGTGGAGTGTTGTCTGGAATTATTAAGTAGCCAGGTACCAAAAAGACATTACATTTTTAGCTTGGTTTTGATTATCCTTACTCCTAAACCTTACTTTCTTTAAGGGCTGCGGCATTCTGTCCTCACGAAAACATCATTGCTTTGTTTGATTTTGAATCCATCTTGGTGCATGGCACAAATCTATTTATTTATAAGAGTGATTGATGGTCTTTGCTCAGAACAACAAACCTTAAGCCAACAAGCACATATTTGTTATGGAAAAATGTGCAGACTTTTTCTATTTCTTTTTGTTTTTTGCGAGGTTTTCCCATTGCCTAATGCATCACACAACATAAACACACTAAGTAAATTATCCATAAAAGTCTCATCATAAACTAATGTTTGAAAATGGAAAACTCTGAATAATGTTTATAGATCCGAAAAAAAGGGATTCCTGTCTACATTTTTGTAAAAAGCACTATTCCTTACAGAAATACATCTATAAATGTAAAAAAGGGAAAAAACATTGAATCACTGAGAGCATAGGCAATGATTTAAAAATATGTGTTATATAAAGTGATTAACTGTAATGAGATAAGTGAAATCTGAGGTAAACACTTGTGGAAGATGCCAAATAACGCAACCAGAAAAAAAAAATGAAGCCAAAGTATGGAACATAAGAGGATTTACACAGTCATGTTTGACATAAAGAGAGCTGTTGGTATCCTAAAATACACTGAACCAATTTATATGCTACAAAAGAAAGTGAGAACCACAAGTTATCAACCAACCATTCCTACACATTCTCACTCCCAACTCGTCATGTATGGACGTATGGTTTGAGTGTCCCCAACTCGTCGTTTTTTGACGTGCTGGCTGTTCCCATTAAATCACAGGCCCTCAACTCTTGCAGTTAGAGTACAGGTATTAATAAAGTCCGCGCCCCAGTACCAGACCAGTGCACGTCCCGACAGTTGGTGACCCCTGATTAGTGTATGCATTTTTTCCCTGTCCGTGGCCCTCAGACCGGTACTGGTTAACAACCTAGAGGTAGGGGACTCCTGATTTAATGGAAACAGCCAGCACGCATTCTCATCAGTTGGGTGCCCCTAACTCACCATCTTTCAACGTGTGCTTCAGTGTGGGCTGGGTCGCTTTGTGGGCTAATAGAAAAAGTGTAACAATCACAACCTAAAAGTAAACATTTATGGATTTTCTAGAAAGCCATAAACACAGAAATTTTAAATAATTAATTTCTGTAATCTTCACAAAAAAATAAAATACTAAAACATTTTTAAAAATAAACCAATAAATAGTTAATCCTCTCCCATCATAGTTCAGACTGCAGAAGGGTGGAATCAGAAGTCACGATCACTGTGGGTCTCGTTCGGCCAGATTGACGGAAAAAAAAAATAATCATGTGTCTCTGATAGTGTTTGGAGGGGCTGGGCCAGATGTGGAGGAGGGCCGGATCTGGCCCGCGGTCCGTAGTTTGGGGACCCCTGCCCTAACCCAGTAACACTGCCCAAACCTTAACCTGGTACTGGTTCATGTCCGTGTCTGGTAGCATCTTGTCCGGTGTTAGGTCAGGGTACCGGTGCGCTATGCGTCGCGATACTGGACCTGGATAGTGGGCTGGGGGTCGGGGACCTGTGTTTTAATGGAAACAGCTCATAGATTGAAAAACGACAACCAAAACGTCAAAATGTTACATGGAGGGGAACTGAACGATACGTCCATATATGAAGAGTTGAGACTAAGAATGCATTGACCCATTACAGATAATGAAATGTTGTGATCTAATGAAATGTAAAACTTCTCAAATGATGTACAAAATTCACAGTAATGTGCTTCCCCATTACAATATAAAAGCTATTTCAAAATCAGAGACAGCCAGTTTGATCTCAAGGTGAAAACTACCACACAAACACAAACAAGGAAATAGTTGTGACTGTCAATTAGAAGCAAATGGTTTATTTTTGAATAAAAAATGTTTGTAAACAATAAAAGTATAATCAAAATAAGTACATGTTAGAATATGCGCTGGAGAAGGAAATACTGTAGTCACTTCAAAGTTCCTGAAAACACTACTGTAAGTAGGGCAACACGGCGCACGTGACAGCATTTATGACACTAACCTACCTCATGCCCCCACAGGGAAAACACATACAGTAACCACTCAAAAATGATGATGCACATCTGCAGGGGAGGCTTACATAACCTTTTACAGCAACAAATTTATATTAGATACATATTCAATCACTTTTGGTGCTGAATGTGTAATAAGAAAACCACATCAATGCATTTTAAAGCTGTTCGGTCTTTCTAAATAGAATATATTTACTGTAGTACGTTTCCCTGTTTCTGTAGCTATTGTGTGGAATTACATTATAGCAGCAACTCTGGCTAGGATCCATCCATCTTCTTCCGCTCATCCAGAACCGGGTCGCGGGGGCAGCAGTCTAAGCAAAGATGCCCAGACTTTCCTCTCCCCGGCCACTTCCTCCAGCTCCTCTGGGGGGACTCCAAGGCGTTCCCAGGCCGGCCGAGAGACATAGTGTCTCCAGCGTGTCCTGGGTCTTCCCCGGGTGACAGTGGGACATCCCCGTAACACCTCTCCAGGGAGGCGTCCAGGAGGCATCTGGATCAGATGCCCGAGCCACCTCAACTGGCTCCTCTCGATGCGGAGGAGAAGCGGCTCTACTCCGAGCTCTCTCCGGGTGACCGAGCTTCTCACCCTATCTCTAAGGGGAGCGCCCAACCACCCTCAGGAGAAAACTAATTTCAGCCGCTTGTAATCAGGCTAGGATATAAAGTTAAAAACTACGAGGTTGAGTTAATCGCGCTCAGTGAAAGATTTTTGAGTCAAGAAGTTGACCTTTTCTCACAGTGGAGTGCCCCTTGTATGAGATGAACTGACAAGATTCTTGAAAGTAAGACGGTTGAGAAGCTATAGAATAAGAGAGGAATGGAAAGTGTCAGCTTGAAGGCATAACTGCAATATATGATTACATTCAAAGAAATTTATAACGGGTTACACTTTGATCACAATTGTTATTTTAAATTCCCACTCTGATTATCAGTAGTTAATTGTAAAAGTGTTCCCAAATGACTTTTTAATTATGGTTATGGTTATTTTATGTTTTTTTCAAGAACGTAATTTCAGGAGAGCGCCAGAAGATCATTCAAATATTTTCCTCTGAGTTCTGTGCAGGTTCATTTGCAAGGAGTAAACCTCCCTCCTTACCATTATCCATCTATGGAGAGAAAACAGACTCACCCCGATGTGTGTGTGCATAATTCTTGATTTGTGCGTAACTTTGGATTTGTGTCTGTGTAATTCCTGATTTGTTACTCATAAAATTTTGTAACTTTGTGTAGGTGATGCATTTAAAGGACCCCACATCGCCTGCTCGCGGAAGAAAAGCACAGCCGCAAGGGAGCGATAAGAACAGAGAAACTTTAGTGTTTTAAAAATGCATATTTAGACTGTTTTTACATCAATTATCAGGCAAATTGTTTTAAGAAAGTGGGAAAATGCCAAGTTTTAACCAGATATTATTTACAAAGAGGCAGATAAGAAAACTGATGACCCATCATTCTAGCAGCATTTAAACGCATCATTTACGCACACACAAATTGGGGTGAGTCTATTTTTTCTTCATATACTTCTGTTTACATGCTCTCCTTCAAGCTTACAGGCCCAACATAACAATAGCGGTGCAACAAAAATGGAAGATGAAGACGTACATAAATCTAGTCATCTACAAGATACATCAGAATGGAGCGGAGCAAAGAGCTTATGACTTGCCGTAGTAGCTTCTACGTCACACTACAATCTCTTTCCAGAGGCTTTTTTTCATCTACTTTTGATTTTGCAACCATTTAAATAAACAAAGATGTATTAAAAATGCTATTTTAAGCTTTATTTACTTTATAAATTAAATTTTATTTATAGCCCAATATCCTAGAGAAAATTTGCCCCATTGGGCTTCATAAATATATATGTTTTATAATGTTATAAATGTCCTCCACCATAAGAAAAAATGCCACAAGAACATGTTAAACACAGAAAAAAACACAACTTTCATTGGAGTGGATTTTCTTTTTTTTAAATGATGATTTACATATTTTTTTGCATGCAGTCCAGTATTTAAAATTGTGTTTAAATTCAAAAGATAAAATGTTAAAGCTACGTATAGATGTAGATGTTAAAGTAAAATATGACTTGTGAGAAGAATTTATCCCCATCTTTGGACAGAGAATAGGAAAATTGAGATGATTAAGAAAGTTAATTTATTAAAAGAAAAACACCAAAATAATATCCATAGAATGATGGAGATGTGTGGAAGTATAGTACTAATAAAATAGACACACCTGTCACATGTAGCACATTAAAGCACTTTTAACATTAACCTCACAATGAATCCCATTGAAGCATTTTCAAAGTCCTTAGTGTGCATGACGCTGGATACTTCTGAGAAAATAACAAGGGGATATTTTGCTTGAGGAAATGATGTTTAGTAAAAAATATAGGAGATGAGGAGTGACTGCTGCTGTGAAGTCATCGCAGCCTTGGGGAACCAGGGGAAGACTCAGGACCAGAAAACACAAGGTCAGAGTAGGAAGAGTTACTGTAACAGAGACAGTTGAAGGTTTGGCCTTCAGGGCTGAATAATGTCCTTCAGAGGCCAGTGAGGTGTGAAGATGTCCCTTTTCAGCCTTGATTTGTTTTTGATGGGGACAGAAGTTTTAGCCAATAAAGTAAATTCAAGTGTTGCATTGTTGGATTTTTATTTGACTAAAATATATGTTAAGAAATTGAATCAGTTTTTACTTCCATAAAAGTACAATTTGAAAAAAGTAAAAACTTTAATGTTCTAATCTATTTTTGCTTGTAAACCTAAATATTTTAAATACATTTAAAAACACTTATTTAAAATAAGAATATGTGATTGTGTAAAAAAAAAAGACATTTTAATGAAGCAACTTGTTTATTTTTGAGAAAAATGCAACTTCATCTCTTTGTATTTGTCATGATTTAGTGCTTAGGTTTTGTCATGTTCTGTTTTCCCTGTCAGTTTCACCACATTCAGGTTAATCATCCACAGCTGTCTTCATTTAGTTAATCATCCTCAGTGTCTGAATTTTCAGTTTCTCATTGTCAGGTCATCTGCTCTTATACGTTCTGTCATGTCACTAGTTTGGTCTCCTGGTTTTGTCCTGTTTAAGTTGTTTTAGTAAACATTTATGTTTCTGCCACCAAGTCTGGTCTCTTGCATTTGGGTCCTCCACAACAATCCCTGACAGTATTTGCATTAGAAGTGTTGATATTTGTTGAAACATCTCCCTTTATGTTTAATTTTGAAAAGAATTTTAAGATAAATTAAGAACTTTCACATTTTGACATCAGACAACCAATGAAAGTATAATTTAAGATGTAAGCAGCATTGAGTCATGTTGTCATAAGTTGTCAACTGTATAATGGTATGGTCCGACAGGAACACCTGCCTCACTCTTGGAGAAATAACCAAAAAAGGGTCATATTTAATATTAAATTAGTCGTTTTTTTTTTTTTTTTTTTTTTTTTTTTACCTGTAGGTTACATCCTTTTACAAGTCCGGATGTAACACATTATCCCTGCCCGGTTCTATTCTTGTCACTTTTGTCTGAATTCATCAGAACCCACTGGAAAACATGGAGAATCTTCATAAAGTTATCCAATTAGTGATATTACCATATAATAATAAGGACTGTAGAAAGTTAGTTTTCCAGCTGGGGGGGTTGCTTCTCCTATAGTTGGAGGAGTTTAGGTATCTCTGGGTTTTTTTTTAAATTGGTGAGGAAAGATCGGAGCGTGAGATTGACTGGCAGGCTGGTGCTAGACCTGCTGTTATGTAGCCCTTGCACCGGTTCGTTGTGGTGAAGAGAGAATTTGGCTCGAAAGCAATTTACCGGTCAATCTACGTTCTAATGTTCACCTATAGTCATGAGCTCTGCGTCATAACAGAAAGAACGAAATCCCGACTACAAGTGGCCAAAAGGAGCTTCCTTTGTAGGGTAGCTGAGCGCTCCCTTAGAGATAGGAGAGAAGCTCTGCCATAAGAGTAGAGCCGCTGCTCCTCCCTGTCAATAGGAGCTAGTTGTGGTAACTTGGGCCTCTGCTCTGGATGCCTCCTAGACGCCTCCTGGGGGAGGTGTTCCGGACATGTCCTTCTGGGTGAAGGCTCCAGGGAAGACCCAGGACAAGATGGAGAGACTATGTCTCTTTGGCTGACCTAGGAATGCCTCAAGGTCTCCCCAGAGGAGCTGGAGGAAGTGACCAGGGAGAGGGAAGTCTGGACAACTTTACTTAGACTGCTGCTCCCGTGACATAGTCCCAGATGAGCGGAAAAAGATGGATGAATGCTTTAAAACAATTGATCTACCAGTTTGTGATTGCTTTTTCTTTTTTTCTTTTTGATGGTGCTACATGAAGCTTAATCTTGCAATACTTTAAAAAAATTTTTTTTTTTGCCACTAAATCTGAGAAGATCATATTAATGTTGAAACACGTGTCTAGCCTTTAGACTTTTGGTCTACTCAGTTGTTGAAGCCTTTTTTTTTTCTACAAACCTCCATAATGGTGAGGTCTTCTTGTGACTGATACAAGTTTTGACCTTTGCTTGGTATGTTTTAACGTAAAGAGGGTGTAATGTCTTACGACACACTGGTCTTGGCTAAGCAGCATGTTTGTCTTAATATCACACTTTTACATCAAGACGTCAAGAATTTTACTTTTTGAATTATTTTGATGAAGTTCCACATGTCCAACACTTGCACCGATTGTAATGATTGCAGGTTTTTGTGCCCAAAAAGAAGGTTTTGTTAGTATTTGGGGCTGCAGTGATGAAATCAAGGGAACACAATTTAAATAATTTTTGTAAATATTTTGTTGATTTGGGTCCTCCTGACTCATTCTGTGTAGTATTCAGTCTTTGTAATCTTTTTTTCTACATAATGTTCTATAAAACCATTCACGTAATATGTAAACATAACACATAAGACGTAAACCCCTCAGGACTAAATGATAATCACCAGTTAGATGATGAATAGCAAACGAGTGTCTTTCATGCGGCTCTTTGTCATCGGTTTGATCTGTGTGGACGGAAGTATATCGAGGTCCCTCTGTCTCACTGCTCGCTCAGGATAAATTATTGTACATCAAGGCCACCCCATGTTGCTCCTAACCTCAAGCCAAGTCTTGCATGAGTGCAGATTAAATTAGGAGCTTCGACTTTTTTTTCTTAAAGTTTCCCTGCATTGCACAGACAATGAGCAGACTTGAAAGAAACTGTGGGTGGCTGACGCCGGCAACTGATTCATTGTGTGCAGGGAGATCCTATCTTTTCAGACAGCTTTCTTACACTTTCAGGCTCTTCCAGAGCGAACACACACATGCTGACACACAGACACCAAAAATGCTGCACTTCACTACAAAACCTGATGGAGACAAAGACTGTGATTACTCTAATTAGGAATATTTTCTAAAAAAATTTACATTTTACAGGATACTTTCTCTCATTTGCCTGTTTTAGTAACACAATTTAAAAAAATGAAAGTTGCTATGTATTATTTCCAAAAAATAATTAACAGTTAACAGCAATTTAGTAATATTAACATACGGTCTCTAACTAAACGTACAGGGCCCCATAAAGGTTTTATATTTTGTCTGTTTTTGTAAACAAATCTAAATATTTTTCATTTATAAAGCATTTGTAGCCTAGTAAAAAGAAAGCAGTAAATAAAATCGTGTTTTGTGAAGCCAAATAAGAAAAAATAAGAGAAAGCTTTAAAAAAAACATAAAAAATAACTATTCTTTTAATGTGTGTATATTGGAAATGGTGTACTCATTAGAGAGTGAACTTGGCTATAATGATAGATGGTGTACTGGGGAATTAGAATTTTTTTTTTGCTCACTCCCTTTTGGATATTTTGTGTTTTTTTTCTTTCTTTTTTATAAATCCTGTCCTAATTATCCTTTAAATTTTTTGTCTAATTTATCATATTTTAAACTTAATTTCAGGCGTCATTTCAGTTTAAAATGTACTTCTTCGATCGTAGATGTGAAGATATATTCCCGCTTGGTTACTGACTTGATGCTTTGGACAAGTCATCGGTGTTTGGATAAGGTCAAGGTGTGTCTTCTTGTGGGTCATAAGTCAGTGCAAAATATCTGGAAAAAAAAAAGCTAAACATCAAAGGAGAAGAGGACATTCACCTCATTTATGCATAAAGTTGTCATCATGTTTATTTATAGATTTCTGCTTTTTTTATGTCTCACACGACCTTGGGGTTCCAGACAAATCATTCTAAACGCACCTTAAGGAAAAACTTAAATCCTAACCAGCAGAGATTTGCTTCCACATCCCAGCAACATCACCAATTCATGCTTTATTTACTTCTATGCTATCTATTTCTAGGATACTGAAATATAGAGGTCTAATAAGCTTCATGTGCTTCTGCCTGAACTTTTTTATCGGCTGTTTGTTTATTCTGTAAATGATGTAAAAAAAAATACAAGAGGCATACTAAATCAATAAACCACCTGTCAAAGTCAAGGCCCAGGGTCCTGATCCGGCCCACTAGGTAATTATTTCCGGCCCTTCAGATCATTTTGTTTTATTGTTATTAATGGCCTAATGTTATCTTGCGCTTATTTCTTATTTGTGTAATTTTGACAAACTGCATTTTTACAGAGAGTAAAATATTATCAGTCATTTAAGGTTTGATTTGATTTATTCTGGAATAAAATTCCTGCCTGTTTTTAGTCATATTTATGCTAAAAAGTTACCTTAATAAAGTTTTAAGGTAGTTTTTTTAGAACTACCTTATTGTAGTTTTAGAGTGTTCAATAAATGTTTATCCTGTTCGGCCTGCGCCCCAAGATGTGTTTTGGATTTTGGCCCCTTGTGCGATTGAGTTTGACAACCTTCAATAAACCAATACCAATTTTTAAAAAGTGTTATAAATGGTCTTTTTATTATGATTATGCAATTTTTTGTCAAATTCCAAAAAAACTTACCTTCATGTTTTGGTGGGAAATGTTGGCACAAAGAGAAGTGAGGTCTCCCACTACTTTGAACTCTCCGTTTACTCATTCTCCCTCTAGCTTACTGTCCCTCACACCTTCAACCTCACATTACAGATGCAGAAAAAAATGATGAGCAATATTTGATCCAGATACCAGCTTTAAACCAGGGAAACAAAGACGTCCCTGGATCTTATTTTTCTACAAGGGGATACAACAAAACGGTTGCAGGAAAAAGTATGTGAATCCTATGGGATTATTTGGAATGCTGCATTCATTTGTCATAAAATATGTTCTAATCTTTATCTAAAATACATCACATGATGAACAGTCTGATTAAACTCATACAACTTCTTCTTGGTAAAAGTTATTGCTGCCAAGGGAGGATCAAGCAGTTATTACACCCAAGGGTTCACATATTTTGTACTTTGAATGTTTACACATTTTCTTCAATAAAAACACAAAAAACTAAAATATTTGTGTTGTGTTAGTTTAAGCAGACTGTGCTTATTATGTGAGGTGACTCACATGAAGACCAGAACATATTTTATGATAAATTAATGCAGAAATCCAAGTAATCCTAAAGGATTCGCATACTTTTTCTTGCAACTCAAGCAGACCAGAGGGCTTGTGGTCCTCCTAACGTATTCTTGAAGTAAACAACATTTTTTTCAAACTGAAGTTTTTTCTGCTGCTGATTCACAAAGATTTTAATTAAGGGATACTCAGGAAGACATTTCCTCTATATTGAGAAAAATGTTACAAGAACATGTTAAAAACACGGTAAAGGGGGGGGATTCTATTATTTCTTTATTGTTAGGTTTATAATTGTGGCAAATGGCCAATTAGCTTCAATGATGACATAATAATTCCTGTTTTTGAGAAGAAAATTTCATTAAGAACTTGTTTTTAATTAAAAAATCATTAAACAGAAATACTTTTCATGAAAGTGGGAATTTTTAGTTCCTTTCACACTTTTCTTTTTTTTAATTCAAGTTAAAACCACAACAAATTCCTTTTCTTGAACAAGCTAACCTGAACCTGAAAGAAAAAGTAAAAATAGCAGCACAGCTGAAACAAGTGGGGCTTCACCGTCAGACTGTGCTGCTATTATGTGTATCTGATGCAACCAGTATGGATTATTGTAGTAAAGCTTCTTATATGTTACCAGATTGATTTACACCACATGTGGGAGTTTAACTTGAACAAAACAACTGCTTTTACAACAACAGTCAGTGCGGCGTCTTAAAACATCTATTACTCGTAAAGAGCTTTAAGGTGGAGTCGATGGCCTTGGCAGAGCTTCTCTGCTTCCTGTAATTCCATCATTAATGCAAAAAAGTACAATGAGATTTTAGGCAACCTTGTGCAGCCTTGAAGGCAACATCTTTTCCAGAGAACTCCATGCATTTTTTATCAAGAGGATGCAAAACCAGGGACTAAATTAACCTGCAGTCTGGAGGCAAACATGGACAAAGAGGGGAAATATGCGACAATTAAATTACAGTTTTTCTCAGTCGCTTTGGTGCGTTTCTCAGAACACTATTAACATTTGCACAACAGTTAGTGCATTTCTCTAAACAATTAGTGCAAACTGCAAAACCTAGTGGATATCCTGCAAAAGCACGTCACATGCTCAAAACTGATAATCCATTCCTCAAAAGCAAGTATTCATGTCAATGAAACTGTCAGTGCCATCAAAATGAAAAGTCTTGACACCATCTTTATGAACAAGATAGTCAAATGACTTTGTCATGTTTTCACTATGACAGTTTATCATTTCAGTGTTTTCCATTGCAAAAATATTTGGTGACACCTGAAAATGTTCAAGACAGCACTATGGCCTACTTATACAGCCATCTGAAATGTGCAGTAAAGTCACTATAGATGTTAAACATAAAATCACCTTTTTGGTAGAGCTGTGAACAATAGACAGCACATGTAACAGTACAGTAAATTACTGTTTGCATACCTGTTTTCCCTACAGAATGTTTGAATTATTGAACTGACAGTAGATCTTCCAATATTGGGTTGCACCCTTTGACCAGCCTCCTCCATGGTGAGGCCGTGATTGACAACATGGTCCACAATTGTAGCCCTTATTTCATTAGGAATCCACCTATATCTGCCTCTTCCTCTTCCCCTTCCCTTTCCTCCCCACATCCTCACCCCTCTTCCATTGACGATTCATAGGATTCATCCATAATTGACAGTGAACAAGTTGTTTGTCGTTGGTTACAACTACTGTAAAATTGCACACACCTCCTCATGAGTGACAGCTGAAATTCACCTGAGATCAAATGTTCAATTTAGGAGACATTTTCAGGAAAAAATGATAAAGAAAGGTCCAGAATTTGCTTGACAGATGGCTAATATTTGACATTTGATAACTAGTTCAACAATTTTGAGTGTAATGACTCAATCAATGAAAGTAAGACTATTAGTTTTATTGAGAACGACTATTCAGCATCCATAAGTATAATTAATTTTGACTGACATGACAAAAGCAAATGAAAATGTCAAAAAACAGCAGAGAATGTATGAAAGCAACTGATTCATGTCCAAAATCATTTGCAGTTTGTTCAGAGAGAGCAGAACTTGCTACTATGATGAGCACAAATGACTAAGTGTTGTGGAGGTTGAACTAATAGTTATGAGAATTTCAATTCTGATCTGAGAAACGCACCAAAGCGATTGAGAAAAACTGTAATGACAGTCGACTGAGAGGTGTATTAAAATAAGATAGCTTGTTGTTAGACAGATTCACAAATCAAATTTCTCAAAAATAAACTTTTTAAAACTAATTTGCTCAATATCTGAAAGTATTTCCTCCACATTTTTCTCATTTTAGAGCCAAAATATTTACTTCTTCTGACCTGCTATTGTAATTGCAGTACTTTTTAAATTAAGTTGATTATTTTGTTCCCAATTCTAGAGATCTAACATAGGAAAAATACAATTACAAGTAAGCCTTTAAAATAATATTATGCTAAAAATAAATCATTGAATAATCTGTCTGTGAATGTCAAACTAAATGTGTCCCTTTCACGACATATTAAGAATATATTTCAATCATTTTCATTTCTTGGTTTATTGGAAAATGTTAAGTATTATCTTCACAGGAAATACATTGAAATGAAAATGATCATTTTTGGGGTTTATGTTCACTTTTATTAATGACTCCCTCTCACATTCTGCATTTAAAAGCAGTAATACTCTGGCTGCAGTCGACTGTGTTCCCAGATCAATAGAATCATTGATCTGTAAAGTGTTTAGTGTGACTATAAATAAACCTTTTCTAAAAATGTGTGAGTGCAATCCTGACACCAGAAGAGGGACCAAGAAACATGAATAATTTAATGTCAGAATACTAATGTGCTTGTACTTTTTTTTTCCTCAGGGCTTTATCTTTTGAAATAGCAGAAATCCAATCCTGATTTGATTTTTAAATTTACAGCTTCCTTTTAATCTGCTGGAGCTTCCATACTGCACAAAGCAGCGTGGGAGGAGAGTGCGCACCGGGGAATTTAACTACGAGACAAAACTAAAGAACAAATCAGATGTAATATTATTTAGTGTAAACATAAAAAAAAAAAAAGCTGTTATTAGCATGTTTTTTTCACTATGTATTTCATTGTACCTCAGAGGAGGAAGATCAGTGGAGGTCTTTTAGATTTTATGGTAAAATGCAGATTTAAAAAAAAAAAATGTAATTATTAATGTTTAAATTGGGAGATTTGGTTACTGCAGAAACAATACAAAACACCAAAATCTGAAGGTTAAAATAGCAATTTCCTTTTGCATAAAAAAAAGATTTTATTGCTTACAATTACATCACATTTGGCACTTGCTCCTTTCATTTCACCCCTAATGATCAGTATCTACAAGTTGTATTCAATGTGCTTGGAGTGAGCATTATTTGAAAGAGTTTTGCAAATGTGAGCACATTTGTTTCTTCATGAACACACTTTTTCCACAATGCAGTTCAGACCCACTCCATTGAAAATCCAGTTTTCTTGAGTTTTTAACATGTCTGTGTGGCATTTTTCTCCTGAAAGAGAACAAATAGATAGATAGATAGATAGATAGATAGATAGATAGATAGATAGATAGATAGATAGATAGATAGATAGATAGATAGATAGATAGATAGATAGATAGATAGATAGATAGATGGATAGACTTTATTGCAATAAGAAATAACAGATTTTTTTTTATATCTGAATATTTCTCCTTTTCAATTGCTGTCAATCAAACTGTCGCAAAGACACTCTGTTTGAATTAATGAACAGTTGTGATGTCACATCGCCCAAGCCCAAGAGTGGATGCATAAGCTCCCTGATCTCCACAAGCTTAAGTGCAGGAGAAGAGAAGATCTTCCCACTTCTACGCTGTAGAGGGTTGCAGTTCAATACTGTTTGGCAGTATTCAAAAAATAACATTCCATTTTTTGGACCCTTTTTTCTTTGAACACAAGAATATATATTTAAATTTATGGAGACGTCTGCATTTTATTCAGGCTATGAAGCACTCTTACACGTCGACTGAAGCGATTTTGGGTCATCTTGGTTGGGGATTTTACTACCAAGAAGTGCATTTAGTTTTTCCAAGTGTTTCCATTGTAGTTTTGTGAAATATGCCCATTTTAACTTAAAAACTATGGCGCCCCTAAAGGGACATCAAAGTTAAAACATAAAAAAAATGAATATTTTTTTGCTTGAGCTAAAAAATATTTTTTTTAAATATAAAACACTTTTATTTAAATAAATACAAGTTTTTTTTGTGGTGTTTCCATTAAGCAAATTTATTGTTGCAAATCCAATTTGTGCTTTTTCATAGTAATTGTAAATGCAGCTCATGAAGCTCTTCACTTTGCTCATCCAAGCTAGCTGAAAACAATATGTCTGAATATTTCTAATATTGCTTGACAGTTTTTTGTAGCAGCAGTGTTATGCTAACGAGACACAGAAGAAAGGGGGAGGAATCGAGGGCGGGGCTACTCAGCTCAGCACCAGTGGCCACGCCCACGTAGAGCAGATTTTGCAAACAGCAGCTTCAAATAAACAGAGAATATGGCTTTTTCAAGACATTTATAGTTGCCGGATTATGGTTAAAAACTTTATAATCATTTATAAAACATCACTTTTTATTTTAATTGTCATAGAGGACTTAAGACAGGGAAATGTGTCAATTTTCTGGTGTGTTTGAAAAAAAAAAAAACATTTTTCTGTTGTTGTGTTTCTGGATTAATGAATTTCCCAACTGGGAACAAACATGCTGTCTATGCAGGAATAAATGAATACGGCTGCTATTTAAATGAACAGTATTTTGTTTAATCATCAGTTATGTTCCGTGTTGTTTTAATTGCATATAACCAGTGATTAGTGATGGGGTTTCTTTGTAAACATCTGTTATTTTTGAACATAAAACATAAAAATATGTGTGTGAAATTGATACATTTTTTTTCTAAAACTGCAAAATTATTTTATATACACACAAAACCCCACAATTATTGGATCTCCCTGATATTAAAGAGGCGTAATAAAGTTACTGAACTCACTGAATTTATATCGAGCTGACTTTGATCAAGGTGTCAAACGAAAATCCATTAGGCTACACTTGTTCTATTGAGTTGTAAGATTTATTTAAGAATGCAGCTGGGCTGCAGAGACAGAGAAAATCAATGAAGGCAGAGCTGTAAATCTGACTCACAGGGACCAGGACTGAGACTACAGGTCCAACTTTCCAGAGCTGGAAACCAAGCTGCCGTCAGATCCTTAGGATTTATGGCGCGACCAGCTCAATATGCTACTAATGTTTACGAGAAAGGTCAAATCTAATGCTTTCTCTGGACAACTCCAATGTATGGCATCACTTTTCTTTTCATTGCCATGTACGGGTTATGCACAGACTCTATTTAATTTATCTTTTTAAAACTTTTAAGAATTTTAAGATGATAATATTAATTATATAACTAAACAATTAAGATTTTTCTTTTAAATCATAGGTGATTTGACAAAAACACAACACCTCCAGTTTGCAAGTTTTTACTCAAATATAAATAATTTTGTCTTTCGTGCTCTAAAACAAATGGTTATTTCACGTGAACCCTTTAAAATGTGTGTTGTTGTGGATGTTTGATGCAGTCCATGAGCTCGAGGCTTGACATGATGATTTATAAACTGAGAAACAAGCTCTGTGGGGGACCCATTAAATGATATGATAGGTCTCCCTGCAGGAGATCTGATACCTTCGTCTATCTTCGGAACTCGTGTGTTTCTCCGACGATCTATCTAGTGTAAAGACCCACAGATAACATTCCTCACAAAGTCTCCTTGGTGTTATTTAAAGGGTTTGAAGACTATTTGTGATAATATTCGGGGTTATCCAATTATTGTAATGCCTTCTCAGTGTATTTATCTTTATCTGTTGCTGCCACAGTCGTTTGTCAGCAGTTTCGTGGTGATTGGAGAGTGGCTGGAAGAGCCCCACACACAGTCAGGGAGAAAAAACAGAGAAAATTAGGAAAACAATCTTCATTAATTTGACAACAGCTGTGCTGGAAACTCTCAACACTTCCTATAAACAGGTCTGTCTTATAAATGAGACTTTACCTCTCAATACAATTCACTGTATAAATGAAAGCTAAATAAAAAAATAAAAAAAATCCAGAAACACTTTGCTCACACACCAAAAAAAAGCAAAACACTTGCTTTCAATTCTGGATTTCCTAGAGGAATGATTAGCTGTAATAGGCTGTGAACCTATTGAGCCATCCTGAACTCTTCGAGGTGCAGAATAGATTCAGAATAAAAGATTAATAGGATAGATTTAGTCTTAGCTAAATAGTCTAAATTTAATTTTAGTGATTTTAATTAAATCATACAGTCTAATTTGTTAAAAATATGAAAAGTGTGTTTGCTTAATGAAGCTA
This sequence comes from Oryzias javanicus, assembly GCA_003999625.1. Lineage (NCBI taxonomy): Eukaryota > Metazoa > Chordata > Actinopteri > Beloniformes > Adrianichthyidae > Oryzias > Oryzias javanicus. The sequence continues at coordinate 18,378,044 of CM012458.1, read as the reverse complement.
TCTAAAATGTAAAAGTAAAACAAATCACAAACTTTTTAATTTACTTTATATACCTTTCACAATGAAGCTAATTTGAATGAGTTTTCTTGTATTTAGCCACTTAAAGTATTATTTTGCTGAAGTATTAAATTTGTGCTTGTTGGATGTTTCCATTTACGCCTGTTTTCCAATAACAAGCTCATTTACGACTGCATTCACTACCAAACACACTATTATTTTTAGGCAAGAGTCTGGCAATACGTATCACAATACACGCGTCACGATACAATACATGTCCCGATATATCCTAAGACAGTAACAGACAATAGTTCCCTTTTTTTTTTTAAAGATTGACCTAGAAAAACACTATCTGAATATTAATTCACATTTTACGTTAAGAAACGATAAAATGTGAATATTAAGAGACTATATCTCATATGCAAGTTAATTTTAAGGAAACAAATTCATGATGGTTTTTTTTTTTTGGTATATTGTGCCTATTTTTCAGATCATGCATATAACTCTGATCAATCAGATCAATGAATTAGAATCATTGGTTGTGAAAAACAGCTTCATCTTTAGCATTTGGACTGAAGCCCAATTTGTTCTTACCTGAGCCGCGAAGTACAGAAATCTGTGTTTTTATGTGGCACCTGAACCAACTTACCATACATTTTCTGTTAAGTTCTCCCCTTTACTTTAAATTGAATTGTAGATGTGTCCTTTTTCAATGTAAGAACCGTTAACAACCACGAAGCTGATGAGTTCAGATTTATCACGAGATGGTTCTCGCAAGATCTTGTTGTTGTTTCACTGCGGTGTAGAGTTTCTCAAAGAAACAGGGTGTTCTCCGTTACCAGCTAGCAGCTGGGGGGTTAAGTAGAAAACAGAAGTAAGATGCTGATCTACTTGTTTGCTTATAATTATTGATTAAATATAGTCTTCACAGTATTTTAAATTGATACAAATATCGCCAAATGTAGTATTACAATATTTCACTGAATTAATATTTTCTTACACCTCTAATTATTTTCATCTTAATAATAAGAATATAGAATTTAAAGTCCTGCTTCGACTATATTCTAACGTAAAATCAACCCCAGTGATCTTTTAATTATGACTGTGCAGTTTTTAGCCAAAATCAAAAAGCCTTTTTAAGATGTATTTTTTGCACAGCAGCAGTAGTTTTTTAAATACAATTCTGAGTTGTGGGTGGGACTGTTAAAACAGACTAACCCGCCCCCCTCGCCTTCACTGAAAGTTCTGTTTGTTTGTGAGCTCGTAGCTTCAAGCTAACATTAGCGGCACATAAATTTCAACGAGCTATCCATCCAGTTGTAAAGGTTTTGAGCCTGAATCCCAATTCTCTACTGCACGGGTGTTGAAGGCTCATTATATCTCGCACACCTAAGCATGACGGGCCAGGGTGTGTGCAGGGGGAGAGGAGACTTTGACACGCCCATTTCAGTCGCTGCATCATTAGTCTGAGCATTTTCAACCATCCCATGGATCTGATCCGATAACATTTGAATTAATTATTTTTAAATTATCTTAAATAGGTGAAAAAAACTTCAAGAATATGTTAAAAACACAAATCAAATCCAATTGTCTTTTAAGTCATTTAAAAGCCTTCCCAGTGCAATTTTAATTAGGATTATCCTGTTTTTAGAGAAAATTTTATAAACCTGTTGTTTTCTAAGACATAGTTTCTGCAAAGTGGCAGTAGTTCATTAGAAATTCACCTCTGAGCTGTCGGCAGGACAGTAGAACTACCCCTTTTCATTGCTGAGAGTTCTCTGTTTAGGTACTTCCTACTATCTTACAGCCCCTCATACCTCCAACCTATCATTACCAGTGCAGCAAAAATGCCGAGCAGTATTGGAGTTATCCAGTCGTACAGTTTGGAACCAGATGTCAGCTCGGATGAGGAAAATGAAGACCTACCTGTATTTAGTTGTCTACAAGTGGATGCACTAGCAGGGTTTTCAACTACATTATTTACTGAATTTTACTCCTGACTCACAAGTATTTCAAAATAATTACTCAGAAATGCCCATTTGAGTTTATTTTCTTTAGATACATGGAAAATGCCACAATTACATGTTGAAAAAAACAGAAAACAGACAAAAAATGTCATTGGAGTAGACCTTTAATGTCTAATTTCAATTTATTTTTTAAGACCAGAAGGACGACACTTCTTATTGTTGTCTTAAACCACAGAGATAATTACAGGAAAAATAAAATTACAGCCCCCGAACATCTGTCAAAACTTTAACCAACGTTCCAACTTGTACAGCATAAAACACCTGTGGCAGCAGGGCTGAGATGCAGTCGCCAAGGGAACGGTGAGCCTCTCAGAGCAAGTCTCATCTGTGTGCAATTAGATTCAGCTGCTGCTGCTTGATGACACACGATTTATTCTGTTTTTCTTGGCTAAGAAAAGCCCTGATTGGGTGGGAATTTTATCAGTTCTGCCATGTGTGGTTGGGAATGTGCGACTGAATTTCTAGCTTCTTGGTTCGGTGTGCAGCTGTGGCCTACAGAGAGTGAAGCAGCACGCTGCTCCTTTACAGCTTTACATGCGGATGTCATGGGCTAAAAATGTTTTCCCCAGAATGGAAACATTTCCATCTAAAGGCTTACATATAAAAAGAACGGGAAAAAAAATATTAGCTTTTGTTATTGAAGTCATGGTAAAAGTAATATCCCTAAAGGTGATCAAGAAAAGAGAAGAACTATCTCATCTATCAACTGTAATGTTTTAATCTTTGTCAGTTCTATTTTAAAAGAGCACATTGTTGTCTTCTGCCAATGTTCTATCTATATTAAACTATCAAACAGATTTTATTAAGGTTTAATTTTAAGTTTAAAGCTGTTTTTAATATGTTGACAATACTTGATATTATAAATAATGTAATTTATTCAGTGCATTAAGTCAGGGGTGGGCAAAATTTTTTAATCGTGGGCCACAAAGGGCTGTAAAATTTGACATAATCTACCTTTATAAATAGGAAAATTACATGGAATCTGGATGAAAACATGCATTAATTTTCATTAAAAATATATACATTTTTAAAATGAAACATTTTGGTGTTTTTATTTCAAATTTTTGGCTTTTTTTCTAATTTTTATATCAATTGCCCCCATGAATTGATGTCCCTCAGTCAAAAACACAAACTTAGAGAAATGCTGCAATCATAATGATTGAAAAAAATTACTTTTTGACTCAGAAAACACACAAGAACCTTAAGAACAAGAAATTTTCACATACCATATGAATGGAAAACAGTTAACTTTTTTGTGCACGATCTATAGGAGAAAACCAGAATTAGAGGGGAAACAAAACATTAATAGGGATTGATATACACTTAGATGCAATGTAAATTAAATGTGGTATGTTGTTTTAAACACAAAATACCATAGAATTCAATTAAAAGAAAGGCAGCATCATTTCATTATCCTGGAATTATTTTTCTATAAAGGTTTGAGCTTTGAAAGTTTAAAGACCCACTCTGATAATTTGTTGATCTGTTGTAAAATAATTATGATTGTCATTTTTAAGCAAAAAAAATATTGTTGTTTTCTTGGACAGTTACTGCAGGGCTGCAGGAGTTCATTAAAAATTCACCTCTGAGTTGTGAGCATAATTGTTAGATGTCCAAGTAAGCCTCAGCTGACATCCCATGATCCCTTTGTTTAGATTATCTACCTCTCTACTCCCCACTATCCCAACCTTTCATTAGCAATGCAACAAAAATGGCTGCTGCACAGTTTCAACCCAAATCTGACAAACAAAACAAACCTGTAGATGCATCTATTTGTCTTAACCGGACACGTTAGAGTAAAGCAAAGCAGAGAGTTGGAGTTTCTGAGTCACTAGTGATCACTTTTTCAAAGTGATTTTTTTTGTCTGCTCTTGAATAATTACAATTTGAATAAAGACATACTCAAACAGTTTCATTTTTGTTTTTCTATATATATCCTACATCATGACAAATATGCCACTAGAACATGTTCAAAACACCAAAAAACACAATTTTTATTGTTGCTACTGAGCTGCTCATCAAAATGAGCTGTGAGTGTGATGGTTTGTAGGCTACAGAGCGAGCCTGGACTAATTTCCCATCTTCCCTTTTCTCCCATTAGCTTACAGCTCCTAACAATGCTAACTTCATAATATTGTTTCAACAAAAAAAGCAAGTAATATTGGAACTATTGAGCCTCACGGTAGAAATTCTGCAAGATTTTTTTAACTGCATTTTTTTTTGTCTGCTCCTGATTCATCACAATTTGAATAATGAAATACTTAGAAATGCAGTTTTATCGTCTTCATATATGTCCTCCATCATGAGAAAAATGCTACAACAACATGTTCAAAACACAATTCAGTCAGAATTCGAGTGCTTTCATTGATACCGCCTGCAATATTGAACTTAACGTTCCTTCTTTAACACAGCAGAGGTCCAATAGAGAGCTCATTGTTCTGTAGGTATTGACATTTTCTCCTCATAAAGGAAAATAATGAAAATAATTCATCTCTGGTTCTTGCTTGAGTGCTTTTGCACAATACTGGACATTATTTCCATACGATCCAGATGTATTACTTTCATGGGTTTGTTCCCTAATTACACCACTAGAGTGCTTTTTGGTGGCGACATCTCACAGGAGGCAATTACAGTCTATTCTTTCAGTTACTGTGATCATCCTTGTAGGGTGGGACGGCTCTGGGAGCAGCTGGATGAATAAATCAAAGCGGAAAAACCAGAGCAGGTGGTACTGTACACATATCCACACTTGCTGGGTTGCGTGTTGCACAGGTGTAGCCATCACTCAGAGCCAAGGAGGTGTGAAATATGCAAGCTGGGAGATCTCTGCAGCTGACTGTGGCACTGAAGTTATTTTCCACACCTTACTGTTGCACTTTTTTTTTTTTTTACTTTAAATTGATGATGTCTCTACATTTTTTTTTATTTTGTTCTTCATAGTTTTTAGTTCTTCGGGCAGCCAAGGCAAAAGCGCCCACGTTTACTGGAGTTAGCAACGATTTTATGTTGCCTCAAGGACAAAACATTTCTCCTAAAAAATTTAGTACGTTCATGTCCTTCAAAAAAAAAAAAAAAAAAAAAAAAAAAAAAACAATGTCCTAGTTCTTTTGAATAATCCACAGACCCCTCATGCTCATTAGTTTGAATTTTAATCACTTGTGTGTGCTTCAGTTTCCCGGCTTTAAAAAGAAAATCACTGCTCTTGATTTATAAATCAGCCAAGCAAGATCACACTAAGTACTTCCACATGCAGCTTTTATGCACAGTTTTTGGATCTTTTACATTTTTATGGATTATTATCACTAAAAAAATGACAAAAAAATTGACTCTGTAATGATCTTTTTTTTAATGCATTTTTGCTTATTTCTTTTCAACTAATGAACCACCTATTTAAAAAGAGGTGTTTGTAGGATGACACTCATAAAATATAAAATATTTTGATTTTTTTGTGTTGTGAAAAGCCCTTTGTTCCTTGTAAGTTGTTGTGCCACGCAGGTAGACAGAAGATGAGTTCGGAGCCCGCTGCACGGGCCAAATTAAATTACTCTGAAAGCTCTCACACTAACAAGCCTGCCCATCATTTTGTGTTTTTGATTAGAAGCTTTATTATGTATGGACTGTTTATCTCCATCAGCACTGGTTCCTTGAATACTGATGACTCTTAATTGAAGAGCTGTTCTTTACTGCAAGTCAGTTTTCAGAATTTTCTCTGGATTAGTTTGTTAGCGTCTCACTTCCAAGTATTAAATTTATGACATACACATGTGGAATAATAAGACATGCAATCCATTCATTATTATCTGCTCAAAGAAATATTTAGAAACTGAAGTAAAACTGTCCCCAGTCTTAATTCTGTCTGTTGTTTTTAAATCAATTCTTGAAAATAAGTAGTTACTTTTACTTTAAGATAATCTCATTGGACAGTGTTGTAAAAGGATCCCTTTAACCTCTGCGAAAGAATTGCTTTGTTCCATTACATATTTTGCAGGAAAGTTTGCAGAAACTTTGGATTTTTAAACCGTTAATAAAGTCATCCATCCATGCGCGCTGACAGGCACTGCTCTGCTGACAGTAATTCTTCAAGGATGAATTTTGTTGCCTGACTAAACATTCAGATATTTAGAGACGCGTCTTCCTCAGGTTTCCATTTCTCCTGTTTTCCATTAGAGCTCCACAAATACACGATCCACATGAGGAATGTGAGGAGAAGCCGTCTGTAGTAAACCGATGCTCTCGCATAACGGAAACATATATGGTATGAATGTATTCATATACTGTATCTGCCAAAAATAGTAAATCTGGGCAATCAAATATTTAGATTGCCTCCCACTGCTCGAATATTGTTTTTACCCACTCCCAGTATCCACTTCATTTTATTCGGTACACTTCCCATTTATGCAGGCAGCTCACTGCTGTGGACAATGACTTACTAATATATAAAACATAAATATGACGAATGTAGGCTGCGCGGGAAGCGTCAGCATGCCGTCTGAATGAATGTCACATTAGAAGGCCGTTCCGAAAGCAAGACGAGGTTGGGGTGTTGAAGTCGTAATATTAGCAATATGAGATTTGAAAAAATACATATATAGATGCAGCACAGAACTAAAATGTTGTTTACAAACTCTTGGAATCTGAGAAAACCCATAGGCGGTTGTATAATGAGTCAGTCAGGAGCTGCAACGATCAGGGTTCTTGAGACCGCGGTGCAGCCAGCTGAATAACTGAATAATGCTAAACAGATATCTGGGCACAGACTTCCTGCTCTGCTCATTGGTCACTCTTTGAGTTCAGGTTTTATAGAGCTGAATGGTCATCGGGAAACAGCTTTCAGATTCTATTTTTGCTTTTACTCTGCTTTGATTCATGCAAAAGTGGCATACTTTCAAGTGGACTGCAACCAGAGTAAATACAAAGCATTTATGTGTTTATTCCTTTTTTATCGCAAAAATATGTAATTTTATCCAAGACATGTGTCTGACCCTGCAGCTACACAGTGTGCATGTGTGTCACGAGTGCCATCCCATAGCGTACGAATCAGCATTTACAGTGACGGGGGTGGTTTAGGTGGAGAGAGGGGGCAGGTTGCTGGACGTTGCACATGCCTGTCTGCCTCCATCATGCTCATGGGAACAGCGGGATGTGTCATGTCATTATTCACCACCAGAGGCCAAACAACAAACAGTAGCAGAGTGTTCTCAAAGCGTGCTTTCCCCCTGTGTGAGGAAGACCTGAAAGTGCATGTGTGTGTGTGTGTGAGCGCTGGAGTCTCTGTGCATTATGGTGTGTGAGACAGAGAGCGAAGGTGAACAAACAAAGAAGCAAAAGAGAGTTTCTGTGTAATCTAGCGCTCAACAATCTCTTAGAGGTATTTTTAGGGTTGCCTTTCCCCTTGCATCTACTCGAAATTGTTTCCAGATTGTTTCCGGTCTGAGTGCAGGAAAGGTCTGCCACGTGTTTTATTGCTCACAAACCTCACAATAAACACACACATGCTTAAAGCTTACACGTATAGAAGTCAAGCCGTCGAAAATATTTATTCATCGTCGATTAAAAACTTATGTTTGACTACAGAGGAAAAAACTGTTCCTGATGGGAAAATCTTGGAATCATTTTTTTTAATCTATTCTAAAGTTGTATTTTAATAAAGGATTCTGCCATTTTTTGGAAAAACATTTGTCGTGGTGGGGGAAAAAATAGTTAAGATCCATAAACAATTTTGAATCGTTTTATGAATTTTAGATAATCGATAATCAAAAGAATTGATTTGATTTAAAGTAAAAGTAACAAGCGGAACTAAACACAAAGTGTTTTTTACTGACATTTTTGAAGAGCACACAAACATGGCTGACCTTCCAGGTCATTCGACCAGCCACAACTTCGCTTAAAGCGACAGTATGGAGCATTTTGTCTTTCATAGTATTGAGGGTAAATTGGATAGAAGTCACGCAGTGTGCAAATTATGTCACACCAAAATGAAAAATGTAACAAATTTGCAAAATCATAATATGCGGCTAGCTAGACACTATATTTTTACGTGAGTAAAAGAGCATTTGGTTAATGTTAGTCAAATGATTAAACTTAAAATTATCTTATAAGGAGGTTAAGTCCAGGGAACATGTTTCCCTTTTAACGCTGTGAAGGATTTTTGATTATCAAACAAAATATTTTTAATACCAGAATTTGTATGTTCCCAACAAAAGTTAAACAACATTTTTTTTACTTAAAAAATGTACTTTGGGAGAAAAGTAAGTCGTGTTGTAAAGAAAAAACATTTCTAAAAAATACAGATCTGGGATGTATTGATTGTCACAAATCGTATTCAGACGGCTTTTTTTTTTTTTTTTGTTTGACCCTGATTCACAACAATATGAATAAAGAAATTCTCCCTCAACAAAAAAATGCCCACAAGAACGTAAAAAGCATCAAAAACATGAATTTAGTTCAGGTGGTTCTTTAATGCTCTTTTCTAAATATTTTTTTTAATTGATTCATGAACAAATTAATAGGCTTAATTTGTGTGTGCTTTAGACAAAACATAGGATTTGTTGAGCATTTGTAAATACCAAAGTAATCATTTATAAATAGCTTATAAACTCTTCCATATTGCAATAAAATGCTGTGTTGTGCATCCTACTAGTTGCTTTTATTTTTTTATTTTTTTTGAGAGTTTAATAGAGCCTTCACATCTCATTTGTAAAAGCCTTTCAAGACAAATAGATGTCCCTTTAGATTAAGTCACAAAAACAGTTCATTAACAAATATTAAAAGTTTTAAAACTGCTTGAATGAAATCTTGATTTACATCAGGAATACGGATTAATACAATTTAATAACACATTACATGTCTAAAAATGTACATGTATTTATACATTTGTAAGGTTTTTTTAAATAATCTATTAACACTTTGTAAATGAGCTTACGACTTAAAGATCCATCTCTAAACTGGGTTGTAAATCATTTAATGCTTAATTTAAAATATTAAATTGTTAATGAACAAAGTCTTAACATGCAATCAATACACACATTGTAGTAATCCTTTTTAATAAAGAATTTGTAACAACACATAAGCTACTTGCTAATTCTTAATAAAACAGGAGTGATATTTAATTAATCATTTATTAAATAATTTATAATGTGTTTATTAGCTAATGTTTATTATATATTACACAGTGTTACCTAAAGTTTCACCTAAGTTTTTTAAAAGGCATAAAACAGTAAATTAAGGGGGAAAAAAAAGATAAAAAGAGCTGAAACGGAAGCGGTTGAAGTCCAGGCTGTCTGGGCCACTCGACAACAGCAGTTTGAAGTTTGGACCTAAAAGTGGAGAAAGCTGAGCCAACTTAGATCTCATTAGTGAGTCGAAACGACAGCAGCTTCACTCAGTTTGGTTCTTGGTTTTTATTATCAGACGGCTTTCTGAACATTTAGGTCCTGGCATTCAGTTATTTATAAACTAGTGGTAGCACTTTAAAATAAATTCCATAGGTAACTGGTGGTGTAGGAGTCTGAATGCAGGAGGTGTTTAATCAGTTCTCCTGGTTGAGAACCGCACACTGTTATACATCTGCAGAGTTTTTGAAAGACCAGAAAGAAAACATTGGAAATACCATGAACAAATCTGAGCTAAAAGTATTCATTTTATTTACTAAACCTGACTATAAGTTGACCTATATACAGTAGACAAGTAGGAATTATAGCCCCACACTTTTACAGATTAAATTTTAACATTTTGAGTTTAAAGTATATAGATAAACTTCAAGTATACTGCTTCACTTTTGATATAGACCATGTATATTTGGAGTACACTTGAATAGAATACTTTTTACTAATCTCAGCAAAATAAAGGCACAAGCCTGGATCTGACCTCTCACCCTTAGTGTGAAATACTTATATATTGTTATTAGTTTTTTTGATGAAAGCAAATAAATATATCTGTTGCTATGTAGTTGTTAATGTATTTTAACAACTTTTTTTGTGTAGTTGATCACACGTATGTAAAATGATTTGATTTACTTGTATTGTTTGTGATGTTTTGTGTTTGTATCCATTTCTTTGTCACGCTGATCAGTATGGACATTGTTTAGTTTTCAAGGAAAGGGATCAAATAAGCTTCATAAGCTTCTGCCTATTCCTTTTTTTATTGGTTTGCTGTTTTATTGTATATTGTGCTAACTGAACAAATGGCACACTAAACCAATAAGCTTGAACTTGACTTTTTAGAAAAGTTTTTTCGAGTTTTAATAATAAAATATCTAATCACACAAACAAGGGCAGTTTGTTGCTATATAAATGTTTTAAACATCCCAGAGGATGAGCGGTAAGATGTTGACAAAGACGGTTAATACATTAGTTAAGCTTGTAAGATGTTTATTAATATTGCCTTTGAAGAGAATGGTCTCACTTTAGATGTACATGAATCCTACTAAGTATGAAAATCAACTGTATTTGGCTTATAATAAATGTCTTATAAACATTCTATAAACACTTTAATAACGTGTGTTAATGTGTTAATAAAGCTTGTTAAAGAATCTTATTATAAAGTGTTACAGAGTGAGCTCTTAATCTGTGTAGAAATTGTTCTTTGAGATTTGTAATTATGTCCTTATTTGTTGACATTGACTTTTTTTTTTTTCTTGTCCAAAAACTGTTTAAAACAGAAGTTATAAGATTAACAATACACTGTCGATAAAATTCTGCAGGACCTGGATATTTCCCAGAATTCAGTTTGTTATCAGCACTGGGATCTCTGTGTTTCTCACCCAAAAGTGTTGGGAAAATAACAAATATTGTAAGTTTTAAAAAGTTTGATTCCATTTGAAAAAAGGCAGATAATGTGATTTCAAGAATTTAGAAAGGAGGATTTCGGAGACCACGTTTTAGTTTCTATGGATAGAAAATAGACTCACTCAGATTTGTGCATGCGGAATTCTTGATTTGTGCGTAACTTTGGATTTGTGTGAGTAATTCTTGATTTTTAACTCATTCAAAACATTTTGTATATTTTGTATATTTGCAATTGTGTATTCACTTGTACAGTAATTACTAAATTAAAAAAAAATACAACTTACTTTAAATGACGACAGCTAGAAACAACTACATGTGAAAATCATAAAAAATTTTGTACATATCGCTTGTTACACACACACAAAATCGCATTTACCCACAAATCTAAGTTGAGAGACTTTTGACGTCTCCAGGATTCTTTTGTAAATGATTTGTTTAAATGCTGGTAGAATGTTGGAGTTTTCTTCTCAGCCACTTGACATTTGACGTTTTCCCACTCTCTTAAACAGATATGCCCCGATAATCAATATAATAATAAGGCTAAAATTATTTTAAAACACTCAATACTAAAGTTACACAATCACAAATCCAAAGTAAAGCCCAAATCAGGAATTACGCTCACGCAAATCGGGGGGAGTCTAATTTCTCTCCATATTTATCTTAATTAAAGTGCAGTCTAACATCATTCCCATCCTTCCAGATCCCCGTCATGACTGGAGCCTTCATGGACTCCTCCCCGAACGACGACTACAGCGGTGAACACTCGCTTTTCAACTCGTCTGCCAGCGTCAACGCCGCAGCCTCTGCCGCCTCCGTCCACGGCCAGCAAGACGAGCAGCAGTCCGTGTCGAGTGACGCCATCTGGCTCTGGATCGCTATCATCGCCACCATTGGGAACATAGTGGTGGTGGGCATTGTTTACGCCTGCACTTTCTGATAAACAAACTGAAACAAGCCTCCTGCTTTCTCTTTATTTATTTTTGTGTGTCTGGAAAACTGATGGAGACTGTAAGCAGACACACGTCCCCTGTGTTTATCTCTTCCTCCCCCTCTCACTCATTGTTTTGGATGATTTAGGGCCCCCCAGGGGTATTTGAATTCTGCTACTCGACAGTGACAGATATTCTACCATGTTTCTCAGTCAAACAGGAAATTCACACTCTGTCTACATTTGTCTTTGGCAGGCTCTCTTGAATGCGCCGGCGTGCACTGCAGACCTTCAGTTAAACGCAGAGAAAACAAACCACTTATCTGAAGAATCGTTTTATAGCTTCAGTTTATTTTCCCGTTTCCCTCCAGAAACCTCCTGCACTTGTTTTGTAGGTATGGACAATCGAGGTTAAATGAGGCTTAAGACTTCAGCTGAACCAGGTCCGTTTAAACATGCAGATAGTTGCAGTTTAAGGCAGAGCTGCTTCATTACTCAACAGAGTGAATGTTTCCATATTTATAGTGTACTGGTGTTATTTTCATGCTGTAGCCAAGGACGTTTATGCTCATCTATGTAGCTAAATCCTGATAATAGAACTGATTATGTATGTAAAAAAATGTTTTCTTTCTTTCTTTCTTTACAAATTTCAGTGTCTTGAAAAAAAGAGGACAGAGTGGTAACTAAACTACCTTAAAATCCTTTAGATTTTTCCTACACTGCCAGCTTCTTCAGAGAAATACTGAATGCTTTATGATTCTCTGCATAAATTATTTGCAAACTACAATATCCTGACTTGTGGGATTACAGAATGAGCCATATTGTTGTGGTATGATGTGTTGATTTGTAAAAGGTATGAACAAAAGAGTATGAGAAGCACAACTTTGAAGTTCATGTAGCCGCCTTTCATTTTGGGTGATATGATGCTTTATTTAATGTACCTGGAACTTGTGAACTTCTCTGTAAAATGAAACATCGTAGGAGTTTGTCAAGAACTTACATATCAGACTCTAGTGAACTTTGTGATAATTGTAAGCTAATGTCAATATCCAGACGTAGAGGTACATTTTTGGTGTGAATTGTTCAATTTTGAGTCATGCATTCAGACTTGGGATCACTGCTGTACCTCGCAGCCTGCATCATGGGGCAGATCAGTTTTCATGAGTGTTGTTTGAAAATATTGACTGTATATAAGCACTGGATTTAGTGAACTTTCCCCTTTGCGTTGCAAACGGGATGTACTCTCTGGCTCCAAGAAACCAAAATCTAATTGACTTCAATTGAGAAATAATCTTCTACTACCATATTTTTTGTGTTATAATTTTTCTTTTGTATTATCATTAGTCATAATTTTTTTGTTATTCTTTCTTATTATTATTCATAATTCATAATTGAGTGACTTATTTGTGATTTTTTTTTTTTTTTTATCATAAATGGGTTCATATATTTGTTATTTTCCCACCAACAACCAGTTGTTAGTTGCTTCCCACTAACAACCACTAGAGGGCTCTGTAGGTGAGCGTATCTGTATTGTCTACTGACAATAAGAAGAAGCGCCGTCCAAAACAAACATGGAGAAGAATCTGCTCATTCCCCTCCTGAACTTTGATATTTTTCTCATTTGCATTGTGACATTATTATTTTTACTTTTATTTTTTCCTCTTTTGGACTAATGCGGGACAGCAAGTCATCTAACTGGGTTTCAGAGACAGAGGTAATGTTAAAAGCGCCGTCATTTAGACAAAGCTCCTGGAGTTGAGAAGGCAGAAATCGCACTTTAAAAAAAAAAATAAAAGATCCTCTATGATCTCAAAAACACAAACAAATCAACTTGATCGCTTAACGTTCATGTCTTCCATGCATTGTAAATGAGATTTAAAAATAACAGCTGTGTTTGCAATTACTTTAGCACCAGTCATTTCTGATCAGCATCACGTCGAACTACAAGAACTGTCAGGACACTGTTTCCCACAATGCATTGTTTTGTAGTCAGCGGCTTGTGGTCAGCATAGTCCCAGATTTCCATCTGCACGCGCCTGGGTAGGGGGCTTGCACCCGCCCCTTTCTCTCAATATTTTCATGATGATTGACATGTGACGTCAGAGCAAACACTACCCATCATGCACTGCAATCCAGGTGATCTGTGCAGTGCTCCGTCCGCCGGCATGATCTCAAACACACCTAATGCCTTTATGTAGAGATTAGGCTAAAAACTGTTGACAGTAGCTTGTTCCACATGTGACGGGGGCATCTCGTTTATGAACACATTTTTGTACAAGCATCGATCATCAGATTTAAAAAAGACGCAAATTTGATGTGTAAGGCAAATCACATTTAATGTGACCGTAGCATTACACCAGACTCAGCTGATTTTTTTAGTAGGTTCTCCAAAAAGCGTGACTTCTGTTGTTTTTTCCATTTATTATGCATTTTTTGGGTGCTTTGGAGCAACTTATATTCCAGTAAATACGGTACTCAGTCATTATGTTTGTCAGAATAACTATTCTTGCTCTGCTTCCTTTTTTACAACATGCTCTTGTCAATTCCATTGTTTTTCACAATATTTTTTTCTGTAGTGCAAGTTATTCAAGTTACAAAATGACCAATCAGAAGCCTCAATAAAAGTATGTGACACCTGCTGGTTCCAATAGAGTGACGTCTGCATTGTGGAAAAAATAGCACCTGAATTGACTTTATTTTGCTGGAACCTGGAGACAAGTCATCTTCTATGGGGTGATGTCACACTCACTCGGTCCAGTTCTCGTATACAGTCGATGTTTGAAACCTTCAGTCAGAAAGCATAAGAAATCCAAAAGGCCATAAAACTACATAAATCTCTTTCAGATTCACAGATTTAGCCATTTTCATTTACAAGAGCACTTTTTTTTTCTTTCCAGATGAAGGTATTAATCTGAATTACAAAATGAAATAACCCATCTGTCATACCATTTAAAAACATAAGCAATGTTTCACGTGGATTTTCATCATTAAGACAACTTCTCATTTAGCATGTCAGTGATATTAAATGACTATGTTAACCAATTATAATATTATTTACTCATGTGAACAGAGTGTTACCTAGCAGGGCTCTGTTAGTAACTGTCTCTGTGAAACACAGTAGCGGGTAGCAGTCACACTACGTGAGCTAAAAGCTAAATCTCAAGGTTTGCTGGATTTGCTGTAGGCAGCTTTCACTGAACTAAAAATTTCCTGCGGTAACTGGGTCATTGTAACTTTAAGCTTCATTTATTTATTAAACTAAAGCCAAAATAAGCTAGCTGATATCTGTGCTTTGCTCAAACAGGATCTTACTGAACATACTGGTGAATTATGAAATCAATATTTTATTTTTAAATGTTTTTGTCTGTCAAGTCTTTACTAAAGATTAGACAGAAAGAAATGTTTCTCCTTCGATATCATCCATATCCTATAATGTTATAAACCAAACTTATAAAATGTTCATACTCTGAATAAAAACATGTACAAACCATTTCACACCCACAACAATCTGTTGTTATGAGTGTACTTTTGCATTGTTTAAATGATTCTTAAAGGCTGGTATTTTTAATAAATGGTTGATGTAGAATATTTAACCACATAAACAATGGTCCTTTTGTAAAGACATACTATATGATTAAAATTTCTGTATTAACGCAAACGGACTCTTCTCTCTTTACTGTAACCAAGCACATCTATCTCTGAGCTGGGTGTCCAGGTGAACCGGTGTAATGTTCTCTCCACCTGAAAAAGCTGTTATTGTTCTTTGTGAAACCAAGCCTCCAGCCGAATCTACCAGTCGCCATTGAACCATCAGGCTAGATCGCTATGAAGCTAAAATGGTGCCATCTATCACTGTGACACAAGCGCCGGTTGTTTAGAAATCACCTGAGTTTATGCCTCCCTGCACTCATGCACTTTATTTCTTGTAATAGCATTTGCAGAACAAACAATTGGAGACTGACCAAAATGTTCAGAGTTCCCAGCATGCTTTGAAATCCTTCAGTACCGAGATAGATCGCCGTAGTTTCCATTGGTTCTGTAGTCCTGTGGCTCTAAAATCCATTAATGGGTAATGTTGCCTCCCACAGTTTAAATATCAAGAGGGGGTACGAGGGTGACAACATCTAGAAGTGAAATTAGTACTTTAATCCCGTGCAAGAGAGCATGCAAGAGAAACTGCAACAAATATAAATCACTCTTTGGAAAGTTTTTTCATTTTCTGATTGGATGGTTTGTACAAGCAATTGTAATTGTTCTTTTTGCTTTGTTTTCCCAATGAAAACTCAACTGCATGGGTTGGATTACTTTTCTCCCAGCAGCCCACATCACTAGTAAATACTCATTTATGGAGAGAAAATAGACTCACCCCCAATTTATTAGTGCGGAATTCTTCACTTTTGCGAAACTTTGGATTTGTGCGTGCCTAAATTTAGTGTTAACTGTTCTTAAAAATGCATATTTAGACATTTTTTTGTATTAATTAGAAGGCCATATCTGTTTAATAAAGTGAGAAAATCTCAAGTTTCACCAGATATTATTCACAATCTGAGTTCAAAGCAGCTGATCAGAAAATTGACGACCCAGCATTCTAGCAGTATCTGAACGCATCATTAACAGACAAATCTTGGAGACGGGAAAAGAGCCTCACATCTGGTTTTTGGGAAAATTAGGTTTTCTGTGTGTGTAACAAACAATGTGTGTGTAACTTTTAAAGATTTGTGTGTGTAGTTATAAGCTGTTTTAATTTTAAGTTTATGTGTAAATTGTATTTCATATTTTTTTTATTTAGTAATTTTTACTTCTGCACAAAATGTATTATGAGTTTCAAATCAAGAATTATCCACGCACTAATTGGGGTGAGCCTATTTTCTCTCCATACAAAGATTTAGCAAAACAACTTTGTCTCTATTGTATACTGATATTTAATGTCAGACAATAGGCTAACCTGTTCAAGGCGGACGTATGTGTCCAATTATTATTACTTTTTTTAACTAGCTTCCAGTTTATCTTGATATTTTTTTAAATATCTTAATCCATTAAGAAATTACCTTAATCCATAGAAGTGAAAGCTAAAAAAACAAAACCATAAAAGGACACCAACTTCAACCTTTGTTTTTTGTCAAAATTGTTAGCTTTGGGGTTTCAGCTGCTTCAAGAAAGTAGAGCTGTAGCGGATGATTGACATGTGATTGAACAACTGGATCATTGACTGTAGAAACAGTAGGAAGTCCCTTCTGGTTCCAAGAAGTCAAAATTCCTTAGACTTCTATTGAGTAGTAGATAATTATTACTGTCATTTTATTTGTCTGAATAACCATTTTGGCTCCAATACATTTTTCTTCTCTTTTTTTTCTAATTCTAAATTTTTGACGTGTTATTCTTTTCTTTCTTTCAAGTTATAAACTGACCAATCAGCTGCCTCAGTAAAAGCACGTGGTGTCCGCTGGTCTGACCTCAAACATTTGATTGACTGCTCATCCCAAGCCCCCTTTCAGTGGAATGGGTGTGGAATGACCAAGCTCGCTCATGATTGGCGACTGGAGTGACATCAACACTTTGCTTTGTCCAGTGACAATATACATCTATGGGCTGGACATGCGTCACGAACGAGTTGGATATGACGGGGAGAATCCAGTACTACTTTTCTGCAAATTAAAAAATTTAATCGGAATCAGATTATAAATGAAAAAATGTAGGTTATGTTTTTTTTGTTTTTTTTCCTCTGTGGCCCGGAGGTTGAAGACTTCTGTTTTAAAGTGCATAAAATGCATTTAAAGCTCCTGGTTGAGTCCATGCATGGTTCTATGCTTGCCTTCTCTAAAAGGTTACACTGTAACGGTCCAGGTTCATTCAAAGTTAGCCATGGGCTTTAGTGATCCCCTTCAGCAGTTCTGAAAGAGTGGAAAGTCTGTTCCACAATAGTGGACCTTTGAACAACCTTTACTCAGCTTCCACACCGCATTACGCTTCACTCCCTCCACAAAAAACTCACTTAAAAAAAAAAGGGGACTGAAAGAGGCCTCACTTTCAGGATTTTAAAAACCCTTCAAAATGCACATCTGTGAGAAATTTTTATCTATCCTGCTATTATTAGAATATCTGATTGAAATGAATATTCACTGACCTTGAAATGGACTAATATATGCTAATGCCTTTAATTATTTCAGGTGATGCTTTTGTGGGAACTCCACAGTGGCTGACACTTGATTTATAATGACTTTGCAAGATGAGACCATTTTGTCCCCAGACTAGAAGATAATATCCTTAATTTCAGGGTTTAGGACAAGATTAATCAGTCAGGAGAGGAGAGGAGAGGAAAGGACACGAAAAGAAAGCAAAGGAAAGGAAAGGAAGGGAAAGGAATATGACAGTTTGTAAAAGAGAGGCTGGTTTTTCTAATCCCTGCAAAGCTGCACAGACTTCTAACTGCCACCTTGAGATTACCCTTTTTCATACTTTCCTAAAATAAAGACATGTTCTGCCTTGAAATAAAAATACAGCTTCTTCTAAAGCAAGTGTTTTTTTTTTAATTGTTCTGTAAAGGAAGTTTTTTTATATTTTGTTTAAGGTTGATTACATTTGTTATATTCTTCCTTCCTGATAGGCAAATCAATCCAAATAAAGATCAACTTGTTGAATCGTCAATATTGTTTAAAAAACTTCACTGATGCATCAAGAGAAGCACGGAATACATTTTACTCCTGAATTAAAACATGATCAATTCATTGATTTCATTAGCATGACAGAAGTCTAACGTTCCTCCAGTTTTTCTGAGTCATTAGACTTTAGTTAATGGAATCAATAATGAGATTTCTTTGATAGTTTCTTGCTTGGTGTCACTTACACAACAGAAAAATTAACGAGAACTTATTGTTCTTGTCAGACCAATGATGTTGCGACTTTTCAGCTCTCATTACATTGATTAAACCAAGCACTGATTTGACACAAGTATTAGAGCATAACGTTAATTATGATGTGTTTGCGTCGTCTGTAATTGACTTTGACGCCAGCATGATGTACGTCTTGGTTTTTACCCGGCCGAGTGCGCAAGAGGAGGAGCAACCACACAGAAAAGGCAGCTGTCATCACTAGATTCTATGGATGGCACACTGCAAGGGAAACAGTCTTATTTCTTCATTTTACTCTGAGAAAAGTTGTTGAGGGGAAAAAAAGTCTGCCATGGTGACAGCACACTTTTCTCTGTACTTTGATTCAAGTTTTGCCTTATTCTCATTTAGCAAAAAAAAAAAAAAGAAATGTCATAAACATTGATAATGTGTTAAAACTGTCAGAGAAATCTTAAAATCTAATTTATTGGAAAGCAAATGTAACAGGAACTCTTGGAGCTTTATTCTACACAAAAAAATGGAAACATTGGATTAATGAACAAACTTCTCTAATTGCTACATCTACAATTATTTATTTTCAAAATTTAAATGGACAGTTTACATAACTTAAAAACTGAATTTGATAAAACTGATATTTTTAAAAGTAACAAATTACAGAACTTTTGTTAATTGATCCAACATTTCCGTTTTTCAGTGTAAAAATGTCTGTTAAAGTCCCAGTTTAATCATCTTTTGATCCATATAAAAGTGCTCCCAGGAGTGTTTTATTAAGATTTTACAGTTTATGGCCAAAATTGGAAAAAAAAACAAAAGTATTTTCTAGGTCATAGTTTCTACAGAACAGCAGGAGTTTATGGCATCACTTCTGAATTGTGGGCAGGAGTTAGCCTCTCTTCATTTCCCATCGACCCTTTCTTTACACTCTCTCCAGCTAGCTTACAGCCCCTCACAACTCCTACTTAACTTTACAGGTTAAACAAAAATGGTAAGTAGTATTGGAGCTATCCAGCCGTACAGTTTTTAGTCGGACACCAGCTCAGACTAGGAAAAGTAAGATGTACATGGCTATAGTTGTCTGCAAGTGGATGCACCGGAATGGCTTGTGGCCCATCGATTGCAGATTTTGCTCAACTACAAAAAAATTTTTAAACTGCATTTTTTTATGTGATCCTGATTCACATTGATTTGAATAAAGAAAAGCTCATGAAGCAGTTTTAATCCTAATGTTCTTTATATTTGTCCTCCGTCATTGGAAAAATGCCACAAGAACATGTTAAAAACACATTTTCAGTGGAATGATTCTTTAAGGGAAAATCTTTTGCTGAATTGTGCATGTGCAAAAAAAGCAAATAAACTAAGATTGTTTAAGAAAAGAAATGTGCCACACAAATAGCCTAATCATTTCAACAGAAAATTAGTTTTCCACAACCAAAATGAAGCATGCAGAAGAAACACATGATGGGAAAGCATACATGTGACATCTACGTCATTTGTCTCAAGAGATTTATTTTTTTTTCTTTTGAATTCTCTGTTCCATCTTAGAACACTGATTTTCACTCAAGCAAAAATATTTAAATGATTTTCAATATGTTGCATTTTCCAGAGTGTCATGGGTGCCAGGGTAAAGTCTCGCATGTCCCAGGAATGGGTGGACCAAAGACCAAGTCTCCAGTTTCATTATCTGTGTTGTTTTCTTTTTATGAATTTTTGATTCTCAAATTCCTAATTTTTCAGTCATTTTCAAACATTTTTTTTAGGATCTTCCAATGTTTTATCTTCCATTTTGGTACATACCACAGTTGAAAATAAAATGAACTACTCTCATTTGACATTTGTTGTCATATTTGATATTTTTTATGGCAAGTAGTTTTTATTGGGTAAATAATATCGAGTAAAAATTACCCGGCAAAAGTGATGGTGTAACTTTTTATAGCGAAAATGTTCTAGGGTTAAATGCAAACAATTTAAGATTTGTTTTTTTTTGTCATAGAAATGTGTTAGTTTATCTTATGTTGTGTGATAAAAATTTTAGTTTTTAGCCATAACAGGCTATGTTCTGCAACCAATCACTTGGCCAAAAAAACTGAGTAGCAATTGAAAAGCAATGAACTCTCCCCACAATTCAGTTTTAATATAAAGTAGATTTATTCAGCTGTACTGTCCTTCACCACCAACAAAATCGCCAAAATGCAAATGTAGAAAGAGAAAAAAAATATATATATATAAAAATTACATTAAGGTTTCATTTTGGCCTCCACTCACTTTGGACTATGAATTATTTGCTTTGTGCTCCAGGGAACAGAGAGTCTTGATGCAATCCCGAGGGCTTCACCACCCTTGATGTTTCTGTGGACATGCTTCATTACTGTGACTCCATTATGGGAGCTCAGCATCAGTTATTATCCAAAGCAAGTTTGTTTGATTTAGGAACACTGCCGAGGGAGTGACTCCATCTTGCTCCCTCAAAAACACTCTGCAGCCATGAAGGAAGAAAAGAAGTATAGTTCTACCTCTCATTTCAGGGTTAGAAAGGTACTCAGAAGTTGAGATGGAAGAAATAAAACCTGTTATTTAATGAAAAAATATAATGTCCAACAGTTTAAACTCAAGTTCATCAATAGTATGAGAATAATGATTTTTTTATCTTAGTTTTTTTATGTGAGATACAAGTCTTATTTTACAAAAAATAACTTCTTTTTTTTTTTTTTTTACAATTTCTGTTTTTTTAATGCACATTTATTGTATTTATTTTGTGCTTTCACAATACAAAAATGACTTTTTACAACAATTAATAAAACCAACAACTTTTTAACCATAATTTAAAACAAATTAATTTAATATTAACTTGCACATCATAATATTATTAATACATGTTTTGGATAATTTTAAGAGATGTTAAAAACTTGTCCTTGGAATTTTATATGCATTAAGCAACCCTAAAAATATTTTAATCTGACATTTTAAAAAAGCTCTACATTTTATGTTTATTTTTACTTTTGTCAAAATTAAAACGATGTTTGCTCTTTTTTTGATGAAATGTATTTATTTTTATAGACACGAAAAAGCTTTTTTGGAAGAAATTCAAAGCACAGCGTAATATTTATCAGAATTTACAAAAATAAATAAAGTACTGTAATTTTATAGAGATACAAGCCACCAATTAATTGACAATATTATTCACAGAATCTGTCAGTGGTTTAAAGCATGTCAAATATGTCCATATCAGAGATGTCTACCTGTCAAGGAAAATGAATATATCTCGAGCATGTATGGCATAAATGACAGGTCTTCTATAGCCACAGAGTTGATGTGACACAATCCCTACGAGCGCCACAAAAGATCAGCATGCAGGACGTGCAGTCTGTCGCCATGGAGACGGATCGGCTGCACTCTGGTTGTCTGATGCTCTCTTCGGTTGGCACAGTTGGGTCTCAGCTGTCGGGTGAAACAAAACCACTCCAAGAGGTAATGGAGCAATGATTGAACGTAGAGTAAGACAAGTTAACAGAGAGGATGACAAAAGAAGACACTCCAAGGGACAAAACAAAACAACAACAAAAGCTAAAGTGGGACTGAAGGAGACAACCATAACAGAGTTTTATTTTCTCTGATAAATTAGAAAATGTTGGAAAGCTCTATTTCGTTGTTGTTGCTTTTTTCTTTTATGAATACAATATGTTGAGAAAAATATTGTTGAGGGCTTAGACAGTTAAGAGAAGCTTACACTTTCAGTAAATCTTAAAAACAATAATGAAAGACTTATTATTATTATTATTAAATGATTGATAAGATTTAAATTTAGTTATGAATTAAAAGAAAACATTGTCCACTGTGAAGAAGTTTGCTGTGATTAAACTGTCATACACCCAGATCTCCAGCAGAGGGCTCTATTTTACTTTTTTTATTGCTTTCCTACTTCAAAACACTTCTGTGTTGATAATAAGTTTAATTTAGTGAAATTACTGTTTATATGCCTTCAGACTTAAAGATTTTTCCAAAATAGACCAAATTTAGAGAAACTGAATGAACAGATACATGGATGAATGTGTGCAAAGAAAAGGGGCGCACACAGAAAAAGTTCTTACATAGTATTGAACTTTTAGAATTAATGCATAATACATTTGAGCTGATATGATTTGAACACTCCAAACTATAATATACAAATGCTTAATAATTAATATAAGGTCTTTCAGCATAAATGGGTGTGTCCCAATATTCAGTGGGGGAATCAGTTGCTTCTTCATGTGTTGTTGGAGAGTCGAAGAGCACAGAGTAACACGTGGCAATAAAACCATTTATAAATCTAAAAAATCTTTTTAAAACAAATGTCTCAACAATTTTTATTTAGTGAAAAATATCCATAAAGTCACAAAATAATGGACTGAATCATTAATTCGATTTTTTTAATTCAATTTTTAAAACTGCAGAACTCCTTTAACTGCAGAATATCCTTAAAACACCAAAAAAAGAAAAAAAGGCTCCACAGCATCTATGTCATTCGTCCTGGTTTTTGGTAAAATAACACTCGAGTTGTTTGTATGTTGGACCAGAAAGTTGTATGCTGTTTATCCTGTTGCAAAGCAGCAAAATGATGCAACAACGAACACTTGTTTATCCTTGTTAAGGCCAACTGGCAAAAGTTTGATGGCCTTTTCCCTAAAAAAAAAAAAAAAAAAAAAAAAAAACTTTGTAAACAAGTCCTGTATACAGTTGTTTTCAAGAGATGTCCTTTTACTTTTACAGAACCTGGAAAAGAATCAGATAGCAGCTTAATGACTTCATCTGTACATTAGAGCATGTGGCTGCATGATCTCTCATTAAAATTGCCATTTTCAGAATGAATCCTTAAGGCTGCCATCTGCAAACAGATATGATGTTCTCAAAAATGAAATTATTAAAAGATAAAAACAATATGTACCAGGAGGGGATGGAGAGACAACATGGGAGGCTTTGTGAAGCCACACAAACACACAAATGAATGGGTCTATTTGTCTCTTAACTCTATAAGAAATGTAGTCTTTTTGTTTCCATTACATTTCTGGAAAATCAAACTTGTGGGGTGTGTCATGACTTTGCAGCTGTGACTGACAGCGAAATATTAAGCCTGCATGATTTGGATCAAGACACACTGATAAATGTGAACACCAGATGGAGAAAGCTAAATTTAGACAGACTTCTAACATATTTGAAGATCGAAACCAGTCGGGGCAAATTTAAATGCCGTGATTGCTAAAAGATGGGATATTCTCTCCTTTCACTCACTTCACCTCCCACTATGTTTTTCCCCAAACTATAAACACCCGCAGTCAGAAATGCATACTTTGGTGAGTTGACGGAAATGTGTTTCTTCTCCCATAAATGGTAGATTTTTCAGTATTGTGTGAATTCCAAAAAGTTAACAAAAGTCAGAGTCTGCCAGCAGAGAGTTCATCTCTTGAGTGCTGTTTTGATAAGCTTTTCACTGACACAACAATCTTGCATTCTAAAGTGAAAAAGAAATAGGCAACAGCTCAATTGACAGTCTGTATTTACAACAGCAAAAACTTAGATGAGCATGGGTGGTCAGCTCACACTCCAGCAGGAACATCTGTGGTGCAACTGTTGAATTTTTCATAATCAACCAAATGGTTCTGTGCTCCATCACAGGCTGCATTTGCGGTGTATCACGCTGCTCATCAAAGTTGTATTAGCGGTTTCAGACATTAGCTCATACCCAGGAGTAATCCCGGCTTCGGAGCTCCGGGTTTGATTTGGCGCAGCCTCCTGGGGACCTTCCCTTTACTCCTCCTTTCAAAAGGCCTCGATTGTCCACGACAGCTGTGAAAGCAATTTCTCAACTACAAGTGAGCTCCTGCATCCCGTCGTGTCAAATCTTTTGGGAGTCATGTAAATGGGGGAAGGATAAGAACAGGCTAATGGAGTTATGGTCTGGAAAGAAACACTAAAAGACAGGGAGGGAGAGACAGGAAATGAGTATTTTTTTAAGAACGCAGGATTCTCCACCCTCTCGTCCAGACATTTTTAGGTACCTCACTTAACATTACGGAGACGTCACTAAAAGCACCAGACAGACCAATAATCTCTGGCTTTTATGGTTACTCACAGACTTTTCAGAATTCAAGCCAACATAAACTAGTGTAGATATGACTAAATGTTGAATTTATCAAATGAAAAAAATACTAAATGATGCAAGCTGTGTTTAGGGACTGCTAATGTGATAAGCCTCATGAATCATCTTATTTGTTCTTAAGTTTTTTGCCCTTTTTTGACAGGGAATGAATCATTTGTATAACTTGTCTTTTTTTATTTTTTACATAGAACTGATTGGAAAGACAACAGTGCAAAAAAAGCACCCTAGAACTTGGTAAAGAATTTGTAAAATTGAAAAAAATAAGTTTTAAATGAGCAAAAAAAAATCCTTTATTAGATTGTTTTTCTTGTAAGACAGAACATTTTTTCTTTAAACAAGTGTCTTTCGTACAAACTTACGTGCTCAGCCTATTCCCTGTTGTCCATTTTAATCACCTATGGAGTGGGAAGTAGAGGGGGGGTGAGGGTGGGGGGTGGGTGAGGGGGTGACTCGGGGTTGCGGGTTTGGGGGCTATTGGACAATGTTTTATTTTTAACTTTTATGCTTGCTTTTATAATATCTATTGTTTCTTTTGTTTTAGTGTAAAGCACTTTGTTTTATTTTTATATGAAAAGTGCTATATAAATAAAGTTTGATTTGATTTGATTTCTTATCTTCTTAAATTTTTTTTTTTTTTTTTGCAGAAAGTGACTATTTTCACATAATTTTTTAAAACAACTTTTTCTTTGGCCCCACTTCTTTTAAATTCGGAAAAAGGTGTGGTTAACGTTAAATTCTGTCATTCTGAATTAGGCCAGTTAATAACATTCCTGTTATCACAATTACCCCTAAAAGTATGTGCAACCAACATCACAATTTGGCCTTGGAAGCACTTTGAATACATGGAGTCAATGCACATAATTTCCATTAGATTTGTACTTGGTCGCATGTAAATTCAAGTAAATTACAGCCTTTTTTGCAATGAAGCTTTACATCATGCTAAACCAGGGGTGTCAAACTCATTTTGGTTCAGGGGTCACATTTGACCCATGTGAAATCAAGTGGCAAAATAGCAAAATATCGTCTACGTTTTATCTGTAGCTTTGATTTTTCTCAGTTGGAAAAAAAGTCCCCAACCAACCTAGAAACCTAACAACTTATTGTTATTATTATTATTATTATTTATTAATCTCTTGTCATGCCAGTTTTGTGTTTCCTTTGCCTCCCCTGGTGGCGGAATTGTGTATTGCGGTCATTTCTTCAAAGAACTATAACATGCCACAGGCTAGAAACTTGCTTTCCCCCCCCCAACATCCATATATATTTTTTTCCTCTTCATGACTGGGTCTCCCTGTGCTTGTCTCCAACCCGTATAAAATAAAAGGTTGTGTCATCCGGCATAAAACTCTTTCAAACCACCTGTGTGAATCAGTAAAAAACTGAAGAGATAAGTCAAAAAGTTTACTACAATGTGTTATTAGTCAATAGGGAGCTACAATGGGCCCTCGAGACCCAGATTTGGACACCCCTGGTTAAGGCATTTATTTTCCGAATTTATCTAAAGCACACAAGGTGTCATCAGCCTGGAGGCTGACCGTCAAAAACTATGGACTTATTCCACGCGCATTTTCTACAACAAAAATAAATCTTTACTTGCATTAATGAATACATTTCCACTGCAATGACCTATGGACCTCTTTGCTCCCCGTGATTAGAGTATAAATAAGATCGTGAAAGCTTTGGGCCAATCCATCTTCCTCACTTCAAAGTTCTGCAGGAAATCTTCAGTAAATCCCTCTCAGTAGGACAAACATTGACTTGAAGGATAAAAACCATGAATGTGGAACTACGAGAGTGAACAAAGAATACTTACTGGTCTCTCTCCACACTCACACCACAGCTCAATTCAGAGTACCAAATTTGGACTCTCAGCTGAAAATACCGTTTCCCCACAAGCTGAGGTTTCAGCTCATTTCATTCCAATGTAACCAACAGCCTGGCCTGTGGTCAGAAAGGTCTGAATTATTGACTCCTGTTGGACCATTAGGTCCTGTATCCACTGAACCTGGCAAAACATGTTTTCAACAAGTTGTTATTAAAAAGTAAAATTCATTAAAAAGATAACTACAACACAATGTATAAATTTAATCAAAAATAATAAGACTAAAAATTAAATGAGGTAAAAACTCTAAAAATTAAACAAGCTGGTCTTTCTCAGAATTTGATGCTTAAACTTCCTCATTTCAGGGCACTCTTCTCTATAGTCATATCCTTCCTGAAAAACAATTTCTCAATTTTACTCAGAATATTTTTACTTCAGTAACTGACAGGGATTTCTGAGTCATTCTCTGCGGTTTTCTGGGAAATAGAAAAATGCCAATTGACACATTTTAATGTATTAGTACCTGTGAATTCATTTATAAAGCACAAAAGGAGAAGAAAAAAAATCTTTGAGTGAGGAATACAATAAAGGTTTTATTTCAGATTTTATTTGTATTTTTAAAATCTTTTTTTCTTATTTTTCAGATAATGAGGGCATTTGAAAATAAAAACTAGCTTAAAACTGCATTTGTGAGTATTTGTTTGTTCAAATCATTGTGAATCAAGAGCGGATGTAAAAATGTAGTTGGAAAAAGAGCCGATTTGTGACAAACTTGGCTAGGTGGACCACAAGCTCCTTGCTCTGCTTCATTCCAATGGATCCATTTGTAGACAAATAAATCCATGTACATCCTCGTCTTTCTCCTCGTCCGAGCTGGCATTTGGATAAAAACTGAAGCTGGATAGCTCAAATGTTAGATCAAAATATGATTGTTGTGGCTTCGATCACACCTTCCAAATCTTCAAAATTAGATGGCACTGCCTGATTTTTATGAAAATTGTTGGCGTGGTCATGAATACAGACGTCGGCTGTCAGTCAGGCGAGGGTGATGCTGATAGGATACCGGGCGATAGCTGAGTGGCCACGGTGCGGGAGCAGCCGGATCGTTGGCCGGTAGCGGCTCTGACTGGACAAATGTCTCCAACGACGGCTGTTCATATCAAGTATGCCCAGGGAACTTGTGTGTATGCAACTCATTCTCCTTCCCAACTTATCATACATGGATGTATGTTTGGGCCCCCACCCCATCCTTTTTTGACGTTTTGGGCGTCCCAAACTTGCTGTTTTTTGACATGCTGGCTCTTTCCATCAAATCGGGGGTCCTCAACCTCTGGGTTGTACCACTGGTACTGGTCCGAGGGCCGCTTGGTACTGTGACACAAACGCTAATCAGGGGTCCCCAACTGTCGGGACACAGACAGGTACATTAACCCAGGACCTGTATCCTTACCCAGGGGTCCCTCAACATTTTCTTAACCTTTCTTCTCTGATGTGGGGCCAGGGTTGGTTTGTAAACGTAGACATTTATGGTCGTCCACAAAGCCACGCATAATTTTTAAGAATTTATTTAATCTTCACATGAAAAATAATGCTAAAACATTTTAAAAATTAAACCAATAGTTTATTCTCTCCCGTCACAGTTCAGACAGCAGAGGGATGGAATAAAAAGTCACGTTTTATTAAGGGATAAAAAAATTATGCGTCTCTGATGGTGTTTGGAAGGCTAGGCCAAATGGGGGCCCTTGCCCTAACCACATCCCGAGGGTTGGAGACCCATTTAATGGGAACCAGCCTGCACGTCGACAACGACTAGTTGGACACCCAAAACCTCAAAAAGTGACGGAGAGGGGACCCTAATCATACGTCCATAAATGACGAGTTGGGACTGAGACTGTAGGTGTCTGCACAGAGACATGAAACATAAGCGGGAATGATGGCCCAGGGTGGTCGTTACCGGACCCGCTCTCGTTGATTTCCCGGGCTGCCATCGTATAATTTCTAACAATCAGGGGCAGGTTGATGGCAGGAGGGTGGCAGTCTGAAATCAGCCTCTTTCAGGGACCTTGGAGACCTATTAAGCAATTATCATACGGACTGCCAAACTCTCCAAAAGTGCCCAGGCGGCCACTGTCCGATGTTAAAAAAAAAAGTCTGGTTCCAATTTGTACTTTTTCTTAAAACCTTGGCTGCTGCAGTGCGGCACTTAAAAATATAACTGCCTCCATCTGATTACAAATAACACACTGTGCTGGTGATTTTGCAGACAATTTTAAAAATGTAATTTTAAAAAGACAATTTCAAGTAACAAGATATAATAGGATCAGGGGGAAACAAATCAATTCATTGTGTGCTTGGCGTGCATCGTCTTATAATTCTGAAGCTCAACCACAGGCACAAACCGCACCATTGTTAGTGGAGTTCTTCATTACCCAGTCAGTTGGAAACAGAAACCTGCAGTGGATAAAAGCTCCTAACAAAAAAGTTTTATATGGTTGAGGTTTGTTACAGTTTGGGATTGTAGGAAAAGCTTTTCGTGGCGCGGAATTCTTTTTCTGGACACACTGAGAACTTCTTACCCCCATTAAAACAGCAAAGAGAAGCTGTTTTTAATCAAAGTTTATGTCATAGCAACTAAACTGTTTTTCCAGGTAGCTGTCATAGTGAGACTAAAATATTTGCAAACAATATTTATAGCTTTTAAAAAGACTGTCTTACTCTGCAGAAGTTAAACTTTGCAACATACTTTCAGAGACACAATTCTTCTACAGCATTACGGAGCCGATATGTTTTTATTCATAGATTTCATTTCCTGTTCAGAAAAACCGTTCTGTTGCTGAGTGAAAGACTCACTGTTCTGTTTGCCTACAGGTTGCCAGAAAAATGTTTTTATAAGGTGTTACAGGGATGGAAAAGGATGAATAACCTGGTTCAAATGTTGACCTAACTTGTTTTGCAACTTGAGAGCAACACAACAACTTGAGCGCAGAAATCCACTGGAGCAGTTTATTTTTCACAATATATTTGACTTTATTTGGGGCTGCTGGGGAAGTTTATATGAACTCTGTTTAATTTAAAAACAGTAATTCTGATGCAGTTCACTATAATGTGATTTTGGATTTACGATTAAGCACATTAAGCAATGGAAAATCCAGAAATTTTAACTTTAAAAGTTCATCTAGAAGACATTTTTTTGCCTACAAGTATCTCCTTTAGTTGAGTTCTTTAAAGTCCATTGCCCAAAAAATAAAAACTGATGAAGATCTGTTATGGGGGACTAAGAATCTTAAGAGTCATGAAATAAAGTATGCTAAAAAAATAAAAGGAAAAAAAAATTTGTTGATTGGGAAAAATGGAAGGAAAAATTTAATTGTTTAATGGGCCTAATATTAATTCCACAAAGGAAAATGTACTTTTAAAAGTTCATTTAGAAAACATTTGAATGCTTATCTTCTTCAGTTGTGTTCTTTAAAGTCAAGTTCCCTAAAAAAACAAGACTGAAGAAGACTCACTATGGGGGACTAAATACCTTCAGTCATGAAATAAAGCAGTGTCCTAAAAAACAAAGAAACAAAAAAATGTACTGGGGAAAACGAAAGGAAAAGAGAAAATCTTTACAGTAAACTTGAAGTGATGATGCTCTTTTTCTGTAAAGTTTATGCTTCAGGCAGTTCTTCTCACACACCAGAGGAAGTTATAACAATTCAATTCAATTTTATTTACATAGCCCAATATCACAATAACACTGGACTTTGTTGCAGTTATTTGTACAGAACAGTGGGGTGGCATCCTGATTGTTCAGACTGCTCTCAAAAGTGCAGTGTGAAAGCAAACAAAGCAAATTAAGGTGTACATTTCACAGAATTTAAGTGACTCACTTAAACCAGTCTGAACAAGTCTATATTATTTCAAAGATCCACTCTGATCATCTTTCGATACTTGTAAAAGTATTGCCAGTGCAGTGGTTCCCCGCTTAGTCATGTTTCTTTACTCGCAGTTTTACGTATTCGATTCGATTTTTTCTGTCACGTGACTTTTACGGTTTGTCACAAAAACTCAGATAACTCAAGATGCTTGTATCTGTATCTGATTCACAACAGTTTGAGCAAAGAAATACTCAGAAATGCAATTTTAAGCTCAATTTGCTTTATTTAGTGTCCATCATCAGAAAAATGCCACAATAACATGTTAAAACACTTTATTCTCACATCATTCATCAAACATTCTTGCAGTAAGATTCACATTTGTTTGTAATGTTTATTAAATTCACCATGTACATATTTTTAAACATGTCACAAATATTTTTAAAAATCTATTTTTTTTATTCCTAACAAAAAGAATGGCCAGAAGCCAGTGTAAAATTATTACAGCCCATATTTAGTTATCAGTAACGTTAAAACTATAACATAAAAATGAAACCACATTGTTTTCTGGTTTGTGATTAAACTTTTTCAATCGGATGATGAGAGAAAAAGAAGGATATACATCCATGTTGCTGAAACACCAGTCGCCCTTATTTCTTTGCTGTTATTAGATTGTATGACAGACAAACAGCTTTAGCCCATCGAAGGCACTAATGGAAGGATATTGTATAGAGTGGCACAAGCACCAAACAGATACCATCAATTAAATGCTAAGTGTCTGACTGCACCTTCAGGGAAGCACCTGTGGAAGGTCAGCGTGAAGCCGCGGCTCACAAACCAGATTACAGCACTTTCTTTAAAACATAACAGTTTTCATAGAAGATAAACAATTCTGTCTTCTTCCTCATTCTCACTCAAGCTGATCATAAGATCATGAAACACCAGATCATTTGTCATTGTTTTGTAAGCCAGGGATGACTGTGCCCAACAACATTTCCCTTTTCTCTTAAAACTGCAAACTTTATGGACTGTGTGTTTTCATATTTAAAAAACCTACAAATTGTTGATCTGAAACAAATAAAACCTTCAGAAAGGAGCATGGATGGAATCAGAGGCTTGATAATGGAGCTGGCGTGCAGCGTTTTGTAAATGAAATTAGTGAGGAAGATTAGGTTTGGTGTAGGAAAAGACCGGAGGGTTAGACCTGACGTCAAACAGGAGGGAATGATCCTGGATCATTACAGCTGCAAAGGATGATGAATCCACCGCCTGATTTGATGATTTTTTTTTCTTCTCTGTTGTGCAACAATGAAAGACTTGGTGGTCATTTCAACATAAAACAAGATGCTGGAGAGCAGCATCAAGGGTCCTACTGGGCACAGAGAAAACTACAACCAGAGGAAGATTTTGAAATTTGGAGGGTTGCAAAATCTAGTAGCTTTGAACAAATGTAAAAACAGAACCATGACTCATGATAATGAGGAACAGATATTTCATCAAGCATTTAATAAAATAAACGCAGGCTCAGCTGAGATTACTAAATTTTATAAGTATTTTGGGGATTTGAATTAGTTATCCATTGACTGCGATGAAACTGTAGCAGCCTGCACAATGTTAAATACCAAACAAAATGTATGTTAAACCCTCTTTGTAGAAACACTCCATCCCTTGAGGTTTGCAAGAATGCATTAATGCACTAAAAATTTACAAGACGTCAACTCTAAACCTACATTCACGTCAGGCTTATTCAAGAACATTCATTCTTAAACACAACTTTTACTCCAGGCTTTTTCTGACACAGCTCTATTCTGACCTTAAAAAGACTTGATGTCATAATTCCAGTTGAGGTATGTGCTCAGGCTACAAGATCGGCTCGGGGGCAACTAGTGATGACGTCACACTACAGTAACCCCACTCAGATTTACGACTTGGTGTCGGGATCTGCTCGGGCTATTGTAACAGGATGGGTTTTTTTTTTTTTTTTTGTATTTATTTCTGGACCCTGTGCATGCCATGAGTAGAAACTCCAACTCATTTGAACTCATCATGGATGACATCATGAAAAGGGAGAACAGGTGTGCTGCAGCCGCACCTGGTGACTTTTAAAAGAGCACCAGGTGCGGCAGTCAGGACGAACACACAGAGAGACACAGAGAAGACACACAGGACAAGAGACACCAGGAAAAAGAACTGGTAAAGGGCCAGAAAGGAACCAGAGACCCGGCGGGGGTCCCCACGCCTCCCAGAGCCATGCTGCCCTGGGAGTGGGTTGGCCACCACCCCTATTCTAATAGATGTGAGCTGCCAGCCCCTCAACATGCCTCACCGAACGGGTGACATGGAGGACGCACCGGCAGCTTGGAGCCAGGGAAGGGGAGAGTTAACTGGAGAGCCAGAGGGGTTGCGACCCACCCCTCTTTGAGCTAAGTACCCCTTCCTTGTCCTTCTCTAAATTGAGTTCTTAAAGGAGCAATGTTTTTAGCTGCAATGGGAGGAGTGCATGTTTTTTTTTTTTTATCTCATGGCCTGTTTTATGTTTTGTGCATGTTTTATTGCTTTTACTAAAGCTTCTATTCATCTTTCCTTTTACTGTTTTCATACTCAGGCACCTGGATTTTTCTTTTAGGGACTGAAACTCCTCCCAATGAACAGCCAAGAACTCGAATGGAGGATGGACTGTTAAGACTCCACGTTGGACCTAACAAACTGTTTTGTCCCTCCCTACAAGCCTGGTTGTTGTTTTTGCGCTGCTCCTGGCTGATCTGGACCGTGGTGGTGGAGGTGGCGGCTGACCAAATTGTCCACCTTGGCCCCGCCACCCACCTGTTACACTATTATTATTTTTGCATTGACAGCTCCTTCACTAATTGCTGCTCTCCTCAGTGTTTGTCACTGAGCAGAAAGTGAGTGCTGCATATTCTAAATGCAGACCAAAAAGAAGTTCAACATTGGCAGAATGTATTTTTAAAAAAATCACGTGTGACTAGTCGTTTTTTTTATCTTACTCTGCGTCCAACGACAAACTAGCATGCTACTCGCTAGCACCCACTTTAGCACAAACCTCATGCTTCCCAGAATATCGTATTAAAATACGATATTCTGTAATTCCCCTCGATCGGATTATTTTCTTAGTACTTCTGCAGTTGATTGCAAATATTACGTCCTTTTTGAGATTCTTTGCGTACTTGTTCGGACCACCTCAGTTCTTTACTCAGAAGACTCAAAGCATCGTTATGGCGCATGTGTGTCCTTTCCTATGTCACGTGACGGTGGTCTAATGGTCCGGACCAATCACAATCTTGCAAGCCCCTGAGTCGATCTTGCCGGCCGATCAGATATGGTACCTACACCGGCAGGGCACAAACCACAATTATGATCAATTTTCAAACAAAAAAATAAGCTAAGCTAACTGAAATTAATCTGTAAACAGAATTCCCAATAATTTTATGTTGTGATCAGACTGCTTCACAAGCTCAATTTATCCACACTTTGCTGTCTGGTTCTTGTTCATCCCAACAAACTGATACGTTTCAAAGCAGCTCTCACTTATTTGTGCTCCATCAATTGCAACCAATTCCCAGTTGATTGTATTTAAGCATCACCATCATTTTTAGTGATGCACTTTGTTTCTTTTAGTTCTTAGTAGGTAAAAACCAGTGATATATTTATCTAAAGTAGGACAAGGGAGGACTAATACTTTAGAACACTAAGAAAAGAGGCTATTTCCACACATGGTAAGATAGAAAACAGACCAGAGTTTCAAGTTTCCTACAAGCTTTTATATTATTCTGCTGTCAACGAGTGTTTGCTGCAATTAACAGAAGTTCTGATTGGCATTATTAAAAAAAGTTTAACTCGACAACATACAGTAATTTACTATCAAATTGTATGAAGGAATTTATCTATGTTGTAGTACAACAAAGCTGTTAATAGCTTATTAAGTATCTACAAGTACTGTTTAATGCTTATTTAGATGAGCATAAAACATGTTTAGCTTAGGTGTGACAAAAGAGAGTCAAAACAGAGCTTTATTCCTGAGGAATGCAGGGGAGGAAACCTTATACGAAAGGCAGCAGGACACTATAAGCTTGCTGTATGCATTATATTCTTGTGGTAAATACAGATTCGGTAAATAGAGATTTCCAGAAATGCATCAAAACATTTTTCACTCACAAACATTTAACCTCAAACAGACCAGTATGGACAAAAAAAAGAAAAAAATAGTTGAAAATAGTCCAACAGGCAGATTTGTTGCAGCAGGGAGGTGCAGGTGGATTCTGGTATGTGGCAAGAAAGACTAGAGGGCAGCTTTTCATTTTGCTCATGCTTTTCTTCTTTATTATTGCCTGTTTTTTTTTTTTTTTTTTTCTTAAAGTACTGATCAGAAATGAGCTCCTGGAGGAATTGTATGAGACCAGGTTCACTCTCAAAAGAGCAATGTGAAAGCAATAAACTTACTCAAATCCAAATTCTAGGGTTGTCTGAAAATGTTTTTTCCAAGGGCCAACCTTAATCTTGAACCACGTGATGCTGTGCCGCCGAACAGAAAAGCTTTTCTTCACATTCTGTGCTCTGAAGTACAGAAGTTTACATTTAAATGTAAAAAAATACTTATTGTTTTAGCCCAACCTTTGTAAAGTCATGTATTTCCGAGCACTGGTAGCTCCTCGTTAACATAGCTGACTGCGACGTTAGGGAGAAGATAATGTAACTATATGTCATCAAGCGGGAGTAACAGTAATCTTTTATATATCGTAAAAGAGCTGTGAAATAAAAATCCTGGAGCAAGACTCATTTCTGTGACATTTTACACCAATGGTAGACATACGAAAGGAAACAGTGTTTACACTACTTGTCCAGTTTAAACACCAACAGCTAAATGCGCGTTCAAGAGCCTGCATTTTAGCAAATCCTTTAATGTGTGTTACAACCACAGCATACATAGCTTCATCTTAGAGAACAATCTAGACACACTTTAAAGATTCCTTCATCATGTTAATTCTTTTATTTTTCATTATTTATCAAAATATCGGATTAGGTTGGTATGCGAGGCTGCTCTTATACTGACCAACTCCTTCTGGGTCAACAAAAAAAATATTAATGGCTGTGTCCAAACAGATTTATGCTCTGAGAACATCAGAAATTAAATATTAAAACGTATGGACATGCATATGCGCAGACTTCTCCCACGCAGAGGACTGAGGAACTTGCTGACCATAGTATAAACTTGCCTTGCCTTTTTGGCTTACATCACTCTAATTGCTCTTTCCTGAAGCAGAGCGAGCCTTACGAGAGGCACAGCAGAGTGAGACAGCTGACTGGAAACGGTGTGCAGGAGCATCTGAGCGCTTCACATCTGGACACAAGCGGGAAAATGACTATTCAACCCACAACGTATGTATGACAGTTATTTTTTTATTAATTTGTTTGAAGTATTCTTTTTGAACTCTTTCTAGGAACACAAGCTTTGGTGTTTGTCAGCTACACTGTGGCTTTTCTTAAATATCATGGAATGTGGAAAGGGAGTAGTAAAAATGGTCTCAAAATACTGCATCTGGTAGTTACTTAGATAAAAATGGATGTGAAACCAAAAGTTACTGGAAAAATTAAGTTTTTATGCTCAAAATACTTCATAGTACCAAGTTAAACATGACGGTCTTGCTGCCATCGTTCAGACATGCACATTCCCAGTAAACAGTTATAAATCTGTGACAGTTTGACTACTTTATGGATCATCTATAAACATTACCTGATGAAGCAGTACAAACGGACATCTGAATGAGAAGGATCTTCTGGTGTCTGACAAACGCAAGATCAGTTCACAAATCAGAGCTTGTTGTTAAGTAGTGGAGTATAGTGGAGCTGCATCATTCAAACACAGATCACAAAGGTATGTGGGATTATTTGTGACTCAAGCATGACTGCTGGACTACACAGATGTGAAGTAACTTAGTGTAATTTTCCTCACACTGACAAACTATTCAGGAACTTTTCTTTCCGAGAGCTTCTGTTGACCTAAATCTTAAGTTATTGCATTTTATGGTAACTTGTTTTATTACAAAAAGTAAAAAGACTGATACTATTTTGATGTTTAACCCCTTCATACTTGAATTTATTTTGGTCATATTCAATTCAATTTTATTTATATAGCCTGAAATCACGAGGAAATTTTGCCTCAATGTATATGAACAAAATGTTCCTAAATGTTGTTTGGGTTCAAGATCATGCTAAATTAAATGGAGACCTTAATTAAATGGTACATTGCAATTTCAGAGTATCTGACTTTTTTTCTCACAGTCTATTTGCAAATTCTAAATATTTGTACAATCAGCTCGTGTTTCCTTGAAATAGTTACCTACATTTTTAAAAATGTACCAGCAAAAGTGGCTTTATAAAAACATTGTAATATAAAACTTAAATATTATAATAAAATCTAAAAGCAGCGCGAAAGAGAAGCATAAAAATCCACAGTCACTCAATAGTCAGCATTAAGGGGCATAAACCTCAACTGTAAAGAAGTGGTCATTATTCATAGTAAATTACTCATTGTGGGATCAATACACTTGTATTTCATTTTTGTTTTATTCTGTAAGCACAAAAGGAAACTGCTTTGACAGAGGAATACACTTTGAGGGGAAACAAAAACATCAAGGTAGTATGTAATAAATAACATTTTAAATACTGCAAAACAATATATGTACCATGTAAACAATTGTATTGTTATTTAACCAGAGCAGATTGATGCACTGAGCTGCACACACCCTCAGACATGTCCAAGTGTACACTGAATTCACTTTCAGCTCTGTGATTGGCTGGAAAGTGCCACACCTGCTTCACAAAGCTGACACTAGCAATAAGATAGGCTTATTAAAGCAGTGTTTTTCAACCTTTTTAGAGCAATAGTACGCATTTTCTTTGCCCCAAGAAAAAAATAAAAAATAAAAATCACACCAGCAACACACCAAAATAAGAAAAGAGACTCTAGTCTGTATTGATGTACAGTCCTCTCGACGATATTGCCTGCATTTTTTGTAGCAATTGAGGCACATAAAGTTGAAGTTGTTTTTCCTTAGATTCACGACAAAAGTTGTAATTGTTTTCAGCAACAATTTTT
This sequence comes from Oryzias javanicus, assembly GCA_003999625.1. Classification (NCBI taxonomy): domain Eukaryota; kingdom Metazoa; phylum Chordata; class Actinopteri; order Beloniformes; family Adrianichthyidae; genus Oryzias; species Oryzias javanicus. The sequence goes on along the minus strand of CM012458.1, from coordinate 18,340,532 downwards.
AACTAAATAAGTTGAAAATTTTCCCAGGCAGTTTTTCCCTCCAGTTTATTACATGTAATATCCAAATAAAATGACATTATATCTTATCACTGCTTGATTGATACATTTTAGACAAGAAGACCAACATATTTACAAGTTTATTTATAACTCTACAAAATGTGAACACGCTGAATTTGTATTGATTTTTTTTTCTTTCTCTCCAAATCAAAACTGTAACTTTAACAAGTGTTTATTTAACTTTGGGTCATTCAATTGTTTTAGTTTAGCTTAAATGTGTCTGTTGGCCACTTAACCTCAATGCTGTTCCTTTATATTTTCTTGTTTTTCAAAAGGGATTGAAGCCTAAGCTGAATTTGTCCATTAAACTGAAATAGTTTAAAGCTAGCCGTTTCTTTTCCAAAGATGACTTGGACCAAACACTGGAATCTCTGACTGTAATTCTTTTGTTCTTTAAGGAGAACTAAACTGTTTTCCTGCTTTCATCAAGACTCTGTACAAACTGTCAGAACAGATGTTTGCATTTGTTCTGCCTCATGACAGTTAAAAAAAGAAATCAAACCTGGTTTGAATGTGTTTCAGAACAGAAACATAACAGAAAAAAAACTAAATACTGCATACAAAGTAAATGTAAATAAAACACTCAAAAGACAAAAACCACATTTTGTTTCCTATCTTTTTATCACACTCACTGTAACTTTCAAGTTACAAATATTTTCCAGTGAATTCATTTGCTGTCATCTAATTGAGTAATCCCGAATATTTTACATATTCTATTCCTGATCCTCCCCTCAAAGCAACGGTGGATCCAGAGCAAAAGACACTGTTTTTTTTGGAGTACTCTGGGGTTTGACATAGTTCTGGTGAGACCTAAACATTTTGACCTCTCGTCTCGATAAAAATAATAAAATATTAACTTTCCACAACATTTTAATTCATCAATAAAAAATGTCTTAAAAATGGTCTGATTAGTAGATGATGCCTTTAAAAGATTATCTTCGGAAAACTGTTTTACTGTCATTTGAGATTGATTGATTGATTATGCCTCACATACAGCAGCAATAATACATTTTATTCCATCTGTTTGTGGTCAAAACTCTAACAAAAAAATCGATCTGTGAGATACAAGTTTGTTTTTTAAAAAAATTATTTATGTTGGAATTTTTTTCATATTTAAGAATGTTTTTTACCTAATTTTTCCTAATTCTTTACAGTTTCCAAAACTTCAGCGTTGCAGTGTTGGATGGACTCCACAATAGCACCAACAGCAGCGGCTGTCCGGACACAGAAGCCTGGAATTGGGTCTACGCCCACGAGCCTGCTTACATCGCCATCATCTGTGCTTTGGGAATACTTCTAAATCTATTTGTCCTGATCGTTTTCTGCTTCCACAACAAGCCCTGCACGGTGGCAGAGATCTTCCTGGGCAACCTGGCTGCTGCCGATCTGATCCTGGTCTGCTGTTTGCCGTTCTGGGCGGTCAACATTGCCAATAATTTCAATTGGCCTTTCGGCCAATTTATGTGCAAGGTTGTGAATGTGGGCATTAAAATGAACGTCTACTGCAGTACATACTTCCTTGTTTTGGTTAGCATAGATCGCTACATAGCACTGGTGCATGGTTTATCTCATGGAAGAATGCGTAGGCCGAAGTATGCAAAACTAAGCTGCGTGGTGACATGGGGCTTTGGTTTGCTCCTGAGCATACCTGCATTTATTTTCCGGGAAGTAGAATACTTCCCACAGTATGGCGTTCATGCATGTTATCTAGCCTACCCAAGCCGAACCATGGAGCTTTTTTATAATGGTACACTCATCTTTCTCAGCTTCATGCTTCCCATTTCAATCATTTCATTCTGTACCTGGAAAATTATTCGTGCCTTGAAAAACCAAGCAATAGACAGGTTCAATGCTGAGAAAACAGAGCAGAAAGCGACCATCTTGGTGCTGGTTGTCCTCCTGGTTTTCCTCTTCTGTTGGGTCCCATTTCATTTGGTCACCATGCTGGATCTCCTCTTTAAAGCTCAAGTCCTCACAGGTTGCGTTCTCGAATCGGCCTTAGATATCTGCAACCAGTTCTTCACCTACCTGGGATTTTTCAACAGTGTCCTGAACCCCATCCTTTATGTTGTTGTGGGGAAAAACTTTAGGAAAAAAGTGCAGGAATTGTTAAAGCAGTGGAGCAGCAGAAGGAGGACGACCTTCGAGTCCACACGGTCAAACGTGTCTTCCACGCTCAAGACTTTGGTCTAGAGTACAACCTGGAAGATTTCACCCATCTTACGAACAGACTTTAAAAGGACAATAAGGATTTTACTATTGTTTTTCTGTAAATATCTCCTTTGTGATCCAAATGCTAAGCTCATACTAAGAATCTAGTCTTTTGGATTCTGTTTATGTGATGTATAAGTGCTTTTCTAAAGTCTTTCAAAGTAAACTATATCTATAATTTCAAACGTTACCTTTGGAAAACTAAAAAGCAAATAATTTATGAAATATTAGTTATTTTTGCAAACTCTTTTCAGTCCTGAAAGTAAAACAACTCTGTGAGGCATCGCCTTTTGTTCCTTGAGGGTGACGCCCATTTCATGATGTCATTGCAGAGCTATCCTCATCAGCATGTAACCCACAAAAAAATAAATAAATACACCATTTCTTTTATTGATGGAGATACTGTGCTGCCCAGGCATTTATCCCCAAAATTTGGCACAGATGGAATGGTGAAAGCTGTAAAATTTGGTCAAAAAATGTAAATACTAGATGAACATTTAAGGATTTATTGAAATGATGAGAAAACAGATCGGATTAGAGCAGACACTTCCTGTAGGGGGCGGTTCTCAACTTGTGATGTAAGCATGTGAGGACCTACTTATTTGTCATGGGTATAGGAGAGGCAGATGTTGAGAGCGCAATTTTTAAGAGGATTACTCAGAAATGCATGAACTGATCAAAATAGCGCTTTGGGTTTTTTACAGTGAGGAGTGAGCAGTATAGTACACTTAAAAGCTCAAAAAGTGAATCTTTCATGGTATAGCCCCTTCAAGTATATATCACTAAGCAACTTAAAAAAAATGTAAGCATATTTTGTCTTACAATGGGAAAACATTGATTTTGTCACAGTATAAGCTAAAAATATATATTGTTTACATTAATGTATGAAATTCTATGACGCATATAGTATAATTAATAATTAAAGCTGATGTTGTACTTAAGTGGAATGCAAGTATTTACAAATAATGGGTTTTGAACACAAAAGCACACCAACATGGCTTTAAAGCATAATGCCATTTAAATGTTGTTATTGATATTTAACAAAGAACTATTGCATTATATTGCTTGGATTAATATTGGAATATTTGTTTAGTGGTCGCTTGTATTATTGCAGTTCAGCTTCTCAGTCTCAATGTTTTGCTGATTTTTTAAGTGCAACTTTTCACCCTTTATTTATAAACTGTTTCACAACCAGATTGGTTGTAGATTTTGTCAGCCAATCTCCTCCATGTTTCTTGTAGATAATGTGTTTAATTTGCTACACAAATCTTAAACTGCTAGCAGACATTTGTTTTCATTCTACATACACTTATTTTTCAAAGAAGGTTTGAACTTTGAGAGTTTAAACAAGAGGGAAAAGTGGGTTTTACAGCTTTTCAACCTATATTATGGCATGGATTTCACCCATTGTGTATATTTTTGAAAACGTAACCCCTGCAATAAACGAGGGACCTCTGTACATCATATCGCTGCTCGTTTGTGCATGTGTTTACGTGTTAAAATAAACACATAAATCTTATTAACAGTCTCAATGACTAAGTATTTCCTGGGGTTTCTTAGTCACTTGCTCTCAAAGTTAGAAAATAGAATGGTCAAAGATTTTCCAGCGGTGACACACAAACACACCACGTTCTTGTGGCGAGTGACGCATCAGCCCTGCCATTAGATGGTTCTCTCCACACAAACACACAATGGCACAGTGTTGACTTACTGTGGGCTGTGTGGTAGAGCCATCCCTGGTAACTGTCAAACTGGAGAAAAGCCACTGCAAACAGCATATCAAACTTCAAAACATGTTCTGTAGGGCTGTAAGCAGTCATAAGGAACAAGACACTGAGGCAGACATGAAACCTCAACTCAGCCACAAATAATAAAACGTCTACAGTTTGGTTTCATTTTATGTATTTTTGTCTGTTTTTGCAGACGTATGACTATTAAGCCCTGTATACTTTATGTTCAAAACAAAAAAGTTTAGTAAATTCTAAAAATAAATTCTAACTCTTGCTTTTTGGACTTTTATTTCCATTCTTGAGTTAGCCCTTCTGGAAAATAACACTGAACCTGTCATTTATTGTACAGTAAAACCCTGCTACAGCCTGACGAGTGACATAATCCAGACTCCTTTCTTTGAATAAGAGACTCATGGTACCGAGCAGCTCCTTACACCTAATCTCAACGTGAGTAACAAGGAAAAATAGCTTCTGTTTATGTTACATAGACATATTTTGTTATAAGCTGGGGAATCAGTGGTTACATTAGAAAACTAGACTAAACAGCTCCCACCTCTGAGTGCAATAAAAACCCAGAAAATTTTGTCGTGATGTAACAAATGACGTAACACCGGGACCTCAATGTGTTGAAACGTTTATCTGTATTGAATCCTGGTCATCCATTTATAAGCTTAAACTAAACACCTCTTGACTCTGTGGGTATATGGTTTAAGTTGCAGCTCTGTACAGAAGGTTTTTCCCTCTCATGTTCATTCCTCGTGGTTTTCTGACCATAACAGTTTATTTCTGGATTGTGTGTTCATTCCAGTCCAGTTTTGAAGGATTTCCATACATTTAGGTACACCCTCTATTTTTTATGTTGAGGAGTACATTTACAGTATAAGGGACGGTAGCTGCATTTCCATCACACAAATTCCCACAATTTTAGCAAAATTAAAAGAAACACTATTTTGAAGTCACACTGTTTCCGTCAAGTCATAATTGCTCAAATAAAACACAAACCAACTCACACGATAAGTCATTCAAAAATGTGAATACTTTGATTTACAGCAGATACATTCAAATTTCTGTCACAACACTAGTGCTCATCGTCCTCCATCAAAGGAGACATTGGCGTCTTATTCAGGCCATGAAGTGGCAAACTACATGGAGCGACTTTTGGGAAATTGTGGTTGGTGATTCTACTGCAGTACTCTAGAGTAGCTGTGGATCCAACAACTCTGCATGACACGCTCAACTTTTGATGAGCTGTGTGAAGCTGTGGGACCTCGCACATGTGACTCATTTCATTTTAAAAAAATAAAATAAAAAAGAGTTTTAATTGCAGTTTTGCAAGATATGACAACTTTTGACATACAAAGCACCTGTTCCAAGCACAAAAAAGTTTTTTTTTCAATAAACAGCTTTATTTTTAATTGTCATATATCCATTAGGAAAATGTAAATACAATTTATGCAATTTTATAGTCATTGGAAATGCAACCCCTTCTTAACTCAATTTAATGAGCAGGTTTATTTAATTTTGTGTCCTTAAATCATGTGTACATGTGTGGTAACTGAATTTGTCATTTGTTTTATTTTTAGCTGATAATTTCTGGCTTAGGTAAAATAAACAGTGACATGTATGGCAGTCAAGGGGTTCTGAACAGAAGACTGTTATGTTTTCACCCAATTCCAACAGAGTACACTGAAGACAAAGTGTATATTTAGTTTACAGGGTATTCATCTCACGCATGCTAAGGTCCTCAAGTGTATTTTTTCAAGTGCACAACATATAGTTTGTTTTTTTGTTTTTTTTAGAAGAAATATATTTGAAAAATACACACATCTATTTTACAGTGTTTGTCAAATTTGTGTTATCTTTTGAGAAACCCAGAGAAAGTTAGTAAAAACCTGGTGTAATACTTAAAAACCTCACCAAAAAAATACATAAATAAAAAAAATTCAAATTTCACAAAAATTCAAAACTAAATTATAGCCAAAAGAACCACCAGTGAGATGAACAGAGGGACTTTAAGCAAAAGCAAATGCAAGCTTTAAATATGCTCAAAGAAAATCAACAAACTGAAAGCAGCTGTGAAACTTTCAAACTGCAACCAGGTGTGATCATGACACAAGACATAAGCACAACGCAATGTGGTAAAGAACTCAATGCCAAATCCTCTGACACAATCACAGATTAAAATGAAAAAAAGGAACAAAAACAAAGTGTAAATGCCTTCATTTTTTTTCCATTTCACTCAATTTAATACAAACATAATGCATTTTTACTGTGTTAGCTTATATGAAACGTTATTCTTACTTATTCGTCAGTCTACTGTTCATATATTTCTGGGAAATTTTATAAAAAAGTTGCCCAACATATTTGTCCAAAATGCTTTCAATTTCAACTTTCCAGTGTATTCCATGGTAACTATTTTCTCAGGATTTTAATATAAATAAGTCAAAAATTCTATAATAAATATATTTTTTATCTTTTTTCCCTCTTTGCATTTATACTATAAAAATGAAAAATATGAAGCACAGTCGTAGAGTTTTGTCAATACAAGTCAACAGAGCTACAATTCTACCAAAACCATTCAGATGGTTAACCCTTTAACACCTGACGCTTTACCAGTGGCGCTTAAACACTAAATCTTTAACATATTGAAACTTTTCAACCTTTAACACGATCAATGCATTTACAGGAGATTCTGAAGGAGAAAATTGGCTTGTGCCAAAGGACGGCTCTAGGATGGTGTCATGAAATGGACGACACCCACACGCAGCGGGAGGCGGAGCCTCAGGATCAACTGGAGTAGTGCATGAAGGGCATAGTATGACAGCATCAACAATACGTCATAAGAGCGTGTAACTTGCATTATCTTCACAAATACCACAAACATAATGTTGGTATGTTCCATTTCTCTGGTCAACCCCTGTACATGTGAATGTGACTGATGTTTTAGTAATTTTTTAAATCTCTTGTTGAGGCTACCCCATGACTACCTCTGCATCAGTATAATAAATATCAACTGTATCCAAATTTATATCTTCTTTGGTACCAACACCAGTAAGATCGTTTTAAGTAACCTGGGAAATGAAAGTAACACAGTGTTCCATACCAAATGTTTTTGCTTTACAGCTTTTCCGATCTTGCTTGACCCACTTGCACTCTGATTGTGTTTTGACACAAGAACCCATCCACCTGTTTACCTTGGCCACCGCAGCACCCTTCCTGTATTTGGCTGTTAGGAAGCACTTAACATAGGCGCAACAGGAAATATCCTAACATATACAATGAAGAGGGGAGAATAGCAAAAACAGTTGTTTTTTTTAATTTTTCCTGATCAACGTGAGATAGATTTATAGCTTGAGTATTGAGTCAATGTTTTTTAACCATTTATGGAAAAAAAGGGGGAAACTCTGTTGTTTTTCGTTTGAGTTGAATGTGATGGCTGATAGCATCTTTATTTATTGTTCAGCTACCAATGAACACTAGAAGATTATATCTAGATTGTTTATCCTTTGCTCACTCCAGGCTGCCCTGATGATTTACTGTCATGTGAAGCACACACAACAACCTGATGATAAGATTCTAGAGCGAGCCTCTACCTGATAGCTGCAACAGACGTCATAACTGTTTAAGGATTGCACTTCAGTTGTAAGAAATGTTCAGATGCTAAGTAAGTTGATCTTTATATTTCATATCTCTGCATAAAATCCACATTTATTAAAGGAACACAGCAGTCTAATTTGGGGAATTGTCTGTTTTGTTTAGTAGACCCCATCTAAAACAGGAACCTGTGTGAGTTTATGCTACTTGTAAGCTGGTACATGGTTTGTAAAATAAACACGAAGACGAATGTTAAATAGAAGCTTCACCACAATGGGGTGATACTCTGTCCATCATGTCAAAGTCCTAGAAGCCTTACTTGCTAATATTAACATTGTTAATGATGAATCGGCTATTTGTTGTTCTCTTTGTAGCAATAGCAATGACTGGAACAACCACTGAAGCTGCTACCACACTGATTCATTCAACAGTTACTCTATTTATTCTTGTAAACATCACAACTCTTTTTTTTTTTTTTTTTTCCTGCTGGCAGAAACGTTTCCTGAGATGTGGAGTTTCTTGACTGACCTCATGTGTTGAAACTGGTTCTTGCATGCTTTTCAAAAATGAAATAAAATAGGGAGCAGTGGACATAAATAGAGCCTTCCCTTTGTTTTGTTAGTTATGCACTGCCATTCCTCTCTAGACACACCCAAAACTAGTGCTTGGAATCAGAGCAAGGTCAGGGTTGATCACACTGCCTCAGATGCTGGGAATGCCTATAATGCATGGGAGTGCAGTCAAGTGACTTTTTTTTCCCTTTCTTTTTTTTTTTTTAGGTAAAAGGGTTTGGTCCACCATAAAACTGAACACAAATCATCAATTATGAGACAGCCCTTGGGAGCAAACCTTTTTTTTAAAAGGTCTGTGGCAAAAAAAAAAATAATTTTACGTAAATGTATGCTAAATGGATTCAGAAAAGAAAATACGTAATTATTTTAAAAAATCATTTTTTTTGTAATATTTACTCATAAAAAAACATATTTTTTTATAGTATAATGTAGCATCCAAAAAATAAATTTTAGGACACTTTTTCCACTGCTTTAATGTTAAAGTCTGCAGAAGTCCAAACTCTATTGGCATATCAGCCTGAAATTGAGCAGAATTATGATTATATAGAAAAATTTAAGGAGTCATTTTCTACATTTTCTTTCTATTTTTCTTCTTAAACTTTGTAATAAAGGCTGGGAATCGAATTAAACTAATTAATCTGAAACTAGTTAAAAAAACAATCGTTATTAATTTTTTTTTTTGTACAGTATTTCCCAACAACAAATAATCACATTACGAAACCACACACAAAACTGTACATTTAGAGCATTCATTTTTAATTTATGCTGTCAATTGATTAAAAACTTTATTCGATTAATCACCCATTTGAGTTGTAATAAATCACAATTAATCCCAATGTTTTATGGGTAAATTTTAAATGACAATATGGATTTAATTTTTTTTATTTTTATTTTGTAAGTGACCATGGTACGGGTGGGATAATACCCAATAAAGTGTTTTAACGCACGCCGAGGAGGCCTTGAACCACTGAGGCAAAGCAAAGGACTGTTTATTTGTGTGGATTAATTAAGTTGCGTTAATAAATATCAATGCCTTAATTTTTATTTTATTAATAGTGTGCTTAAGCATCAACGTTCACAGTCCTAGTTCTAGTTTTTTATTATTTTCAAAATTTTCTCTTCAGTTTTCATTAGAAATTGCACTGAAATGATCTAATACAAGTGAATAACCTTTTTAGAAACCTATTTCAAAATAAATAAACTAGGAAAAAATCTTAAATCTCAATAGAAAAGCAAGTACTTTTATTGTAAGTATAAACATGAAACAAACGTATGTATGAAATCATTTATGATCCACAAGAATTCAAATTTTAACAGTTTTTTCCCTTTTTTTGAAATTCAACTCTTTCTCTTTAAGAGTTCTCAAAATATCTGCAGTGTCCCTCTCATGAACAATTTTGACTCCTTATTAAACAAGCTGATATATTGAACTTCATAGCCAAAGGGTGGAAGAATGCAGGAGGATAAACAGTGGCTCACTGCAGTTTTACCGGATCTTTGGTGTTTTGGGGCTTGGAGTCAGCACGCAGGTCTTTGATCATCTACATTTTTACCAACGGGGGATCGTTTTCATAAGCACACGGTAAGATATTCTTATTTATTTATTTACTATACTTTTTTTTAACTCAAAAAAACCCCAAATGTAAAACTTATGCTAACATGTCAGCAAAAGATCCCAAACGGATGTCTAATGTAGTTAAGCGAGTTGTTTGACGTGCCATAACTGTTTCATTTTTAATAAATTAAGCAAACAAAAGCCAAAAAATGACTTTTATGCTGTTGATTTTTGTATTTTTATATTTTATTTTCTAGGCTATGGAGCTGAATATCACAATAAGTCAGTCATGGTGGCCTGAAAACAGCAGCGTTCTCCCTTCGTTGGAACCATCAGTGTCTCCTGTCTCAACCGAATGGGAAATTACATTTATTCCGCCCTTGATCTTCACGGTTTCCTTACTAGGACTCTTCTTCAACAGTTTTGTTCTGGCTGTTTTTGCAGCGTACAGGGACCGTTTGACTGTGGCAGAGATCTATCTGAGCAACCTGGCTCTGGCTGACTTTGCTCTCCTCTGCTGCCTCCCCTTCTGGGCCATGAACATCATGAACAGATTCAACTGGCAGTACGGAGACGCCTCATGCAAGATAATCAACTCTGTCATCATCGTCAATTTCTACACCAGCATCCACACCCTGGTGATGATTAGCATCGATCGCTATTTAGCTCTTGTGAAAACCATGAAGGCCAGACTCCTGAGGCGGACGCTTTATGCAAAGATAATCTGCGTCATCCTGTGGCTGCTGGCGCTCCTCCTGAGCACGCCGTACATAGTTCACAGGAAGGTGAAGTTTATTGAGGAATACGGGACAATATCCTGTGTTTTAGACTACTCTCATGGCAGCTTCTGGAAGCTTGCCCATCAGACTCTGATGAATGTGGCTGGCTTCGTACTCCCTGTTCTGGTAATTGTTTTCTGCAACTGGAATATAATCAGAGCGTTGGCTCAGAGAGAGGAAAGGGCAGGCTCTCCCGACTCCAGTGACACAAAGGCAACAGGACTGGTTTACGCAGTCACGCTACTGTTTTTATTGTGCTGGGGTCCACTTCAGGTGTTCACCTTCCTCGATTCCCTGTGTGACGTCCAGGTACTGAATGAGACGTGGTTCCACACACTGGATGTTGGAAGACAGGTTTCAGGGTATCTGGCGTTTTTCAACAGCACCTTAAATCCTCTGCTGTACGTCTTCTCTGGACAGTACTTTAAAAGGAAGGTGAGCGCCATCTACCGAAGCGCTCAGCGGAGAGGATCAGACATGACCATATTTCAGCGCTCTGTTGTGTCCACTTACATCAACAGACCAGAGCAAATTAAGACTGTGGTTATCCCCAACTCAGCACATCAAATTTGACTCTTTTTTGGTTGTTTACGGGTCCTATAGACAGGATATGACTCTGATTGTTATTCTATGAAGCTAACACAATTACAATGCTGTTATATAGCAAAGTAGCGCTATTAGAGAATGATTTGTTACAATAATGGACACAAATAGAGTTAATGGATGTCGTGTATGAAAAGTTTTAAGCAATTTTATCTCAACAGCCTGTGTAATTACACTCAGATCCGGCATTGTAGTCACACAGGCGATTGTTTGTTTTACTGAAATGAAAAATCTATTTGGTGATGCAGTCAGATCCAGGAAAGTTAAAGCTGCTCCAGCTTCAAAATTTATCAGGGCCAATTTACAAACAAAAATATATTTTTAATTACAACTTTAAATCTCATAATTTTTTTTAAGTTAATTTGCAAGATTAAAAATTGTAGATTTATGATTTTTAATCCTGCAAATTTACAAGAGAAAAGTTGCAATTGTTAAATTACGAGAATAAAGTTGTGTATTTTATTACTTTAAAAGTCATAGGCTAAATTTATTTATTTTTTCTCATAAACTTTATGAGATTGAAAGTCATGAATTTACCTGGAAAAAAATGTTCAATTTAACATAATTAAATATCATAAATTTATGAATTTTAATCTTGTAAATTTACAAGAAAAAAGTCATAACTGTTAAATTATGAGAAATAAAGTCATATATAACTGACTTTAAAAGTCATAGGCAAAATTTATGATTTTTTCATAATTAAAAGTTGTACATTTACAAGAAGAAAAGTCGAAGAAAAGTCGAGAAAAAAAACAAAGTTGTCTGTTTATCAGAGCCGTGCTTGTAGATGAAAGACATAGAGCATCTCGTGGAGCTTTATTGCTAGATTGATGCCAATAAACAAAGACATTCTGAACCTTTTAGCGACTCAAAATCAAATTATTATCAGTGAGGCTGACTCTCCGGGGTTCTGTGTTAGTAATGCAGAGTTTCACATGAACTCAATACATTTTTGCCCTTTCAATTTACATACCCAGAAGCCCGTTCGTCACCTTACGCCATGTCTCTGTTATGCACAGAAAGAACACCACTGAAGAATGTAAGAAGTGTTGCATATGCCCCCTTCTCCAAATGTAACTTCCCGTTTCAACACAAAATAACAGAGGAATGACAATAGTCTGCTACATTAGCACAAGAACATTGAAAATCCTTCAAACTAGGCTTCTTCAGACAGAAGCACCACTCAGATTTGGAGAAGATATTGATTTCTGTGGAGGAAAAAATGACTGGAAGTGGACATCTGCGGGAATGTCGATGGGTTCATGAACGGGCTCTGCAGAGATCCTGCAAGCCACCCATCAATGATTAAAACTTTAATAAACCGTAAATCAAACAAAGAAGCTTCCAAACATCTGCAAACTTTGAAACATTCAGCTTATCTGTTGAAATCCAAGGTACTTTTCACAGTTTAGTTGGTTTGCTGATGCACACGGCGTTCACTCACTGTGGGCCACTTCGACTTTAATCTCATAAATTTAAAGTAGTAATTTAAAAAAAATATTTCTAATTTTACTTTTTTTTTGTTTGTTTTATTTTTTTTGGCTAATACTCCATCGTAAAAATTGACCAAATGAAAAACAAAAAAAAAAAAAAACCTGTGGATTATAGAAACAAAGAACAAAGGTATACTTGTTGGATTATGAACAAAAGTGATGTTTTCCTTAAATTAAGACAGTGATAATGTTTGTCGTACTCTAGTCTATAGCACCTTCAGCTGTTGTTTTAAGAACGTGCAAATTAAACGACATAATATCTACTTACATTCCACTCAATGTGAGATAAGGTGATACTTCACTGAGATAGAATGACTTGCTTCCAGCTAATACACTTTCAGTTTGTTGACTTTCTCTCTAAAAGAAATTATGTATAATGTCTAATGAATTCATTGACATGTTACTTGATAAATCATTGTTTGTGTCAAGTGGCAAACTGACTCTACAAACTAGAGTTTTTAACAGAGTAAAATTAAATTAAACTGTGCAATAGTGTCTAACAGTTTATAACATATAAAGATAAATGAACTGCACCTTTAATGGTTTTTTTGAAAAGTCTTAAGTGTAACACCGTAGACATAATGTAAAATAATCTAAAGCTGCTGAGAATATTAAGAAAAAGTATTGTGAAAGTGTTACAATCATTTGGTGTGATAAAACTAAAGATTTAGAAACAAAGTATCTATGTCTCTGTTGTTCTGTATAACACAAAATCAACTAATGTGTTACTAATTATTTGCAGAGTTTGTAAAACATACATTTCTATTTTTACATTTCCACAGCCCTTTTATGTTCAAAGTTCACAACATGGGGTCTGTTTGGAACTTTAGAGGAGGAGTTGACAGAGTAGCACACCATTGAGACGGGATGTATTGAATTGTAAACATTTAGTTTTAATGTTCAGAATAAAAGTAAATTGCATGCAACTCTTAAAGTTGCCAATTACATTTCAAAATCACTGCGATATTTCAATAAGTTCAAAGAAACAAACCTTTATACAAATTGAATGAAATCAATTACAGCACAAGGTTGTAATTTTTAAATGAATTCATGTAATACTAACCCATGAGACCCCAGAACTATTTTCAGTGGCGGAGCAAGAACATTTCGTTTGAAGGGGTGGCAAATTAGATACTTCTGTATAATTTACCGATGAATGCTATTTTTTATTTTGCTTGTTATTTATGCAACGCTTAAAGAAGCTTGTATTGCTGTTTTCCCAATATTTGTCAATAATCATGATAAAATAAGCCTTAAAAATTAGGGCCAAGTGAGAGGGCGAAGCTGAGCTTCCCCCTGTAGCCCCGCCCCTTAGTGGGAGACACCACAGACAGTGGACCACAAAACACATTTCCCATGTTTTTCTGGTTCATTGACGTCAGAGTGGTTAAAAAAATGTAAATGAGAATATGTGAGAATTGTTGCCTTTCTAATGAAAGCCTCTTAAAGTAAAGCATATTTTGTGTTCATTGCGGCTGTTTTCTCTCACTTGAAGCACATCAGGTTTAGATTTCCCAATTCCCATCATCCTCAGCTGTTTCTATTTCACTCAAATGCACTTTAATATATTTGAGTTCATGGTTTTCAGTTGCTCCGTGTCTGATTCTCATTTTACTGATTTTTTTTTTTTTTTTTTTTTTTGCCACATCATGTTCCTGTTCTTGTTGTGTCATGGTTTGTTGCATGTTTGCATTGCATCAAATTCATTAAAGAGAACATCAAACACCAAGCCAGACCGCTTCCTTTATTTCCATCCCTGAAAGTATAATACTCAGGTTTCTATAATATATACAACAGTTTAATGAATAGAGGGAATAACAAAAGATGTTAAAAGTACGTGTCTATCGGTTTTATCAGTGTACTATTTGCATTTTTTGTTACTTTACTCAACTGTATGGTGAGCACAACTGTATGTTATTGTACTTCCTCATCTTCTCGTAACAGACTAAAAGGGCAGATATTGAATATTTAACCACCATGACAGCGCACTTAAAAAACCAAGCTTTGAAAAATCTCCATTATGCAAAATAGAAAAATGAAGGAGGAGGGACTAATTCCAGAAAGAGGAGGACAACTTCTAACGAAACTTGACACTAGTGTAAGATCAGTCTGTTATCTCCTTCAAGGAATCAAGTTGTTGTGAAACAGGCATAAACACTTGTGGGAGCTTGTTTCTGGTCGTTACACGTCAGTCCTTACTGTTAGGAGAAATGGGTGCTTCGGTGGCAGAGGGCGCGTAAGTTTCTATTTTTCCGTTTCACTATTTTTCTTTAGCTTGACAAAATTTAGGATAGAGCTGTTTGTAACTTAGTGGTGTTTTTAGCATGAACGTTTTGTGTTTTATCTCAGATCAAGTCAGGGTTTTGTCTGCTTTCTGTTTGTGGACATTGCTGTGAAGCAATGGTACCGATTCACGTGAAAGCTCTGAATCAATGTCTTGATATATTAATGAGACATTCATTGTGCTAAAAACATTCCAGTAGCACAAACACTTTTAACAGCCTTGCAGTTTTTATCCGTAAACTAGCCCTTTTTGTCCTCAAATGTTAAGAATATTATGATAATGTAAAGAACATTTGTGTTTGTATTTTTTAGATTAATTTTAGCTTAGTAACTTTTTTTTCTTTCTCCCATTTGTTACTTTGCAGGAGTCCAGCCATTTTTACTCCCCCTGCTCAGGAGGATCCTGTTCCATGGATAAACGTTCTGATTACCACGTACATCTCCATCATCACTGCGCTGGGATTTGTCCTCAATGCTTTTGTGCTGGTGGTTTTCTGCCTCCATAAGAAAGCCTGCACTGTGGCTGAGATCTACCTGACCAACTTGGCTGCTGCCGATCTTTTTCTGATGTGTTTTTTACCCCTCTGGGCTGTCAACGTTCACCGTCGTTTTCAAGGGATGTCTCAAAAGGAGTCTTGCCAAGCCTTCTATGTGGGAATCTACATGAATGCCTATTGCAGCATTTTTTTCCTTGTTCTTGTTAGCGTGGATCGTTATTTGGCTCTTGTGCACCCAATTTCACGTGAGTCACTGCGCAGGCCCGTTTATGCCAAAGTCGCATGTGTTTGTGTCTGGATTGTGGGGTTTTTGTTAAGTATCCCATCTCTCATCTACAAGGATGTGAAACCTGGTCATGGCTGTGTCCCTAGTAACCAAACTTCCACTACGCATGTTGCAATAGAGACAAAAATTTTTATTTTCAGCTTCATTATACCCATTATCATAATTTCTTTTTGCACCATCAACATTCTCAGAGCTCTGTGGAAAAGGTCAAAGAATGATTTAATTGTCAAGAAATCGGACAGTAAAGCTACCACTCTGATCCTGTGCGTCCTTCTTGCCTTTCTGATCTGCTGGATTCCATACATCCTGACTCAGATCCTGGATGTCCTTCATGAAAGTAAAATCCTAATCGATCCGGGCTTCGTCAGACGACTAGAAATCTGCAAGCAGATTTTTCCCTGCTTGGCCATCTTCAACAGCGTTCTTAACCCCTTCCTCTATGTCCTTGTTGGAAAGAATTTCAGGAAGAAGGTGAAGGAACTGTTTTTGCGGCAAAGCAGTGAGCGCACTTCAACCACCGGCTTTACCAGCACACGGACAAACCTGACTAACAGTGTGAGAACCTGAGATGCTGCTAACTTTTAGAGAGCAGTTTCTTTTCTTCATGTCTTTGCATGTCTACTTCACTGTAATATTATGTGTTTTATTTTCAATTTAAGAAAACAATTTTCTTGGGCAACTTGTGGCACGGAGGTAAAGCGGTTGACTCTAAAGGAAGGTTGCAGGGTAGCACCTTGTTGCAGAAGTGTGACTTGTGACTGTAAAGCGCTTTGGGCCTTGGTGTATATAGAAAAGTGCTATATAAGTACATGCACTATATAAAATGTGATGTGAAGATTAATCGGCTTAATCAACTCACTGATTTATATCTCTACAACCAAATTAATCTTTCCAAGGTACGTTGTTAATCGAATCAAATCAGTCTATACCATTATAAAATCCATAACCCTTGTGCTATCTTATGGGGTTAAGATGACTCTAACTCAAATTGAAGTGTGATCCCTCGCATGACAAACGTGGACAAGGGTGGGGAGGATTTTGTCCGCCTCACCAGAGAGCATAAAAAAATTCCTAAAAAAAAAAAAAAAGTTCAACACGCTGTCTTGTGGGGTCCAGATGACCCAACTTCTAATGTAAACATGCCTGTAGAACAAGGGGTTACAGTGAAACAAATTGCTACTTATTATTAGAAAATACAATTTATATTGAGAGTCTGCAGGTTTATTTTACAATATTATAAAAATATTATAATAACATCCAATTACCACACATGTGCAGCAAAAAAACGATCAATTGATCATAACAGTGCAATGTGTGGAAACACTTTTAACATTGAAAAGACGTGACTATGCAGTTTCAGTGTTCTGTTTGTGTTACACTGATGCGGAAAAACAAAGTTGGGCTAACTTAATGAAACGAAAATGTAAATAGATTTATCATGAATTCATGTTTATTCGTTTGTGCACACATTTAATTTATAATTTGACTATATTGCAAGAAATAGAAGGAATCTGGAAAACTTCCCCTGTGCTGTCCGGTATGCATACAGTGTTTCCCGTTTATTTGCTGATTTTTTGTTTCAGTCACGTGACTCTTCCGGTTCGTCACAAAAACTCAGACAACTCAAGACGCTTGTGTGAAATTTTTACATCCAAAGGAGGTGCTGAGATGCTGAGGTGGATCTCTGCGCAGCTGAGCCCCCCCCTCCAGGGTGTGGAAGGAGCCCCTCCCCTCCGCAAGAGGAGCGCACCCTCCCTTCTCCATTCCCCTGCATGGAGAAATGGCATGAGCTGACTAAAATCCTGAAATGCTGAAAAGGATAATCCCGGAGAATAATTAGGCTATCATCCAGTGAAAGTGTTTATTATTTGATTAAGGCGCGCTCCTGATTTTAAGACTTTACAGAGACAGAGGAACACTCCTTTTCTGTGTTATTAAGTACGCTATCGCTGTGGTACAGTGTTTTGTTCTGAATTTAAAAAAACTCTTTCTGTTAAGCAACACTCCAATGTGCTTTAATAAATATCTTACAAAGCATGATCAGAAGTGTTTTTTGATGAGTATGGAACAGTAAAAGCATTGATTAATATATATAAATGGTCAACAAATATCCTTCGACCGCAGGTGTGGGGGGATCTCCGGATTTGTGGTCCCTAACCCCTGCGGACAAGGGGGGATTGCTGTATCTTTGATTCACACTGGCTGAAATTTTGGATAAACATGTCCTAAATTCATTTTAGGTCAGTGAATCAGATCATGAAAATGAAACAATATCAAATAGAATTGGATATAAATCTAATTGATATTAAAGTTAGTTATTATACTCTACTATACGAGTAGAATACAGTTTTTTTTCCCAGTCTGTTACCAGTTCCTGGCTGCTGTCATTTCCCCTTCTCACCTTGAAATAGCAGTTTAAAGACTTTTCCTGCAACCTTTGAGTATTTTTAGGCTAACATGTTTTACAAGGTCATTTTTTTTCTTATAATTCACACAGGAAGAAATTAAAATCCCCTCAAAGTCCCACTCCAACTATATTTTTTTATATTGTGAAATCGTTCCCACTGTTTTTTTGTTTTTTTCATTATGATAATGCAATTTTTTTTTTACCATAACTAAAACACATTTTTTATTACATTTTCTGCAGCACAGCAGAAGTTCATCAGAAATTCTCATCTGGGTTGTGGGCGAAGCTGTTTGGGTTAAAGTTAGCCAAGTTAATTTTCTTTTTAGCCCTTTGTTTACATTCTCTTCCACTAGCTTATAGCAACCTTACAAGCCCAAGCTAACATTAGCGTAGCAAAAAAATGTTAAGCGATATCAGAGCTGTACAGGTTTGAGCCAGATGGAAGCTCAGACAAGGATGAAAAAGTTAATGGATTTATTTGCTTGCAATTGGATGCTTCAGAATTGTAGCCGAGAATGGAGACTTTGGCCCACCCATTGCAGTTTTCATCAGCTCCTGATCTAAAACGGTTTGATAGAAGAAGTAATCTTAACAGTGATAAAATATACATAACATCAAAAAACTCTTATGATTGGAGGGGGTCTTCAAACCTTTTATTTTGGACATATATAAATATATAAATTTCCTCCTCTAGTTAACTGATTTTTGTCACTTTTGTCTGAAATATGTTCACCTTTATCATTGGTTTCCTGCAAGAGGAAGCCTGGAACTGCTCCCCTTAGAGGTTGAGCTTTCTGCCTTCCCCCATGACTAACCTCCGTCCCCCATGAAAAACCTGCTGGCCTTGTTTCCATGTTTACTTGAGGAACTTGATCTGGGACAATGCCTTTTTCACCTTTGAGCTTTCCTGTAAGTTTTCCAATGAAGATATTTGACTGGATGCAGTTTCCAAGTAAAGTAACAGTCTCATGATTGCTGGCATTATTTCATCTCACCCTGACCAAACAAGTCTCCGGTGTTTTCCTTTTCTCTGCTGAGAGCACATTGACATGGTTCAGTAGAGGTTAAGCTCAGCACCTCCCATATATACTTAAAACATTGGACTCTGTTCAGACAATTCCGCAAAGTATATCCTTGTAGTTTAATCATAAGCAGGAAGCCAGAAACCCCTCCTCCCAATTGTCAGTCCTCACTCTGACGCCAATGTGCTCCTCTTTAAGAACCTTCAAGAAAAATATTCAGCATACTTTGAATCTTTTTTTGGAAAAAATGTATTAAAATCTTGTATGATTTACTACTGCATTATTGCAGTAATCAAGTGTTCCGCGCATCAGCTTAGTCAAGGTGGAATTTGTGTAGGAGTTTCTGAACTGTTGGTTGTGGTTTGTATCAGTTTTTGCTTATTGTTTTTGTGAATCTTTATCTAACTCTACAGAAGATCACTTAGATTAATAAAAACCACAATATTAAAAATAGTAAGCTTAGTAATTGTTTGTTGCAAAAGTAGAACAACAACGTCAGCCCTGATCTCACATTAAAAACACAAAAAAAAAAAAAAAAAAACGTTGTTTATTTTGTCCGTGGACTATGAGAAAGAATAGTTACAGTGCAAATCTATCTGGATATCTATTATTTACACCTTCTGCACAGCATCCTGGATATTATGCATGCACTGTTATTTTATCATTGTTATAGTTGTTGGTGATCGTTTTTCCAAGTTTCCAGAATTCCTTGACTCCAGTCTAAGACGGAATCCGAATTACTTCCCAAACTCTTTGGCTTCTCCCTGTCCCTACATTTATCCCTCCAAAATAACTGGAAAAAATGAAATACCCAAATTCTCTTCCTGTTCTCTAACTACTAAAACACTATATTATGTAAGACTATCTAGTGCCCTGGATTTTAAAGCAATTCTGACACCACCTTCATTACTTTCTTTTTTTAGACAACGAAAATGACCTCACAAATTTCCAAAAGTGAAAACCTAATCAATGCATGCATTTAATGTTAATTATTCATGACTCCTCTGTGTGCTGATGATGAAAACGTTGATGGTTTACTTTAAAAATACATTTGAATCCATTTGTTTTTTTATTTTTTTAGTTTTTTGCAAAAACTGCTCAAACGCAATGCATTATGGTCTATATTCCCCAATCGTAGTGAGCCTCAGTGCACACTGGTTATTTACAGAGAATTCTAGGGGATTTCTAGGGCAACTCGATGTTGAAATCTTTGTATATTCAGACAGCACTACAAAATACAGCAAATCCAACACATACACTGTGATATGTGAAGCAATTTGGATACAACTAGGCCATGTCCAAATTCCTTCCCTACTCTCTACATAGTGAATGGTCTTACTGCAATATTCACTTCTCATGTCTATTAATATTTTCTTTTACTATTTTTATATATGGTTATTGTGTTTTTTGTTGTCTTGTGTACCTCCTGTAATAATCCTGACTTGAGAGCAGCCAAGAAAAAATTCCTACATGTACAAATGGCAATAAACTCTCTTTAATCTTTTTAAACTTTAATATAGTGCGTATGCTGTTTTGTAGTGCTGTCCAAATCTACTATTCCAAATCGAGTGCCCTACAAATTTTCCGAAAGTCTTCGCGAAAAACCAGTGTGCATCCATGCTCACTGCATTAGTGAATATGGACCACAATGCATAGTGTTTTAACAATTTTTCTGAAAAAAGTGTGCTTAAATGTATTTTTTTTTTACCAAACTATCCACATTTCCATCATCAGAACACAGTGGATTCATAAATAGACGTAAATTTTTTATTTTTAATTTTTGAAATCGATGACGTCAAATTTGCTGTTAAGAAAACAAAAAAGTTGTGAGCATGGTGTCCAAATTGCTTTTAAAATCCAGGGCACTAGATACTCCTGCACTATGTGGTTATTTAGTAGTTATGGATTGGGATGGGAATTCAAACCTAGCCTACCGTCTTCAAATGTTATTACCACTTGATGATGTCATCCATAGTCTCTGGTCATCTACATTAGCACATAACAACATTGGTTTATAACTTTAAAAACTCATTATTTAAATTTAAATGTAAATTTCTGTACTTCAGAGCACACGCACATGAAGAAATGCGTTCTTCGCACTGCGTCACCCTACCGCTGCAGGGATGGCCAGTACTCAGTCCTTACAGCTCCCCCTTTAAAAAAAAAGAAAGAAAAAATTACTTTAAACGGCCTTAATTAGAGCAATAAAGACTAGCCAGAGGGGTAGGGAAGCAATTTGGATTCAGCCTATTTATAGCATGTAATGGGATTACATATAAGATAACAGAAAAACAGACTGTTTTGCCATGTATAACCATAAAATGAAGTTTGTTTGTAGATGTAACGCAACAAAAAAAAAAGAAAAAAGGAATTTGTGGATTTTTCTGATTTTCCATCTAAATGCAATGTATCTGCTGAACTGTGACACTAATCTGTAAAATGCCTAAAAGTGAATTTTGGTGAATGTTTGAATTTTTCATATTTATCCCACATCATATTATACTTCTTTAGAACAAAGGACAAGCCTCCTGCTTGGATTCACACATTAAAACTGCTGGATAGAAAAAAGGAAGGGAGGGTTCAGTGGGAAAAAAAAGGGGTGGGATTTGATTTTTGGTTCTGGTTTTATTTCTCTTTTGAGGGTGCAAGTCGCAGTTAGATACAGAAGCAAAAGCAGCTGGGAGATGGACTGTGCACTTCGCTGGTTTTAGACATTTATCTTTCCCATCAAGAAAAAAGATTCTTCACCCTTAAAGGTATGAAAACCTCATCTGTCTTACCTTCTTTTTTTAATTCTTTCGTTTTCAACTAGGAAGATTGAAAGCCTGAGAACTTGTGAAAGTTTATTTTGTAATGACTATGACTAAAGTCTGATGAAAAAAACACATAGCTTTAGTTGAAACATCAGTACAAGGAAAACTAACTGCATTCAAGTTGAAAAGCAGGTTTCAAATCCAGTACATTACTCAATGCGTTTTTCTTCCAGATTTGGATGTGTGCGAACATGCAGCACAGACATTATAATTAAAATTCAGAACAACGCCATTGAAAGTAGAAGTAGAAAAACATGTCAATAAATCTTAATTGAAAAAAGAACATTAAAAGTTTTGTAAAATTGAACAAGTGTGGTTGGTACTTAACAGACTAAATGTTATTAGATAGTGGATGCATTTTAATCCTAAATCTCTGTGGAACACTGAAACTGAGAATTCTTATTAATTTACAAATATGCAACATGTTGCTTCCACAATCCAGAATACTCTAAACAGTTAAATAAAATAAAATTTATAGAGTCTTTTTTTAATGTGTATAAATTGAAAAGATGTGTTTATGTCAACATTAATTAGGTATTTGCTGGAGATCAGAGGAAAAATATATTGGCTTTATGGTGTACATGGAGGTAACAAGATAAGGTGACAAGAAAGAATATTAAAGAGGATGACAATTTGAGAAAGGACATTAAAGTAGGTATTTTGGCACATGCAAGGTCAAACTGTTTTGTTTTCTAAAGGTGTATTCAGACTGGCCACATTTGATTTGGCTCAAAGTGTTTTTTACTGATCCAATGAAAATTTTCCCTTTGAAGTGGAACCACCCATCTTTTTAGGTGGTCTTTGTTCCTTTCCAATCTGACTGAGCTCTAGTTCGCTCTGAGTTTCCTCAGTCTAATTGCCTCTGTGCTTGGAGTGGAACAACTGAACCAATACGGCCACCGTAGCCGAGCATTATGGGATTTAAACAGAGTAAGAACCATAAGCCGTGGAGAAATGTGGAGCTACGATGAGTACAGGCAACAACTTTTAAGGTGATACACATTGCTTCTCACACTGAATTCCTAATAAAGCGAAGGTCATAAACATTTATCAGAGTACCTTCTTGATAACCTCCTCCGTGACTGCCTTGCAGCATGTCTCTGCTTTACCAAAGTAGCAATAAAAAGTGTTATAACTGATACAGATACAGATGTTCTAAAACTGGTCAGTTAAAAAATAAGAAATTTGAATTAGTGAACTGTCTCAACAAGGACTACAAAGCTTGGGGCTTCCATTATTCTTTCTCTTTTGTCTTTTCCCGCCCTCATAATTCCTGCTCAATGAGATCTTTAATCATGTGGTTTAGTTTACAAGCTTTGGTTTGAAACAGAAATGATCGGCTGAATACAGACCAAGAACAAGGTTCAGGATTCAATCCAGTCCAAACTCAGCGGACCCGGTCTGGACCAACATATAGTATTTTTCTGTCTGAATACACCCTTAAAGTGACATTTACAGAAAGTCATATGTTATTTTTATTAGATAATTTAATTATTTAATGAATTGTTAACTTGTTGAATTGTTGAAAAGTTAACATGAAATTTAAGAAAATGTGTACTATTTTAGTGATGTTTTGACTAATCTTTTTTGTTTGTTTGTTTGTTTGTTTGCTTTAGTGGTCCTCGCATTTGAACAACCATGGGTGGAATTGAAAATGGCACAAGTCCTCAAAACTGCGGCATTCACTTTGCACACTGGACTTTCTCTGTAATTCCAGTGTACGTCATGACCATCGCCGTGTTGGGAATTGTTCTCAATTTATTTGTGCTGATGATCTTCATCTTACATAAGAAAGCCTGCACAGTGGCTGAGATCTACCTGGGGAACCTGGCTGCTGCTGACCTTCTTCTGGTGTCCTTCTTGCCGTTCTGGGCTGTCAATGCATACAGATACTATAATTGGACTTTTGGTGTTGTTTTGTGCAAAACTGTCAATATGAGCATTTTAATGAATGTCTACTGCAGCGTCTTTTTCCTGGTTCTTGTCAGCATAGACCGTTATTTCGCTCTGGTGTTTCCATTGTCTCATGCTAAACTGCGTGGACCAGTCTGTGCCAAGACGGCATGTTTCCTAGTTTGGGTTGCAGGATTTTTACTGAGTCTTCCTGCACTGATTAACAGGGATGTAATTCACCTGGGACAAAATGTTACAAGATGCACCGTGGATCCTCCAAACACCACTACTTTAATTGACTGTATGATCCTTATATTTGGCTTTGTAATACCTGTTTCTATTATTTCTTTCTGCACTGTTAAAATACTCAAAGCATTACGTAACAGAATAGCAGAGGGATTAAATACTCAGAAAAAGGACCATAAGGCCACTACTTTGGTTTTAGCTGTTCTCCTAGCCTTTCTTTTCTGCTGGGTCCCTTTCTACCTCTACAAGATACCCTCCATGCTTAGAGATAGACACATTTTGACAGATTGCACCTCCAAGTACATTCTGTTCATCACCGGAAACATCTTCACCTACTTGGGTTTCTTCAACAGTGTCCTCAACCCCATTCTCTATGTTATTGTTGGAAAAAATTTCAGGAAAAAGGTCAAGGATCTCTTCACGCAAAAGAAAGGTGAACGTGGTGCAACTCTCAGCCGCTCCTCGATTCAAACATTCCTGTCAAGAAGGATAAGAAGTTTTGATTAGATTAAAAAAAAATGAATTGGCTTGGACTCATTTATGTGAAAATGTGTTTCCAGTTGTAAATATGAGAATTTTGGTTCAGTGTTGCATGTTTTTGTCTAAATAAAGGCATTTCTTGTATTTTTTTAAGATGAAGTCTTGACAAAAACCTTCTACTTTAACACTCAACAGTGTGAAGCTGTCAGCAAGTAGGGAAGCAAGAATAGTTAATTGATGTAAAGGTTGATAATATACAAATATTTCAATGCAAGTTATCCGTTTTTGCTTGTAATTTTTATGAGAATCAGCAGCATTTCAATCTGGAGACAAATGTAAATTTTTTTTGTCAAAGGTTCTGCTATAATGTTTTTCATGTTTGTCTCACCCAAACAAGGTTTGTTCATGTCTCTGTTCACATTTTTGAAAGACCTTTAAAATCTTAACAAATCACAAGGAATAAACATAATAGTTCAAAATGTTGACATCAAGGGTGTGGCTGTTTCTAATTCAAATGCCAGTTGTAGTTGTGTTTTCCTGTTTATGTTCTGTGCAACTTTCCTGGATACAAGACAAACTGTTCAATCTCTCACACCCAACAACCGTTTATATAGAAAAGCTTTTAGCAAAGACACTGCTTCAGGTTTAAACTAGATTACTACAAATATTGCAGATGAAATCGATTAGAAAAAATTATAAATGTGATGATGAACGATTATTAACACAAATGTCCTCCCCTGTAAGCTTTATAACACACTTCAGTAGGATATATGAGGCTTTTTAATGTATTTCAAGGGATTTTTTTCACAAATTTGCTTTGACATGACTTTATGGATATATGAAGTTGTCTTTTTGCTATCTAAATGTGCATTTTGTAACCTTTACATCTACTTCACTCACATTGGCTTCTTTGCATTGAAAACACACTGAAATACACATTTGTATCAGGATAATCTTTTTTACAACAGACAATATTCGATCCATGCTGGTTATATTTGAAAAAAAATGTTTTGTTTTGTTGATCTAAAGTATTTTGCACCTCTTGGTCACTGCAATTGTGAGTTACAATGTTGCTTTGCCTATTTGCCTTGTTAACTGTCCAATGTTTGAAGTCTGTGTGCCAAATTTGTTCTTGTTTTAGCTTCCTCTGAGCTGCAGAAGAAATATTTTAAGTGTTTTTAACATGATTCACTCTTGTGTTTATGAATCCTTAGAGTATCATCACTAGTATACCAAAGCACTAAATGTATTATGATTGAATATATTTATCTTGCATGTGTGCGTCCCTGAACTCCTGCATGTTTGATATTTTACTCAAAATATAAACAGATAAACATAATGCTGTCATGGGAAACTTTTTGTTTCTGTCAAACTTTCTATTAAGACTCATCCCCTTACTGGCAACATTAGTCTGCAAATGGACTCATTAAGGCGCGGGCTTTGTTGAAAAGCATTAATTGTGTCAATTTATAATAAAAAACATTGATCAAATAGACATTGAAACAGACTTTAACCCTCTTGGGGAAGTCAGTGGTCTTTGATTTCCAAAGAAAAACATTAATGTAAAAGGTTTGTGAGAAAAGCAATAATGCAAAAAGATCATTCTTCATAAGAAAATTTGTCTGTTGCTATGCTGTCTTACAATTATCACAGGAAGTCACCTTTTTGGAATATAGTTATCCAGTACACGTACATATCTGGAAATGTTTCAGAACCATTGAAAAGATCTAAGACAAAGAACACTAATATTTTCTTTAATTGTCTTTGTTGGTAGAACGTTTCCTTAGATATGCTCACATTTCAATAAGGTCAGATAGTCGGAATGCAGGTAAAAACGTATTTGAGGGACAGAAAATGTGCATGTAATAAGACCATAATCTTAGCCAAGTAGGGTCCAGGCCAATGACTTCTTGTGTGAGACTGTGACACTGGTAAGGTTAGAGGTCAGATTATTCCAAGACATCGCTCCAGGTGGAAAACAGGGCGGCGAGGGGACAGTGAACTGTCTAGAATGCAGAGAGACAACCGTTCAAGAAATTAAAGGTAAAAATATGAAGTGATTGGCTAATAATAAGACTATTCAGCTATTGGTTCAAAGTGAAGGCCTATTTGACAATAGGGATGTAGCAACCCAGAGTACATGGAAGTGAGTTAGTACCTTCTGTATTGAAATTGTGCCAAAGCTTCTCTTAAGCAGTCTGTAATATGTCTCCCGTTTCTTCTTGTTGACACTGCTTCTCTGACCTTTCAATCTACAATAGAAGTTCCAAGCACATCGTGGAGATTTTAAGGGCGTCCTCAAAACTCCCAGAAATTGTTTTAGTTAAGGTCAGCATCTGAGTGAATTGTTTTTTTTACCAAGAAAATGCACAAGACAAAAATATAATTTGAGAGACTCAAAAGTTAACTGCATCATTTGTTTGTATTTCATGGGAAATTTTTTATACAGTTTTTAATATAAAAAATGTAAGAGTTACGCACTTGTTTCTATAATGAATCTTAAAACTATTTTTATGCCACAGAATATTCTGCTTCCAAGAAAGATGAACCTTTTATTATTAAGTTTCAGAAACATCAACTTGTACACTACCTTAGACATACTAGTGTTGTGTTACTGCATTGGGTGTTTTAGATCTTACAACAGACATTCTTATTCTGACCACCCACTGTGGGCTGATTGGCCCCTAGACTATGTCCAAGTGGCATTCCACTGAAAGCCGAAAAAACTTACAGAGCTTGTTAATGTTCTCATACAGTTTATGCATGTTACTTTGGCTTCGATGCAGACACAGGCATCTCCAATGACAGCTGCTGACTCTTATGTCAAAACCTCATAACACAGTCGTTGGAACTTCATGGATGAGCAGAGGGCAGAAGATTCCTGAGAAAAGTTCATGCAGGTATGTTCAAGCTTTGGATCTTCCCGTAAGCCCATATTTATCTACTCAGCAAGCAGCCTAGATTGGTGTTAGTTTCCTTGATGAGTCATTTATGATGCAGTTGCTGTTGCATGGCTCATTATTGGTTTCTTTATAACTGAATAGATCTGCTTTTCTCCAAACCTACAAAGGAGAATTTGTCAGTGTCTTTCCATATCTCCGGAACTATGGATCTGGAATTTGCAGGCTTGGATTGAAGCTCATGCGTGCCCATATCTTTGATCTATTGTCACCCCTGGAGAATAACTTGGCTTCTGCTATGGAAATTGTTTCTCCATGAGATCAGCCGTAAGGACTCCTTTGAGAGATTGCCCTTGTGCCAGCTCAGTGGCCTTGTGGGAGAGTGGCCGCCCTGAGACTGGAAGGTTTTGAGTTCAAATCCAGGCTGTCATACCAAAGACTTTAAAAATTGGACTCAATGCCTCCCTGCTTGACACCCTGAAAAAGGGGACTGATTGGAGAGTTAAACCACCAAATGGTCCCAAGTACAGCTGTGTCTGCAGCACACCGCTCCCCCAGGGGATGGGTCAAATGTGGAGAACAAATTTCACACTCCCAGGTGTGTGACAACTAATGGAACTTTACCTATTCCAGACTTACTGAGTGCACATGTGTAATCCATTTCAGCCCGTTTAGCCTGCGTGTTCATTGCCAATGAGTCACTGTTATGTTGAAGTCACTGACAACATCCACTTCCATTTGGTTCTACTCAGATTCCATCTAGCCATATAATTTTCTGACCAGAACTTTTAATAAACTGGACTTGAGATAAAGGCATTTTATTAAATCTTTAAGCTTATGGGGTACATGATCTTTTTCCAGTGCAACCTTTACAGGCATCTAGATATGGAGCTATTCACATTACGGAGTCATAGCACAACCAGGTCCCCTCTGCCCTCTTTTGCCTCTCTAAAAAGCTAAATTACTCCACCTTCGTTTGCCAGGGAACTGGCGATGCCAGGTATTTCTCCCTTCTGCCTAGATTTGTCAGTCTACAGTACTCAACAGAAAGTTGGAGAGTGTCTTGGACAGGATGCAGAAAACATTTTTTTCTCTCAACATTAAACAGTTTTCTTTTTTTTTTGTTCGGTAAGCGTACTCTCTCTCTGCATGGCTTGTCTGGGCATTTTGCCTCTCCTTCATATCACTTTTTCCAAAGTTAGTGTAATGGCACTTGGAGCCTGGTACTACAACCATCCTTACTTTCCCACTTCACCTTGTCTGGACTCCTTCAAGTAGAAACCTAATGTCTTAGTCACATGCATCTGTGTACGGTTGACTAGTACCAGTTTTTGAGTTCTGCTGGTCCGTAAAGGGTCATAGTGAGATGCAGGAAACTCATGAAACTATCATACCTTGCTGCATTTGATCCCTAACATCAAAACAGTGTGTTTTTTCATATACTGTAGGTGGGATTATCTAACAGGGTTGGAGTTTTAACTGTAATTTTGTGTTATAGGTAAGAACATTTCACAAGGTAGAATAGATCATTAGACATGCCCTTTGAACTACTGTAACACTTTGACGGTTTATCAACATAATTCATTCTAGATCACACACAGTAAAGTGGCTTTACATCAAAATAGAATAATTCAGATTTGTGAGTCAGAATTTTCTTAATTTATGTTAATTGCATAAACGCTGCTATTGTAAAATGTTGCTTAATTCAAACCTCCACAACTTGTTGCCTCTAGTTAATGATGGAAAAAAAATGAACTAGAGATTCAGTGGAGGAAAGGGGTGGGTCTTGACTTTCTCCCTTTATGTTCTCTATTAAAAGTGCAAGACGCAGTTGGATAAAGAGGCAAAGGGAGCTGGTAAAAAGACAGGATTGATTGTTGGTTTAAGATTTTTGCTTTCTATCAAGATAAAGATTCTTCATCCTTCAAGGTATGAAAGCCTCTTTTATTTTGTGTTAATTCTCAATAATTTAGTCTTTAACTAAAAATTTGTTCCAAACTAAAACGAAAAAAAAAGACTTACAATTGGAAATGTTGATTTTCGAATGACAATACATAAAAAACTGTAGGGAAAAATACTACTTGAGATAAAATGTTAATACAAGGGCAAAAATCTACATGTTAAAGTGGTTGGATAGCAGGTTTTAAATCCATCACATTGCTTGACCTATTTTTCTACCTGGTTTGGATAAGCTTTAACACGCCGCTCAGAAGTTTAAGTTCAGAACAGTTGCCTCTGCAAAAATGAGGTAGTTAAAAACATCCTAATTTATTTAAATTAAAAAGCAAATGTCGGTTTAGGTACAAATCTTAAGACAAGACTGGATAGACCTATTTTGTACATGTTTTATTTGTAGGAATCTTTACTCTGTCAAATGAACAATTAAACTTTGAAATCCGCTGAAAAAATAGTTTATAAATCTGCATCAATATTTGCATATAACACTGTATGGTAAAATCAGATGACTCCGAAGTTCATTTACAAAGAAACTACTAATACCTATTTTTTAAATAAATGTTCAGTTAAACACAGAGACATCAGATAACAGGAAAAACTTTAATTAAAATAATATTACTTTGAAATAAGACATGCAGGAATGTTAGTATTGTATTGTTCGTATTATTGTAGTTTACATGTACTTTAAAGTTACACAAACCAAAAGTGATTTTTAAAAATAATTTTGTTGATGCCTTACCTTGTTATTGTTTATTGTTTTAGTGCCGCTGACATCGTAACAACTATGGGTGGAATTGAAAATGGCACAAGTCCTCAAAACTGCAGCATTAACGATGCAGACTGGACTTTCTCTGTGATTCCAGTGTACGTCATGACCATCGCCGTGTTGGGAATTGTTCTCAACTTCTTTGTGCTGATGATCTTCATCTTACATAAGAAAGCCTGCACAGTGGCTGAGATCTACCTGGGGAACCTGGCTGCTGCTGACCTTCTTCTGGTGTCCTTCTTGCCGTTCTGGGCTGTCAGTGCATACAGACGCTATAATTGGACTTTTGGTGTTGTTTTGTGCAAAACTGTCAATATGAGCATTTTAATGAATGTCTACTGCAGCGACTTTTTCCTGGTTCTTGTCAGCATAGACCGTTATTTCGCTCTGGTGTTTCCATTGTCTCATGCTAAACTGCGTGGACCAGTCTGTGCCAAGACGGCATGTTTCCTAGTTTGGGTTGCAGGATTTTTACTGAGTCTTCCTGCACTGATTAACAGGGATGTAATTCACCTGGGACAAAATGTTACAAGATGCGCCGTGGATCCTCCAAACACCACTACTTTAATTGACTGTATGATCCTTATATTTGGCTTTGTAATACCTGTTTCTATTATTTCTTTCTGCACTGTTAAAATACTCAAAGCTTTACGTAACAGAATGGCAGAGGGATTAAATGGTCATAAAACAGACCATAAGGCCACTACTTTGGTTTTAGCTGTTCTCCTAGCCTTTCTTTTCTGCTGGGTCCCTTTCTACCTTAATAAGATACCCTCTGTACTTAGAGATAGACACATTTTGACAGATTGCACCTCCAAGTACATTCTGTACATCACCGGAAACATCTTCACCTACTTGGGTTTCTTCAACAGTGTCCTCAACCCCATTCTCTATGTTATTGTTGGAAAAAAATTCAGGAAAAAGGTCAAGGATCTCTTCACGCAAAGTGAAAAAGACCAAAGATGTTTTTTTATTCCCTCATTCTTGTCTAGAAGGATTAAAAGCTTAGATTAGTTTGCAAAAACCTGTGGACTGCCTCGCACATGTTTACATTCAGTGTTTTGGTTTTTTTTTTAAATTATTTTTATTATTATAAATAAAGATTTTGAGTCAGTCAGTGATGAAGTGCTAGTCTGAAATGTGTGATAAAAACAACTTTTGAATTAGAAATGGATAATCCTTATATATAAATTTTTAGAAATGGATAATCCTTATATATCCTGTTGATGTCTCTGTCAATGTTTTTTGAGCATTTTTTTTTTTTTATCTTGCTATGGTGAAACCACAGTGAAGCAGCAGAATGTTTAGTTGTAAGTGTTGCAACAGTGTTTTTACCCTTGTATATTTGACTTACAGTATACTCGCATAACACTCGTTTAATAAGATCTCTCTCTGTACAATTTTTTAATGATGTTACGCAACATTAAAACCTTAATAACTTAGAAGAAATAAACACAATAGTTCAACTTGTTGGCATCAAGGGTCTGGTTGTTTCAGCGTTCTTTGACTTCAGAAGAAAAACAATGATGGAGGCTTCACAGATAAATATTTGCTGTGTACAAAAGTTATTCATTCATTTTATCCATTTGGCGATGTAGAAAATCCCCTTCATCTGAGCTCTGAGACATTCTAATATCTGAGTTGAGTAATGCCTAAAAATGCCTAAAAATATATGCATACACACAAGCATTACAATATATATCTTTTTATTAAGTCTCTAAACCCCTGTAACCCTTCCGTTCTCCTTAGCTTGTTTACATTAAAAGTGGGGTCATCTGGACACCACAGGACAGTGCGCTGAACTTTTTTTTTTCACTGATTTCGGAGTTTCACTAATGTCCATGGCAGACATAAAATCCTGTCCCCCTTCGTCCACATTTGTCATGGAAGAAATCGCATAACAATATGTGGTTGGAGCCATCTGGACCCCAAGGAGAGCGGAAGGGTTAAACATATTCTGCACACCAGTGTGTGAATGTGTGTGTGAATGGGTGAATGGGTCTGTGACTGTGCAGCGCTTTGAGCCCTCGAAGGAGGGTAGAAAGCGCTATATAAGTATACGCCATTTACCATTTTGAAATATAAATGCATGGGGAAAGGAAGCATTGTTGTAAAGACTAGTTTTAAGAGCATATTTCTTCATAAGTTGTCTAGCTTATGAAGTGATATGAAGACTGACCTCATCTTCTACTACAAACTGGAACTTCAAAGTCACTGTCTGACAGCTCCTCTGGTCATCCTATATATGAAAAAAAAAATTCTAAACCAACATAGACATTTAAGACAAGTGTAATAAATACAAACTCAAACGCAGGGTACATCACAATTTAAAACGTGTCCCATATGAGGCAACAAAAGAAATCAAAAGAAATAAAATGTGTAAATGTGTGTGTGTGTATATATATATATATATATATATATATATATATATATATATAACAGTGTAACACATGAGTGAAGGGATCATGACGAAGACCCGTTTACATTGGCCAACATTGGCCATTCAAATCACATGCATCACATTACATCAGTACTTTATATTTATAAAACAACTTGTAATTTTCAATTACTAGTTTTTGCACAATTTTTTCAATAATGTTTTTTCAGAGGTTTTCATTTCAGTTGTCAAAAAATTCCACTCTTTCACTCCTATAAACATAAAACTTCTTTGTCTTAAAGGAACCCTACCATTAAAATTCTACTTTTTGAGATGTTAAATGCATTTTACTGTTCATTCTTCACTATAAAGAACCCCAAAGCGGCATTTTGATCTGTTCATGCATTTAAGAGTAATCCTCTAAAAACGTTTGCTGTCTGCAACAGCCCCTCCTATACCCACGAAAACGAGCGGTTGGAAACGTGCTGACTCAAGATCGATGCCAACAGCTCCCTCCAGGAAGAGTCTGTGCTGCCAGCTCCGCCCCCAGACTACAACGGACACACCCCATCTTCTCCGCGGAGCTGTGGCAGGGGATAACTACCCACAGACCCAGTTTTCAGGGTGGTCTCAGTTCGTTTCCAATCAGACTGAACTTCTGTTTGCTCTGAGTTCCTCAGTCTGAATATGAAATGAACCGAGAGCGGAACAACTGAACTAAGACAGTCACGTGATGCAAACACAGTAGAAATTAGGTGATCGGTGAGCTGCTGATAAATGTAGAGCATTGATTGTCTTGTTAGCCAAAAATAAATAATTGGTCCAACTATTAACTTGTTAGAACATTTATTTTAACACCATCAAAAAATGTGTAACCGGCTTTTCTGTTTCTCCTGTGTTTCCGTGACTTCATCTTCAAAGCTCTATTGTAGTTCCAGCAGAATTCTCTTAAAAACAGTACCGTAACACCACAACGATGACACACAGCAACTCATTTAAATAAGGTCGGATGAATACATACTCAATAACACAACTTTTAACATGATCCACATCGATTCTACCAACAATCTATAGTCACAAACACTTTAGCATGTAGCTGTAGCATCCCCAGTAACCGTCAAGCAGGATTCCTCCACGGTACCAAAAATGTAGTAAAAGGGGTAGAACCTGGCCTTCATATAGATGCTCAAAATCCATCAGCAAAATAAAAAATGAAGTGAAAGTGAAAAATGCTGGCAAGCACTTGCAAACCGATCTTTCTCTTCTGTTTTGACCCATCCATATAGCTGCTGGAGATCTTTCATGTAGGGTTCGCCGTTGAACATGATGATCAGAGAGCGAAATGCGTCACAAGAAGTACAATATCTGCAAGATTTGCCTGATCTCTATATCATACAATGTGGGAATAAACGTCCAACAACACCGCCCGTCTCTGACGTCACCACCCAGCCCTGTCACCGTGTTAAAGTTGAGCAACTAAGCAGGTAACACAATGAAAACATTCCAGATATATTTCAAAAGACTAAATAAACACAAGAAAATATCTGATGCCATCACAGTGTTTATTACTAAATCTCTGCAGTTTTTTTCAGCGGTTAATAATGAGGGCTTTTGTTATTTAAGGAAAACAGTTGACCCACAATTTAGTATACCAAACTTAATCTGTCCATAGGACAACAATCAGTCGTGCATTGCACAAAACTGGACTTTATGGAAGAGTGACAAGAAGAAAGCCATTGTTAAAAGAAAACCATTAAGAAGTCCGGTTTGCTGTTTGCCATAAGCCATGTGAGTGACCCAGCAAACACATAGAAGATGCTCTGGTCAGATGAGACAAAGATTGAACTTTTTGGCCTAAATGCAAAGTGGTGGAAACCTAACACTGCACATCACTCTGAACACACCATACCCACTGTCAAACATGGTGGTGGCAGCATTATGCTCTGGGGCTTTTTTTTCTTCTTCAGTAAGTTAGTATTAAGTACAAAACATGTCAGACAAGTGTCTAAAAAGTACCTTATTAAGTTTCAGAATATCAGTTTTAATAAGAAAAAATGAGCCCTTAAAGTAAACAATGAATTTATTTATGTTTATTTTTCATTTATTGTTTTCCTTTGTAATGGTTTGGTGTTTTCCTTTATTAGATTTGGTGTTTTGTTCTTGTACAGGGTAGCGTGGGGCAGGAGGCGTGGCCTTTTCTACCTGGTGGCCTTGCACATCTGAATCCAATCTTAATTCCTGAACCTTCAAAGCCTCTCCCTGGCTCCACCAACCTCCCAGGTTATTTCTCTTCCATTTGGTCCCTTCCTGGTTCCAGTAAAGCTGTCTTCGGCCTCGCTCCCTGCCTCCGCTGCCAGTCTGCTTCCTTTTGTCATTTTGTTTATCGTTGTGAAGCTAATAAACCTTCACTAATTAGCCATCTCATCTGACTCTGCTCTGGGATCTATTCACCCTGATATCCTTGAGCTTTTCTGATTAAAAATATATATATATTTGACTGTCTCTTTCTCCCTCTTTTTCGTATTTTTTTTCTTGATTTTCTTCATTCATGTACAACAAAGAATTAATGCATAATAAAAGAATCACAAAAGAATAAAAACATGATTGGGGGAAAAAGTTTAAAAAAAAATCTCAGACACCGCTTTTACAGTTGTCTTTTTGTCTTGATTTGTCTGCTTTTGTCCCTTGTTTCATCGTAAACAGCATCTATCTTATTGGGAACGTACCCAGATAAGTTAAACCAGTTGTGAATTTTATTCCTCCTAACATGACTGTACTTGTTCTATTCCTTAACTTGTAAGTAGGATGGGATGTGTCATTTGTGAAATTAGTGTTCTTTCCTAACAGGTAATAACAGTCTCATGTCATCATCAGAACAGAAAGGTTGTCTCACAAAAGAATTTAAAATATTTATTAACATCTTAGAATATTCTTTATAGAGAAGCTTAGTTTTAAGTGTGTTCCAGAACAATACCAGGTGGTAAATGGTTGGGAAAAATTAAGTCATAACACCAACAATGTTGACGATAAAATGAAAACAATTGGTGTGAGATGAAAAGATAAAAACTACAGAACAAGTTTGTTAATATATTTTTAAACCTCTATTAAGCTGTACAGTTTTTTTCCAGTCAAACTTTGCATGTATTGTCTTGCACACTGAATTCTTGGCTGAGAATTTGTTTTCAAAAGCTTTCACGTGGTCGAACACCAGTTGTATTGTTATTGATGTTTCAGTTAGCTTTAAAAAAAAAAGAAAAAACATAGATTCTATTCATGTGCCAGCTAACTTTCAGTTCATGAACGGACAAAAGAATTACAGAGAATTTTGTTAAAATTCCCCTGTGCAGAACAGATGAACCAGAAGCATGGCTTGGTTCTGATCTTGATTATCTTCTGAATCTTCATTATCTTCTGAACCCATTTAAAGACTTTAATCTTTTGATTTATATTAAAAGCATTCCCGGTCTTTTAATTATTATTATGCAATTTTAATCCAAAATCAGAAAATATGATGTGATTTAGGAGAGTTTCAACAAAGCTAGCATAGTTTATCAGAAATTCTCCTCTGGCTAGCCCAGTCACTCTTCCCCTCCCTTCTTACCCTCCCTTTTGCTGATTTTCATCTGATCATTGTGGAGTGAATTTACAACAAATAGAATTGGGCCTATAAACTTAATAGCCATTCAGTTTTGTGACGACCTGCATTTAAAGCAATTAGAAAGCATTTTTAATCAAAGGAATAAAAAAATATCTACCTCAGTGTCTATATTTAAAAATAAATTAATATTTGTGACATTTTGTTACTAATGGCTTATTTCACTATCTGCGTTGCCAATGCACATATACGCAAAATTTAATAGAAATCCTAGAAATGTTGAAAAAACAATTTCACATTTACATTGTTTCCATTGAAACAGTGTAAGCGCAAATAAACACAAACCAATTCATGCGATAAGTTATTCAAAGTTTTGCCGATGCAATACCTCTGGTCATCATCTTTTAAAGGATACATCAGTGTCTTATTCAGGCTGCGGAGCAACAAGCTATGTGGTAGCCACTATACAAATGAAGCGATTGTGTGAAATTGTAGTAGCAACCATTTTCTCATGACAATATCAACTTTTGATGAACTGTGTGACGCCATGGGACCTCTTGTGGCACCGCTGTGTAGTTCCTAGCGATTGTTGTATTGATTTGTTGGTCAAGTAACTCATTTAATTTAAAAAAGTGCTTTGCAGTTTTGCAAAATGTGTCATTTTAATACGCCTCAAAAACCACTTCCATCCAAGTTTGTTTGTTTGTTTGTTTATTAAGGATCCCCATTAGCTAATGGACATGCCAGCAGCTATTCTTCCTGGGGTCCCACTTTCTTAAAACCACAAATGCGATACATAAACAGATCGTACATGTATACATTCACCACAAAAAATGTAAACAGAAATAATACGACAAATAGAATAACAGTTAAACAAAATCAAAACACAAACATACAAAAACACAAAAGACTCCACGATTATCAAGGTTCAATCCAGGTTCGAAACTCTGAATTCAGGACATGACTTCAGCCTGCAACAATACTTTAAAACCAACAACACATCCACAGTACAGAAAGTTCAGAAACGTTTATTGATAAATGTGGGGGTTTTTTTTCAAAATTGACATTTTCTATTGGATGAATTTTTTATTGCAAATCCAATTTTCATAATTTTGTTATCAATAGAAACACAGCTACTATAGCAGACTTTATGAGGATTGTAAATTAAAACAATGTAAACCATCATAGAATGACAACAAAGAAGAAAAATGTCATCATAAAATAAACTATTGTCTTTTTAACAGGTACATATATAAAGATCATGGATCCATTATCTTTTTTTTTTTTTTAGAGAAGTTATTATCAAATTATTTTCACCTTTATATCTTGTGCTATTCCAGGTATGTTGAGAGGGTGGTCATCTGGACCGTACAAGACAGTGCGCTAAACTCTTTTTTTTCAATGATTTTTGACTTCCACTGGTGTCCGTGGCAGAAATGAAATCCTGTCCACCCTCATCCATATTTGTCATGGAATGGAAAACACGTCAATGTAAGGCTTGGGTCATCTGGACCCCATCAGATGGCACAAGGCTTGGAAAAAAGGAGAAGCTTTGAAGAAAAAGCAGGGATAAAAGCAAGTGATGCTGCAATAGCAACTAGAGTAACAAGCTCCAAGCCAAAAATATTTTCGGAGGACATCAAAAAGCTGAAAACATTTAATGTGTGAGAAAGTAGAGATCAGCCCAGGAACACCATCATAGCATCTGTTTTCCGTGCCTTCAGAAGGAGTTTGTTCTCAGCCCACGGGAGTTTCATCCAGTCCCCTGTGAGAGATTTCTAACCCACACATGAAAGCGTGGAAACATTTGCGATGTAAGAAGTCATAAAGGAAAAGGCTCTAACACAACTTTGCCTTCCCACTTTGATCATGATGAAACGTGAAGCCTCCTTATTGTTCAAACGTCGACGCTTTGATTGCATTTGATTTGTTTTTGAAGTATTTTGAGCACCTGGATTGTTGCACACTTTCTTTGATTATTTTACTGTCAGGTACAACATTTACCTTTCCCCAATGTATTAAACAAACTAATTTCAAGACTTATGTACCAGTGAGGTCACAATGTGGACAAATGTAAATTATAACCTTTTGTTAAACATTTGAACATTAACTGTTATAATTTGCTTTTGTGTTCTTCTTAGTTCTACTTTAGCCTTCACTTGGTTTTCTGTGCAGGCTGGCTGTG
This sequence comes from Oryzias javanicus, assembly GCA_003999625.1. NCBI lineage: Eukaryota > Metazoa > Chordata > Actinopteri > Beloniformes > Adrianichthyidae > Oryzias > Oryzias javanicus. The sequence continues at coordinate 18,302,232 of CM012458.1, read as the reverse complement.
ACTCCTCCCACTCACATGTGATCCTTTTGAGCAATCACAGCTGCCTGAACTTTATTACTTGAAAACACCCACTCCAATCATGTTTTTGGTGTTCTTTACATGCTCTGTTGGTGTTTTTCTCATGTTGGAGGACATGCATAAATAAGATTAAAGGGTACCCAAACCCTAAATCAATTGTTTTTGGCTTTTGACCTCTACAAATTGGACTCTAAAGGTGCTGTATGTTGGCCATTGCTACATTTTTGATAAGTTAAACTAAAATTGATTCATTCTTGAAAATATAGTAAAAAAAAAAAAAACGTCTTTGTGGTGCTCCTGCAGGTTCAATCAAGGTATTATATTTGAATTTGTGATTGGTCAAAACACATACGTTTCAGAAGTCCCACATCAAGATCTGCAGCTCCAGTAAAGATTATAGCCCAGCCCCCAAGCCCAACCCCTCTGACTTCGGTTGTAGGTAAAGTCAGCCTCCAACTTCGCTGTTTGGTTACACTTTAAATTTAACATTGCATTTATAAGTATTCAGATCGTGGTAAATCAGGAGTAGATGAAAAATGCAGTAGCAGTGACGCAGGTGTTACAGTCAGCTGGTCACAAGCTCCCTGCTCCCCTCCATTCATTAGCATATCTCCATCTGAGCTGGGATCTTGTTCAAAACTGTACAGCTGGAAAGCTCCGATATTGCTCAGCCTCTTTGTTCTACCGGTAATGTTAGAGTGTTGTAAAGGGCTGTAAGCTAGCGGGAGAGAGTGTAAACAAATGGATGATGATGGGAAGTGGGGATGGGCTTATCCTGCAACCAACAGACCCCTCCACAACTCTAAAATGTCTGTAATTATGTTCAGAATTTATGAAGATGACAGGTTTTTTTTAATTTAGGCTAAAATGACATGATTATATTTAAAAGACCTCTTGGAAGGCTTTTAGAACAGATCAAAAGATGATTGTAGAGGGAACTCTCCCTGGACTCCACGTGTTGGCTCATCTTTTGTTATGCCCTGTCCACTGTGTCTATTTTTCATTGAAGCTATGTGCTTTGTTATTAAATCCTTGGGTTTCTGTTACGTCTTTGCTAGTGCTTCTTCTCACATCTGGGTTCTCCTCTGCTTGCCTGACTGTGACAAAAACAAAAGTAAAAAAAAAAAAAAAAAGAATCAAATGTTCTTACAAAGACATTCATTGTTTTTCCAGCTGTTTGGTTTCTACGTTCGTTTTTTTTTTTTTTTTTAAAGCTGGCTGAAACAAGACAGACTTGATCCAAGAACAGCAGCCACAAGCACAATAATTACTGAACACTAAAGACCCACAATGCAAAGCCATGTACCAACACCACACATACACAATTATATCGCAAAAAAAGGTTAATAAATAATACATGTGAGGAAGAATAGGATAAAATAAAGAGGAAGAGCGTCTTAATTGTCTTAAAATTAGGGTGGGATCCTTTTTCTTCATCTGACACCACCCTGCACTTTCAACAGCTTTACTTCTCCATATCTAGCCACAACTGTAAAAGGAGGATGAGGGTTGAATGTAATGGCGAGAAGACTGATAAAATATTCAACAGAATCTGAGCTGAGTTTTCAGTGATGCTTGTCGATTTGTTGTGGCTAAATGTCAGTGCACTGATTCTCCTTTTTTTTTTTTTTTTTTTGCTTCATCCTCCCTTCCATTTCATAAAAGTTTTTTTTCCCCTTTTCTTCTCTGGTGACTCCTTCAGGTTCCTGCTAATTTCCCCAGAAAAGCTATCTAATGTTATGGAGCTTGCTTCAAGACCTTTGTTCACACTGTGCTTTTGTTCTCAGAACTGTTACAGCAGCGGAAAACTGCAGGGAAATTCTGACAGGAAGAACGAAATACCAGAAAGGAGAAAAAAAAGGCGTTTGTTTTCTGAATCTGAGGAGTCTCATAAATAAGAGATTAGTTCTCAAGAAATGGATCTAGCATCTCGGTAAATTAAGGACATGGGGGAAGATGGATGGATGGATGGATGGATGGATGGATGGATGGATGGATGGATGGATGGATGGATGGATGGATGGATGGATGGATTTTTTTTTTATTTATTGTTTTATAACATTAGATTGGACTTAATAACTTGGTAAAGCCGACTGAAGGGTTTTTGGTCATTGTTACTGACGTATTAGTGTATTTAAATAGCAAAAGGAATTTTTGCATCCCTAATATTTGCCATTCTGTCATGTTTTGTCTCCAGCTCTAATGTTTCCTTGGTCGCTTTGGGTTTCATTTTGAGTTATTCACAACCATTTCTGTTTCAGGTCATTGTACCTTTGGCTATTTAGGTTATTGGTAACAATTAATTGATTCTATTCCTACAATCTAACCCAGGGATGGGCACATTTTTTGACTCATGGGCCAAAAAGTATTCGAAAATTTGTCGGAAGGGCCGGACCGGGAGAAATGCAAGGTGTGTTTAGATAATCAACCTCATAAGAGAGAGAAACAACATGGATTCTGGGCGAAAACACAATTTAAATTTGATTGGAAATTAATAAATGTTATTTACAAAGAACATTGTTTAATTGTGCTAATTTTTAACTGATTTGATTTTTGGTCAGTGAGTCAGATTGAATCGAATCTTCAAAATGAAGCGATATTGACTATGAACCGTACCAGCAATTCGAAATTGTGATATGTATTAAATTGTTGTTAAAATGACTTGTTGGTTTTAGCTGATCACATTTCTGGTTTTCTTGCTTTTATTGTTACTTGTGTAGAGTTTAGGTTGTGCATCGAAATAGGTGTGTAACTATCAGTTTAGGTGTGATGGTTGGTTTTTTTAATTTGTGATTAATTGCTTTAGCTATCATATAAAGTCTTGCTCCTTCCTCTTTATTACTATGAAAAGAGTCTGTTGTGTCTGTGTTTGTTTCAGTGACTGAACATCAGTTCCACAGTGACTCTTTGTCCTATTCAGGTCACTCTCACACTTTCACATTCTAGTGACATGCAAACAACTCTTCTTGGAAAACTGAGGAGTTTATACCTTTCTGTTATTCCTGGTTCCTCTTTCTTTGCTCTTACTACAAGTAAATAAAACAGTCATTATTTGTTGAAATATTTTTAATTTTGAATTCATGTAAGCTATGACATTTCAAGTCATTTGTATTTATTATAACAATTGGGTTTTTTTTAAGAAACTAATAATTAATCTTTGAAAAGTATCAAATTTTAAATCCAATACAAAGAAACCATTGACTGTGTTTTTGTTTTGCTTCTGTATGTATGTCACCTCCACACCAGAGCTCTAGTATTTGCATGTCTTTGCACGTGCCATATTCCACACCAGAGTTCCTGTTCACATTCAGAATCGGACTTCACAGGATGAACACCTCCATCTCCAACTGGACTGCAGAAAACTGCACCTTTCCCTCTTCGGTGGACCAGCAAATGTATCCAGCTGCCTATTCTTTATTCTTCATAGTGAGTTTTCCAGCCAACTTGCTGTCTCTGTTTGCAGCTTGGCAGCTGATGAGGAAAGGGAACAACATGGCGGTCTACCTTGTTTTTCTGTCTATCTCTGACTTGCTTTACACAATAACTCTGCCCGTCTGGATAGAGCAGGCCTTAAGGAGGGACGTTCACGGTGGTCTGTGCAGTACCGTGAATCTGATCATGTACAACAGCTTCTACGTTGGATCCGGCCTCCTTTGCTGCATCTCTGTTGATCGCTACTTGGCGGTGGTCTATCCTCTCCGCTTCCACTGGGTCAGAGAGGTGTGCACAGCAGCGGCGCTGAGCACAGCTGTGTGGATTCTGGAGGTCATCGCCCACATTCTCCTGCTTTTCCACATGGGGGCGCTAAAAGCTTCATTATGTCTGTATGAGCAGCACATACCTATAAAAGCTGGAGCCGCTCATGTCTTCCTCTTCAGGATCATGGTGGGATTTCTGATCCCTGTTTTCATCATGAGCTTTTGCTTCCAGCAGATCATGCACTCGCTCCGGCAGAGTGTGTCCATCCTGGAGGAGGAGCGCAGAAGAGTCTGCCTGCTGCTGTTGCTGCTCTTTCTGACTTACATCGCCTCCTTTCTGCCCTACCAGACAGTCATGCTGCTCAGGGCCACGCTGGAGCCCGGCAGCTGCAAGTGGGCCCTGCTGCTCAGGGATGCGTACCTCGTCACCTCAGCCATGACGACCCTGAACAGCACACTGGATCCAATCTTTTACTGTCTGATCAATACCAGCGCCAGGATGGAGATTAAGATATTTGTGGAAAAGGGGAGAAAACTTTTCATGAGAGAGGATAAGGAGCGACCAAAAAGCTCCATAGAAGTCACAGCAATTTGCTGATACTTTTGTAAATCTAAATGAAAATAACTTCTTTTTGGTATAATATTTGAGGACAGGGGTTATATCTAAATACAAACTGTCTTATTTTTTTTTTATGCAGATCGGTGACTTCTCTAGAATATCCACCAACGTCTGTAACTTTTCTCAGGAAGAAGTCACTATAATGAATGAACAAATCACTACGTGATTTTGGTTTTTGAGTCACTGGTTACCAAAGGTTCTACTCAAGTCAAAGTGCAACTGTATTTGTTAATATTTCCTTGTGCAAATGTGGGTAAAAAGTAGTCTTCTGAATCTTTACTGGAGTAACGGTAAATAATTAAATGGGGAAAAAAAGCAAATTAATTAAATATAAATTATTTTAAATTAATTAATTAAAAATAATTAATACATTATTTATGTATTTATTAATTATTTAATAATTTTAAAAAAATTAAATTATATTAAATTACATATTTCAGATTTATAGATTTTATGACATATATGATCCAAATTTTTAAAATGATCCATCTGTTGTTTGAATTACAAACGTTCATTTTTCTTTAGTGAATATAAAGAATCTCTTGGTGTCAGAGTTAACAGCAGTTTAGCGTTAATTGTTGTTGCATACCCACAAGCTTTGCAAACCATAACAGAATATTGTTCCAATCGTGCAACATTTTACCAGGGTTATGAAGTCACAGCTGAACTATGATGCTGACAAATATCTCCAGATACAAACATTCTTATCATTCATCTCTAAAAAGAACGCTAACCAAAATAAGACAAAATAATGTAACTGATTGAATACAGCTCAGTTGGCTGAGAAAGAAATTTGTTTTTTACATGTGTAAAATAGAAATACTGTGCTATAGAAGAATCCAGGAATAGGTAAATGTAACGTAACATAACCCACCTTTGGTCATAATGACTGGTTAGCATTTTCATTGAGACTGTATAGCTTTTTTTATTTACACATAAAAAATGTTTTTAATAGCCAAGGACAGGAAATATTTGAAAGGGTCTATATCGACCCCAGTCCTCGAGGGCTGGTATCCCACATGTTTTCTAATCAACCTGCCATTGAAGGTTTTGGCTAAACTCTCCTGATTCAGGTAATCAGCTATGATCACGTATTACCTTTAGCACACAAAGAACAAATTTAATTAAAATAATATTATATTATATAATACATTAAATTAATATATGCTTAAAGCTCAATAAAGTTGATTTTCCATGATTCAGAAACTTGAAAAATAATTTACAATTTCTTATTTTATTTTATTATTTATTTTTTTAAACAACTTTATGTTGTTTTCATTAAATGATGTGCTTTAAATTTCTGAATGTTATTTTGGTCACAACAACATGCCATATTAGTGTGAATGTGCTATAAAACAACCCCACTGTTTCATCTATGTTCATGTTATTGATACACAAGGATTTTTAATGGCCTCTAGCTATGTTAGGAAGGTAAAAATGTCTGATCAGAAGTTATGAACTGGAAAATGATAATTCTCGTGAAGGAAATAGAAACGTTGTGCTGGGGTGGGGTTATAAGCAATCTGTAACTTGATGCCTCGTAATCTGATGTCTGACATGTCTTAGATGTACACCTCTGTTGATTGTACTTCACATGCATTCTTGTTTGAAATAAACTGTTTCATTTAAATTCACTGTTCATTTAGACATGCCAAGCATTAACAGACAAAGTGCCTCTTCAAAACAAATTTAACTCGCTTTATGGAAGCTTACTATTATCCAGTCATGGAAACAGAATTTTTTTGAAGGAATAACTTGTTTTTCTACATTGAAATATTATACATCTGTATAAAGAATGATTATAGACCTTGAGTTTTAATAGGAAAGGGATTTTTTTGCTGTGATTCCTGAAGATTAAATGATCTATCAGCTATTGTTGTCTCACATTAAACTTATTTAACTGTCTTTTGTGTTTTTGAGGTGTTTGTTTGGTGCAACCCCAGAGCAGGAAAAATAACATAAATAACTGCTGTAAACAAAAGAAAATAAGAAGTAATACTTACATATAATCTTTGAACCAGTGCAAATAAGCAAAAATAAAAACCATAAAGATATGTAAAAACCATGAACAGTTTTAGCACTTTAACTTAGCTTCCCTAACTTTTTAATTGTTTTAACTTAAAAAGACTGATAAATATTAGGCAAATATTTTGAAAGTAAATAAATAGTTGAAATAAGATGTTTAGATCAGACGAAAGACTATTGAAAACCAAACATCCAGCCATGAATTCACATGCGGCTTTTAAGATCCCTCTGGTAGGATGCTGCTCCAAAGTTCTTTAGAGAAGCTCTTTTCAATCTAAAGTTTACAGTTTGTGGTGTTGTTGGACAGTAGAAATATTTAAGAGCATAAGCACTTCAATTATGAAGAGGCCTTTCTGTTCATGAGCTTCATCATTGCGGCCATTTATCTGTGCGTGTCTCGGCACCACATCAGGAGGAAAAATGATCCTTAAGGGAGGGATTCCTTGCAAATGGTCTTTTTGTCGATGGGTTTCCTGCAGAAGAATTTGAGTCCATAGAGGCTTATCAACTACTGCTGCATCCATTTCAATAGTAGTAAGGGTTTAGCACCGTAGCAGCAATCTGTTTACTTAAATTACATCCTTTCTGCCCTGTCAAGTCATGCATGGCATGATGGGACAGACAATTCCTGTTGTCTGTATCTGTTGTGTACGATGGTGAAAACTAAGAGAGTTGATTACAATTTTCAGCAATGTACTGTGAATGCTATATACTGTAAAGAGTGTGAAAAATTAAGGTACCTTACTGTAACAATTTTACAAAAAAAAAGAAAAAGAAAAAAAAAACAAGATTTTACTAACAAGTCTTCCGCCAGTAAATTACAGTAAAGTTAACAGTGAAAAGTTTAACAGTTTAGCATTATCAGGTAAAATCCTGGAAACCTCAGCTGCCAGTTTTTTTTTTTTTTACTGTAAAAATCAATTTATGTCTTTGTCAATTTTGTTAACTGATATTGTAATTTTTAAGGGATAGAGATGTTCCTAAAAGTAAAATGATTATATTTTTCAACAAAAAACTCAAATAACATACAAATATATACATTTATTTTTTTACCGTAATAATGTTTAAAGTAACTCCATATTTTTTTACAGTGGAAATTCTGGCTGCCAGTTTTCTACCATAAAAATAATATATGTCTCTGTTAATTTTACAGTGTTACGCAGTATTTTTTTAAGGTAAAATACATTGCCCTTTATCGTCACAAACGGGAAGAAAGCTGGTTCCACTTTGCAGCAGGTTTATTAGTTTACAACCAAGCAGAGCTAAAAGTCCATAAAACTAAATCAGGGTCAGACATGCAGAGGTCATACACGAGCATGAGATCATCCGAGAAGAGAGACTAGAGTAGTTAGAGTCCAGGCGAGGTTCAGGGCAGGCGGCAGTAGAGATGTCCAGCTCAACACACCTTCTCGACACTGCATCGATCGCTTTTAACCGGAAGAGTCGCTCATTCTGCTCATTTGAGCAGACTGCAAATCACGTGACCATAAAATTTACTATATTTTTTACAGTGTTTTACAGAGGCTGTGAGGTGTGAGAGGGTTCTGTGAACCAAAAGTGCATGCCTTGTGTGACCTCAGCCATGACCACCCTGAACAGTTAACAAAATTAAATAAAAAACAAAAAAAATGTTTATTAAAACATTCTTCATGTTTCCATGTCACTCTTCTGCATTGATATCTTTTGAGGTTTTGTTTGTCTTCTTTCTAAACTAGAGAATTTGGAAGGCAGCGAATTCCAACCAGGTCACAATTCAAAAGAAGGACTGATCCGTGTCATGTTGTTTCTCCATACATATTTTAATAACTACAAGAGTTTTGAGCCTCAATTGCATTGATTATATTTTTACTTTTTACTTTGAAACTAAAACAGCAGAAGTCAGACTAGATACAGAAACAGCATGAGTCTGTGCTGCTTTCCCTATGAAATCCATCAATAAAGAATATAAATTGCTTTATTTTTCTGCATGCCTTAACATCATCGAGTCTGTATGCTCGAAGGTAAAAACATAAAGGCCAATTTTACCCAAAAAAAGTAATGGAACTACTACTACTTTTTAAGTTTCTCTATGATCCAACACCTACCACACAAGCTGACAGGAACCCCAAACCAAAAGAGGCATTTTATGTCAGGCATGAAACTAGAACGTGCTTCAAGCTCGGTTGCTTCAGCAGAGCTGCATGATGAATAAATAACAGGCTGTGATCACACAGTGACATGGTGCTATCATAACATCGTTCATGTAACAAATCTGTCATCGCACGTCTAAATATGGTTTCTAAAAAGGGCGATTATCCAGAGAAATTGTGTTCCTAAAAATACAATCGGACATGACACAGTAAACAAAAACAAACATGTCTGTATCATAAATGGACTGATATCGTGTCACAGGGAATAATCAAAGTATTTAGGTTATGAATGATTTTGTGAGTACTCAAAAAACATCACAAAAATTGTATTATTCATTTTTTCGATTAAAATTAATGATAGACCAACTTTTTAAGCAAAAGAAGTGAATAACACTGATAATAATTTGTACACAAGCTGACCAATAACTGAATTCATATTTTGAGAGTGTATTCAGACTGGGATAGTCTGTTGGTCTGGATTGAGTCAGCTCAATTTCAAGTCCTCAATCTTGGGTTTGATCTGTATTCAGACTGCCATCTACCAGACATTTCTGTTTCAGACCAAAGCTTGTAAACAAAACCACATGACTAAAGATCTCTTCAGTCATTGGCTAGGAACTACAAGAGTGGTGTAAAGCATTTAGAGAAAATGGAATAGTTCACTTATTCAAACTTTGTATTTTGCTGACCAATTTTGAATGCCTGTTTTAATGTCAGTACAACACTTACTTTTGCTACTTTGATACAGCAGAGGCGTGATGTAAGGCAGTTACTGAGGAAGGGATATCTAAAGGTACACTGAAGAGTTTTTATGACGTTAAAGTATTTGCCTGCACTCATCTGACCAAATTTCAGTGAATTGTTTTGTCTCATCGTTGCTTATCAGTTGCTTCCATTTCCCTCTGTTTACATCCTTTAATCCCCGGCTACGGTGGCTGTTTTGGTCTGTTGAGGGCTGATTCAGACAGAGAAAACTCAGAAGCTCAGTCCAGTTGTAAAATGAACCGAGACCACCTCATAAGATGGGTCCATGAGTGGGTTCTGGTCCTGGACCAGAGTCCACATGGTTGTATTTAGACTGGAAATTTGTTCTGGATTATTGGTGAAAAACTCTGGTTCACTTTGTGTCCAATCTGAATACACTCCAAGTCGCAGTCACTCATTGTCACAGAACTTCTCCAAAATAAACATTCTTAGTGCTGCTCAGTGTTTCCGAGTGTTCAGGAAGTGCTCTCATTCTGATAAAAACTGGAAACGAAAGCTCTTTCTCTTAAGACAATGGAGCCTCAGTTTTAGCCATGTTGTGTGTGTTATTTTAGTGTTATTTTGTTGCTTTTACAGCTAAAGTGGATGTTTATCATTCAAACCAGCTTCTGTGACAAGATGGGACAGTTGTTCTGTTAGGAAACTGTATTCAAGAGTTAAAAATGCAAACGTTATACTTTTGTTTTAGTCAGAATCATCATCCACATTCTAATTGAATTAACGTTGAGTTAATGTTATTGATAAGAAACATGAAATTTACCTAAACACACATATTGAAAAGGCTTCTGACTGACTGGAGAGAAAAATTTACATTTCGGATAAGCGTATTTGCATGTCTGAGGTAGAAGTGCACTCCGTCTGTGACAGAATTCCACCAACATTTCCCACAAGACTACAGTCTATAATATAGTTGACAGAAATATAATTAAATAAATGAATGTGATTTGTTAGAATGAGTTCAGTGACTATTTACATGATTTATGAGGTAAACCTTTTGTTATGGTAAGGAAAAATGTAAATTATTATTATTATTGTGTTTTTATTATTTTTTTAAAATATAAAAAAATTCCATGCCACAATTTTTTTCAAATATGTATACGTAGATAAAAGATCAGCACTATAATGCAACAATAGGTTTTTTTGAAGGTTTATATGAAGAATGAAATAAGAAAAAAGAAATACATAATTAAAAACTGTCATTCAATCTCAGATGGATATCTAGAGCCCTCTTGTGGACAGTTAAGACAATGCAGTGAGTTTTTGGAAAAATGTTTTTCTTAGCTCTGACATTACAGTTTTTCTCGGTCGCTTTGGTGCGTTTCTCAGATCAGAATTGAAATTCTCATAACTATTAGTTCAACCTCCACAACACTTAGTCATTTGTACACATCATAGTAGCAAGTTCTCCTCTCTCTGAACAATCTGCAAATGATTTTGGACATGAATCAGTTGATTTCATACATTCTCTGCTGTTTTTTGACATTTTCATTTGCTTTTGTCATGTCAGTCAAAATCAATTATACTTATGGATGCTGAATAGTCTTTCTCAGTAAAACTAATTGTCTTACTTTCATTGTTTGAGTCATTACAATAGTTATCAAATGTCAAATATTAGCCATCTGTCAAGCAAATGCTGTACCTTTCTTTGTCATTTTTTCCTGGAAATGTCTCCTAAATTGAACATTTGATCTCAGGTGAATTTCAGCTGTCACTCATGAGGAGGTGTGTGCAATTTTACAGTAGTTGTAACCAACGACAAACAACTTGTTCACTGTCAATTATGGATGAATCCTATGAATCGTCAATGGAAGAGGGGTGAGGATGTGGGGAGGAAAGGGAAGGGGAAGAGGGAGAAGAGGCAGGTATAGGCGGATTCCTAATGAAATAAGGGCTACAATTGTGGACCATGTTGTCAGTCACGGCCTCACCATGGAGGAGGCTGGTCGAAGGGTGCAACCCAATATTGGAAGAACTACTGTCAGTTCAATAATTCAAACATTCTGTAGGGAAAACAGGTATGCAAACAGTAATTTACTGTACTGTTACATGTGCTGTATATTGTTCACAGCTCTACCAAAAGGGTGATTTTATGTTTAACATCTACAGTGACTTTACTGCACATTTCAGATGGCTGTATAAGCAGGCCATAGTGCTGTCTTGAGCATTTTCAGGTGTCACCAAATATTGTTGCAATGGAAAACACTGAAATTATAAACTGTCATAGTGAAAACATGACAAAGCCATTTGACTATCTTGTTCATAAAGATAGTGTCAAGACTTTTCATTTTGATGGCACTGACAGTTTCATTGACATGAATACATGCTTTTGAGGGATGGATCATCAATTTGGAGCATGTGACGTGCTTTTGCAGGATATCCACTAGGTTTTGCAGTTTGCACTAATTGTTTAGAGAAATGCACTAACTGTTGTGCAAATGTTAATAGTGTTCTGAGAAACGCACCAAAGCGACTGAGAAAAACTGTAAATAAAACAGAAATGTACATATATGTACCTGCCGCCTCCAGCGTCGTATCATAGATTCATTGATGCTAAGTTTGCCTGCAGAAGCCCAGTTTCTGTCCTTGATTGCATGCTCGATAGCCTTTAACTTAAAACTTGGATCATACGAATTTCTTCATGTGGCTTCCATGATGAAGGAGCGTGTTGTTGTCGTGCGTGTTCTATCTGCTAAAGAAAAGGTTGCGTAGGCTGTTCTTCTTTACATAGTTATTTTTCGTCTATCTTTTTTTTAATTCTAACTCAGGTTAGAGCGCCCCTAGTGATGGAAGAAGAATCTGCAGAACAACATCACCTTGGTACAAGCCGTAGAGTTTAAAACCTAGGAAAAAAATATAAGCTTTTAGTCCAGATAATACAGTGGTTTGAAATTTGTTTTGAATTTTTTTTTTTTGAAGGTTTTATATTTATTGTGTCAGTTCTTTAGTAAGCTCCATATTTTGTGGTATATTTATTTTATATTTGGTTCTGCAAAGCACTTAATAAACTATTAACTAAGAAAGATGATTTATTTACTAAGCAGCTTATTAACATTAACAAATGCCGTTAACAGGCAATGCTAATAAATGACTTATTAACATATTAGTAATGCTTGTTAATGCTTTATAAACAGTGTGTTATGGAATTCTATTCAAGCTAAATATGCAAATGTGAATTATCATGAGGATAAAAATGTATTTTTGACGGCACAGCAGGTGTTAATACGTCAGCTTGGCCGTGGACCATCCTCAGGGCAACAGTCAACTTGGTGATAGCTGGGATGTGTCTTTAAGATGTTGCTTTTTAGAAGGCAGTGAGATGTGAAAATGCCTTTGAGGGAAAAGTAGATTTTTTGTTATTTTCCACAGATTTCTATTTTCTGCAAAACCTTTTTTAAGCTGAATCATGTGAGAAGATCGAGGTTCTTGCAGACACAAAAGCAAATATGAGGAGACTACTTATGTTATTACATAAGATGACGCATCACTGTAATGTCAGTGAGAGAACAAACATATTTTTACTTTGACATGAAAAAAATCTTTTTAAATATTGTCAGCTGTGAAAGATTTTGCCTCCCACACTATTTTCCTGAGGTTTCTACCCTCCGTCACGCTTTGAAAGGCTTAAAAAGGACATGTTCATCTTCAAGCAGGTGTTTGTCACGCCTCTCCCCTTCATGTTACATAATATGCTTCACTTAACCCTCAATAACCTCCAGCAGAAGCCCACCTCCTATCTTCTCTCCTTCCATTCTCCTTGACTCGATATAGACTCGGACGTATAAAGTATAATCTCTGCGCTATATAAATACTTTGGAAAACAACATGATTCAGATAATCTACCATATTTGAGGCTGCGATACTCATGAATATCACAATGAATCTATTCAAATGATTCTGATGGGTATTTTTATTCGCAGAATAAAAATGTGCAATTTCAGAAGTTATGCAAAATTAAATTGCAACTTTATGGATCCTAGAATGAAAATTCTGACATCTAAAATAATGAGATGAAAATTAATCAAAGATCAAAAAATTAAATGAACAATAATGTGCATTAATAATCTTTTTAGACCAGTTCGTAACAAGATCCTCCAAGCTAGGAGGTGCAGACGCGTGCTGCAGAGAATCTAAACCTGTCATGCATGCAGAGAAACAGATGGTAAAATATTGCAGAGCTGTGGGTAAAGAAATTATGTAAGACGTTTTTAATTTAAACTGCTCAAAAATATATTGTGTTTATTACTGTAATTTAATAAACAATGTTATACTCTAAGCTTTGCTCAGCCTTTAGGGGCAACTTTAGTAAAAAATAATAATAGTAAAAAGACAATTTCTTTTTCTGTCTGCTCTCTGACTCAAACAAAAGATCATTAACAGGAGTCATTAGAGAAAAAAAATATGGAGTGGAGCCCATTAGAAGCATCATAGTTTAAGCTCCATTTGTATCTTTATTGATTCAAAATTGTTTCAACAAGGAAGGAACACAGATTTTTTTCCAAATATGAGAAAATCCATTCCATGAAAAAAAGGTTTTTTTTTAAGATTTATTAACATTTTTTACATTCTCTCTCTCCGCCAGATGAATGAACAATCAAAACTGAAGGCATACACCGCTTGAGGAAAAAGAGCTTGTGGCATGGAAAAAAAAAAACACCACTTGAAGACAAAGATCCATGTACGTCTTTGTTTTCCTCATCTGAGCTGGCATCTTCCTCAAAACTTTAGCTTCGATATTGCTCTCCATTTTTGTTTCTTTCTCTAATTTTATCCTAGGGTTGTGAGAGGCTGTAACTGCTTAACAAAGGGATGATGGGAAATGAAAGCAGGCTCACACACAGCTCAGAGGCAAATTTTGTAGGAGCTTCTGCAGAAACTACATGCTAGATAACAACACAGGGTTTTGATTTACCCTAAAAATCATGTTTAAAAGACTACTGGGAACACTTTTACTACAAATCAAGAGAATAGAGTGGAGCTTTAATAACTTTTGGAGGTTTTTTTTAACCTTCTCTTGGAAGGTGTTGAAGATCCTCAGAAGCTAAATGCTAGCAAAATGCTGATGTTATTTCTGGTTTTGTTAGCTTTGTTACATTGTTTTGAAAAGTTCTGCAGAAATAAAGCACTGATCATGTTCAAGTCTTTAGTGTGGTCACTTATCACACAGGGCCAATCTCAGAACTCAATGCATGTGAACATCTCTTTAAAAAAAAAAAAGTCAGAATTGCACATTACTACTCCATATGATAATTTTACCTAAATGTCACATTAAAACTTAATTTGCCCCTGAGAGGGTTTAAAGTTCACAACTTGAGGAAACAGGAAAGTAAGATGTTTTTAAGTCAAGAGTCAACCATGCTCCTATTCTGTTCTCGAATTCGATCCAAACAAGGGATTTCAAAAGTAGTGCAGTACGTCCAAAGGCCCGTTTGAAGTAAGCTGCAGAGGGAAGAAATTTCCCATCAACCACTATGTTTAAAAATCAGATTTTATACACCAAATCATTTACATTCTGGTTTCAACAATCTTTCCAATGAATGTTACTTTTATTTGCTATTCAGGACAACCAGAAAGGAATAATGTGTGAGTGTGCGTCAGGGGAGTGTATGGAGAGAAAACAGTCTCACCATGATTTGTGTTTTGTAATACTTGGGTTTTTTTTTTTACTTTTTTATATTAATTATCAGGCATATCTGTTTCATAAAGTGGAAAATGTCATGTTTCACCAGATATTATTAACAATCTAAGTTCAAAGCGGCTGGTAAGAAAACCCTGACAGCCTTATAAGAGTCTCATATTCGATTTGTTTGTAAGAAACAATTTGTGCATATTTTTTTAAAGATTTGTCTGTAGTTAGTTTTAAGCTGTTGTCATTTTAATTAGTGCATGAGTAAATGTATTTTTTATTTTTTTATTTTGTAATTTTAGTATGTATGCACATAATGTATTGAATGAGTTTCAAATCAAGAATTAAGCACACACAAATCCAAAGTTACACACAAATAAATCAAAGTGATTCTATTTTCTCCTTATTTATTTTCTTTCCATAGAGGCGGGGGTACAAAAACTCAGATATTTTCTGTTTAATAGGGCTCAAGTTAATGCAAATTTTTCATCTGTGGCCGACATTTCTAAACCTGAATATCTCTCACCCATTGCACACCACTGAGTTTAGGCCTTTTGGTATCTACAATGGACATTTTGAGCTTTTAATGATGGCATGTGTAAATAGGTGAGGTCTGGGAACATTACTTTTTGGTGGATTAAAAAAATAGTTTGAAATATTTATTTTTTCTGATAATCCAGAGAACATAACTATAATTAATACTAGCTATATAAGTCTTTGTGTCAAACTGTGTTTTTTCTTTACTTTTTTCTCCAGTGTTCCGATGACTTTGAAACCCTCCTGCTGCTTTAGGTGCTGCCAAATATCTTAATATATTTGATTTATGACCGTCTTTTTTTTTATTTTTCAGCCATGATTATTTTCTGTCTCTCCTGGAGTCCCTCACTTGTCAAACCCATTAAGGTGATTTCTGGTTTCTCTGCTGCTACATTTCATGCTGAGCATGCTGTGCTCCTCCGGGCCACCGTCTCACACTTCCTCCAATCTTTCCTCTTCCTGTCACTCTCAGAACTTTCACACTTCTTCACAACAACTTCCACACTCTGGCAGAAACTTCTCTTTTAGATCGCAGAGGAAATTTGCTATGAGGTTAAGAACAATGGAATTATCAAATAATCAACCCAAACTCATTTAATATAATTACTAAACTTTGAACCAAAAAAAATAAAAAGTTAAAGAATGTTTTTTTTCTAGAAATATGGTGCTTCCTTTTGATTGATTGCTTAGTATTTGATTTTTTTTTTATTAAAGAAAAAAAAAAATCATAAATAGATGTGTATCCAAACTTGTTTCTTCATGAACCTCTGACTGTGATTAAATTAACCATTGATTTTATCATGATCTAATTTTGTGGCTTAGAAAATCAAAATGGAAATAAAAGGATCCAATCAGCGTGAAACAGGAATTATTATAAGAAAACGTTGGAATCATGTCAGAGAAGAAGTTTCTATCATGCAGGGAAACACTACTGGATGTTACGGTGTGTCTTCTACACATCATCACGACACAGCAAGCTTGTTTGCTGTGTTTTGGCCCAAAATAGGGTTTTAGTGCAACTATTTAAACACCAAGCGTTGTTACATCCATGTTGTGCGCATGAATAAAGTCACACAGATATGGCTAATGAGTGTTTTGATCCTCAGTACAACCTTCCATAACACTGGTCGTTTTCATCATGCTGGAAAAAACCTGTTACAATCCATCCTCCAGATCCATTTACATCCGATTGTAAATTAAATTCATGCCCTTTAAGTATCCCTTAGAATTATCTCGCTAAGATTAGGATGTGTTCCCACGCAAACTGTCAGCAACTGCCATTGAGACACACAAGCGTTTCCTGATGGATGGCGTTGTTAGCGATTTCTTAACCGTCTGTGAGCCGAAAGGAAAGTCATCAAACGTGACTTTAAGGATAAGAACACTGTGTAGAGTCTAAAGCTGAAAGAACATGATTTTTGTTAGAGTTGGGAAGGAGAATGTGTTGGATTTTTGTGATAAACAGAGACTCATGTGAATCAAACGACCTGAGTGGACCTGCTTGTTGAGTGGATAAGTTGGAGTCACATTACATCCCAATAGCTCAAATTCTCCATCATTTAGGAAAAGAAGCCTCAGAGTTATGAGATAGGGCTCTTTTTTCAAAAACAAAACAAATGCAATCAGATAGCTTGAGTCAGTTCCATGTGGGCAGAGAGAGCCCATCAAACCCAGCATTCAGTAGCATGTGCAGTGAGGCAATAAGTATTTGGACATCCTATGATTTTACAAGTTATCCCACTTAGAAATCTTGAAATGATCTGAAATGTTCATCTTAGAGGCATGTCCACAAAGAAAAAATGTGGAAATCACATTGCCAGACTTTTTCAAATAATTTGTATGCTATTCCTGCAAATACGTATTTAAACATATGTCTATCAGCTAGAATTCTGACCCTCAAAAACCAGTTAGCCCCTCTTTTAGAAGCGCCTGTAGCTGCATAAAGACACCTGTCCACCCCATACAATCAGTAAGACTCCAACTACTAACATGGTCAGGACCAAAGACAAAAGACACCGTGGTTAGTTGGAGACTCAATTGTAGACCTCCACAAGACTAGAAACAGCTACAGATCAATTGAAAAGCATCTTGGTGAAAAAAAGATCCACTGTTGGAGCAATTATTTAGAAAATGGAAAAAACTAAACATGACTAGGACTGGGGCTCCATGCAAGATCTCACCTTGTGGGGCCACTCAGCACAGAACGACACTGGCAGTCAATGACCTGAAAAGAGCTGGGACCACCGTTTCCATGGTTACCGTTAGTAATAGGCTAAGACGTCATTGTTTGAAATCATGCATGGCTCAGACAGTTGCCCTGCTCAAACAAGCACATGCCCGGGGCTGTCTTGAGTTTGACCATTTGAATGATCCAGAGGAGTCATGGGAGAAAGTCATGTGGTTAAATTGAACTTTTTGGTCTTAATTCCACTTGCTGTGTTTGGAGGAAGAATAATTATACCGTCCCAAGAACACCAACCCTATTGTAAAGCATGGGGGTGGTAGCATCATGCTGTGTGGGTGTTTTTCTCCACATTGGACATGATGACTCCACGGTAGTAAAGAGAGGATGACTGGAGGTATGTGTTGAGAGATTTTTGGGAACAACCACCTTCCTTCAGTTAGAGGATTGACTTTCAGCTGGGACTTCCAACTTGACAATGGCCCAAAGCACACAGCCAGGAGAATCAAGGGAGTGGTTCAGTAAGAACCATATCAAGGTTCTGGAGTGGCCTAGTTAGTCTCTACACCTAGACCCAATAGAAAATCTTTGGAAGGAGCTCAAACTGTTTTTTTAGTGACAGCCCAGAAACCTGACTGATCTAGAGAAGATCCATGTGGAGAAGTGGGCCAAAATCCCTCTGGGAGTGTGTGCAAACCTGGTGATAGAACTATAGAAAACATTTGACCCGTCTAATTGCAAACAAAGACTACTGTACCAAGTGTTAACATTGATTTTCTCAGGTGCTCAAATACTTATTTGTAGCAATAGCATACAAATACATTATTTAATAAATCATACAATGGGATTTACAGATTTTGTTTTAGATTATGGCTATTATAGAGGACATGCATCTAGACTCCTCCATGATTGCTCCTTGTTTTAATGGATTTTTAAAATGAAATGTCTGTGGGAAAATATATATATAAATCACTAAGGCAAAATTCTTACTTTCCTTATATAACTTACAACACTAAAAACCCGCTGAATCCCTGTTAGAGTCACAGGACTGCTGAAGCCAATCCAGCATTTGTTGGGTAAACTGCTGGGTCAGGTACACTCTGAACAGGTCGCCAATCTGTTGCAGGGCCAAACACTTACATGCACACTTAGGTACAATTGTCACCAATTAACCTATGCAGCACATTTCTGGTCTGTGGGAAGAAGCCGGAGAAAACTCGCTTATGCACGACAACATACAAAGTCAACACAGAAATTATTTGAAGCAGAGCCTTCTGTGAGGCTGAGGTTCTAACAACTACTCCACGTGCAGCCTGCACTGACAATCTGAAAGAGAAAACATTTTTGGCTGTTCAATAATTTATTCATCAGCATTTTTCACAAGAAGATTTTCAGCTGTCTCTGAGAGCTAACCTAACCGTGCAGCAAAATTTGTGTAAAACACGTTATTTCAAACATTTAATTAAAAAAAGAGGAGCATAAAGGTGATGAAGAAGTCTGTACTGAACTTAAAGCCAACTGGATTATTTATTTAGAAACAGCACATCTGAGATCAACGGCAACAGTTTTTTCTTGTTTTGTCAGCTTCCACAGCTGTTGATGAAGTGTTTTTTCCAAGAATGAGTCATAGGAACAAAAACTTTTTAACAGCTCATTTTGTTGAATGTTTTTTGTATTAAACTTGTTAGAAAAAAGGTGGAAAAGCAACTGCCAAGAGTAGTGTATTACTGCAGATGTGGACTCATCTGTTTTAAAGTAGATTCATGAGACTTTTTTTTCTTTGTTTGTTTGTTTTTCTCTAGCAGTCCAATCATCGCCAGAACTATTTACATATGTATTCTCTGGACTCCTTGGAATTGCCTTTGCTCTTGGTCTGGACCCTGTAAATGAAACTGATAAATTTTTCAGACGTAAGCAAATAGACTATCAAAAAGACTATAAAAACCCTGGAGATGAACGATTTGAAAAGCCAGCAAGAGCGGAATCCCGTGGGTATTAATCAGAAGTGGAGAAGGCTTAAAGATAAAGATGAGAAGACAAAGCAAGTCAAGCAGGCTGGGGTCACTTCCACCTTGAGGTGCCGCTAATGTACACTTGCACACACACACTATAACAGGTAATTTATGATTATCCCTTAACTGACCTGTCTCCCCGGTTAATAGCGTTGATAAACGTGTCATCTGAATCTCTTCCATTTTCACTGGTTCACACGTAACTCAGAGGCTAAAAGGCGGACGGGAGACCTTGAGATGAAGCCTCGATTTCCATGCAGAGACGGTGTTACATAATCCCGGAATCTGTGGATCCATGGCACAGACGTGAAGTGAAAGTGCATGTTAACAAATGATTGTTGTCAAAGGTTAGGACAAAAAAAACAATTTAAAAACTGCTGTTGACAAATGCTGTTAAGAGGAAACAGTTATCCACATGACTTGTAGTAATTTAAACACTTTAAAGTAAAGTTGTGAACAGTCAGTGTGACTGAACTTTACTTTTCTGCAACTGCATTTGTGTATATATATATATATATATATATATTGGCTATCTTATTATTCCGGCAGGATATCTGATGACTGGCAGTGTGTAACTGTTTATTGCCCAGGTCTTGTTCTTGCCATTGAGCTGACCTAGTTGTTGCCTAGTACAGGTTGCTATTTGCCTGTTGAATTCCAAGGTACTTGTAACTGTCCTCAATGTCTGCCATTCTGCTATTACAAGATCGATTAAAAGAAAGCCTTTTTTTTTTTTCATTTTTCTTTTTCTTTTTTTTCCAATTTTTTTCTTTTTTTTTATACATTTTCCTTATTGTGTCTGTGAAAAATATTAAATTAACCATTTTGGGGAGAAGTTTGATCCAGCTGGATTTCAGGTCGGCTCAGTTGGAATCTGCTTACAGGTGGAGGTGAGTCTGTCCACTTTGAACTGCTCGCCTCTGGTAAAATCAGAACTTTTGCGGTGAGTTGCTGAGTTTCTGCAATTTTTAGATTCCGATATTCGTTGTTGTAGAAAAAATATTCTCAGTCCCCATCCCAAAAGAAAATAATTTTTGTGTCCTCATTGATGGATTTCTAACAGCAGACAGCTCTGTTTGGCTCCACCTCATGGGAGGACAAACCCCACATCTTTTCCTCTGTGCTGCAGCTGTCGGATCATTTTTTAAAAAAAAGGATTGCTTTTGTCCAAAAACTACAAATAAATACAATATTACCTCTTTAACTTAATACATTTTAATCACAGAATTTAAAAAAAGTTAGTTTTATCACGCTGCTCTCACAGCTGGTGAGCAGGACGTCTGAGAACGTTATTAAACATTAACGTGTTTATTCTGTTTCGATTAATCACGTACGTTAATGCATTAACTTTCACACCCCTAATAGATATACAGTATATATATAAATACATAGGTATATCAAACTTTGATTACTTGTAGTTTCATTGGAAATAAAAACAAAAGTAAAAGACGAATAATAAATCCATATATACAACTGCAGGATAAAATATGTGAACCCTTTGGAATTACTTGGTTTTATGCATAAACTGGACCATTGATATATATTACAATGAACTAGAAAAAAAAATTGTATTGCTCAATAAAAACATGAAAACATATGTTGGTGTGATTTGGACAGAAAATGTTCTTCTCCATTATTGTGATTTACATTGACATAAAAACACATAATGTGTCCATTTCATCCAGATATTGAGGCACTCCCAAAAGGTTCACATGCTTTCTCTTGCAACTGTATAATATAATAACAATTCTACAGTCTAATGAGTGTGTTTTGTACAATTGATAAGTAAAAAAAAGTTTTTACCTTTTTTTCAAATCAGAAAATGTCAATTTAAAAGCCAATTTGGTTTCAAATGAATTTCAGATTAAATCCACAAAAATTAAACATATTTTAGTTAGAAATTAAGGATGTCTCCTGGGAAAGTCATTTAAGAAATCTTTATGTCTGAACATTTTAATTTGTTATTACCTTGTACCTAATAATAACATGTTTCTAAAAAAAAAAATCTATTTATCCATCCTTGAAAATGAAACATCTCTATGAGAGCTTCACAAATGTTACTTTTTTATTTTATATATTTTAGGGTAAGAAGGTAAATAAGAGCAGATGGTGTCACCTGATGTGGGCTGTGGTAAAAACAGAGTGAAGAATGTCTGAGGAGCCTCTAACGGGCCTTCAGCCATCTGGAGTTGTGGTTCCAAACACTGTAAAGTCTCTCGATAATCCAAGGTTAATGAGGCCATGATGACTGAACGAAAACACAGACAATTAAGACCCATGGGGTTGGTCTGAAAATGTGTTTGGGATTAAGTTTGTTGCCTTAAATTCTAAGAATGTTTTGCATTAGTTTGCAAATAAAATAAAATAAGATTCTGGTAAATGTGCAGCAAAACATGGACAATCCTTCAACTGAAAAATCTCTGCAGCCACTGGTACAATACAAAACAATAATTTGTAAATTAGAAAACACCTAAACAAAAGTATAGATTTGATGATATTTGGTTTAAAAAGACCCAAAATCAAGGTAATTTTTGAGTTTAAGTATATATTTGCATCAATGGGCATCAAAGGGTTAAAACCTCTATGTCCCACAAAGAGAAGGTTAATGAAGGAGTGCGAACATACAGTACTTTTGGAAATTGTTAGTACCAGTGGCAGGTTATTTGTGCTTAATTGGAATTTTATTCTGTCTCTTTTTACATTAGAAAACCTAAAAGAAGCATATTTTTTTGTTTTTCTGGTTTAAATTTAAAATAGCTTTTTTCTGTCTACACAGGTAACATTGTGATTAACAGGTAACCTGACGCACCTGAATTTGGTTTCAACTTGTCATTTGACTCTGTTTTGGACAAAATATAAAATTTATCGTTAATTTTGTTTCATTCATGTATTATTGGAATGTCAAAAGTTGAAGATAAAAAAAAAAAACAGCAACATAATTGGTTATTATGAGGATCTCTGATTAAAAAAAAATATGTCTTTGGTGTTTTAAACATGATTTGTGGCATCTTTTTGGGAATGGAGGACATACCTAAAGAAAATTAAGCTCGAAATGTAATTTCTGAGTATTTCTTTATTCAAATCATTGTGAATCAAGAGTAGATGGAGAAAATTCCTTCTGAAAAAAAAAAGCTTATTTGTGATGCAGAAAATACACTGGGTGAGCAACAAGCTCTCTGCTGCAGTAACGGGGATGGGAAGTGGGGCGGTGTTGCCCACAACTCAGAGGCAAATTTGCAGAAACTATGTCCAAAAAAACAACAAAGGATTTTTTTTTTTTAGCCAAAATTTGCAAGATTGAAAGACCACTAGGAAAACTTTTCAATCGCTCAAAAGATTTAAAAAAAAAAATGTTTACAGGAAATAACAGACCAAGTGACACACTGCTAGGATGCCCTTAACTTTTATTGCTTCTTTTATTAAGAAAAAACACTATTTTTATTGTGATTATCTTATGAAGCAAAATGATTTGTATCTGTCTGCGAAGCTAAAGTCAAAATAAAACAGTAAAGTGTATAAAAAATACAGTAATAATAACAAATACAAGAAAAAACAACTTTTTTTAACTTCATGTTTTACAGTAAAATGAAAAACGTATGAAATATAAGTGCCTGATAGAAAGAAGTGTAACCATTGATGCACACATTTAGTGGATTAATGAAATCACATTCATTTGAATAAAAGCGTGTTTTGCTGTGAGTTAAAAAATAAAAACATGCTCTTAAACTTTGTGTACAAGACTGCTGACAATTTTCAGACAATGCAGGTATTTATTGGTATACTTGTGCTGATTCACAACTGTTTATAATCGGAAGCTGAAAATGTTATTTTTGACATAGCATTGTTTATTAACTGGTCGTGTTTAATACCCATGCATATGTTTATTTCGTCAACGCTCTTACTATATGAGTAGTTTGATCCTCAGGTTACATATCTATAGCCACATACAATAAAGGATTAATTGTACATGTCCTCTACTGAACTATTTGTCTATTGATCAGAAACTCAAACCTCTTTGAGTCATTCGAGTCCAATTGTATCAGGCTACTGGGCTAAAAATAAAAAAGTGCCACATTCTGAGATGACAAAATGATCGATAATGTCTCTGAGGACGGATGACATGAATCCGGCTCTCTTGTAATCGTCCCCTCCACATACAGTATGAAAGACTCTGCACAGACAGATGGTCATTACCCAAGTGTCTCGAAAGAGCCTTGAGGGTTGAAACACAACGGAGCTGAGTGAAACAGTTCATTTGATTTATGAGGTATCCATCCAACATACTTTTCATGTTTCTTTTTTGGCAACAAGTTTTCTTCCCACAGTTATGGCACAATGACGGATTTTCCTGGTAGCAGTTCCAGTCTGAGCACAGGAACCAGAAAGGCACATTTATTGACATCTCAAGGGATCGACTTGTCTCCTTGTGACTCAGTCTGAGCATCATTCTGTCTGTCTGTCTGTCTATTCATCTCCCAACCATTCATGCATTCGATACCTGTGCCTGCGCTGGTATGAACTCATTCAGCTTGCTGCGCTCCATTGCATATTGTGACAGGTTTGTCAGGCTGATGTTTCCTTCTTTCCTTTCTCTGTTTTCTTCCTCTGTCTCTCCGTCTTCTACGCCCCTCGTCGTCTCCTCCTCCTCCTGCATGGGGCCACTGTTGCTAATGCCCACACTCGCCCGCCGGACGTCCTCAGGAATGTTCCTGCGCAGCTCACGGTTCTTGTTGCGTCTGGCCAGCTTGGTGAGCGATCCGAAGCGTAGGTTGAAGAGATTTTCCTCCGAGGAAGAGGCCGTCTGCGGAGCTTGCTCGCTTCCCCGTTGATCGTACGGCTCGCAGGCTCCTTTTAGCCTCAGGTTGTTCAGTTTGGTGTCAATGCTCTCTTGAGAGGAAGTCTTGAATCTGCCAGCGTCCAGACTGGCAAACATGGCTCGTTTCTCTGGAGACAGCATGTCCAGGGAGTGGGCTCGCTGCTCCAGGCCCAGCTGGCGCCGCTCCATACTGCGGATGGTGGCAGCCCGCTGAAGCTTGTCGTGGATTTCGACACTCAGACGGCGGCGCGTTTCACGAAACTCCGCTCGCACGTTTGCCTTCCACTCTGCTGCATGAGCTTTAAACTCACCAACCTGTGAATACAAGACAATAGTTTCAGATACAGAGTTTACAAAAAAGTAGAAATAATTTTATTTACTCGGATTATGATGATCTGATGCTTAACCTTTAAATATAGATTAATTAAAACTGTTAGGATATTTAAAAAAAAAAAGTTTTATAAACTGTCTAATTTAAATGGTGAAAGTATTGTGCACTGAGGTTCTGTCCTCTAATCTCACTCACTTTTCTTCGGTATTCGTTATTATTTATTTTATTTAACTATCTACGCTTCTGTTTCATTCATTCATTTTCCATGCCGCTTTATCCCTTTTGGGGTCGCGGGGATGCCGGAGCCTATCCCGGCGGCTAATGGGCGAAGGCAGGGTTTACCCTGGACAGTTCGCCAGTCTGTCGCAGGGCCACATTCGTGCACACAGTCACTCACACATTCATACCTAGGGGCAATTTAGAGTAACCAATTAACCTATGAAGCATGTTTTTGGATGGTGGGAGGAAGCCGGAGTACCCGGTGAGAACCCACGCATGCACGGGGAGAACATGCAAACTCCACACAGAAAGGTCCCAGTTGGTGTTTCTGATCCCCCAGCCGGGATTTGAACCGGGGCCTTCTTGCTGTGAGGCAAGAGCGCTAACCACTGCGCCACCGTGCAGCCCAGAGTTTCATGCATTTCCTATGGTAGCAGGGCTGAGAACGCTGAAAAATCTCAGCGAGACTCCACGAAGCATCTTAATGTGACCACGGAAATGTGAACGGCGGCTCATTTGACCGCAGCTGCAAAGGATTGCAAATCAATGAAAGTTCAGTCCATGAAGCTCTTCACTTCCTCGTCCGAGCTGACATCCAGCTCAAAACAATACTGCTAGACATTTTTGTGTAGCAGTAGTAAAGATTTACGCTAGCGAGATGGTGGCGGCAGAGACGAAGCTGCTCTGCTCTGCTAAAGCCACGCCCCCCCCAGAGGAGATTTTCGAGAGAAAGGCTTCAGATCAACATGAAAAATGTCTTTTTAAGACATTTACGTTGTGGGATTTTGCTTAAAAACTCCATAAACATAATTCAAACTTCACTGTGAATGTTCAAAAATTGTTATTGGGGGACATTGGTTGTAGGTCCATAAAAAAATGAAATGGACCAGTTAGGGCGGAGCTACTGTCGAAATCCATTGATTGGCAGTACGGTATTACAATAACAGAAAGCATCTGACCAGGCTGTTTTATTCTTCACCTCCCGAAATCTTCTTGCAAATAATATCAAGTTCTTTGCATAAAATTTTAGAAGTCAAATATGAGAAAAAGGATGATCTCCATTGTTGTTGTTTAGATCTTTCGCTGTAGTAGAACAGCGATGATGCACAGGTTGGTCCAACACAACAGAAACGCTCCCTTGAATTATCCAGAGCTTTCTAAATCGGCCAGGAGAGGACCAGTCCGGTCCGTGCATGGAAATGAACGTCTTTGCTTTTATCACTGTCTCTGGCTCAAACATTGCTTGGCATTTCTGTTTCCTGGTAACATTAGGGTGGGGGTGTTAGGGACTGTAAATTAGCAGGAAAGAGTAGCAGGAGAGAGCGCTCAGGGAAATGGGGGCGGGGTAGCTCAACCCACAACTCTGAGACATTTGCTGCATTTAGTTTATTGATTTTGGCTAAAAAACAAATAATCATAAATAAAAACTGGCACTGACGATGATTTGAAAATGGATCTAAGGATGGTCGGAGTGGGTTCAACTTTTTTTTCTGTTGACCTCTAGAAATGGGGCTTTAAAAGTGTTGTCTGTTGGTCATTGCAAATTTTTTTGACAAATGAAAATAAACTTGTTTAATTCTTGAAAATTTAGTCAAAATCCATCTGTGTGCTGCGTCCTACAGGTTGAGTTGATGCATTACAGTAGAATTTTGTGATTGGTCAAACCATTAAAGTCCCACGTCTTTTCAGAAGTCTCACATCATGATCTACAGCTCCAGTAATGATAACAGTTCTGTTCCCTAGACCCAATCCTCTAATTGAATTGTCAAATTTCAGCTGTGGGTAGAGTCAGCCTTAAATGTCCCTGTTTTCCCTCATTTATCACAGGACTTGCATTCTAAAAATAACCTGCAATGAGTGAAATCCACAAAATAAGATTAAAGATCTTTTAAGGCTATAAAACTCCTTACTTAATATTCTTTTTTTCTAAGTTTAACGTGAATACTTTTACTCTCCAGTGTAATAGAATAAAACAGAAGATCTATTAGCAATTGAAGATTTATGTATTTATGAAAAGCTTCACGTATTCTGCACAGAAGACTGATAAGGTCTAAAACCATCAGCCAATCAGGATACAGAACACAGTCCACTGTAAAAAGTGAAACATAAAAGCACGTCAAATTACACTGAATTAAATCTGTGAAAGTGGTAAAAACACAATATAGGAAGGGACCACTGTATCCATATTTTTAAAATAAGACTTTACTGCTTTACTTCCCTAACATTAGACTAAAAATGACACTATGACCTCTTAATGGAAATCTCAAAAACAGTTAGAAAACCTGGTTGAAACATTTCGACATTTCAAGCAGCTATTACCTAAATCATTTAGTCGGCTTTGCCGTCAGTACTTCAATCGAAATGAGAGAAAAGAAAAAAGGCAATGCAAGCTCAGTAGCTTTTATAGTCCTGCTGTTCTAATGTAACACTGAACAGTGTAATCAAATGAAACCAACCTCCTCTTTGGTCTTCTTAGAAAGCATTCGAAGCCAGTCTCCGATCATGCTGAGAACAGCTGCAAAGTATGCCAAACCCACAAGGATCCAGAACCACACCAGAGGCTTGTACCAGTTTTTATAGTCGATCTTTCTGTTTCCACCTGACGAAGAAACGACAAAAACAGTTTAGTCAGCATTCACAGCACGGCAGCCCATGATGAAACACGGTGATGTGTGTCATGTAGCTCCACCTGCCACATAATCTCCAATTCCCACTGTTGTGAGAGTGATCACAACAAAGTAGATGGCGTCCAGCGCGGTCCAGTCCTCAATGTATTTAAAGATGACAGCAGGGATGGTGACAAAGACTATGCAGCCAGCCAGGATGAACAGGATGGCCGACGTCACTCTAATCTTCGTTTGGCTGATCTGTTTGTGTTTTTGCTAAGACAACAAGAAAGAAATCCTGTTATTATGAGGAGACACATCATACCGCTTATGAGTGACAGTGTGAACAATGAAAACATGATGCTCAGAGAAAAAACGTCTAAAGCCTGTTTAACCAGAGAGGAGTTTTATTTTTTTTGGATGACCAAAGAAAGAACATCAATTCCTAAGTTTTTGATTCTGTACCATTCAATAGATTAGAGAATAAAATAGCTTTGTCAGCTATAGTCATGTTTATTATTACACCCATTGTGTATCTTAACATGGTAGAAATTGCGCATTCTGAAAAATATAAACTAAAATGATGGTATATTTTTAAAAGTCTTTATTATTGATTGATTAATGTATTTAAATACACAAACAATAGTTTTGAGGCCCCATCTACTTCTAATTGGTAGATTGTTCTTATTATTTAAAAATGAAAATTTTAAAAATATTTTTGTGTCATTTTTCTGATGTTAGAAGACATTTTTATTTATTTGTCTAATGAAAAATGATGTGTATATATATTCTTAATGCTTTTTTTTCTTTTTTATTCTTTGACGTTTATGAATTTGATCATTGATCTGCATAAATCATGTAAATAGAGAATCAGAAATAGTGTTATGTCTACCTACATAGCCATGTGTTTTATCCATATTTTTTAATGACATGTAGCTGTATAGGTAAGGTACAAATCTCTGATTAGAAGTTATGAGCTGGATATTGATAATTTATGTAAAGGAAATGGTATGGTCGAGCTGGGGTGGGATTATATAAGTTCGCTTCCTCCCATTCCCTTTCAAGCAATCTATAATTTGATGCCTAGTTGCTTTATGTCTGACATATCTTTGTACGGATGTAAAACCTGTGTTGGCTACAGTGGCCATTTTGGTCCAGTTACTCCGCTCCAGTAGTGATTCAGATTGAGGAAACAGAGCGAAGCGAAGCTCAGTCCGATTGGAACCAAACCAAGACCACCTCAAAAGTTGGGTCTGAGAGCGATTCCTGGTCCCGCGCCAACGTTCGCTTGCAGGTATTCAGACTAAAACTTTGCTCCGGATTATCGGAGGAAACGAACCAAATCAGTCCAGTCTGAATACACCCTAAAATATGATGCAGCCCCATAGAAAATAAAAATAGACAGAAAAACTCACCCTGAATCTTTTCTCAACTTTCAAAATGCTTTTAACGAAGATGGTCCCCAGCTGGTCTCCGATCCCCGCTAACAGGAAGCCGAAGAGAGGGATGCCGAATATGGCATAAAAGATGCAGAAGATTTTCCCACCTTGGGTACTGGGAGCAATGTTACCGTAACCTGTGGAAACATTTCAAACACCAAACTAAGGAAATGACTTGAGGAGCTCTTACATAAAAGATTGAAAGCCAAGAGGTAACAGGTTAGAGGTGGTTGGTAAGACAAGGAGCAGAAGTCAATCAAGACTTTCTTATGCAACCTAATCAATTGAAGTCTTACATAATACCTCTAAGTGCAGGAGAAGGCTCTCAGGGAGGCAATAATCAGATTCCCCTTAAAGCCTATTGCATTAATAATGACTTCTCAGTGGCACACAATGACAAAATGGAGAAAGTCAGGCAAACAAAACACAATATTTGACTTCTTTCATTTACTGCAACTTGTAACTCCCAACAGGCAACATTTATTTTTATCAATCTTTTCACATATACTTCAATTTAATGTGACATCTTAGAAAGGAGTCCCCCGCATTTTTGCGTGACATTTATAATTTATAATAAACCAATATTTTTTCTGATCATTTTATTGTAGAAAAGCACAATTCTACAAAGAACTTTCAGTGACTGTACACACTTTAGAGAAATATGCTTTGATCATGTGTGCTGGAATTTTCATTACCTATGGTTGTAATGACAGTTCCAGCAAAGAAGAAGGCGCTGCTGAGGTCCCAGAAGCTGGAGTTGTATGTGGTATCCAGGGGTCTCAATCCTGGACTGACTGCATCCATGGCATGCTGGAAGAACAAGACCAGCAGTGAGGAAAATACTTACATGACTTTAAATTCAGCCATTTTGAAGGAAAATCAAATCCAGCTAAAAACAATACAACAAACCAAGCTCTACTTTTATTTTAGACTCTTAAACCAGTGAAATGATATATATATATATATTATATATATATATATATATATTTTTTTTTTTTTTTTTTTTGTTAGAATTTGTAACCAAAAAAATTATATATTTTTTTTTTGTATTTTTAAACTACAGCTGAGCAAACAGATATGAGCCTCTTATGTTAAATCGATTTTACTGTTACAAGAGGGAGTTATTGATCTTCTGACACACAAGGTGTATATTTGTATAAACTAATTTTGTTATTTATGCAAAACTTTATTTATATTGGTTATGTTTGAAATTTGTTGGACATTTTTTAATATTCTAATGAATCAACCACTTTATTTGTAGATCACTTTTGATCAACATGTGTAGAACACACAAAAAAATAAAAAATAAACACAAAAAGGTTTGAAAAATAAGAAGTCATGAGCACAGAAAACTAAAGACACAAAAAGATGAACATTAGATGGTAGAAAATGGTAATAGTTAAAAAACTATTTAAATGATAAACCACAATAAATCAAGTCATCTATAAGTGTAATTTTTTTTAATGTGGTGAGGGAAAAGAATGCATTATAAAACCCTGAAAATTGACATAAAACTTACTTTTTCAGTAAGTAGTTTCTTTTATTTAGAACTAAAACTATAAAACAGCATTCATATTAAATGGTGTTATCTATATACATAAGAGTTAATGTGTCTATTGAAAAACAACTGAAATATTTCCAAGTGTATACCTATGTATATTTTGTATTTTCCAGTCAAGATCACAACTGATTGTCCTAAGGTTTATATACCTGTGCACAGGTGTGTATTTCTGCTGTTTGATTAGTTTATTTTTTTAGTTTTCTTTGTGTTTTTATTACTTGAATAAAATCCAGCACCCTGTAAGGTTTGTTGTGAACCAACAAGCATGATCAATAAAAGTGTCTGAGTTTTAATTTCATGGATTATCTTTTTTAAAAAGTTTCTTACATTGTTGGAGCCAAAATTGTAATTACTTTTGTTTTGTTTTGTTTTTTTTTTTTTTTGTCTGCTCTACTTGACTCTCTGGAAATAATTTGTTTCTACAGTTTAACAGTTTTTACTTTAAAAAATAGTTTACTTTTAAGTCATTGATGCCTATTGATACACATATGCAACAAACCACTTCAGCTCTTTTTATTATTATTTTAATTTAGCATTTACACAAAAGCAAAAAAGTGTTATTCTATTTTTTATCTAGAAATAATTTTTAGACGTCAAGGGGTTACTTCAGTGTACCTCCCTGAGAGCAGATGCTTCATAAAAACGTCTGATCATGCACTGTAAAGACTTGATCTTGCAACCTAACAGGTACAAAGTTCTTTTTAACATATTCAGTGTTTCTCACATCTCACATGAAGCTGTTTCTTAACACCCAGCTTGCATGTCCTCACAGTTCCTGAAGATGTTGAAGATGTTTTGTTTTCTTCCTAGTACAGCCTTATACAGTACTTTAAAACTTTACAAATGTTTAAAAAAATGTAACAACACGCACATCTTTGAAGAGAAATATATTTTTGATATAAACATCTAACCATCGAATCAGGAAGTACACTAACAAAGCAATTTAAAAAACTACTAATGTTAATTTATTTGAGTGACTGTTTCAAAAATGTAAATTAAAAATGCCCATAACTCTGTAAATTTGAGTTCACCACGAAAAATAATGTATCATCCCACATTTTTATGTAAAAAATAACTTTGTGATCACTATTGATTAAAGGATAGTGTGGGTACAATTTAACCATAACAATTAAGTAAATGTTCAAAGTTTTAAACAAGATCCTCTTGCAATTACACTCCTTTAAATTTGTTTTCTCCAGTGTGTCCTCCTGCTAGGAAAGGAAACTCCAAGCCTCAAGGGCCACACCGTCAACATGATTTCCAGATATCCAAGTCCTACTCATGACTGATTATCTGCTTCAGGTGTGTGCAGCCAATCAGAACATGCCAGAGCAGGGGATGTTGGAAAACATGCAGGAATGCGGCCCTTGAGACCCTGTAAACAGTTCAAAACTTCTGTGGCGTTCTCCGTATGGAAAGTGTTTCTTATTTGTGCGTTTTCTGGGAACAAACTTCCAAACACAGAGAAGTGAGGAACCAAACAGCTGACATTCCAGATGGAAAAAGACTTTCCCATTAAGTCGGAGTCCTTCAGCTTCATCCTCATTTCAACTTGGCTATTAGAAAACATTTACTGCATCATTGATCTCCCTCTGCGCTTCATTATATAGCAATGAAAAGATCATTTACGTTCCAGTGTTTTCCTAATTTTTGTGTTTATGAGAAATCTAAAAAAAAAGGATTTAATAAAATAAAATAAAGGTTGATTTTGCCCAGAAGACTTAGAGGATTACAACAAACAAGAAGACAACAGCAATAAAAGTTACAAACAATAAAATAACTTTAAGGCTGCAGTATTCTGCTTCAAAACAACTTGCAATCTATCCTTCCAAGCTTTCAGTGAGTTGCACGCTCATCTGATAAAATTTTCATCCTCCCTCGTGACATACATTTCACAGCAATCTGCTTTCAAATGTACTCTCATGCTTACTCACTGTGTTTAATGTGAGTAAACTCTACCAGCACAGCATCAATAATAAAAGATATTACGCTGAAAAAATTACAAATGTGTTTTTTTAAAGGGGTTTAACAGGTTCAATGTTATAATGATCATTCAATAAGCCTATAATAACCTAATTCTAGAGCCAAGGGCATGCTATAAATAGCTGCAAAAGTATCTAAATATTTTATGAGGAGATTTATTTTTGTCTCCTTTCGATTTTTTTCTCAGAAAAACAATCTGAAAATGCATCTGTGAGGAACAAAGATGGAAGTTTGTTGTGGGATAGACTGTTTTATTTAATGCATTCATTACTTTTATGCCTTAAGCCAACTCCTACCCAAACATCAAGGAGCTCTCTGCTAATGTGCTTTCACATTTCTCTCTGCAGGATCATTAGTGAGCAGACAGTCACTACAGATTTTTATCTGTGACTTTCTACCCCTCAGCAGGTGACAGCAGAGATCCAGCCAGCATGGTGCCTCACGGTCTCCTTCACCCAACCGCATTCTGAAACTCTGCCAAACTCCCCCTCCCGCAAGGCCTTCACTATCAGTGTCGCCTGCGGCTTCCTTCAAACTTTTCAGAGCCAAACTAGAGTGGAGATGTACTGTAAATATTTCCTGAAGACATCTGTAGAGCTTTTCAAGTTTACTGTAATAAAACTGCACAACTTTCAATTTAGAATTCAGTAAAACACAATTGCATTGCCACAAAAATTTAGCTATATAAACAAAAATAAAATTGAATTGAATTAAAGCAGTAAAAAAAAAAAAAATTGTTGTAATCTTTCACATGTTGATTTGGTGATGTGATTTGCACTTGAGAGGCACCATATTATCTATTAGTAACTAATTATAGTGATATCATGTGACATTTTTTTTTTTGTGAAGTCAATTAAACTTGACCTATAATTAATTAATTAAATTACTGTCTGATTTTTTTTTTTTTACCAAATAACTGCTGTAAAAAACCTAATTTTAAAATACTTTCATATAAATTCATGACCCATTCATTCATGATAATGAACACTCGTCAGGCTTTATCTCTCACGTAATAGAAAGTAGTTGTGGCGATGTACTATAGAGCCACACACAGATGATGTCACAACACCAACAAATACACTGGGACAAATAGTTAAAAAAAAAAAAAAAACAATGGTTCAAATAAAACATTCATGCAAATAAACAGTTGGACCTTTGTTTCTTTATATTTGACAATACTTATAGAATACAAGTGAGTTTAATGCGCTAAAAAATAAATAATGTGTTAATTCCTCTTTAATTAGTGAATCATGATTCATTAACCCTAATTAATTAGTTAATTTGGTTTCCCCAAAAGTAGATGTTGGAATTGTGCTCGCTCCCAGCCAGCAAGGCCAGATGGCCCCCATATGGTTTAAACATGGGCAGAAAATGTCGGCCTCAAATGGATTTAGTCATAGTTTTTGTGGTGGCCCCACCTGTGTTTCCCCACATTGGCCTAAGTGGGCACTCAGTGGGTTGGCTGGCCACACTATCCAGCAGTCTGGTGGACAGCAGAGCTAACTAGCTTATAGCGGAGCTTGCTACTGTGGATCTCGCTACAGTGGAGTTTGCTAGTTCGATACAGCAGATCTCGCTATCTCGATACAGCGTAGCTTACAAGCTCGCCACAACGGAACTTGCTTCAGCGGAGCTTGCTAGCTTGATACAGCAGATCTCCCTAGCTCGATACGGCGGAGCTCACTATCTCGCTAGCTCTCTACATCGGATTTTGCTAGCTTGATACAGCTGAGCTCGCCAGCTTGATATAGTGGAACTTGCTAACTTGCTACAGTAGAGCTTGCTAGCATGCTACATGTCCACCAGGAGGCTGGCTAGTGTAGCGAGCCAACCCACTGATTGCCCACTTTAGCCAACGTGGGCAAACACAGGTAGGGCCAACATAGGAACTGTGGACAAACACAATCAAGGCCCACATTTTCTTCCCACTTTTAAACCAAATGGGTCCTATTTGGCCTTGTCTGCTTGGCCAATAAGACCTGGAAAAATAGGAAAAAAATAAAAATTTTTATATGTCATATGTGTGATTTGCCCTTCAGGGCCACAGTAAGATATAAAAACCAGACATTCACATTTTTTTTTTTTTGTCATTAGAAGTTTTATTGAGTTTTTATACAATACAGAGCAACATTGTCAGTAAAATATAAAATATATGGAATGTAAATCTACAAGAACAACAAAGGAAAAAAAAAAAAACAAAACTAAACCGAACATAAAAGGACAAGTTTTGAATGAAACTCAGGTCACCCAGCGAGAGCATTAAGTATACTGTTAGAAAAGAGAAAATTGAAATGCAGTCCTACCACCACATCAAGAACAGAGCACACTCATTAAAAGAAAAAAAAAAGAAAAAAAACAAAAAAAAAAAAAAAACACCAAAAATAAAAGCTAATTAGACCCATTTAAGCTGGAGAGATATGTGTTCCATTTTAGATGAAAGTCATCCATCCTATCTAATAGTTTATAAGAGAGACGTTCCAGTGCAGCTAGTTTACCAAGATGATTGTGCCACAAAGAGACAGGGGGAGGCAAGTGAGACTTCCACTGCGATAAAATGAGTTTGCGACCCATCATTAAAGCTGTCTGGACCCACTCAGCATAGTGCGACGGAAGGTTATCAAGAGGTGATGGGTCACCTAAAATGAAAAGCACCTGGGAGATTGGTACATTGTGCTTAATAACCTGAGTAATGTATCGATGGATTTCCATCCAGAAGCTCTGAATATTGGGACAGCTCCACAGCATATGAGTTAGTGTGCCCTCATCCCTCCCACATCTCCAACAAGCAGCGGACTGAGCCAGTTTCAACCTATATAATTTATGAGGTGTCCAGTACATTCTATTTAAGATTTTAAACTGAATTAGTCTTGTTCGAAGCTCCCTTGACATTTTCTTTATATTTCTTAGAATCCTGGCCCATTCTGAATCTGTAAAATGTGCATTAAGATCTTTTTCCCATGCTAACTTAAGGTACGACGGCCCCTTATCGGATCTTCTGAGAAGCAATGAATAATAGGTTGAAGCCCTCCAGCCTTTGCCGAAGACCTTCACAGCACAAGTGAACCAGTCTATAATCTCGGGAGGGAGGATAGTGAGCCAAGAGAGTGAGACAACAGGTGTCGTAGCTGTAAATATCTCCAAAATTGATTCTGAGGTATTTGGTATTGTATACTGAGGTCATTGAAAGATTTAAGAATTCCTCCTTCATATAAGTCTCCCAGCAGCAAAACTCCCCTTTTAACCCAAGGGCCCCAATAGAAAGGGAATTTGTCGATGCGCAGACTTGGGTTGTGCCAAATTGAGGCCATACTATGCAGGTGTGAGTGAAAGCCTAGTATAGTGGCAGTTCTTTTCCAAACAAACTGTAAAAAGGAGACGATTGGGTGGCTTTGGTATTAACAGAAAGCTTTGTTGTGATAAGGTGTAATGGAGGGAGTGGGTTGGACAGCTGACTCTCTAGATTAAACCAAGGAGGAGCTCTTTCTGGGGGCAGTGCCCAGTGAATAATGTGTCTGAGACAAAAAGCATAATGGTAGAGAGTTAAATTTGGGACCCCCAATCCTCCCAGGTCTACCGGCTTCTGCAGTCTTTTCAGTCTAAGTCTGGGACGCTTTCCATTCCACAAAAATTTGTTGCACAATCTATCAAATTGTCGAAAATAGCCAACAGGAATTTTCATAGGAAGGGCCTGTAACAAGTAGTTGAAGCTGGGGACACTAATCATCTTAATTACATTAACTTTTCCCCAGAGAGACAAAAATAAAGGAGACCAGCGTTCTATATCCAACTTAAATTTGTCTATTAATGGTTCAAAGTTGACTCGAATCAAATCAGACAGAGAGTGGGGGAATTTGATTCCAAGGTACTTGATTCCTGTCCGAGGCCAGCTAAAGTCGCCAGGTAGAAACATCGTCTTTGGGCAGTATAGTGTCAAAGCGAGGGCCTCGGATTTTGACCAATTCACTTTGTAGCCGGTTAAGTGAGAAAACTGGTCAATAATTCTGAACAGTGCAGGAAGAGAACGCTGTGGTTGTGTAACAAATACCAGAGCATCATCAGCATACAACATCAGTTTATGAGTGCTGTCATTTATACTCAAACCAGGAAAATCTGGGTCTTTGCGAATAGAAGCCGCAAGGGGCTCCAACGCTAGAGCAAATAGAAGAGGGCTCAAGGGACAGCCCTGCCTTGTACCCCTGGAAAGACCGAATGGCCTTGAAATAGCCCGATTGATGGAGATCGAGGCTCTAGGATTGTTATAAAGTAGCTTCACCCAAGCGGTAAAAGTTGCACCGAAACCGAAGGCTTCCAGAGTAGCAAACAAAAAATTCCACTCCACCCTGTCAAAAGCCTTTTCGGCATCCACGGAGATTGCTGCTGCTGGTGAGGCGTTGCCCAAAGAGGTGTCATTTTGAACAGCCCAAATTATATCAATCAGGCGCCGGATGTTGTCAGCAGAGCAACGGCTTCGAATAAAGCCCACCTGATCAGGATGTATTAGAGAAGTCATAACTTTATCAAGTCTTACTGCGAGAATTTTAGCTAAAATTTTGCAATCGCAATTAATCAGACTAATTGGTCTATAATTTTTGCATTCTTGAGGGTCTTTTTCGTTCTTTAAAATAAGTGAAATCAGGGCCTCAGTCAGTGTAGGAGGGAGCGACCCTCGCTCTAAGGATTCAACGTACATTTGAAGTAATAAAGGGAGAGTTCATCAGTAAAGGCTTTGAAGAATTCAGCAGTAAACCCATCAGGGCCAGGTGCTTTACTAGATGGGAGGCCTTTAATTACCTTTGCTATTTCCTCTGTGGTTATAGGAGCATCCAGTGATTCCATTTGTTCCTTGGACAGGGAAGGCAAAGGAAGGCCGGATAAGAAGTTCTGTATTTCAGAGTCTTCAGCCTGTGTTTCAGAGGAATATAGACTAATGTAAAAATCTCTAAAGGCATTGCTGATGCTGTTGGGATCTGTTGCTAAAGAGCCATGTTGTGTTCTGATAGCTGGAACTGTACTCTGTGCTTCTTTGATTTTAACATATCTGGCCAACATTTTTCCAGCTTTGTCCCCCTCCTCAAATTGCTTGTGTCTGAGACGAAATAAAGAGAACTCCACTTTCTGTGTCAAAATTAAATTGTATTCATATTTGAGTTTTACCAAGGCAGATAAATTGGCCGGATGCGTATTCTGCTTGAATGTAGTTTCTGCAGCAGCAATCTTCCTCTCCAGATCATTTTTTTTCGCAATATTAGATTTTTTCCTAAAAGATGCATATTGAATAATATGACCTCTAATAAAAGCCTTAAAGGCCTCCCAAGCGATACCAACCGATGGAGCTGATGCCCAATTTGTTTCTACGTACAGAGTGATTTCTGCTTTCAATGAGGATACAAAATCAGGGCAGTAAAGTAGACTGGAATTGAACCTCCATCTAGAAAATTTTGACAGGTTGCAGGGTAGAGCAATATTCAGAAATACAGGTGCATGGTCAGAGAGGAGAATGTTACCCATAGAACTAAAGTTTACCAAGGATATGACAGATTTAGAAATAAGAAAATAGTCTATTCTGGACAGTACATTATGGGAAGCGGAATAGAAAGTGTAATCTCTAGAGGAGGGATTCAACATTCGCCAAATGTCCACAAGACCAGTAGTTTTGCACATGTCTTGCAGTGCAGAAGCAGACCTGGAAGATCGTTTAGAGGGAATATTACGATCTAAAATATTGTCCATAACTTCATTAAAATCTCCCCCCAGCAGAATAGGGTAGTCTCCCAATTTACTAAGTTTGTACTCCAACTGCCCAAAAAAGGTGGGGTCATCCACATTAGGAGCATATATATTTGCAATTATGACCTTTTGACCTCGAATCTCTACCAGAACCAATAGGATTCGGCCCGACTCGTCTGAAACCTCTTTAACACATTTGAACTGTAGATGTTTGTGAACAAGAATTGCTACCCCCCGGCTTTGAGTATTGCCACATGAGGCAAATACGTGACCTACCCAGTCCCTGCGAAGTTTTTTTGATTCAGTGGATGACAGATGTGTTTCTTGAAGTAGGGAAATATCAGCTTTCTTAGATTTGATGAATGTCATTATTTTTCTTCTTTTAATGGGGTGGTTAAGACCTTTCACATTCCAAGAAATAAAATTCAAAGTGTCCTGTTGATTAGCAGGCATCTGAAGTCAAGCTTAACACAGTGAAATAAAAGACAAAGCAAATTAAATCTAATATCATCGCTGGGTGACAAGAAGGTGACCTAATATTGTAATGAACTAAGTCTGAACAACAAAATAAACAAACAGACTTGGGGTGATGAGGAACGCTCACCCATAGGTGCATTGGAACTGCACCAACAAAATCAAAAACCTTGTGGGCCGTGATTGTAGCCAGTGTAACAGACCTAGCGAGAGCAATCCCGCAGCAGCAGCAAGAGAAAAAAGAAAACGTAAATGATGCTGGAGCAACAGCACATGTTCAATCAGACCAGTGTGAAAAACAAAATGAATACAAAGAGTGATATTATATCACAAAATCACCTCTATTCTAGTCTGATAATCTCAAACCGAGTAAATAAACAAGTAAGTAAATAAGTAAAAATAAAATATAGAAAGCGAGGGGTTAGAGAGTCAAGTAGTTATAGGATAAATGCCCCTAGGGTAATACAACTAACATGAAGCCTGATAGAGAATTGACTCTTTAAAAAAATGAATAATAGTAATAATAATACTAATAATAATAGTGGTAAAAAAGGGTGAAACTGCAGTCCCATACTCACAGTCACCCAGTACTCATTGGAGGCAGTGCGCGTATGTAGCCCAAAGCCTTCTTGGGATCAGTGAACTCACGTTTACCATCCGTCATCTTCAGAATCAGCACCGCGGGGAACATCAGAGAGAATTTGATTTTCCTCTCGTGTAACAGCTGCTTGCACTGACGGAAAGCTTCCCGTTTGTCCGAAACCAGTTTAGAATAATCCGGGAAAATCATGATATGATGTCCCTTCCAACGTAGCTGTCCCATTTTGCGCGCCGTATCCACAATGCGCTCTCGATCCTGGAACCGCAACAGCCGAACGATGATCGCCCTGGGTGGCTGCCCGTCCGGTCTTCGCCTCGCCAGGCTCCGGTGCGCGCGGTCGATCTCCAAGCCCCTCGGAAAGTCGGACTTCAGAAGCTCCGGGATAGTTGCGGCCATAAAGACGAGGATGTCCGAACCCTCGCAAATAATTCCCTCGGAAGCCCACAAAACGTAGGTTGTTCCGCCGAGACCGATTCTCCAAATCGTCAATCTTCTGTTGTAAGTTTTCGACTTCAGTCCGGGTTGCTGGTGGGTTGGTTTCCCATGCTTTGTTAGCGTCCTCGAGGAAGTCGATCCGGGATTCGGCTTGGCCCAAGCGTGCTGACATGTCAGATAGTTTCGCTTCGACGGCTCTCGTTGCAGCTTGGATCGAATTTAGCTTACTTTCCTGAACCTCAGATGTTTCTTTCAGCAGAGCGTATATTTTAGCGATGTCCTCTGCCATTTGTTCCGCTGTGCTGCTCTCAGAGCTCGAGGTCTGGGTTGTTGGTGAGCCGCCATTGTCCTTCCGTGCTAACTCGCTAGCTTTAGCCGATGCATCTTTGCTAGCGCTTTCTTGGCGACGTAGGTGGAGTTTTTGTTGTTGACTTGGCATTTTGGGTCTTTATACCACGTTATCTGGCTATTAGACATTCAATTTGTTATATACCCGATGAAAATTGGTCCTTTGTTACTCCTTTTTTAAACAATTAAGCTGCTTGGCTGCGGAGCTCAGCGACTAAGCTGCCATCTCCACCGCTTACGTCACGTGACTCCGACATTCACATTTTTTAAAGTAGAGATGCTTGCCTAACTTGACATAGATTTGTACTTCAGGTGATACACAAAGTTTTATTTGTGGATAAATGACTCAACAATAAACGAGGCTTGCCTGCTTGCCAGCGACAGCACGGCTTCACATCATGCCACAACGTGAGTCATCAAAACAGGACCAGATGAGCCAATTAGAGCCCCTGTCATTGTGGGCTTCCCGGTGGGTGTGCAGACAATACAAACACCAAAGCAGACGTGAGGAGGTCAACAGACACGCACAGACACCCACTCTCAAACATTATGTCAACGCACGCTGAAGGGCAAACAGGGACTTGTTCTCTAATATACGGCCTCCTTCCGTTGCCTCTCTTCTACACATGCTTTTCAAGGTTGCCATTTTCTGTCAACTCCTCCACCAAGCAGATTGGTGAGTCACTGCTGCTGTGTCCCTGCAGGGAAGAACTTCAGCTGACTGACAGGCTCGAGCACAAACAGAGCGACACCAGAAACTGTTGGGGAAGCAGACAGACTTTTGGATGAAGTACTTGTGAAGCAGCATGTCCTGGAGGCCTTTTTTTCCTTTCAAGCAACAGGGGAAAAAATGTGTTATTTTGCAGTGCGAGCTCCACACAGCACTTGGTTGTCATTAGTTTTGCAACGCTTGACGTTCAGTGGATTAACAGACTTTGGGGCATAAATGTGTACACTTGTTAGAAAGTTGAATTTACTGTATTTGTATATTCTCTCTGGATAGTGTAATGTCACACTGCCGCTACGTACAATTTGTGCATGGTCCGTGTTTGTAATTTTGGTCTTTTGTAATAAATGTGTGATGTACGCAATTCATGAGCGTTTCTTTCTTGGGCTGGATATCGATTCCAAACACAATTAGATTCGATTAACACGAACCTAGATCGATTCGATTCTGATTTTTTAAAATTTTTTGATTCTTCAGAACAATTCAATTTTGAATTTACACATTTTTACACATTTATTTAAAAATACATTAATAATCTACAATACCTTTATAAATCGGATACAGTTCACATACTGAAAAATGTATTAGTGAAATAATGAGATTGTTGATATCATACATTGTTACATGGTTTCTCTGAAGGAGAAGTTCTAAAAAAAACTGTTCAGGTCATTAACATTGTAAACATTGTTCTGCTTCTCCTGGAGGGTGTTTAATTTTGGCCACTAGGTGGCGAATGCGCTATAGCAGGGCTAGTTTCTGAAAAGTGCTTTTTCTATAAGAAAAACTTCTTAAGAGCTTTTAAAACATTTAAAGTTCCTTTGTGTAACTTTCTAACAAAATCTAAGTGTTTGATTTGTTTTGGTCACTAAATGAAAAAAAAAGACGAAGAAAACGTCAAATAAAATTCTCAAAAAAATGAACCTTTATAAAATCTATTCTAGTAATTAAAAGGAAATGTGAAAAAAAAGAAACAAAGAAGAAAACCAGGTATTACGGGACACTCTGATTGGATGTTTGAGTTTTGAAAAAGGGGGAAGCAGAGGGATAAAAAAGTGAATAAAAAAGTTACTTAAGTGCTCACCAAACTCTTTGTTATGGTTTGGTGCTTTCATTTATTGGTTCTGGTGTTGTTATTGTTTTGTGCTTTTGTTTCTCTGTCTGTTTGTGCTTCCACAGAGTGGCCTGGGGCAGGAGGCGTGGCCTTCTCTACCTGATGGCCTTGCACACCTGCATCTCATCCAAATTTATGAGCCTTCAAAAGCCTGTCCCTGACTCCTCCAATCTGCCAGGTTATTATCCATCCCATTTGGTCGCTTCCTGGTTCCAATAAAGCACTCATCGGCCTAGCTCCCTGCCTCCACAGCCAGTCTGCGTCTTTTGTTAAGTTTAGTCATTGTGGGCTATTACAACCTTTTCTGTTACCCATCTTGTCTGGCTCTGCTGTGGGATCTGTCTACTCACCCCATGACACTTTTGCAACGACTGTGACCAGAGGCTTGAAGAAATATCTGTCATAAGATTTTTGATGTTGAAAAAGGGAACAAACATCATCATCTAGTCATTGATGTCCCAAAGTAACTACCTCTTCCAGCATCTTATTTTACTTCATTTTTTTTTATTTCATTTTGATTTCTGGAAATTAAATTTTTTCTTTTACAGTTTTCTGAAACATTTGCCTTTTTTTTTTTTTTTTTTAGAACTGCATGTTCTTTTCACTTTAGTTTCTGAAATGTTTGGGTTTCTAAAATGTAATGTTTCTTTAATAGAAATCGTTGTTGTGATCTGATGTGATTTGCACTTTCTCTTTCTTTTAAAAGTTTTTCAAAGTCTGGCATCCCGCTGAATCTCCTTCTTGCGTATGAAGCAGCTCCTGCTTGAGCGCACAGGTGGTGTGCATCTGCTGGGCTGTGCCATGAATAATTAATTCCTCCTGGACCACAGGCTCACCATGATAAAGGTCTTATTTCCCTTGGAAATATTATCATTGATTTTTGCAAACTTCTGACTGATATATATATATATTTTTTTTTTTTGAACAACAACAGGGGAAGTTTGAAAAAGATGCTTCTTGAAGAGCACAGGTGGGCTTGTGCAGAGGAATAAGATGTGCTGTCCAATATTCAGTGGAGCACTGTTGAAGATGTTATCATCAGACGGAGCCATTCTAGTGGAAAGTGGAGCACAGCAAATACCGTTTGTGTGGTTCTTTCCTTGGGGTTATTTCAGGCTCAAAAGCATCAGAGAGGCCATCTGCGGTAACTAACCTGCATCTTACCGTCATATTTCACAGTATAGAAGCCAAAACAATCAGCTTCTTTTCTCTTCTGGAATCATTTCAAACAATATTTGTGATTTAAAATCTTTGTAATTGTGACTTTAAATCAGTTTTTAAGATGTAATACAATATTTTTCCTCTGAAAGTTAAAGCGCTGACTCGTGCTTGGCCGACCATTCACCCACAAATCAAACTTTTCACTCCGCCAGCATCTCAAATCATTTTCCAATCCTGTTTCTTCATGTTCACGTCAGCGTGATGTCGCAACTGTAAATCTCTGCCAGTAATTCTGGATGTTATGTCAAAGCACAGTGTGAGTCACCACCATGCTCTGTTATAGCTGCTGATTGAGGAAAAATGTGTTGTAAAATCCACCGTTAAGTCACAATGTGATGAAGATAGTTCTTTGTTGTGGTCCTGTGT
Source organism: Oryzias javanicus (assembly GCA_003999625.1). Lineage (NCBI taxonomy): Eukaryota > Metazoa > Chordata > Actinopteri > Beloniformes > Adrianichthyidae > Oryzias > Oryzias javanicus. The sequence goes on along the minus strand of CM012458.1, from coordinate 18,258,659 downwards.
TTTACTTGATCTATTATAAAGTGAAGTAAATTACACTTTTATTTGGTGTGTTGATGAAGGTGGAGCTCTAAAAAGATGCTTCCAGTCATGTAAGAGTAGTCCAATATAACAATAAACTTTTCATGATTATATATAAGTACTTAGGATTTATAGCTGATAGTTGTCCCGTGGAATGATCATCAAACACAAGTTTAAACAAAAAAAAACCAAACATATAGAAAATGTAGTTCTTTAACATTTGGAATAAGTTTGAGTGTGGAGAAAGTCAAATTTTCAACTGATAATAAAGAGAGAAGAAAGAAATTAAATTGATCACAAAAATAAATTCAAAACAAAAAAAACATTGCATTTTGGCTTTTGGGATTTCTTCTCATAAAAAAAACATAAATTATTGAAATAATTTATTATCTTTTTTTAGTTACAAAAACAGTTTGTCTATTGAAACTAATAGGTTCCAACATTCTTATTGTCATTGTTTGCAGTTTAGGTTGAATTTCATTATTTTGTGTTTGATCTAATTTATTTTTGCTCTTTTGCTCAACAGTTTATTTGTGTCAGTCACTAACATGCCTAAGGTTCCTTGTTTGCTCATTTACGGTGCATTCAGACTAGTAAAATCATTTGTTCTAGTACGAGTTTGTTTAATTTGTTTCAGATTGAGTCCTGAACCTTGCGTTTGATCTGTATTTAGACTGGGATCTACCAGAGTTTTCTGTTCCAGACCAAAGCTTGTAAAACAAAACTACGTGATGAAAGATCTCGTCAGTCATTGGCCAGCAGTTATGGTGGATGGTCAAAACAAAAAGAGAAAGATGGAGGTGCTGCTGTTTGCGAATACTAGTCAAGATTGTTCATATATTCAAACTTTTTTTTTTTACATTGATCAATTTTAGACGTCTGTATGAGGCCGAGTTCAACACTTTTTACTGCTACTTTTGTACATCCGAGGTATGCTGCAAAGCAGTTATTGAGGATGCTACGGCTACAAGGTACAGTGTTTATGACACATAGATTGTCTGGAAAACAGTGTGAGAACCAATGGGTATCTCGTCAAAAGTTGCTTTAATGAGTCTGCACTCATCCAACCACATTTTAATGAGTTGCTGTTGCATCGCTGCCTCACGTTTGCCCTCTAATGACTGGCTACGGTGGAACCGAGACCACCTCGAAAGATGGGTCATAGAGCAGTTTCAGGTCCCAGATCAGAATTTGCTTGCACGAATTCAGACTGAAAATTTGTTCCATATTATTGGTGGAAACGAACTCTGGTTCACTTTAAGCAGACCAAATGTGTATAGTCTGAACACACCCTTATTCGTTATTTAATTTATCTTTTTTATAAGGAAACAAGTTCCGAAATATTACATTGGCAGAGGGAGGGATTATATGAATTTGCTTCTTTCCACTCCTTTTCAAGCAAAAATTAAATTCTACTTGACTTCAGTAAAAAAATCCCTTATTTAATTTATTTTAAGTGACTTAAAGTGTGTATTGACTGCATTGCTGAAAAGATTTCCATTATGATTATGAGTAATCCCCCTATTTTTTTTATCAGTGCATTTCTTTATTTCCTAAATGACTTCGATATATCAGTGTGATTTCTTGTTTTACTGGCAATGTTCAAATTCCTTCACTAGTAATTATATGGTGTGTTCACCCTTTCATAGTGATGTCCAAATCTACAATTCCAAAACCAAGTGTCCTAGAAATTTCCCAAAAGTCTTTGCAAAAAAAACAGCGTACATCGATGCTCATTAGATAAGCGAATATAGACAACAATGCATTGCGTTTGAACAATGCTTGCTGGAAAAAAAAAGTTTCAATGTAATATTTTAAAATAAACTTGCACATTTTCATCATCACAACACAGTGGAGTCATAAATAGACATCGTAAAATGTTAGATTTTCACTTTGTGAAATCAAATATGTCGTATGTGCCGTTTAGAAAAAAAACAGTAGTGAGCATGGTGTCCGAATTGCTATAAAATCCAGGGCAGTATATAATTCTTCACTATATAAATTTTAAGTTTTTAGGGATTAGGGTGGAAATTCTGACACAGCCATTTTCTACAGTTATTGAGTGGAATCATTAAATCAATCAGTTCTTGGAAAATCAAAATATGCTTTCACTTATGTTCATCTTGTAACAATGTGACTTTTTGCCCTTTGAACAAAAGCTCACTACTTTTAAGAATTCAAAAATCAATGAAAAATACACTAAAAAGAAAGACAATGAGAGATTAAATCCATGTATTTAAAGTTCAATTAATATCAAGTAATCTTTTAGGAATAAATTTAAGATAAATATCTTTTTTTAAAAAGTATTTTTCTACAGTTTTAAACACGTGGACATGAAAAGCTCTTTAATAAAACTCAATGATTGAGCTAATTCCCCAGTATCCGTTTTAGTTTTTGGTTTTCCTACCAAACTATGTTAAAACAGAATTAAACTGCATGCAATGAACAGATAAATGTCACTAAACATTACAGTCGTGACTGCTTTGACCCTGACAAAAAGACACGCCACCTCTCATGCCGTGATGGATCCGTTGTGCTTTCTGACTTGCCGCATAATAAACCAACTCCCTCGTATTTAATAATGATGCTAATTTAAACTGACTCCATCTTAGCATCAGTTAGTGTGTGAGGAAACAAGCCAAAACTATAGCAGAGGAGTTCACAGTAACCCTTATTCCTTAGATGTCCTGGGTTTCTGGAGTAGATGGATGCAAACCGCCCACTTGTTTATATATTTAGGTGTCTGCCTCAAGTGAGAAGAGCAGCAGAATAATACGTTAGAGCACAGTACAAACAAAATGAGGTGCTTCCAAAATGTATGACAGAAACTAAAGTCTGTAGTAGTAGATGCACAAAGACGTGCGCTGTGGATCTTTGCAGGAGAGAACAGGATGTTTTTTTTTTTTTTTTTGGAATCAAGTCAGGAACGGCGGTTCCGATCGCGGTCAGGTGTTTCTATTTACAGCAGCAAAACTGTAAAACTCAAAAAGACAAGCTGAACTGAAACGATCTCAGACTGAAGCAACAGAACAACAGTACTTTGAAAAATTATTGAAAATTGTTGAGATACGGTGAAACAGACATGCCATAAAAGCAGCTGTTTCTTGTTATAAGTCATTTATTGTTTAAAAAGAAAATCAATAGATTAAAACAAATATTTGTTTTATTGAAATTAATTCTTAAATATGGATGTATACACATTTAGATTCCTAACCCCCCCCCCTTTTTTAATTTATATTATTTTTACTATGTATTTATATATATATATATATATATATATATATATATATATATATATATATATATATATATATATATATAAAATTTATTTTATTTCATTTTGAAGGTGATCTGTATCTTCTGGACATCATGAAAGTTATTTATGTGTAGCAGACTAATATTAGTCTGATTTGGACGGACATTTGATTATGTCTTGTTTTGTCTTTTCTGCTCTATTACGAATACAAATATTAATGGCAAAAAAAAGATTAAAACAAATAAACTTCTGTTTTATTTAAAGTATTACTTTTGCCTTAAGATCACATTTTATTTATCCATTTTCAAAGAGTCTTTAGGTATTTAAATTGTAAAAATTACACACTTTCATTATGAAAAATAAGAAAAAACATTACCTCAATAATGCTGTTTAGCTCCTCAGGAGAGACGCACGGGTGCCTGTCCAAAAAAGACGCCTTCTGCAGGGTGAGGCTGGTCTTTTGGTTAGTCTCAAACGGTTGTTCCAGAGCCTTGAAGGCCAGTGCTCCGCAAACCAGGTAGAGAACGACCACAATGAACACCGCCACCACCGTTTTCCACTTCATCACGGAGTGCAGCGAGGCAACGGAGCCGTCGCTGTTGGCGTCCAAACTGGCCACCACGCTGGCGGAACGCGAGGAGATGGAGAGGCGAGGAAGCTGACAGTGGCCGTTGGTCTTCAGGTCGCAGCCCATGGGGTTCTGCATGGTGGCCACACTGGCCTGGACCAGGCTGGACTTGACCATGCCAGCCTGGGCCTTTTTGGGAGGGGCCAAGTTGGTCTGGACCGCCACTGAGAAAAAGGTTGAAAAATAAGGTCGTTAGTGCTTATGCAGTTAACCCTTTTACACCTGAGGCGATGACGGTGACGCTTAGGCGCAAAATCTTGAACATGCTGTGACTTTCCTTCAGAATCCTCTGGCATCGTGTTGCCAATTAAAAAATTACAGTAAATCAAAGAACATAAACACTGGAGCTTCGGTTTTAAAGGGTTAAAACGCTTCTGAAAAGCTACCAGAATAACTCAGTTTCCTTTTACTAAAAGCAAGGAGTTTGGTAGACTTTTGATAGTTGTACATGGTTGTAATTATCTGATAAACATTTCAAATAATTAACATGTTTGAGATTCCTTTAGGCATCTACTGTATCCTGATAACTTTGATAAAAACTAAATTGAACAATACTTGAAATCTATCTTTTTTGGTACAACGCCAACTTATTTTTTATAGATATTTCTAGGGCGGGGAATTGATTAAAAATATAACTACTTAATCGCAAACTGGGAAAAAATGAATTGCGATTATTTTTATTTTTAAGTTACAGAATTTGCCTAACACTTATTATCAATGAATAATCACAGTATAAAATCACACACAAAACTTTACATTTAGAGAGTTTATTTCAATAAGTGCTGACTATCAATTAAAAAAAATCAGATTAATCACACTTTTGAGCTGTGATTAATCTCTATTAATCATAATTTGTTATTAGATACATTTTATAAAAGAATATGCAACTTTTGAATAAAAAAAGGCAATTTTTTAAATATTTTTTACTGTCTGAAATGTTTACATTTATAAAGTGTTAGCTTAGAAGTGTAAATTGTGTGTACAAAACACATTAACAGTAAGATAAGCAGAACTCTAAAGACTTTTCTGTCTGCAGTAATACTCCAAGAAAACAAAGATGCTGACATACAGCCATATGAAAACCTACAGAAGAGATTAAATAAAAAAGTTCCGGTAAGAGCCAAAATGCTCCATATCACTGCGCAGGCTGCTCCAAAACAAACTTTTCTTCATCTTCTGGACAAAAACAAGTGGTTGAGGAGAACTTTCTCTCTGAACTAATGCTTCTTAACCTATCTTGATGATCAGTATATGTATGTCGTGTTGACGTGACAACAGGCCGGACCTCAGATCTAATAGTGCGCTTTTTTTGAAAAAATTATCTTGACCAAGAAAAAGAAAAAAATGCAGTGGAAGCCTGCGTCGCTGGGGCAAAGCGCAGGATTGTCTCTTCTCAAGGTGTGATCAATTTGCGTTTATAAATATTAACTCTTTTTGATTAATCTGATCGTTTACACGTTAATATTCACAGCCCCAATATTTTTCATTATATCACACAATAACTCCATGATGAACTTGACAGTGTATGAAAAAGCCAATTCAAAAAAATGTATATCAAACCGTTTTTATGTTTTGTAGCAAAGATCAAACAAAATACAAAATTCCAAAAACAACACAAAAACTTGGTTGAAACAACATGAAAAATGCCTAAGAAACAATCAAAACTCCACTAATCTACTATATATAGAGAATTTTTTAAGCTTTTATTCCCACTTATGTGTCATGATGTTTTTTCAAAATCAAAAATGTTGAAAATTAAAACTTTTTGAAGTCGTCAAGTTAAATGTTTAACAAAAATTGTAATGCCTAATGTTCTACCTCATTGTAAATAGGTGGTTGGCAAATGGACCAGTTAGTGCAGAGACTCTATGAGTTAAACTTGTGTCTAGAATAGCCATAATATAGATGCTACCATTGAAAACACACACCTGCTTAAACCTGTCAGGTCCCTACACTGTACTTAATAAAGGACTTTTTGTGAATTTACTAGTAAAATGCAGTAAATCAATAATAAATCATTTTATCATATCACTGGTGAAAATTATAGATTTTAACTCCGCTTTATCCGCTTCAATCCCATATTTCTAGAATATTCACAACAGTCTGTAAACGCCTTCGTCCCCATTTACCGGCTTGGTTTCATCATAGTGAAAGGATGTACATTCCTGCCAAGCCAACCAGAAGCGCCAAGGAGAGCCATATTTAGATTCCTTTAATGTATCAAAAGCATTACATAAGCTTTTCTGAGATATGGCCTTCACCCCCAACACCCCTACTTCTCTCAGGCTGGAAAACAAAGTGCTTCTGAGCAGTGGGTGGAGCCGATTGTCTGTAAAGGTCCAGCGCTGGAATGAGAAATGGATTTTGGCTGAGAGAGAGATGGGGTTTTGTTTAATGGCATAGATAGTGTTACACACAAACACACGCCCCAACGAGTGTATCGTAGATATGATGCAGGAGCAATGAATCTTCTCCGCAGATCCCCGCCCCACTCAGCGGATCAATAACGCTAAAGTGATCTCACATGCTTAGGACAGGTTAAAACCAGCACTTTCAATTAACTTTACATGTTTTTAAGATGGTGAGCTGGTTATTATTCACATTATGTGACATGTGTCATACATTTATAATTTTAGGATAATTTCATGCATTAATTTTAGGACCATATCCATTAATAGTCTTAGGACAATAACAATTACTCTTCATCTCAATTTATTAGCCAGGAAAACTCATTTAATGAATTAAATATGTAGCAGAGACACCAACAGAAATTGCTGGTGCATTTAGAAGTGAAAAAGGTAATCAAAGAAATTTTCATCCACAAGAATTCAGTCAAGAGGAAATGTGCAGTTTTATTTTCAAGCTCTGAGACTTTCTAGAAAGTTTTGTCTGAATTACTGAAAATGCTTTGCATCGATTTGAGCAAATTGAATAAAGACAGAGTTAAAAGCAGCATTTTATCCCGTAAAACTTGACACTTCAAACTCACTATCTTGGCAGATTAAATATTTAGTGTGGAGTCCATAAAAAAGTTTCTTTGTTCAGGTAGCAACACAGCAAAACGCTTGCAATTTAACAGCATGGAGATCAAAAACACTTTGAAACATCTGTGGAAATCACCAAATGAATGTCTGTGTTTTAAGGAATTATCAATCTAGTGCACTTTTTCAGTTACATTTAATTTTCGCCATATTTCCCAAAACAAACAAACAAAAAAGCTTCTGCCTTGTTTTGCACCCAAATGAACCAGAGAGTATGCCAGATTTATTTGGTGACAAATGTATCCAAGTCCAAGAACCAAACTCTGAGGCACTCCACACAACGTGGTGACTCTACGGGATTTTTAGCCAGAGCCTTCTAAGATAAGATCAAACCCAACTGCGAACTGTACCTAATAATACCATCAATTTTTCTAGTCCGTTCAGAAGAATATAATGGTGTTAAATATGAAAGGCTTGCCCTCGGATTAAGCTCCACACAAACAAAAGCTGATGTCATTTACCGCCTTTAAAAGTGCTGTCTCAGTGTTGTGGTACAAAGCTTGATTAAAATTAGTCGAGGAGACTGTGAGTGTTTTACAAGTTGTTCAATTTGATCAAAACTGATTTTTTATAACATTGTCAATAAAGCAGAAATGAGAAATCTGACAGAGATGATTAAGAACTTCTTCAGAAAAAGTCCTGAGATGCTCAAGCTGAAGAACATTTAAAAAAAAAATCATTTTTAGACATATCAGGTCAAAAGGTGTATTATAAATATTACAGCTCATGTTTTAACACTGATTGCAGTTAATGTTGACGTTTTTACTGCACTGTCAGCTGCAGTAATAAATGACTGGGAAGGATTGCAATCCTCATAGTTTTTTGGTTAAAATACATCTTTTAGATGAAATTAGAAGTCAAAATTGAGGGGATTATTGGCTTCTCAAATATTTAAATTATAATGTTCTTGTTATATTTTTCAAAGTATTTTCTCCAAATATATAACACCAGGAGAAAACCATTTATTTGAGCAACATCTTTTTCCAATTATATGTTTTTTAAAAAGCTGAAAGATTTCAGGCTAGAATTTATTCTGGAAATCTGATGATTCTTTTGCTCCCACATGCACATATTAGTCTGAAAAAAAACTGAGCATCCCTACATTCTGACTGTTCTGTTGAATGGTTATTTCTGCTATTTTTTGTGTAGCTCTGCTTTAAGCAAAGCTGTCTACCACAACTCAGCCCACGCAGGACGAAGGATAGAAATAGCCTATCACAACCTCGGTGTGTAGTAGGCTACTAGGGCATTTTTACATAATTTATAAATATTCCAGAAGGATTTTCTGTGTGATTATTAAAGGAAAATCTAAAGGAAACTGATGTATCAACATGCAATTTAAAAAAAATCTGCAAGATGACGCAAAGAATCCGGCTCCACACCATCACTTCAGTTTGATTTTTGAGTCAAATTAATCTAAACTTTAAAATATTAAGTTAATAATAAGTAAGCAGGATTTACAAACCTTGTTCTGGGTCCCAGTTAACTTGTTTAGTCGGGTTTTCTACTGGAAATTTCATATCTGCTTTTTGTTCTCAGTCGTACCGCTTGAAGTCAAAATCTATAGGAGCTGAAAGTGAAATTAAAAGGGGAAAAAATGAAGAAATCACGACACTTCCATTCTCTGTATCCCCTTTGCTTATCCTGTTTCGAGAAAACTGGATGAAATAATAGTCTAGAGAGGAATACGCGCATCGTGAAGCCGCATTGTCTCTCCTAGTTGGAGACCTCCCCTCCTTTTTTTCTTTTTTTTTTTCCTCCCCTCCGCCTCCCTTGCATCCGCTGTACCACTTGACAGACGCTACTTCAGACGCCTCAGACTGAACTGTCGCACCCCTTAGGGTCCAAAGCACATTTTATGTCACTCTCAAGCAGTGGTTCGGTCCAGGAGAGCTGGCAGGGGGAGTCCAGTCCAAACCGCGTCTTTTTACGCACGCGTTATCGCGGTGCCAAGAAAAAGAAAGGATGCGCTCCTCCCTTCCATGCCCTGCGACGACTGCACCTGCTTTTCTTTACAACCGACTATCGAGCTCTGTATCGCCCACATTCTCCACACGAGTCCATGTTCTCAAATACTCACTCTCATTTGCCCACAAAACTGGATTATCCTCTCCACATTTGGAAACCGGCAGTTTAACACGTGGCGATCGACGGCGCCAAATCAGAGGTGGACTTGTGCCATTACATCATGCACGTGCGGGGGGGAAGCGTAAATTATGTATGGGTTTCCATAGATAAAAAGGGGTACCCTCCCTGGTGGCGTCAGACGCGTTAACTGCGCAGGCCTGGAGGATGGGAAGGCATGCTCATTGTTGACATGGATCTGTTTTTGATTACCCCTAAATTTATTTAGAAAACAAATGTGAGATTATTTCTATATCTCGAACCCCAGATGCCCCTTTTTATATAAAAATAATAACTCAAATAATTTCATTTGTCAAATCTGGAGTTTCCAAATGTTCCATAAGTGACATTTTTTGTTCAAATTAATTTTATCAAACTCGTAAAATATTTCAAAAAAGAAGAATCAGCACATGCCTCATTTTTAAATATCTAACGATACTTTAAAAATTGTTTAAACACAAAGTATTTGTTAGCTATAAAACAAAATTGTCATGTTTAGAGTCTTATGGATAATTTGGTAAATTGTCTTAGTTCTTCATATTTTCTTAGCAGTTTTTATAGACCATAATAGAATACTCTTTTAATTATTTTGTCCATTATTAAGATGTAGGCAGGATTGAAGTTTGGAAAAATTAGTCACTTTTAGAAATAAACAAAAATATAAAAATTGGAGCCCCAGTTTTTAATGCTCTCGTCTCACTGCTGGCCCTGGTTTGAATCCTGGCTGAGACCTTTCTGTGTGTATGTTCTCTCCATGCATGCGTGGGCTTTCTCCAGGCACTCTGGCTTCCTCCCACAGTGCAAAAACATACTTCATAAATAAATTGGTAACTAGCTTTGCTTAGGTGTGCATGTATTAGTGTCTGTGGGAGTGACTGAGACCTTATATATATATACTTGCAACAGGCTGGTGACCTATCGAAGATACCCCGCCTAAAAAGCCAACAGTACCCGGTACAGGCTCTAGCAACCCTGTGACCACCACTGGAAGTAATTTATTAAAAAGTAACAAATTACTGTAATTCAATTACTTTTGTCAGCAACGAAGTAATGCAACAAATTACAGTTAATTTTTTGGTAATGAAATCACAATGAGTCCACAGAAACCTACATTAATTCATGACTCACATTTTGGTGCAAAAAATCATTATAGGTGACCAATAAAGCAAATTATTGTGTGTAAAAATTTAGGTCTGACATTTTTCTCTTGGATTAATAAAACAAAATGAATATTAAAAAAAACAGAGTTATTAAAATATTTGTGCTAAAGCAGAAATGGAGATTAGTCAAAGTAATGGATGGATGGATGGATGGATGGATGGATGGATGGATGGATGGATCGATGGATCGATGGATCGATGGATGGATAAAATTCCCGTTCAGTAAATGTGTTAAAATGTACGTCACGTTTTATAGGCATATTTATAATATTTTCCTTAACTCAACATTTTTTCGGGTAAAAAAATACTTGAATAGTAACTCAAATATATATAAAAAAAGAATTATTTTGAAACGTCATTCGTAAAGACAATACATAGATTTCAAGTGTCCAAGTATTTGATTGAATGGCTTTCAGACCAATGGAGGGAAAGGCTTCATGAATGGGTTTCAATGATGTAGCATCTGGATCCAAGTGCAGTTTTAAGGATACATGAGAAGGCAGAAGGTTGGAAGTTGGCAGGAGAACTGAATTTGCTTGACTGTACTTTGCCAAGGAAGGGAGTCTTCTGGTTTTAGTTTTTTTTAACAAGATGGGCTAGGGCCCTTAGATTTAGTGAAAAGAACTCTGAGTTCTTCAAAATAATAAAATATTTTGAAAAGTCCTTGCTTCCAACTTTGTGAAAAGTTTGGGCGACCCACATATTATTGCACAAAGCAAGGTCCACATTGACACAGATGTATGAGGTAACCAGTAAAGATTTTACCCGCATAAAATACCTTTGTGATTATTTATAACAAAAAAAAAGGTAACCTTCCCTATCATCCAACATTTCTGACTTCACCAAAGATCTTCTGGGGAAAAAAAGGAAACATTTTACGCACACTTTAACTTTGAGGAAAGCCTTTCTAAAAGAGTTTCAGATGAGTTGAAAAGCGAGGGCTGATGTGATCAATCTCCAGAAAGCATCCTCTGATCGGGATGTCATTTAAAGTTCATATCCATGTACAAACAAATAATCCAACAATTTATTTTTGCAATTACAGAAATGTAACATGAATCATACCAGGGTGGATGGTGACTCAGTGGTTTGCACTCTCCCCCCATAGTGAGAAGGCTCTGGTTCAAATCCTGGCTTTCTGTGTGGAGTTTGCATGTTCTCCCCATGCATGCATGGGATTTCTTCAGGCACTCAAGCTTCCTCCCACAGTCCAAAAACATGCTTCACAAGTAATTGGTTTCTCTCCAAAAAACAAAAAAAAAAGTGTCTCTAGGTGTGCATTTTGGAGTGATTTTATGTCCTGCGACAGACTAGCAACCTGTCTAGGGTGCACTCCACATTCACCCAACACAAGTCAAGGAAAGGCTCCAGCAACCCTGTGACCTTGAAGGGATATAGTGGGTTAAAAAAACGGATGGATAAGCATCATAGAATAGAATAGAATAGAATAGAATAGAATAGAATAGAATAGAATAGAATAGAATAGAATAGAATAGAATAGAATAGAATAGAATAGAATTAAATAAAATAGAATAATTTATCATTGCGGAATCAATGTCCAAGTAGCAAGACTATAAAAAAAACCAAACAGAAATTTATACTTAAAAGGTACAGTAATTATATGTGTAAAATACTAAGACCAATGGACATAAGAATCAAAGTAAAAACACATATTACAAACTTAAAAACTGAAAGCCTTAAAAATGTGTCCATACCAGAACCCCCAGACTGATATCATAATTGGAGTTTAGTCAATTTTGTTTTATGAAATGTTCGTTTTTATTTTAGCATTGTTCCTTAACATCAAGTATGAATGAGGTGTGAAAGAATAATGGGTATTCATTGTAAGCACTTTGAGCATCTGGAAAAGCGCAGATAAATCTAATCCATTATTATTATTATTATTCTGTCATCAGTCTAAAATTAGCATTCCATGAGCAGGATGTCATTTAAAGTTTACAAGTACGTAAAGGCAAATGATCAAATACTTTTGTGAACAACTTGTTTTTGTGATTACAGAAATGTATAAATGCTCACATAAGTTTTATTTTTATATTCTAGTCAAATTTGTTTTAATAAAATGTCCTTTTATATTTTATCATTGTTGCTTTTCTGACTATTTAATTTTGACAGGTGTGAATTTTATATTGTTTAATTCTTCTGATCTTTAAGTGTGTTGTAGATTGAATCTTTTTTTTTTCGAGGAAAATGTTTTGTTTTTTATCATGATTACTTGTGTTCTGTTGATTGTCTCTTTTATGTTAAAAAAAAAAGGATTTGGTTACTGTCATTTTAAAATATGGGCAGTCCTTCTTTACGTACTAACGTAATGACGAAACGGTCATAGCAACCAGCATGGCGACGGAGAAGCATTACGATACTCCTGTTTAAGTTACTCCTGAGTACGACCATTAATCGGGTTTATTGACTGATTTACTGAGGGGACATGTTCACAGTGGAGCCCACCGGAGTTCCCGCATGTGACCGCACACTTCCGAAGCTGGTGCGGGATAAACCTAAAGAACATGGGATACGCTAAACTCAGCAATGCTATGGATTCGAGAACAGGTGTGAAGCTACTGTTAGCTTAGGCTAGCAGTAACTTGATCTTTAACGAAGAAAACCACAATAATTTAGCCCGTAGCGCAAAGACAGTTTACCACGTAGCCATGCTAGTTACACACTCTTTAATTTAGTGACAAATCTGTCTAGATTTATTAATTAAATATTTATAAAAAAATAATAATGGGGTAAAGTTTGTATTTTACGGGTCTTGTTGTTGTGCACCAGTTTTACTATGTCAGAGTTCCCATTCCTTAAACTGTTAGCAACCGTAGCTACATTTTCCTCAGCAATATGACATTTGTTTAGCTAAATGAAGCTAAATTTGTTAAGCAGGGTGGCAAATATTGTGCTAATATATATTTTTTTCGGTTCATAAATATATATTTTAAAGGAAGTGTATCGTCTGGACGAACTTTCAGCCCTGAAGTGAGAGGTCAGGCTTTAAAAAGCAATTGTAAGTTTTTTTTCACCGAGATGAAGTTAGCTGGATATTGGATATTCGGTAGACATTCGCTCTGGTCATGATTAGGGACTGTCAACAAATATTTTTTTTTCCCAACAGCTTTTACATTATAGGCCTTAATTGGTCCAAATCACTCTTGACTGATAGAATTAACTATCAGGGTCAGCTACTTAGATTCACATTTAATGCAATTTCTATTTTTAGTCAATTTTTTTTACCGTAGATTATCATGTTTTTCCTCAGTAGCTTTTAAGTTATTCGTGTTTTTTTTTTTTTTCTCAATAGCTTTTAAGTTCTTATACCTAATTGATCCAAATCACTCTAGAATGATAAAATTAACTAAGATCTATCGGGGTCAGCAACTTACTTTCACCTTTGGTGCAATTTCTATTTTTTGTCAATAATTTAAAAGCTATTAAAAAAAAAAAAAACAATAAAAAAATTTTTTTGTTGACGGTTCTAATTATGACCAGAGCGAATGTCTGCCAAATATCCAATATCCAACTAACTTCACCTCAGTGTTTTTTCTTCTTCTTCCTTCTGAGAGCTTTTCTTTATTTGTCACTTGTGCATTGACATTGTTCCCTTTTTTTATGGGTAGCTTTTCATCATCACTCCTCCAGCAAGCTTGCACAGTCCATCATCAAAGACCACATGGTTTCTCATTACAAAAAGATTTACTCAGCTAAAGGTGAGCCACACTGACCGAGTGCATCATACTACCATACAGCTAGGAGTGGTTTTTCTGTTGCACCATTTGTAATATTTTGATTCTTTGTTCAACAGCGGCAGTTGATACTTCCGTTCCCAAAAGCTTGCTGTACAGTGTGAAATGTGAGTACGTTTGTTCCTACCTTCAGTCACTAAAGTACATCTAAATGTGATATTCAGAGTCTGTGAGAAAAAAAAAAAAAAGAAACTGTTTATGGCTGACAAACCTGTGAGCAAACAAAAAGCTGTAGAAGCTAATCATGTATTTAATGCTGGAGTATATCAAATAACAGTTGTAAAATGATTTGTTTTGTTTAATCGTTAACATAAATTTAATTTCTCTTATTAAAAAAGGATTGCATCTGCCTTCCCTTTCTAATTTTTGTGCCTTAATTCAGTCTGCATATATTTTGTATAAACTGGACATTAACGTTAAGGAAGATGTACTTTATTTTATTTAACCTTTATTTTACCAGGAAATCCCATTGAGATTACTTTTTTTTCAAGGAAGACCAGAGCCTCTTTAGTTTTTCTTTTTTAAGTTATAGAATTAATCATAAATATGTGTTTTTTACTGATCGTTCTTAGTTTGTTTCATTTATTACAGTCAGTACGTTAGAGTTGTGTATTTGTCCCTCTCATGTTTTATCTCAGCTACATATGTGATCTATTGATTGATACAATATTCAACTAACTTTGTGGCGATACGATAAAACTAAAAATGCTTTAAACATTTTTTTTCTTACTACCACCTTTTATTTTAGGTAAAAAGAAAAATGTATATGACAGAGCAGCTTTAAACATAAAAACCTGACATTCTTATGTATTTTAGACTGTTTTGGTCGGTAAGATTAAAAACGTGTAATATGAATTTATTCAGATGATTAGATCAACAATCGGGATAACCCACCCATCTCGATTGGAAGGAAATTTTGATCCGAATGAGTCTGATCGGGTCAGACTAATCCATTTGGCGTGACACAATTTATTCCTGAATCAGCATTTAATCCCAGATGTTAGTTGTCCACGTAAAAACTGCAGCAGAGGGCTGGAAAAAAAAGGTTATCATTAGGGGTGTAGCGGTTCAATCAAGCCACGATTTGATTTGATTCAGTTTTAAAGTCACAATTCTATTTTCTTTTTCTCTCAACGCAATAAATTAAAAGTATTTTTAAGGCCAAGTATGTTTTCTTTTTGCCCCTTACATCAAAATATCTGTTTTTACTACTAACAGAGAGGATTCAGTACAAATAAACAATTTTACATAACGTTGTAATTATCACAAATCTTTTAACCAAAAGGTGTGTTATTTATTTTTATGCCATAACAAACTTAACTTGTCTTACACACAACTTCAGAACCTACTGTGATAAGGGGACTCTTGACACTCTGCACCCACTCAGCGCACCAACCATTGACATGAATATGATTTATTTTGTTCTCATTAACAGTTTATGGCACCAGCAACACACATGCCACCCCACAAACTCAGGGAAATCACGTAATGACCGAGAAAAAAAAAGACAGAGGGCAAAAGAGGGTGAATAAAAAAGAGCACGACTCCCGGGAAGAAGTCAGAAGGGAAACAGTCATGAAGCTGCATCGTCACCCATGACTGTTGTCACGGTAGATTGGTCAAAGTTTCAGTAAAGTTGCATGAAAATGCAAAGTTGCAGAGTGCACAACAAATCTCGTCTTTGCTTAAAGTTGCATTAATAGCTGAGATCACAACATCGCAAAATCCTGGAGGGACTGACGATGAACACGTTGACGAGTTTGAATCGTTTGTTAACTGATTCACAAAGAATCGTTAAATCCTTAATTATCTTGTAATGTGTTGTCATGTGGTTAGTGAACATCCCTAGCAGTGGTTCACCTTAGCCTATATTGTAACTGATTCAATTTGGTTGAAGCAAGCTTGTGATTGGACATCTTTTTGTTTGAAACGCATGCACATAAAGAGGAAAAAACAATAGAGACGCAACAGGAACAAAAACTGACAGATTTACCTAAATCAATTATTAACCTTTTGAATGATTTTATATGTTTTTACCAACATAATCTTGTTTTTATCTGTGGTTTTCAACCCATAATGCTGTTACCCTCAAAACTAAATCTGTTTTTTTTTTTATCCGTATGTATATCTTTTACATTCCTACAGTTAATCTACACTACAAATATTTTTGGTTTTGCTCTTGGAGTGCATGTAACGGCTGCTTGAAAATACAACTTTTTTTTATTTATTTATTTATTTTTTTTAATTAGAGGACCTCCTTTACATTTTTATTTCTTCTATTCCTTTTCACAGACAAAGACCAGATTAGGCGAGAGCAACAGAGGAAAGAGGGGCGTCCTCAATCTGCCAACTCCATCCCTCGGCATAGCAGAGCTTCCTGCTCCTCAACCCACGTGTGAAACAAACTACTACATTTTTATTGCGGCACTGAAATGTTTGATGTTGAGATTTAAATATTATTTGTCCTCACTCTTCTTTTAGAGTAAATTGTCTGTGCAGTATGATGACAGCGCCTACCTCTGCTCCAGGAGCTCCTTTCTCTCCAGCCCCGGGTTCAACACCTCTTTTAAGCCCGACGAGATCGTTTATCCGTCTTTTAAAGTCGGCCCCCATCACACACGTGCAGCCTCGGAGACAAAGTACCGCAGCCCAGATGTAGCTCTGCAAAGAAAGCACTCCGCATCTTCCTTCGCAGCTTTGAGAGATCAGCGTGGCTTCCAAACTTTCCAGGACCCCGTCCAGAAGACGTACAGCGGGGATCTGCTGCAAAAACATTCCCAGTGCTTTACTCAGGAGAAGCCTTTCACACCCAAGACACTGAAAACAGAAAGGAGCTCATACCTGTCGAAGTATCGCTTTTACAGAGCACCACTAAGGAAACATATCCAGGATCAAAGTCCTTTAAAACCAAAACAGGATACGCACAATGAAAGGTATTCACCAAATATTACATTTCCTATTTTTGTGTGAAATGTATGTAAGGGTGTATCTTAAAGTCAAAATATTTATTATTTTGTGTAGCACAAAAAACTTGCAGTACAACGAAGAACTGGACAATCCATCTCAGGTAAAATTATGGTCCTTACTATTAAGACAGGCTGCTTCTAATAGTTAAATTGTTGTTCTTTTATAGTTTAGTAAAAATGTCAAAATTCAAAACGTGTGTGCGTTTTTATTTTTATAACAATCTTTTTACTCTATTAAATTATGTCTTTTAAAGGAATATTCCACAGACCCCGAATGGACTGAAGATGAGGCCAATGACACTCGATTGAGCGGAACAGCTAAGAGCAGAGATCGATTATTCGAGTCACTAAGCAGGTAGAATAATGAAATCAAAATACGAGGTTGCATTTGATGGTAATGCTGTATGTTCATTGATCAAAACAGTTCTACAGGCAGTTGTTTGTTCTCCCTCTTTAGGGCTTCACCAGAAGTCAGTAAATCTTCTGTTTTTAGTCAAGCGTCTGCAGAGTAAGTTCTTTGTATCTTATAGGTTACTTTTTAGGTTTACTGAGTAAACATGTATGTATATATATATATATATATAAATATGGGGATCGAAAGTTTGGGCGCCCCTGGTAAAATGTTCTATTATTGGGCAAAGAACCCACGGAAAGATTGAAAAGTCTTCTAAAGGCATCATTTTATTGATGAGATATTCTTTTGGCATGTCCAAAAAAATCAGGCTTTATTTCAATCATTTACTCTTTAAAAATAACAGAAAACAAAATAATTGTTTGGGCACCCTGCAGTTAGTACATTTTACCTGGGGTGCCCAAACCTTTGATCCCCATATGTTTATGCAATGGGTTTATATCTGATTATTGCATAGTAAATACAAATGTAAAATAAATGTGTTTGTGTCTACAGGGAGGAAGAGTTAATATATCTTGAATTTATTTCTGGTGTAACAAAAGATATTTTGTCAAGAGGACACATCTCTAACAGGTATGCATTTGTTTACCAGAAACATGTTTTTGTTAAATTCCCACTACGATCATCTTTTCATCCATTTTTAGAATTTTGTAGAATTTTTCCCACTGGTTATTAAATTATGATTATGCCCTTTTTCTGCCAAAACCAAAAAACATATCTGTGTCTATTACATAGTTTCTGCAGAGCGGCAGTAGTTCATTAGAAATTTGCCTCTTGAGTTGTGGGCGGGACCGTTGGCGCAGAGTAACCCCGCCCCTGCTTCCCATCATCCATCTGTTTCTCTCCCGCTAGCTTACAGCCCAATGGCATATTTTTATCTGCTTCTGATTTGAAGCAATTTGAATAAAGAAATACTAATTAATTTAATCATAAAAACAAAAACATGATTTAAGAAAAACACTATTTTAATCAGAGTGAGTCTTTAAAAGTTTATTTTAACTTGAACATTTGCTAATTTGTGTATTTTTGCTTACCAAAAGGGTCATCGACCGGGTGATGAAGCGGCATATTGAGATGAATTTGCATAAACTCGATGAGGTCGGTATTTAACTTTGCGTTTTGCCATGCAGCAAATCTTGCATCTTCTGTCTCAAGATGCCGTTGTGGCTCTTTTAGGGTAAAATGCACCACCTTCTGGAAGTGCTGCGTAAAGAGTTGGAAGATCCATCCAACACGTTCCCCCCATCAAAAGAGGCTGAGATAAAGGAAAATGACATGCTTGATGCAATATTTTCCCATCTGGACTTTGAAGGAAAGCACAGGAAGGCTATAGAAGAAGACGACAAAGACTCGTTCCCTTATGTGTCTTTAACCAAACCCGGTATTTTAACAAACTGCACAGATTTTTTGGCTTCAACACCTTTAGGCTCCCCTGAAAACATGACTACCTCTTCAACCAAGATATGTGAAAAAGGCAATGAGAAAGTCCAAGAGGTGAGCAGAGCCGATCTAGCTTTACCTAATGAAGACGAAGCTACCAGTGATGTGAGGATTGTCCGGCAGGGCTCTGATCAGATAGACACCTCTGAACGAAACGATGAAAAACATCAGCACACTTCTGAAAGCAGTGACACCAGCACTCATTCTGATGGTCAGTCTAAAGAGGTTGATGATCTGGGGAAAGGTCTGTCAGAGTGGCATCTTTCCAATAACTCTGAAACAGTAGAAAGTACCAAGGAGCAACACAATAGCTCTATCAGTGATGATGAATTTTAAATGTATAACTGTGTGAGAAAAGTTAAAGTCAGTGTTATTTTTTAAACAAAAGGTCATTTTTTATCATATAGATTTGTCAGATTTATATTTTACTGTCAATTTTCATTGTTTTCACATTCACAAAAGCGTGTTTAGTTCTCATTTTATTCAATTAAACAATTTTACTTAGATGATTTTTTTTTTAATTTGTTCTCTTGACCAAAACTGCAACTCCCTTCTAACGTGCAGAGCTTACACTTTTTTATTCTTTACATTCAAATATTTTAAACTGACTTCTTAGTTTTGGTGTTTTTTTGTGTTTTGTATGGCTTTGATATGTAGCAACTTAAAAATGACTATCACCAGAGAGTGTCTTTAAATTAGGAATAAATCTGTTTTTCCTTGCGTCTTGTTTGCTTTAATTTGACAAGTAAAGTCACAAGTAACCAGCATTAACAAAAATATTACACTTGAAGTTTATTTTATGTATACTTCAGTATAAGTATGGCAAGTTTGCTATAGACCATTAATATGTGGTGTCAGATGAATACTAATTGAATACTTCTTACAACTAAATAGGAACATTTTAAGTTTACAAGTTAAAAAGTATACTATTTCACCTTTAGTATAATTAAGGGGTCTGACCAAATTCACAATGTCTCACTTCATTGCTTAGAAAAATACACTTTGTTTTTGTGGCCATTAAACGATTAAGTTATCAAATGTATACCTTTGTAATAATGACAATAATTTAATTATGACAGCAATATATTTTTCTATATATTGTAGGTTTTATTACACTTTTGACTTCAGAATGTGGAAGTTCCTTTCAAAACAAAATACATCCTGTTTCAAAGAGATGTGCGTGAATTAAAAATACACAGAAAGTCAAGTCAAACAATGGGTTTTGAATCATTGGGACTTTGTGCATTTTTCTCCTTTTAACATTGAATAAAACTTGACAACTTTGGTTAAAAAAAAAATCACAAATTACAGTATGTACTTTTAAAATTCGGAACAGCACTAGACACTTGTGCAGCAGAAGATAAAAATGGGGGATCAGATTAATTTCTGTTTGTTCTTGTTATCAACCACCAAAAAACTTTTAAAAAATACAACAAAATACAAACCCATTATTTATTCAAGTTAACATTCTTATGCAAAGCCAAATAGTCACAATAAAGGAATGAAAGAGCTGCATGTGTCTTCTTAAAAGTCCCTCTCTAAACACATTTTAATTTATTTTCAAAGTGGTCCCAGTAGTCTTAATTCTGATTATGCGATATTTAAATTTAAAAAATGTGTTTCTGCAGAGCGGCAGTAATTCATTAGGAATTCACCTCTGAGTTGTGGGCAGGATTGTTGTCGCGGAAGTAAGCCTCTGCTTATTTCCCATGATCTCTTTGTTTACGCTCTCCTTCTAACTTACAGCCCCCCTCAACTCCAAGCTGTCATTAGTGGTGTAATATCAGAGCTATCAAACAGTACAGTTTTGAGCCAGATGTCAACTCGGATAAGGAAAACAAAGACTTGCATGGATCTATTTGTCTCCATTGATGCATCAGAATGGGGAAAGCAGTGAGACTTTGGCCCGCCCACAACAGAAAGCTTTTTCAAACTTTTTTTTTTCCCCCAATTTGAATAAAGAAGTGATCAGAAACACAATTTTAAGTTTAAATGATTTGCATATGTGTCATTTTATCCCAAGAAAATTATTTCAGGGATATGCTAAAAACATCAAAAAGACGATTTTCATTGGAGTGGGTCTTTATTAAACTACTTTTTGCTGAGGGTAATCAAACTTGATGCGACAGCCGGACAAAACTGCATAAAGGATGGCGCTTTGGGTCAGTTTAAATTTAATTCAGACGAAATTAGGTAACTGCGGCTGCGTGAGATGTCGCCTGATGCAGAAAGTAAACAAACAGGTCAACCGCCCGCAGTTTGTGTCCCATTCTGGCATTTTCATCGTCAGCATTCCAGCTGTCTGATGTCATAGCACTGAAAACTCCCACATATCCTTCCGCAGAGGCGATAATACAACGTATTGCTTTTTCTTTGCTGTAAATTTACACTTTATGCAAACTATGAAAATTCATAGCAATACGTGAGTGTTCTGTAGATCAATTTTAAAGTATACTGATATATAGTGGGATATAGGTCCGATATAGTGCTGCGGATGTAGACCGAACCACTTGTTGCTCTTCAATCCCAGGAAGCGAAACACGCTTTGGAGCTGGAGTGGACTGTTCGACCAAGAAGCATGGGGTGCTTCTTTAGTTTTGATCCGCAGCGAGACAGAATATGTAAACTGCCTCCAACTCTCACACTTATTGAAAGAAACTTTATCAATTGACGTCGACGACACGAGCTTCGAGGACTGACTAATAGTTGGACTTCTAGCCTGCATTTGGCAGCTAACGGTAACTTTTTGTCCTCCCCCTTTCCTAATATATTTATCGGGCGACCCTTAGCCCCGGGGGTTCCGTCTATTTGCTGGATTAAAGGTTAGCGGGCTACCATTTCGGCTGGAATATGGGGTTGTGTTTTTGGAATTTAACCTATAAATTATTTGTTTTGTGAATATGAAAAATGTTGTCTGTATTTTGTTATGTAAGTTTAATATTCAACAAATATAACACTTGAAGGGTTAGGAAAGGAGTAATGATTTAGCAGTAAGTTGTTGGGTCGGACGATGCCATTCTTCGGAAAAAGGGTTTTCTATGTATTTAAAAGAATAACTACGCAATTAATCAACATTTAAGCAAGAGGTAAGTGATTTGGGGACAGGATATATGTTTTGTGAGTTAACCTATGAAGCTGACCAACTGTCAAAGTTCATGTCAACTCAGTTGCTAATACTAATAGGTAAAGAGGATTACTTTACGTCGCGGATTGGTGTCTTCTAGCAAATGTTTGACGATAATATACTAAGTGGGCGTGTTCGTGTCAAATACGGAGGCTCCGTGTCATGTTGATGAGTGCGGATAAACCCAAGCTCGGGAGTGAGTGTGATGCTAGTTGTTTTGAAATGTTCCCACTCTTTTTGCATTTTAGGTCTGTCAGTTAGCGATGGTCCCGCGCGCACTAATAGGAAGGCTTTCTATGGACTAAACCAACACAGGCCGGGCCCGTGAGAAGCGTGAATCATGCCCTTGCCATTCGGCCTGAAACTCAAAAGGACCCGAAGGTACACTGTGTCGAGCAAGAGCTGTCTTGTCACTCGGATTCAGCTGCTCAATGGCGAGTTTGTTGAGTTCACACTGTCGGTGGAGAGCACCGGACAGGAATGTTTGGAGGCAGTAGCCCAGAGACTGGAGTTAAGAGAGGTATGTATGCGGTTTCATCCAATACAAGCACCGATTGTCCTTCTGATTGACTCCCTTTTTTTAGGACTTCTCAGCAAGAAGGTATTTTGGTTAAGAATGCCCTCTGCTCACATTCTTTCCTTTAAAGCACTAAGCAGAACAACAGAATCATAGATGAGCAGTTTGTCACTGGTTACTCATATAAAGCTTGCTTTTGTCATCTTTGTCCTCTCTGTATTATCTGGAATGTTACCTACAAGTTGAACACAAATAAACGACTCATCCATGTGGTAAACAAGCAAATCCTATAATTATTTAAACTTTATTTTTGTTGTTACGAGTTAATTTCCTTCAGTTAATCTTTTAATTTGCTCTAAATCTAGAATATTTAAAGTATTAGTGCAAGTAAACTTAATTATTGATCATCAGAATATTTTTCTTGAACCTGTAAATGTTTTTATGTCCCACTCCAACTATGTTTTTATCTATTGTAAAATCATTCCCAGCAATCTTTTAATTATGATTTGTGCAATTTTTGACCAAATTTAAGACACACTTTCTTGCAGTAGTTCATTAGAAATTAACCTCTGAGTTGTTGTTAGAACTGTTGGTGCAGAACCCTCCACTGATATCCCGTCATCCCTTTGTTTACACTTTCCTGCTAGCTCACAACTATAAGTTAACATTAGTGGTGCAAAAAAACGGCGACCAATCTTAGAGCTATCCAGCCGTACAGTTTGAGCCGGATGGCAGTTCAGATGAGGAAAACAAAGACGATAATGGATCTATTTGTCTGCAATTGGAACCATCTGTGTATTAGAGCAGGGAGACGTTGGACCGACGGGTCGCAAACCTGAGGTTTTTCAAGCCACTGCTTTTCCACTGCTCCTGATCAATCACAGTTGACATAAATTATTACTCAGAAATGCTGTTTTAGTCTTAAATCTTTAATAAATGTCCTCCAACATGAGAAAAATGCTACAAGAAAATGTTAAAAACGCCAAAAACATGATTTTCATCTGAGTGCGTCCTTAAATAATAACCTCCAAGTACAATTAGATTTAAGCTCGGTATATACTTCACAACGATCAGCCATCGCATCAGTGGCATCCACAATCATGAGGTCTTTGTTATACTAATATTGGCTGGATTTGATTGCGACTCTCCGCTATAACTGTGATGAACTTCTGAGTCGTGTTTATACTCTTCAAGCGATGGGATCGTGTTCATCTTTTATTTATAACATGATCAGCATCATCCCGCCCAGACACTTGCAGCATCTGCGAGCGTGCACGTGCATGAAAGGCAGAGGAGGAAGCGATGAGTTCCTCCACTAAACTGAAGCAGGGAATACAAAGAGGAAAAAAATAAAATTAAAAAAATTAAAATGCATTCTCTAGTGCCACAATATTTGACAACAATTACATATTTTAGGGAAAAAAATAAACAAAGTTCCAATTAAGAGTCAAAATGCAGAGCATATCAAATGGCCTTCTCACTTCAAAGAAAAAACCTGTGGAAGTAAAAAATTCATAATGCTGCATTTAAATTCATTTTACACTTTATGTTAGATAATTTATTATTATTAATGTGGCATAATATTAATGTTTAGCCTGTTAATCATTGTTTATTGTTCCTTATTTTACAGTGCCTGTATCCATATTCATTTTACATCCTTTTTATTATATTTTCCCGCACTTTTCTTTGATAATCAACACTTCATTCACGTGCTCCACGTGTGTCCCGCGAGCACACTTACCGGTTGGATCAATAACACTGCTAGACGTCTCATTTGGACGGTCAGACGCTGCGCACCTCTTATCTAGAATCTCATGTATTTTAGTGTGGCGTTTGGACAGGTTACTGCCGTTACCGCACTGACAATCACTGTGTTGGTTACATTAGAAACGGCGTGCGCTGTCTGCATCTACTTTAGAAAAATACAGACACAACTCTGATTTTTTTGCTCGCGGCTGCTCTGCAGCCTGGGGGGGAGCCCCGCCCCTTCCCTCTGCCTGAGGAGAAGCAGCGTTGATCCGCGTCCTTATTATGAAGTTGAGAAGTTTATGACGGAAGCTCCTCCCACACGCAGCGGGAGCTTCAGGTGAACAGACTTTAAGATAAACATAAAGCAGCTATTTTAGTGCTTTTCAAAACAAAGAAGATTTACATGAATTTGGCACGAATTCCATTTATGTGAACGGACAATTGATTTAAATTATGATGGCGTGAGGTGTGTGTGCGCAGGGGGAAGGGGGTTGGAGTGGTCAGCGGTACACACGTGTCCCGAACCGTGGCTTCTGATCCGTACGGACCACGGATTATCCGTGATCTGTTACACCCCTAATTTTTATTTAACCTTTATTTTACCAGGAAATCCCGTTGAGACTTGCATCTCTTTTTCAAGGGAAACCCTAATGAACTGGCATCTGGCCTAAAATTGGTCCGCTAATATTGTGCGCCATTTTTGTTGCAGCTGTCGTTTTTAGTGATGGGACTGGTTTGCTTTGCGCCAACAGTCCTGCCCACAACTCTGAGTTGAATTTCTAATGAACTCCTGGAGCGAGTTTCACAGTTTCAAGAGGCGGATTTAACAAATTCTGAGTTCAAACCTTCACTCAGAGTTGAGAGACTCAGAGTTTGCAAACTCAAAGTTTTTGATTTCAGAACAGCTGAAAAGAGTTGATTCAATCAACTTTGAATTGTTGGACTCAGAATCAGGTGCGAGCGTCGTCACCATAGAAAGCCAACTGATGTGTTCCTACAAGCCTATGCCGACTACGAGCACATTTTCTGCAAAAATAGCAACACAACTGCAGTGGCAAAACAAAGTGAGAATATAGCTGCCAAAGTTAATGCGTACGTCTACATTAGAATTTTCATCAAATGAAAGAATAACACTTTAAAAACTGACTGGAAGCAACTTTTTGACCAAAATCAATAATCCACATATAGAACTCAGTTTTTAGTTTTTTTGTTTTTTTTTTTCTTTTCAAAGTAAATTTGATGTTTAATAAATTTCATTTTTGATACAAAAGTAAAAATGTTTTTATTTTTTTTTATTTAATTATTTTTTATTCAATTTTTATTTAATTATATTGAAATGATCCAAAATTTAATACAGAATAAAAGTTTTAAGTTAAATTAGGCAAAAAATAGGTAACAAATGTTAAAGGCTTAATAAACCCAGCCGTCAGTTTTCCAAAATAGAAAAAGGGCTGACCATTACCAACATAATTAAGAGCAGAAACCTTTTTGTCTGCCTACAAATGTTCTTCAGTTCCTTGGAAAAGTCTATTTCTGTCGTTTTGCTTCAATCTCTGACCCTTCCAGACCACAGGTTACTGATTGACCCAAATTAGCAGTTTTCCCTCAAAACCTGGTTTGCATTCTAAGTTTACATTTAGTCATTTAGGAACATTGCAGGTTCCTTTGCAGAAGGTTTAGTGTCTCTTCTGTAGCTCTCTGTACCCTCTTGTAAAAATCTAATTAAAAAGCTGTTAAGTATTTTTATGCATGCATTTCTGCTGGTTGGAATCTGTGCGATTGTAACAAGTAAGCACTTTCAAAGCCAATAAAGAAATACTGAACAGACTAAAGTGCAAGTTATGAAAAACTAAAAACTTTAAGAGACTGAGAAGCTCAAAGAATACATTCCTCTCTGTGTTTTTAACAGATACAGTTAGTTTGAAAAAAAGAGTTAAAGCAAAACATTCTGCACAAACACTTTAAAGAATAGCCATGGAGGCTGTTGTGAAGTTTTTGCCTCACTGGGCCTTCAGTAAATAAAATCTTCACCTTTGCTCGGATTTGTGCAAATTTGAAATGGTTTTTCTTGTTGTTTACATAGTAAAAAAAATATCAACTTCAAATCTGGTAAAATATCTGTTAAATGAGTTTTCTGTACTTTCCTTAGTTTAATTTTTGATGAATACTTTAGTTGATTTGGAAAGGAGGATACAGTTTTCTGTTTCACCTCAGTCATTGTTGTCTAATTAGCAAATGTTTTATGCTTGTGCAGAGTACAATGTGTCAATGTTTTCTTTCATTGTGTACTTATGCATCTCTAGTAAATGTGAACAAACTGTGCTTTAAATGTTGTTCTGATCATAGTTATAAAGTCCCTCATGCATCATCTTGTGTTTTAGATAACGTTCTTCAGTCTGTGGTACTTCAATAAGCAGAACCAGCAGAGATGGATTGACCTGGATAAGGCGCTGAAAAAGCAGCTGGACAAGTATGGGCTGGAACCCACAGTTTACTTTGGAGTCGTGTTTTACGTTCCCACCGTCACCCAACTGCAACAGGAAATCACGAGGTGATTATTGACACGAAACGTCCCAACAAAACAACTGAAAATGAGGTTGATGCTGACGATTAAAGAAAAAAGTTATGAGAAAAGCTTGTAACAGTCAAATCAGTGGCTTGAAGCTGATTGAATGTATTGAAACATTCCACAGTTCTCCTCCAGTAAATAAATCATTTTCATCTAAAATACATTTCTGCATCATACGACTCTGCTTTAAACTGTCGTCCTTCCTGCAGGTATCAGTATTATCTACAGGTGAAGAAGGATATCCTGGAGGGAAGGATCTCCTGTTCACTAGATCAAGCTATACGTTTGGCTAGTCTGGCAGTGCAAGGTAAGCTGTATGTACATTAGGGTAGCTTTCGAAATTATTTTTGTGTGAAAAGGAAAGGAGAAAAAATTATTTGTCCCATTGCATGGCTGCATGAACTTCAGCACTAAATGCTGTCAGGGATTTTCTTAAACTGAAAATTAAGATTTTTCCATCAGCCTCATTGGACAACTCTCAAGTAAGAAAGTTTTTAGTCATGCCACAGTGAATGAATTAAATTTCATTCTGGTTATTGAATTTCTATCTTTTCAAATCAGCCAGTTAAAGGTGTGTTTTTTTTCTGTCTTTGGATGACTGTTCCGCAAACTTCAGATACTCCCCAGTTTTAGAGTATCAATTAAATATTTAAAAATCAACTTCAGATTTTTTAATAAAGTGCGAAAATTGTGGTTATATCAGTGTTCTTAACTCAGTTCTGTAGCAAAGATTTAAAGTAGTTTAGTTGTTTTCCAGATTTAACCACATCAGTTCAATCAACCTTTTCCTTTAAAAAAAAAAAAATCACATTAAAATATTTTTTTTTTCAATTTTAAGTTAGTCATATTTGTTCAATACAAAAACTAGGGCTGGGTTGATAAAATCATTTAATCAACTTGAATTGATCTAAACTTAATAGATCTGTAATCGATCCATAAAAGTAGAGGTCCATCTAACACACAATGCTAAAGTCCGCTAGTTTGATGCTAATGTATAATGGGATTTCCCATAACGCTCAGTCAACCTAAACATACATTGCTGACTTAATGATCATCTTTGTAAACTTACAGGCATGAATTTTCCAAACTCTTCTAAGGAAATGTTTTTTTTAAAGAAACCATTTGTGGTCTAAAACACAGTTTTTTGCTCATACTTTTTCTGGAATGAGGTGTAGTTCTATAGCGCCATCGCCACCTAGTGGCCAAACAAACATCCTCCAGGAGAAGCAGAACAATTGTTGGAGCTTCTGTTTGATAAACCATGTAACACTGTATGGCATTAACAGCTCATTATTATTTCCCTTGTAAATTTTACAGTATGTGAACTGTATCAGATTAATATGAAGATCTTCAAATTGTAATTGAATTGAATAAAATCATATTTAATTCAATTGATTGGGGGGGTATTACTTTATCCAGGCTCTGGTGAGTAAAAATCATTTCTGGAATTTATTGGCGATACCAGCCCTAATAAAAACATGCAACTGTAACAAAAGGAAAAAAAACCTCAGAAGTATTATAATGTTGGGCAGTGCAGGCTACTTTACCACTGAGGTCATTTTTTAAATAATAGCTTTATAAAACATGTTTCTTCTTTAATTATTGCTCTTAGCTTAATTTGATGGAAAGTTCAGTTGTTTTTTTCTCTTCTTCATGCCAAACGTGAGGGTCATTTGCAGCTGTCAAAGCCGCTCTCCTGCCAAGAATACTTTCCCACAACTGTGAATGCTGCCCAACGGCTGCTGGAAGCTATTACAGACTCAGATGTCCATGTTGTCTGAAGCAATAATAAACCGATCTGTCCTCCTTAAATAAGTCCACCATGTCATCGCAGCCTGCTGCTTTCTGAAAGACATGACATCATTCTGGCTGTTCAGCTTTGTTCTAAATGCAGAGTTGCAGGCATTGCTCCTCTCACCTTCATCCCGTCTTTGTGCCCACAGCCGACTTTGGAGATTTCAATCAATATGATTCCCAGGATTTCCTTCAGAAGTTTGCACTCTTCCCTATTGTAAGCATCAAGTTCAGTTTTATTATCATGATTTCTGAGTATTGGATCCCTTTTTTTATTTTTATTTTTTTAAACAAATGAACTCTTCTCTCTGCAGGACTGGATTCAGGATGATCGAGTGCTGGAGGATGCCACTCAGAAAGTGGCCCTTTTTTATCAGTCTTTCCGGTGAGGCTGTTTTCAATGCAGAAATGAAAAATTAGATTGAAAAATTATAACAAATTTACTTCCTCTGCATTTTGATAGCTATTCAGTACGGACGCCGTAAACAGTCTGCTCTACTTTTCTAACGTTTTCTCATAATAGTGAGATAGTGGATCTCATTATCTCGAGAAAACGGTTAAAAAAAAACGGGGCAGACCGTTCAGCACAACTTAGAATACCATTAAAAATATTCTGTGTAACAGTATCCAGAGTAAAACTATATAAAGAAGTACACTCTGAGATAAAACAATGTCCAAAAATTTATCAATTTATAAATAAATACAAAGAAAGGGTTTTTAATCTTCATATCAAATAACTTAATGGATAAGTTTTGTTGTTGTGATGTCTGAGCCTCATGATGATTTTAAAAGTGCTAGGTATTTATTTTCTATAATGTGAAAATTACATGGTTATTGATAAATAATCATACAGATAATATTTATTAAAATGTAATGTGTTCTTTTTGTATTTTTGCTGTATGAGTTGAATTAGTATAAGGGAATAGGCTTAAATAAGCCACAACTTCTACATATCTACCTTTCAAACATGTTTTATTGTTCTGGGACTGAATGACTCACTATATTTATTAGCCAGTGTATATATTTATCTATTTTTGTTTGTAATACGTTTGAAATAAAATAATAGTAAAGAGAAAAGCATGGAAACAAGCAAGAAGAAGTTTTTGCAATTTTAATTTGTAATTACTGTGCAATTTGCAGGGAGGTAATTTTGTTTTTGTTTTAGCTCATAAATAGAAAAACTGTATTATTTTTATCTCTTGTTTTGTCTACCTTTTTAGTGCTTTCACATTATCAATCTGTTTGTGAATGATGTATTATTTATCTATTAGAACAGAATTCAATCAATATTCACTACTTACTTCGTTTTAATAATATTTTTAAATGATTTCACAACCATTGTCGAATTGATTTGATCATAGATTTGTGCAAATCTGAAGCAAAAAAAAATGAAAAAAAAGTTTATTATTATAGTGTTTGAAAAATTTAGTATTTATAATAATTATAATGAATTGTTTAGAAATAAAATATCATTTGTAAAACTCTTTCATACATGATCTAAGGAAGACAAACCCTTGCACTAAGAACGTTTTTTTAAGTTGGACCAACTCTGGTTCAGCAGAAACCCTTAAACTGAGGCCAGAGAAGCCACTCTGAGGACTTTTCCTTTTTACTGTAATGCACAAAGTTCCAGATTAGTATCACAAACAAAAGAAAAAGTAAGAATTTTAATGAGTGAAATCATTATTCTTCTTTCTGTCTGCCTCAGAGGTTTACCTGCTCCAGATGCAGAGATGTTGTACATGCAGGAGGTTGAGAAAATGGAAGGATATGGCCAAGAGAGCTACCCTGCAAAGGTAAACCTGAAGAACCCTGTTGGAGGGGGCTAAAAGGCATAAAACATCAATTTTCCTAAAATTTGGTTTCCTGTTGGAGCAGGACAACACAGGCACCGATGTTACTTTGGGTTCCTGCCTTGATGGCATCTTCGTCAAGTATAAAAGCGCTCGACCGCCTCTGTTATACAGGTACATCTGGATCCCATGTATGCTCTAAAACCTTTTTCTGACTCCTGAGACTGAGGCTGCTTTAATTAAAGAAATTTGTGGAGAAAGTTTGAGTTTTGCGGCACAGCCCAGAACTATTCCTAGAATGTGCCGTCTCCATTTTCAGTCCTGAATTGGAGCTGGCTGAAGGCAAAATGAGTCAAGGTGGAAGTAGAAATTGTGGGCACATCATTTACCCGTCAAGCAGGAATGTAAATAACGCTTCAGAGTTGTTTTTTTGTCTCGATGCACTGATTTCTAGATATCCATCAAGTCTGTTCATATTTTTGATGCAAGAGCAGGCTCCTGATCAAACTGAAAACGCTGCAGGCTTCTGCAGTGATGGGAATAATGTTTTCCTGTATTTTCCCTCCCTCCCTCCCTTTTTGTGGCTCTGTGTTAATTGGCTGTGTAGGTGGCATGAAATTAACAACATGAGTCACAATAGGTCCTTTTTTGCCCTGGAGCTTGCCAACAGAGAAGAAAGTGTTCAGTTCCAGACAGTAAGTGTCTACTCTACATTTTGCTTAAGAAAAAGTTTTTTTTTTTTTTAAATCTGGTTTGAAAGTATGAAAACAGTGCTTTTAATGAAACGCAATTAAGTATTTTCTTTCTTCTTCTTCATAGGAGGACATGGAAACGTCCAAATATGTGTGCCGGATGTGTTTGGCCCGATTGAAGTTCTATAAGATCAACAAGAGTAGCCTGTGAGTGTTTTGGTCAGAGGTCCAGCCCACTTCCTGTCTGTGCGTCTCCTGCACGCGTTTGATGTCACTTCACGTCTGTCCTCCTCTCTCTTTAGAGAGGAGTGCGAAACCCAAACTTCTGAGGGCTCCCAGAAGTCCCTTCTTACTTTGTCCTTTCCTCGTTTTCCAATGCTCTCTCGTACCTCTCTGCTTTCTAACAAGGGGTGAGCAACACGTTAGCCACCACCTTCATCATGTCTTCAAGTGAGAGGATGCTTCCCTGTATGTACAGTGTTCCCTCGCTACTTCGCGGTCTCGCTTTTTTGAGGATTTTTTTTTTAAACCTTTAACTTTTCATTCATTAACGCGATCAACATCAATCCAGTAGATTCTAAAGGAGAAAAGCGGCGCTAACAGTTGATAAGTTACAGCAAATCAAACAACATAAACACTGCAGCTCCATTGTTTTTAATGGTTGATACTACAAACTGTTCTCTGTTCTGATTGGCTATTGACCTTGTCAATCAATCTGTGTTGTCTCCTGTACAACAGTGGTCCCCGAGTCACTTGATACCGGGCCGCAGACAGAAAAAAATAAATACATGGGCTAATTTGGATATGTCCATTTAATTTATTATCTGATAATAAAGAGAGTTTTATTTTGAAAAGCTACCGGATTCTCTTCACAACATCCGTCTTGGTCACGTGACTTAAAACAGCTAGCTGTAAGGCTACCTGGACTGTCAAGCTAGTAACTCAAAGCTTACAAAAACCAAACAGTAAAACATATTTGGAAAGTTTTTTCAGGGATAAAAGTGCCGGCGAGGAAACCGGATACAATCTTTCGATTTTAAAATGCAATAAAGCTGCTATTTACAGACAAAACCTTGAGTCTTCCTCGACATACGGAATTATTGAGGCAGTTGTTCTCATGCATCAGAAGCAGCTCTGTCTAATACGCGACGACGGATTCACTCTCTTTTACACTTGCTGGTAATAAAGTTGGATTAAAGTTTATATTATATTTAGAAAATTAGTTTTACGAATATTTTGTTTTTTTATTTTGCTTTATTTATCCATCAGACCTTAAAAATCAGACGTAGCTGAAGTTAGCATCTGGTAAACTATTTCCACATTAAACGAAGGAACACTGTACAGTATAAAAGTTTAACATCAGCTAGGAAGTGAATTTACATCGAGATAAATATAGGTTTTTTTACTGACCTTAATCTATAATTAAGAATATGTTTACAAATGGTGAATATTTCCTTTTTTCATCTTTATTTGTAGGGAAGTTCCTAAAATATAAAAAAATGTAACATTTTTGTAAAACATTTACAAAAATCCACTTTTTTGTTCAAAATTAATAGATTATGAGTTGTAATGTTGTAATAACTAATTTACCTGACTTATTTATTCTCCCTTTCAGCCAAACTCAGCCTACAGCTGTAAACACAGTCAGACGGAGATCCTCCACCAGAATATCTCTGGTAATGTCCAAATGCGTGTTCACACAATTCCCTAAATAGCCATTCTATGGATTTATGTTTGTTTGAATGCATCATTTTTTAAAAAAGTTTTTAACCTGTGATGAATTGTTCATTCATAGGAAATTAAGTCGTCATTCTTGCATAATTTTTGAATCATGTGAACGTAGACTGAATCGCTCTTCTTTGTACTCTCAGTCCAAGCCTCAGGCCTTCATGATGCCCCCCCCACAAATGCACTACAATGGTCATTTTACGGAGCCTTACTCATCATCACAGGGTAAGCGGTCACCATGGTTACGGCTGAAATTATGGGGCTCCAAGCGGGACCTTTGGGGCATTAAAGGTCTCATTGTTGCTGCTGATCCTTCCGGACCGTGACATGCTCTCCCCTCTTCCAGATAACCTGTATCTCAACGCTCAGAACGGTTTCTACTACCACTCTCAGACCAGCTTGGACCGCTCGCCCCTGGAGTACGGCAGCGGAGGGCGCTTGCGTAACGGCAGCGTGTACAGCGCCCACAGCACCAGCTCGCTGACCAACCCGCAGCACTACCTGCAGCCCTCGCCCATGTCCTCCAACCCCTCCATCACCAGCGACATCACCAGACCCGACTACGTTCCCTCCCACCGCCACAGCGCTCTCATCCCGCCTTCGTACCGCGCCACTCCGGACTACGAGACTGTGATGCGTCAGAAGAACCGAGGCGCTGGCGGAGGAATGCTTCTGTCTCAGGAGCACCGACAGAGCCACTCCATGAGGAACCTGAACATCGGGAACTCCTACGCCTACAGCAGACCCGACCCTCTGGTCTACAGTCAGCCAGAGATACGGGGCGAGCACGGGGAAATGTCCCAGCAGCACCACCACCCGTTTCACCTCGGCTCTAGCTTCCACAGCCCCTCCCCGTACCCCTACCCTCCGGAGCGTAGGCCCGTCGTGGGGGCCGTCAGCGTCCCAGAACTCACAAATGTGCAGCTGCAGCAGGCGCAGGAGTATCCTGCTCCGAACATCATGAGGACACAAGTGTACCGGCCGCCGCCCCCTTACCCTTACCCCTACCCTCGACCTGCCAACAGCACTCCCGATTTGTCTCGCCATCTGTACGTCAGCAGCAGCAACCCCGACTTGATCATCACCAGGCGCGTGCACCACTCGGTCCAGACCTTCCAAGAGGACAGCCTGCCCGTCGCTCATTCTCTGCAGGAGGTCTCCGAGCCGCTGTACAGCGGCCCCCCCCACAGGCAGCCGTACCACGGCCACAAACGCAACTCCATCGAGATCGCTGGTCTGGCTCAGAGCCTGGAGGGGGTGAGGTTCAAAGAGCGGACGTTGTCCTCCTCAGCGGCAGAAACCAACACTCCTCCTCCTCCGGCGCCACATGGCGGTCGCTCTCAGGGCTCGCAGCTCAATGTGTTCCTGGAGCATTCGAACACCGAGGAGAGGGGAGACGTTAAACCGGAGGTGCGGTACGGACACAAGAAGTCTCTCTCTGATGCCACCATGCTGGTTCACAGTAGTGGAGAAGAGGAGTTTGAGGACGATGGCGGGCGCCACACTCCGCTTTCAGAGGAGGCCATTGCAGCCATCGTTTCTGAGCATCAGCAGCCACAGCCGCACCACAGCCTGCCACCGCAGCAACAAACCCCCATAGAGCCGCCTCCTGCCTATCCCATCGGCTCAGCGCTGGACCCTTCTGTGACCAGCTCCATGACCTACAAAGTTCACCCCCGCATACAAGAGAGCGAGCCCATTTACCTCCTGCCAGACCTAAGGCAGCCCAGGATTATGCCCTCGGTGTCGGAGGGCAACCTGAGCGAGCAGGCCAAGATCAAGCCAAAGAAAGAGCTGAAGAAGAGGCCGGTGTCTGACGTTCCCTCCGGGAAGAGCGCCGTGGAGGGTCTGCCTCCTCCGGTGAGTGCTGCTCTAGAATCGGATTCACTCTGAAATCTTTTGAGTTTATAACTTCTACAATTTTTGGAAAGCTTGTGCTGTTTATTTTGAAGTTGGAAGCAAAAATTAGGGACGTCCCGATCTGATGATGGAACTGGAAATCTCATAGTTACATCCCGATCAGGAAATGTACATTTATTACTTTTATATTGTGATCAGTGGTGTATACGTCAAGCTTATTGTTGTAGATAAATACTCTACTAGAAGTCTGCTTATCATGAACAAATCAAGTCATTTTGTTGCTGTAGAACCAGTCGAATACGCCTCTTGTTTGAGCAGAGGGTGCACAAAAACAGTTTGATAAAGTTAGCAAAAATTCACAGATTTGTACTACCAGTAGGGGTGTACCGGATCACAAAAGTCACGGTTCAGATCATTTTTTTGGATCAATAAAAAGGAGAAAAAAAAAACAACAGGAAAAAACAAGAAATAAAAAAAGCTAAAATAACTTTTTTGAAAATCTTTAAAACATATATAAAGTACTTCAAAGCTTAAATAGACATTTACACATCTTTGAACTTTGAACATAAACAAGAATGTGCACACACACCTCCCATCTCCAAATTAAATCTTAAATGAAAATTTTAAAATTAAACTTTCATTATTTTGCGGTATTGATTGTAGTATTGAATCTAACTGGGAATATTTAAATATTTCAAATTGTTATTATTATCTGTGAATATGCAGATGAGGCACTGCCCTGCCCTGCAGCGGCTCTTTTTTACCGATTGTTTACCGATGCTTTTATCCAGCTCTTCAAAACAAGTTTCTATCTCGGTATCCGCATCCTCCATGACAAGCTTGAGAAAAGTACACGTGTGAATCATACGGACCACGGATTATCCGTGATCCGTTACACCCCTAACTTCCAGCATTGATAACTATTATGTTTTAAACTGACAGAAAGTGTCTCTGTTGTTTTTTTTCTGAACTACAACGGCATTTCAAATGAAGAAAAGATCAGGGTTTTGTTTTTGTTCATGAGAATGTTTCTCTTTATGCTGCCAACAGAAATAGCAGTGAGGCGGCTGCCAAGGGACCGTCTACATAATCCAAAGCTTCATTAATATGGGCTAGTCATGAATACTCATCATCCTTTTCAGGCTGTACCAATGATTTTAAAAGGAAGACATTATTCATTTTTACGAATATTAAATGGAGATTTGAGTCCTATTTGATCAAAAATATTGGAGTTCAAAAGATGCTAAAGCTACAGTCACCAAGCTATTTAAGTGTTAAATAGTCCACAAAAGTTAATAAAATAAAAACCGGGGACAATCCAGTTCTGTTTTATTTATTTTTATTTGTCAATATAAAAAATGACCAAAAAAAATATATGTATTTTTTCCTTCAAAATCTACTGGAATGACATTGATCGTGTTTACAATGAAAAAAAAATGACATTAAATCAGAGAACACAAACACTGGAGCTGCGGTGTTAAAAAGGTTCAAACTGTTTTCAGTGTTCTTTCTGTTGATAATAGTTCTAGACTCCATCCAGTCTCAGCAATGTCCCAAAACAGCTGACTTCTATTTTGGTTTTTGTTTACAAAAATAACTTTGTTCTGCCTGACAGAGAACCCTGCTTATTCCATTATCTCCTCTCGTGGGTGTGAGTTTCTGTCTCATCAATTATTCAAGAGATTATTCATTAGTTTAGCTGCTCTTTTCTTTTCTTTTTTTTTAATAAATCTTCCGTGATGTTTTTGTTGTCTGAAATAAGAATGTTCCTGCAAAGTCAATCTTTTTATTTTAATAACCTGTGACAGCTTACATTTTCATTTTAAGGAATTATTTATAAAGAAGTCTCTCTCTGACTAACTGGGTTATGTAGGCGTAGCAGCTGGCTGGACCAGACAGGTGGCATTTCTTTCTGGAGCCGCCCCGTCAGGCCGCATGGCTCCTCCCCCTTTGTCTTTCCTTCCTTATCACTCTCCTCCAAATGAAATTCATGCTCACCTTTTTCTACCTCCGCTCTCCCGTCCGCCCAGGGTATGAAGAAAGGACTGAGGTCAGAGGTCAGGAACATGGGCCCCCTGAAGATGGCACATCTGAATGGACTGTCGGTGTCACGGCAGCCGGTGTACGAGGAGGCCAAGGATGAACCCGAGCAAGCGTCTAACGATGAGAGGGTAAGGAGAACTCCAGAGGGTTCTTTCTGCTTTAAAGTCAACACTAGTGAGGCTGAAATTGGTGAAAATGTTGTGGAAATGGAAAACAGTAGCTGCTTTGTAAATGGAGATGATTCCAGTTCAAGAAAATCACTTAAAAATGTTGAGCTAGCTTTTAAAAAACCATTCAGATCATTTAGGTTGTTTGGTGGTTTTAAATATTTCTTTAAAATCTAAAAATTAAGCAGTAACACCAACGAGTAGTTTACAGGAAACTGTTCTTTCAGCTCGACTCTCTTCTACAAACTTAATTTGGAAAATAGAGTGGCTACAATTTAAATCATATTGGAGTTTATTTTGTTGCTGACCTTGTTGTTGAACTCTCTTACAACAAAGTAGCCCATAGCATCACACTCCCACCACATACTTTACAGTTGAAACTTGTTAAAGACACAAAATTGCAACAAAAAGGGAAATTTGGGGATTTTTACTTGATGGAATGTCACTGAATAGGTGATGTATAATTAAAGTATGAACCAAAGTTTACATTTGGATATATGCTGCTATTCCCTCACCTTTTATAACGACTACTATTTTGTTTTTTTTAGATACTTTTAACACTAAAAGTTGCAGCAATTTGAGGGAGTGAGGCTGAAAACATTTCAAGACATTCTGGAAACATTTTTCTCTCCTCTGTTTTCTGTAATAATAAAGAGAGTCATTGTTTCAGTTTCCACGTCAGCGTCAGCAGACCAAACACCTGAAAACGCTGCTTCCTTAAAAGCTGAACGAGGAATGATACTCAAGAAAACTCAACAGAAACAAGTTCTTTCAGTAAATGTCAGACAGATTCAAGCAACATTTTTAATTGTGTTTTTATGAATGAAAAACAATACAAACTGAATGAAAAAAATAGTTAAAGATTTGTTACTGAACAAGCAAGAAACAAGCAAGAAAACATTTAGAAACAAAATATATCTATCTTTCATTAAATGTATATACTATCTTTCATTAAAAATTCCCTTACGTATGATAAAAATGAACTTTTTGGTAAACTGTGTTTATGAAGCACTGCTGCCTTTGCAGCAAACCTTGAACGTTTTTGAATTTACGTGATGCATTTACGTCAACTACCTTTATGATGGAACATTTAGAAATGTTTGACCTTTGTAAACTGTATCTGTTTTCAATGCACTGTCAGCATCTTTGCCTGCTGGCCTTTGCAGTGCAGACCCGCATTGATAAGAAGGTAAAAGGAGACATTTTAAACCACAAAAAAAGTGAAAATGCCCTGTTCATTATCGAATCACTTTATAAATTAATATCCTAAATATGATATGTGTTTGTATTTTTATTTCCTTTTCTCTTTGTTTTTAAAGCAAAAATTGTTTGGAATTTAGTTTTTGAGTGACTTTTTTTCTTTCCTGTTTTCAGTGTAAACTCCTGGAGCAGCACATGGACCGTGGCGAGCTCCTGCGCGAGTTTGAGAACATCCCCAAGCGGCGGCCGGGAGGGGAGTGGACCATCGCTCTGCTGCCAGAAAACAGCGACAAGAACCGTTTTCAGGATGTTCTGCCGTACGACGACACTCGCGTGGAGCTGGTTCCCACTAAAGAGAACAACACGGGTTACATCAACGCGTCACACGTCAGGGTGAGTTTTCTTCTGGAGATTATTTCATACTCTGGAAAATAAATAAATAAAAATGTCGTCTTTGTCAGGTGACGGTCGGTGGACAGGATTGGAATTACATCGCCGCTCAGGGGCCGCTGTCCAACACGTGTCCCGACTTCTGGCAGATGGTGTGGGAACAGGGCATCTCCATCATCGCCATGGTTACTGCTGAAGAGGTGGGCTCATTTTTTTCCTTTTATTGGAGATGTTTCTGCTTCTTTTTAGTGGCTGACGTCTGTTTTTACCGGCAGGAGAGCGGGCGAGAGAAGAGCTTTCGATACTGGCCCCGGATCGGCTCGCGGCACACCACGCTGACGTTTGGTCGCTTGAAGATCACCACGCGCTTCCGCACGGAGTCTGGCTGCTACGCCACCACCGGGCTGAAGATCAAGCACCTCCTGACCGGACAGGAGAGGACGGTGTGGCACCTGCAGTACACGGACTGGCCTGACCACGGCTGTCCAGAGGACTTCAAAGGCTTCCTCAGTGAGTCTCTGTCACATCCACACGCCACTAATTATTCTAAAGTTTCTAACGTTTATTCCACGCCTTTTCACAGCATATCTGGAGGAAATCCAGTCTGTCAGGAGGCACACGAACAGCATCAGCGACCCAAAGCAGAACATCCCGCCTGTGCTGGTCCACTGCAGTGCCGGCGTGGGTCGAAGTGGAGTGGTCATCCTGTCTGAGATCATGATCGCCTGTCTGGAGCACAACGAGGTAACCACTGCCTCTCGCTCCTCCCCCGTCACGTCAGTCCTGTCAATTAAAACGGGTTCTCCCTTTCAGACGCTGGACGTTCCAAAGGTTCTGATGGCGCTGCGGGCTCAGAGGATGCTGATGGTTCAGACTCTGTCGCAGTACACCTTCATTTACAAAGTCCTCATCCAGTACCTCCGGAACTCCAGGCTCATCTGATCCGGGATCCACACAAGATGCTGAAGCCAAACCTCTTTTTTTTTTTTATCCATTTTTGGCCAAGTATTAACTTACTTTGAAGGACATTTGGAAACATGAAGGATAAACGGCACATGAAGAAACTGTGATCCGCTTCTAAACAGTGTTATACATACAAACCAGCACTTTCATAGAATATTAAGCAAATCCTTTAAATATATACGTCTACTGAAAACGGCTGATTACTTTTCTGGAGGTTTTTTTTCTGATTTTTAAAGCCAAACAACTATGAAAATGAGAAGTAAATGAAAAAAATGTCAAAATGCCAAGAACAAACGTCAGGATATGACTCCATATTTACTAATATTAGGTTTGCTTTTCTCTTTTAAAAAATGCTGTTTACATTAAGAAAAACAGTTTCTTTGAAGCACAAAGATTTGCTGAAGGATGGACTGTTGGAGCTACGTACTGCACTGAGGGGAACTGTGATGGAGTGATGTGTTGCACATTTTGACTCTTAACTGGAAAGCTTTATCTGAGCGTTCAAACTTTTAAAGCTATTATTTTACGGAGGAAAACTTTATTTAAAGGAACAATTGCAGAGCGGCGTTCTAGAAAAGTGTGGCGACTCAGTCCTTGAGGGAGCAGCTGCAGAAACAGCAGCGTGCTGCTTTGAGCAGATTCTTACTCTTAAACGCTGTCCATGGTATTAACGAACGCTTTTATTGTCTGGAATTTATTTACCGAGGCTGTAAATAGGAATAAAAAGAACAAAATCTGCACAAAAACTATGTTTACAGATGCTATCCTCTCCTGAACCGGTAATTTAATTCTGATTTCTTTTCATCCAAATGTTTTCTGGCAGGTTTTTCATGAAGTTTTTCTTTTTTTTTTGCATCAATTTTACAAAAGATTTGTGGAAACAGGAGAAAAAAAAGCTTTTGTTTTTAAATTGTATGTACAGGAATGCTGTTTATAATGTAAACTTTGTAAAATTCTGCTTTAATAACTATTGGTTACTGTATAAACTGTAATAAAAAAACAGGTTACTTCTTATTAAAGAAGAAAATGATAGACCATGAATAAACATTTGGAGAAACAGTTTCTTCTTTTGTACTTTTATGCCCCCTTGTGGTACATGTTTGTCATTACATGCACCCTATAGTCACATTTATTTTAAAAGCAAAAATTTTAAAAAATTTCAGTGTTTGTAAAATAACAGTTTCAATTCAATGCAGTCAGTTTTTATATTTAAAATGCACATTTTGAAATAAAAAGCTTCAAAATTGATTTTTTTCCCCTATAATCCATGATTGGTTTCAGAGAAGGTAAGGTAGCAATAAATTACTCACCGTCACTTAAATTATTGGTTTAGTCAGAGAAAACCAAAACATGCAGGACTTATAAAATCATTTTAAAAGTGAACTTTTAAATGACCAAACTAAGGAAAACTCTTGTTTAGGCAGTAGCGTGAAGGGTATTGCTGTAGAACCAACACCACATGATGGTATTTCTCTCCAGGGAATCAAACCCTCGACTTCTCATATCCTAGTCTATTTCCTGCTTGAACACTTTAAGTTGTTTCTGAGGTAAAATTGCTTTTTGTGTTTAAAATTGTCGGTTTTTTGCACCAAACACTGATGCTAATACTTGTATCGTCCCCTCTTCCCGCCGTGTCCTCCATAATCTCCATGGCTGCCGTGTCCTCCTCTCCAACCGCCTCCCCATCCGCCTCCCCGTCCTCCTTGACCCCACCCTCCACCTCGTCCTCCATCTTGTCTTTTCTGCCAGGGCGGCATCTCCGGTGGCGGCGGCGTTATCTCGGAGGGTCGTCCTCCTCGGTCGGGTACTCTTCCCATTAGAACCTGTTGTAGAAAATCATTTGCTTATCATCTATCCAACATAAAGTATTTAGTGTTTGCTCTACCTTGTTGACCGCACAGGAAGTCTTCCTCCTGCTGGAGCCACTGCTGGTCTTCACCACGTTGCAGAG
Organism: Oryzias javanicus; assembly: GCA_003999625.1. Classification (NCBI taxonomy): domain Eukaryota; kingdom Metazoa; phylum Chordata; class Actinopteri; order Beloniformes; family Adrianichthyidae; genus Oryzias; species Oryzias javanicus. Next base: position 18,217,319 of record CM012458.1, on the reverse strand, counting down.
ATCCTCCCTGGCAGCCAGCAGGTCGGCCATGTCCACGGAGGACTCGGGCCTTAGAGTGTGTCTCTTCGGCTGGTAGGCGCTGGCCATGCTGTCCACCTTCACCTGGTTCGTCACAGCATTTCTTTATGTAACAGAGTTGGTCACAAATCAATCGTCATGCGAGTGAACGTGCCTTGGCTCTGTCCGACCAGCCGAACGACTGAACGGTGACGTCCAGGCGCTTGATCAACATCCGGCGGCGACTCTCATACTCCGACGACAGAACCTCGTTGATGTTTTGCAGTTTGTCCTGCAGAGACAAATGACTACAGAGTTATCTTTATATATACACAATAACTATGTTTACATTATTTTAAAAATGTCTGAATATTTGTTTATTCTGAACAAGTTTCAGGAGAAAAAGTACAGTTCAGGTCGATTTTTTGCTGATTATAACCCAATAGGAGCCGGAAAGTCTTAGAAAAACAAGACGGTGCTTTGTATTTATGTTACTAATGTGATGCGTACACTTGTGTAGTTCTATTCTGCCTCCCTCGAAGGCTCAAAGCGTTTTCCAGTCCCAGTCACCCACTGATGCTGAACACTGGCGCCAGCCTTCCACCAGAGGCAATGTGGGGTTCAGTGTCTTACCAAAGGACACTTCGACACATGGAAGGTGGGAATCAAACCTACAATCTTCCGATCAGAGGTCAACCGCCCTACCGCTGCACCACGGTCGCCCCATTTAAAAGTGGATTGATGATAAATATAAATAAATGATTGTGTTTTTTTTTTGGCCTAAATAAAACATAAACAAAAAAAAATTCCTTTACGTTTATAAGTTTTGATAAAGATTAACATGATTTCCTTTCAAAATAAAAGACAAACCATTAAACTATTGAATCCGGCCCGCCAAAATGCAAGAAATTATAGTGATAGTCTTCATTAAAGTTTAATTTTTCCAGTTATGTCAAATAGTGAACTAAAACACTTTGTTTAGGTGCAGAAAAATGTTCTTTTTCTGATGTTTGTGTGTTTTTCAAGTTGGACGAGCATTTTTATGATCATTCAAGGACCAAACAAACGCAGCATGTATCTAAATTTATGTTTTTTCACTCATTGGTGCAAATAGCCCAAAATGAGAGATAAAAAGTCACATTTCTGAAATAAAAATTTCAATTTTTTTAATATATATCTATATATATATATATAGATATATATATATATATATCTATATATATATATAGATATATATATATATATATATATATATATATATATATATATATTATTTTCCAATCAAAATTAAAGGATATTTTCTTCCAAATCCCATGTTTTTGCTTTATCTTCTAAGGTGGCTTACCAAAGCACTCCAGATGGTCTAGTAGGTCATTTGATGTCAGCAGCAGAGAAAAAAAAAGTACAATTTGTTTTGCCAGGATTGGTGAATCTCAGCCGTAATTTTGTGCTTCAGAACTTACTAATAGACAGTTATTTTATTTTTTAGACCATAAGGAGCATTTAACCTACAAGAATCCATAGTGACATCAGTGAAACAGAAAAATATCTCAGATGTTTTCTTTGGTCAACTTGATTTGTGGTGTTTTCCACATCGTTTCATTTGAAAGGAAAAGCGGTATCGGTCTTTATGGGTTAAAATCCTTAACATTTTCAGCAACAGGGAAGCCACCTTAAAATTCATGAATACATATATTCTGCTTGTTCATATTGATCTACAATTACATTTCTGTGGTACACGGTGATCCAAAATCTGTCAAAAATGTTTTAGTACGAGTGCATTGTGGGTATTGTAGTCAGCAGAATGATATATACTATAGTTTGTGAATCGGATGAATAAAGTTTGACTCTTTTGTTTTACTTGATGTGTCCAAAAATACTTTTAAAATAAAAACATGTGACGTGGCGCTGGAGCTTCAGGCTGCAGAGCTCTGCTCGAAGCTCAACGTAAACAAAGTTACTGACATGACGTCGTCAGGATGCATACCCACTGATCCCTGCTGAGCAACTTCTTCAGGACGGGTTTTCCTGCAGATCCGACAGGAAGTTCTTGAAGAACTTTTTCAACCTGCAAAAAACCCAAATCATGTCAATTGTTTACTAATATACTGCTTAATATAGAACCACACATCCCATTTTTTAATGAAGAGCAGGTGGTGTGCCTGTGGAGATTCAGTCATTCAGGTCATGTTTTCCCTGGATTCTCCTCTTTAGGGCAGCTGGAGTTTAAAGGTTCATGGAGGAGTCCAGAAATAACCTGAACGCCCATCGGCGTTTGGAACGGAAGCAGACGCTCGGATGAGCAGCGAAACGTCTTCCAGACGAAGAAAGGAATCCTGGGAAAAGCTCATCTATTCTAAATATTCAAATGCGTCAGTGATTTCTTTTCATTTTATTTTTTTTTTTAGAGAGAGAGGAAATTAAGTCTCAAATAAAACAAAGCAAGGACGAAAAAATTCTATTAGCAGAGGAATGCGGTCGCCGGAAGCAGGAAAACTGGTTTGATGTAAACAGTTGAAGCAAACCAGCTGCTGCTCATTATACGTTCATTTTTATGTTCAGTTTTCTGATGAAACAAAACATAAATGATTCTGAAAGGAAGGTAACTATAGAATTAACTACACAAGATAGTTCTGGAGGCACCGAGTGTGATAAGTGATTGGACTTTCACTTTTTGACCAATTTTAGTTATAAAAAAAAATAAATCTATAAATTAGAGCAGTGAAATTTAAGAGAATTAATGTTCAATAAATGTATTTATAAACGCACTCTGGCCCAACAAGCAGCTGTGTGTTCAGTGCAATAAAACTCTAAAATTGACCTAAACTTTTTTCATATTCTGTGATTGACATTTTATTAAATTGAAGAGATAATATGACGTATTTGTAGTATTTTGGACAAAAGCAAACTTTATTTTAATAAATGGGTTAGAAAATGAATGTTGATCTGACGGCGAAAGATCCTCTGTGGTGGGCGGAGCTGCTATTAGAAATCGAACAACATGGAAATTGACCAATATTCTATTTTGGGATGGGCATTAAATTTTCTACAATAACAAGAACCAGCGTTGTCTAAAAATTTTGGCGAGCAGTTCAGAGTGGACAGAATGCTTCCACCTTTGAGCAGATTCCAGCCGAACCGAATTCCAGGTGGATCAAACTTCTCCCAAAAACCCTTTGATTATTTTTTACAAACACAATATGTCAAATGTATGAGACAAAAAACAGAATTCTAGGAAAAATGTGAAATATTCAGCAGTGCTCTTCGGAGAAACATTTTTATTTGTAGTGGTTGAGGTTTCAAAGGATTCAAAATAAATGTACAATTTTGCGTTTGACTTAAAATTGTGATTATTTGCAGTTTTACCAAAGTCCAGGTGAGTACTCGATCCTGATTGGCTACTGGGTGTGAATTAAAAAGAGATAAACCACGGTGATAATACACACCTAAAAAAGAAGTTCTGGTCACACAATGTTCTGTATCACTACGCAGGCTTCTTTAAACGTACTTTTGCTCATCATCTTGATGAAAACAACCAGTTAGAAGTGAACTTTCTCTCTGAACTGATTCTTTATTCAACCTATCATGACAATCAGCATATATGTCGCTTTTCTTTTGTAAGATAAACAAGCACATATTGACAAATTAAGCTCATCTGCTGTCATTTTTTTTAATGGGTTATTCTCCGACTCATAAGACAAAGCAGTTGGTGTGAACGATGTATTCTTCTGTCTCACCACAAGAGGGAGTTTCCGTGTTTTGAGCAGGTTAGAAAAGCAGAAAAAATTTTTAAAAACACAGAGATGGAAGCTGATTGTGCTGCGTTTGTCTTCTAGCTGCTCACTAAAGGCCTAACTTCAGAAAAAGAAAAGAAAAATCATATTTGTCCGGGTCTTCCTGTCAAATGTGCAGTGCTTTGCTGCTGCAGTTGAGATCTGTGTCGACTTCCGGCTCAGCGGTGTTGCCATGTTACCCTGACAACAAGCCGCATCACCTATAAAATAGTCTGCTTTTTGTGAAAAAGTGATCTAAACATAAGAAATTACAAGAATAAATGACTAAATATTGATTGAATATTTTTTTTTACTTTGACAATGGAGTGAGCGGGTTAATACCCTTTGTATCTGCATTGTGAGAAATTAACGCAGAGGGAAATGTCCTCTACCGCGTTGAGTGTTCATTTCTCATAAAGCAGACTTCGAGTATTATCATTTAATAAGTGGCTGGCAAATAATGTAACTAAAAATAAAAAAATAATAATAATTTTGATTAATTTTATCCAGTTTGCGATTAATAAGTTTTGTTTTTTAATTCGATTCCCAGCCCTACTTTAAATACTATCATTTGTCCTTGAATTGTGAAAAGCTTCTTTAAAATTTGTTCCTTTTTTACATTTTTATTCTACACTAAGAGAGGATTGAAACCAAGTGCTACAACCCCAGACTCACCTTCTTCTGGACAGCAGAGAGAAGTTCTGCTCCGTCTTGTCCTCGGGGCTCCGGCAGCTGCAGAGCCTCACAGACGGCTGTAAGCTCCCGGTAAACCGGACTCCTGCTTTGCTGTTTATCGGAGGCCCGCCTGCAGCTCACGATCTGGGCGGCCTGCAGCTCGGAGCTCAGGAACACTGAGAGAGAACAAAGGTTGAAGTTTTCCACAGTTCACCGTGACCACAGTTACGATTTGGATTAAGGAAGGTGAGTGAGTACAGAGGAACTGGAGATGCTTTTTGGTATTTCCTACGCCGCCCTTAGGAATCCCAGAAGGAGCTTCTTCATAGGGACAGTGCAGTTCCCTCAGAAGACCGCTCATCTCCACCTGGAGGCTCTCCATGTCCTCTATGAGCAATGAAAGAGCACCATTATTAAGGATTAGTAACAATACAATACTTTTTTTTAATCAGTAAATCATTGGTTATGATCATTATTCTATTAAACTAGGGGTTGTGCAACCTTAAAATCTAAAAGACCAATTAGGATCAGTTTCTTACAAAATAAAACCCAACGAAAGCGGCAAATTTCCACGTCATCTTTTAGAAAATATTTACAATAATTGAATTTTAACAGTATTTTTTTGTCTATATGTAATAACAGTTTTCATTTCTTTGACTCGGCTGTGCCTTTCAAAATTAAATACATCCTGTGTCAAGTTGGATCATCCTGCTACAGCAGATTTATTTGAATTAAAAATGTACTAAAAGCAAATTTTCATAGCTTTTAGAAAAAAAAAATCTTTATTTGTATTCTAGTGACCATTTGTCTCTTCATTTATGAGATTACGTTTTTAGCTTTTTACAATAACTAAACTATATCTGTGTTTTTATATATATACAGTATGTAACATTTTTAATTTCTTTGAATTTTGACAGCAGTTGTTCCTTTCAAAATAAAGTACATCCTGTGTTGAGTTAGATCTTTCTGTTGAAGCAGATTTACTTAAAAATACAATAAAAACAAGTAAAAAATGATGTTTTCTATCTTTATAACTATGCTGCGCCATCATTCTTTTTGTCTTTTTACTATCAAATATAAATATGATCATGCTGGTGATTAACTTCGTCTCTGAACAACTAGACACTGTTGTGCAGCAGAAGATAAGAATGTGTGCTTTAAGTTTTTTTCAATAAAAAAAAAAAAAACTCTAAAAAAACTTAAACTAAAACAAATTACCCAAAACTACAAACCCATTATTTATTGATATTATAGCTGATGGGCCACAACGGATGGATGAAGGGGGTCCATGTAGCTCCGGAGCTTCAGGTTGCAGACCGCTCTACTACATTTGTAATAAACATGCTTTTGTGGGATAAGCAGCAGAGAATGCTCTCTGTAAACATTAATTAAGTTGTTACGCCACAAAGCAATTGTTGGATGTTTGGAAGACTGAAGTATGAAGAAACAGAAAAATGCAACCTGCAATTTAACCATTATGTCACTGAAGAAACAACTACCACCACAAGCACCGGTAGTTTGTGGAAGAACCACAGATCACAGTCACACCTGCTGGTTGAGATCTACATGCTGACAGAAGGAGATAAAGTTTATTTTTGTGTGTCTGCTTCACTGAAACCCTCTTAACTGGCCAATCCCTGTGACTTCCTCTGATATTTAAGATTTGGGCTTCAGTTTGAAGACGCATCTCTCTAAACCAGGAGTGTCAAGATCCAGACTTTAAGGACCGCTGTTCTCCATGTTTGTTGAGCATGTTGTCAATTTTAAACTCACTTACATCATCATAGATGTAAGTGGATATGTATGTGTGGGTTTGGATGCTAATATGGTTGAAATATTCTTAATTTTTAACCAGCACCTCTTCAATGAGCTGCTATTATTCACAACGTGCATGTTACTTTTTGTGCAAGATCACTTCTCTTTTTGGTGTCACAGATTCAAATCAAGAGTAAAAACTACAAAAAAAATATTTATAATAATACTATAAAAGTTATTATAATTTGCCTAGAAAATCATCCTCCTGTTTATTATAGCAGGTAACTTAATTCTGCTCAAATCTTTCCACAAATGCATGTTTACCAATATAATGCCATTTAAATGGGAAATAAAAGAGTTTTTCCATCAGATTGAGGCATATAAGAACTGTTTGAAAATAAAAAATAATTTAACAAAAATGTTTTTTCACCCCTCTTTCATTTTTTTTTTTTTTTTTTAATTGCTACTGTCCCATTGTGGAGTTTCTGTGCACCAGCTGCAGGTGTGGCTCATAACTGACCTGATCCGGAGGTGATACTCTCCTCCAGGTTACACAGCGGCTTCAGTCTGGATGCTAACCAGCTGCAGAGGCTCACATACTCCGGCGAGGACAGGCCGCTCTCTGCCGCGCGAAGAAGGGCCTTCTCCTCCAGAAGAGGACCGTCGTAGCTGCAGGCAGCAAGAAATATCAATAACGAGTGTTGGTATTTGTTATCAAGTTATATCCCACTATGTTTACAAACTGATCGCGGATTCGGGTAGCGAAGGAGACAGATACGCTTCATGCTAATGACTGATTAGCTTACCCGAGCTGATCTAAAGAGTCCAAGATGTCACATTCCATTTCTAATAGTGTGATGTTTAATTTTTTTTTAGTTAGAATTATTTAAAACTCGACAATGTGAACACATGTCTGTCAACAAACAGAGCTGAAATCCATTCATCTCCTGTGTACGGCGAGGGACCAGCTCCGGCTAGGAACTGAGGCTAACGCCAATACTAGGTTCCGCAATGGAAACCTTTACGTCAATTCTAATATATATCCCGTTTTAATCAAGTGTACAATAATTTCACTGCAAAAAATAATAATATAAAATAAAACATGATTTTAAACTTTGGAAAATTGCTATTTAAAAGGCTTTTTTAATTCCTGTATGTTTGCTTTGAGCCACACAAGTACAATTTTTAATGGACTTGAAAATGATAGTATTTTTTTAAAAATAGTATTTAAAAAAAAAAAGATAAATAAATAAAAACATGTATTTGTAGTAGTAGAGTGTTAGGGTTGGTAGCATGACAATTTTGCTAGATCTTCCAGGTTGGTTCTGTACAGCTCATTCTTTTTCAGATTCTCATTTCTAAGTTTTAAAAAAAAAATGGACAGTTTAACTATTTACTATTTAACATACAAGTTGAATGTGGAGTAATCACTGGTTTAATTTGCGTGTTGAGATTTTGTCCCATACCATCACATTGCCTCCAACAACGTCTGGATTGTTGCAGCATAAAATTCTCTGCCTTTGCACCTTGACACTTGTTGTTAGCAGAATCTGAACATAACGTTACTCCACATGTTCAGACTTCAGAGCATTGTCTGGAGACAGCAGCACAAACAGGCCTGAGGGGGGAAGGTGGTCATGGCAGGCCAGGAAATTGACAAGCTGCCGTGTGCAAAAACTTTGACCTGAAATGTGCTGAAAAGAATATTCTTCAATGTATTCTTCAAGCTAACAACACCTCTGGGATTCAGTTATCAGAAGTTAAAAAATAAGAGTCGACAGCAACAAAAAAAAAAACAAGCTACTTTGTATTGGTAGAGAAAAATTTTGGCTAATATTTTATGGGGATAACCCGTATACAGTCCTTACATATGTAGCATTATTTGAAAGGGAAATGAAGGACTGTTAAAACTAAAAAAATCTCCCAAACACAATTTTCCTAATTCAAATTTCACACTCAAGATGGAGTATCGTTGTGTGACCATCCCTCCATTGTCGAAATGAAAGATAAAAGTTTTGATGATTCTTTATTACAATCGTATACCTAAAAATATTGAAAATATATGCAAGAAATATTCAAAAGGGAGTGAGAAGAAATCAAAGCTGTATCTACACACATATAACTAAACATACTGTATATAGGTAAACATCTAAAACACATGTATTAACCCTTCTTTAGTTTAATTTAAATCTTATTTCCCTAAACACTCAAGTGCATCCTCACAGGATTCAATTGCATATCCACAAATTTTTCAGTTTATTTGTTCTTTATATCTACATATCTATTATTTCTAAAAGACGTTTCTAAACCGGTTCAGTTCCACAACCTTCATTTTTTGTGTATAATAAATTAGTTTTTCCCATAAATAATAATAAACAACTTTAGTACATTGTAGATTATACATAAAAACAATTGAATAATAATAAAGAGTTAAAATACAATTTTCTTAAAGTACAGAGTGATTTATCTTTTCCTGAAATTCCAATTAAAACTCTTTTGGGTCACAAACATCAGGAAATAAGTAGGAGATAACGTCTTCCTTCTGTTTACACTAACTGTTATGCCTTGTTGCCAAGCCGACGGTCTGTAACGTTGCGGCGTTCATCACCCACACAGAGGAATTCATTCGCTGACAACAGCTAACCTTTGTTTTCCATCTCCAGTCTTCCAGATTACTCATCTCCATCACCACCTAAACCCTTCGTATATTTGACGGCGTAATGTTTAGATTGGCTCAAGGCTCGGCGTTATTTAAACAGCACAAGCAGTGAGCAGCTGTTCTGTGCGGACCATGCAGCAGAGCGTCCCGGGACCCGGCGCTCCGAACCAGAAAACAAATATTTTCACACAAAATATTGTCCCACACAAAGAAACGCACGTCACCAAAGAATAAAACTCACCATTTTATTATGATAATGTTATTTGATATGTCAAATTACAAGTGTATTATGTAACATAAAAACAGTTACAAACATATGTATGCATATTTACATTACATATTTATGAAAAGTAACAAGCTACATCTGTATAAAGAAAATACAACTATGACATGAGTTATTTGTACTATAAATTTTACATCAGATACTTGGTATTCTCGAACCATGAAAAGAAATACCTAGACATGTAAAAACCGATCAAACCAGAGAGAGAGGTGTTAAAAATGAAAAGTAGGATGGACGTGAGGCACTTTTCTGAGGTTGTCAGGATGCGAAGGCCGATGGCACTAAAAATGAAAGGAAGAAAAAAAAAATCTCACAGAAAGGAAACATGCACAGGAAGTGCCAGAAAGAAAGAAAGAAAACAGGCAGTGTTTACAGAATAGTCAAGAGTAGTACCATTTATACTGCAAGTTTCAAAACACAAATGTCCTCCACTATTTAGAAGTAATCACATAAATGTTACACCAAGCGCCGTAAGATGGGAAAAAAGCTTACACGTAGTATCAGTGCACCAAAGCATCGGAGAATCCAAACCACTCAAATGCTGTGAAAAGTAACCGCTTTTTTTAAACAATACACTGAAGAGAAACAGGATTTATATAGCTTCTTATTTTTTTTTTTAATCTACACAAGGTCAAGAATGTACACTTGTATGCATTCACAAAGATATGCACAATTTCCAAGATTTGAAAGAGAATAGAAGACTAGCAGCAAAGTGGTTAAAACTGAAGTCTTATATAATGCAGATCAAAAAATATATATATTAAAGCAGACAGACACACGTTGCATATATAATACAGTACATGACAGGAGGTTGCACTGTGCTGGTTAATGCAGAAGAAGAAGAAAGGGGGGGGAGGGTTATTTCGGCATTCTCTACACTTTATAAAAGCACGCCCTCTTTTGCTTCTCAGCCAGCAAGTTTTCATCAGGTTCCTCACACCTTGGTTTCCACTTTCAAAAGAAAAAAATAGAAAAAAAAAAAAAAAAAAAAAAGCAGCAGGGAGGGAGGGAGGAGGGGCGGGCGAATATGACAGGCAACCGGACTTTTGGTCGCACACCAACCCCACACAGCCACCAACCTGAACACACACACACACGCGCGCACACACAATAACACAGAGGAATCGAACGCGTGATGGTGACTGCTGTCAGATGCTGTTGGAGATTTAACAGTCGATCCTGCTGATTTTCTCTGTCAACACAATAAAATTAGTGATTGTATCTAGCAGCTTTATAATGTATACATGTGATTTCATACATAGAGTAGTACCTGCGTGTACTACCCTATGTATAAACTTTCTGTCACTACTGTACTGTGTTAGCACTATCCTTCTGTCTACCGTACAAAACTACAGAAGCTCAATAGCTGCGTCCATCAGAAAGCCCTCTACCTTTCAATGTGAAATAATACTAAAAATGTGACCTATGTACAAAATGCTGTCATTTCAAGCTACAAGATATGCTGACAGCAACGATAAATACAGCTCTATTTAAAAAAAAAAAAAAAAATCTCAAAAGACGATAAAGCTGGGATTATTATCAGTACTTAAATATAGTATTACTTATTTACAAGTTGTTTAGTTTGGTACCGAGGGTTGGTCAACTACCTACAGAGCATTAAAGTGTCCTGTTTCTTCACTGACTCAGTCTGCAGAGAGGTCGACGTGTTTGCCACACTTTAGAGTTTGCATAGAAAGTAAAAAGGAGCATTGACCGGAGTGAAGCTAGGAAAGATGGTGTCCAGATTGAAGTTGCATTATATCGTTTTAGCAGGGAGTGTTTGCACGCCACTGAGCCCGTTAGCTCTTCTGTTGGGATCAAGGTGGGAAAAACAAAAGACATAGTGAGACGCACAACGAGCAAGACCCTGTTTGTTTACGTTTTTGACTGACATAACTCCTGACTCTTTGCTAATATTAACGCCATACATTTGAGGGGCCTGTGGTCACACGCAAGATGGCGCCAGAAACAATCTCTAGCCGGAAGCGGAAATTTCACAACTTTAGGAAACCCTAAAACTATTATATTTATGAAAACAAATTTTAAGAATTTTAATTGCTTTATTTCTTTCAAGTCAACATTAACAAGTGTTCAAATTTGTATAAATACACCTGTTTACCTCTGGAGAAAAAGCCGGCGAATTCTGCTTTTTCTCTGTGAATTAGCGGATTGTTGATCAGAGCCGACAAAAAAAGATTGAAAAAAGAGAGAAGAAATGGGAAAAAAGGTTAAAAAAGAGAGAAGAAAACAGAAAAAAAAGGTGGAAAGAAGACGGAAGAAACAGGATAAAAGTAAAAAAAAAAGAGAGCGAGAAGGAACAGGGAAAAAAGAGAGAAGAAATGGTCAAAATACTAATGCCTTTTGTGTCTGGCTCCGGCAGGGGGACGGACTTCCAGCAATTAATTTTCGAGCGCCATATTGTTTTCTCTGAGGCCAGTTATTTTGGCTCCGCCCCTGAAGATGCAAAAAGGAGCCTGGGTCCAAACTCCGCTCTAATCAACATGGCCTGATCGTGCGTGTTCCATCAAAATGACCCGCTGCGGTTTTACACAACATGTGGGACCAATTTTGGGATCGCCTTGATGTTCAGTCTCAACTCCAGGAATGCTCAGCCCTTGCTTGTAATATCAAAAACTGCAGCTTTTTTTTTTTTGTTAACTAACTTTAGCTAAATGAGAACCCTGTTACATGTCAAAACCTTCTTAGCTTTGATGCCCAAAACCATGAAGGAGGGAGGCATCGATCTCATCATCCGACTGATTCCTTTCTTTGTTCAGACCTAAAAACAAACAAACATGCAATTCTCCTACGATCAGTGGTGACATTATAACATGAAACCAGCTGTGAACAGGAAGACATGTGACATAAATACAGCCACGCACACAAACAAACACAAAGATAACTTATTTGTAAGAGCGAAGATCAAACTCATTCATTCATTCGGGGGTCTTTCACATGAAGACACACATGGAGGAGTGGAGAGGAACAACTACAAATATGCCGAACCAAAAGGGAAAACATTTAAAGGATGAGGGGGGGTCTGGAGAGGGTGCTGCAACCAAACTCAAGCAGTGCTTTAAGGTTGTTGTTGTTGTTTTTACCCATTCCAAATTTAAATTAATAACATTTTATCTACAGACTAATTCAGAAATCTGAAGGTTTCCAATGTAAAAAATATTTAAGTGCCTCATCGTTTAACCAAGGAGCACCAGAACCCCTTTACTCACCGAAACAAAACTTGCTGGTTGAGTAACATACCAACCTTTGCTTCAAAACTAATTACAAAAAAACAGAAAAATAATATTTCACTACAGCAGTAAATATAATCCTGAAACATTTCACCAAATCGAATTGAATCCAAATGGCTAAAGATGATTTTTTTTTTTTTTTATGTTGGGGGATTCATAATTGTTGATGTTTAAAATGGAAGCAGTCCCTTTAGTTTGGAATGCAAATGTTCACAATCAGCCAAGAAAAGCATTGCTAACATTTTACTACACTGGAGGTTTGTTGCCAGATCAGACCTTTTAAAACAAGAAAAAAAATAATATTAATACCAGGGGAAGGGAGGGGGGGTCATTTGGCCGTACGTCCACCCAAAACAAAAAAAAAATTCTTTTTAAATGTTAAAGTTGCACTAAACATGGTAATGTACCACAACAACTTTCTTAAAGGTTACTTTTACTTAGGGGATACCATTTTAGTGCACTTTTCCCTGTCTAGTCATTGCATTGTCAGTGAATGCTCGAGCCATGAAGGAAAGGCCACTGTTACCCAACGGCAAATCCAAAAAAAAAAAAAGGAGAATATCCCTTTTAGCATACTCAAAAGTACTTTTAACCGCAACACATCCGAGTTTTGTTTCATGAACTTGTACAAGACATTTTCCTTCATAGTTACACTTTACTTGCAGTAGGGTTTTGGTGTGTGGCCTGGCTTTGTCAACGTAGAAGACAGAGTAGGAGACGAGTGTGTGTGTACAGGTGTATGTAGTAGCATCTTCAAGTCTGTTGATCGTGATGTCTTTCTTCTCCGGTTAAACTCCTGCGCTTAGCTTGCTGCTCAGAGCCCCCACAAAGCATATGGTTTGTCCTCCACAGCTGCTCGACAGCGACAAACTCAAACTGAAATCTCCAAAAGCTCTCCCAGAGCTGGGGTTCAACATCACATCGCCCCATCCGAGAGGGGAATGAAAAAAGGATGCCAGCTATTTGTTTTTCCGCTTATATGCACTGCCTTTGTTAGCTAGCTTTGAGGGGTGTCCCAGTGTTCGCCGCGGGGGTCACCCGGCGGCCTTGTGCTTGCCTCCGCAGCAGTGGCAGGCCTCGCCGCAGTGGTGGCAGGCGCGCAACGGCAGGTAGCAGCACATGCAGGGCGCAATGAAGGAGAGCGCCACCAGGGCGAGCCAGCGGAGGCAGAACTGCTCGTCGGAGGTGTCACACGAGCAGGGGTCGGAGAAGTCCCCCTCGGAGTCAGACATACAGTGATACAGCATGCTTTCCGCGCACAGCATGCAGCTGACTTTGTAGATGCACTGCTTGATGGGGTCGGGGGCGTCCTGGCACTGCCCCCGCCAGTTGTCCTCGTGGTTGAACATCTCTCGACAGTAAATGCAGCGTGAGCGCTCACCGTCCTCTCTTCGTCGACGGCCCTTTTTGGACTTGAGCAGGGGTGACGGCTGAGTCTTAATCGCCGTGTCCTTGCCGAGACCCAGGCCCATGCCTGTTCCCATGCCCAAACCGGGGCCAGAGTGGGAGTCTCCACCGGGGCCGTCGGGAAACAGGTACTCGCACTTCTTACTGTCCAGTTTGGGAGACGGAGAGGAGAAGTCCAGGTCCTCCTGGTCCACATTGTGTCTGCACGTGACAGGGTGGCGGTAGTCCTCGTAACCTCGGATGAGTACGTCTTTACGCGGGTTTATCCGCACAATCTCCTCTTCTTCTATGCGGAATTCTACGCGGCGAGTTGACTGAGGAGAAACCATCAAAAGAGAAGATTTAATTGAAGCACTCAACACAAAAGTTTCATGCAGCTACTACAGGGCAGACTCGAGGTGCATTCACACTGAACCCGATTTGTCTGACAAATTTGCGTTCCCCACCCCTCTTTTGTCGAGCAACGAATTTACTTCTCGTTGCGTGTCAAAAATTGTGTTCCTGAGCTTGACGCCGCAGCTGCATGTGGGAGGAGCTACCAGCTAATGCATTTAGGATGGTCGCGATGAGGCACAGTGTCTGTGGATTTCTCAATTAGAATGTATGGAAGACACAGATGATTTTGAGAAATAAATCAGGTTTATTTATTGTGAAGAGTTCTACAAAAACATCGGTTATCATGTCTCCATGTTTGGGTTTATATGATTATTATTAAAAGACTTCCTGGTACGGGGGGTTGTGTCTGTATGACAGCCGCTTCCCCTGTGTTTCTGTGTCTCTATGGCTGAGCTTGAAGGCTCACTGTCTAGTACTAACCCGAGAGGGGAAAAAATAAAATTAGAAATTTTGGCTGAACTGCCCAATTTGCGCCCGTCAATCAAATCACGGCACGTGACTTCAGATCGCCTCATGTCATGTCTGTTCCATTGACTTAACATTGAAACTGGCTGCCTCTGCCACGTGAATCACATTCGGTGTGAATGCACCTTTAGATGTCTGAAAAGTGAAACACACCTGAGGTGGCAGGTAGCGGCGGCTGTCATCAAAGGGCTGAGCGCGGACATAGTAGCCCCTGAATGGCTCGATTGGGTTTAGAGGAGAAAAGGGCTCTTTGATTGGGGTACAGATGGAGGGAGGCTCTTCACAGACCTGCAGACACACATTTTCAGATTAGTCAGCAAAAAAGTTCTGGTGAGACCTGAAGCAAAACACAAATAAAATCAAACTTAATTTGGGGGCTAGAAAGTGGCCCTGAAGAGCAAATCACATCCACACATCACTCAACGTAAAAACAAATTAAAGATCACAAAGACATTTTAGAAATCAAAACAAAATTCCAGAAACCAAAACAAAATTCTAAACAAATGAAAAGAAATAAAAATGAAACTTTTCAGAAAACAAAAGTAATCAAAATAAAATGTAAAAAAAATGAAACCAGAAAAGGTAGATACTATGGGACACGCTGATTGGATGATGAGTCCATCTTCAATATCTGCATACTTACAAAAGTTTAATGATTAGCTTGGAGCAAATCCAGTATCACTTCATAACTTTCATTTGAAATGATGCACAGAAGTCTTCATCCAATCAGCTATGTCCCATAGTATCTACCTTTTCTTGTTTCCAGTAAGAAAAACATTTAGGGGACAAAAGAAGTTATTTCCAGAGATCTAAATGAAACTAGTGTTGTCATACAATTACATTTTTTTGCAATTAATTAACTGTGACTTTAATTAATTACTCTAATTAATCAATTTTAATTGCAATTTTTTAAACGTAATAATCGCTGTTAAAAGGCTCATTTTGAGCAAATTTCTTTAAGTTTGTGACATTGTAGCACAGTAAATGTAGCAAATAAGACTTAAACAGTGGCTTTATTAAATTTTTTTGTTTGTTTATTATAAAAAATTCCAACTTTTATTTTGACACCAACGCGGGGTAGTTTTTTTTTTTTTTCAAATCTTAAACAAATAAAAAAAAAACCTCAGGCCCTGAGTGATCTAATTCACCACATCAAAAAACTGTTAGAAACACTTTTGTGAGCAATCCAAAAAATATTGAAAACAAATTTATTTTCAATACCATAATTAAATTGTTGTTTTAACTAATTCCACAGTTTACCTCAACAGCAAGACAGTTTTTCATTTTTTTAATGTTTCATTTAGGTTTCAGGAAATTACTTTTTTTCCCCCAAAATGTTTCATTTTTACTTGAAAAATAGTGTTTAAGTTTTGTTTTGATTTTTAACAGGAAAAGTTGTTTTTTATTGTTGCCTGATTTTTTTTTTTAAAGCCTGATCTTCAATATCATTTTGGTTGAGTGATTTGTTGGTGTGATTTCCACTTTGGAGCCAACATAAAAAAAAATAAACAAAGTACATTTAAACTTTTTAAAGATATTAATTTGGGCTTTAATAAAATAAAAAAATGATGTGGATTAATAACCATCTGAATCAAAGCCATCAAACTCTCACATAGACAATCAAATTTGGCTTCTATTATAAAATCAGCTTTAACTAAAGACCTCAAAGTTTATCTGTGTGCTAGTTCCCCTATGACCACCAGAGGGCAACCTGCAGCTGCGCTTTGCCTAGTGACTGTTGTGTGGCAATGACTCAAGGCCCTTCTGTTAAGAACTAAGAGTTCCCATCAGGCGTGCATGTGTTCACAAACAAACAAAAAAGGCTCTTGAAAAATGAGGACAGAGAAACGCGGTTCCATATTCCCACCACCTTGTGCCAGTCCATCCCATGATTACACATAGAGAGCTGCCTCACGGATGAGAGGAGGACCTGCACCTCCACAAGCCACAGATGGCGTCAAATAAAGTGTAAAACATGGATGAAAGATACTTAGCCACATAAAAAGTGCATTTATATCATTCATAAAACTGTATATATTTATTTAATCAACTTTTGAGATACTTTAGGGTGATACTTCCAGTTTTTCCTGCGGTTGATGTAAAGTAGCTCCAGTCTGACCATAAGCGCTGTGCTCTGTGGACGCTCTTTTCTCACACGCATCCCGATATCATCAAGGCAAGGTTAGTCCTCCTCTCTGCTCCCCCTCTCCTCTCCTCTCTGTGTGGAGGAGGCTGCTGGCTCTGGTTAGTCAGTGCTGTGTGTAAAGTAGCCCACGCCATGCTTTAACGCACAGCGGAAATCTGGTTTGCTCCCAGCTGCTGCTACAGTAATTACTGTCCTGTGGTTGCTAAGAGATGCTTCCTTTGACTCCCCCCCCTTTTTTATTTTTTTCCCTCTTTCTCTCCTCCAACTGCCCCCCCACCCCAGCTCGTCTCCCTAGACTGCTAACACATGGTACGTGCATGTGTGATTTTTTTTTTTTTCTTAGCCTTTAAAATAACCAAGCGGCGTAGCACACGTCCAGCGTGTCTGCAAGGGAATGTGAGGAACGGGAGAGAGCGGAGAGAAAGAACAGAACAGGAAAAAATGAGATTGTGTTGTATTCTTGTGTGTGTCTGTGTTTGAGAGCCAGAGAAAGAGGAACACAGAGAGCACCAGAGGCCATGAGTCTGCAGAGGGAATGTCATAAACCAGCTCCAGCTGGAGAAATGCAGCTCAGAACTTAAAAGCCAGATGACAGCTGTGTGTGTGTGTTTGAATGTGTGTGTGTGTGTGAAAGAAAGAGGGAAAAAAAAGAGAGAGGGGTGGAGAGGTAGGGGGCGAAATGGGAAACAGATTTGGGCTTCCTTTTAAAGCGCTTGCCTAAGCCCAGCCATTCAAAGGCATGCGTGGGGCCAATCTGGAGCTGATCTGACCCTGGAGATGTGGCTGGGTGAGGGAATACAGGAAGGGGGGCTGAAAGCCAGAGGCAACCTGGCTCCACACCAACATCAGAAGTACATGCACTTCCGCCCTTAAAGGTACAGAGGTTCAGGACGGGGAAGGCTGAGGTCAGGCCACATGCAAAAACTCTTACTGAACGCAGGCTTTGGTTTTAAAGGCATCATTCAAAGGAAAGTTGAAGTGATATTTAAAGTCAATACACCAAGTCAGACCAGAACCGTGTCTTAGCCACAGAAACAGACACGCCAAAGTCAGGAGAGTACAGACTAGATTATTTCTATCAAGTACAAGTCACGTTTTTTTTTTCTTTCCCCAAAGTTTAGCTTGAGGTGCGATTTATATGTGACTTAAATAAATAGCAACAACCACAAGAGGGCACTGTAGATGTGTGTATTGGTATATGCTAAAGACAGCAACACAGAAGAAGAAGTGCAGCTTAGTCTTACGCCAGGCTTTGTGGAGTTGCTCTAAAGCAGAGGTGTCAAACTCATTTTTGATCAACCCGTCTGATCTCAAGTGGGCCGGACTAGTAACATAATGGCAAAATAACCTATGGTCAACCTGTTGTCTGTAACTTTGTTTCTGTTTTTTTCTCAGTTTGAAAAAATGCCTCAACCAACCTAGTAGCCTAATCACTTATTATCAGACATTCATTCACAGAGGCCAATGGACTTCAAATAATGCATCTTATCCAAACGTGGAACACACTTTCAAAAACTGCTATACCTGTTTTGCTTTTCATTTGCTCCCCCTAGTGGCGGAATAGTAGATTTTAGAGAGATAGCTCACCACAAGAATGGGCTAGAAACGTATTTTTTTTATTCTCAATTTGCTTATATTTTTTTCTCTTTGCAACTGGGCCAGATTAAACCATCTGGCGGGCTGGATTCAGCCCACGGGCCTTGTGTTTGACACCTGTGCTCTAAAGCAACAGAGAGGTTGAAGAATTTTATGGATATAGTGATTTAAAGAGATATGAAGAGTTTAGTTGAGTTGTTAGTACGTTCTTTGAGCTATGGTTAAATTAAAAATTTTTCATGTTGCGCTAATATGCTAGATTTCTTCTATGTTTCATGAAGCTAGAAAAGCATCACTGTATTACGGTAGTGAAGTGTGCATACAGCAGTAGGAACAAACATTGTGAACCCTTTGGAACTACTTGGTTTTGTGCATAAACTGGGTACACAATTGTGTTCGATATAAACATGTAAATTTATTTTCGATGTGATTTTAGCTGGCAATTTTTTTCTCCATCATTGTGATTTATACTGAGGTCCATTTCATTCAGAAATTGAGATACTACCAAAGGGTTCACATACTTTTTTCTTGCAACTGTATATTCAGTCTATCATAGTTATCAATTATGTTATTTGTCCTTTAAAATGAAATGCCGGTTCTTGTTCCCATATTTTGGTAAATACATTTCTCACAAAAGTGCGACTTCTACTCCAGCGTGACTTACATATGCTTTTTTTTCTTATTTATAGAAAAAATAGAGTTATACTGCAGAACAACTTATAGCCCATGAAATACAATAATTAAAAGAGAAAAAATTGAGCCCAACTAGCACCAAAGAATAACATGACAAACAATAACTCTCTCTTACAACATTAACATTTAGTCATCACAACTTCTAGCAAAATCTGAACCGCAATTCATTTCTAACAAAACAAATGTGCTGTTTTGGAAATGTATTGTTATCTAACTTAAAGAGAATTTGAAAGAGCCACTACAGCTTTTTGGTGTTTTTAACAAATTCTGTTTTCTGATGATGGAAGACATATAAAGAAATTAAGCTCAAAATTGTGAAACAGGACCAGACAGAAAATGCTTCGTTTCCACTGAGCGTTCCAGTACAACACTATCCGGTAAGGAGTGGTACGGTACGGTTTAGTTCATTCTGGTGAGCGTTTACACTCAGTTAAGCCTCACTTCCACTGAGCAGTTTGTTTTCACGGTGTGTGCGTGGTGTAGACTGTTAGCGGGTCATTGCGTCATTGTAGTGTGTCGACTAGAAGAGCAAAAACAATGGAGGTCATCCAGCAGCTCGTCTTTTTCTTGCTTTTCTTTTAGTACGTCGTGTTTAGCAGGAATTTAATGCTGTTTGAAAGAACATTGCAGGTGGCTAAGAAGTATCCTGCTGTAAAGAGGAAACATCTTTGGGATTGGATCCTAAGTGAGCGCTACATAGGTGCTTTCCCATGTCATCATCACTTTCTTTCAATAAATGGGTGGCTACAGCGGCTCTGCCCCAAACGTTTTTTTTTTTACACTTTTCAATGGACCTACAACCGATGGGGGCCCTCCCAAGAGGTATGGTTTGGTACTGTTTAATGTGTACATTTTACAACGGAAATGCTCAAATTACCGGACCATATCATACTATACCGGACAGCTCAGCAGCTCAGTGGAAACGAGGCTTTAGTTACTTAGAAAATATGCCACAAGCTCCAGCTCCACTCCATTGGTTTGAGCTGGTATTTGGCTCAAAACTGTACGCCTGGATAGCGCTGGTGTTGCTCACCATTTTTTGTTGCGCTGGTAATATTAGATTGGGGTTGCTCTGCAGAAACTATGTCCAAGAAAATAACAAAGGTATTTTAATTTTGCCTAAACATGACATGACCATAATTAAAAGACCACTGGGAATGTTTTTAAAATAGCTACGAAGATGATTGGAGTGGGACTTTGAGGAATATTCCATCAGTTTCATCATCTGACATGGTGAGTGTGTGTTGGATAGGTTGAACCTTTGCGGATAACTAACAAATGAGAAGCTGCTGAGCTGGTTTCTATCAATAATTGGAGCCAAGAGATGAATTGGCACAATTTAAAAATGAGTGATATTTTTTTCATTTTATGATAACAATAACAATTTCCTTTTTCACAAACCATATGGGACTTTTAAGCTGCTCATAAAACAGT
The DNA here is from genome assembly GCA_003999625.1 of Oryzias javanicus. Lineage (NCBI taxonomy): Eukaryota > Metazoa > Chordata > Actinopteri > Beloniformes > Adrianichthyidae > Oryzias > Oryzias javanicus. The sequence goes on along the minus strand of CM012458.1, from coordinate 18,196,792 downwards.
GCTGTAAAGGTCAACTGACCAGTAAACAGTGTTTGCAGAAAACTGATGGGACAAAACTTCCTGCCAATTCTAAATTAGATGCGGATGTCTTCCTGTGGCGTAAGGCAAGGAAAAAAAACAACAAAGTTTACTTTGTGCTGGTGGAAGGTGGTACGGCGTGACTCCTGGCAGTGGGTCATCGCGGCGCACAGCAGAGGACGGTGTTGTGAAACAGCTTTATAATTGAAATGTGTTGCGTGTGCACACAGTGTGTTGAGTCAGTTTGAAGTGAGAAGAAGAATGTGGTAAGTTTGTGAAGGGCACACATGTGGTTGCTCAGCCTCAGTGGGCAGGATGTGGGTGGAGGAGACCATCATCACACACACACGTGTGAATGTGCCTCATTATGCACACACTGGTTAACAGGTTTGAATTAGATACCTGAGGCCAAAAAAATGAGCAGTGTCCATCACTAATGAAAGAGATGGTCTTGACTGCAGACAAACCCTGACAAAATACACTGTGTGACTTGGCAGAAACAGTTAATGTAACTAGTTGCTGTCTGGTGGTGTTTGCAGCTCCTTGCAGCACTTGCCACTGGTTCACTTCTCCTTCCCTGTAGCCAAAGTCTCCTGACCGCAACATTCGGATGCCAAATCACCATGGTGACACCCTCACTGGCTCACTGAACCCCGTGAACACCCCCTTCTTCCACTCTCTAAATGCATCCCCCCTGCTGCCTAGCAACAGTGGTGCCAATGAGTTTCCTGTATGTTCAAGCTTGATTCTTTAAAGAGGAACTTTGCCACGAGAACAAGAACGCAGCTCTCCCTCCTGATGGTCTGGTGCTCTAAAATGCACGATGGAGAATGTTAGGTGAACGGATGTGGCAAAAACTAATTATGTTTCTGAACTAATAACCTAAGGAAAATGTAAAGTAGTTTCGAAGAACTCTAGGGTTGCTTTCCGTTGACAAACCAGCAAAACATGCTATTTTATGACTTATTGTTATCATTAACTCAAATCTGTTGTAGAATATAGAGTAAAAATTACAAATAAAACTATGCAGAAAGCTTAAAGTAAGTCACGTCTAAAACCAGTGTCTAAAGATTTGCATCAAAGCAATAATGATGTGTTTCATAAACTTCTTATTAAACATTTTTTTTCAGGAACTGCTTTTTACTTCGCCGATAAGGTCTTAACAACCCAAAGCAGAATAGCTGACCGACTTTTCCGTGACAAGTGTGATAACTTAGACAAATGGTAAAGGGTGTGTTCATGCGGCCTTTTTCTTTGCTTAAGAAAACAGAGCATTCATTACCACTCATACCTACAGACACTGTCCTACCACATGACAGGTGCTAAGCACTGAAATGATGTCAGTGTACACAGTTGTGCAAAACTGAAACATAATGTAATCCAGGAACGATAAGTTGTTCGCAAACATTTGATGAAATCTAAAATGTAGAAAGCCACCTAAAAATAAGGATTACATACTGCGGGGCGAAAAAAGCAAAAAACTCTGCAAGTTGTCCCATTTAAGGTCTGTAATGTTCGTAATAGACGTCAAACAAAAAATTGAAATATTTTTTGTAATGGACCAGAAAATAAGAATTTAGCTCCAACAAACAAGCAAGAATTCTGTCCTTCACAGATTTGTTAAAAGTTCTTCTATCCTCCCCTGGTTATGTATATTAATGTCACTTGTTTGACTTGATTATCTTTATAAAAGACACCAGTCTACATCCCTAAACAGTCAGATAGAAACCTCTCCACCATGACCAAGACCAAAGAGCTGTGAAAGACTGTAGACCTGAACAAGACAATAAGCAAGTAACTTGGTGAGAAGAGATGTTGGAGCAACTATTAATAAATATGAAAAAATACAAGATCCCTGACAACCTCCCGTCACCTGGGGCTCCGTGAAAGATTTCACCTGGTGGGGTACAAATACACCGGGGAACTTGTCAATGGCCTGAAGAGAGCTGGGACCACAGTAACAAAGGTTACTATAGTAACTCACAACTTCATCATGAATTCAAATCCTGCAGTGCTCCAAAGGTCCCTCTGCTTAAGCTAGCACATGTCCAGACTCGTCCAAAGTTTGTCAGAGACCATCTGGATGATCCAAAAGAGGATTGGGAGACGGTAATCTAGTCAGATGAGACCAAAAGGCAACTTCTTTGTATAAATGCTACTAGCCATGTTTGGAAGTGGAAGGATGCTGAGTTGGAGCTCTGAGACTATTTTTTCTGTACAGGACGACTGATTAATATCAAAGAAAGAATGAATGGGACCATGTCTGAGATTTTGGTCGTACACTTCTTTTCATCAGTGAAAGAATTCAGGGAGACATGCGTCTTGATCTTAGCTACAGACACTATTCTATCACATGACAGGTGCATAGCAATAATTCCAAACACATCACTGGGGCAATGAAGGAGTAGCTACCAAAAAAGCATTTCAAGGTGGTGGAGTGGCCTTGCCAGTCTCTGGATCTCAACCCAATAGGGAATCTGTGGAGGGAGTCTGTGTTGCCCAGCAACAGTCCCAAAACATTACAGCTCTTGAGAAGATCTGAATGGAGGATTGGACCAAAATACAAGCAACAGTGTGTGCCAATCTGAAGGCCCTTTTATGATTATCAACACTCCCAAAAACCGTATTAATGTCAGTAAACTATTTTTACCCCTAGTTTTGTCACAGTTAGAGGTCGACAAAGTAAAAAGCATGTTTTAAACAGCAGAAAAAACAGACAAAATTCACACTGCATCTGCAAAAGTGGCCCAAGAATGGACCCAAACGGTTAAAATCATTTTATTGTTTTAGGCGAAAAGAGTGCCAATCTCATCCCACTTGTCCCTTTGACTATCAAACATTAGTAACTGGCTTAATCTCTTCACTAGAGGATGAAGACAGACGAAACACGTTCTACTGTTTTTTGTCATTAGGTGGCAGTTTTTTGACTTTGGTTTGAAATATTGCCGACAAAATCCGAACTCTGAAGCTACTTACCGGTAGTACATCCTCAGGTGTATCTCCTTCCCCAAATGGACGACAGCCTTAAAGAAAAAAGATGAAAGAGAATTATGTCAATATATTATGGGTTTAAATCAAACCAATAAGATCAGATTGCATTCCAGACCTTTGTTTTAATATAAACATCTATTAATGTCCTGTAGGGCTCTGATCTGCACTTAACATTAAAGTTTATTAATGAAATCTAAGTATTGATTTAGCTTTAAAGATTATTTCTTGTATTATTAAAAATCGTATTACTGAAACTTTTGTTAAAACGTTTTTAGCTTGTTGAGAATAGTTCTGGAAATTGGGGTTGGAATGGAAATTGGAACCATACAATATATTTAATTGATCCATACATTTAATTATTTTAAAATATCAGCAACCTTCATGCTCTTCTATTTTTATACTGTATTTTGGAAGCAAAAACAAAACAACAACAAAAAACTAAATGACGGTCTGTGGCGAAACCCAATAATCTCACTAAACAATAAATCCAATAAATGCATTTCATACTGTTGACTACATACCTCAGAAAAATTATATTAGAAGCAATATATCTCTGCTTAATGTGTTTACAATTTAACATGATTTTTGCTAGGTCATTGTAGGTCAAGACTTCTGCTTTCCTGTATCTGTTACTTAAAAGGGAATCGAAAGCTACTAAGAGTTAGTGTGGCCTAAAGAAGTTCATATAACATGTACAACTATTCATTTGAACCTCCCTTTGAAGATCTATGAGCTATTCGAATAAGATATCAATAAGGATGCTGTAGTCCTAAGCTATCATTTTAAATGATAAAGTTTCAATTGTCTTGATTGGTAAACTCTACTTGATAACTGGATAATGTAGTAGTTTTAAGGCATGTTTTTTTTTAAATCAGGCTTCTAGCTTTGACAAATGTTTGACTCCAAGAAGAGCAAATACCATCACAAATAATAGTTTTTGTCAAGATACATAATGTTGGATTTTTCAAGTATGTCAGTATTTCCAAAACATGTTGTGTAATTTCAACAACCAAGTCAAAGCAACCAAAAAAAAAAAAAAAAGACCAAAAACATTTCACTTAACATAACTTCATTAAAGAAGAAAACTGCATTAAAGTCATCAGGCCACTCTTTTTTTAAATAAAAGTTTGGTCAAATAATCACAGGTACGTCATTGCTGTTGTGATCAGTCTCAGTTTGTTTTTTCCTTGCTGTCACAGTGAGGACTGTAGATGAACTGGGCTTGCGGTAAACAGTCTGTTCCTCAGTCTGTCCATAAGTCGCTCAGAAAGGTGTTTATGTAGGCATTTCTCCAGTACTGAGCAAAAGAGGCCTCCTGCAGCATGACTTAAAAAGTGATGGGCCACGAAGCTGCCTGAGCCATGTGCCCGCCGTTGCCATGACAACAGAGGACTGCAAGACTGATGCGCACACGTGCTAACGCACGCGCAGGCAAAAACATATTCTCCCCACACACATTCATACAGCTGTACAGCAGCACAGCGATGCAACCAGAATACTGAAGTTCTCCCCTGCCTTTGCTGAGGAGAAGCATTACACAACACCGACAGAAGACAAGCGAAAGAGTGAAAAAGGACGACAGCAAGGACAGCTAGGAATGGGAGAGATAAGTGTGGGAGCTTGGGAGTCAAAACCTATCATTCAATGTTGCGGATTGCAATCACTGGAAATCTTTGAGGCATTGTAACACTCGTCAAAATATGCATTAAAGTCCCCCAATGTCAATTTTTTTTTATTTTCAAAAAAAATTTCCCAGTAGTGTTTAATTATGATTATGAAGTTTTTAACCAAAATCCCACAACCTAAATGTCTTAAAAAGCTATTTCTCATGTTGATCTGAAGCTTCTGCTTCAAAAATCTCCTCCCTGGGGGCGTGGCTTTTTGGGCAGAGCTGAGCAGCTCCACCCCTGACATCTGATTATGATAGCTCTGTGTCCCTGTGTAAATGTTCACTGCTGCTACATAAAAATGAATAAACAATATTGGTAATGTCCAGCCGTATGGTTTTGATCCAGATGTCAGCTCAGACGAGGAAGTGAAGAGCTTCATGGACCGCACTTCCTCCAAAAGCCTGATTCTTTCTCCTTCCAGTTCTCCTCAGCTAATCATCCAATGTATATTGATGTTGCTGTGATCAATGCATTCAATCCATTGATAGTTTCCAATAATGAAAGCTAACATTAAAATGGTCTTTCATTGATTTACAACCTTTACAACTGGGGACCATTGAGCCGCCGGTCGCATTTCTGTGGTCACATCAAGAAGCTCCATGGAGTCTCATGGAGAATTTTTTTCAGTGTTTGCAGCCCCGCCACCTTAAGTTTTGTATGGAACTCTAACAAAAAAACCAGTGAAGACTGGTTTGACCACGGAAATGTGAACGGCGGTTCATTAGACTGCAGTCAATGGAAAAATGCCATCTTCCCTTCTCAAGTACCTGTGTTAGGCATGCTAGCCGGGCCAGATGAGGAGTTTTAGCGCAAAGCTGTTGTGATGTAAAAAAGCTCATTAATTAACTGTCTGAAACAGTCTCATTGACAACTATTTAAAAAAGAGAAATATTCGGAAATACTGAAACAAAATGATTCATTATATTTTTTCTCTTACATACGAAAAATGCCACACATACATGTTAAAAACTAACAAAAAAAGTATTTTCATCAGAGGGAGACTTTAATAAAAATATCTAAAATGTACTTATCCCACATTGAAGCAACAATTTGAAGTTTATTTTTAGCTTTGTTTACTGAATAGTAAGTCACACATACATCTTTTTTTTAATTCTGAAATAACGTGACTGTAAACATAAGTTGATGATAAATCAATTAATAAAGGTCAAACCAGCCTATCCTGTTATCAGAATGACTTTTTAATACAGAATACTTTTAACCTAGTTGGTACAGAAACCTTCCTATTTCTATTTTATGTCAAATTTACCAGAAAGTCAGTTTATAAAATCAAACCCCGCAAAAAAAAACCTTTCTTCTAGATTGTGTTTTCCCAGGAAGTCTAAATCTTAGATAAATGCTTGTTAACAAGAACCAACTGATGACCATCAGTGATAGGCCTTTCTTTTTTTTTTTGTTCTGTTGTTCTTCCTCTGTGCTACCCAGGATTTTAAGATCTGGAGAGCAATAAACATTATAGCTCTGCAGCCAGCCAGAACGCTCACCTCTTGTGCAACATGGAGCTTGGTGGCAGATTGCAGAGCTGCCAACTTCTTGACTAAATGGATGACTTTACAACCACAGGTTCTATTTGTTTATCAGAATCCAAGGCTTACAGTTTGACTCAATGTACAAATACCGCACACGACACCTCCATATCCAGTTCTCTGATGTACCTGTGTCTGACTGACGGACAGGGAGGGAAAAAGAGCTGGGTCAGGTTTCTTTTAACTAAAGCTTAGTCGTATCTCAACCCCCCTCCTCTCTAACCACCATAACTTAGCTCCCTTCACAGTCCACTCCTATATCTCTTATATCACCCACAACAAAGTGCTGAACAGCCAGTCTGTACAGGAAGTAGCAAAAAATGTCTGGGCAGCTGGGGCTGATAAGATAACACAGGAGTGGTCACGATTGGGTTCAATGAGCAGGTAGCAGTGGTGATGGAGTCAACAATGCTGCACATCTCATAGAAGCTAGGTCAGCCATTACACAGCAAAGATAAACAAACCCAAATGACTGGCTGTAAATGCTCGCCATTCATGCCATGTTCACTTTGTTAACTTAAAAGGCTGCTAGAATATATGCACCAATGTGGTACCAACAGTTATAGGCATACCACGTATGTTTTGTGATTTGATGAAAGGAAAAGGCCAGTAAATGCTTTCATTTTGATACCTTGTTTGATGTCTTCGATGGCTCGGCGTATGCCTCGGTCAAAGGCACGGGCGTCGGCAGGGCTCTGGAACGTCAGACCAAATTTCTTGTCATTGATCCTCCAGTGGTGGAAGATAGGGTTGACCTTGTTGTATACCAGATCTCTCTGCAGAACACACTCCAGGACCACCTGAAAGTAAACAAGATGGACTCTAACTCACAACACAGGAAGCCAGATTCAAATCTCCAACTTTTACATGTGGGTTAGCGCTACTCTGGAACTTGTTTAATTCTCCATCCTGCGTGGTTTCATCGTATTTTAATGCCACATGAAAAAAAACATATTGAACAAGATTTCCGCATCTAGAATTAAATATGTACCTCCAAATCTATCACTGAAAAAACAGAGCTTAAACCCTTTAATTTGTCTAAGATTTTTGGATAATTTGTAAAACACATTCTTAATGGCAGGGTTCCGATTACAGATGATGTTAAAATTGAAGAGCAGGGCAGCAGGAGGGTGGGAGTGTGTGGGTAAGTTTCGAAGCCAGGAAGTCTAAGAGCAGTGCAGAGAGAGGCTAAGTTTCTAAAGCCTATTATTAATCAGGGCTACTGAGCTGCCTCCTGGACTTCTCCTAGGCGGATTAAATGAAATGAGACGACCATTAAAATCTATGAGGTTTTAACTGACGTGAAAGAGAGGTGGCTTAACAGGGTGTGAATGTGTCAGCATGCGCAAATGGATCGACATGAGACGATATATAAGCAACGGAATTATTAAGACAAAAGGCCGAAATGATGCAAATGCTTTCGGAAAGGAAACTATTCACGAGGACAATAGATGATGGCAGAAAAATGGCAGCGATCCATTTCAGATTTGTACAGCCAATAGCTTAAGAGGCTGATGATAGAATGAAATGTGTCAGAGGTGGAGTGTACCTGTTTCTATACATGTCACTCATCGGTGTGAGTTGTTCTGGAATCTCAGTGCTTGTGTGTTTGTAGCTCACAGCTTTCATCTCTATGCAACGATCGCAGAGCACAACCGCTAATAAAAGACGGCGCGAGGGTTATGCTTATGCTCCTGGAGCTTGTAGGTGAGGTGAGGGAAGACTGCAGGAATGTTTGGAAGAGGATGGGGTGGTAACGAATGGGGGAGGAGGGCTCCACAGCGCCTCTGGGAGTGACTGTCAAGGCGAGACTGAATGGAGCCAAAGCAGGAAAGGTGAGCATGCAACAAGGCCTGACGGAGGAGGAAGTATCACAGTTGCATGGCAGGATGACACTTAACACCACATTCCACAATGTGCCCAAAGAAAAGAGGAGAAGACGAGCCACCTTTCAAGAAAGAGAGACAGAAAGGGAACACGGACAGGATATGTTAGAAGAGAAGGGGGACAAAGACGGAGGGATGTGAGACACGCAGAAGATAGCAAAGACATTGTGTGACTGCAGAAACTGGGAAACAGAGGGAACCCCTTTCACTACTCGTCCACAAACACACAATGAATATTATCGCTATATAAATACACATACACAGGGTTTTTCATTTTGTTAACTAAAATGTGATGTTACGATAACACATTTATTTTTTAGTAACAAATGTAAACCTTTTTTTTAATCACAGGACAGGTGCAGAAATACATAATTGAACACCACCAAGGACAGACATTTAAATAGGATAGCACAAAACCTAGCTTGAAAGCTGACATAATTGAAGAGCCGTTACGTTAACTAATCACCAGCCAGTTATTGCTGTAGTTTTCACAGAGCTAGAGAATCAGAGTAAGAAGGGGGAGGGGGGAGGGGGGCAGGAGGAGACTGATTGGTGGCTATATGGAGAGCCAGCTGAGTCATCACCAGCACAGTCTGTGCCGCATCACTGCGCTTATAGACAGAACCCCTCCACCTCTCTCGTCATCTTCTGTCTCCCATCTCATTGGATCCTCCCCTATTTCCTGTTCCCAACTCTGTTCTCAATCCCTCTCTATCATCTGAATCCCAGTCACTTCATTCCCGTTTCACTACACCTGTCCTAATGACATTGTAATGAATATATATAAATACGAGCTCGTTATATAGTGCACAAAATCAAACCAGATAACCTTTTAGTGTTTCTGTTCCCCTCATATGGCTTTTTAACAATTGTGAACTGCAAATTTTAAGACTACTGCAATAGCTACTTAAAAAAATACTACTGTTTCCTAGGGCTGGGTATTGATTATATTTTCCAGAAATTATTCAATTGACAAGAGCATGGATCGATCGATTCAAATCCGATTTTTTTATTTTTTTTAATTTTGAGTTAACACATTTGAATACATTTGTTTAGAAATACATTAATAATCTATTATATGTTTTGAATATTTTTATATTAATCTGATACAGTTCACGTTCCGTTAAATGTATTAGTGAAATAATGAGATTGTTAATAGCATTTCCTTCGCTGTGTGATTAATGGCAACACAATGGGAGGATCCTTACAGACACACTTAGTTTTTCCTCTCGCGGTCATGAAAAGAAATGCTTTTCTATGAACCATCCTATCACACTGTTTCCTTTGCTACTAACACATCTCAATAGTAACATATGAAGAAAAATTCTAGTTAGGATGTTTCAATGAGAAACGTAATAGTTGTAGGTTTAGAACATTTTTGTGCCAATGTTCATCATTTCCCTCAAATCCTATTCTCCTACAACTCCTATCTTTACATTTTTATCTTTTATTCCAAGATTTTAAGCTCTTTTTGTCATAGCGTTATCTGTAACAATAACCATAGTTCTAAAATCATTTATATTTCTAAAAGAAAATAACTGAGCCTTCAACCAACAGGATAAACATGGTAAAGTCACTGATACGAACACCAACTTTACAAGGGAAGGAGGATGACTGAGAAAGGGTGGAAAAATGGTGAAATTTTTATTTGAATTCTTTTACACTTCATCCTTAGGTTTGTTTCATGATCTTTGTTTCCCACATCCATCTACCCACATTCTTCTCTTGACTAATCCACTCTTTTTCCCTCACGACGTCATGATGTGTCACACATTTATTTTCAGGAGAAAAAAAGGCAGGAAGGCCAAAAACACTTCCTGTGTGTTTGTGAGAAAGATGAGAAAAGATGGGAGTCTGGGATAGCGAGGTTTCCAGCTATTTCTTAAAATAATATTTCTTACTCTGTATTCTTACATGACAGTATTTGCAGGACATGCAGACTTGATATTTTCTTACCAGTTTGTCCTTGAGCCTTTCACCCTTGATGTGAAACTCAACAGCAGTGGGACTCGGACTGGGGCTCGGACTCGGACTAGGACTGGAGCTGCACGGGCTTAGGTTGCTGCCACTCCCTCCACTGTGAGTGCTGCCATTGTCCTCTGCACGGCTGACCTTGTAGACAGTGACACAGCTGAGGCCTCCACCTCCCAAAGGAAGCCACCCACCACTGGAGTCATCCCGAGTCATGACCACTGCTCTCACGCGCGCGTAACTGTCACTATGATGGGAAAATGGGAAGAGGATAAGAGGAAAAATACAGTTAGAAAGAAGTACAACCAGCATGTGTTGAGATTTCTGTCAGGAATCTTTTCTTTGATTAAATCGTTTAGACCACAAAAGTGTAATCAGAAATACAGTACACAGCCTACATGAACCATCAGCCCACATACTGCAGCTGAATCAAAGCACAATAGAACCTTCCCAAAACACATTTTTTTGGCATTTCAAGAAAATTTCCTAAACAAATGTGAAATTCTGAATCATAAGACAAATACTGTATTTTGGATATCAAGTATCATAAAACCAAATTAGGAAAAGTCAAATCTAACCCTAAAAAAATAACAGTTTTGTGATTTTAATATAGGAACGTGTCATGTTAATAAATAAATAGAATAAACTGCTTGTCCATTCAATAGGATTCTGCAATGTAAACATTAATTTCTATCTGAAATTGTAAAAAAAATATTTTTTTTTATAAGTGAATTTTTCTCTTCATTTAAACTATTCTTTCAAACATTTACAAAAGATTTAAACATACGACTTGCCAAAATTTTTAAAAGGCACAACATCTTCTGATTAAAACTGGTAAGTACTGATTTTCTAGTATAATTTGTCCCTTGTATGTGTCAGATCAACTGACAGGATATTAACTGTCTAAAACTGAGTATATTAACCCCAGCCAGAGGGTACTGACCATGTGGTCAAGTTCAGGTTCTGGTCAGTTTTGATTCCCAGTTTTCCTTCTGAAGCGGGCGGTTTTAAACTAGATAGCACATGACATGGGCTCCAGCTTGCATTGACCTCTTTCCCACTATTACTGCTCCCTGTTGGTTTAGTGAGCTGTCAGTTGTTTCTGATGCCCTGACTTCAGATCTACTTTTATGAGTTGTTTTACAGTACTCCCTCACTATGTTGTGGTTCACCTTTCGTGGTCTGTTTTGCTGATTTTCAGTGCAATTTTTGATTTAATTATTATTTTTTTAAACAGCGAACTGAGTCCTGATGGGATGTTGACCTTGTTAATCAATCTGCTCTGTACAGAATGTGTTCTGCTTGCCAGATTTACATATATTTTAAATCACGATCAGATCTTTGTTTTCATTCTACAATACTGGCCGAGTTTTTCTGCAAGTGTTTGAACTGTGAAAACATTCATATCTATCTGAGAAAAGTGTATAAAGTGTGCAGTGAGGGGTTTTACAGCCTTAAAACATCTATAATTCTACTTTGCAGATTTCTCCAATCGTGAGTTATTTATGGTATGTATCCCTCACGATAAACAAGGAGCCGCTATACTTTATCCCATGTCCTTACTTCTAAGAGCTTCTACCACAAGGCACTGGAATGTTAGTCATTTCCAGCCGCAATCTCAGTCATTCGTGTATTATAGGGATGTGCCAAAACTATCAATATTACGATATTTTGTGATATTTAGTCCTGCAATTGATTCTTGATGGGATCTTCCCAAGTATGGATCTTTTATTTCCATCTGACGAGGCTGTAAAACCTTATGTCTGTCATCCTTTGGTGAGACATTCCTTTGGAGGTAGATTGGGGTTTCAAGACTGACTGTCGCTAGCACCAAAGTGCCTGGCAGCAACTTGAATAATTACATTTTGTTTCTGTTCTTTACAACAATTTTGGACTAAATAGTGGCACTGATGTTCATGTTTACAATTGTTAACACTGAATTTTACAGATAATTCAAATTCAATTGGTGTCAGTCTTGTCAAAGACATAGTATTACTGATTTCAGCAAACCTGCACAATAGTGTCGATTATAAACTGTCACAAAATGAGACACAAATTGTTTACTATGATTGTGTTCAAGCTAAAGAATAAATAGGGAAATATTTCCTAAAATGTGTTCTTCTACTTAATGTGAGTTATTTGAGATGATTTTTTTCAAATTACTGCAGTATCGCAGTATCATCGACATCTTTAGCCATGTATCAGGTATCGGATTGTTTTGTGAGGTACCGAGTGATCCTCAGCCTAGTGCATTGGCAATATTACTGCAAGCTTTAGAAAGTCTAGTTCAGTTTAAAGCTTGGGCTGGCTAAGTACTTTACCATTTATTTGGTGGCAGCTTCATAGTACACTACAACACAAAAAACAATTGCATCATCATATTCCTTAAAATAAACAAGTCCAACAACTGTTAATTACTGATATAATAAAGGCATCAGGAAATTCTTGTTTGTTTAACGTCTTAGGAAGCCTGGATATATAAAGGAATTAAGCAAAATTAACTATTTTTTTTATGGTAAACAGAATTGGAAGAGTGACATGTGAATGTGTGTGTGAATGGCAACATTTCTGTTTTTCATCCACATGTTTATTTAGCCACCTTTGACTTTCCTGTTGTGGCCCTGCTGCTGTAAAGTTGCTGCCCACACAACTGTCTTTTATATACACAAACTTTCTGAATTAATGTCCAAAGTAACAAACACCTGTTTGAGCTGGAATTTATTGAAGACAAGACACAATTGGAAGATGCACGGTATTCTGCATCTAAAATGAAAGTGTTTTGCTAATTATCACCAGCTCAATGGAGAAATTCAGTGCTGATGCTAGTCTGGGGGCGGAGCTGTCAGAGCAGAGCGTTCCTGGAGGGAGCTGTTGGCATCGTGCTTACGTCAGCACTTTTCCAGCGGCTCATTTTCGTGAGTATGGGAGGGGCTGCTGCAGACTGTGCAGGTTTTTAAAGGAATACTCTTAAATGCATGAATGGATCAAAATGCTGCTTCTGGGTTCTTCATAGTGAGGAATGAACAGTAAAATGCATTTAAAACCTCAAAAATAGAATTTTCTTGGTAGGGCCCCTTTAACAATCTCTGAGGGTAGAAAAGTGTGGGTGTACAAGAAGTAAAGACTGACAGGTTGAGACTCAAACCTGCAGTGACTGCAATAAGGACATTTGGCTTCAATACATATTACACTTCCTTTGCAACTTATGCTAAAAGATGCCCAGGTTGGACAAAGTTTTGAGCTTATCAGACAACCCAAAGTTGATTTTTAAAAAGTTAATATAAAGGCATGCAGAATCAGTCAAATCTGTAGAGGACAATTCGGTCAACTTAAGATTTCACTTATTCTTTATTTTAAAACATTATTTAAAAAAAAAAGTAATTAGAACTAAATAGATTTACTTCACAATCCGCACAGTAAGTTCTTCAAGCCTATAAAACCCCTCATTTCGGCAATAATGTTCAATGAACTGCAGTGTTGCAGAGCAGAGCAACATTTCTGTCCACCTCTGTGTTCTATCATGAGGCTGAAATGGAGGCAAAACAAGCCCCAGGCAATCAGGCAAGCAAAAGTTGCAAAACAAGCCACTCTTCAAAAGGGGGCAGCTGTCACTCAGCTGATTCCATGTTGCAAAGCTTGGTGCTGCTTATGCACCAATGCAGCATTGTTCTGCCTATTTGGCTGGTGTAAACTACTAATACAAGAAGCAAGGTTTATTTTTCATCAACATTTGTGTAAAAGCTTCTGGCATGCAACAACCGTTTAAATGTTTTTCCCTATTAAATGACAATCAAGACAATTTCACAGGATTCTGTTCTTCAAGCCAAATGAGAATTTTCTATGTGGGTAACACATGGGTAACATCAAAACCCAGGACGCGGAAGAATTTTCTAGCCACATCAGTGCAGTGGACAGATCCATCAAATCCTCTTGAGAAAACACCAGGCACGATTGTTTATCGTTCTTAGACTATTCAGTACTTATCAAAGAATTCAGTAATCTGAACATTGAGGTGTGGAGGAAACCCACCAGTATCTCAAGTTTGACTTCCATCACTCACTTGAATGTAAGCTAGAAGTAATTAGAACATTAAAGCACAGAGCAGAAACCATTCCTACAAACTCAGATAGAAACAACAAAGAAAAAACCACATTAACATCAGCCTCAGAAACTGCGGTTATCCCAATTGGACTTTGGTGGAAGCAAAGAAAGATGAGAACTTGCAAGCTCAAGATAGAAGAGCAAGGGTATCTAGTACCAAAGTAAAACCAAGAACCACTTATTACTGAAATCCAAACTGAGTTCAGATCATTTTTTTGTGTACAACATGACATTGTATCAAAAATTACAAATTTTAAAGTCATAATAAATTATAATTAAATGCATACAACCTTATCTAATGCTATAAATTAAAAATATATATATATATATTCTAATGAGTCACTGATACAGACAATAAAAGTTTCTATAGAATTGATTTGAATCAAAGTTACAAAAACAACTTGAAGGCTTCAAAGCTTAATTATAATTATAATTAATTAATTATAAGAAGAAGCAACAAGTCAGGTCAAAAAGTATGAAAACAATGCACTCCAATTGTCCACTGCATTTTTACATTTTTTACATTGATTTACCACTTAAGACAAATCCAATAAGCATTATGTTCCTAAATGATAACTCAAGCTGTCTTCGTTCAGTTTTTTTCCTCTTACCCTCAGCTAGTGTTAGGTGCTTCTCCGATTAGATAACAGTGCTTTGGGCACCGGAAATGACAAGGGTCAAGGTGTGCTGAAGGCAGCATTTTGTAAAAATTGCTGGTAACATATTAAAAGACAGAGGACAAACAAAGCTTACAAAACCAAAAACTTAAAAATGTCCCAGATATTTTCCAGCGTTACATTTTTTCGTGAACCACGTTAAAATTACAAACATTTTATTTTAGCCAGAGGCATGGTAATAAATGAATGTCAAAACCTGTAGTTACTCAGGGAAAAATTGTCATAAAGGAAAAGTACAATGCACAAGATTATCAAGTTGAAGTTGTTGATTTAGAAAAAGGATGTCCACATTTTTCCTCATGCTGCTACTTTTCTTAGTAAACTAATTAAGATTAACCCATAGATCTCCAACCTTCCACGCCCTTAGCAAATGTGGATACAAGTTCTTAGTGTGTAGTTTTAAAGTCGGAGACAAATGTCTTCACCTTAAGTTGGGTGAAGTTCTTATTCTTTTAAAAATTGTGGTCAAACTACATGTTTTTTGTTTTTAATGTTCAAAGCCAGTTTATTTAGTTTTTTTTTAATGCTTTACCTTAAATAACTTTACCTACAGCAGTGAACATGTATTAAACTGGAATTGGGTCAATGGGTTTATTTACCACAGGTCTATTTGATCAGAGGCAGAGCTTGTTTCACTACAGACAGTTTGGACAGGGCTGAAAAATCACCTTAGCTTTGGTCCAAGCCAAACAAGAATGGACACAGAATGGTTAGCCTGACAACAACTGCAGCTCAGTTTCTTCCAAGTGCATCTTTACCCAATTTACTACAATGTGAACTGTTGAGTGTATATAAAAACTAGATTGAGTGACCTCCTCACCCGAAATAGGCACCCCTACTTCCAGATAGGAAGTGCCTCCTGGTCCCAATAAGCCAAAATCCCATAGAGTTTTATTGAGAAATAAACAGCTATTACACAGTCATATTTGTCAGAAGAACCAATCTTTCCCTGATAACGGTTTTTTTTATATGTTCTCACCATTCTTATTTTTGATCTTTTTACTGTGGCACAACTTATTCAAGTTTTAAACTGGCCAGTCAAATATCTAAAAAAAAAAATATGTGGTGTCATGTCAAATGTACGAAGTATACGACAGATTCCGCTCATAGCTGGCTTTTCAGTAGAAGGGGTGTGGTCTTCTAACATGGTTTCCCCTGATTGGAGGAAATGGTCGCTATAGAAATGTAGACTTTGACCGACTTGGTCCGATCACGACTGACTACATCTGGTTCCAACAAAGCGACATTTACATTCCAGAAAAATGGTGACTGACTTAACTTCATTTCGTTGGAAAAGGGAAGCAAGTAATTTTCACTCGCTCGATCCAGTTCTCTTATACTGTCAATGATGTGAAAACAGTGGTGAAGTATACAGAGAATCAGTGAGTGAATAAAAAGATGAACAAACATTAGTTCAGTATATTGTTAGTAGAGAATAAAAATAAAAAGCCCATTATTCTGGTCAGAAAGTTCATCCAAGTGTCAAAGTTGCATGAAATTTTATTGCTCTTAAAATAAATTTTATAGAACTAAAAGTTACTTTGCACAACTCCATTGTTGTAAGCACTAGAACTACTATATCTCTAAAAGTTTAAAGCGCTACAACTTTTAACTTAAAGAAAAAAAAATTTGTATTACAAATATCTGATTGACATACGAACACTAGTTTTCCAATTGACCAAATCATACAACCATCATACAGCAAAGACACCCAAACACTCTGCAACAAATGAATGGCATCAGTCATAGAGCAGGAAAACAATACAGGTCAAGAAAAGAAATTGAAAACTGATATAATAGTTACTACATAGTTTATATGAAGCAAGACAAATCAAGTATAATTAGATTGGATTGAATATGTTTATACATGAAGCAAAATAATATTTTTAGAAAACCAGCACAATAGGAAGCTTCTGTAATAGGAATCCTTATTAACTTTAAACAACGAATGTATAATTATAGCAAGACTAAGAGGCGCTCTGAGCCGCTAAGTAGAGCACAGAGACATCACTAACCACACACTAAAATCACTACTTTTTCTCTTAAAAACTTTGTGTATGGTGTGACTTTCAAAGTGCGACCCCATTCTTAATTTTACTCGCCTTTAACAACCTTCGGTTAGTGTGAAGTAAATCTATGAATGCTTTGCAACTCCTAAAAAGAATGACACAAAGGGTAACAATAGAAGATATTCCTTTGGGAAAAACAAAAAAAAGTACGCATGGAGCAAGTCAAGCTAATGCTTCGTAACCGTTGAATCTAGAATGTGTGAATGAATAAATGATTTGAACAGAGAATGTTAAAGCTACAATACAAACACTTTAGTTCAGACCAGTTTGTGTCGTAGAGAGTTTTCATTTTCCACTAGTACTTCAGAATAAAGCACACCAAGACATGACAGCCATTTAAAATGCCAGCAAAGCACAAGTATCGGTGTTTCATCAATACGTGAAATGGAAAAATAAAGCTTTATATGTACTTTTTGGTGTATGTAGCATTCCATGAAAACCCTTTAACAACCAGATAAAATCCCAAATTAAGGTTCATTCTGACTAGAGAACCTAAGACAAATCTTAAACTGTGATTTTTTTTAGGGCAGACAGCTTAACTATTTAGTGTTTTAAAAACACCATTACATGAAAAATATGTCACTGCTTTTCTATTAATAAGAACAAGGCAGACACATGAAACTGTGAATGTGTCTGTGAAGTGTATGTTTCCCAAAAATAATCTGATGTTTCTACAAAACCAAATGTCATAAACAGCCTTTACTTCCTGTATTTATTGTGAGAAAGTTTGCAAAAGGAAACCACTCAAAAGAGAAAATACACAAGCTGCTCCCACTCTTCCTAAAAATGTTGAAAAGTTGTTTTCACCATTGAATCAAGTAAAAGTTTTAAGTATATGGATCTACTCCCTAAACTAAAATTTCTTTTCCAACAATATCCCTTCATCTTAAAATGTACTCCTTTGCGATTATTTGTGATAATTAGGAAATTATAAAAACAAACAAAAAAAATGTAGACACGCTAGAACTGATGTCCCAGCCAGTGAGAACTACAACCTTGCTTAAAAGTGTTGGAGTTTTTATTTTAGAACTATAGCGAGCAATGCAAAGGGGACCTCTGCTGCTGCTACACCCTCCTATGGGTCCAATAAAGGATGCGGGTGATGGGTGCAGAAGGGGCTGTCAGTCAGGCAGGGGTCCCTGGGGTGAACAGAAGGCAGGCGGTGGTGTCGCTCAGCCATGACCAGGGCACAATGACCAGGACCTGACCCTTCAGGCCTACCATCCCACAAACGCCAGAAATCATGACAGTCACAGGAAAGGGGGCTAGGCCCTGACAGGAAGTCAAGTGGACTATGGATATGTAAATCTTCCTTCTTCAGAACAGTTGGTGCGTTTTTGCAGAAACAATAACACAACCAGCTCTTCACCAACCAAAAAAAGATCGCGCTAAATATTAACTTTCTCTTAGAAAAAAACTTGGTATCAGAGAAGATAACTCGGCACAACATGAACACAAAAGCGCACAAACAAAACGCACGCCTGAAGTTCAGAGTGAAATGGTGGAGACAAAGGCTGGGCTCCACGCCCCTCGCTGTGAGCACACAGTCGACTGGACACAATTGAGAGCGGAAGCAGATCAGCTGGCCCTGGCATGCAGGAGAGAGAGGTGGGGTGAGAAGAAAGAAAGAAAGAAGCCCCCAATTCCAAATTATTCCAAGTTATTCTGCTGGATGACTGACTTCATTTCCGATAGCGGCAGGCGAGGAGGATAGGGAGGGGGTAGAGAGGAGCAGCAAAGTGTGGAGAAAAGTTACTCTGTCTGGAAGGGAACGAGGTAAAGAAAAGAGGAACAGTTAAAAAGCCTGTACTCTCAGAAGGCCATCCTCCATCTAGCTACACAAGTGTGTGTAAAGGTCTTTTGAAAGATATCCAACCATAGACAAATAATTAAAAAAACATACTTAAATTTAACTGCATACATTTTACCAAAGTTGTTGGACTTACTATTGTTAAAATGTACAAAATGTAAAGACCTACTACAGTGAAAATCATTTTTTTGTTGTATATAAACAAATATCTGTGGCATTTTTCTCATGATGGAGGACACATAAAGAAAATTAATCTTAAAATGAAATTTCTGAATATTTCTTAATGTAAAGCAGGAGCAGATGAAAAAATAAAGTTGGAAAAAGTTTGTAGCTGTGATGTAGGTGCTCAATCAACAAGCCACAAGTTCCCTTCTACGGTCCATTCCAATGCAATGTCTGCTTACAGACAAATAGATCCGCCTTCGTTTATCTCGTCTTAGCTGGCATCAGGCTGAAAAACTGTACAGCTAGATAGCTCCAACATTGCTTACCATTGTTATTGATGTTATATTGGGATTGAGGGGCTGTAAGGTAGCAAGAGAGCGTGTAAACAGATGGATGATGGGAAATGAGGGAGGGTTTACTCTGCACCAACAATTCCACACCAACTCAGAGGCAAATGTCCAATAAAGTACTGCATAAACTATGTTCTGAAAAAAAAAACTTAATTTTTTTTTTTATTATTATTTCAGCTAAAAATGACATACCATATTTTCCATAAGAGTATAAGTTGCTGTTTTTTTCATAGTTTAGCCAGGGGTGCAGCTTTTTCTTAGGAGCAACTTATCTGTGTGTGTGATTTTTTAAGAAATAAATAGGTTCATATATTTGTTACTTTCCCAGTAAACATCAGTTGTCCTTTAGCGGTTGTTTCCTCTAACAGTCACTAGAGGGCGCTGCATCTGAGTATAAGTATTTGCTACTGACAGAAGAAGTGTCATCCAAAACAAACATGGAAGAGAATCTGATTGTTTTCCTCTTAAATTTTAAGATTCTAAAGATTTGTATTATTGTGGTTATTTTATTTTATGATTTTAGCAACGCTAGGCAGATTTGTTTCGAAATGTCAGACTTTTCACCCAAACACTTGCACTCCAGAGCGACTTATATATGGTTTTCTTCTTCTTGATTAGACATTTATTTGCTCTTGCGACTTATACTCCGGTGCGAATTATACTTTGGAAAACACGGTAATCATAATTAAAATACCACTGGAAACAATGTTGAAATAGACCAAAAGATGATTGGAGTGAGGCTTTAAATGTTTTGTAGTCATATGTAGATGCCCACTAGAGATTTACCATTAACTTGGATAGGAACAGAACAATTTTGAATACAGGACCATGTGTTTCTGGATTTCACATTGATACATTTTATAATTAATTCAGGTAATTACACCACCAAACAGGAAAATACTGTGCAGCAAAAAACTGTATCAATTGCATATTAACACAACAGACTGCAAAAATTGTGTGACGGTAAAAACATGACCAGCTGACCATTTTTAGTATTACCATTTGAACATGCGGACAGAAAATAGAATATTACACAATATCCTGTTAAATGGAGCATATCGAGTGTGTTAAGAAATCTGTAAATCCATTCCCAGCTTTGAAAATGTGCTAAAGTTGGTGGATTATGCAGTGAGAAAATGTATTTGTTGTAATAGATGAATAAATGCAAAAATGCATTTTAAAGTATTTTAAAATAGAAAAACATATATAAATGTAAAAATAAAAAGTGGGATGTGAATTCTATTTCTGCAACAGCTGCTGAAGCTATTTAAGCTTTTTTTCAGTGACCACAAAGAGGATTTTATGTATTTAATTTATACAGACAACTAGCTGATCACGTATTTAAGAAGAGAACAGAAGCGAAACATGTGCAGAACAGGCAGCCAAAGGCCTGAAGGCCTGTTGCTTCAGTGTGTGGTGGAGAAGGGGGATCCTGGAACAACCATTTCCTAAGTGGACAAAGTGGCCGTTTGTCTGCTGCTCCAGCCATGGCTCAGTGGGTTCCAGCAGGCCTCATGCTTTGCTCCTGTCTCTAACATGGGCTTTCCACCCAAACGGGGAATGAAGAAGAGGAGTGTAGCTATAAGAGGATAGGTTCTTCAAGAAAGACAAGAAGGGGGCTTGAGGAAAGCAGGAGGAAGGGGTGAAGAGAAAGGATGTAGCCTGAGCCTTGGTTGTGAGCCAAGTCACCCTCCCTTTCCTCCACCGTGTCTCCCCCTCCTTCCCAGCCCCTCCCTGGCTGTCTCTCCATATACAATGGCCGCTTCTCTGCTGAAATTTCACGTTATTGGATCCCGAGCCCGGAGTTTTGTCCTCCCACAATGTCCAGGCAGCAGAGCATGCTGCAGGGGAGACACACTCTGCAAGCTAAAAGCTGGAAAACCATTCCTCCTTTCATTAGCATTTGAAAAGGATAGAAAAGCCTCCCACCACCACAACCATCTCTTTTTCCATCAAGCCCCTTTTTTTCTTCCAGTCTCTCCCCTCGTATCAAAACCAGAGGAAAGCTGTCAAGCTCAGTCAAACTACACTAAACCTCTTTAGCTTGTGGTACTTCTAAGGGAGGGAAAAATCATTAAAATATCACTGAAGAAAATAAACACAAGCTACTTATCCCAATCCGATACCATAGATTATCCTCTGAAAGAAACGCAATCACCAGTAAACTGAGTGGAACATGAAAGATGGGATAGAAATCTACTTTGTGTGGGATTTGTTATGAAAATGTACAGCCATTCGCAAGTTCTCGTTAATAAAATAACATGTTAATAAACAACTTATTTTAAATCTGCTATTTCATTTAATGAGACTCCCCAACACGGCAAAACGGGAGTAAGTAAAGACTTGAGGTCAAAAGACAAAAGAGTGGTTCAACTTTTGTTGTCGTGATTATGTCTCACTGAGGAAATACATGCAATCTGGGTCTCAGCCATCGATTCCAGCAGTGAATCTAATCTAAATGGTGCAAACAAGAGGACCAATTAGGCACAGTTCAAATCCCCTAAATAACCAGAGGCAAACGCGAGGGCACAGACATACCCAAAACAAACACTAACACGGCCTATCACAGATGCAGTGCAAATTACAGCATACATTCAAGGGCAAAATACTTTTTTAAAAAAAGCACGGTCTGTCAGCCATTGACAAAACACAGATTATTAAGGGACAAAGAGAAACACCAAACCTGCAGCACAAGTCTGCTTACATCAATTGCTGTGAAAACTAATATGTTAGCTATAGAAAGAGAAATTTGCCCTATCTCCTCTCAACACCTCAGGCTGCTGGTGAGTCATCTCCCTCACAAGAACATTCAGTTTAGCTACCAACTGACTCAGAAAGAAAAAAAAAAAACTATTCTCTCGCTGCACCACACAGCGAATATTAACTTCAAATGTGCTACTGTGCTTTCAAGAGAAAGACTACTCAACATGATAGCAACTTTCCTATGTTTTGGATTTAAATAATTCAATACTAAATCATTCAGTCTAAATTTAGAAAATTTGCATAGAAATGCAATACTTTCAGAAATTACCACTGAACTAACATTTCTGGGAGGGATTTTAAAAACCAACTTCTTTATTACTGAATTGTGCCTCCAATCCCTGCACCACCATTCTAGAAAGCATTGTGCTGTGCTCGATAAATCATAATTTACTCCCAAATGCATCAGAAAGAAAAGAATCTATTCTCAGACATCAGTCAAAGGCACATATTGAAATGATCTTAATTTGAACCACAAGCATTTGGAAAATTAAAACCTTACGCTTGCCATTACAAAAAGAGGAACCACGAAATTAGACTGCTGCTGCCTCTTAGCCGCTTTGATGTACGAGAAGTCCCCAGAGACCCAGCTGTGTAGCTGTAGGAGAACCACTGATACATTTCAGGAGTCACTTGGGAATGATAAACCACCAAACCCAGATAATGACCAGTGGATCTTAGAAGAAACGACTATAACAAGTTGTAAACCAAACCTGAATGCCAAGCTGGATACCAAAACACAATCAGCAGCACACATTTCAAATGCCAAACAATCAGAAAATCATACATTAGTTTATTATTTATAAAGACTTGACTAATGTCTCTTAGAATTTTAATCATCGAGAAACATTTACCAAACTGAAACAGTTGACAGTGCTGGTAAAAGTACAAATAAATACACAACAGATTGAAAAATGTGTAGAAAGCAGAAAATATATTCACTTAAAGGCCAGTAGCTCTTTTGTTAATAGATTGTGCAATTTGATATAATGCTGTTATACTCGTGTTTTTTAGGAACCAGCAAATTCCCTACCAGAAATGCACATACTTTCCAAGTGTTTCCCAAAAAAATAAGCACACAAGTGTGAGTGTTTGTTTATGAGTGCGTGTGTGTGCGTGTGAGGGCCTATGTGTATGTGCATGTGCGCCGTGCTGACAAAAAAAAATTTGCCTGTCATAAAATTTCAGCAAAGACCCAATTAGGAGGATTTCTCTTCCTCTTTATGTTTTTGGGTTAACAGGAAAAGAACCTCTTAGCCCAGCTGCTGCCAACAGCTTACAACAAGGTCCAGCCTTCATGCTCCCACATGCAGCACAACTGAAAACAAGATCCACAATTCAGGCCCTCTGTGCCAAAAGCACCTCCTAGAGACATGAAGATATGGCACGAAAAAAAAAAAGGAAAAAAAAACAGAGGCCCTCCCCAACAAAGAAATAAATATGAGCCCATCTATAAAGACAGACAGACAGACAAAAATACACAGTTTATTGTTGGCATTGCATATGCACACATCAAATTTTCGTCAAGAAAATATGAAAACCAGGTTAGAAAATAACTTTAAAGACAGCTGATATGCATACCAGTAAAAGCTTGATCCTACAACACAGTTCAAGAGGAAATGAAAACTGTGAAAGGGAAGTGGCTGGAGTTTGAAATACACTGAATCCAAGACAGCCATGGGAATCAAGCAGTCCGTTCATGATGCAATGAATGGTTTAGTAAATCGGCTAAACCTAAAAAAAGGACATCCTGCGTTGTTTAATTATGTACATTCCTCCCAAATAAAAATAAACAAACAAATAAACAACAAGGCAATAGAAAAACCTTCTTAAATTTAATTTCACACTAAGTAAATTAACTTTATAAGACAAATAAGACTCTTAGACCTGTAGAAACCCGTACACCAGTTTTAGTTTGTTTGCTTGTTAATATAAAAATAGCTTCTTTATTTGTTTAAAAAATTATTCTAAACAACAAAAGAAAAGGGTAAGTAGGAGTTAGTAAGAGGCAAGGTTTTTGTAGCTTAGACAAGGCCAGCTACAAAACGCAGGTTCATGGAGGTCAAATCCAACAACTGACAGTAACCCCACATAATACCATCTATAAAAAGGCCCAGGAAATTATTTAGCTTAACATAGGGGTCACAGGATATAGGCAATTACCCAGGCCATAAAGAACTAGCTCTAACAGCTGAAGTATCTGTCTTCCTCCCCTTGTCGTTTCAGTGCATCATGGTGGTTGTTTTTTGGGATTGCGTTGGGAGAGTTCTGGAAGAGGAATGGGATCACAATGCAGCCCACTGATGATAAGATCTAGACACCCACATTGGCAGATAAAACACTTAGCTGTTGAATTTATTCCAAAGACAGGAAAAGAACATGGGGAAAGGAAAAACTACAGATCAATCAAATTACCAAAACAATGGAAAAAGGCTGGCAAAATTCAAGTCAGCAGGAGATGCAGGCTGTAAGAAAGAGGCAATCGCAGTAGGGCTGCCATAATTAGTCGTCGATTAGACATTTCTTTATTTTTGTTTAAAAAAAATGTAATCTCAGCCCCACAAAATGCACTTTTCTTATATTTGAATCAGTGAGACCAAAGCTTTATCTTTTCAGAAAATTAGTTGATTTGTTTAATAAAAATAGTTCCTTTGATTTAAGTCTTGATGAAATGCTAGAAACGGATGACGGACAAGTAGAGCTGGCTTGATAAAATATATTAATTGATTTGAATTCATTTAAGCTTAAGAGATCAATGATTGATCCATAAAAATAGAGATCAATCTATTACATAAAGCTAGCATCTAATGAAATTTCCCATAGGGCGGCTAATGCTAACGCTCGGTCAACCTAAACATACATTGCTGACTAAATGAACATCTTTCTATACTCACAGGTATGAATTTTCCAAACTCTTTTAAGGAATTATTTTTAAAGTAACCATTTGTGGTCAAAAATGTGTTTTTTGCTCATACTTTCTTCTTTTTCTGGTATAGGGTGTAATGCTATAGCGCGATCGCCACCTAGTGGTCAAACTGAAACGCCCTTCTGAAGAAGATGAACAATGTTAACAATGTTAATGATCTGAACATTTTTGTTAGAATTTCTCCTTTTAAGAAACCATGTAACACTGTATGCTATTATCAATCTCATTATTTCACTAATACATTTTACTGTATAAGAACTTTATCAGATTGATATAAATATATTCAAAACATATAGTAGATTATTAATGTATTTTTTTCATTCTCTTTATTCAGATTTTCAAATTTTGATTATTGTATTCCTAAACAAATGCGTATATAACAATGGTTAAGATGTGTGTTTCATCTCCAGTTTACACATGACCTAATAAGTAGACTAGTCAGAAAAATAATCAGTGATAAGTCGAGTCAACTATTAAAATAATCATTTCTTGCAGCCCTAAATCACACAATAAATCATAGTTATCATAAAAATAAAGAGGTAAAGTCAAGGCAGTGTTAAATATTTTAAAACCTTTCTATGGACCTTGGGATACTTGCTCAGGATAGTCTGGAAAACTTTGACTGAAATTCCGTTTTTCTCACAATTTAGACATTTTTCAATATCCACACACAAAGACTTCATATCATCTTTTTAATTTCATCTACAGCTGGTGTATGAATGCACCATTATATTCATATATTTACATTTAATGTTTGGGAAATTAAGCTAATACAAAAAGGAGATATCGTCTTTTGTTTTCACAAGATGGCAGTTAAAAAGGCAAAAAGATCAAACTAGCTGCTGGTGGTCCAACAGAGCAACAACAAACCGTGGAAAAAATAGAGGAAAAAAAAAGCAGGAAGAACATGCTGTCGACATTTAGAAGATGAAAATACAATAAACCTGATAAAAATGAGATACCGCTTTAACAAACAATCCCATGTGTTTATTTCCTATTTCTCCCAGCATCGTCACAGTTGTTGTAAGATATTCATAAAGGCCTCAAATCATATAACTGTCTCCACAGTAACAAAAATGTCAGACAAAACACAAACCAACATCTCACAAGGTTTTTATGTGCGTTCCTGTCATTTCAGCCTTGTGAACACCACTGCACCAAGGCCAAGTCGGATGTTCTCAGCAGAGAGGGTGCTGTCTGTACAACGGCTTGGCTTACCACCTATCATTCAGACAAAACCACTTCAGCACTATCTCCTCTAAAATCTTGTGGAAATGTTCAAACCAAATGGATGCGCGCGGACAACAGGAGAACAAGCGTGTTTGTCCATAATTAGGGAAACAAAAATATACAGTAGTTCAAAAACGCTGCCTCCGATTGTTCGGCGTGCTCGCTCTATTCCTATGAATCACACAACTGCTGAAAAGGCTGTGAAATCATGGCAACAACACTAGCATCAGTAAGCCATCTTTGCTGTAGTCATTGCGGTGTGGAACAAATGTGGCATGTATTAGACTCCAACCCACACACTTATTTGTAGAAGTGAACATTCAACTCAAAATGAAGGGGTTTTTTTGTATTGATTTTCATTTTACAAATTTAACGAGAAACATGAGATTGATTGCAATCTTTGATGTAAAAAAAGAAAAAAAGCTGCATGCCATATGTTACATAAGAATGCATAATTCAAGGACAAAAGCGTTCCTGTTAAAATCAAGCTAAGACAGAAAGATGGAAGGAAGAATGACATAGGTGTGCTTCAGAATCGTGCATCTAAAAGAGCTAAAATCGAGTTTCTATTTTGATAAGGAAAAAAAACCCTCAAGCAATCATAAAGAAATCTCGTTGAAAATATGTAAAAATAAATCAATATTCTAATGTTAATATATAATTGCATCGTGTTGCGTAACTGCATTGCTGGAAAATGTGTCTTTATCAGGCCGTCGTTGCAATGCGAACCAGTGTACAGTGCTGTGAATGAGAAGGCAGGTACTTTATGAATGGAGGAGATCATGTGACCGCAGCACCTCCCGAAGCAGATATTTCTCACTGACTGTCAACAAGCGCTCGCGGGGGATCAGGCCATTAAAATAAAAAACTAAACTGCGACTAAAAATGTGGGCGCGACATGTACAAAAGCACGGCATGTACATTTTGCACGTCGTGTCGTGGAGATTAGGGCGTGAATGTGGCGTCGTTCATTTTTTTTTTTTTTTTTTTTTTATGAATGGAAATTGTGATATGTAAATGAGTGCGATTGAGAAAAAAAAGGATCTTCAGATTTCCAATGCCATAAGAAACGAGTCTTTCCTTTAAAAGAGGAAAGATTGAAACGTATACGACACAATTATAAGCGATGGTTATATGCTGAAATCATGGCGGACAGCAGTTAGACAGATCCAGACAGTCAATGTAGCGTCGTCGGATCATAATGTTCGGAACAGGTATTAATTTAGCATTACATTTAAACTGGATTAGAGCTATTTAATCCTCCTTCACCTTCCACAATCGTCAAATTGTGACGATATATGACACATATTTACACGTTGAATACACACAAGTAAATGAACTTTATACAATTTCGCCTATATTGTAATTTTTTTCTAAAGAAGATAGCCTTGTTAGCATAAAAATATAGCAGTGACTCAACGAAATTGATTAAATTAGACAAATTTAGCTCGTTTTCTAGTATCATAGGGAAAGTATAGTAATGAACTAGAACGTGTACAGCTATGTAATGACTTATTATTAAAAGTACACATCAAAAATGTTAGTATAAATGTGTTTTTAAAAGAAAAATACTCACTCGTTGTTGGGATTTGTTGAATCTTCACTCATTTTTTCCTCAAGGGGATGCAAATCCTAGCAATAGCATCGACGACGCAGCGACGGCGGGATAAAATACCACAAAAATCACCATTTTTCATCCACGAAAGAGTAATTACGTCTGTTTAGGAGAGTGGGTTAACCTTGTACGAAGAGGCATGCCTAAAAGGCGTCCCCGTGAAGTCAAACTAGCTTAGCTTTACTCGCTGAGGAGGAATGACAATCGTTGATTCATTTTATCCTCCCTAGAAGTAAAATCCGACCACAACAAATGAGCCAACGGCGTCATTCTTGCCAGCAAACAAATATCCTTGCCTTTCAAAAATACCCAAAAATCGTAAATATCCTTAAAAGACGAGGAAATACTCGTAGACTGAGCCGTTTTGCAGGTTATTTGTGGTTGACTGTCGAGCATCCATTCGCCAACTTCAGGTCCAGGACAACACTTGAAAAAGCGCCGTGCAGCAGCGTTGCTCCGTCAACGTGTCCGAGAAATTCGCACTAGATGAGGTATCCTGTGCGTGGCAAAGACGCCGAAATGCTCTCAATGTAGAAACTGTCCCTTTAAGGAATCAAATGTAGCCGTTTTCTGGAGAAGTTGCTGTCCATCTGCTTTAATCGAACTCCATTTTTAACTCGGGAAGGGGGGGGGAATGAAACATCGGAAAACTGGGCGGATGTGTCGACCCTCGCTTCAGAAAATCAGATCCTTCCGCGACGTAGTAAAAGACGTTTCGCTCTTAAAAATAAAATACGTTTACCAGACGTAGATTTAGTTTGGTTATTTAAACGTACCAAATTTTACATTACACGGTATTTATTTGCAGCATTTTGCGGCAAATTATAATTAATAGTGCTCAAGTTGACCTAAAGTAGTCCCAGCACTTCCCAAAAGAAGTTTCCCTTCAATCACGCATTGATACAAGAGGGAAGCGTCCGTGTGATAACGTGCGGAGGAGCAAATAACTTTGAAGTGAGGACTCCGTTCACCAACTCAACTTGCTTTTAAAAATTCTGCAGTCACCTTTTATGCTTTGCTTTTCATTTATCGAGACAAATGTGTATAGTTTGATGCAAAATGCTGCGGGTGCGCAGCTGTAGATGCACACAACTTGCAGCACGTGGAATTACATCAGACCCCCTCCAGTACCTTAAACCAATATGAGATTTGTGTGTGAATATTTTGTTTTTATAAAAATATAGAAAGAAGATTATAGCTTTTGGAGTGTTAATAAAGTCATTTTATTATCTTGAAATAAAGTAGATTTAATATTAGCAGGTAAAAAATTAACCTTTAAATCACAAATCACAAGTACTTTTTTTTAAACACAAAAGTTGAAAAAGTGTAACTTTAGTTATGTAAATGAACACTTAAATGATCAACTTTGTCAAAATTATTTTCAGACTAAATGTGTCTTTGAAGTAAGTGAGGAAATCCATGAATGGATTTATGGATCTTGCATGTAAACGTCTTAAAAGACTTGCATAGTGAAATGGTATCCTGGTTGCGCAAGACTTAAATGCTATTGGATTTTGGTGCTGTGTGAAAAGGCAAAAGATCAGGCTAAATGACTTTGTCTGGTTGTCATAGTGACAGCATGTTTTGTGAGAAGTTTCTTTGTATTTCTCTGGCTTTCTTGTGCCAAATGCAGCTGTATGAAACATCTATGCATGTCACTGTAAGGAGAACTAATGTAAAAACAGCCTCACCACGTGGAACCTCAATACTTAGTGGGTACTCCACAGTTTGATTAGATTTTCTGTCTGAGTTGTGTACTGCTTTGACTGTCTGAGAGCAAAGGTGAACCGTGTTTTTTTTTAAGTTCCTAACAGGATCATTAATGTTGACAGGATATGAAAACTTTATTAGGTGACATAAACATAACATTCAGACTTTTGTGGCAACAGACGTCCCTTGTCCTTTTAAATTAGATTAACATTTATCATTGATCCAAAGTCCAAATAAAGTAGTCCTTGTCTGAAGCAGGGGGAAAAAAAGAAAAAAAAAAGGCATTGACCATGATTTTTTTTCCCACTTGCATGCCTTTATCCTTTAGAGTATTTAAAGTTCAGGAAGTCAGCCTGTTTTCTCATCTCAGAAATGCAGATGACCCCAGTGCGTTTCCTGTGTTTTTCACACACTTAACCCCGCACATAATAGTGTACTAAAACAAGGTAACAGGATGTTTAGCTAACAGAGACATCCCTTGACTTAACTCCAATGTGCAATCAGAGTCGCAATTCTTCTTAAAGGCCGTAAACAAACTAACATTCCAAAACAAGTCGTATTTAGCTCAACAGAAAACCCCATTCAGAGCAGAGCTTTGTTTGAGCTTTACATGACGGTTCAAGCGATCGTCAGATTGCTGTGATTTCATTTACAGAGTCGTTGAAAAAGAATGAACACATCTGTGCAAATGGTAAAAAAAAAAGTTTCTCAAATGCTATAAGCAACGATTTGTCGAATGTTTACCTTGCATTTTGCACTTTGATTGCTTTCAGAGCTATTCAGGACGTCCAGTTAGAACAGTCTATAAGCTCCAGACATAAACAAAAATGTGCATGCATTGAATTTAGATGAGTGGAGTTTTTGATTCACACTATAATGATGAAGCATGAATATTTTAATACTCACCAATTTCCTATAAGTATGGCGAGCGTCTTGTGCAGGGGTCTGCAACCCTTAGCAGTAAAAGAGCCAACTCGGCCTTTTTCTTACTGATAAAAACCAAGTTGTAGCCGCAAAGTCTTGTTTTACCCCTTAGGAAAATCGGATACTGCTTTGCTTTGTTACTTTTATAATAAATAGTGATTTTGTTTTTTTTTTTTTTTTGATTGAATAAAATAAAAACATGGTTTGAAACATGGATTTTTCTAAAAAAAAAATTTCAGTCTTTTCAAAATAAAAGACACAATGTGGAGATAATGCAGTCCTATTAAAGGTTTTTAACAACTCTTGACATTCTTTGGTGATTTTTGCTTGAAATCTATAAATTTTGAGCAAAGTGGTGAGAAAACGAGTGTGATATCAGCTGTGATTGAAAAAACCAGGTTAATCTTGCATCTAGGTGCACCTCAGCCATAAATATATAAACTTAGCTAATCCAAATTAAATCATAACTAATTTAGCACTTTTAAAAAGTACTATTATTTTATTTTTCTTCAACCACTATATTTGGGTAAAAGAGCCACACCTAGTGACAAAGGAAGTGAATCTCTTTGTATAATAGACTTAAAAAGGGACAAACTTCGTCTGCACAGTTAATGACTGAGCATGCTTAATGACAGCTGTTGGCAAAAAATGATTTAAAATGAATAGGTTTGGAATTCAGCCACATCAAAGTGCGACTTTTGTTGGGGTTTCTCGAAAAGTAATTTTAGTAAACTGTTGAGTCCTTAGAAAGAACGGGAGAAGAAAAACAATCCCTTGAAAGAAGTCTTATCTATTTAACTCAATTGGATGACAAAAGTGGGCTCAAAGCTGCAGCCAAGAGGTGTGGCTTAAACAAGAAGTGCTGATTTTTAAAGACCTGGCAGCTGAACACAACAATGCATACCTATGATTAGTGTGAGCCAAACCTCAGAAGCCTGCAACTTTTAGTTGAGCTAATTGCAGGGTGGTGAGTAGAGAAGGTGTAGTGGCTTGAGGGGAAGGAAGTGTGAGGACCTTGAGGTATGGTTGATGTGCATTGAGCGAGCTTTCATTCTGATTTTCTGTCTGGATGAATGTGTTTGATTGTCTGTTGTCCCTCTGGCATCGCATTTGAGTCTTTTTTTGTTTTTATCTGGGTCATGAATAATCTAAAGAAAGTTGGATGGATTTGGAGAAGAACCAGCGTCAAGCCTAAAGAGCTGGTCTTGTGACTGTGCATGCACAAGGATGTTGTTTCAGAAAGAGGGTCATTATGATGTCAAAGCTACTGAAAGTAAGAAATGTCTGGGGTTTTCTGAGTTTTTACATTGCAGTTATAGGAACATCAAAACCACACGAGTGCTGTTGAGGGACGGCGTTCTTCCCTTCTCTTAAAGTGAACAGAAACTGTTTTGGTAAGTTGTCGACTGCTTGCGTTTTACATGCTTTGCATCGACTAACAGTAAAAAAAAAAAAAACTGAACTTGATTGAATTCCTAAAACCTGCTGTGCACTTGAACCGGTTGCCAGTGTCTGAACTACAAAAGTGGGGTAAAAAAAAAAAAGGAAACTAAATTAGTTTCAGCCACAGTTGGCCTTTTCAGAGCTCAAGACTCGCGACTCTTACTTCCTATTGTTTGTATGTTGTGCGTGGGTTTGATTGAAACCTGATCTTGCTGGGGAAGCTGTGTTTAGGGTGAGGTGGACAGGCCTTTGTGACTGCCTGAGGGGTGTTTATTTGGGCGGCTTCAGATGGCTTCCCTGTAATCATCATCCAGCCCCACAGGATAGAAGGGATTAATGAATATGTTAGAGAGGAAGTTACAGATGACTGTTTACCATTCTCCTGGGGATGAGAAGAAACGGCATGAGAAACAGGGCAAGAACTTTGGCGTGTATGCACATGTATGAGTGTGTGTATCCGCTTTTAGGACAAGAAGAGAAAGTAGAAAAGAACAGAAAGGAAAAAGGAAAGATTTACTCAATTTAATTGAAAAAAACAAATGCAACAATTGGCATTTCTCCATATATAGATCATTTATGAAGCTAAAACTTAAAAGAGCAATATCTTGGAAACGATACAATATAGTCAATAAACTACTAAGAACACGTTTAAACAATCGTTTTGCAAGAAAGCAGTAGACAGAATGTTTTTCCTCTCAAGTTCTGGTTCCAGGATGTTTTGGTTTGTAACCTCTGTGGTTTTTAGGGCACAATCATGTGACAAACATTTTTGAAACCCTTTCTGTAGCCAGATAGCAGTCTCCCAGATAGAAGTTACAAATAGATTTAGATGTTTTCCACTTGAAAAAAAAAAAAAGCTTTTTAAAGCTTATTTGTGAAAAACATGACAAAAAAAACATTTCAATGGAGAAAGAACTGGGACAAATAATTATGCATGTATTCTTTCTCCTGATCTTGTAAACAAAAAGCTGTTATTTCTATTTTTGTGTCCGTAAGTAAATGTTTTTTTTTTTTGCTAAATAAGAGCATATTACTATTGCTAAACATTTTTATTAGTCACAATCATTGAATCAGATACAATACATGACTTTAAAATGTTTAAATATTCCTAATATTTTTCTGTTTTCTTTGTATTACGGTCTCTTCTTTGACTCTTACCACATCTGAGTTCTCAATAAAGCTGTTTCTATTCAAAGTGTGCGTAAAAAAACAGTTAGACGCAAACATGCGCTGCTCTGTGTTTTTAAGATTCCCAAAAACTTTGCTAGAACAGTCTTCCCAGATAGCTTATCTCTCTAAATGAACCGCTAAGCAGCAGCTGTTTCCTGTTACCATGAAAATAATCTAATGTTACACAAACTTTGTTCCGAATTTCCCAAACTTATGAGGACAATTATTTAGCACACTTTCTTGTTATTTTTTTTCATTGAAAGACAATTTCTCTCTATTTGTTTATTTTTTTTCTTCCTGCTGGAGCAAGTTTGGGAAAAGTTCTGTAAGGCTGAATCCTTAAACTTCAATGTATTGTAGCACCCTGTTTTGCTTCAACTCTCTTCAAGAATGCTAAACGTGAAACGATGGAGGATCATCTAAACAAAATTGATTTTCTGATATCCGATCTGCTGTTGAAGTTTACTCATAATGCACTGTAAGATCCCCAGAAATAGTGTTTCATGGAAATGCATGTCCTATTCTATTTTTATTCAAGTGACACTTATGGATTATCCACACTATAGTGCTCATGGATGGGTGTCCATGTGTTTCCTTTTTAACTGAACCACCACAGATGTCAGGATCTGAAGCTCCATTCATGTATTACTGTTGTTTTATGTAAAACTTTATGTAAAACTTTCTTTACTGCTTGTTGATTCTGTGTGAATGGCAACGTCACGCTGTGTTTCCTCCTGCCTCGGTTATGCCTATGCAAAAAATATTTAGACATCACAGTGAACCTAGTGTCAGTCAACTGACTACTTCCTGTGTGTGGACAGTTGTTTTCAGTCTGGTATAAATTCTAAAAGAAAAACATCTGATTTTAAACAAAAAAGGTCACAATAAAATTGTCTAAGTCAGTTGTTCTTACAGTCATGCTGTTTTATTTTTTTGTCTAATTTTCAGTTTTTGTTTTTTTTATATAATTCAGATTAAATTATTGTTAAAATCTTTCAAATTCATTATTTGATCTCAGAGCTTTCGGTTCTGGGTTACGACGACTGGACATGTGTTTGAACCTCTCTCCAGCTGCAACATCTTTAATCTTAAATTATCACAGAATAACTGCAAAAAATGTAGTAATTTGCTTAGCCTGATATAGAAGCAGAGTTACCTGAGAGCCCTGAAGATAGACTAGAAGCATCTGAAGTTGCGACTGAGAGGGTATCTGATTAAATGCATATGCTATGATAAAGTCTGAAATAGTGTCATAACTACTTACATAGTCATCTGTTTTATTCTTACTGAAGGATTCTAAATGACTTGATTCTATGTTATAAAGGTATAAGTATCTGATTATAAGTTATGAACCGGATAGTGAAAATTCCTGTAAAGGAAATGGTAAAGTCAAGCTGGGGTGGGATTATATAAATTCACTTCCTCCTACGTCCTTTCAAGCAATCTGTAATTTGATGCCTAATTTGTGTTTGACATATATTTATGGATGTATACATCTGTTGATTGATTGTATTACATACGTGTTATTCTTTCTTGATTGCTTGAAATAAACCATTTCTAATTTAATCTAATTCTAATCTTTTTCATTAAGATGACCAGGAGTTTTTGTTTTCTTACTAAATAAAAAGGTGTTGCAACCACTCAAGTTCTATGACCTCAAATGCTGGTGGGTCCTTTTTTTAACATGGAAGTATTACAGCTCCAGTTGCATGTTTAAATAATGTCACGGATCAAAAACCTTGATAGCTCTGGCAATAACTATCCCTCTTCAATCATCTTTTGATCGATTGTAAAAACAGTTCCACTGGCCATGAAAAATCAATTTTTTGAATTTTTAAGAGTATTATCATTCCTCACTATAAAGAACCCCAAAGTGGTATTTTGATCTGTTCTCGCATTTCTGATAATCCTCTAACAACCTGTGCTCTCAACAGCAGCCCCTCCCATACCCACAAAAACGAGTGGGTTCTATTGTGCTTACATCACAAGGTGAGAACCGCCCCCTCCAGGAAGAGTTGGGGCTCCGCCCCAGGGCTAACACAAACACTTTCTCTGCAATGCTAGCGGTGATCAGCTAGCTTTGCGAGCTACCCACTACTGTCTCGAGCACAGTAGTACTGATGTGTCCGTGTTGTGAGCTAGTTTAGCGATGGTAAAAGATTTGCTCTTTCGATTTAGTGTTTAAATTTCCAGAAGAATTTCTGGAGAGGAATCTGCACGACATGCTGGGATGGATCCTGAACGTATCTGAGAATGGCGAAAGCGGACGGGGGATATTGGGAAAAAGGCAGGAGAAAGGGAACAGACTATATCCTGGTGGAGAAAGGGAGGAGACTATATAATGATGAAAAAGGAGAGCAGACTATTTCCTGGTAGAGAAAAGGGAGAAGACAATTTCCTGAAGAAAAGGGGGAGAAGACTATTTCCTGGTGGAGAAAGGGAGAAATAAATTTCCTTGTGGAGAAAGATAGAAGATTACTTCCTGATGAAAAGGGGGAGAAGGCTATTTCCTGGTAGAGAAAGGGTAGAAGACTATTTCCTGAAGAAAGGGGGGAAAAGACCTTTTCCTGATGGAAGAAAGGGGTGGAGAAAATTTCCTGGTGGAGAAAGGGAGATGATTATTTCTTTGTAGAAAAGGTAAGCAAGAATTGGGTGAAATGATTTGATTGTGGATTATTGAGCAAAGGCAGAAAGGTACACGTGAAATGGATTTTTAATGCAGAGATTATTAATGCTTCAAAGAGAAGAGAAACATTCACAATCATTCATTCACATGAAATGTTCATCTGGTGTTGTCTGCAGTTTTTGATCAAATTTCACCACAAAATAACCCAAAAGGTTTCGAGCCAGACACCAGTTTGGATGAGAAAAATAAAGACGTTAATGGATCTATTTTTCAAGTGGATGCATTAAAATGGAGCCGGGAGCTTGAAGGCCACCTATAGCAAACTAGAGCACCTACACCAATCCCAGCTACAAGTTTTTTTTTTTTTTCATTTTTTCATCTGCTCCTGATTCACAACAATTGGAATAAAGAAATACTTACTTTAAGCTTGATTTACTTTAAATTTATTCAATAAAAAATGCCACAAGTTGAAACACAATTTTCATTAGAGTGGATCTTCAAAGAAGGTATTTCCTAAATTTGATCTTTAATTGGAAGCAAAACTACAACAGGTCTTCAAATGTCTTGAAGCTTTCTGGTTTGATCAGAGTGTTAGGAACCCAAAATAAAACAAAACAATAGATTTCGCACTGATATTTCACTTGATTCCATGCAAATATCCAGAGTTTCTTTTCTGCTAGACAATCATATTTCTGAAGCATCCACAGAAGATAAAGAAAAAGATTACATTTAACCAACAATACCAAAACTAGTGCAGAATGTGGGGGAAATCAGAGGCAAATAAAAACACAGGAGATTATCCAGCACATTTAAAATCCGTCTTCAGATCCCCCTCCTCGACTGTGCAGGCCCTCGTCCGTCCACATCCCTCTGTTCCTTCCCCCTGCGGCCTCCTCCACTTAATCCTCCCGCTCATCTGGGAACCACCAGCACCCCTCCATAAAGAGAGGTATTGTGCCCAGATTATTTGATTGTTTTCAGATGTTAGAGCATTCAGACACAAAAGAGGAAGGACGGGGTTTGTGCAAAAGCCCTCGCCTACTTAGCCCACTGATGGACAGGGAGGGAGAAGAGAGCGGGCACACGAGTCAGGAAGTGACCCCTGCGTTGCCAGATTACAAACAATGTGCTCTCTCAACTTTTGCAGTCCTCCATGTGGAACATACCACTTCTGTGAGCGCTGAAGGGGTGGCGGCTTAAAGGAAGAGCAAAGCTTCAGTGCTCCATCCATTCCTGCGAGTGGCAGAAGAAGGCAACCGGGGCCAGGAAGGCACTTAACTGATGAGCATGGCGATGGATGAGAGCTGAATTTGATGCATGGGGGAGGCGTCATTATGCCTTTATGCTTGCCAGTATATGCCTACGCTCAGCAGTGATATAAGATACACTTTTTTTTGTTCCCTGCGCCTGCATTACCCTTCGCTGCAGTCGATTCATCCTTGTCTGTTCGCAGAGAGACAGCCTGGCGTTTTTGACCCAACTCTTTCAGTTCTGCAGAGGTTGGAATCGAAGCAAATCTGTGAAAAAAAAGAAAAAAGACAGAGATGAACACACACACACACACTCCACCCCCGTTTGCACGGTCATGTGTGACTCACGGTGCATCACAGAACCGTATGAACTTCAAAAGAGGCTGGCTGTACATTCACAGTGTACTCAACCTCTGCTCTTTAAATAGCTCAGCCTCCTCCAAACACAGAAATCCATGCATTGGAAATGATTGAATCATAGGAGAAACTGAAGAGGTAGAGATCTTTTTCAGGACGCGTCCTAGTGGCCATCAGCAGAACTGCACTGGGAAAGCTGGTGAAATTATGCAAGTAGCATGTTTGCATAAACTAAAAGGGTAGCACAACATGTCATGGTGTTTTGCTTTTCTATTTGTTACCATATTGAAAAAAAAATTACTCACTAATTAACGTGCTAATGTTTTGCACTCCAGTGAAAGTTGTGTTTCTAACATGTTCTTGTAGCATTTTTCTCATGACTTAGGACATATATTAAGAATATTAGGAGTGGGCCCATAGAACACAACCCCTCTCTCTCCGTGTTCCAAATAGGAAGAACTCGCCGGTTAAACAAAGGCCAATAGACTTTCATTGAGAAATAGAAAGTTATTTCTCAGAAATGTTTATTTTTCAGATTAACCATTCTCGCTGTGATGCATCCTTCTTAGCACGTTCTTTCTAATCCTATTTTTTTTTAAAGATATATTTTTTTCGTTATCGCAAGTTATTCAAGTTATAAACTGACCAATCAGATGCCTCAGTAAAAGCATGTGGCTCCCGCTGGCCCTGCTTTAAAGATTTAATTGACAGACTCCACAGATCTGCTTCCAGTGGGAGGGGCGTGGCCTTCCAACATGTTGGAATAAGATCACCCATGACTGAGACCGACTCGGACAAATCACTGTCGACGGGTTGCAATATGGCGGTTTTAGGAAGTCATGGCGAAGGCTCTAGCCTAATTTTGTGAAGCCCAGAGGTAAAGCATTTCTTAAGGGTGATGTTAACACTTTTTTTGTCCAGTTCATATAAACCAGGGGTCTCAAACTGGTGGCCTGCGGGCCCCCAAGTTGATATTTTGCGCGACCCTTCCTTAATATGAAAGTTCAATGTCTACTAAGCAAAATATTCTTTATGTCCATCCTTCTTTGATGATAGCTTTGTATTTGGTTTGTGATGTTTTACCTTGATTTATGCTTAAAACTTTGAATTTGCTATTGTCGTAGGATCTGGTCGTTACAAAAGTCTTTAGCAACAGATGCTAGCATTGTTAGCTCCCGTCGTTTCACAGAACACGCAGAAGATATTGCTTAGTAGTACGTAGACATGAACAAATATTCAATAAAGTTGTTCAGTAGACATAGACAATGGACCAAAGATATAGACAGTGGATGCAAAAACATATTTTTGGCATAAATGGAACCCCATATGGCCCAGGCTCAGCCAGACTCTCCCTTCAGTGGCCCCCAAGGTAAATTGAATTAGAGACCTTTGATATAAACAGTTGATTGATAGCTGAAAATCTTTTTTTCAGGCAATACCGATAACCGATATTTCCCCTGCAACTGCGACCGATAGCTGATATTTATCGATACCCACATTTAAGTTTCTACAACAGGGGTGTCAAACTCCATCGCACAGGGGCCAAAATCCAAACACACCTTAGGTCACAGGGCAAACAGGAAAAACTTTG
The DNA here is from genome assembly GCA_003999625.1 of Oryzias javanicus. Taxonomy (NCBI): domain Eukaryota; kingdom Metazoa; phylum Chordata; class Actinopteri; order Beloniformes; family Adrianichthyidae; genus Oryzias; species Oryzias javanicus. Next base: position 18,157,938 of record CM012458.1, on the reverse strand, counting down.
AAGACCCTAAAACTACATTTTTAAAATTAAAAAACCGTAATTTTTTAATATAATTATGAACTAGAAATATAGCATTACAATTATTAGTGTAAATGCCGTAAAGTGAATTTGTCCGTTGAAGATGTAGTGCTGATAGCTGAAGATGCTGAAATTGATAGCTGAAAACGCTGAAGCTGATAGTGGAAATCACAAAAACTAATAGCTGAAAACACTGAAGCTGATAGCTAGCTAAAATATTAGCTAAATGCCAAATTAGCCTAAAAAAAAAAAAAAAAACGTAGGTCAGCCAAAACAGCGAGCTTGTAGCTGAAAAAAACTCCAAATTTACTAAAACAGCTAGCGTGTAAGTATTATCTCAACTCCAAAACAGCCTAGAAAAATAAAAAAGCCTACCTTAGCCAAAACAACTAGAATGTAGCTGAAATATTTGCTAATATTTGCCACAGTAGCTTAAAAAATCTCAGTTAATGTCAAAATAGTTCAAAAAGCTGAATGCCAATTTTAAGACTTTAAAACAGTTATTTTTGTGACATAACAACAAATACTATAAAGGCAGGAATATTATTTCAGGATAAATCAACTTAAAACTTAATTAACTTTTAATATTTTACTACCCATAAAAATATACTTGATCAAAATAATACAAGTTAGAAACAATTGTAAGATATCATCTGTCCATTAATAACAATAGAATAAAAATATCTGGAGGGCCGGATCTGGCCCCCGGGTCTTGACTCAATGACACAAAGTTTAGGTTTCCTTTTTGTTTCTTTGTTGAAAATGGACAACTTTTCTTTTACTGCACAATCACAACTATAAAACTAAATCATAGGAACAACATGAAGCAGGCAGACCGCTGGTTTTATTGGCAGAGTCAGGAGAACAGGAGTGAAGCACAGCTAAAACGCCACAAATCTAAATCAGGGTCAGGCAGGCAGGGGCCAAACACGAGCATGAGGGTCCAACCAAGGGTCGGGGCAGGCAGCAAACAATCAGAATTGTAGATGAAGCAGGGTGAGATTGAAAATGGGTCAGATTGAATTGAAAACAGACGTGGGCTTCTAGCAGAGACAGCAGGGGCTGATGGGAAGTGAAGTATGGAGACCCAGAAAGTGCTAGTACACAGGTGATGGATCCCACTGATGGCCAGGGGGGGAAACAAGGGACAGATTTATGACACTATCCCTGTCAAAATAAAGTATCCCTGAAAGCATTCTGGGAAATTCCTTCTGTGATTGTAGACATAAGCTTCCCAGTGATCTTTTAGAAACAAATACGTATTTCAAAAATAAAATGTACATGAAAACAGTCAGAACAATATTGGTAGACTTTTTTCATTTTGGACCGAGGAACTCAAACTATGCTAATACCGGCCGATATTTGGTACTGGCATCGATATATCACCCACCCCTAATACAAATGGTATCTGGCTCAAAACAGAATGCCTGGATAGTTTCGGTATTGCTGGCCAAGCAGCTAGCTTGCAGCTAGCAGAAAAAGGGTGTAAACAAAGGGATGATGGGAAATTAGTGCAGGCTTACTCATTGCCGACAGTCCCGCCCACAACTTGGAGGCGAATCTTTGATGAACTCCTGCTGCTCTGCAGAAACTACGTCCTAGAAAACAACACGGTTTGTGATTTTGGCTAAATGTGACATTTTTGTAATAAAAAAAATAAAAACTGGGAACGTTCTGAAAATAGATCAAAAGATGATCAGAATGGGTCTTTAAAGCTGTATTTATTACATGATAAAACACAAATCAATAGAAGTACTGCTATATTTGAATAGTTAAAACAAAAAAAAAAAGTTTGTGACATTTTTTTTAATAAATGAAAAGCTAGCAACATATTTGCATATGACTCATTTGTGATTTATCCTAAAAGTATGTTGTTCAACTGTGAACTTTGTCTAAAAGTGAGCTCTCTGGAATGCACCTGGCCTGATAGACAGGCAGAGGAATGCTGAATACTGTCTCTCACCCAGGGAGGTTGAGCTGGAATGTGGCCCAGGCCCTAATTCTTCTCTTCAGTGCTCTGCAAAGCTGCAGGTTCACACACCCAAACACACAGGATGCAGATTCAAGATTTAAAGCCGGGTTTTGCTCACTGCTAAACCGGGCCTGTACAGTAAAAAGTTTGGGGGCATTCGTTTTCTTTCCGCCAGTCCCTCTTGTGTGCGCATATGCAAGTACTTGAATGAAGAAACTTCCACAGAATGCAACCTGAGAGCAATTAATTTTTCCTCTCTCGCAGGAGCTGTGTAATTTTCATTGCTTCACGCATTGTTATTAAGTCGTTCCATGGAGCTGCAAATTCCAACCAACAAAGCAAGCACACTGCTCCTTTTAAAACTTGCCAGATCTGTTGTCCCTTGACTTTAACCCTATCACATCTGGGGCCAAGTAGCATTGAATGCATGAAGTTTGTACTGTTGCACGAAAATGTCACCTCGCTTGCAACCGCAGTAGACATTTAGCTGTAGGTATAGAGTGCTAAAATGAAAAAAGAAAAAGGAAATGATGCAAGTTCTGGATTTAAAAGATATCAACATTAAGCATTAAGACTTCCTTTTTTTTGTAAATGCAGCTGCAAAGTTCTGCGTGTGACGTGGAATCCCATGCACTTCTTCAACTCCTTTAAAGCCGCCTCTGGTCTGCACTCACAAAACAGCTAGAGGATCAAAGAGTTCATCAAAGTACTGAGGAAATTTGGGGGAAGTTGTTTTTCATGGTATATTTGCCTGTCATCTGACATCCCACATGTAGACTGGAAAACTACTGTATGTCTCGTAATTACATGGCACTAATTTGTGTGCTTCCCACAGTCAGAATGGTTTATCACAAGGCAAGTATGATTGAAGCATCAAATTGATATACATTTTCCCATAAGTTTAATAAAAAGAAATGTTTTCTGTAAATTTATCCACAAGAGGAATTATAATACCACAAAACAAAACAAAAAAAAAAATCACATGTTTTGGGAACTACATGTCTTCAAAAGTCCCTTGACATGATTTTAGGGAAAAGAGAACAGCTGCTTCATGGTCTGGACTGACCAGAGTTTGCTGGAGTGTTTGCTTGTTTATTCAAAAAGAGGAACTATGATGGAAGAAAAAAAAAATCCACATAGTGCTTTCATTCAGCGCCAATTTACAGCATGGCAGTCTTGAGACTTGCAGAAACAATTGATTTTAGCATTGCTTTTTTTTCACTGTTGTCGTTTCTCCATACTACTTTGCTAAATTGGATGAAAAAGACAGTAAATATTAGATACTAGGATGGATAAAAAACCAAATGATGAAATTTATTTGCATAAATGCTAATTTGAAGGCAATTTTTGATGTTTGGTCTCCATAAATTACCTTTATGAATTTGTTGTTCGACTAATCTGTTTGTGTGTACTTGTGATGAATTGTGTGAACATGGAAATCATCACACCATGCTGACATGTAGGTGTTTGAAGGAACAAGCAGAAGGCCTGTTGCTAGGTTAAAACTGAAGTCTTTTCGTGTAGGCTTTCTTTTGGTCTATGCTGCCACCTCGTGGTTAAAAAATATTATTGCAAATGTTTATCAAAAGCAGTGCTTGTCTTTTCTTAAAGGAGCCTCAACAAAGAAACAAAGAAGAGCTTTTTATTAATTTTTTAAAATTCAACACACATCCTACAGCCTACCGGAAGTTAGTAATGCTAGAAGTTTCGTATTAAATTATTACAAATTATAAGATTTAAATCAATTTTCGAAGCTACTAATGTGAGAGGATTCTTATAAAATTACTTTAAATCATTCGGTTTAAATCACTTTTGAAATTTTGAAACATGTCCTTAAAAGAAAAAGATACAAGCTTAAAGCCACATACATGTTTATTTACTTAAAAACGAGTAAAGTTTTAGTCTTCAGAAAAAACTACATATAAGCTGCGAATTAACTTTGGCGCCATCTTGTGGCTGAGCGTGTTATTTGTAGAAATAGCCTTTTTATTAACAGTAAATAAAAAAAGAAAAACATTTATAAGTAAACCAAATATAATGACATACAATTTCATTTAAAATATATATTGGTAAAAATAAAAAAGGAAAAAAAAATATCTGTACTCAGAAATGTAAATTAAATTGGAAGGCATCAATGCACAAATAATCCCAACTAAGATTATGCATAAATTTAAGGGTAAGAAAAATCACATCAGTCCAGGTAAACTAACAAAAATTCAAAAGTTTTGTGGCATTCTTATTTTTTTTAAAATCCTTTTTAAACATTTGCAGAAAAGATGAAACTCGTTTAAAAGGAAAAAATGGCCATCTCTTTCAAAAATCGACATTTGTGAATAACATTTTTTTACCCAAAAAAACAAAATTGCTGAGAAAAAACAGAATTTGTTTTTTTTGTCAATACAGCCAAATTGAGTATTCAAACTGAATTGAATTATTTTTTAAAATCCATTCTCATAAATCTCCCCAAAAATTGCTTATCACATTACAATCATAAAAAATGCTTTTGGGTTTTATTTGTACAAATAGTTCCTCTCATACCTTGCCTTTCCTGTCAGTCAACTTGTGATACACTTACTTTAATTAAAATTGCATTTTTTCCTTATATTTTATATTTAGAGTAATATATTATTTGCAGGATCTCAAATTCTCAAATCATATTAAGATCCATGAGGTCTGAAGGTTGGCTAAAGGAAATACAAAGAATGTATAGCAACTTAATAAAAAAATCTAAAGTCACTGAGAGACTGACACTGTTATTGTATTACAGGCTATACAAAGGGACTTAAATTTGATCATGCTTTAAACCTTTTATTAATAACAAAAAAGGTAATTAAATCAATTTAGGATGACACTGGCTATTTGTACACAAAAGAAAAAAAAGCACAAAAAAAAAATGGGCAAAAAAAGCGATCAACAAAAAATGTGGTAACACAGCTCACCCTCTCCCTCTCTAACTTACAGATGCAAAATCAACAGGTGAGTTATTATTACAAGAAAAAGGTCTCCGCCCACAAACATGTGACCTACCAGGTGATTACCAGCTCAATATGACCACAAACAACATTATAATAATATTAAAAAACAACATTAATTCACCTTAATACAAACAACAGTTAAATTCATAGGTCTGACAGAATGTATTACATCATAAGTAACAGGGAAGTGAAGTGTCTTATAAACTTTTATGGAAATGTAGCTCACCTGTTATGATAGCAGCTGGGAAATCCAGATCTCACAAACTCTGAAAATCTGGTTTCTTATCAGCTTTTCTTTAAAAAAGAAACATCATAATGAAAGTAAATGAATTTAAAGAAACTGGATTAGGGAGGAAATTGTCTGAAAATAGAAGAATATAATAGAATAGAACAGAATAGAATAGAAGCTTTTTTGTCACTTGCCTTCATAAAGTGAATTATAGACTAAGTGAAATGGTGTTTCCTGGTACCATTGCAGTGAAGATTAAAACAATAATATATATTAAAAAAATACAACAATAAAAAAAATAATAAAAGTGCAATAAAAGGTGCAAAATAAGGGAGAAAAAGAGAAACCCACCCACCCAAACTCTTCTAAACCCTCAACTGCCTCCAATCCTTACTTCATAAACCCCCAAAATATTGCACAATGTTATCCGCCCAACCAGTCAACAAGTCCAAACTTGATGTCCGCTTGTGTTTGAATCCAGAAGTTCTTCCCTTTAAATTTCCTTATCTTTTGCTTCTGATCAGCTGAGCCAAAGAAGTCACATTCTTAATCTGATGTTTTCAGGAAACGATTTACTTATATGAGTAAAAATCTAAGAATATTTCTTATTTTTATTAACAATTTGCTCCATAAAGGAATAACTTTATATATTTCAATACATTTTACATACATAGAGTTTTTTTTTAGAATGAAAGCAGAAACTGGTCTATTTAAATGTACTACAAGTATACTTAGTCTATGCTAAAAGTGAGGCCATATACTTGACGTTTATTTGTTTGTACTATCTATAAATTGTAAGTATAAAGTTTCACACACACTAAAAAAGTATTTGGTCGTGAGCCAATAATTGTGTAAGTTCTCCCACTTAAAAAAATAAGAAGCCTGTAATTTTCATCAACTATGAGAGACAAAATGAGAACAAAAAATTTTCACATTTTCGGATTATTAAAGAGTCATTTGTAAATTATGGTTGAAAATTAGTGTCTGATTAATAAAAAAAGTTCATCCCAATACTTTTTTATGTACCATTTGTTGGCATTGGCAGCAGTCAAGTGTTTTCTGTAAGTCTTCACAAGGTTTTTTCAAACTGTTGCTGGTATTTTGGCCCATTCCTCCATGCAGATCTCCTCTAGAGCAGGGATGTTTTGGGGCTGTTGCTGGGCAACATGGGCTTTCAACTCCCTCCAAAGATTTTCTATGGGGTTGAGATCTGGAGACCGGCTAGGCAACTCCATGACCTTGAAATGCTTCTTAAAAAACCCCTCCCTCGTTGTCCTCGTCACTTTACTGAAAAAAGCCCCAAATCATGATGCTTCCACCCCCCGTGCTTTACAGTGGGTATTGTGTTCTTTGGATGAAACTCAGCATTTGTTAAGCTGTAGAGTTCTTAACAAAAAGTTAAATTTTGGTTTTATCTGACCATAGGACAGTTTCCCAATCCATCCAAATGCTCTCTAGTAAACTTCAGACGGGCCTGCACATGTACTGGCTTTAGCAGGAGGACACGTCTGCCGCTGCAGAGTTTGTAGTGTGTTTGTGATAGCAGCCTTTGTCACTTTGGTCCCAGTTTTGGGATTTTTTGCTCACCGTTCTTGGGATCATTGTGCGGGGAACCGCAGACGGAGGGAGATTATAATATGGAAGTTTGTTTTAAGTCATAATTCAAAGTATTATGCATTATCCAATTGACAATTCAATTTGCAAATTCATCATGCAATTTGAAAATGCATTTTTCAGTTTGCAATTCATTTCAATTCAATGTCACAATTTTCAAAATAAAATACTGCATACAAACAAAATCAATTGCATCGTCAATTGTCATGGGTTTTTCATGTCATAATTCAAATGACAATGTGTTTTTCAATCTACAATTCAATATGCAATTTGACCTTTCATTTTGAAAAGTTGCAGCACAGCAGCAGCAGGGCGTAACACTATGATGAAAATTACAGGCCTCTCACATCTTTTTAAGTGGGACAACTTGCACAATTGGTGGATGACTAAATATTTTTTTGCCCCACTGTATATGATTATCTAGAAGATGCTTAGAAACATTGAAACAGGAATGTTCCTGCTGCAGCAGCACCTAAAGAAATATAAACTTTGTCAAACACTCTTAAGTTGAAAATCATTAGCATGAAGGGTAGGTGTCACGCCGCTGTACGACAGGTCCGTTCAGTGGGTCTGAAACTCCAGTTTCTTGTCCGGCAGTTTGTGATGCCAAAATGAAGTTTCTAAGTGGGACTTTAAAGCTGGAGGAGGGAGTCCAACTGTCCTCCATAAACTCGAAACATTTAAATGGAACTCCATAAAGCGCTTTTATGGGAAGGTTGAGCCCGGCCAATAAACCATCAGACACCGATGTGATGTCACAGCGGCGTGTGTGAGTTCAAAAGCTTGACTTGACATCAAAAGGAGTTATGTGCACTTTTTTCATTTTTCATTTTGTTTTATCACAAGCACGTGCTTCTGACCTGGAAACTATTATTAGGAATTTTGAAAAAGTGTCATAAAAAAGAGACATCGGTGTATCATTAGTGGTTTAAACAATCGCATGTGTGAACATGTGGCCAAAAGGAGAGGTATTCATGGGAAAGAATGTATAGAAAACACACCGCTTGTGCATCCGAAGATTTGCTAATGAGCTCAGGATCATTTTGCAGCTGCATGGCCTAAAGTTAAACACACTTAAGCAATAAGATCAAATGTTTTTACCCTTTTATAGCGTGAATACTTACTAAGTAGTGCATTTTTCAGCACGTTTGAAACTCATTACATTTTTGGTATTCATAACTTTAAAGTTTTTGAAATATTGAGCAGAATACACCCCCTTAGAAAATAAATGAGAGGATTTTCAAATTTCTAAATTTTAAGTGGAGTAGCAAAAAGTCTTTGAATTTGTTCAAGGGCTATGTTTTCATAAAAATTGGAGTGTGGTGGTTGAGCCTCAAACCACCACCACATAAGTGTTAAGAACTCCAGTCAAAATATGAAATATTGTCTTGTCTCTTTTTTAAAGCTTCAGAACACAGCACAACGAGGAGGTGATAGCTGCAGTGGTTCAAGCAGTAAAAGATGCAGAACCAAATTGGAGCTTCCACCAAGTCAGAAGTATGTATTGTACACTAAAGTTGAATTTACATTATTCACTATAAGTTAAGGTTACTGTCGCAGACTTTCTATTAGACATATACGCAAAACTTTATCAAAAGTCTAGATATGTAGAGAAAAACGCAATTTTGCAATTATATTTTAATTATAGTCCCTTTTAACATTTTTTTTAAAATAAATAATGTTCCCTGGGGTGTTTGATTGTGAAGTTTTTAACCAAAATCCCACAATCTTAATGTTGTAAAAGGCCTTCTTTTTAATTTTGATCTGATGCTTCTGTTTCGATAAATGCAAGTTTTTTTTCAAAATGGTGATGTTTTCATTAAGCAAATTTATTATTGCAAATCCAATTTGCACAATTTCATAGTTAATAGAAGACACTCAAACTGACATTTGGTCTTACTTTCTTTACAGAAATGTTTGGGATAGGGAGGCAATCCTACTGGTGTGATAGACACAATTCACCTAGTGCAACGGTGTGAAACTAATCACACAGGGCCAAAAATCCAGATGAACATAGGAAGGTACTGGGCTATGGAGAGAAAATAGACTCACCCTGATTTGTGCGTGCGTGATTCTTGATTTGTGCATAAATTTTGATTTGTGCATGCACAATTCTTGATTTGTAACTCATATAATACGTTTTGTGCTAAAGTAAATACAAAAACTTAAAAAATACAAAATACAATTCACATATGCACAAATTAAAATTAAAACAGCCTGAAACTAATTACACAAAAAAATCTTTTAAAAATACGCACGGATCACCTCTTACGCACGCACGCAGCATAAGTTATGCACGGATCTACCGTGAGACTCTTCACGTCTCACAAATTCGTCCGTGAGGGATGCGTTCAAGTATTACCAGAATGCTCGTTCACCATAGTTTTCTTGTCAGCCGTTTAAAGCTTCGATTGTAAATAAAATCCGGAAAAACTTGACATTTTCCCAGACCAGAGAAACCCCACCACCACCCCTGCGTTGATGAGGAGCGCTGTCAGACGAGCCGCTGCAGCTCGAAGCGCCTCTTTTCTAGAAATATTCTTGTTTTAAAAGGGATAAGTGTTTTAAAAATGCTTATTTAGACTTTTTAAAATTGATTATCGGGAATATATTTTTAAGAAAGTGGGAAAATGTCAAGTTTTACCAGATATTATTCACATTCAAAGTTTAAAACGGCTGACAAGAAAACTATGGTGAACGAGCATTCTTATAATACTTGAACGCATCTCTCACGGACAAATTTGTGAGACGTGAAAAGAGTCTCACGGTAGATCCATGCGTAACTTAGGCTGTGTGCGTGCGTAAGAGGTGATCCGTGCGTATTTTAAAAATATGTTTTGTGTAATTAGTCTCAGGCTGTTATAATTTTAATTTGTGCATTGTGAAATTGTATTTTGTATTTTTTTTACTTTTGCACAAAACGTATTATATGAGTTACAAATCAAGAATTACGCACGCCTAAATCAGAGTGATCTATTTTCTCTCCATACTGGGCTGAAGAGGATAAACATTTATTGCATACAAAAAGAAAACAAAATTGTTAAAAAAATGTATTCTTTTTTTTTTTAGACATAATTATTGAATACAAACTGACAGGACTATTATTTCAGAATAAATCAACCTAAACCTTAAATAACTTTCAATAGTTTGTTTTCTATGAAATACATATTCTCTTAAAATTGGGATGTTACAAGATAACATTGGGCTAGTAATAATAATACTGTCAAATGATCTATGGGGCTGTCGATCATAGATCCAGGCCACACCTCCACCACTCAGTTTGCCTCCACTAGCGCACCCGCCCCCCTCTTTATTCTTTTTTAAAATTTTTTTTGGCATTTTCAAAGTCTGGGCTGAGAATGGAATCAGACTCCAACTGCCCTCTCTGGTACCCTTTAAGTTAAGCCACTGTCAAAGTATGCATGGCAAATTTGGAACATTCCACTTTGGAATAAACATGCTAATTAATATGTTGACCTCATCTTGTGTACATTTTCCATCTTCTAGGAGCTTGTAATCAAGCTTTTGAGAACCTAAAGTGCCAAGAGCGAATGGAGTGAGATGGCATGAAGGGAGGTGTCAAGAAGAAGAAACTCCTGACCAGTAGTCGTGATCAGGTGAGTTTTCCTATTTGAATAAGGGCCTTGATTATTTTAATCAGATCATGGCATGGTCCAGTTGAACCAAATATGTTAATACTAGATATTTATGTGTAGGATGAGAAAATCTATTCCTGTCTGCTAGTGGTTGTATGTGTATTTGTAGTACAAAAAGTGCAGCAATCACCTGTTACACCTAAACTACTTGCACTGAGTTTGCGTATGCACACATGTACACACACAATGTATAATCTGTTTTCTCTTATTTTAAAAAGAAAACGATTGTCTTCTCTTGTAGCTCTTCAGAAGGCGAGAAGGTTCTCAATCAAAAGGGGAGTTGTTATTGATCCAAGGAGCCAATCCAGACGATGTCAGCGATGAGGAAAGCAACAGCATATTATGCCTCGCCAAAGTGGCGCTCCACTCGGCTAACCGGACTGATATCAAAATGCCAAAGAGTCTTTGATGACAACAGATAAAAAGGAATAGAGCCAAGGTCCACACACATAAGACACTCAGCTGGTTTTAGTAGGAGGAATCATCCCCCTGTCAAGAGCTGCAATCTGGGAGAGAAGTGCAATATGGATTTGTGTAGTGTTGTCTTTTTATTTTAATAAAATCATTTGAGTGGTAACTGGTTTTCTTTCATGTTTATTTTGTGTATTCTTTTTGAGATGACTGGAACTTTGAAATATATTTATGTCAGATATGATGTGTATACTGACCTCAAAAATCAAGATATTTGATAACCTGAATGAAATCTGGAGATATCCTGACCTCAGATATGATGGGTATTCTGACCTCAGAAATCAAGGTGACTTGAGTGAAATCTGGTGATATCCTGACATCAGATATGATGGGTATACTGACCTCAGAAATCAAGGTGACTTGAGTGAAATCTGGTGATATCCTAACATCAGATATGATGGGTATACTGACCTCAGAAATCAAGATGATCTGAGTGAAATCTGGAGAAATCCTGACATCAGATATGATGGGTATACTGACCTCAGAAATCAAGATGACCTGGGTGAAATCTGGTGATATCCTGACATCAGATATCCTTAGTATTGGAAACAAATGCACTGGTTTTACTAACTTTTATCAAAAAAAAGTACACAAAAAAAAGGAAATAAAAAATCTTGCAAGAACAAGCTCCCATTGTCCAGTGACTAATTGTGAACCTTCACATGGAGTATACCTAATATTTTAGTAACATGCTAACGTTTTTGGCTAATTTAGCCTTTTTTTTGGGGTTTAATTTAGAGTTTAGCTTCTATTTTAGCAACAGGCTAACTTTTTTTTTTTTTTTTTTTACTAATTTAGTCTACTGAGGATTTTTTTTGTTTTGGAGTTTAGCTAGTATTTAAGTAATGTGCTAGCTTTTTTGACTAACTTGGCATCTATTAAGGTTTTTTATGCTAATTTGTAGTTAACAGTTTGTTATCTACTGATATTTTTTTAGGCTAATCTAGAGTTTAGCTTCAATTTTAACAACTGGCTAACTTTTTTTTAAACTTTTAATTCAGTTTAATGAGAATTTTTAGGCAATTTTGGAGTACACATAGTATTTAAGGAACTAGCTAGCTTTTTTGGCTAATTTGGAATCTATTAAGGTTTAGATTAGTAATTTAGCTTCCATTTAAGTAACAAACTAAACAATCTTTGCAAAATTGGCATGTATTAGAGATTTTTAAACAACTTTACTACATTTTTTTCAGAAATGTAAGTAAACTTCAGTGCTCTTTCATAGCTCTTAAATTAAATTTCAGTCTTATAGCAAATTTAACGTTTTGCAAACATACTGCTCACAAAAATTAAAGGAACACGTTTTTTATTGGGGCTGGCATGGATTGAATTAAATCTGTCTGATAATTTTCTTGTTGGTTCAGCAGCTGAGGGCCTCGTTAATCAATTTCAGCTGCATTGGTGTTCATGGAATTAACAACAGGTGCACTTCAGTGGTAACAATTAGAAAACCCTCAAAACAGGACTGGTGTTACATGTGGAGGTCATTTCAAGTTTCTCCCTCTTGATCACTGCCCAGCACCGTGGAGCTCCACTGGCATTTGCTCAAGAACACCAGAATTAGCAAGTCCGCTACTGGTGCCCTGTACTTTTCACAGACGAGAGCAGGTTCACCCTGAGCACCAGTGATAGACGTGAAAGAGTCTGGAGAAGACAAGGAGAACGTTCTGCTGCCTGCAACGTGGTTCAACATGACAGGTTTGGGGGTGGGTCAGTGATGGTCTGGGCAGGCACATCCATGGAGGGACGCACAGACCTCTACTGTCTAGGAAATGGTGCTCTGACTGACATAAGGTATCCAGATGAAATCCTTGAACCCATTGTCAGACCCTACGCTGGTGCAGTAGGTCGTGGTTTCCTCCTAATGCACGACAATGCCCGGCCTCACATGGCAAGAGTATGCAGGCAGTACCTGGAGGATGAAGGAATTGAAACAACTGAATGACCTTCACCATCCCCTGGCTTAAACCCAATAGAACATCTCTGGGACATTATGTTTGGGTCCATTAGGCGCCGCCAGGTTGCTCCTCAGACTGTACAACAGCTCAGGGATTCCCTCACACAGATCTGGGAGGAAATGCCACAAGACACCATCCGTCGTCTCATTAGGAGCATGCCGCGACATTGTAAATCATGCATACAAGCTCGTGGGGGGCCACACAAGATACTGAAAAGCATTTTGAGTTGCAGAAATTAAGTTTTGGAGAAAATGGACCAGCCTACCACATCTTCATTTCACTCTGATTTTATGGTGTCTACACAATTGAGCCTCTGCAGGCTGAAAACTTTTATTTCCATTAAAAGACTTGGCATCCTTTTATTCCTAAGACACTGCCCTGTCGTTATTTGTATAGATATTCAACTTCATATTGAGATCTGATGGTTCTAATGTGTTTCTTTAAAGTGCTCCTTTAATTTTTGTGAGCAGAGTGTGTTTTGCATTTTCAGCAAATCCCTTTAGCAGTTAAAGTAACATTTTTAGCTAAAAGCTTCAGCCTCTTCAGTGACTATGTAACATATTTATACATTTATTCTGGTGTTTAAATTTGTATTTACTATGCACCATCTAGTGGTCAAAGTATGTGGAACAATGATATTAAAAAGGTTCCACCCGGACTCATTTAACTGCGCACACACCCAGCTAGATGCGCACTGCCGCAGACATGTGAAGCTCTGTATAAATCAGATGAAAAATGTAAAAGAATCATCTATGTAACAATTTGTTATGTTTATTTATTTAGTAAAGGAAAGAAAGAAAGAATCTCAAGCCAAAAAAGCTATTAGCCCCTCGTGGATGCCAGCCCACGAGGTTTGTGTGCTTTTGTTTTGTATTTGATTTAAGTTTTTGTATATTGTAAGCTGAAGAATTGATTTTAATGCCTTTTTTATTGTGTTTCTTTGCTGTCAGCTCTCACGGGTGGTGAAGACCAAATAAACCTTGTTTTAAAAATCATCATGTTCATGCTAATTCCTCGAGGGTGCTACAGACTACTTTTGGCAAAAAGCATTCACACTAACATTATTGCAGATAATGCAACTTTTCTATAATTAAAGTTTAGCTAATATTTTAGTAACACGCTAACATTTTTTGACTAATTTCGCACAAATGAGGGTTATTCAAGCTATTTTAGAGTTAGCTAGTATTTTACATCTAATTATGTTTTTTTTAGGCTATGTTGGAGTTTAGCAAAGTGATAGCTTTTTTTTTTCTTTGGCAAAAAATTGGCAAATTTGGCATCCACTAAGGTTTAGCTTATAATTAAGCAACACACTAAATGTTTTTGGCATGCATTGAGGATTTTTAAGGAAGCTTACTACACATTTTTCAGAAATTTCAACTTCAACATCATAGCTTTTTCAAAGAATTTCAAATCACGTAGTATTTTGCAATAGCTTTTGTATTTTTGGTAAATGCTTTCAGCAATGAAAGTTATTTTGCTTTAGCATTCTCAGCAAACTGCTTCAGCATCTTGAGTGGTCACATTCAGAAAAAAGCATTTAAACTAGCATTATCACAGGTAATGCAACTTGTCTAGTTCTGAGTTTTAAGGAAAAACATACACAAGTTATTTTTAGTGTGCTGAATTTTATTATTTAGAGTAGCTTTCCTTCAAACATGAAATATGTCACGAATGCTGCTAGCCTAATTTCAACTCACTTTTTATTTTTTCAAAAAAGGCAAAAAAATGGGAAAAATAAAATTTTCTAGACAGGAAAAAGCCCCATGACTTTATCAGAGACAAGCACATGTTTGTAGATCATATGTAAAACTTTTATATTTATTGTTTTAGAGACTTTAAGCCCACACCCTGATGTGTAAAACACACATCTGCCTCCTCCGGGCGCAGTAGCAGTTCTTTGATCAGTGTGATGTGTTCCCGCTGTCGCTATGAAGGGGATGAGTGTCACTGTCATTTAACACACCACCTTGGAAAGAATCCCAGCTGTACACGGCCTAGATACTCACGCAGGAGTTGTGATTACACCCTCAGCCGGGTTGCCGCTTGGATTTTTTTTTCCTGGCAAAACATGTCTGCTTTGCATTAGTATCAGGTGTCAAAATGATGCCAGTTGATGTTTGTTCCAAGAGCCGCTTGATGCCTCCAGGAGTGGACCTCTGAGTTTCCTTAAACTTAACGGGGAAAAGTACAGAGAGCCGAAGGATGCAAACCCAAGAAGTGCTCACACGGTTCTGGTTTTTAACTGGTCAATTCAGATTTTAAATACAAATTTTGGCCAAAACTCAGAGCTAATCTTGTAACAAAATGTTGTACTTTCTAAAGTCTTCCAAGGTCATTTTGATTTGCTCTTGACTAAACAGAAGGACAGTAATCCTTTCAGCTAACAAAACAAACTAATACAGTCGCGTCATCTGCATATACAGTTATTTGCGCTTTACTTAATGTATAAGACATATCATCGAATCTAATTCTAATTTAAAAGAAATAGATGGAGTTACCTGGAAGTTTTTATGAAGCCAACAACTTTTAGGAAACTTCCATTTAAACTTTTATTTTAATTTGTATTTTGAAACTGTTTTATATATTGGCATGTGTATACACATGCAGGTCGCACATCCTTTTAGATTTGTTAACACAAGCAGTATAATCATCATCTTGATAGGGACTAAAGCATTTGACATGTCCTAATGCTGGACTTCTGGTTAGATTCAGTTACAGAACGGTAAGTTTAACTCTATTTGATAATTATATGGATTGGATTCATTGCATGTATATGTGCTAAATGTAGATATGTTTATTTATGATTAGGAGTAAATATAATATAAAGAAGACAGTCTTATCTTATTGTATTTTTTGTATTTTACAATCACTTAAATAATTAAAATATTATAGGTTTAAAATACAGTGTTTATTTATTTTATCTTTGTCTTTTTTCCCTTTCTTTTTGTTCTTTGAGATAAACCAATAAATCAAAAATATGTGACAGATGTTAGATTAAGAATAAGACCAGGCCTCGCCTGATTTTTAAGAGTTTGGATGAAAACAGTGGAAAACAGCAGAATATGTTAATATGTCTGTACAAACTTTGATTGTTGACATCCTGATTTTCCTCTTTGGCTGCTGATCATCAGTCCTCTACCTGTAAAACAATCATCTTCTTTCACCTTTACTTTTGTTTGAACCATTAGGTTTATGTCTTGAACTTTGAATTAAATAAATACATCACAGAATCTTGACAAATAGAGACAAACATGTAAAAATATTAATAGATATAGAGTGGATTAAAACAGTTACTTAAAAACAAGTTGGCGTGGCTCTTGCCCATCTGGGGTCCAACATTGCAGCCTCACTGTTGTGAATGGGACCCCGTTGCTGTCTCTCTCTGGGTACTATGGTGATGTCCCTGAGGCTGAACTGTTCCTGTATGAAGAGATTCTCAAAATATTGTTTCCCCACAGCCTTTAGTTTCTTTCATAATTTTTCTTTTAGAAGCTTTCATTGTCTGTGTGTGTGTTTTTATGAGGAGGGGGGAGAGTAAAGGGCGGGCTTGGTCAGTCTCTTTTTATTTATTTATTTCTATTTTATTTGTTTGAGGAGTGTTTTTTTTTTTTTTTTAGAAATAAAGTTTGATTTGATTTTAAAAAAGTTTTGGGGTTGTTGTAAATAAAAATCAAAAATCATAAACAGATTACTTAAGCACAAATATTGGAAAAAAAAAATACTATATTCACCAAGTTTAAAAGACTATTCATACTTCCTTATCTAATCTTTTCCTATTGATCTGTGGAAGAACCTTCAAGCTTTTCAAAGAAGAAAGAGATAAGTTGCATCTCTGGAAATATCTTATTTTTGGAATTTTCTATGGAAAAAATTAAAACAATTAGAAGTTTTCCTTTATTTTTTAACTCTTTATTTGCCTTTCTTTAGCTAATTCTTTATTCCATGTTTTTCTTTTATATATGAACAACATTAGCAAAGTCTCAAACGTGTTGAAACTTGTTCTTTTTGCTGATGACAACCATTTTTTGCTCAGGAAAACAATTAAGAGAAAATATAGAAACTGTTAAACTTAAAGCATGATTTAATAATAGTAATAATTTTTTTTGAGTTTACAAAAAACTAAGATTATGGGTTATTCTAATAAAGACAGGAAGAAGTGAAACTGTCTATTGATTAAGTTGAAAAAGTCTTTGAGAGTAGATTTCTTGGGATATATTCTGATAAAAATTTTGTCTTGAAATCCTCATATAATGAAAACACTGAGTACTATTTCTCCTGTAATGTGTATGTTGTTCAATTGTGTTGTCTCATTTCCCTCATTGTATTGAGTGTGGGGTGAAAGATATAATGTAATGCAATGTCATTATGATTGCAGCAGAAACAAGTTCTTTGAAAACTTGATAATGTTGGATATAAAAAAGAAATAAATGCTTTATTTATTAAGTCATGAGAGCTAAAATTTGAAGATTTTGTGAAACATTAAACTTTATTGGGATGCTTAAAGTTAAAAACTGACTACAAAAATGTTTTGTTTTCAACTCAAAAGATGAAAAGTTGTTCTAATAAAAGTATAGAAGAAACTTGAAGAATATGTAATGAGTAGTAGTGGTGGAAGGTGAGGTTGTTTTTAAACTTCTTTTAAGAAAAAACAGAAAAACTCCAACAATTGTTGTCTCTCCTGGAGGGCATTTCAGTTTGGCCACTAGGTGGCGGTTGCACTATAGCATTACAACTAATTAGAGAAGGAGTAGAGAGTATGAGCAAAAAACAAAATTTTAGGTCACAGATGGTTCATTTAAAACTATTTCCTTAAGAGGATTGTAAAAAATCATGCCTGTGAGTTTATGAAGATGTCCATTTATTTAGTAATCTATGTTTAGATCAACTGAGAGTTAGCATTAGCCATCCTGTGGGAAATCCCATTACACGTTAGCATCAAGCTAGTGGGCTTTATGTGCCAGAACGATCACTAAATCCCTAAAATTTTATGGATCGATTATTGATCTATTAAGCTTACACCGATTAATCGATTTTGTCAACCCATCCCCAATAATTAGAGCTAAAAATAAAATCGTGTGGATATCAGCTAACACACTGTTAGCCATATCCTCTTCCAGTCACGTGAGCTTCAGGTGATGCTCATTTATCCAGCATAGTTGCAAAACAAACAAACTTTGACATGTCCGAACACACAAGGACTTTTCTCTGATTTAGTTCTCTAATACTTTTGGAAAATGCAAATTGGTTTGATTTGTTGGTTGTTTGTGTTCTAAAGTTTCATTCCTGACATAAATATATTCATTTTTGCATGTTCCTGGAAGTTACTTAATCATTTTAAAATAAAAAAAAGATCAAACAAATTATTTTCAGAGACATGTTTTAAACCTCTTAGTATATTTAAGCAACATAACAACCTTTGTTTTATTTATATGATTTTCTTGAGGTTATTTCCTCTGTCTTGAAATCCAGTGGCTACTTACTTTTTAAAGGCCTAGAGACCTGCAGAAAAAAAATATTAAAACTAATATTTCCATGGATACGGAAGCCTAACAATATAACCAAGACATGACAACAAAATTTAATGATAGGTTATTATTTTTAGTGTATTTTAAAAAGCTGTTCGGACTAGAAACAGTGGGACTGAAGAAAAGACAGGAATCAGAGCTGGAGGTAGCAGAGATGAAGATGCTGAGGTTCTATTTGGGAGTGACCAGGATGGATAGGATCAGGAATGAATCCATCAGAGGGACAGCACATGTTAGAGGTTTTTGGGTTTTTGAGGTTTGGACATGTTCAGAGGAGAGACAGTGAAGATATTGGTAGAAGGATGCTGAGTTTAGAGTTGCCAGGCAGGAGGTCTAGAGGAAGACCAAAGAGGAGGTTTATGGATGCAGTGAATGAAGACATGAAGGTTGCTGTTGTTAGAGTAGAGGATGCTGAAGACAGGCTTAGATGGAGGAAACCGATTCTCTGTGGTGACCCCTGAAGGGAAAAGCCGAAAGGAAAAGAAGAGGATTTAAGACAAAAATCAAAACCAACCCGTTAACACAGTGGATGGTAACAGAAAGCTAACAAAAGAGGAAGATTAAAGTTGCTGCCTTTTATAAAATAATTGATTTATTCAGTATTTGTTATGAAAGGTTAACTTCTTGTCTTATTTCCTTTTTTGGAATACCATTTTAGAAAACGATTTGGTAGCAGTGATGCAAAAAGTCCACTTGAGGGTGCCACTGAGTCAATCTTGAAACCATTTGTCAGGCTAGAAATTCTCAGGAGGATGTTTCTGCAAACTAAATGTTTTCAAACATTCACAATTGAAACATAATTAAATGCATTTCTGCGCACGCACAAAACCACAGACTTGTTGACATGTGTCTTGTTTTGATGCAAACTTCCTGTCATCACGTTAATGTGTGAATGGCATTGGCGTTGAGGCGTGGATTTCCCTTCCAAATGCTGTTTGTGGAGGTGTCAGCCATCGAGATTGAAGGCTTTTTATAGTATGTAGCAGTGACTGTCAAAGTATTACGTAGTGCACATCTAAAGTTATGTCAGGACATAGTGTCAGGCTGATGGCGGTGGCCTGCTGCCTTCCCAGATTAGTGGTTAATGCACACAAGTTTCTGTGCCATAAATCATCTGTGATGCTTTGCCTGCCAGGAAAAAAAAACTCTTGATTAAAAATGTCAGAATTACTATTTTTATTCGATTTTGTTTAAATAATTAAATTATCTCGTAAGCAGAACTAACAAAATAATTAAAAAAAACCCTCCACAAACAAGATTATTCCTATTTTTGCATGTTTGGTTTCCATTAAAGCTGTTGGTAATTCGTTTTGAGATAAACAAATATGAAGGTGTTCATGGGCTCACCTTTGGATTTACAGGTATTTGCATACAGCCAAAACTTTTCACCGTGTTCCTTATTCCCCCTGAGCCAGGTGGAGTCCCACATAAAGTTATGAATGTAAAGTTTGAACCAAAACAGCCTCAATTCTTCAGTTTGCGCACATGCTATGTAGGCCACCATAAACCCAACATCCAATCATCTTATGTGCGCAGCGTGCAGTCGGGGATGGGAACTCTCGGCTCCTAAAGAGCCGTGCTCCGGGTAACTCCGGCGCCGCCTCGTGCTCTCTGAACTTCACCTTCAAGTACAGTTCCAGAAGGAGGAGGAGGTGGGGGGGAGGAAGTACAAGGAAAGGAAGGAGGAGATAACGGGAGTGGGAGCAGGGGAGGCGGCGGTGGTGGTGTGCCACATTAAAAGAGGAAGTTCATCCTCTGATAAACACATAGTGACACATCCCACTGGACCCACTGTCTGAGATGGCAGCCAGCTCTAAATGTGAGCTCGTCTGAGCTGCAGCACTACAAGGAGGGAAACCACGTGGAATTCATGTTTTGTCCCTAGGTTGTTCGTTTGAGAGCGTTAGAGGATTTTAATGTGCCGCTCTGTACCTCACAGTTTCTATTCAAGGGGTTCTCCAGACGCTCTTCACAGCAGACATGCATAATCACGGCAGAGGGGAGGGGATGAAACAAAAAAAAGAGATGTGTAAAGCATCATATACATATGGCGCTTTATATTGTATTCCTTTTAGGTATTCTTATGGGTGTTTTGGTTTTAGGTTTGATTTTTTAGTTGTTACACACAAAGGAAACAGCCGCAGCTCATCTTTTCAAAGGGGCCCCTTGGATCCCGCCTCGACTGTGCTGAGCTACAGC
The DNA here is from genome assembly GCA_003999625.1 of Oryzias javanicus. NCBI lineage: Eukaryota > Metazoa > Chordata > Actinopteri > Beloniformes > Adrianichthyidae > Oryzias > Oryzias javanicus. The sequence goes on along the minus strand of CM012458.1, from coordinate 18,137,318 downwards.
TAGACGCTGGCGCTTGTGTAGACTTCTCATTAAAAAAACGCCACTGTTTCCTCCACAGATTACAGTGCTCGGCAAAAAAACTACACAACCAAGACACCTTTGCCACATCTGCGGCTGGAAGATGGAGTGCTTGTTGCTCTTGGACTGCACTCTTCCGGTGTCAAATAAAGCACACAGTGGTAGTGAGAGTTCAAAAACATATGTGTTTCATCCAAAAAGTGACATTTTATTAAAAAATGAGCATTTTAATACAAATGTATGAGACATTACAGATATTTTTGCAGCCATGACGTCATCCATCTGTCTTCTCTTCCTGCTTTATAGCTGACTTTTTTTTTCTAATTGGGTAAGTTAATCTGTCTATTTGCCAGATTTGCTCTGAAAACAGCACTTTTGTTGGAATTGAGCATTAAAAATATATATAAATTCCTTCCAGTGTCTTTTAGCCTGGCACACTTTTCCTGAAACTGTTTTTATAGCATCTCTTCAAGGAGGGAGATTAGGCTTGGGGTGGCAAGGGAGTATATTCTGGCGTTTGGTTCTCTGGAGAGTGCGGAGACATTTATTAGTGGAGCCAAGGGTGGTGCACTTTCATTTCCTGGTTTTAATGGAGAGTCTGCAGATCCAAACATGGGTCAAAAGGAAGCTTTATTCACTCTTTTAATGTACTTGTGGGGTTCGGTATATAGAGGGGAGGGAGGACCATTGCTGTTTTGAACATTCTCTTTCTCTTGACTGGTTGTTTTATAGGTTTAGTGGATTAATTTATTGGTGATTTTGAAAGCAAAAGATGTGGTTCAATTTGATTTTTTAAAATCAAAATATAGTTTGGGATATTTTTTCCTTTTTTTGATTAATTATTTACTAAGAACTGATTGCATGTATTTTTATCTACTATGCTTTACATTTATAAGGAATAGATTGAAAATGTTAAATATTTGTTTATCAGAAAACAGAGATACTCCCTTTGTAAGTTGCTAGGAGAACCATGGATATGTCACTAATATTTTAATGCTTATTTTCTCAGATAATTTCGTAGACAATGCAGCTTAGATGAGCACCAAAACAAAGGCACATGTGAAACAAGTCAAAATATATTTCAACTAGATATATAGCATTATCTGCGTTAATGCTAGTTTTAATGCTGTAAACGAATGTGGCTGCTGAAGATGCTATAGAGCTCAAAGCTTAAAATGCTGAAGCTAATAGCCCGAAATGCTCAACCCACTATGAAAATTCTGAAGTCGAAAGGTTGCTAAAATATTAGCGAAATGCCAAAATATTCAAAAAAACTGGAAACATGTCTAAATTAGCCAAAACAGCTAGCAAAATGCTAAAATATCAGCCAAACTCCAGATTATTCTAAAAAAAAAAAAAAAAAAAAAAAAGATAAAAAGTTTTAATTTGGCCAAAATAACTAGCATAATGCTAAAATATTAGCTAAAATCAAATTTATTCCCAAAACTGGAATCATGTGTATTTCTGCCAAAACAGCTAGGACATTGTTAAAATATTAGCTGAACACCAAATTAGCCAAAAAGATACTGGAAACATGTCTATATTAACAGTTAGCATATTGTTAAAATATTGACTAAGGTCTAATTTGGCCAAGATAGCAAGCAGATTGCTACAATATAAAATAAACTCAAAAATAGCCTAAAAAAAAATAGGAAAAAGTGTCTAATTTAGCCAAAACAGCTAGCATTATACTAAAATATTAGCTAAACTCCAAATTATCCAAAATATAACTTGTAAAAAAAAGTCTAATTTTGCCAAAACAGCTAGCATAATACTAAAATATTAGCTAAAATAAAAATTACCGTAAAAAAAAGTATTGACTAAACATTTTAAAGTCTGGATGATTTCTTTGGCTTAAGTTTCAAAGTGCACACATTTTTTCAGCAATTCCTCATTTATTTCCAACAGGGCATATTTTGCTCAATAACCATAAAGTTTATGAATTCCGAAAGTTCAAGCAGTAATGTCCTGAACGAGCTGAACGTTGAACCAAGATTACTGAAATTGTTGAACGTGTGCTGTAAAAGCATTTACACCATAAAATGGTTGCTGGGTTCCAGCATGTCCTCTGGATGGCAGTGTCAGGCTGTGTTTTGCACCCACAGCCTCAGCATTCTCATTAGTTGGGTCTAGCAGGCCCCCACCGACATGTCTAATAAATGTCAACGCTGGTGCAGCAGGGGGACAGTGGGCCTCGATGTAACAAACGCAGATGCCATGAAAGTCCACTCTGTCTGTCAAATCAATCACACAGGCGAGCCACAAGCTAAATGTTCACACCTCACTTGGAAGCTACCTGTGAGTTCACAATTAGTTAAAGACATAAAGAACACATCCTTGAGGGCTCTTAGGAAATTATTTTGATCACAGAGTTGCAAAGGTGCAGCACAAAGACTGCAGAATGTGTGCATTCTATCCCACTTGTGTGTTTTGTCCTCCATTTCATCTTTTCTGTGTGCCCCATTTTTTTTTTTCCCTTTTACAATTACGAAGCCTCTGCTCATCCTCACCTCCATTCTCTTCCAACCGGGCCACTGGAGCAGGTGGATTGGAGATAACTTGCGCGCTGCTTTGTTTTCACGCCAACACTGTCATTAATCATTGCCCAAGCCACACTTCAACATATAATAATAAGGACTGGCTGCTGTGTGGGGGCTGCAGCCCAATTGCCTTTCATTGCGTCGATGCCAAATTGGAGGTGAACGGCCATAGCCAGACACTACTCCCCTGTCCCCAGACTGTCTCATCATTTAGGTATTTATCCATCTCAGGCTTGTCTGTGGAGCTTCTGCGTGCCCTCCCAAGAGGCCCAAGATTGTTAGCGGGAGGATCAGATTTGTTGCTCCGGCTTTTTGGCTTTGATTCTGTGCTATAAGTTAGGGATTAGAAGCAAATTTCCCACAGGGCAGTGCTGGATTTGCTGGTGTTTAACTGTTTAACCTGTCTTAGTCTTGTGTGGCATAGGGGTTGTGGGCGATTGTGGGAGGGAGAGGAAGCAGAGTTTGAAGAGAGACCTGTCAACAGGCCCGGAGAGACCTTGGTGGCTTAAGCCAGAGTCAAGGCTACATTGAAAAGTGAGGCTGACCTATCAGTCACGATGCTGGTGGAGTAGTCTGAAGGCAAGTCGAGAAATTTACAAGTGTGCGAACCTCAGGTGAACATGTTGGTCTTCATAAACAAACAGTTTCAGAATGTCTTTTTGTGACATAACAGACCTTTTAGTGCCATAGATGAGCAGTTTTGAAAGCAAATATTCAACAGCTAGCTGTTTTGGCTAATTTGCTAAATTAGTCATTTTTTAGGATAATTTGGAGTTTAGCTAATATTTCAGCAAACTAGCTGTTTTGGCAAAATTTCACTTTTTATCCAGTTTTTGAGGCTAATTTGGAGCTTAGCTAATATTTTAGTGTTATGCTAGCTGCTTTAGCAAAACTACACTTTCTTCCAGCATTTTTAAGGACAATTTGGAATTTAGCTAGTATTATGGTAGCTGTTTTTGGCAAAATTAGACTTTTTAGACATGTTTTCAGTTTTTTTTGGCTATTTTTGTTTAACTGCTAACTTTTTGCCCCCATTTGTGGTAAATAAACAGATACCATAAAACATTATTTTTAAATAAAATTTACATGTAATTCTGTCTGAAATCTCAAATCACATACCTGCAAGGGAATTTATTTGTGAAAAAATGCATGACACAAAAGCACGCCACGGTAAATACTAGGGGAGTGTATCTTTCCCTTTCACACAATTCGATAAGTATCTTGATACGTGGTCCACGAATCGATACAGCTAACTTTTTGGCGAGACGATAAAGTTCGATTCTTTTACCTAAAATCTTGGTATTTCTTATTCATATGGTATTTAAAGCTTTAAAATAATAATGCATGGCATTTGACAGAGAAATTTGTTCAGGGATTGACTTAGAAGCAAGCTTATGATTGGACGTCTTTTTGTTTGTACATAAAAAGACAAAGACGTAGGAAAAAAATAGAGAAACTGCAATTTTCTAGAAATCGATTGCTTACATCTTAAATGATTTTTATTTTTTAGCCAACATCATCTTGTTCGTATTTTTTACTGCTGCCCGATCACTTTTTCAATACATATCTAATATCTAATACTGTAAATAACATTTGTCACATATACCCACATACAGTACAGATACAAAAATAATAACAGGATTGCATTTTCTGCATGTAAAACCAATCCCTGTGGTCTGTTATTAGACGATAGTTTGTCTAAAACTCTGTCAAACCTTTTCCTTTTACAAAAAATTTTGTTTTATTTTATTTTGTGGATCATTCTTAAATTTTAAACTTACTAACCAGATGTGTTGACCCTTTAACAGCGGAAGTCCAGTATTAGTTTTAGTCAACCATTAACACGGTCAACGTAATTCCAGCGGATTCTCGAATTACTTAAATTATGTTAATAGTTGAAAAGTTACAGCATGTTACAGATTTTGTGTTTAGGCATCACCGATGATGCCTCAGTGTTAAAGTGTTAAAGAGATCAGTCTGGGAAATATTTGGGTTTCTGCAATTAATATTTAAATTTTTAAAACACAAGTCTAAGAATGAGCCAAGTTTTAAAAGAGAAAAATTGTTGCAACACAATGTTATTTTGAAAAAAAGCTGAATCTGTCAATGCATATTTAGTACATTTCTATGCCTTGTAGTTGTTAAAATCTTCCTCTAGTGATGTGAAAATATACTACAAAACCATATTGATCTTTAATTAAAGAAGCTCTTAACCTTGGCTGGGCGGAGGACCCTGAGGCCAGTGAGTTAATTAATGTACTAATAGTCATAATATTTGTGCTGTGCACGGTAGGTACATAAAAGATTATCTATTGTATGAGCAGTTTATCAGCCCAATGATGCTGGAGCCCCGTGCTGTGCATATATCAATATTATGGGCAAAAATCTGCAATCCAGACAGAAGACGAGAGAGAGTCAGTCTTTTAATATCACCCTGGGTTCATCAGCAGTTTAGCAAGACCTTATTTTACCTCAGAGGATCCTCCTCTGATCGTAAGGCAGCGGCGATGGGCCCGAGCAGGCGCTAATGCTTTGCTGCCTTGACAACGCACGGAAAGCCATAAGCCCTCGAACGGATCCACTTTTCTCCAGATGAGTCAGGGGTCCCACTCCGCCGTTTACCCCACACTCCCGAGGTGGGAGCCTCATCCCTGGATCAAAACCTCGTGCCACTGACCTTTCGGATGCTCACACCAAACACCGCCGCCTCTCATAAACAGATCCCATTGAGGAAAGCGGGAAGGCATATGGGAGGAATGTGTGTGCGGAGACCCAGACACTGTGATATCACCCTTTATAGCTTTATTGATTTCCTCTCAGGATGCAACTATTAACATTGAGCTGCCAAGCAAGCTGCCGCTGTGTTCTGCTCTGCAGGTAAGACCACTGGCTCACACCCCCCCGGCCTTGAGAATTGTATATAAGGAGGGGGAAAATAGGAGAAGCACAAGGGAGGCACATGCTTTTATAATTAAGGTCAGCTGGGATGCATTACAGCATTTGGAGGTGTTAAAACGGGTCCTCCTCCGAGAGAAAGCTGGCATCGCCAACGCTCGTAAATTAGCCACGCTCCACGCTGATGTTAGCTGTGGGGGTGGGCTGTGGGGATGGGTGTGGAAGCTGGGGGTGGATATAGGTAGATTACTAAATGTTGACGGGATTTGGATTTGGATGGCAAGAACATTTTTTTGTGACGTCTTATTCCCAAAACTACAGTTTTACGTGGAAAATCATTGAAATTCATTAACTCAAGATCAGATTTTTCAAAATCATTAAGTTATATATAATTTTTTTTACCAATAAATTGTCATTTAAAAATAACAATGTTGCACAATATATTGTGAATAATGGTGAATAATGGGTTTACACAGCATATTTGCTATTAAAACAAGAGTCTGAATAAATAATAGTTATAAATATCGTCAAGCAACATATATAACATCTTCTCTTTTAATGTATTCTATCAAATTTAACTAAATTTGGTTTGTTTTTTGCACCAAAGTTGAAAAATTTCACAATCTGAGAGTAAAAATGATCAAATTCAGCCAATTTATGTGATACTTCAATGGCTGATACTGGCTATCGTGTTTGATGTTACGGTGGCCCTGAAGTTCAAATCACATCAACAAGTCACTTGATACAAAAACCTTTTACAGATCATTACAATTTAAAAAGCAGGTGACACTTTAGATGAGTGCTGCAAAACATTGAATATTATGTTGTCAAAGAATACATTTGTAAAGCTTGTAAGCAGTTTATTGCCATATTTTTTGAAGACAATGGTCTCACTCTAGATATTAATAAATATTATTACATTGTTATTATTTTATTCCGCTTATTAAATAATGGATATTAATAATGGAAATATAACTTTTTAAAGAATATTATTATAAAGTGTTATCGACAGAACCACATTATTTTATATATAATATATAGATATATATAGATATATATCTATATATATGTAAAGGATTACATTTCAGAAACAAAAACATAAAAAAAAACAACGCCCCCAATAAAAAAGCGTGCCTTGTATGTAACTTTAAGAATATTATAATCAATTAAGTCACTAAACTTTACTATTTTCAGGTGACTAAATAGAGGTCCTGATGGGTCTCTATATTTACTTCCTGTGAAAATTCTTTTTTTTATTGTTGTTTTGATTTTTGAGATTTGCAATTCAGGGCCACCGTACTACATAGAGCTAAAACGTGAAAAAAAAAAAAAGCTTTGATTTGGAGATTTGCTCTTAGATGCTTTATTTTAAGTAGCTACAATATAAAAAAATAAAAAAAGAGAGAAAGCTTGATTAAATATTGAACCTAAAAAAGAAACCAGGTAGTCAGCCAAGGCTTATAGAGATGCTAAAAAGACAATATAGAGACTTTATAACCAGTTATTGTGGCAAAATTTTGGAAAACAGGACAGACGTTCTATTTGTGAAAGGAACAGAATTTTGGAAGTTTGCAAACCCAAACAATTCTAGACACATGGAAAAAGTAGATCTGGCTGGGTTTGGAATGTTTAACGTCCAAGACATAACAAGAGCTGGTAAGCCAACAGATGCTCCAACAGAATTAGCAGAGGTGTGTGTGTGTGTGAGAGCGTATGTGTGTGTAAGGTCTCTGTGGACCAACGGCGTCTCCAATGAGACGGGCAAAACAAAGCAGAAACCTTCAGATTCACAATGGGTGCACTGTCAGGCAGGGCAGGGTGGGGAGAGGGAACAAACAGAACGCTAGAGTTTCACAAACAACCTGCCAAAAGGCATTCAGCAGGACAGGTCTGCTTGTGACACTCCGCTCTCACCGTGTGTCCGGGTGAAGCAGGGGTCAGGAGAAACCACGGCAGAAAGTGAAGGAGAGTGTGGGGTTAGGACGACTCCTTGATGTGGCATTTTGGAACGCTCTAGGTCTAATTTGTCACACAAAATATAGTCTTTTCTGCTATGATTTGATCTAAAAATGATAGAAACAATATAAAGGACTGTTTTTGATACCTTATCCTTAAAGTGTGGTGTTAGATAAACTATCTCCAATTAATATAAGCAGTTAACTGTTTTTATTTTGTCCTTTTTTGATAGAAATAAGCATTAAAAGGACAAACTGTCCCAAATCGGAAACATTCTCTTACATATAAACGGAGCAAATGGTCCACAAAGGTCGCTGTGTAAACATGAACACTATCCCTTTAAAGCTGACTGCATTATATTTATGTAGTCAGAAATTTCCTAAATGATATTCAATTTAAATGTCAAAAATATATATTTTGATTAATTTCCTAATGATTTCTATTGGAATATTTATAAGTTTTTTTTAACTGTTTGTTCAAAGACTTCAGGCATGTCCAAAGACCGGCCCATGGCCCAAATGCGGCCCGTGATCAAATTTCTAACAGCCCCCAGCACTTTCTAATAACTGTGTGTGCAATTTCTTGAATGTGGTCGGCTAAATTACATTTTTTATACATTAAGAGGCACTACCTACCAGACGAGACTTGCTATATAGGACAAGCTAACTGGGAATGAACGGGGCAAAAAATTGACAAATGGATTTAGGTAAGAACTCATTTAGATGTCTTTGTTCTATTAGAATGAATGACAAGTATGTCATTGCAATAAAATAGTAATTAATTAGTTGAGCTAAATTTCATGTTTTTTAAATAATCATCATGCAAAATCAACTTTTTGGGCTTTAAAATATATTATAAAGTTAATTCCTCACTTTAAACAAACTTAAAGCGGTATTTTGATCCATTTATTTCTGGAGTATTCCTCTAAAAATTTGCGCTCTGAGCACCAGCTCCTCCCAACCCAGAAAAAAAACGAGCGAATTCTCACGAGCTGATGTCACAAAGTGGGAATAGCCCCAAACAGGAAGAGTCTGTACTGCCAGAACCGCCACCCAGGCTAACACAATTACCTGATTTTTCCTCAAAGCTAGTGGTGATCAGCCGCTAGCATCGCTGCTCAGCTAGCTCATCCGCTAGCTCCGACCATCACTACAACCCGTCTTACAAAAATAACTAATCTTTCATAAATAATCTGTTCTTTAGTGTTCCAAAGGTAATATATGATCATATATACTGTATATACAGATATAGTTTCTATAAAAGGCTTAAGAAAAATCCCGTCCTTTAAAAAATTTCCAGCCATATGCTTGTCCCTCACATACTGTACACCCCAGACTTACTTACGCTTGTTTAGTTAGTATTATTTTCATAATCCATAATGACTAGTAACTTTAACTTCTATGTATTTATTTTGAAACACTTAGAGGATCTTTGACATGGATTTTGTTTCCTTAATGGTACTTTACCAATGTATAGAAGGGGTGGGCCTCAATCCCACACAATTTTACCTGCAGCCACATAACAGGTTTTTCTCAGGTGAGAATAAAGTATGCCAAACATGTCTCCCTTCACTTTTATTGCTTCATCTTGACTGTGATTATACATGTAACCTTCAAGAGATCCTCAATTTAATGTTTAGATTTTTGGGTCAGGATTTAGACTAAAACGGGTCTTGGTGAGAAGAACTGATCCACTCACTCTTGTTGAAGTTCTTAAATACCAGATGAAGAATTTTTAAATCAATTTCACTTCCTGAAAAGTTTCAGCATACAAATGAAGCAATTTTAGCAAATGTGTTGTAACTTGCACTTCTAGTAACAAAAATAGTAGATCTGCAAATATTTGTGAAAAATATAAGAGATATATTCAGTATTTCTGCAAAAGTATGAAAATAAAGATGTAAAACAACACAAATAAGTTTCATGACATGAACTTTCAAATGAGCATCTATTTTTATTTTACTAAATACATATTTACTTGCATTTCAAATTTTGTCTCTGTGTTTATTGTCATTGCACTGATATAAAGATGAGCCACTTTAAAGTAGTCAAAAACAACAGAAATAAGTAACAATCTAGACATATGATTGTAAAATTTCTACCATCCAAGCATCAGATTATCAGTTTTAAATGTGGCTGACATGACTTTTACTGAGACTCCTGTAGTGAGTTGCACTTAACAACTCTGTGTCTCGTAAACCTAAAAATAATAGAAAATGATTGAAAACTGTTAGAATGTCAGACACAAAAAAATCTATTATAGATGTCAAACTGTAATCGCTCTTCAGAAGTGTTTTTTTCTACAATCACTTGCATCTGACCATTATGTTAAATTGTCTGTCTAACGCCATTCCTGGCAGCACAGTCCACTACATCTCTTTGAAAGCCACTCAAGTACCATTAAGGTTGGTGCGTTTCATTCACTGTTAAATTAACAAAATAAAACCATTTTAGCCAGATGTCCTTCTTTTCGACTGCACTGGAATACGGTGAGTTTTTCTGCTTTTTCTGTCTTGAAAATTATTAATACTTATGTTTAAATCAAATAAATATGTTTCAACTTATAAATTCTGAATCATATTTCTCAAAAAATGTAAAACTATTCTCATAAAAAAAAACTTGTAAGGAACGTAAGGAAATAATAATGAAAGTTGGTGTAAAATTAATTGTAATCGCTATTTAACTGTGACAATGGTCCCCTGTTGTGATTCAGAAGAGTGTTTACCACAAACAAGGAGCTGAAAGGGCCTAAAGCTATGGTAAAAAGTCGCATTTGTGAGTTTCTTTCCAAATTCTGAGAATAGAAAGGTAGAAAAAAGTAAAAAAAGAATGTTAAAAATACAGAGCCCCTTAAGGGACATCGAAGTAAAATAAATAAATAAATAACTTCAATTTTTAGAATTTACCACATAGTAAAATTTTTTTTTTTCATTGTAGAAAAAACACCCCCAAAAACACACCAGATCGTAACCAGAATTTTTTTTGTTACTCCAGTGTATATAATAATTTTCTGGCTAATAACTGATAGTAACGGATGCACACTAGCTAGAAGCTAAAAATATTTTTTTCTTAATATTGAAACATAAAATAATTCTGGTTGCTAATTGGTGCACACCGGATAGTAACCAGAATTTTTTTTTTTTTTTTACTTTAGTTTTTAAATTTTTTTTCCTGGTTAAAAATTAATAGTAGCTGGTGTGCAACTGATATTCTCAAAATGTTATTTTCTAAAAGTTGAAGATAAAAAAATAAAAGAAATCTGGTTACTAACATGGTGCTCACCAGATAGTAACCAGAACATCTTTTTTTACTACAATTGTTCTTTTTTGGTTAATAACTGATAGCAACTGGTGCACACCAGATAGTAACTAAAACATTTTATTTCTAAAAAATTAAAGCAAAAAAACAATCTGGTGTCTGTGAGTCTGAGTCCTCCAATAACTACTGCACACCAGATAGTAACCAGAATATTTTTTTTTGCTTCAATTTTTAGTTTTATTTTTTTATGGTTACTAACAGTAACTGGTGTGCACCATATGGCAAAAGAGTTAGCTATAAAGAGTTTTCTACCTCCATTTTTTTTTTATTTCAATGTCCCTTTAAGGTCTCCATAAAAATTAACAATGATGCATCGGTACAGAAATGAAAAGAAAACAACAATTAGATGCTCATTGATTTGTTTTTGATTTATAGTGAAAATATTGCCCCTGACTTCCTCAACTTTTACTTTTTTCTTCCATTTGGTCCTTCATTATGTCTTTTCGGCGGAGCCTCGCCCTGCATTATCGCTGAATATCAGACATGGGACATTTTTCTGCAGTAATTTACACTCCTACAATTATTGCTCGCTGGCGCAGATATGGTGTTGGCCCCTCCCCCCTGACCTTTGCCCCCTTCGCAAAGCAGGCGAAAGTGTCTTTGCTGATTAACGGCTGCCTGAGCTTCGTGGCTCGATCCGGCTCCGGCACCCTTGAGCTCCCAAGCTGAGCTGACAGTCGCCCAGGCTCTTTATGGAAATGAACTGCAAAACACGGCCAATTAGACCTGTGTTATTTAGAACGACTCAGCTTTTCACCCTGAATAAAAGCGGGCCCAGGTCGGACCTGTGCACTCAGACACCGCGGCAAATTAATTTGAAGCTGGGCGTTTGCCAGGTAACCCGTCCAAATCAGAGCGTTAAAAGTCGTGAGCGCAACCTTTTGGAAAAGTAGCAAAAATTATCCAAACAGAGCACATGATTAATTAAGAGACATATTTTCACAAAGAGTTGATATTTTCTGGACTAGAAACAGAACCTGCCAGACTTTTTAGTAAGCTAACTCCAATTAAACTAACAGTTTTCCTTGAAATGAAATGTTTTCCGTTCTTGTTTACAGCTTAGTTCAAGGTTTTCCCAGGTTTTTCTTCTAAATGTGTGTCTAGGAATTAGGTGTTTCTCTAAGCTTTTTCAGATAGGGGCTCTTAGCTTGATACGCTGTCTTAATTTTCCTTTTCTTAGGTCACCGTGGAGCACAGCGACACAAGAGCGAGGAGGAGGGCCCTTACTCCGTGTGCAAGAATTGACTGTGGAAGTTGCAAAGGGCAGAGTCTCTAGGAAATCTACTCTTTCTTTGAAAAAATGTCACGGGAGAGATAGGAGATTGGCACCACAAAGAGCTCAGAATAGCACGGGCCGCTACGCGTTGTCAAACAAGATTTGGGCTGAGACGTTGACTCTTGTTCTGGAAAGTACCGGCCCCTGGCAGGGAGATGAGCGTGGCAAAAATTGGGGATTTCTTCTCTTTGCTTACTTAGGTGCATTATCTTTTTGATAATCACATTGTTGAGGTACGTAGTGTTGGAATTATTTTTAGAAAAAACAACAAAATAGGTTTATTTAACATGCAAAGGGAAGGGTCATCAGGTAAACTTTTCTCGTGTAAAAAGCATCCGATTACAGTCAAAAACTTTGACTTTCTTAAAACTGTAACTGCTTCCACATTTTTCTTTTTTTGCCTTAAAACTTTTTTTTAATATATTTCTATGCAGATTTTCCTCTTGGGCGCATACATAACAGGATTATGGATCATTTCTACAAATTTACAAAAACAAATCACATGGCGGGGCTTAGAATTTGCCCATAGTTTCTCCATAGCTGACAGATCAAAGCAAGGTGCTGGTACCGCAGAGCCAGGCAGAGGGTTGACCCTTGTCAGGATTTTTTAATGAAAGGGTTAATCTTCTCAGAGGTGACTATTCAGGAGCAAGCAGTGTGACCAAATGAAGAATTTAGGTCTCGGATAAGGCGGAGAATAGTGCTTAGGGTGCTGTTGGGTGACAGCAATGAAACCCTGAGATGCAAAAAAAAAAAAAAAAAAAAAAAATCTGATGGTTTTTATTGGAGTTCATCTGATCGAATCTTTGCAGCGATTAAAGAGAAATAAAGAAGCCGTGAGTTCAGGCTGCTTTATCACAAATTTGTGTTTGCTTGGAAGCACTAAAAAGTTTACATAGTGTGCACAAAACCATCTTCTGACATGAATATACACACTTTGATAATTTTCAGTGGTAAAAAGAAAGAGATGTATATTTTTTAACTCTTTAAAGTTCCCCAATGACATTTTTTTTAATAAATTAAAAAAAAAAAACATTCCCAGTAGTGATTTAATTGTGATTATGAAGTTTTGGTTTTTTTTTTAACAAAAATCCCACAACCTAATTGCCTAAAAATCATGTTGATCTGAAACCTCTGTTTCAAAATTCACCTCTGAGGGGGCGTGGCCTTTGGTGCTGGGCTGAAAAGCCCCACCCCGATCCAGATTCAATTGAGTGAAAAAAAAAAAAAAAAAAAAAAAAAATCTGAATCTGAATCTGTGATATGAAATCTGGTCCAATCACGTACTTTCAGACTTGATCAGTATGTAATGTCAGAGTGCAACAAATTTGGTCGCATAGGCGATCCAAATATATCCAGTCTGAATACACCGTTAAACAATGCCTAAAACTACTTTTGGTTTGTCTTTAAATCCCCCTACAACAATTTTTAAAATTTTCTTTAAACGTTCCCAGTGGGGTTTTAATTAGGACTGAAGTTTATAAAAAATCACACTTCCTACATGTCTTAAAAAGCAATTTTTCCTGTTGATCTGAAGTCTACTTTTCCAAAACAAAATCCTTCTGTGGGCGCAATTGAAATACAAGCGGGGAATGCAATCACCGTCCAGTTGAAAAATGTCTCTTTTTCCGCAAATAATCGAATAATTATTGACGTTGCTGTGACCAATAGATCCAATCCATTTTTTCCTCAGATTCCTTGAGAAAATAATGAAAGCTAACATCAGTATGGCCTTTCACTGAATTACAATCTTTTACAGCACAGAAGAGGGACGTTATTTTATCTTCTCCGGCCCTACAGCTGCATCCGGGTTAGCTAGCCTCTGTGACGTATGAAAGGTTCAGGAATTCAAACTGAGTTTTTCTCTGGGACTTTGATTGACAGCGACTTAAACGCAGGAATACTCGAATATGCAAACACAAAATTATTTTATATTTTTTCTCTTTCAGATGAACAATGCCACACAGACATGTTAAAAACTCAAAAACGTGATTTTCATTGGAGGGGGACTTTAAAGAAAAAAACAAACTACAAAAATATTTAAAAGAAAGAAGACCATGTTTTTTTTTTATGAGAATGGCGTTCTCCTGACATTGACAGAGTCTGCTGAAAAGTCGTACAAGAGGATACAAATAAATAAATTAACCTAAATAAATCCAACTGTGAAAGAAAAAGCCTGAAGCGAGATTTTTGAGATTTGCACCACTTTGATCATTTGCGCCAAGTCTCTTCCAGCAGTAGGTGGCTGACATGCGCTAGTTAACAGTAGAAAAGGTAAAAAAAGAAAAACTCTTCCTGCTGGTCAACCATGGAGTAAATGCACGTTTCAAGAATGTAAGTTTACTGCATAGTTAAATGCACATCACAAACTTTAAAGGGTTAAATCCAGAAGACTCAACTAGTTAAAGAGAAACCTTGAGACAGTGAAAAAACAGGCCTCTACTTAATTAGGAACTAATGAAATTGCTTATCGCTCCTACAGTTACTGTGTCATTCACTCGGATGCATTCGGGGGGATTAATCAGTAGCATAATGACGCTACATTTTTCCACAATTATCATTCATACGTTTTGTGCTAATTGGACGTCTTCTTTCACAGATGAATTAAGGTGCCTTTGTAATTTCTCTGAAAATGAATGTGGGCAAATATGAGCATTAGTCAAATCCATGCTATAATGAAACAACTGCTGCTGATGATCACACAACAAAGAAGTGCTGAGACGGAATGAGAAAAATGAGAAGATCGTTTCAATGAAAAACTCCACATCAGTTTTGGTATTAATAGGAATTTATGAGGGGTGTAGGACACAGTTCTTCAAGATTGAGTGGCTGGAGTTAAAAAAAAATTAAACGTCAGACCATTTAATTGATTGTAAATTCTCCTTTTATAATTAACTTTAGCTTTTTAAAAAATTGTCTTTAAAGACACTAATGAAAAACTGAGCTTTTTGATGTTTTAACATGTTCTTACAGCATTTGTTTCATAATGGAGGACATATTTAAAACATTTTAGACTAAAACAGCATTTCTTTATTCAAATCATGTTGGATCAGGAGCAGAAGAAAAAGTATGTGACACAGCAACTGAAAGAGGTAGGCTAGAATCTCCCCGCTCTGCTACAATTCTGTAGATCCATTAACGTCTTCAAAGCTCTGATAGTGCTCGCCATTTTTTTTGCTATGCTAATGTGAGCTTGGGTGTGTGAGGTTGCTATAAGCTATCAGGGGAGAGGCTATGTTCGAATTCCTTACTCACTATATAGCGTTCGGCGTTTTGTAGCGCTGTCTGAATCTACAATTCCAAAATCTAGTGCCCTGGAAATCTCCCAGAAGTCTTTGCAAAAAACCAGTGTGCATCAATGCTAACTTGATTGCTGAAAATAAACCACAATGCATTGCGTTTTAAAAATTTCTGAGGAAAAGAAGGTAATTTTTTAAATGAACAATCAACGTTTTCATCTTAACACATTTGATTCATAAATAGAGGTTGTAAAATGTTCATGTTGATTAGATGTACTATATAGTTTTTAATAGTTATGGATTAGGGAGGGAATTCAGAACTAGTCAAAGTGCTGATGGAAAATCAGCAGAGCTACCTTCTGTATGATCCGGCCCACAATTCAAGAGGTGCATTTCTAATGAGCTCCTCAGACAAGTTATATGTTCGAAAAACTATAAAGTGTTGAATTATATAGTGCCCTGGATTTTAAAAGTAATTCAGACACTATGCTCACTACTTTGTTTTTTCTTTCTAAACGGCAGACATGATGTCTTTTATTTCATAAAGTGAAAATCGACAATGTTCTGACAATGAAAAGGTGGATGTTTTCTTTTAAAAATTACTTTTAAACACCTTTTTTTCTTTTTAGCAAAAATTGTTCAAACGCAATGCACTGTGGTCCATATTTGCTATTATAGGGTGTGTTCAAATTCCTACCCTTCTAAAAAACTATATAGTGCAGGACTATATAGTGCTTTGGATTTTTAAAGCAATTCAGACATCATCTTCACTACTTTTCTTTTTCTTTCAAAACAGCAGACATGACATACCCGATTTGAAAATCTAAAACATTTTATGACGTCTAATTAAAAATCCACAATGTTCTGATGACAAAAACTTGGATGGTTTATTAAAAAATTACATTTAAACACTTTTTTTGGACAAAAATTGTTCAAACACAATGCATTGTGGTCTATATTCACTAATGTAGTTTGCATTGATGAACACTGTTTTGTTACAGAGACTTCTGGAAAATTTCTAATGAACTTGATGTTGGAATAGTAGATCCAGACAGCATTTACACATTTTAGGTAATTTTATTTTGTTTTTTATTGTGTTTTACCTTGCTTTTACTGTCGTTTATGCAATATGTGTATGACTGGTTGTAATTTTATTCCGTCTTCTTTGTGAAGCACCTTGTGATTTTTATCTATGAAAGGTTCTATAGAAATAAACATTTACTTACTTACTTACTTACTTACAGCACTACCAAATGACGAACGCACTGTATTGTGAGCAGGGAAGGAATTTGTCTTTTAAAAAAAAGATTTTGGCTAAAAACTACCCAATTGTAATTAAAACTATTAACAAATGTATCGTTGGAGTGGGACTTGAATATTTTATTAGCGTTAGAACAAATAAAAAAAGAAGTTAAAGGAACCCACAAGAAACTTCTTTGTTGTAAACTTTTTCCAATACCCTCCAATCCATTTCTACATGTGAAAATTGCATGTCATTCTCCTAATGGCCCTAGGTGCTTGATAAAGGAAGACTTTGCCTAATGCTTCCATAAATGTGTTAGGCAAAGTCCAGCAGGATGTAATTGCACCTAATATATTTACAAAAGGATTGATTTTCCTCCCTCGACCCACCCACCAGGCAGCAACAAGCTGCAGTCAGTTCATCCAGGTCACTGTAGATGAGTTCTGTGTCCACTTTGTCCTCGCTGCACAGAGCAACCAGGCTAAGCCGTGGAAAGTATTGGAGCAGGGCTTAATGAAGTAATTAGTCAGTAGCCATGACGATCCTGGGAGACTAATACCTGTGACCTCTTGGTCCCGGATTCTGACACAAGTCTCTGGAGACTACAGGAAAAAGATGGCTGCAAGTACAGTCTGCTCTGTTCTTACTTTGGAATTTAAGTTTCTTGTAAAGAAACTCCCAATTTTTGTCTGCGTTGCTAAACTGCTTTTCCCAGATTCAATTTGAACAAACTTTAGATGCTTCACCTGTTTATCTTAAAAAAATTAGAACAAAGGCAGCTTGGAGAAAAAAAGGGATGCAGAATGCTTTACACAATATTTTTTCCTTTTTTTTATTAGGTTATGTGACTGGAGGCTTCATTAATCACCACCTCGACAGCCTCTGCCAAGGGGAACTAACTACATTTGGCCCAATTAAGCGCTTTAGAGACAATAGGAATAGCACAAGTTGTGCCTTTATGCCAGGAGCCAAGAGTTGCCTCCCTGTCATTACCTCTAGAAAGGGAAAAATTAACCCCTACCAGCTTCCCTGCTTTCTTCCATTGATCCGAGGCTTTTGTGGTGTCCCTGGAGCGTGGCAGACAATTACAGATATTATTACATCTGCATTGATTCTTTTAAAGAGAGCCGAGTGTCTCCAAGCAATTAAAAAAAATTACACTTTGGAAGTGGGCCAATTAAAATGCCCCTAGCCAGGAGGGGTGGCAGTGGTGTTGGTGCGAATGGATGGATGGATACACCTGACTGTCAGAATGTTGTGCCTTTTTATTTCTCTGATGCAGATGTTTACAACATTAAAAAAGAAAGAGAGAAAAAAACTAGATTTGCAATTCCCTGAAGAAATTGCGTCTGATTGCTGAAAGCAACACCGATCTAAAACATTGTTCACAAAGAAAGGAATTAGATCATGTTAAAAGTCTGTGACCACACCCACCTCATTATCATTACAATTATTTCGAAAACGGTAAGGACTTTGACCAATTGATTGGTACCATTAAATTCGGGGTAGTCTTAATAGGGTATGTACAAATTTTTGTCAAGTTTGAAGAAACTATGTCGAATAGGGAGCAAAAATGTGTTTTACGAAAAATTGCAAATAGCGAAAAATCTAGTTAGACAGAAGTCCATGGTCCCATTTGAAAAACGTCCATTATCATCTAAGGAACACACAGAAAAAGAAAGCACAAAATTCTGATTTACGGTATTAGAGATAGAGGCCAAAAACAAATGTGTTTTTCAAACGACCGCCTGGTGGCGCTATAGAGGAGCATTGACCTGTAATTTTAATAGAACTTGTAGTCTACTGTACCCTATGATATTGGAAAGTTTCATGAAATTATCTTTAGTATTTTTAGGATATCAGCATTTAAAGGTTTTTCAATGCAACTGTGTGCCATGGTTTTTTATTTCCACTAGATGGCAGCATTGCTCTTTCAAAGAATCCTGTGGACTCTCAACAGGGATTTCAAGTTTGTCCCATGTATAGGAGGAAAAATATTTTTAAAAATTCATATTAAATCAACTGTAAACCCAAATGGTACGAGATTTTAAACCAAACATCTCCTTGATCAGCTTAACAAACTACAGTTGGTTGGATGTTGATATCTGCAATTATCTACAAGATACGAGGACTCATCCAAAGTTAGCTTATCCTTCTTAAGTCATCACTAGGTGGCGCAGCAATGCTGTATTTCTAGTATGTTATACAACACACCTCTTACAACCTATATATTAAATTTTGTTTAGCTAGGTTAAGTAGTTTTTGAGATAGAGCCTTAAACACAATTGCCTTAATTATAGCGCCACCTATTGGAGTATTTCCACAATATTTTAGGTGAGTGTTTATCAATGTAGGATGAAGTTATATTTCAATATTTGTTAAGTTTTGTCAATCTTTGTAGGATCTAGAGCATGTTAAAATCTGGGACCACACCCACCTCATTAACATTACGATTATGACAAAAACGGTAAGGATTTCTCCAATTGAGTGGTACCATTGAATTCGGGGTAGTCCAAATATCTATGTTACCAATTTTGTCAAGTTTGAAGAAACTATGTTGAAAAGGGAGCAAAAAATGTGTTTTCCAAAAAAATGCAAATAGCGAAAAATCTAGTTAGACAAAAGTCCATGGTCCCAGTTTGAAAAACAACCATTATCATCCAAGGAACACACAGGAAAAAAAAGCACAAATTCTGATTTACGGTATTAGAGATAGAGGCAAAAACTAATGTGTTTTTCAAACGACCGCCTGGTGGCGCTATAGAGGAGCATTGACCTGTAATTTTAATAGAACTTGTATTTACTGTACCCTATAATATTGGAAAGTTTAATGAAATTATCTTTAGTATTTTTTAAGATATCAGCATTTAAAAAATGCTCACAATGCAAATGTGTGCCATGTTTTTTCAATTCCAATAGTCGGCAGCATTGCTCTTCTACAGAATCCTAAGGATTTAAAAAAAAAATCATATAAAATCAACGATAAGACCAAATGGTACGAAATTTTAGACTTAACATCTCCTTTGTCAGCTTAACAAACAACAAGTGGTTGTACGTTGATTTCTGATGTTAAAAATCTGTGACCACACCCACCTCATTAGCTTTACGATTATTTCGAAAACGGTAAAGAATTTGGCCAATTGAGTGGTACCATTGAATTCGGGGTAGTCTAAATAGGGTATATACCAATTTTTGTCGAGTTTAGTGAAACTGTGTTGAATAGGGAGCAAAAATCGTGTTTTACGAAAAATCGCAAATTGCGAAAAATCTAGTTAGACGGAAGTCCATGGTCCCATTTGAAAAACGTTCATTAGCATCCAAGGAACACACAGAAAAAGAAAGCACAAAATTCCGACTTACGGTATTCGAGATAGAGGCCAAAAACGAATTGCTTACTTAAACGACCGCCTGGTGGCGCTATAGAGTACAATTAAGCTACAATTTTAATATAACGTGTAGTTTACTATAGGCTACAATATTGGAAAGTTTCATGAGTTTATCTTTAGTACTTTTTAAGATATAAGCATTTAAAGTTGCTCTCAATGTTAAGTCAATGGGAAAAATAATTCATAAAAATATTAATATAAAATCATTCATAATTCTGAAGCATACCAAAAGTAATAGCACACTTCTCCCAATTGAGCTTTACAAACTACTTTTGAAAGCATTTTGATATCTTTAAAACTGTAGGAGGAGTAGCGATCCAAAAAAAGGGACGGAATAAAATATAATAATAATAAGAAAAAGAATAATAAAATATAATAAAGAAGGTGGATAACATACTCTGATTGCTTTCAGCAATCAGACAAAAAAGAAATAATCTTTAATAATTTTGGTGTTATGGGCTACAATAGATATACACTTATAAAAACTTTAAGGAGATATGGACAAAATTGATAATTTTGTAGGTAGATGTTTATCTTTCAGCAGTTTTTTGAAGAATAAATGATAAAAATGATCATTTGATAGTCAGGTCCCAATTTCCAGCCATCTTCCATCAACTAAAAATTCCTTCATTCCTACAGGAATGCCTGAAATCCCACCTGATGTTTACAATCTCGTCCATAAAATTATCTGAAAATATTTATATAACTGTATGAGATCTTGTATTATGCATGTTGTATGCACAAACTCTGAACTCATTTATGTTATGTTGTTTTAGTCATGCCACATATCTCAGTAAACAAGACATTTAAAACAATGCCTGGCATTATTATCTGTAATTATTCACTTTTTTCACACTCAGCAGACTTTATGATGTTATAGATTTAGCATGAACTGCAGAAACAAATGTCTCTAAAGTGAAACAAAGCACAGAAAAATGTAAACAATATGATTTAATAATGTGTTTTTAGGGTTTCTGTTGTGTTTTTTTTTGAGAGACATTTATATGAATTTGGACAAATGTTTTTTAACTTTGGGATTTGTTGAAGCACAAAATCTATAACTAATAGAAGCACATAAGAGTAAATCACACAAACAAATCCCCTCAAAACAAAGACAAAGATTACAACGACAAATTAAGAATCAAAATAAATAATAATAAACATTACACTTTAGAAATGCAAAGTGAATTCCAAAACACTATTAAAAAAAAAAAAAATGAAACATTTTATCCGATTTTAACATTTAATTGCGATTTATGGGAATTACATTTGTGTTCCGAAGCATTTCATTATTTTACTTAAATTTTTTGGTAATATGTTTTGGCGAGCTGCTGCTCTATTGTAGTTTCAACAGAATTCTCTTAAAAACAAACTATAAAACCACAACGATGAGACACAGAAACTCATTAAATGTAATCAGATGAATTCCTGCTCAATAAAACAATTTATAACGTGATCCATATTGTTTCTACCGACGTATCTTTTAGCGTCTGTACCTGTAGCCGTAGCGTCTCCAGTAACCGTCATGCAGGATTCCTCAAACCAGCAGTGAAAAGTGTTGAATCTGGCCTTCATACAGACGCTCAAAATCCATTAGCAAAATAAAAAGTTTGATAAAGGGAAACGTTCTGACAAGATCTATCTTTAGTCATGTGGTTTTGTTTACAAAGTTTGTTCACGCTGAGGAGGCGGGCTCAAAGATGACGGCGTGAAATGGGCGGGACCGACAAGGGGCGAAAGGCGGAGGCTCAGAAATCGAGTCGTTTTACTTCCGGGCATTAAAACGATCCACAAAAATGACATAAATGTCATAAATAATTTGTTTTTCAGTGTAATATATGATCATATATATATATGGATATAGTTTACTCTGAAAGGCTAAAGAAAATAATGGTAGGGTCCCTTTAAAACCAACTTTTGCTTCATCATCTTGACAAAAATAAGTGGTATGAGGGGAACCGTCTCTCTCAACTCTGACTTTATTTAAACAATCATGACAATCAATTTTTATATCGCTTTCCTTTGCCGCTGCAGTCAGGTCGCTGCCGCTCAGCGATGCGTTGTCGTGTTCCCTTGACAACGGGCTGCATCACGTATTAAAATAGTCAAATTTTTGTGAAAAAGTCATCTAAACTGGAAAAAAAACAAAAATTGTCTTTTGTAAGTGATCATGGTATAAGTGAGATAATGCTCAGCGAAGTGTGAATTTTCAGTAATTAATGCACTCTATGGAAAACTGGCTTTAATAAATATAATTTTTTTAAATTAATCATGTGTGTTAATGTTAGTTTTTTTATTAATTGCTTTGGTTTTTGAATTGTCGAAATGTTTCATATATTTTTGCATTAGTGATTTATAGCTGGGATTTGCACTTCAGGGCCACCGTACCAACTAAAAATTGGTACCCGTACCTAATCAAATCTTTTAATTTCTCTTTTCCAGGCTCACTTCCTCCATGACTAAAAAAAAAGCCTCGACCGCTGGTTTGTTCCTTCTCCTGGCCTTCACCATCATCTGACCGAGCCTCCTGAAAGCACACGGACACACAGAGTGCTAATTGGACTCACACTTAGTAGAAAGACCAGCGATGAAGTGATAACAGATCAGTGTGGTGCAAAAAAAAAAAAAAAAGCTTGCAGCGTTCTCATTGTTTTCTTACTCTGCAATTAGAACTAGCAGTGGAATTAATGCAAGCTATTACTCTGTTTGATATTTCACTGAAAAAAACACCAGAACTTAAAGCCTCACACACTTACTTTTCTTTTTTCTCTCAGTTTTGAGCTGAGATGTTGAGCTTCGGGATTATTCAAACAAACGTTTGAAGAAGTAAACAAAACCCCCCGAATAACAATAAAAGCCACCTTTCCAGAGACACCCAGACGCTCGGAAAAAGAAAGGTTGCGGTTTGAATAAACAGCATTTGGCGCCTGAAGAAAAGTACAATCACACTCTGAGCTGCAGACGCTTTATCACGCGACACGCTGCGTTCGTGTTTGAAGTGAGAATCGCGGTTTCTTTAATCCGTGGAGCATTCAAACACATTTATTTCTCTCGGATTAAAAACAGTAACAAAACGAGACTGTTAAAAAAAAAAACCAAACAGCTCCCAGACAAATGGCGAGGAACTCGACTTACGGTTAAGCCCCTCCATACATTGTTGTCTGGTTTATTAACTGTAACACATTATAATTGTTTATCTATTGGGTTAAAATAAAAACAGAGCCGTGCTTTCCCCGTGGATTACGGAGTTGGAGAGATTCAGGGGTGGCTCTGGTGTAATCCGTTCGCTTCTTTTCCAACAACAATAAGCTCCGGAAGATATGGAAGAAAGATTTCTCAACACCTGCGGAACGTGAGGCCTTTGATTCAAGAAAAATAATTTCATCAAGGGGAACTTGTGACTGTTTGTGTTTACATAATTGGATTTTTTAGGAGTCTTTTTGATACCTAAATATCTGCAAAAGTCTCAGAAAGATCCAAATTCCATTCCTCGCTGAAAAACAACTTTGAGAGATTTTGAACAACGTAACCACTTCAGTCGTTTTTACAAAACTGAAAACTTTCTCCTAAAACCGAGAAAAACTTGCGGAAATCATGAGACCTGACTCTCCTGACAGTCATCTCGATGACACGCTTTCGGAAGAGTCTGAATGTGCTGAAATGTAAAAAGCTGGATGCATGCGAGCCCAAAGGGGAAGCTGGGTTCTACATGGGTCAAAGAGAGGAAGACTATAGAGCGGAGATAAACGGAGGGAGGGATTCTCATGTGAATTGCTGAACGGTGGACACACCATGCCACTTGCATTATAGTCTCTGTTCCATCAAGGTGCAATGCAAAGAGGCCCCCGTTTATTCAGAATGCACCCCGGAGTTTTGGGTCTGCTGCGACTTAAGGAGCCAA
The DNA here is from genome assembly GCA_003999625.1 of Oryzias javanicus. NCBI lineage: Eukaryota > Metazoa > Chordata > Actinopteri > Beloniformes > Adrianichthyidae > Oryzias > Oryzias javanicus. The sequence continues at coordinate 18,113,547 of CM012458.1, read as the reverse complement.
TCAGGAAGAAGCAGAAAATAAAAATAAAACTTAATAGCAGAAAACACACAAAAATGTGTGAACATGGTTGGATCTCTTCTTTATGTTGCATATTTCACTCTCTGCAAGTGTTTTATTGGTTTTATTTCAAAAACAATGCAATTTACTTTAATATTCCTGCTGATAAAGTTATTTTTGCAGAGTTATAGCAAGTATAATGAATATTCATCTTCATTTTTATAAGGTAATCCAGTCCAATGCACTTTAACCCCTGAACACCTGAATTTGTTGCCAGCTATGATTTACTTTTAAGTAAATGCTACAATTATGTCATTTTAAAAGCTAATTTGGTTTGTCGCATATTTGAGACAACGGGCATTATTTGGGTACAAATGTTTTAATTCATCCAATTTTCACATCAGCTGCTGAGAAATTCAGCATACGAGCTTGTGAATGCTGAGTTTTGACGTACAAAAAAAAAAAAAAAAAAAAATGATGGGGAGACGAAGATAAAAAAAAAAAAAAAAAAAAATCGGCAGCGCTGCTCTCCTCCCCAGAGGAACAGGCAGGTATTCCAGCGAGCGAATCGAGTTTCCCCTGCAGCCACTAAGTGCCAAGCTGTGTCAAAAATGACATGCATCTCCTGCTTCCATGTCATGCCATGCATGTGATGTGATGGGCGAATGGAGGCAGTTCCTGCGGAGAGTGGTAGGGGGTCATTATTAAACCTCTTAAATTAGAGCCCCCACCCACATAGCCCCTGCAATTTCATCAAAAACCCACAATCGGAGAAAAAAAAAAAAAAAAAAACACACTGAACTCGACGCAGCCGACTTGAAAAATGATTTCTAAAGTTTACTTGCAGCAAAGTCATTTCATACGAGATTGAATTGTACCTGTACGGCGTGATCCATTTAGACTCAAAGTCACACATGGGCGCTTTGAGGACCTATTTGAGCTGCCTGAGCCAATTGCATGTCATAAGCAATGCAATTTACATGTCTCTCCATCGCGCTCGTTTATATGGTTCAGGTCACAAGACCATTTGGATCTGCTGTGGTGCGGGGGGAGGGGAGGAGGATGGCTGCACCAAACATGCGCGTGTCCTGCATGGGGGTGGCAAAGCTTATGCTGTTCCTGGGCCTAAAAAACCCAACTTCTGGTGTCTCAGATCCAATCAGAGGACACCTCTCTTTGTTTCACTTTGATTCCTCAGACGTCTTCTTCATCGTTGTCTGGCTACGGCTCGCACTTGTTTCCTCCCTTCGCCGTACACATGCATGCGTGCGAGGGGGGCACATAACTGGTATCTGGGGAAGGTTGAGGAGCAGTGGGGAAAGGAGGCCATTATGGGAATAAAGAGAGGTGCTGCCTCACAGTCAAGCTTCACAGGCCAGTGAAGCAAATCAAATTGGGTCTTGTTCTGTGGGAGGACTCTCACATACACACTGGTGGGGGTACACAGCTGACAGGAGGGCCTTTGGGGGGGGAGCAGGGCTGGGCATGTCTAGGATTGGCCCACTAAGGGATCCAGCCCTGACCTCTAACTCTCCTGAGCCACAGGTGTTCTCCACAAGAGGAATGAAAAACAGTGAACCAATGAAAACATTGGCAATAAAATAAATTTGAGATCTATAAGTTAAAAAAAAAAAAAAATTAGGAAAAATGTACAACTATGTACGCTTAACCCTTTTTAGCAACATTCACACCTGAAGGGTTTGTATATTTTATGCTGTTACATTTAGGTATGAAAATTTCTTTTAATTAAAAAAAAAAATTCCAATAGTGTTTCAAACAAAATCCCACAACCTAAATGTATTTTTTCATGTCGATCATAAGCCTCTGTTTCCAAATTATCCTCTGAGGGGGCGTGGCTTCTATGTAGCACACCCCTGATCATAGCTCTGTGTCTCACTATCATAAATCTTCATAATAATAGCTGCATAATAATGTTTGATCTGGGTGTCAGCTCGGACGAGGAAGTGAAGAACCTCATGGACCAAACTTTGTCGAAATTCCTGATTCGTTCTCCTTCCAGTTCACCAAAGACTGTTTTAGCTGATTCTCCAATGTTTATTGACGTTGCTTTAACCAATATATTCAATCCATTGGTTTCTCAGAGCAGAGTTCTTTGAAAAATAATGAAAGCTAACATCAAAATGCTCTTTCATTGATTTACAATTCTGTATAACTGCGGTCAAATGAGCCGCCGTTCACATTTCCGTGGTCACGTCAAGAAGCTCCGTGGAGTCTGGTGGAGATTTTCCAGCATTCTCAATCCTGCTACTGTCAGTATTGTATGAAATTTACACAAAAAGTCCAGCGACGGCTGATTTGACCACAGAAATATGAACTTCCAATGAAAACTATTTAAATAAGCACAAATGCACTTTTTGGGCTTCCAAGTACAAAAATCATGTGTTTATGCTGACCTACCCACCATTTAAAAACCATTTAAAACGTTCAGCTGTTGAACGCGCATTAAAAGTGAAACCAGGTCGAACTTTAACCAATCTGGAACATAGATTTGGTGATGATATTTGGATGAGGTCCCATTGAATTCATATAAGTGCCAACCATTTGAAAATCACAACAGAATATTAAGGTCACTCTATAGAAAGAAAAAAAAATGACGAAAATAAAATGACAAAATAGTAGGGATAAAAGAGGTAATTTTACAAGCAAAAAGTTGTACATTTGTGACAAAAACGTCAAAACTTTCTGAGAATCAAGTCCTAGAATTATGGACTATTAGATTAAGATAATTATTTTACAATAACAAAGTTATAATTTTTGAAATTTTAAGATGAGAATTCACAAGATTGAAGTCTTACAATTTGGGAGTCATAGTCTGTTTACTTAGAAAATAAAAAAAATAATATTCAGTCTGAGGGACGTTGAATGCATTGTAAGCAGTAACTTCAGTATGTGTTTCATAAATAAGCAAATACTGTCTTCTAATGAGTAAACATTGACTTCATGCAAAGATAAGGACATTTAAAAGAATTTGCAGGAAACGTGTTGTTTTCTGGAGAAGATTCTTGATCCACTAGGAGTGGATTTCTGACGGGCGAGTTTACATAGTTAGTGGTTTAGCTGCAGAGGCTCAAATGAAATATAAGCACATAGATTCCTATCATAAAAAATGGCAACATTGATGGATTTAGTCAGCATTTAATTTGGATGGATAACCTTGCATAACCAACTATATTTTTGAAAAAGCATGGCTCTTTCCTTGTCAAATTTTTTCTCATAATGGAAGATGCCACATCAGAAGGACTGAAAACTTACAGAATTCTTTCTGTTAAATGGTTTTAAATCCAAGTTGAGAGCATGAGAGAAAAATTCTTTTATATGTGAAATTAAATGAAAATGAAGTTTATTTTTTTTTTGTTGCCTCTTGGCCAGGACTCCCTTGTAAAGGAGATTTTTCAATGGGACTTCCTGGTAAAATAAAGGTTAATAATAAAGTCAAATGATTTTACGACTTTTTTCTCATACATTTTTGACTTCACTCTCATAAAATTATGCTTTTTTTTAATCCTAATTTTACAATTTTCTTCACGTTAAATCACAACTTTTTTTTCATAAATGTATTTTTTTCTCATAATATTATACTTTTTTTTTTAACTCTATTCTCATAAAAATTAAGACTTCTTTCTCATAATTTTATTCTTGTTGTTAAATTTTATTCTCTTTTTTCATGTGATTAACAACTCCATTGTAATTATTATTTTTTTCAATTAAGAAAAGTTATTTTTATGGTGACCCTAAAACTCTTAGTAAACAGTAGAGGAAGAAAAAGAAGAGGAATCTCCTCCTGCTTGTCCAGTGTGAACACCGTAGCGTAACACGGCAGCTTCAGCACCACTGTTAACATAATTCTGACTGTTATAACTTTTCAATTGGTCACGCAATTCAGGTAATTCAAGCAGAGCAGAGAACAGCAGCTTTTCTCTTATAGGCAACAATTAACATCAGTGAAGTGTTTATGCATTCAGTGGACTTAGCTAATTCTGAGGAGAAAAGTAGCCGCCGTATACTTCACGTCGATCATCTGAACGGTTCAAGAGTCACAATATGTTAAAAAAAAAGTTTAATTTAGGCTTCACCGGTGATCTGATGCTAAAGGATTAAGGAGTCAAAAGAAACAAAAAAATGTTTGGAAATGTAAAATAAACTCTTAAGAACTCAATATATGTACTATTAAGTGTAACTCTGTGACTATATACCAAAGTACCAAACCCTATTACCATCATCTACACTAATACCCCATTCATGACTTCCACAATTCTGCCCTCCTGTAATGTTCAGACTAAAGTTATTAGCCGCCTCATAGCAAAACTCATGATTTGGGAGAAGACCTCAGGTAAAGGGCACTGAAGCTTTTGTGAAAAATGACATGGAAGTCCATTCTTATCACTCTAACTGTTATTAGAAATATACGGTAATAGCTCCAAAACCTTAGTCAACATAATGTTCCCTGCCATCTATATAAGATACCTTTCCCTTCAGGGCACCATTCATTCACAGAGGAATAAAAGGAAATTGCTAAAAAAAAAAAAAAAAGTCATGAAATGCTTACACTCTATTGAGCTTCTTTGTAAAATTGCCACCACTCATCTTTTTGGCTAAATTCATTACATGACGGCCAAAAGGGGACACGCATGATGGATAGTTATATGTTAATGGATGTGTCTGTAATAGAAAAATGTCTTGTCTTTAATTAAAGAGATGTGGACAAGTGGATTTAGAGTGGATTTGGGAGCAAAATCCAACATAATAATTGTGAAAAGAACAGGAAAATTTAAGGATAAAAGTCCCAGGAAAATCATAGAAAAATAAAATGAAAACAAAAATAATTTGTTAAAAACTCCCTAAAAGCAAAAGTCAGACTTATCATCTTCTAAGGCACTTTTTCTGAGACAAATAACCAATGGTTTGAAACTAAAACAAGTAAAACATTTCAAAAGCTAAAAATTGAAAAAAAAAATTTGCATTGAGATCAAACAAATATATGAAGTTCAGCGTTTTATTTTGTTAACTGGGATATCATCCATAATAGAGAATTCATCAAGCAGTACAGACTTCCATTACTCAGTGTAATTTCTCATAACAGAAATTAAAATTCTCTTTGCTGGTGTAGTTCTATTTATTCTATTAATATCATTATTCATTAAAAAGAATGGTGGAAAAAAGTTGCAATTTTTAACAATTGGGACTTCTGCAATTTTTCTTTAAAAGTGATAGGTAAAGTTGAAAAAAGTCATCTTAAAAAGTGAATTTTTAAATAAATGTACTTTTACTGTTGTTTGTTTTGTCCATTAGTTCTGAAAATATTTAGAAAAATATTCTGAGAAATTTTATGTTTATGTTTAAGTTTTTGTTTGGCCAAAAAAATTGCAATTGGTCCCTATTAATATAGGGAAGAAATGGAAAGTTTAAAAATGGCAATTTTCAACACTTTTTTACTTTTTTACATATATCTTTAGCAGGACTAAAAGCAAAGTCTTTCCCGACTTGATTCTTTAAACCTGAAAATTTAGTTTATTACATAAAAGAATTTCATAAAAGTCTACCATAACCCAAAGGATTGTGGTAAATGGTATGAAAAAAGAATCAGTTAAAAAAATGTAGCTATAAAAAGAGAAGTGTTTTTACACCACTTTTGTGGACAGAGTCATCTCCCGTTCTGAAAAGCGTTGTACATTTATGGAAACCCATTTAAGGCGGCCATGTTTGTTCAAAAGCACAACAATTGCTGAGTGATTTGACGATACATATCGTGTGGGGGACAGAAAAGCGTCTATCCTGCCATTTCTTTTCAATAATTCTTGTTTATTTTTATTGCTGAACTTCTGTACAATAACGTGTTTTCCTAAGAAACTTGAAACTTGTGCACTTAAAAAAAATGTTAGTCATTTCTGACGATTCGGTTAAATTTTACTTGAAAAAATAAAGTCAGAGAAAAGTAAGTAATGACATTTTTGTCAGTTTTTTTTTTTAGAGAATAACTAAAAATATGCTTTATTGTGGTGTATTTTGAAATATATCGCTATTGTGGTTTAAAATGATTTATATTGTGATAAACAATTTTCTCCAAATCGCGCAGCACTACCAATGATGATGCACTCTTCAGATACATGTGTCTTCAGTCACCAATAACTGAATAATTAATGCAGTCATTACATATGAATGAAATCAATTTAGTTTATGTGGTTAATTAATTTCAATATTATGTATTCATACTAGAATTAATTACAACTTTAAAATACTTTAGTCGTTTACTTTAAAAACAAAGAAGGAGATAAGAAAGTTTTGAATCTAAACTGTTTGATGGTGAACACCAAACGTAGGAAGGTAAGTTTCCACACGATATTTTAACATAATCATCAAAACTTGATGCATGAACCATCAGATCATTCCAACACCATGCAGCGACATTTCGTACCTCAGGAGTGAGAATCTTGAGGCTCCTCTCGGTTCGAGTACGAAACGTTTACCTTCCATAACTTTCAGTCATTATCGGAGTTTAGAGGACATGAGAATTTAGCTGCCAGTCTTCGATTATTAAATGAGTAGTTATTGAGAGGTCTGATTCTTGTCAGGCTTTGGTGTGCGGACACTGACAGTTCTAAAAACTGAGTTTTTAATATCAAAAAATCCAAAACCCAACGAAGAGTAAAAAACGGAATCAGAGTTGCTAAGGCAACAGCCAACTAAAACTCATGGCCAAAACCCAAAAACGTAACAAACTGGATCAACAACCTGGCAAGAGGCTGGTGCATAGTAAAACAAAACAAACCTGCAGGGAAGCGAGGGGAGGAAACCATTAAATACAGAAAAGGGAGGGAAAAAACAATAAGACACAGGTGAAATGGAGGAGGAGTGGTGATCAGCTCAGGGGGGAAAACATGACAATTCAATTGAATTCCAAGCATCACATGTTAATGCTATCCTGTCAGCTGCCATTTCATCTCAGTGTATAGCGGTGGGTTGACCGTGTCGGATGGGGGTGTTGTATCTCAGCTCTAACATATAGAGCAACGTTTGCAATGATTGTTTGGTGTGATTCATGTGTTGTTCTTCCCTTCCAGATTCCAGGTGGATCGTTCGTGCTCCTGTTCGTGGCCGTGGACCTCACCTCCGGCTCATCATGGCTGTGGACCTAGTGGTATCTGTATAAACTGACCTGGCTCCATTTACTTTTCAAGTGTGATTCTTTTTACCATAACTGTTTTTTCCTACAATTTATGGGAGCTTCAAATACATCCTTGTTTTGTCTTAATTGCTGCTAAGAAAATATGGAAACATCAGGTTGGAAAAGCTGTTTTTCTGTTGATAAAAAGGGTAAACATGTCTTTTTTTTCACTCTACATAATTTTCCAACAAGAAGGACTTTGGGTTTCTAGGTAGTTTGCTAGTGAGAACCACAAAAGTGAATTGAAATTAAAATAAAACTACAGAGAAGGAAAATATATATATATATTAAGGTCTGTTAGGTACTAAAAACAAAAAAAACCAAACTTTTGCATTTCCTTTGGTGTTATTTTCTGATCCACTAAGAATCTCGTCTCAGATTTTTCCATTAGTGTCCTCATCTTCCTCTCCTATGAATGTGATTAATGTCATTACAATACAATGAGTATGATGTTCTCATCAACCCAGTGGAGACCCGGCAGATGAAAGGTTGTGATACTCATCAAAATTCACCAGCAGTCCAACACACTTCTCCTCCGACAATAGCCGGGTAAAATTCTACCTTGTTCTTCACCTATTTGCCGTTCTTATTGCTGTGTGAGAGTTAATCTATTCCCAGTAATAACTCATTGGATGTTACGGCTTAAGCAAAGATGTCCTCAGCGGCACGTCTTGCATTTTAAACAGGAGTTGGGGGCAGGGGGGAGCCAAGGAGCCTTGGTACAGTTTTCCAAACACAACTGAGCTAACACTGATTTATTGCTCCAGTTTATATAACTCATATTAGGAATTCATGGACCTGGCAAAAGGGATTAGAGCATTTATTTCAAGCAGTGAGATGATCCTGTCATTAATGGTCGATACTTTCATCATCGCTTAAACCAGAGGAATTTGCCCGCTGACGAATCGTGGCGGACAGAGCTATCAGGGTTGTGCAGCTGTACACGTTATCTGCCGACGACCCGCTCCGCTTGGAGAAAGTGAACCTGCACCCATCAAACTTGGATTAGTCTGTCAATCAAGCCCCGGCCGCGCATATTGTGTTGCAATTTCTCCCAAATGTCACCAAGATCAGAGTCATTTCTTGGTTAATTGCATCTTGTCTCCTTTTAAATGCTGCACGTTTAATGGTTTTTGTACATCGCGTGACAAGATGGCGTTTCTCTCATATTGGCACGGTGATGAGCAGAAAAGAGTGCCCCGCTTTTGTTTACAAAAAGAAACCAAAGAATGAATGACTGTTGAGGTTCAGAGGGCGTTCCTCTGAAAAGGCTGCAAACAAAGAGAAGGAACTGAGAAATGATCCCAATCTCGCCATAGCGTGACATCAATTACACCAAATTCTCATTAGAAGGGGTTGCTCCCAAAAGTCTGCCAGCTTTGCAGGGGTTGTCGAAGCCTGGAAGAGGCAGAATGTTGTGCTTAAGATCTGTGTCAAAGCCAGCTCAGAGCAATATAGAGGATTTCCTCCCCTCTGACACCTACTTTTCTACAGGCTACTGACTTAGTTGGAACATGACAAATACAATTTGAAGCGTTTTACTCTGTCCGTGTGCTTCGTGGCTGCTAACAATAGCAGCCACAATGCACCCATTAATTCCCTCCTCTCAGAAATCTCTGCTACGGGAAACACTGTTAATCATGTTAAAATAAAATACTGTATCCCTAATTCCACTCCACAGGATTCACAATACTTGTCAAGTTTTTTCACACAAATAATTACTTAAAATCTGTTTCTTAAACTCCTCAAAGGCCAAACATGCAAAGGAGAACTGTTTCATTACTGAAGTATTATGCGTGTGCGCTGCAGGATAGGAAATTTCTCGCCTTTACGTCATAAAAGTATTTCAAGTGCGGCCGGTGTTCTTACTTTTTGCATAAATCAGATAAACAACTCAATCCTTGCAAAATTCAAATTTATGAAACGTGGCGTGGTCGCGAAGATAAAGTGGCCGATGAGACAGCCTGGAGCACTTAGCATTAGTTACAGCATCATTTATAAGTCAAGGGATGAATTTAAGAATCCCCATTAACACATTCAAGAAATTTACATCCAAGATCCTGTGCTATAAATACAAAGAAAGAGAAAAGAGAAGGAAAAAAAAGAACAGAGCAACAATAACAAACACTTCAGTACTTTCCATTAGTGCACTTAACCTCCTCTTCATGGAGAGTAATCCCACTTTATTTTTCCTGTGGCTAAATGCACGTCTTTAATTCACAGATCAGGGGACGTTTGGAGTGGTCCTCTGCCTCCCCGATGAGAAAATGCCGCAATTAAGTTTTCCTTCACTTTTCTGCAGGGAGAAGGTGTTTTAAGGACATTAGACTCCATCTGTGTCAAAGTCAAGGCCCGGGGGCCGAATCCAGCCCATCAGGTAATTTTATCCGGCCCTCCAGATCATTTTACTTTATTGTTATTGATGGTCGATGTTATATTGCACTCATTTCTAACTTGTATAATTTTGACTATGATTATGGAGAGGGAAATATTAAAAGTTGTTGAAGGTTCACATTGATTTCTTCTGGAATAATATTCCTGTTTTATATTATTCATAATTATGTTTAAAAGTTACAGTTGTAAAGCTTTAAAAATTGCTACTGCTAGGTTTTTGGACTATTTTGGCATTTACTAAGATTTTTTTGGCTATTGTGCAGTTTACCTAATATTCACACGCTACGCTAGCTGTTTTGACTAATTTAGGCTTTTTTTTTTTTAAGGTTTTTTAGGCACTTTGGAGTTAGGCTAATATTTACACGCTACACAAGATTTTTTTGACTAATTTCGGCTTTTTAAAAAAGTTTTTTAGGCTATTTTGAAGTTTAGCAATTTATTCAGTTGCATGCTAGCTGATTTGGCTAATTAAGTTTTCTCTTACCATTTAGCTAACATTTTAGTTAGCTATCAGCTTCAGCTTTTTCAGCTATCAGCATTTTTAGCTATCAATTTCAGGATCTTCAGCTTTCAGCACTAGCATCTTAATGCTTCATGCTTCAAATATAGCTTACAACATTGACACTAGCATTATTGAAGGTAATGCTATTTATCTAGATGATAACTGTTAAAAAGTTGCGGTTTTAAAAATGTATTTTTAGAGTGTTTAACAATCGTTTATCCTGTTCGGCCCACGACCTAAGGTGTGTTTTGGATTTTGGCCCCTTGTACGATTGAGTTTGACACCCCGATCTAAAGCAATTTTTCCCATCTTTCCTATAGCTTTAAATCTTAAAATGCAAAAGAAAGATATCTTTTCTTTAAAAATGTGATCACATGAATAAAAAGAGTTACCAAACCAAGCTTTAAGTTTAAATTTAAAATTTATAGCCAGATTTTATGAAATATATACAAAAAAATGCAACAATACTTGTTTGTTTTTGACAAAATAATAAGCATGTGTCAAGATTAAACCAGATTTGCTCAAACAGTGATTTGACTGCAGACACGTGTCTTTACTATGTGAGCTGGTTGCATCCATGAGTAATGTGGCTGCATAATTGGTGATGTCCGTGACACTGTGCTCTCGGTAGGGGCTTCTTCTCAATGTTGCCCAGACTCTAATTACTGGGGTTTCAGCTGGGAGGCGAGGCGGACGACGAGGAGAAGGCGCCTGATTCTGTCAGCTGACGGGTTGCACTCTGTGAGGTAAAGCCAGGCAGCCGAGAATCCCTGGAGTGCGCTTGGGAGAGACCCAGGGACTGGTCATATCAACAAATCTTAATCAAAAGCCCAAAATTGTCAGCTGTCATACACTTTTTGTGATCTTTGATGCCTTGCCCCTCCTCTGACCGAGGCTGACAAATAATACCTTGCTGCATACACATGGATGCACACATACACGCATACAAAAAAGCATATAAACAGAGCATGCACACATACAGTCCCCCCCTCTTTTTCTGCAATCCACACAAACATGGAGAAGCAAAAAATTGTTTCTTTTCTAAGAACTGAGAATTTTTTTCTCATCATTCCAGGACAATTAAACTCTGAATTTTTCGCCCAAAAATGTTTCTCAAAAATTACAAAAGCATCAAACAAAAGCATTTTATTTTTCCCCTTAAGTACCCCCCTTTTTTTTTGAGAAAATCTTAAACTTGTGCTTCAGTTCGGGAGAGGAAGGAAGGTCTCTGGTGGCTTTGATCGACCGACTGTTACTAAGAAGCTTTGAGGGGGTTTAAGGGACCTAAAATGTATAAAATGGAGGGATCAAGAGCGAGCACAAATTTGACGGTTCAGAGGCAGGTTAAAAAGTAAGAACATTCCCATACAATATATATCCAGTTAGCGCATGTTAGGGGACGGCAGATGACAAAAGTGGAATCCAAGAGCCGATTAGTAAAGCAGTAAAACCTTCACATGAGAGAGGGGGTAAATAAGGCACTTTCCTGTCCTTGAAGGGCAAAAGTGAAAACGACCCGAGTCAAGCAGCACAACTTGGCAACCTTAAAATGCTGCAAAAAAAGTAAACTTCTAATTTACTCCACAGCCTTCTTTTGCTTAATAAATGACTAATGTAATCTCTTAATTTCTCTTTTGCTAATAAGGCTGTCTCCATCAAGGCCCTGCCCTCGCTAATAAAACCGGATTGGACTGTTAATGATAACTATTATTTATTCCACTGCTTCCTAGGTTTATTTGGGCCAATGTGGCACCATGAACCTCTCTCACTTTGGTAATTAAGTGTGTTGATAGTGCAGGATGCTTACCTGCAATTATGCCATTTTAACGAGCAACAGTGGATGGAAAAAGGGCGAGGCGGGGTCAGCCAGAGGCAGCAAAGCATTGGTGTTTTAATAGACACTTAAATACTCTTAATTTAGCTCCTGGTAATAGGGGGGAGCCTGCCTGTAGGAAATATCTATAGTTTCAGGCATGGCCAAATCACGATAAGGCTGAGGGGCAGTTTTGAGGGAGGAATGAAAATTCTTGAGCTGCTTTTTCGTGCCCAGAGGAGGTTCTCCACATCTCCGGCTTGTTATCCGAGGGAGTCTTGGCATGTTTTCTGCTCTCGAAAAAAAGTTGATGGGTTTAGGCAAAGGGTTTGGCAGGCTCTCGCCTGCGAAATGTGTCAATGTCAGGGTGAGGGCTGGATTTTTTATAGAGCAGGTCTAAAGAAAAGGTAGAACCCAAGTCGTGAATATGTTACACACACATTTGTACAGTTCTTTTGAGTAAAATGTGGAGCTGCAACGGGGCAGAATTAGAAATTAAAAGTTTTAAGAATCCCTGTCTTGTCTTTGGAGTGAATGCTAATTGTGTGAATGCAGTAAACATTCACACTATAGTGATTCTCCTGCTCCTTTTCGTACGTTTTTTGCCACATAAAAACTCAATCACACTATCAGTGATTTCATCAATCTTGGCATCGAAACGTTCAGCTTGTTCTGGACATTACTGCTTGTATTTTTGGTATTTATAAACTTTATAGTTTTTGAAATTTTGAGCAAAATATCCCCCACAGGAAATAAATGAAAAAGTCTTCAAATTTAGTATTTATGAGTAGATTAGCAACAAACCTTTAAATATATTCATGGGCTGTTTGAATCTTTAATAGTAATTTTTAAACAATTCGGAGTTTAAATAATATTTTTGTAACATATACCAACACTTATGGGTAATTTGTTATCTACTGGGGTTTTTAAAGCTCATTTAGAGTTTAGCAAATATTTGAGCTACGTGGTAATGTTTTTGGCTAGATCGTTATCTACTGGAGATTTTTTTAGGCCAATTTAGAATTTAGCTTCTATTCGAGCAACAGTTTTTGGCTACTTTATTATCTTCTGAGGTTTTTCTAGGCTAAACGAATTTAGCTTCTATTTGAGCAACATGCTAATGTTTTTGGCTTATTTATTATCAACTGGGTTTTTTTTGGCTAGTTTAGAGCTTAGCTTCTGTTTTAGCAGGTTAACGTTTTTGACTAATTTAGTTTACTTTAGGCTATTTTGGAGTTTAGCTAGTTTTCAAGCAATGTATTTGCTTTTTTTTGGCTAATTTGGAATCTTCTGAGGTTTTTTTGGCTAATTTGGAGTTTAGCTCGCATTTAAGCAACACACTAAATATTTTTGCTAAATTGGCATGTATTAGGGTTTATTAAGCAATTTTACTACAAATTTTTCAGAAATTTAGGTTAGCTGCAGCTCTCTTTCATAGTTATTTAACGAAATTTCTTGTCTTTTAGCAAATTTAACATTTTGGAAATAGCTTTTGCATTTTCAGCAATTAAAATAAATGGCGTCACCATTTTCAGCGAAAAGCTTCAGCATCTTCAGCGACTTTTTTCAGTAAAAAGCATTTAGACGAGCATTATTGCAGGTAATGCAACTTTTCTTTAGTTGCCGGCACATATCACCTTATAAGCACACGCGCCACAGTGCTACAGTATTCAGGTTATTATAACTCCTGTGCTGAGGCTCTGGAAGGTGGTGTGATAACAGTCATTAGGGTAGCTGTGGGAGGACACTGAGTCTTATTAGAGGAGCATGGAAATTCATTGGCAAAACAAGCACTGTCATTAACAGGTGTGAAGCTATGCAAATACATAAATGTACGGTAGTAGCCTATCATCCTCACACCTGCATCGGGAAAAAAAAGTCAGTCATTAAAGCAACAACCCTGCAATTACTTCCTGGGGAAGGGATTTTTTTTTTTCTATAAATAAAAGCCTGTGAGTAAATGTCCTTCTCTTTTACTGCTAGTTATGATATAACACATGTGGACATGTACATCCTGTTTGTCAGAATTGCTGGATCTGCATTCTTTAAGTAATTATATCGACACCACTATTTTTTAAAGTCAAAATACAAAATAACATTTAAAAAAAATGTGTTGGAACAACAATATACAAACAACAAAGGAAATTCGCTGACTTTTTATTCAATTTCTTTGCTTTTGTTTTTGTGACTCTTTGTTTATGCCACTCCTTGTTCATTTTTTTTTTCTCCCTTGTTGTTTTTTTCGTGAAACCAGCACTACACAGCAGCGGCACCGAGTCCCGGAATCAAGTGGCTCAGAAGACGCTGTCCTGTGTGACACATTTAATGCATAACATGCTTCCAGTGAGAGCTCTTGAATGGGTAGCTTTTTGAAATGTGTCTGAGTGGCTCCCCACTGAGTGGTAAGCTAGGTCTTTGATGTATCGTGCTGTAATGTGGTTGTTATCCATAATCGGCTTGAATTCAGACGGCCCACGTCTGAAAGAGGTACAGCCACGGTAAGATCTTGTGCTACATCAAAATGTGACCGCGTTCCCATTAAACGTGCGGCTCCTTTTGCCCACTGTGACCACAACAAGACAGCTTAAACATTCCTGTTGACAAAACACGTGAAGAAATGCATTCAGAAAAATGCAGCTGCTTTTAGAGCTAATGAGATGAGGAAGCACAGTCACAGAAAAAGCAGTTTAGACATGATTTAAATGCAATCGCCCTGCGAGATGATGCTTGAGTTTTTTTATAAGCTTATGCAAATTTGCCACACGTTTCTGACGCTGTCAGTTTAGATTCAAAATAATGTTGAGGCGATCACATTAAGCCACGGCTTAAAAGGTGAGAGGCAAACAAAAAATTTGTGATACACATCAGCTTGTGAGGAATATGTAGATTATTTGGTGACATATGAATAACAATAAACAGTTAAAGGGGAAGAAAGTGTGATAAAACATGATCCCCATCATGCACTAAAATGAGATCTCGAGTAATGGGGTTTTAATGTGGCACCGCAATGCAAAAATAAAAAAAATGCTCTGACAAACAAAGAGTCAAAATCTATGCAACCATGTAATAATCCACGAAAATCACTGAGTGCTGTGTATCATGCAAATATACAACTGTAAAATCTGAAACTCTTATTTCTGCTCAACAAACACAAATCCAGACTATCAGCATAATGACATACAGTACCCTTATGGGTGGAAACGGGCTGTCCGCAGGCAAAAAAATTAAAAAAGAAAAAGGAAAAACCTGTAAGGGGCATGCAGGTGGCATGCAAAAAAATGTAAGATTGTAGACCGATCTGTGAGGCTATAGAGCAAAACTGTTCATGCTTGTTTTTTTCTAGGAGTATGCTGTGGGCAACAGGTTGTAGGGAACATTCAAGTAAGAGTGACTTAGAGGAAAGCAATTGACTGTATATTGAGAACTGGACCAGGTGACTCCTCCCCATCATATTTCAAATAGGAAGCACCCTCTAGTCCAACATAGCCAAAATCCCATAGATTTCTTAAATAAAGAAATAAAAACCTATCACGCAGTCTTTTTCATCAGATGGTAAATCTTTCTAATCCGAACTGTTTTTTCATAATATTTTTGCTATACTGCAAATTATTCAAGTTGTAAACTGACCAATCAGATACCTCGCTTTAAGCATTTGAAGCATTTGATTGATAGCCTGCTTTTCAGTAGGGGGGTGTGGCCTTCTAACATGCTTACTACTAGAAATGTTGGCTAAGACCGACATGATCCAATCACAGCTTACTGAGGACATCTGGCTCCAAAAAATGTGATGGAAATATAATAAAAAATTGGCGTCTGACTTGACTTAATTTGGTTGGAACCAGATGTAAGTCATTTTCTATGGGTTACATCTAACTCACTCTTTCCAGTTCTCTGTATACAGTCAGTAAGCAAGATGCAGGCACATTGTGTCGATTTTTCATTTTTTAGCGTACTTGAAACTTGCGCACTGTGTGACACACAGTGGTGTCAGAATCCAGGCCTCCACTGTCTTCCATGTCTCCTAACTACCCTGCCGCTAAAGCTCTTTATTGCCTAAACACACCTGATCCAGGTAACCAGATAAGGCAGGATTTCTGAAAAACCGGTATGTGGCAGGCCCTAGAGGCCTGGAGCTTGACTCCCCTGATGTAGGGGGCCTGCTAGCGCCGTTCATGTGATTTGTGTGCGCCTCTTGCCTCTTGCCCCTCCAATATGTGCTCCGTTCTTGCAGGCTGACTGTTATGCTGCATTCACACCGAAGGCCATTTGTACGTTGGCCGTCTCTATTTGGACTAAGGTTGAGTATTGAAATTTGTTTATAAGTAAGAACCATTACGACTTACACGGTTCCACCGGAACCGAAAAAAGCGGCTGCATTCCGTTCTTCATTTCAGTTCCTAGTTTCAGTGAAAGTCTATTTGTTTTAGGACATGTCAATCACTTCTACTCTGTTCAGTACTTTGAAGTTCTAGCCAATAATTTGGCATGCAAGACCAGTGACGGGGCGAGCACAAGCTTCCAAAATGCCAAAATCAAAGCACTTCCTGTTTTCCTCCTGATCGGAATAACTGACGTAGAGCGCCCCATGCCAGCAAAACTTGCCCATGTGGAATGAGAGCGTATGGTGTACATAAGAACTTTACTTTGATTGGTTTGTAAACGGGATGGTGCAATTACTTAAAAGAATGTGAAAAATTGGGGAAATATCAAGCTTCGTTTGTCTCTGTTCTGCTTTGGATTTAGGAAGAGGTAGGGATTATTTTTACTACTGAATTACCCAAAAATCTGCACCGAATAGGAATTGAAACTGAAATGTGGATGCAGGGTAAGTTCACCAATTGATGTTAACACTTTACTTGCATGTGGGAGGAGCTACTGCCAAATGCTGTCAGCCTGATCAAATACATGGAGCAAAATCTGTAGAAATTAGAACTCTAGAAATTAGAAGTGTAGTTTCAACCCGGGCACAGTGAAATGCGTACATATTCCACAACTTTGGACCTTGGGAATACCGTGCATACTACACGGCAAACACGGTTTTTGCTTGCATATGATACGCTATTGTTCAGAATGGGTTGCAACGGCGTATCATATGCGCGCTTTGATCTCGTGGTCAGACGACCTCTAGTGCGTTTAAAAATGCTGTTTAAGGTTAGGATTACGTTTATGGTTCTAAAAGCAAATTGTACGTTTGTGCGGCTGTTTCTGATGCTCACGTGTCCACCAGGGGATGTGTCAAATGTGGAAAAGACATTTAACACGTTGAGGACCGTATTATATGCACGCAAAAACAATGTTTCTCATATATTACGCACGGTATTTCCAAAGTTGTGGAATATGTACGCATTTCACTGAGACCGGGTTGGTAGTTTGTATGTGTGTCCCATGCCCACCCTGTACATGAAGCATTCGCAGGAAATCAGTAATGAGCCAGTACCCACAACTTAATTAGAGTGCGACATTGGGGGACCATACGACAGCATCACCTGTACGTCACAAGAGGGTACAGCTAAAACCGTCCTTGCAATTTTCACGATACACTCACAACAAGGACAAAAATGTTCTGTTTTCCCTTAAGTTGAGCCACAAGAGAACACACCTGCATTCCCTTTAAGATGCGGCCGCAATTGTCTGCAACCCTCCACGGGCCCTGATAGCCCAAAAACCCGCTCTATCCGTATGAATCAACGTCTATACCCCTGCATGAACATAAAGAAATCAATTAAGTTTGACTTGTACATTGCTTCACGAATCTAGAAGATTATTGTTTGGACTTATAACCACAGCAATTTAGCAAAAGCGAGGCTTGAAATGACAACACAAAACAGATGGACAAAGGTTTGGAACAAAACAGATATCTAGCAAGAGGGGGAATGGATGACATTGTAGGCGTGGCAGAGAGGGGGCGAATGTTTATAAAGGAGAGTGATCAAACTGCAAAAAAAGGACCAAAATATAATATTGAATGGGCTTGACTCTCTGACATCAGCCAGGCTATAATAGTTAGGTTTGAGGGGCCATCCTCATTAAGGCTTGCAGGAGTGAATGGAAGTGTACTAGTTATGCGTCATTACAGGGAGAAGAGCTGTCCACTTCCTGCTGCGAAGAGATGCCCTCTGCTTTCACATTAAGCAGAGTAGTTCACAAAATAACAGCATACCAAGTGTCTGCACCCCCCCCCCCCCCACCCAACCCCACCACCCTTTGACAGAGCGGCTCAGATGAAGAGCCTGTAGAAAAGGATACACCTCCATTTAAACTTAAAAGCAGGCGCTTAATTCACAGCTTACGAGAGCGAGCGCATTGTTCAAGAAAATGGTGTCAACAGGACAGAAAAATGCACAATTACACTGGTAAAACATGCAATTTGCTATTCTTCAGAGAAACGCCATACATTAAAGATTTTTTTAAGCGCGGTTATGAGATGAAAAACAGCTTTTGTGAAAAAAACAAAAACACAGAGAGAATTTAGTTCTCCTCTTGCTGAGAGAGCGGGAGAGGTCACCCCATGCATCATCAATCTGTATTGTGAAGAGCTCCTGAGGTTTTTTTCATCACCGACTTATCCACTTCAGACGTTCAACAGATTAGCGATCCACTGGGGTGCAATGGCTTTTCAGCGATGTGCTTAACGTCCAATTTGAAGTGTCTAAGAGCATTTTTGTCATTAGTGTTTACTCGAGACTGTTTTTCAGGGAGCCCAGACTGAGTGTGACATTAAAGACAAATAAAACTCCATCAGGCGTGTTGATCTTTTCCAAGGCTCTGGAGAAACAGGCCCAACATTTTATCTTGGCAGACAGCGGCATCAGAGGTTATAGATAGGCCAGCTTGTTGGTGCTATTATTTACCAATGGAGCAGAGTGTCAGGTCTCCTATACACCTCTTTGCTTTTTTTCCCCTCCTCTCTCTGCATTGTTTGCTCCCTGTCTCTGTGAAATGGGGCACTTAACGGTGGTGAGTGGCGAGAGAAAATATTTCTATCTTGCCATCAATGGATCAATGGAGATGTGTTTACCTGTCCGGGGGCACAATGTTCGCGTCATAATAATGGATATTAAACAGTGTGTTGACTGAGCTTTTGCTGTGGTCACTTGTCAGTCCCTCAAACACTCTGTAAGGACGTGGGGTCGGTGCTGACACCTCCTGGACGGCGACCACCACACTGTGGGATTAACCCCTTGTGCTATCTTATGGGGTCTAGATGACCCAAACCTTACATTGAAGTGTTTCCATCCCATGAAAAATATGGATGATCAGGATTTTATGTCTGCCACGGACACCAGTGAAAATCAAAAATCATTGGAAATAAAAAACGTTTTGTGGGGTCCAGATGACCCCACTCAGTATGTCAACATGCCTAGGATAGAATTCGCACTCCCATCCTTTTTTGATTTAAAGGTATCAACACTAGTCCTTTGATTACGAATAATTTCACGTTTTCTTGGAGATAATGTCTGCAGAGCAGCAATTGGCCATTGGTAACTCACCTCTAAGTTGTGGTTGGGCAGTTGGCATAGAGTAAGTCAATCCCCACTTCCTGTCATCCCTCTGTTTAGACACTCTCCCTCTAGTTTACAGTCTCTCACAACACTAAAGGTGCTCACACACCGACTCGTGTTCAAGAAAAGTCAATGCAAACACTCATGGACCAGAATTTAGGGCTTATGCCAATGTCTCTGTGCTTGACACTCTGTACAAATGGGTTGGATTGGGGCGTTAAACCACCAAATGGTTCCAAGCCCGGCTGTGACTGCTGCACACCGCTCCCCCAGGGGTTGGGTCAAATGCCAAGAACAAATTTCACACAACAAATGGGACTTTAACTTCTGCATCTGGAACGTTTGTGATCGGGTTCTAAGTACAAATCGGGCTTTCATTGATTATGCACTAAAAGACGACAGTATGAGGGGGAAAAACTAAGTTTTAGACCACAAGTAATGACTTAGAAATTATTTCCCTAAAAGACTTTGGAAAATTAATGTCTGTAAGTAAATAGAGAGGTTCAGATTTAGTCAGCAATATGTTTTTTTTGGTCAACCGAATTTTAGCTTTAGCTACCCTATCGGAAATTCTATTGAGCGTTAGCATCAAGCTAGCAGACTTTAGCTTTACGTGATACATTGATTTATATCTTTTGTGAATCAATTATTGATTTATTAAGTTTAAAACGATTCAAGTCGATTAATCAACCAGAAGTTATACTTAGACGAGCAAAATGATCTAGTAGTCTACAAGTAGAGGAACAAGAATGGAGCGGAGCAGGGAGCTCGTGGCTTGCCGTAGTGGTGTCTACATCACAGCTACAGGATTTATCCAATGACATTTTTTTTGTCTGCTCCTGATTCTGAGCTTAATTTTCTTTGTATATGTCCTCAACTGTAAGCAAAACGCAACAAGAACATTTTCATCGGTGAATGCCCTTCCCTTCTCTTCTTTGATTAAAAAAGGGTCAATGAGATTCTTGGTAATTAAACTGAAAGGGTCATTTCCAGTTCAAACTTTGAAATCCTTCTGGTTTAAGGGGTGCGTCGGAGGGGGCCGATCAGCTCGAGTCTAAGAAGTTGGTCAAGTTTCTGAGAGGAGAATTGGAGACAATATATTTAAAAAACAATGAAACTCAGCGGAGAAAGCCTTTCCTCTTTTAGATTAATGCTGCAAATGTGATGGAAACATTAAGATTTCAGTAGCTACTGGTTATGCTGCACATAAACTCACCCTTACAAATGTTAAGCTTTAGGGAAAGTATTGATGTATTGCTAGAAACATCATCAGTGACAGATACCTGCTGAATACTAGCACAAGTCAGCTAAATCCTCCGCTCCCCCCTAGTTATGGTGCGCTCGGAGTGAACCATCCCCTTGTTTTTAATCATGACTCCATGACTCCAAACCGTTCAGCGGCTTGTAATAACTTTCTCTCATGCAGAGCCGTTTTTTAGCTCCTGCCTCCATAAAAGTGAGACCTGTGGTCATTCTGTGGCTGTTTGGGAGCTTTGGAGAATGCAGAGTCGGACTTTCTAGCTCCGGCAAAGTGGTGTGAAGGGAGCTGTGGAATAAAAAGGCTGAGTTTGTTTTACATAAAGGCTGCAGCCATCAGGACTCAGCGGGACAGGCGTAGAGGGGCTCTCTGGGTCTGATAAATCATGACCTGCGCTCATTCATTCAGCACATTCGGACCCAGAATCACATCTCTCTCCCCCGCCAGCTCTGCTGACTCCTCATTTCTGCCCCCGATTAATACGTGCCTTCATGCCTTTTTTTTTTTTTTTTTTTTTTTTTTTAGGTTTTGCTGCTCAAGCAAAGAGAAAAGTAGAGATGGAAAAGTGGAAGACGACATCTAAATGTGCGACAGAAAGCTCGGAGACAGCCCACTTGAAGTTCTGTGTTTCACAAACCCACAGAAAACTGCTGGTGTGTATTTTTCCTTTCTTTCAGGTGAACGCTTGGCACCCTTAAGGTTTAATGGAATTCATAGTGGTGAGTGACAGGTTTTGAATAGGCTGGAGAAAATGGGGAGGTAAAAGGGGCATTAGGCAGAGCTAAAGAGGTGGGGGTTGACTAAGGACTGACACCACCTTCTGTCTGCAACACGAGCACACAAACACTTGCACAGATTTTCAATAACGGGTCAAGGTACATCATTTGAATACATCTGTTGTGTGCATGTGCATGCATCTAATGGGTAAAATCCTGCTTTATTCTGTTTGATTTTATCTGCAACTCAGCGTTTGGTGAGGTTCCTGCAAACAAAAGAAAAAACCTACAGACTTATAACCCGAAATTGATTGAAAAAGACATCAAGTAGGTTAAAACTGTCAATATTTTGAACGGTAGCCATGGTTTGGGTCTAAAATAAACAGAGGACTGAGACCTGGCAGACGCTTGGATTTCTTGCACACTAAACAGACAACAGACTGTGATAAGCAAAGGCCTCTGCTGTCATTAATTTGTTATTTCTCCTGTGTTTGGTTCCTGGTTGGATAATCATGTTTAACACACAGTCCAAATTCCATTGTAAACATTTGCAATTAATCTTCACCTCACCCACCCTCCACCCAGGAGACTCTTTTACATTAAGCTGATCAAATTAAGTTGTTTGCAGTGAATACATTCATTTTTCCCTACACAATTTATTCACAAATACAAAAAAAAAAGTATATTTTTGCATTTAACAGAGACTATCATCAACTCAAAGACTGTGCCACAGTGTCAGCCATAGCAAACAGAGTGATTTGCTCTGGAGTAATCCATTAATTAACGTCTATTCTATATTAGATTACTCAGGACAGCCAGTTAATGAAAGGCCAGGGAGATACCATGCTTTGAATAGCCTGCCGCCGCCATTTTGATCACACTGGCATTCACTACAGAGGTAATCCCCAATCTGTTTTGGGGTTAAGCTTAAGAATGATGCATTTTTAGGGAACTCTTTCATTTTTTATTTAGTTTTTAGTTTTATTTTACAAAAAAAAAAAAATACAAAGAATTTTTCTAGGTTTTTGCTCTTTTTTTAAAAAATGTAATTGTTATAATGCTTCACAGCTTCCACATTATAGTGATTCGCCTGCTCCTTTTCGTATGTTTTATGATATAATGGTTTTTGAAATATTGAACTGAATATGCCCCATAGGGAATGAATGAGAAACTGCTCAAATTCTTCCAAAACTTTATGTATTTTAAAACTTGTACTTGTGAACTACCGCATTTACTTCTATAGACACCATTCAAACTTGAACATTTTTATCCACTTTTGAGTTTTTAAGGCAAATTTGGAGTTTAGCTAAGATTTTTTTTGGCTAATTTAGACATTTTTTTCATTTTTAGGCTAATTTGGAGTTTAGCTAATATTTTAGCACTATGCTAGCTAGTCTCGTACTACTTGTGGTACCTCATTGACTTTTTTTTTATTTCTTTTGGCAAATTTGGAGTTTAACTAATATTTTAGCATTATGCAAACAGTTTTTTTTGTCGCTAATTTATACCTGTTTCCAATTTTTTTGGCTAATTTGGTGTTAAGATAATATTTTAGCATCATGGCATATGTTTTGGTAAAATTAGACTTTTTTCTGTCCTTCAGGCAAATTTTAGCATTATTAAAATTAGAAAAGTTTCCAATTTTTAGGCTAATTTAGCATTTAGCTATTATTTTGGCAAGCTATCAGCATGAATCTCAGCATTTTCAGCCATTAACTCTTGCATCTTCAGCCGGCACATTCAGCTTACAGCATTAACACTTCCATTATCGCAGGTAATACTATATATCTAGTGAAACCTTTTCATTAAAATTATTATTTGGGATTATAATCCTTCACATTTATGAAACGCATTTTAATTCGCACTATATATGGTAAAAATAAATTTTATAAAAAATCCAAACAGCATGATTATTACATGGTTTTTGAATAATCATATATGGAAAGCTGTCAGTCATTTGCTGCTCCCTTGTAATGGCCTGAGGGACAATGAGAATAAATGAAGACATCAGGAATCAAACCCACTAATGGCTCTCTGAGCAGTCATTTCCCTCTGCATGACTGACAAAAACAAAAAATTGATGGGTACAGCTTCTTAAAAAGCGGCTGACCTGCATCTGCATGGTGAACCCTCCCGCGCTGTAATCAAAGTTTTGACAGTGTTCAAAGAGGACATGATGGAAAGCAGTAAACCAGAAAGACGGTTTGAAGATGACTGCTAATCTCTTGGGACGCGGCAGCCGAACATGCGGATGGAATCGCACATCGTGCAGGGAATGAAACAGATTTAAATGTTTCGGAAAAGGCATTTTAAATATATGCATTTGTGACAAAAACTCAGATAGGATATAATTAATTTCCTAAATATGGACAAAATTTTGCTTATCAAGAAAAAAAACCAAAAATATTTAAATTGACTTTTGCATTTACCTAAATGAGTAAACTTAACCTTCTAACACAAGAAATGACAATAGAGATTTGTAGGGTGGTTTCCTTTTAACATCATTTCCTTAAAAGCATCCATTGTCATGTCCAACAGTCAATCACTGAGTGACAAGCCAAACTTCTAATCCTGTAGGATTTTGAGGGTCAGCGGTCAAAACAAACCAACCTGACTTCAGTTAAACTTTAACTAAAAAGGTAGGCTTGAAGCAAAGCAGTCTTTAGGGTCAATGGGATCACCAGAAGGAGCACAATTTGTTGTTTAAACCTTATAAAGCAAAAAGAGTCAAGAGATGTGGCAAAAGAGCACAAAAGGTGCCACACAACTTGTTTCAAACAGAGAGGAACAAAACTTATATTAAAATTAAAAAAAAGAATAAAATAAAAAAAAATAAAAAAAAATGTTTTGGGGATCCCACGTTATAATGGAACAAATAAAAAGGTGCACACATGATCCCATAATTTTAGTAAAGATTTCAAAATTGTGACTATTTTCACAGTTTTTCTTACTCTGAAATATATTTTTTCCATGTCTTTTGTTAATATATTTACTACTTTCATTAATATTTTGCTTCTTTCTGAAAAACAATAGATTTTTTTTTGCTCATAGTACTGTACTGCCATGGAACACCTTACATATATTGCATTGGACACTTTTGTCTTCCATTTTATTTTTTTGTTTATTGTTTCAAGCTTTCAAGCTCTGTTCTCATGTTGTTATGGTTTCTGAGTCTTTCTAGAGCTTCATGTGACATCACTACTGTTCTGGATTAGCATTTACGGTCGTTGTCAAAGACAATTTGAAAGTGCACACTGTACTTTTAAGATAAAAAAAAACAAACAAACAAAAAAACACTAATTGACTTGCAAACCAGTTACTGACTATGATTTAAATAGTTGACATAGTCGTGACTAATTGTGGCAGCCCTAATTTGTACAGCACATTTCATGCATAATTCAAAGTGCTTCACATAAAACATGAAAACATTCCAAAGTAGTACTGAAAATTTAAAAAATTAAAGTAAGCTCAAAGTAAAAGATTAAAAATAAGATTGAAATATATATATATTTTGTTTTTGTAGTTGAAAGATAAAAAATCTCAACTGTCCACGAATGAGTAAGACCATGATAGGCCAAATAGACAATGGATACAGGCCAAGGGACAGGGATCTCATATTTAGCTCATGATTGCACTCAGGGAAGACAATAAGTAAGATTCATTAGGCCATTTTTTACTTGCGTCTGCCAAGAACTGGAATGAAATGTTAAATGTTTCATGGGCTAAGAAAAGGGCGGAATTTGTCTTTGTGTTTGCCATCGGAGACACAGCGAAGAGAGGGGAAAGAGTGAAGCAGGGGACCATAATGGAAAGATATGAAGGAATGAAAATAAGAAACAACCGAATGTGTGTGTGTGTGTGCGTGTGGAGGGGAATACTGTAAAAGGGAAAGAAGAAGAAGAAGGGGGGAGTGTGAAGGGAGAATGAGACAGGGAGCATGAAAAGAGAGGAAGATGGCTGGGGTGTTTTGGACTGTCTGATGGATGAGGGTGCAGCGGGTTTGGTGGGGGCAGTGTCTCCTGAATGATGATGGCCTAATATCATCATCCCCCTGTCAGGCCTAATAGGCTTTCCTTGGTAGAAATCAGTCACACAGAGCCGCCATAATGCCCAGGCCCCTGACAGCATCATCCATTCGCTCAAGCCAAGCGAATGTCTCCAAACTAATAAGGAAATGTATAGTTCAAGGAGATCTGAAAAATTAAACAGGTAGCATACGAACAATTTGTTTCACTGTGATGTTTATTATATTTGTTGAATGTTATAGGGTTAGTTGTATTCTTGCCATGAGGGATCTTTTTGTGACTTGGGCAGATATGCTGATATAGCAGGTCCATAAAACAGGGAATGATTTCCTGCTTCTTTTCTACCCCACGGCTGTCCTCCACTGTTGCCTACCTCAACTTTTCCCGCTTCTAACGAAGATAGAGTAAGTCCTTTATCTTTGTAATGTTGCATTTTTGCGAATATCCAAGGGGGGGTCATTATCATTTAGAAAAAAATACGTCTTTATTCCCTGATCTAGCCACACATCTGAAATATTCAAATGTTGGCGGCGGAGCTTTGGAATACTTTTGTTTTTCCTCGCTGCGAATGTGTCCACAGCCCACCTGTCATTGCTTTCCCTCAATGCGTCGGCTGATCACAGCCCCGTTTTAAACACGGTTACACCGCTCCAAACCCCACAGATCTCGCTATCTCCAGTCGCTGCTTTAATCACGTCATGTCTGCTGTGAAAGCTCTCTGCTCTCAGCGTGCAGGAGAGAACTGCCACCATCAATAACGGCAAGAACTTTCTTATTGTCTTTGTGTAAAAGCAAACGACCCATCTAAATGGTCAGATTTCATTATTCATGGTGCACTGCAAGAAGAGATTCTCTGGCAGAAAAATCATTATTTGGTTTCTTTTGATGAGTTATACATTAATAGCATAGCAAGAATCCATTCAGAAATTTTCTTCCAGTGTTTCTCCTGTGCATTTAAACTCATTTTTACTCAGCAGAAATGTATTTCAAAATACAAGGTCAATTTTTTCAAGCATCCACACATTTCCCAATGAACTGTGTGTAGTTTGGGTACATTAGAAGCACCAAAAATCCTTATTTTTCCACATATTTCTGATTTTGCCGCATGATGTTGTAGGGTTAGATTGGGCCAGATCTATTTAGGATTTCAGCCTCTATATGCAATTTGCTTCATATGAGTCAATAGCTTTTTCAGAAATATGTACTTAAGACTTTCCAGCTTTAAAGTTATACAAAGAGCTCCTAAATAGCTTTTGTAAACACAGAGTTGAAACTTGCACCACAGTTTCCAATCCTCCCAGCATGTGGTTGAGCTCCAGCATGGAGAATTCCAGACTTACAGCTTTAACATGAGCTATCAATCAGATAAATGAGACACTTTCTTTTCATCGGGGGTTATGTCAGAAAGAAAACTAGACTAGAACCCCGTTTGTACTTCAGATTTCTTTTTAAAATCTCGCCTAAAACAGATCAAGGATGAATCCTAACTTAGGACCCACTCTGATGAAAATTGGGTTTCTGGTGTTTTTAATATGTTCTTGTGACCTTTTTTCTCTTGATGGAGGACATTTATAAAAGAAATTAACCTTAAAACTGCATTTCTTTATTGTTGTGTATTATGTACAGATGAAAAAATGTAATAAAAAAAAAAAAAAAAAAAACGTATTTGTGTCCTTGGATGCAAGGGGAGGTGAGGTTGCTCCGTTCCAACAGTCCATCCCACAACCCAGATGTGAATTTCTTATTAACTACTGCCGCTCTGCAGAAACTACGTCCAAGAAAATGACATACTTTTTTGGATTTTGGCTAAAAATGTAACAACCCCGATTAAAAGACCACTGGGAACGCTTCAAATATATCAAAAGATGATAAAGATGGGTCTTCAACTGCGTCAAAGAGGGTAGGGGTGTCCCGATTATCGTTCTGTTGAAAGAGGAGTGGCAACACGGCCCTTCAAAATAAACAAACAAACAAGACGCATTGTAATCAGCCTGACCCGAAAGTCTCACTATATTACAATTAGCAATAATCTAAAAAAATTGAAACAGTCATTGTTGATTTTATACTTCACCCTGTACCTGTGTGAGCTGTAGAAAGATACAATTATGAACCTTTTTATTCATTTTCCCTTTAAAATCACATTTCAAGGATTCCATGTTTAACACATAGGGAAATATTATGTTTCTTTCTATTTTAACCACTACTATCCTATTTGTACTTTATGTACTATTCATTTGAAGAAAGAATTGCTTTAGAGGAGAAATTGAGAGAAGTTTCAGAACTTTACCCTTCCTTGCATTTCTCTTTTTATCTCACCAACCCTTCTTCCAAGATTTCAAAAATGTTTTCTACTAGGAAACAAACAAACTTGATTACTTCCATAAGGGACTAACTGTAGAAAAAATTTCTTAAAACATTTTAATATCTTAATACCAAAAATAAATTCAGGACTTTGATCAAATGTTCAGTTTCATCAGATATATTACAGATTAAATGTCTACCAAATGTAAAATAAACAAATAAGTAAACAAACACAAATTTTGGCAAAACTTCATAATTGAACCAATTTTGAGTTAAAATTACCTAAACAAGGAAAATTTTCAAACAAAATGTAATTTTTTTATATTAAAAAAATTATTACAAATATTAGTTTTTAAAGGTAAAATACAGAATAAAAAAAAAAACTTTAAATGATTGAAGCTTTAAGTGGAAGAACCCTCTTCACAATTAAAGATACAAAATAATTAAAATAAAAGAAAAATGTTTTACATTTTTTTAAACCTTAATAATAACAACAAATACTTTATTTCTGTCTCTTCCATTTGATCTGCTGTGCACACATGCAGCTGTCTCTTTATGAACTGATGGTTCACAGACCAAAGTGAAGCATCACTTTGGTCTATTTAAAGTGTTTGCAGTCTATTTGCACATATGGAGTAAACTCTTAAACACAGATAGTGCACGGCACAACTCTTTTCACTTTATCCCTCCGAGTTAGGTGGTTTTGGACACGTGGCCACAGATTCATTATCAAGCTGGTCTTTGATCACCACCGGAGTCGAAATGAACCTTTGTGTGTTCAGCTGCCACTCAGCTTTAATGCAGGCAAACACTCACCTCTTGTTGCACACGTGGCACACGCACCACCTTTCTGTTGCCCCGATCCAGGTCGAACCTGCAACGTGGCGCCTGTGTGTTAATGAGTCGGGGCTTGGCGAGGTGTGCTGCGAGGCCATTGTGGTCTCCACGCTTCTTGGTTTTCTTTGTGCCTCAACAGCCTGATGGTACAGTAACTGCTAGAGGCAGAATGGAGCTGTCTGTCGTCGAGACGGCTGGTAACACTTGCATCTCCCACCCTTCCAGGGGGACGCGGAGAATAGAGGAGAGGCAGCTGGTAGAGGCTCAACAGGAAATGCAGTGGTAACAGTGTCAACAGCTGCCCTCATGGCCACACAAGCCAAACGGGGGGCAACAAGAGGCCTTAAGAGAAGTGTTTGTATAGCTGCAGGGATTTCGGTTCATACTGTATCTCTGTGTTATGCTACAACAACCGAATGAACGCTTTTGTGTGCTCTCTCATTAGAGCTTTATGCTCTAAGCTGTCTCATTTTGCAAGTGATGACAAGATGGACGCCAGTGAATGTTGAGTAAACAGAAGAAAAACAACAGCTGAAGGGGAGCAGACCTCAAACGAAGGTGGATGGAGAGCTTTAAATCCTGCTTTTGGATTTATGGCAAATCCAAACAGATAACTTCAGTCTTTTAGACACAGTTTTGCATATCCTGCGCTGCACAGTTCGTGTCAAGTGAAGATAAAGGCAGTGTGGCTCTCATTACCCGTCGCTGCTCCGGTGACCTCAAACTTAGGTCACCGTGACCCCCCGAGGAGTCAATAAATCACCGTGTCACCTCTGCTGCCTGATCCTGTCTTGCTATCAGTAACTTTGAGTGTCCTTAGCATTCTTTCACTTCCTTTGCTCCTTGCTTGACCTCTCCATTCAAACAAACCGCCTGTCAGCGCCGCCGCGACAGGTACGACAGCTCCAGCTCAACGTGAGGAGTGATCTTCCCCAAAAAGCAACAGTCTCCTTGCCCTCAACTCCCCCGTCCTCTCTTTCAGGAAGGACTCGTTTCCAATTCGTAAGGTCTCTTCCTGTCTTTTTCCATCCTCATGCAATCCTAATTTGTAATTATCACATGAGCACTGAGCTGTTTTTTTCTTGAAATTTTTCATGAGATTTTTTTTTCTGAATCAAAATTTGACGTGGAAACCCTCAATTAGGTAAATAATATGAGAGATATATCTATATAATAGCATATAACATATATATACCTTATGTATTATATTACATATATAACATTCATAATACATTTATATATATATATATATATACTGTATTATATACTGTATATATATGAATAGATGAACACGTTTCAGAGTATTTATTCAAGTCTCACTTACATCCAATTTACCAGAAGCTTAAATTCACAGAATGATTATTGGACATCCATTTTTTTCTTAATCTTGTGGCATTATCTACCATTTGCTAACTTTAATACCTTGCTGGAATTACTCTGCTTTGCAGCTTAAGACTGTGTCCAACTTGAAGATTGTGAGCTCCTTTTATGTGCGATTCATTACTTTAATATGAGAGACTCATTGGGGTCATCTTGGAATGAACGTAGATATTAGTTTACATTCTTTGTCATCATTACATGAATAAATATCAAAGAGATTACCTCATAAGCCCGAGGAAGATCCACCCTGGGAACCCGACGGCAACTGAGCCGTCAGACATGGAGCAAGAATTAAAGGGCTATTTCCAGTTTTAAATCCCGGCAGTAAAATTATCCAAAGATCTCTTTCATGCTCCAAGATAGAACAAGATGCATTCTTATTTGAAGGAAAAAAAAAACATGACTGTGATAATAGTAAAGAGGGCACAAAAATCTGCTTTCAATGACCTCAAATACCTTATCTTCCCCTTTGAAGCCAGAGTGAGGTGATTGGCAGGTCAATTTGTGATAGTATCAATTGATGTACTTGGCACTGTTAATGCTCTTTGCTTCAGATAAGTCTGTTTAATATGAAAACTGTCATAATTCATCCGCCTTTTCCGCAGTATACATTTTCCCGCGGAATCATCAATCCAGTCACCTGTCAGAAAGGATGTGGCGGCATTCCCGTCTTGCCTTCCGCCCTTCTGTGATTTCACTTTATGGAGATTATCCCGCACTATGAAGCAGTTAGGATTATTCCTCTGGTACGTTAAATCAAAGTTAGTTTTCCCCTCCCTGAACACAGCGTGTTAGCAGAGATAGGGATGGCGGGTGAGGCACTTGGACCAGCATGTGGATGTTTTTGTCCGGTCTGCTGTCAAAAGCCT
The DNA here is from genome assembly GCA_003999625.1 of Oryzias javanicus. Taxonomy (NCBI): domain Eukaryota; kingdom Metazoa; phylum Chordata; class Actinopteri; order Beloniformes; family Adrianichthyidae; genus Oryzias; species Oryzias javanicus. The sequence goes on along the minus strand of CM012458.1, from coordinate 18,082,770 downwards.
TTGTGGTCCCATCCTCTCCCAGTCAGTACTTTCCTGTGTAAATTAACAGTCTCAGTGGTGAACCAGACTCCACATTTTAAGTGAACTGTGCAAATTAGCCATGTTTTTTAATTAAACAGTACTCTGTGAGAGGGCAGAAGGGGCTAGTGTTGTGGATGGGGCAGGTGCAAATTTATTCTTCGGGGAAGCGCCGCTGCGTCTGTCGTCCAGCCGAGTCCCATCCTCAGCCTAATCATCCTCAGCTTGAGAAATGTCCACATTTTGTCTCTGTCTTGCTGCGAAGCACTGCTGAGAGTGGTCAGAAATTATTCATTGTTTGAAGGCTTCATTTGTAATATTTCCATTAAAGGTTGCCACCATGCAGATCGACTCAACCTTTTGAATTTTGTTAATTCTTGTAGCCGCAAGATGTTATTGCTAAATTTGTAGATTCTCATTATGTCTGTGGAGACTCATTAGGAGTTGGGACACTTTCCCCGTGGTTTGCTGCTGCAGGAATGCTGTCAGGTTTTTCTGGTGTGGCATTGCATGCTGGGAACAGTTGATTTCTCCAAAGCATTCCATCTGACATGACAACATAAATACATTTAAATTATGAATTCAAATGACTTTTAACTGTGTTATTTGTATGTTTTTACTGTAAAAAAAGCATCTATCCATCTTCTTTCACTTTTTTAATGCTGGGTCACAGAGAGGCCCAGATGTCCCTCTCCACAGCCAATTCCTGCAGTGCTACTGGGGGGGGGGGACCTCAAGGCGATCCCATGCCAGCCGAGAGACATAGTCCCTCCAGCTTGTTGCGGGTGTTCCTCAGGGCCATCTCCTGGTGGGACATGCCCAGAATACCTCCCAAGAGAGTGGTCCAGGAAGCATTAGAAGGAGATGCCTGAGCTACTTCAATAATGTGAAGGAGCAGTGGCTCTATAGAGGCTCCGGAGCCACATCTGGCTCCTCTGCCTTCTCATTCTGGCTTTTAAGCTTTGAAAACATTTTAATAATCTGAACAAGTATTATGTTTTTAGCTACGCTTTGCAATTATTTTCAGATTTTTTTCCCCTATTTTTTAAATATTTCAACTCAGGTAATCCTACATTCGTAAAAATGTACTTTATCATCCCATTACTGACATTACTCTAAATCAAGATGCACGTGAGATAACTAAACAAGATGAAGGTTAAAGGTTTGATCTTTTGTCAGCATAAGTTTAAAGCTCATATTCTTATTTTATCTATGGTTGCTATTCAGAGAGAGAATTCTTACAGTTTCATTGCAATCAAATTTATTATAGCAGGAGGATCTTATTTGACACAGAATATATTTTATTTTGAAAGGAACTTGTATATGCTGTTGTCAAAAGTAACATAATAGATATGTAACACTGTTATAGCATAATAATCGTAAATATTTATAAGCCAAATTTTGTTAATTAATGTTTTAATATGAAATATAAATAAATACATTTTCTAAATGTTGAGATGGGGCCTTAAGCTCTCACTGGGTTTTAGTTATGGATCAAACTGCTCTTTCAGAGTTGAAGGTTGCAGATCCCTGCTCTATTCCAAGCACCTCCTGGGTGACTGAGCTTCTCTCACTGTCTCACCCAATGGCTGAAACTCCTCCTCGCATCCTGTTTTCCAGATCTTATCCTTTCAGTCAATACCCAAAGCTTATAACCATGACAGGAAAATAGACTGACAACTGAAGGTCTTGGCTTAATGAAGCAAACAGAACAACATCATCTGCAAAAGGCAGAGATAAAATCCTGACTTCCTGAGGCCCCATATTCCCAGAGCTCCTCCCACAGAACAGAATGAGGGGCAAAATTAAGCGCTGTTTTCAAATCCACAAAGTACATGCAAACTGGATGGATGAACTCCCATGAATCCTCAGGAACTCTATGTTAGATGTAAAGCTGATCTATAGTTTTTACAACCAGGACTAAAACACACTGTTTCTCCTAAGTCAGAGGTCCAAATATGGGTCGAATTCTCTTTCCCATGGTCCTAATATCCAACTTTCCTGGTAAGGATGAGTACTTCCAGTCCAGAGGCACAATCCCCAGTCGAGTGAGAGGTCAGCCACTCAAGTAGTCTTTAAAAACATCCAGAGATTTACTATACTCAGGTTGAACCTCATCCATCCTCAGTACCGTCTTGCCAAATAACTTTTTAATTACTTCTGTGACTTTGGTTGAGGTTTGGTTTGGATCAGCTCACTCCTAGCTGCCCAAACGTCTATTGAGCAACAATTGCTGCAGTTGCAGTTGCTGTATCGGTCCCTTGTGGTGAAGAGAGAGCTGAACCAGAAAGAAAAGCTATCAATTTACCGGTCGATCTTTGTTTCAACACTCACCAATGGTCATGACCAAAAGAACAGGATGCTGACCACAGGTGACCAAAATAAGCTTCCTCTGTAGGGGGGCTGGGCGCTCCCTTAGAGATAGAGTTTGAAACTTGGTCACCTGGACAGAGCTCGGAGTAGAGTTGCCTCTCTTCGATATCGTGAGCGAGTTGAGGTTGCTCAGGTATCTGGTCCAGATGTCTCCTGGACGCCTCCCTGGAGAGGTATTCCGGGAACGTCCTACTGGGCGAAGGCCCCAGGGAAGTCCCAGGACACTCTGGAGAGACTATGTCCCTGGGCTGGCCTGGGAACTCCTCAGGGTCCCCCCAGAGGAGCTGGAGGAAGTGGCTGGGTGGAGGCATGTCTGGAAATACTTGCTTAGACTGCTGCCCCCACGACCCAGTCCTGGATGAGAGGAGGAGGATGGATGGATACAATTCTATATTGAGAAATGTTTAATGGAAACTGAGTATCAAAAATAAAATAAAAATCCTATATTTTTTTTTTTTTTTTTTTTTTTTAACTTGTCCTGTCCAACAGCTGAGCCAACAGATGTGGGCTGAGAGCTTCTTGTGTTGGGCAGATGTTACTGTCACAACAGGGATTTATTGAGTATAAACTCCTGTTGTATTTAATGCTAAACTTTATTTATATTGATTATGTTTTATTTTATTTATTTATTTTTCTTTGTCGTTGGACCGGACGGAAAAAGGGAAGAGGGTGGGGGGGGGGTGGGGGGGGAGATAAGATGGCAACAGAGGGAAGCAACATCATAAAACAACCAGGACTAAGTGATAAACTAGAATGGGCGGGGCCTGTCTACACACACGCTCTATAGTTACACACACACTTGTTGGCCAAAATAGTCTCTACATTTAAACTAAACATACTCACATATACTATACATATACTACACATGTACGCAATTCAGTTATAACAGCAGCTCACACACTCCATCATACAAACCCATTCAGATAAAGACTTTCATTCTGTCACACAAACGGTTAGTGCTCAGGTGAGTGTTTATGTTTCACTGAGGTGGGTGGTGATGGAATGTACTCAGGGGGAGAGCGCCCGCCATCCCCACGCCAAGACCCCCCGCCGGGGCAGCAGCTGCAGCCAAGATCCCCCAACACCCGCCGTGGAGCCGCGGAGAGAGACCGCCCGCCGGCAATCCCGCCGAGCACCCAGACCGGGGCACGCGGGACCGCCGCAGAGGCCCCCCACACCCAAGAGCAGGAAGGCACAGGAACACGGAGAGTGCAGGCCCCAGCCCAGCCAGAGGAGCAGCCCCCCACCCCGCCAGGAGGGCCAACGCGGGACCCCACCCCCGGAGAGCCCCCCAACCCCCGAGGAGCAGCCCACCACCACCCAGTGGCGCAGAGGACCCCCCCGCCCCACCCCAGGTACGAGCCAGGGCCCCCAAGGGCAACCCACCCCACACTCCAGACAACCGCCTGCCCCCACCGCGAAGGTCCAGCGGAGAAGCAGGGCAGAGGCCGCCCACCCCCGCCGAGCAGAAGAGAACCCAAGAGAAACAGAGGTCCCAAGGAGTGATGTACAAAACAAGGCCCGACCAGGCACACCCACTGATGGAGTTAAGGAGAGGACTAGTTCTCGAAAGCAGGGACCGGATTCCGCACCACCGAGACCTGGACACCCCGGCTCCGATGTAGATTGATCCCCTGCTAAATCTCGGGGATCCCACTCCCGGCGTGGGGAGGAGACTGCCGGGCCCAGGAGACCGGCACCCAAGAGACTAGACCACCAGGCCGAGGTTCCCCGCACCCCCGCAGGGATGGGGTAGGGGACAGAAGGTCGAAGGTCCCACCTTCCTTGTGTGATGCGTGCGTGTTTGCTTGTTAGAGTGTATGTTTGTGGTGTTAGAGGTGTGTGTACTAAAGGGGTGCGGTTAAAATTGGTGAGAAGGCCTTAACAGGGCATCTCCTGATTTCTCGCAGAGAAGCCCCGTCACCCTCCCACCAGCGGCCCTACATGTCTATGGTGCGGTTAAAATTGGCGGAAGGGGCACTGAAAGGACATCGACTGTTTGCTGGCAGTGATGTCCAAGCACCCCCCCACCAAGGGTCCTAAATGTCTAAGGTGCAAATAAAATCGAGGGGAGGGCAAATCCTTGCAGCGGCCACAGGAGGAGGGCCACTGGCAGGTAGTCCACCCCCCGCAGCGCACCGCAATACAGACACCCTCCCCTTCTCCCTATTGCATGTTTGTATGAGGAAGGGGATATGTTGGGGTCAGTTGGCAGACTGACCCCCGATGGCAGACCCCTGTCCCCCCGCCCCCCCCCGCGTTGGGCCCAAGTTCCCCCAGCCCAGGCGTCCCACCCCCTGAGAGCCGACCCGCCAGGCGCAGCACCCGCCACCCCCCACAAGGAGGGAGGAGCCAAGAAGGAGCCAGTCCCAGGGACAAATCCGAGTCCCCGCCCCCAAGAGCCTCCCCTGTGGGTGTACTGGTCAGGCACCAACGGGACCTAGGCAGCCAGACCGGCCGCGGCCCCCACCGATTTCTCAGCGGAGAACCCGACAAGCCAGACCCCCCAGGTCCCGTATCTAATGGGACCCCCGCTCCCACAGACACCCCCCCACAAGACGGGGCCAGACCGCCCACCCCCCGCCACCCCCAAGACCCCGCCGCAAGGACAGGCGCCGCCCGACAAAAATCCTATATTTAACCTTAGAGCACTATCGCCGGGTGATTTTCACTCGTGCGAAAGTATTTACAAGATTTCCAATATATAGGCTTTTTCTGAGTGCATGGGTCCATGGGTAAAGTCATACATGTCCCAGGAATGGGTGGACCAAAGAACAAGTCTCCAGTATAATTTTTTTCATAATTTTTGATTATCAAATTCCTAATTTTTCTGTCATTTTTCGGGAATTATATTCCGGTACTTATATACTTATTTCGGTGCTTATATTTTCCATTTTCTTACAATTAAGTACAGTTGATAATAAAAGAAAGCTAATATAATTCATCATGTGTTGTCATATTTTGATCTATGAAAAATACTTTTTATTAGGTATATTTTATTGGGTAAAAATTACCCAGCAAAAGGTGATGGTGTAACTTTTTATAGCAAAAGTGTTCTAGGGTTAAAACCTAAATATAGTGAGTAGTATAGTATCTTTTCACCATTTAAATATGTTTTTAAGCAGGGGAGACAATATGTTGATTTCCACAACATTTGTAGAGTAAAATCTAGGGAGTCTAATTATTATCTTAGAGAAATATCTCTCAGTTTCCTGTCCATCGCAGATGACGCTGAGTTCTAGGTTCTATTTGACAGGAGGGAACAACAAAGACTGTCTCTGTTTCCAGCACTGTAAAGCATAGAGTCAAAGACAACAAAACTAAAAAAAAAAAACGGGAATAGAGGATGTACGTTAATGAACATTTTCTGCTCAGACTGATGGAAAAGCAATTGTCATTTGAGCTTTTCTTAAGAAAAATACAGGCCCATAAAAGCAGATAGGACTACACTTCTTTCAGCTGACAGCATATACATATGAAGGTTTTCAAATTGCGGCTCTTGACAGCTTTGTAGGAACGTTTCCATTGCTTATCAGTGATAAGGCGTTCACGCTGACAGAATAAAGATGAAACAGTGTACATCAAAATAGAAATCTATCAGAATGCGAGTTGAGTTCGGCTCAAATCAGGCTCTGACTGGAATTGACAGGGTTGGATTTGTGTCTAAAAAAGAAAAACTCAAACAGCGAGCAAAGCTGTGAACATTTTCAATCTTTGTGACATCAAAACAAAGCGCGCACTCCTTCATTGTCTCAAACACTTATTTCTGAAGACACCTTAAGAAAAAAAAAGGAAAATGACTAAATTTTTGAAACTTGTGCGGGTTTTGAAACTTGGCCACTTCAAAGACGCCGAAAATCGTTGTCAAGCAACAATCTTGTGCATTTGATTGGCAAATGGTCTTGAGCTTCATCTTTCATCATTCCACCACGTACAGTGCACTTCTTCAACCCCAACCAACTATCTAATAAAAATCCTCCCGCCGGAGGAAAAGAAAACACCCCTTCTGATCATTTGCATCTAAAACGATATTTGATGTTTGTTATTCCATCAATCAATACCATCTTTCCTTTTCTCTGTGTGTGTAATCTCAAAACCTGCATGCAAAAACACTTAACAATAACATGTATGTTGTACAAGAAGCCATATATCATCCCTGGACGCATTTACATCCTGTTAACAATTTCTCAGGGCAGATTAAAGGGCGCTGAGGCGGCAGCCCAGATCCCATGAGAGGAGGGCTTTGGGAGCTGATAAGGCCAGCCATAGGAAGGCAGGATTAATACACATGACCAGGACACATGGAGGCTCTCTGATTATTCCAGCAGAATAACGGACCTATCCACCGCGTGATTAAATACAACCCGGGTGACGATAGGGGGGGTGGGGGTGAGGAGATAACCAATTTTATTTATGCAAGCCGGTTAGTCTGGCAGATCACGTCTGAGGATTGTTCACGCTACAGGGGTGAGGGATCTCACCGGGGGAGCTCACCCTTGCTCACACACTGGGATGCTTTAGCTGTCACTTCCCCACCTCGCCTTCTTCTTCTCTCTGTAGAGCGCAGATCAAGCAATGCCAAAATATTTTGTGACATTTTATGATAGAAATATTTAACGTAGATGTTCTTTGTTTACTCTTTTTAGTATTTAAAAAATAGATGGAATATTAAAGTAGAGGAGAACTAGTGGAGACAGAAGTATCAAAAAATAAACAGAATTTACAATTTCCTGCAATACTTTGCATCAAATTGTAATTGATAAGGAGAGAATTCAAAATTCTCTATATAACCAAATTTTGTGTTATCATATGCCTTTTTTTTTTTTAAAGAATAGCACTCAATTAAATTTGTACACATTTGTTCAGAAGTACATCAATAATCAACTATAATATATTTATATTAATCGGATACCGTTCAGACTCAAAAGTTGAAGCTCTAGGAAAAAAGTTCAAATCATTAACATTTTAAACATTGTTCTGCCTCTCCTGGAGGGCGTTTCAGTTTGGCCACTAGGTGGCGTCCGTGCTATATTAGACCTTATTCCAGAAGAAGAAGAAAGTATGAACAAAAAATCTTCACTTTAAAAACTATTTCCTTCAAAGAGTTTGGAAAATGTATGCCAGTGATCTTATAAAGATGTTAATTTAATCAGCAATGTATGTTTAGGTCGATCGAGTGTTAGCATTAGCCGTTCAATGGGAAATTCCATTAAATGTTAGCATGAAGCTAGCGGACTTTAGCTTTATGTGCTAAATCAATCTATAGTTTTATGAATCGATTATTAATCTGTTAAGCCCAAATCGATTCAAATTGATTAATTGATTTAATCAACTCAGCTCTAAAAATAATATTTAAGAATCCTCAGAAGAAGTAGCATTTTTTTGAAAACAGCTGTTTTTTGCCATGGAAATATTTTCAGTTATGATATTTTTGTTTGAACAACAGCTGTTGAAACCACCCCCAATATTTGTTAATAGAGTAGAAAATAATAAAATGTGAAATTTCTTGTAAAAATGTAATTTCGAATACAGGTTTAAAAAGTTAAGGTTAAGATAAAGTTGAGCAAAAAAAAGATAACCTATCTCTGAATTAATTCTCGCTCCATCTGTGTAAAGGACACTCCTCGTCTGCAGCTGAACAAAGATTTCAGCAAGTTCTAACACTTTTGTAGGTCACATTAGATTCTCAACACAGGACTTTTGTGAGCCTAATTAACTTCTTCAAAAATGTGTACTCATTATAAATGGAATCCCTTTTGGTAGAGGGTGCTTAATTAATTAATTAATTGTGTTAATGACCCATTAATGGCAGTGCACATGGAATTCTAATGGGCCCCTTAATTAAATATTATCTCACTGTTTAATCAATGTGTTTAATTATTCACATGATATTTTCTACAGAATCAATTTGGTCGCCGCGGCAAAATGCTGATTGGGTGCTCTGCGGCTGATTCATTGCGGAATTGGTCATTCAGCTCAAAATCCTCTTTTAATCACAGGAAGAATAAGCTGTTTGGCTCACGTCCACGGATTTTCCTGTGAGAGAGCAATTCCGATCATTTTGATATTAGTTTTAATTGACCCCGGGCCACAGTTTACATCTGTTTGAGAGACATGTTTTAATTAAGGATATGAGATGTTGCAATTATATTGGCATGGTCACGGTGTGGCCCCCGCCATTAGAGGAGATAAATAGGCGGATTCCTCATTTTATGATGGATTTTTGGACAATCTACCTGTTATTTTATCATTATTCAGGCCATGGTGTTAAACAACCTTTTGTCTTTTCTCTTAGCTCAGCACTCGCGCTGTAAAATGTCGGTACGGTAATTTGACAATCTCGAAAGTTTATGTTACTACCTACTTTTTCTCTTTGTATCACCAAGTTTCACCTAATTTCCAGTCCCTGAACTTCTGCTTTGCCCCCCCTCCTGTTCTCTAGAGCAAACTGGAAGGCCTCAGTCATCATCCTCATTTTAGCTCAAATTTGGTGGGATCAAAGGTGGCCAGCTGGGCGGGGGCGGGGAGCAGATGGTTGCACAAGGAAGGGAACCATGCGAAGGCCCTTCAGGTTTTAACACCTCCTCTCCCCTGGGTGCCGGAGTAGAGGGGGGAATCCGGCTCACGGAACCTACCTGAGCTCAGTGGCATGACCAGCAGGCTTCCCGCTGCCCCGCCCCCTGCTTTGCTCGCATATGGCGCCAGCCAGGAGGTGCTTGAGCTGGGGTTCTGACCTGAGGAGAACAAAGTGTGGAAGGGCAGAGGAAGGTAAACCTCACTCAGGAGGATGAGTGCAAACCTGCTCTCTCACAGAGTAAACTTTTTATACTTTGTATGTGAAAAACAACACGCTTTAAGGCCACACTGCGATCCTCTTTTGATCTATTTTTGAAGTGATCCCAGAGTTTTGTTTTTTTTTTTTTACAATTATGCTGTTTTTAGCCAAAATATTAATAATATTTTTAAAAAACTGTCGCTTTCTAGAACTTCGTTTCTCAAGAGAGGGAGTAATTCATTAGAAGTTGTGTGTTGGATAGTTGGCAAGGAGCACCCCCCTCCCATTTCCCTCTCCATTGCTGAGAGATCTCTGTTTACATGCACTTCCACTTATGGCTAGGAAATACAGAGCATTTGGGTATCGATCCTATATCAGTCAATTTTGATGATATTGATACCAATATGCATATTTTTTGTAAACCCAGTGGATCTGACGTGCACCTCAAAATCTCAATTGTTTTTAATCGCCATCAAATGTTTTTTAACAAGTGTCCCTTTTTTAATTACCCATTAAACATAAAAACAGAATTAGGGCAATATTTTAAATTTTATGGAAAATAGTGAAGAAGTAAATGCAAAACAGTCAACAAACTAAAAAAAAAAAAAAGTTACTATGATACAAAATAAATCAGGATGTTTAACAATTAATAGAAAAACAACTGGTAGAAATATAAATAATTTGTCGCTTCTTATAGTGCATTCACACTGAACGCGGCCGGTGCGGCGAAGGCGTAAAAGTTTCAATGTTTGGTTAATGTAAAGACACGATCTACATGCATTTCATTTTGAATGCACAAAATTTCATTTTGAATGCACAGAGATACCGTGATGAGATCCTGAGGGCCATTGTTGTGCCACGCATCCATGAACACCAGCTCATGTTTCAGGAAGATAATGCACAGCCCCATGTTGCAAGGATCTGTACACTATTCTTGGAAGCTGAAAATGCCCCAGTTCTTGCATGGCCAGCCTCCTCACCAGACATGTCACCCATTGAGCGTGTTTGGGATGTGCTTAACCGGCGTATACGACAGCGTGTACCAGTTCCCACTAATATCCAGCAACTTTGCACAGCCATTGAAGAGGAGTGGACCAACATTCCACAAGCCACAATGGACAACCTGATAAACTCTATGTGAAGAGGATGTGTTGCACTGCATGAGGTAAATGGTGGTCACACCAGATACTGACTGATTCTGGGTCCCCAGACCCTCAATAAAGCAAAAAAACTTCACATTTCAGGTTGGCCTTTTATTGTGGGCAGTATAAGGCACACCTGTGAGGTGGGATGGTGCTCAGTATCAAACATTTAGACAGATTTGTGAACAATGTTTGAGAGAAATGGTAATATTGTGTATCTGGAATTAATTTTAGATCTTTAAGTCCATCTCATGAAAAATGGAAGAAAAAACAAGTGTTGCGTTTATATTTTTGTTGAGTGTAGACGCATCAGAATGGAGCTGAGCTGGGAGTTTGTAGTCTGCCGATTGTAGTTTCTACGTCATGCTACAAACTTTTTCCAACCGCTCCTGATTTACTAAAGTTTGAACAAAGAAAATGCAATTTAGAGCTTAAATGGCTTTCTATATGACAGAAAAAATAACATGTTTAAAACATAAATAGCACAAATTTTCTCTGAGGGACTAATAAAACAATTCATAGTAAATATGATGGATTAATGTGTTAAAATGTTTCAGATTAAGCCAGTGTTTTGTGGTCTGTCATGCCTGGAGTGTAGCTGGTTACTGAGACTCCAGGTGCCGGTGCAGATTAATCTCTTGCCAAATCAGCTCTGCCTCAGCAATCTTTGAGTTCCAGGTAAAGAGCCTCCTGGGAACGTCAAGTGGTAGTTCTTGTCTGGGATTATGACTTTCAGACTCTCTGGCCTTGAGAACACAAATGCAGCCTCTTGAATTGCATTTGCAGGGGAAATCTGTTCAATGACGGTAGTTTCATCCCTGGACCAATGTTTCTCTGAGGGGATGACTGTTTTTCCATAAAGCCATCTTAAGTAGTCACATTTTCCTTGTGGCTAATAGGATCATGGTCAGAGTAATCTTTTCAAATCTGACAGAAAAAAAAGAAAAAAAAAGAATGTCCTTGCCTTAAACTTTTTCCTTTCGGTAAATGAACAATTTCAAGAGTCTTTCCTGTGGGACAAGAGAGGAGGGGGTTCAAACTGGCAGCAAAACAAGAAAGTAAAAGGAAAAACAACATCACTTTCCCAGGAGATGGTTTGTCCATGATTACTGGAACTATATAGGTTTAAATTGTATGTCTGCGTATATTCTACATATGAGAGTGATTACTAAGTTTAAGAAAGTACAAAAACGCACCATAATGAGCTACTTATTGTAACTTACTTTCACGACTGGTATACATCTGCTTTGGTTTCACTTCATTGGACTATAGTAAGTAAATTAATAGAAATTTTACCAGAAAGGCTGCATGGTGGCCTGGTTAGCACTATCATCTCACAGCAAAAGGATCAAATCTTGGCTGGGACTTTTCTGTCTTCTTGTGTGGAGTTTAGAAGTTCTTCTCATGAATTTTTCTCCAGCTTCTGTTCACAGTCCAGAAACATACTTGATGGATTAACCCTTTAAAACCAGAGCAGTCGTAGGTTGGACCAAAATGACCAACGCATTCTCACTCCCAACTCATCAATTATAGACGTATGATCAGGACCCCCTGCACGTCTCTTTTTGACGTTTTAGGTATCCCCAACTCGTCGTTTTTTGACGTGCTGGCTGTTTCCATTAAATCAGGGGTCCCCAACCTTCAGGATGTGAACCGGTGCCAGTCCGAGGGCCGCTTGGTACCAGGCTACAGACAGGGAAAGAGTCATAAACTAATCAGGGGTCCCCAACCCTCGTGACGCGGACTGAAACAGTACCGGTACCCTAACCCAGTATCGGCTGCATGTCCGTTGTCCCATCCGGTACCTCATCCCGAGGGTTGGGAACCTGTGATTTAATGGGAACCAGTACATAAATAAATGACCATATGTCCACGTATAACAAGTTGGGTATGAGAATTTGTAGAAATAACACATTCTTTTTACATACTGTAGATCCTCAACTGTTTACACAATCAACTTGAATCTGTTGATTCTGACACAGAGCAAAGTGGCTCCTCATATGTTCGTAAAGTGTTGGCTAATGTTGCAAACCCACTTTTCTCTGCAACAGAATCTATTGGAGGCACGTTACGATTTAAGATACATTCCCACTGGCAGCAACAACTCGTGTTCAAGACGTAATGGCCACGTAAATGCCCATAAAGCTGCATTTCAGGTTCTCAGGTTCAAAAACCTACCATTAACGTGTCGCTATGCAATTTTTAAAGTTTCAATCCAGGTGTTAACTGAACTTATGCTGAAAGTTCAACCAGCTGAACTTCTGACTCCTTGAACGTCAAACTGCTGAACCTTGACCAATCAAGGACTCTGTTTTAGTTGTGATGTAATGATGGCGCGTTTTTCAAAACCTAAAAGTGCCAGCCGTTATAAACATGGTCATTAATAATTGCAGTTTGTACTTGTCCAGAATTATAAGGCACCAAATCTTTCATTTTATAGAAAAGAGCTGTAAATGAAAAAAACCTAGAGCAAGATTTGAACCAGTCCGACATTTTACACCACTGTAGATGGCAGACAAGTACTAGCAAACAGTAGTGAAACAGAAGAAAAACTAGCTTCTCCCTGCCGTTCTCTGCTTGTCCGGTGCTGGTCTGAATACTACTGGTTGTGTGCGCATTCATGAAACCGTGTGTAGCATGTTCTTGAAAGCGCAGCACATGCTCAGTGTGAATGTAGCATTACAATATTGAAAGAATCTCATGGAGAAAAAGTTAATCTGTCGCTAAGTTGTCCCTTAGGAATGAGTGTCTGTCAGAAGTCAGAGTTCTGACTCCCCCGCTGTTCACCAGCGGTAGCAGTCTCCAAAGCTCCAACTCACCTGACAATTACCCACATGCTTCCTAAGCAGCACACAGATCCCCACTCTGTGTGAAGTATTGTTTTGTGCTACCCCGTCTCCGCCTCCTTTCATTCTGGACCTGATCTTCTGTTTCTGACCCCGTTTCATCTGTTTGCCTGCCGCCTGCCCTGACCCTCACCTGGACCCTGACTACTCTCTCTTCTTGGATAACCCCATACTCGTGACTGACTTCTACCTGTCTGACCCTGATCTAGTTTTGTGGACTTTTATCTGTTCTTAGTTCCTGTTTGAACTAATAAACCTGCTGTCTGCCCATTTGTGACTGTCTGTAGGCCTGCGATGGACTGGCAACCCATCCAGGGTATACCCCACCTCCGCTTGACAGTTGTTAGGTAGGCTCCAGCTTCCTTGTGACCCCGAGTGAGAAGAAGCAGGTACAGAAGACGGATAGAGTCACTTGTACACTACAGCTGTCTTGAGAGTTCTGTAAAAACGAATAGTCATTTCCTGACACAAAATGTCATCGTGTCTGATCAAACATTTGTCCCCCTACCCCACCTTGTCACTTGGATCCAGTTCTGCACTGTGCCTCATCTCTGGGTATGACCAAACCTCTTCTTGTCACATCAAGCTCTGACAGCACTCGGATGAGTATCTGCTCTGTGTTTACTCACCTGCTATAATGCACAAACATATTATATGTTGGCCCTTTGCTGTTTTGAGCAACGATGATGCTTCCAGAGGAAACTATTGTTTGTTGTAGCCATTGAGAAATCTTCCTATTTATGGTTTGCCTCAAGTAAACACATAAAAGTGTAGATTTTATTCTTTTTTGCTTTCTATTGATTAATTTCTTCTGAGAGGACTGATTTGTTGCTTCCTGACAGTTTTCGGTCTCTCGTAATAGATTCCGGTAAATAAATCAAATGGTTACGTTTTATTCACAGGTGTTACTCACATCTGTTTGACTCTAATGACAATAATAATATTGGCTTGTTCTAACCAAGACTTGACAAAGAGCTGAAGGGCTTACATTCCGGGACAAAGGTGTCATTCCAGGACTTATTTATCCTACAGGAACACAATGAAAGCAAGGCGTAGATTTGGCTGGCGTGTGCGTTTTTTTTTTTCCCCTCTCTCCATCTTTTGTTTGTGAGATTGTGCGCTCACGTGCGGCTCTGTGAGCAACCCATTGTGGCCAGACACCTGCCCACAGGCTCCTTGTCTGACTGATGAATCAGTGTCTTCAAGGTGTCTTTGAAGATGTCTATTGTATGCCTTTGTTCCACGGCGTCCTCTCCTGTGCCTCCTTCCACACACCGAAGAGAGAATAAATCCAAAGCTGCCACAATGAATGGACCACGCCAGTGTCCCATCAAGCATGTTTTCAAGCTCAGACTGGAAAGAGGAAAAGTACGTCTGATGTTAAGGACTGGCTATACTCTCTTTTCTACTATTTTCTATATAAATTTATAAAAAAAAAAGTAAATAGTTTACTTTTGATCATTTTTTCCTCCTTTGTAAACTCATTTCCTTCTTATTTGTGATGTCACACCTGCTATCATTCATGCACTGCATGGTCTGTCACAGCAGATTACATACAGGGGCTTGTGCCTTGACAGCCATCGTACAGTATCAATATTGTGACGGCTGAGGAGCCACCCGTCCTCACATCTCTGCAGAGTGCAAAGACAATTGAAAAGAGGGAAGCGTCACAAACCTGACACCCAAGTCACTTCAAGGAATCCCTTTCAAGAAGAAACAAAACCCTCACCTGACACAGCAAAGCTCATCCCGGACAACAGTAAACAACATAAAACAGAGGGTATTTCCACTCAGAACAAAGAGAAATGCACCTGCTGAAGTGGTTTACAATTCAGGATGTGAAATTAAATATAAAAGTTCAAGGGATTTTGATTAGGCTACCCTGTTGTTCTTTTAATGATTTTGAGCAGCCAGTAATTTTGCTTGGATTAAAAAAAAAAGTTAATCTGACATCAGTGGTTTTTTTGATACAGTGTCCATTTTTTAAAGACATTTTTTTTAAAATAAATTCTGTAATTACTTCAAATGTAGTGTAACTCATTAACCCCAATTATGCTTCCTGGAGTCTGTCAAAATCACTCTTTTTTTCGCCAAAGCCTTCCAATAATTCCAGCTGGTTTTCTCATCAGGCAGTTTAATCTGAGTTAGACTGGGACGTAAGCCAAATGAAAAAATGTAACATGAGGTTAATCACTCCGAATAGGTCTGCATGTAATTTGTCCCTTTACAGTTTTTTCCTTTTTCTATGATTACCCTGCACAAACTTCCATATGAATTTAGACTATTTCTTCCTTTTGTTCACATATTTATTCATTTGTTTAACACATTTTTACCAAAATGGCCATCATTGATTTTCTGATTCTTGGGTTTAAATAAAATGGGACAGTTACAATAAACGACCTTTTTGTCGCCCTAAAAACTATCATTTGAAAAGCATGGATTCATACGTTAAGATTTTAGGGTTTAGAGAAGTAAGGAAACACACAGAAACAGAATGTGTTAGAAATATAAATAATACTCAAGGGGGGGAAGAAAAACATCCCAGGGTGCTTACAAGATCAGCATGCCACTGTACAATTACTATCACTTTGAATTTGAAATGGCCATTTAAAGGGCAATAGAGCATCCTGGAAAATTAAACTGGAGCCTAATTAGCACACTCCAACCTGACAACGGAGCAGCTTTCAGCCTGGCTGAGCAGAGCAGTCAGGCAAGAGGATGTGACTGACTGGAGAGCGACGGAGGCCCTGCCAATCCTGCTCTGAACCGATCACCACCCAACTGTGATAAAACACTCGTGCACGCTCTTGCACGCTACAGAAGCATTTTGATTTGATTTTATTTCATTTTACTGTGATCATAAAAAACCTACTGTGATCTCCAAGCATTGCAAGATTATTTAAGGTATCGACACATTGCAACACTGTTTCTACATCTAACAGCTGCAATGTAAAGCTGGTACTACCCCCAATTTTTTAAAAGCTGCTGGTGATTCGTTTGACCAATTTATCGTTTGACTTACGTTGAATCAAAACTATTCAAACTTAGCACGCATGTTTATAAAGCACAATTCATACCCAAGGTAACTCAAACTGCTGTACAAAAATACATAAAATTACAAAAGGAAATAAAAACCAATTGATAAAAGCATGTTTGGTTTTTGACTCTTGGAACCTGAAGAAGACCTTTGCCTGAGGTTTGCAGACTTCAAGATGGGTTATTGGGGTTCTCCGAGCAACAGGAAGGAAGTCTCAGAACTGGATGAATAAGGTCGTATTTCCTGTTTTTTTTTATCAAGACTCAATCTCCAGTATTTAAATAAATTGTACTTGTTTAATCCCTCTTATAAAGAGCCCAGTGAGAAGACCATTACAATAGTCCAACCTACTGGACACAAAAACTTGGATTAGTTTTTCCAAGTCAGGTTTGGACACAATATTTCTTATTTTAGTGATGTTCTTCAGGTGATGAATGGCTACTGATGTAAGTGATGTTTCTAAGCTGATTTTCAGGTTTAAAAGAGAGGGATTGGAAATGACAGATGACACCTGTCCTTTGATTTTGAGGACCAAAGACAATTATTTCTGTTTTATCAGAGTGTAGATGAAAGAAATGATTTTACATCCACAAATTTATTTGTTCAATGCAACAGCACAGTGAATTTATTGGACCTTGTTCATCCGCTGACAATGAGACACAGATCTGAGTGTCATCTGCATAGTTACGGTACATCATTTCTAGATATTAGGTGACCCAGGGGAGCATATATACTGTAGATTGAATAATAAAGGTCCAATAATTGAGCCCTGAGGGACCCCACATGTTACTGTCATTTCATCAATTAGCACAAGACAATTCCTATTCTAACTTCTATTGTTGGTAAATTTAATCGTAAACCTGAAGCAAAAATTGTTGCGTGACATCAAAATGAGTTTAAAGGACATAAATATATAAAAAAAAGAATCAGATGACAGAAAAGTAAGGAGATAGTTTCTGCTTTATATATCTTTTGAGCTATGCCATTTTCAGCCCACATAAAAAAAAGATGTTATTTTTCTAGAAAAGAGTCTGTACAGCAGTGATAATTCATAAGAAATTTGCCTTTGTGTTGTGGATGAGACCGTTGGCACCGAGCAATCCCGCCCCCTTTTCCATCCTAGTTGCTGAGAGCTTGGAGCATAAAACTCCGCGCCCACATCACAGAAACTCTTTTTCTAATAGCATTTTTCTCTGCTGCTGATTCACAATGATTTATATAATGAAATACTCAGAAATACAATTTTGAGCTGTATATATTTTTTTGTTTAAATCTTTCACCATCAGAAAAAATGCAAGAAGAAAACTAAAAATTTAATCAGAATTGGTCTTTAAATGGCAATGCACAATCCTCCCAGAGAGGTGATAAAACTGAGGATACCATATAAGACGCAGTCAAAACAGGTTTGTCTCTCAAACCGGAGAGGTTCACCTCTACACTGCTTTAAAGGTTTAATTTTAGTCTGAAAGCCTTAAGTGTGGTTGAGTCTAACACGAGTGTTAGAATAATTGAAGACTCTAAGGCAAATGTGTTACATCAAGGCCCGGGGGCCGGATCCGGCCCTCCGGGTTATTCTATCTGGCCCTCCAGATCATTTTGTTTAATTTTTATTAACGGCCCGATGTTATCTTGTACTTATTTCTAACTTGTATAAATTTGAAAAAATATATTTTTATGTAGAGTGAAGTATTGAAAGTTATTTGAGGTTTAAATTGATTTATTCTGGAATAATATTCCTCCCTTCATAATTATGCTAAAAAATTACAGTTTTAAAGTCTAAAAAATGGCCTTCTGCTAGCTTTTTGGACTATTTTGACATGTACTTAGATTTTTTAGACAACTGTGGAGTTTATCTAATATATTAGCCACATGCTAGCTGTTTTGGCTTAGCTTAAGCTTTTTATTTTTTAGGATATTTTGAAGTTTAGCTTTTTTCTCAGCATGCTGGCTGTTTCGGCTAACCTACGTTTTTTTTTTCTTTTTTCAGTTTTTTAGGCTAATTTGGCATTTAGCTAATATTTTAGCTAGCTATCAGCTTTAGCGTTTAACTATCAATTTCAGCATCTTCAACTATCAGCATTATCATCTTCAGCGGCCAAATTTAGCTCACATCATTCACACTAGCATTATTGCCAGTATATATTCATAATTATGTTAAAAATGTACAGTTTTAAAGTTTTAAAAATGTAGTTTTAGTGTGTTCAATAAATTTTTTTCCTGTTAGGCCCGCGACCTAAGGTGTGTTTGGATTTTGGCCCCCTGTGCGATTGAGTTCGACACCCCTGCTCCAATGTGTTCAAAGGACTTGAAGCGAGATGGACTGTTTACCAATGATATCAAGGATCGTTTTCAGCTCGTCCAGAAATGTGGAAGTAATAGGAGCATCCACAAATGGAGAAACAAAATTTCAAAGAAATGGCTTTGTCACAGTTTTACTGCCCGATTCTCCATATTGATTCTGGCTCGAACAAAAGACGATTTCCTCTGGGCAGATCAATTGAAACCTGCTCCAGAGACCTGCGTGACCTCTCCATACCACAGGCATGGAGCACAGCCATTGTCTGAAAGCACAGCTAATTTCATTTGACTGAAATGTGGAGCTCAATCACTGCCTATTAGCTTAGATTTAATTAACCCAAATTGAGTTATTGTGTTTGATGACAAAGAGTTTTCTATGCAGGAACCTCATTGTCAGATCATTGTTTTCATGTTCTCTGTCACCTCAGTCAAAGGTTGACAAAAACTGAGCAGTCGCCTTGAATGAGAGAAAACAACCATATTATATTGAAGTAAAGGTGGACATTATCTGCAGTAGGGCGGTAAATATCCATACTGTAGAGAAAATTAGGGTATACGTTCAGAAAAATAATAAATAAATAAATGGACCACCTCTAAGAATGACATTATGGCATAGTCAAGTACGAAAGCATCAGCATCTCCTGCGTTCTATGGCTGCTAAAGGCTATAAACAATAGTCGGTGGGGCATAAACCTGATTGTTAGCAAGTGGTAGCATCCTAGCAGCAATGTTTTGAGAATACAATATATGTGCAAAGTGGGATTTCTTGGACTTAATGAATGAAAAGAAGGCAATTAAATAAAAATGGAAATTGGAATTGAACAATTAAAAAAATCCAATGGGATGAATCGAAAACACTCAGAAAAGTGTTAGAGAATTTGACTGAAAAAAATATAAAATGAGATTTTTCTGTACACTAAATAGCTATCTTTGATAATGTTAAGGAGGAAATTGGAAAAAAAAATATTCAAGAAGGAAAAACCTTGAAACACATTTAATTTTTTTCTTGGCACGACACCTTGCAAAAATTTCAAAAGGGAAGAAAGACATATACTATTAGTCATTGCTAGAAGAATAACTATATTAAATCGGAAAAACAATAAATCACCAACAATAAATGTATGGAAAAATAAACTCAAACAAGTTTATGTTGTGGAAAAAAACAACTGCTTCCCTTCATATGAAAACGGAGAAATTTGAAATGTAGGGATGCTGGCTTAATGTACATATACATATATTTATATATAAATATATTTGATATGAACATATGTGCTCAGAGGCAACTATACCCATGTGGTAAAATTAAAAATGTTGGTATTTATTTTATTATTATTTCTTAATTGTTTATTTATTTCTGCTGTTATGAACCAAGGACGATAATGTAGGAATTGACTACGTTTACTGGTTGTTTTTGTTTGTTTGTTCTTTGAATTTTGTTTGCATGAGTTGTATAAAAAAATCTCTTTTGAAAAGAAAAAGTTGAAAAATGATAACGACAAACAACTATGGCAGAAAATAGCTTTTGCAAAGCACGGTTTTGGAAGTCTGATGATCAGGGACATGAGCAAAGGTACAACCGGACTTCAAAATGTAGTTGAAAAATAAAAAGACAAAGTTTGAATCATCACGTCTGTTTCCCATGTGTCAAAGTCAAGGCCCGGGGGCCGAATCCGGCCCACTGGGTAATTAAATACGGCCCTCCAGATCATTTTATTTTGTTGTTGTTGTTAATGAACAATTGTTATCTTGCACTTATTTCTAACTTATATTATTTTTTACCAAATACATATTTCATGGAGTGTAAAATATTAAAAGTTCTTTAAGGTTTAAGTTGATTTATTCTGGAATAATATTTTTGCCTGTTTTTTGACATTTTTAACATTTTAATAATATCGTTTTAGTGTGTTCCATACATTTTTTTCCTGTTCGGCACATGACCTACGCTGTGTTTTGGATTTTGGCCCCCTGTGTGATTGAGTTTGACCCCCCTGTAATATATTTCTAAGAAATTGATCAAATGAAATGCCCGTAAACTTTCAATCAGCTGAAGCTACACTTTAAAGAACCAATCAAACATTCTCCAGATAGAAGCACTGATTGCTACAGGAAATCCTGGATGTACTCTCAGGGTCTTATGATCACATTATTTTATTGTGATTCACACAAACAAGGAAAATTAAAGCGAAAACTACATAATTTCAATTGTGTCTGACGTAAGTCAAAGAAATAGTAAAAGAGGTCATAAATGAAAAGTGCAAATCAATCACTTTCAATCACCTTTAGACAAAATGACACAAATACTGTTAAATTCCATGAGATCTTATTTCACCTCACAGTGGTCTTAATGCGTCTGTCTCATCTGGAGTGACAAGATGTTTTTTTTTTTTTTTCTCGGTGACACACATGGTAATTGACAAAGCCTGGCTACACTTTGCCAAAGAGCATTGAGCTGCTGTCTGGCAGAAGAATACAAATTCATCCTGAAACCGGAGGTGCTCAACAAAACTGCTGCCAATTATCTGAAGCCCTGTAAATGATAACTCTGTGGCCACTCGAGCATAAAACAAGAAGATGAAGATGAATCTAGCTCTTCCCCATCATTTCATCCCATGTAATTGACAAGCTCTCACTCCCTGTTAAATTTAGGAGATTACAAATATGAGCTGAATCTTGAGCACCCAGTCTCTCTGCTCTAATCACACGGAGAACCGTCCGCAAAATAATCTACATATTTTAATGAGGTGCCCATACCCGGCCGGGAAGGTGTGTGCAGACGTTTAACGGATTATCATCCACCATCCACTCACTACTGAAATTGAATAAATATCTTTCATATAGGAAGCTCAGCTGATAATGAGAAGCTTTTTTTTCCTCCGACTTGCATATATTCTTGACTATTTCTGTCTCCTATTCTTGTAGATAAACTCAGCTTTCAGAAGCTTTGGCTTCACTCGTGGTCTGTAGTCTTACACTCAGGCTGATTAGTCCCAAGCACTTATTGGACAGAGAAGATGTAATTTCCGAGGCTTACTAATACCAACCGCGCCAGGGTTTATTGCTTCCAGTGTAATCTTCATGAGAACGGGAGTACGATGTAATGGTTTTAATAAGGAATTTAATCTGCTTTCCAAATCAAGAAGTTTGGGGAATTCTGGAACAGAGATGACTAAAATGAGAAAGTTAGCCGAAGAAGAAAAAAGGCAGGAATTGAGTCACGGCTGTCAAAACGATTGAGTTACAGTTAATAGACTGAGAGACTAACAGCAAAATAGTACTTTAGATTTTTTCCATTTTCTTCACAGTACACTTTGCTCTAATTTGTTTGATTCTTACCAAACATTTTCATCCAAAGCTAGCTTTTTGATACTTGTTCATGAGTATTAAACCAATGTGATGACCACAAACAGTTGGTCAGGGAGTGGACTTACTCATTTGATGGATAGCAGTGTATTATTTTCATTTAGGTCATCCAACCAAGTAGGTATGATGCAACTATTTCTTATTTATTCCCCATTTTTTTTTTACCTGTTTTTGTCAGTCTCAATTCATGAATTATGCAAAAGCCAAAAAGTCCATAAAACCTTCAGAGATTCATCATTCCTGCTGCTGTTCCATCACTTGGTTAAGGAAGACATTGCATGTCGTCGATGACTGACAGCTCCCAATTTCGTCAGCAGCTGCAAGGAAAGATAAGGACTTGTAGATGTGTACTTCTAAATGGCAAGACAGGCTCGTAAGAAGATCTGCTCTTATTGGGGTTGTATCCGAGTCGGACTTCTGTTTCAACATTTGATCGATCCTTCTCATGTGCTGATTCCTCAGCACTTCCACGCATATTTATGTGTGTTTGTATGTAAACAGTAACTAACCCATCAAATATACTTGTTAATTTATGTTCATTTAACCTTTCAACAAGTTAATATTCGAAATTTTGGCTAAACCCAGTAAAACTTCTTATAGTTATATTTTGTATTTTCAAAATTACTGGCTAAAAATATATTGTTCCCAACATGACAATATATATTTAACAGAAGCATATTGAAATGGGCATAATTACTGAAATGTAACAAATATGTTAGTCTGTTTTCGCATTTTTCAATGGTAATTTTAACCGAATAAATGTTGTTTCATAGATTACACAATTTTACATTGATTTTAACATTAGTTAATTCTTTTTTCTATTTACATTATTTTTCAGTCATGATTTACAATATTTTCTGTAAATGTAACTGTCTTTTTTTACAGTGGACACAATAAAGGCAATAGCATTTCAATTAAATTCAATTTTATTTATATAGCCCAATATCACAAAAACTTTTGCCGCATTGGACTTCATGCCGGTCATTTTTACTGAAACAGAAGGGTTGGTCATGAAATATAAACAATAGCTGATTGCTAAACTAAACTAAACTAAACAGACTTAATTAATCTGGTTATCTTTGCCCTTAAGTTCTCCTTCCCTGTAAGGAAAAACTCCTAAAAAATAAACAGTTTCAGGAAAAAAGAAGAAACTTTAGTGATGCCCACATAAGGGAGAGATCCTATCCCAGGACTATTAAAGAAGAATTAGCTTATCTAACTCTACAACTACGTATTTGAATAGAGTGCAGCCAGATAGGACTCAGGTTGGGAACCGAAGTTCGGTTCCAAGTAGGAACCGTTATGATATTTGCGGTTCTACCCAAACCGAAATAAGCTGCTGCGAACGATGCTGCATTTCAGCGCTTAGCGCTTAGTTCCATTGAACGTCTATTTGTCTTTGGACATGTAAATCACTTCTCCTCTCTTTAGTACATTGAACTTCTAGCCAATCCCGTTGTCTTTCCTGCGATAGTGGGCAGGCTCATATAAAGACGCTGAATGGGCAATCACAAGAGCGAGCGCATGTCGCGCAGAGCTCGAATGTCTGGCTGCATTTCACAGAAAATCACAGAAGTTTGACAGATCACTGCGTCGCATCAGCCAATCAGGAACTCAGCTTTGGTTGTTTTCATTGACTCGATCAGCGGGGAAAATACAAATCCAACACCAGCGTTTTGTCCTGTTGCAGCGCAGCGGCCCTCTGACAGCCTCCTGGACTTTAGCGGAGATCGTGAACTCCACGAGAGAGAAAGAGAGCTGCTGCGGTGAGTGCAGCCAGCCCGACTCTCCTAAACTGTTATTTACATGTTTTCATGGAGACAATAATAAAAAAGGTCCCCTATTTTTCCCTCCGCTCGGGTTAATGCGGGACAGCCTTCAAACTCAGTCACAGAGACACAGAAACAGTGGAAGCGGCTGTCATCTAGACACACCCCCAGAGTTAAATCAAAACACAGGTAACCCCTGTAAAGTGTTATTTGATATCTGCGTTTCTCCGCTTACGAATACCTTGGAATTGCAGTAATTGCATCAACGATCAGAGTTATGCTAGTCGAAATGATGTCAACACTGGTGTAAAAGAACTAAGGACAAAGCAAATCAAGGTCCAGCATTAATAATTTGTCAAGGGAACTCAAGTTTAATATTCTATCTCAGTAGTGATGGGTCTTGCTCAAAAGCATCAATTCTAAGAATCGCTGACTGATAGGAAGTCGAAAGAGTCGAATCTCAAATGATGGTAGCAGATTCTTTACTTTTATTTTTGCTGCATGCTCTCTGCCTGTCCATTCACACCATAAGTGATTATTAGTGTATCAGTGCTGGGCGCAGCGTGTTGGTCTGGCAACAGTGCGATTTACAATGGCGAGATCGCCGCATTGCCTCAACCAATCAGGGACTCGATCATTGCTCTCAACCTGAACTTCCATACATGTTCTTAACCTGCATAGTATCCCTCTCAGAGCGATGGGGTCACCTGTCGTTTAAATCTCTAAAACAATAAATGAAAAGCTTCAATAATTACAAATTAAAAAAACAAAAGAACTAGCATGCCAACATTAGATTAAAATATTTAACAAAATAATGGTTTGTAATGTGATAAATGCAAAAAATGTGCCAATACCAAGGTTTCTCGTGTACACTACACAATATTTTTTTTAATTTATACCATTATTTATTTCAAAGTTATGGTTAAAAAAAAGGCCCACAATAAATTCTTTGTAAAAAGTCGAGACTTAAGAAACAATTTTCTTCAAAAGGGAGTCAAATCAAAAGAATCGGTTCCTGAGAAAGAATCAAAGTGCCCATCACTTCTCCTCAGAACCCAAAAAAATACATTTACCACAAATATTTACTGTGAAAGAACATAACAATTAACTCTACAGTTTCAGTCTTAACCCCATATATTTGCGGGCTACAACCCCTGCATGTTTTAGTAATTAACTAAACCAGGGGTGGGTAAACTACAGCCCAGCGTCATTCTCCCTGCAGTTCAAGTGTCTCCCCATAGATGGCGTACTACAAATAATTTGACCTTTGTTCAGGCATAGAAAGTTATTTTGCATTCATGCAGTGTTTGAAGATTCTTGGTTTTACTGATATTCGTTTGTGATTTCCAAGTTGGACATTCATTTTTCTGATTATTCCAACACCACATGAACGCAGCATTTCCCTGAGATTTACCTTAAGGGCCATGGACCAATTGGTGAAATTAACACTAAAATGAGAAGAAAACACAGTTTTGAATTAAAAAAAAAAAAACCACAAAAAATGTCCTGTTTGTAATTAATATAGCATGTTTTTGTCCAGATCCAGTGTTATGCCTTTCTTTTACGAGGTGAATTACCAAAACAATCCAAAAATCTGCTCCTGCTCCGGCCCTTTTGTTAAATTTATAAACGTTTTGTGACCCACGAGTAAGAAAGTTTGCCCATTCCTGAACTAAACCTTACCAGATTGAACAATTAGATAAGTGGGTTTTCAAATTGAAGTGCCCTTTACTTTTATCTCTTTAAATCTGCTGATTAGGGTTCATACAAATGGAGAATCATCATTGCAGGGGGTAAAGGGAGGGGTTGCACAGGTGGTGGATGGGAGCCACTTAATGTACCTTCAATTTAAATCCCTAAACATATGTAGTCTGGACTTAGATCTGTGTCACAGTTTGTTTGTGTGTGCTCTCCCTTGTAATGTTCTTAGCGCAGCATTAACGTGCTGCCTGTTGGGGTTTGTGCGGACAAATGGTGCTTGGGTGGACTACATTCAGCCTTTAACTATGTGGAGTACTCGGGTCAAGTGACTTAACCTAAGTACGAGGGGATGGAGGGGTTTAGAGGGAAAAAAAAGGCTAACACCTAAACAGAAGAACATTTTAATTACAGTTTGGGTTTCACTGTACATCTGTTACTGGAATATCAGGAAAAGCCTATCTAGCTAATAAGGTTAGTTACCTAAAAGCAGTGTACAGGTTATCAAATAATAAAATAAAGAAATCAGTTTAGATTTAAATGAAATCATGCAGCTTTGATTTTAGACGACCTTGATCATGGAGGAGGAGGAGGAAGAATCCAAACAACAACAGGAAATGACAGAGTGAAACAACAGGACATTTAAAGGAGAAACCAGACAAGAAAAAGTCAGGGGTGTAAAGGGTAGAAGAAACAGGAATGCTTATTATCCCAGTCATTGAGCGGAATAATAGGACAACAAAAAGCCTCAATGAGCCCAAACCTAACAGTCTGCCTGCCAGCCAGTCGGGGCTGATGTAGTTAAAAAGAGTTTGGATGATGGACTAAGCTCTCGCCGTCCCTACACCAGTGACCCAGAACAGCCATCTTCCTCTCCCTGCGAGACCCCCGCAGAGCAAACACTGCAGGGACATTAAACACTCATACACATTTTTAACCATTATCCTAAATGGCAAGGACTGTTCTTTTCTCCTTCCATAAGGTTTGAGCTATTGAATAAACTCAAATGATAATCCGTCAATTAATTTGTACTTAGGCCAGTGAATAATGGAGCAATATCAGCCGCAGATGGAGCTTTGGGGACAATAGATGTCGTGTAAAAAATGTATATCTCTTGTTTCAAAAGAATTTCCTTTTAAAATGTTTGCAGTTTAAAAAAAAGAACTTTGGGGTACCTCTGCCCTTTTCTCAAGCCACCAGTTCCTCTCGTAAAAGGACTTGCGTGGCACTGCTGTGGGCAGCATGCCAGCCCTATTGTTAAATACTCGGGGGTTAGTTCTGTCCCAGAGGAACGTCACTTAAAATGTAGCTATATCTTAACCACCTGTATCATGTGAACTAAGTTTGATCCCTTAAACATTTCCTGTCCCAGAAGAGAACATAAGCTTCTGTGGTGAAAGGAGGGTAAAATCCCCGTGTGTGGACTTCCTTTAATTACAATAACATTTGCAGTTAATTATGTACAAAGTATTTTAACAGCACCGGCTGTTTGGCATTCTGTGTCATATTGGTATTTAAAGAAAAGCATAAAAGAAAGGCAAGAGTTCACTGAGACCCATGGACGTCTGTACATGTAAACGGAAAGACTTGTTTTACTTTCATGTAGAAGAAAAAGATGTCGCTTTTTTATTTGGTTGTAAAAATGTGATTAAATGTGTCTTCTTTTTTAACAAAGACAACAAACTGTCTTGCTTCTAGAGCTGGGTTAAAAAAAAAAAAATCAATGAATCGATTTGAATCACTTGAAGCTTAATAGATCAATAATCTATTAAAAAATATATATTTATTTAGTACACAAAGCTAAAGTCTACTAGCTTGATGCTAACGTTTAATGGAATTTCCCATAGGACGGCTAGTGCTAACACTCGGTTGAGCTAAACCCACATGTATGAATATTTCAAACTCTTTTAATGAAATATCTTGTTTAAAATAAATATTTGGGGTTTAAAACTTCGTTTTTTTCCCTTATACTGTCTTCTTCTTCTTAATTAAGAATTACTTCATAGTGCGATCGCCATCTAGTGGCCAAACTAAAACGCCCTCTAGGAGAAGCAGAACAATGTTTATAATGTTAATGATCTGAACCTTTTTGTTAGAGCTTCTCCTTTAGAGAATCCATGTGACACTGTATGATATTAACAATATTATTATTTCACTTGTAAATGTGTGAACTGAATCAGATTAATATAAATATATCCAAATTATAAAATAGATTATTCATGTATTTCAAAACAAATGCATATAAATGTGTAAACTTAAAATTGAATTGAGTCGAAAAGAATCGCAAAAAAATCGGAATCGTATCGATTCAGGCTCTTTTGAATTCAATAGTTTCTGGAAATTATAACCAAAACCCAGCCCTACTTGTTTTCACTGAGCGGTACGATAAAGTACAGTCTGGTATTTTGAGCGCTTCCATTGTAAAATGGACCCATTAAATAGTACAGAACTGTACCTCTTGGGGCTCCCATCGGTTGACGGTCCATTGAAAAGTTGAACGGATCGCTTGGAACGGAGCCGCCGTCTCAGCTGGTCCATTCCTGTGAGTCCAGTCAGAAGATTAGTGGATTATGGTTCAACAGAAGATGGTTTATGGCCTTGTTCCTACAGGAAAAGTCTATTAGATTTGGTATAGAGTTTAAGTCGCAGCAGCCAAACAAAAACAGTATAAGTTGCACTTTTTCCGAGACAGCAGCAGTCCAGGCAAAGATTGACACTTTCAGTCATGACCCAGAGCTCCTGACCACAGATGAGAGCTAGAACCAAAATCGACCTGTAAATCGAGAGCTTTGCTTTCTGGTTCAGCTCTCTCTTCATCACAACGGACCAGTACAGCGACCAAATAACAGCGGACGATCCTCCCTCACTCGTAAACAAGACCTCAAGATACTTAAACTCCTGCACCTGAGGCAGGAGCTCGCCACCAAAGTTTATTAAACAAAATAAGGGACTAAGAACTGACATTTCATCTCGAAAAACGAATGGTAAAAGAATAGATAAAACTAAAAGAGCCAATATAAGCACACTTCACTACCGGGATGCTTATTTAGCTTCACGAAACATAAGAAGAATTAGATAAGTGGCTAATAGCCCAACAAATTAACAATTGTTAAGATACCCATAGCATAAAGAACATGCTAACACGTTAACTAAAGTCTTTACATCCCTGAAGATCACTAAATCCACTGAAATTTTCATGTTTTGAGTCATTTCTAAACCACTCAGCTAAGCCTGGTGTAAGACTGAGCAGTGCTTTTTTTTTGAAGTTACTATCAGTAACAAATGCTGACACAGATACACACACCTATAGTGCCCTCTAGTAGTTATCACTACTTATTTTTTTAAAAATAAAATAAAATTTAAAAATCAAATACAAGTTGGCTTATTCTCCAAAAAAATTCAGTAATTAGACAAGAATTGTTGAGATTGTTCACATTTGGGGTGGTTAACTTTCACATTACACTTACAAGAGGAAGACAAACAGTGATACAGTCACACCAGCTGCACTAATTTGGAGGAAAAAATCAAGGAGGATTCTTAAACTGGAAGAAAGTCATGAATTAATAAGTCCCAACATGACTTTACATCTTTGTGTTCTTTCATTTTGCAGTTCTTTACTCTGCTCTCACTTCTTTTGATTCCTGCTGTGGGCCTTTTCATCCACGGCGCCAATATCACTTACTCTTACTGTTTCCTTTAGCTTCCTTAGTTTCTTATAATCCATCTGTAAGTGTGACTTCCCTCACAGAGAACTTTTTCCCACTCAAACCGTAACTCCATGCAGCGTTCACACTTTGAATCTGTGGAAATAAAGTCGGACCAAACTGGAAGTGAACACTCGGATACAGTTGTTGGATCACTGGCTGACAGTTCACACTTGAATTTTGACCATTTGCAAACAAGTGGAGTTAATAACATTTCTGTCAATTTCTGGCAGAAATGTGGTCAAAAACCAGCTGTGATTTAACACATTAAATAATCAGGCATCGTTTGAGTGTCCAAATCAAATCAAACAAGTTGGACTTCATTTAAAAAAAAAAAAAAAAAAAAAACTTCTGTTAGATGTTGCTTCTATTCTCTGACGGCATGAATGAGAAGGGAGGGAGCAGGATGGCAAGATGGCTTCCTTTGTGAGGGTGTGAGTGTGCATACAAGTTTGTGATTACAAAGCGACTGTGATTGTTAATTTACATCCGCTCATTCCTATCCGCTGGTTTTAATTCCGCTATTAGAGTATTAAAAGCGCTGCAGCCGGAGGCCCCATTACTCTGTTATGGGGGGGATGCTGCTGGAATGAAACTGTGTTATTATATAAATACCGTTGCACTTTTGACTCCGGGAAGCTACTTCCTGAGGTGTAACCCTTGGTCATTCAGGGCCCAGATTTACAGTAACTGGCCAGAGGTGGACGTTCTTCTCTGACACTTTATTTCACCCCTTTGCGCTCCTTCCCTCCTCTCTCCCTTTCTCCTTCCCACCCTTCATAGACACCCAGGTTTCTCATCTAATTTTAGGGCTGGAAATCTCACTCTTTGACATGTCCTGGGGAGGATTTTCACCTCAACCAGCGGCACAGATGTCCATCTATGTGACGTCCAGAGGCGAGAATGTTCGGCTTTATTAAAAAGTGTGAATACAAAAGAACTACTTGGGAAAAGAGTGAGACATCCAAAGGTTGTTAAGACACATTTGTCTATTTTTTTTATGATATATCACTCGTTCTTGCCTTGAGGTCTGCTTTTTGAATTACTAGTGTTCGGTGAGAGTCTTGTGTCGATTCTTGAGAAAGAAAAATGCTGCATAAAGTATTTGTCTGTGAAACTTCAGATGATAGTTTATAAAATCGGAGTAGAAAATAAAAAAAATAAACAATCCAAACTCCCTGTCAATCAAGAAATAAAAAAACTGGAGCTTAAAGACACGCTCCGATCATCTATTTCTGTTTAGTTTATTTTCTGATCTTGAAAGAAGTTTTATTTTGAAAAACAGTCAGATTCTGTTCACAAACATGAGCCGTTTTCTAGGACGGTTAGTGCAGAGCAGCAGTAATTATTTTGAAATTTGCTTCTGAGATGAGGGCAAGGCAGAAGGCACAGAGTAAGCCTGCACCTTTTTTCCCATCATGCATCTGTTTACACTCTCTTCCACTAGCTTACAGCCCTTCACATCCCCATCCTAAAATTACCGCTGCAACAAAAATGCAATATCAGAGCTAGAGTTTTGAGCTCAGCTCAGACAAGGAAAACAAAAGACATACATGGATCTAGCTGTCTATAATGGAGCAGAGCAGGGAGCTTGTGGCTTGCCGTAGTATCTTCTGCGTCACACTTTCAAGATTTTTCCAATTGCGTTTTTTACATGTATTCAACAATTTGCACACACAAATATTGTATTTTTCAGAGTATAAGTCAGTTTTTGTCATAGTTTAGCCAGAGGTGCGACTTATACTCAGGAGCGACTTATTTTTATTTTTAACATAAGTACTTATATTTGTCATTTTCCCAGTAAATACCCTTTGTTCTTTAGCGGTTGTTTCCTCTAACAACCACTAGAGGGCGCTGTATCAGAGTATAAGTATGCTTCTGACAGCGGCAGAAGAAGTGTCGTCCAAAACAAATACGGATGCGAATCTCATTGTTTTCCTCTAAAACTTTAATGTCTTTCTTATACAGATCAGATTTTTTTATTTTATTTATTTACACTTGGCTTGGTAGATTTTTTCTGAAATGCCAGACTTTTTTTTTTTTTTCCAAAAGTGCGACTTACACTCCAAAGCAACTTATTTATGGTTTTCTTCTTTTTGATTGGACATTTTTTTCTTATACTCCGGAAAATACGCAATTAATTTTCTTTCTACAAATACTCCATCATCAGAAAAACGCAACAAGAACACGATAAAACATAGTTTTAATTGGAAAGTTTAGTTTTGAACATTATAATCTCCACCTGCTGACTGTAGAGAAAGCAACAATTTTGGACTCTTAAGAAACAATGGAAGAGGCAAAAACAGACCCAGGAAACTATAAATATTCTCACTGGTTCTCAAATGCAAATCACAGTCACTAAGACAAAAAAAGCTTCTTTTCCTACAGTGGCTTACAAAAAAACCCCTAAAAAGATGCACACTCTTTGGCAAGAGCATTACTAAGGTTTTAATTCAAATACAAAAATATCTGTTCTCTATTTCCCCCCTGGTGAGTCTTTGGAGAAATCTTCAGCTCCCCTGTGCCTCTCTAACTCTCAATTCATTCCAAGAGAGTGTGTGATTAGAACCCCCCCCCCCCTCTAAATTACTGTATCGCATAAAACGGTATAATTAAATTAATATTGGATGTAATAATTACTTTGTGGATTCCCATTTTTCATACACACAGCTGCTTTGTTGCTCGAACCATTAGCATTTGTCTGCCGCAATTAACAAAGGCTCTAATGAGATTTCTGCGGATGCACGTGTGTGTGTGTGTGTGTCAGCGTGACTTTACCGGAGCGCGCCCGCGCACGTGTGCAAGTGCTGATGCACGCAGATTTGGCTGGCAAGCGCCGCACACGGACAAATATATATAACGGCTCGGCTTCTCGTGACACGCTAAAAGGGTTTTGTCATCGCAGATTCTTTACGAGTATCTTAGGACATAGTAATTTAGCTTCAATGAGAACATGAACTTTAAGGAAAAGGTGGAAAAGTTCCTTCTTTTTAATGACTAAAGGTTGAAGAATCTCAGTGGTGCCAAGAAAGGTACATTACTCTCAATCCCAACTGTAATGTATTCCACTACTTGTGAAAAATAGCTACATTTGTCTAATGCATGTCATGGAACTGACTTAACCGTGAATGATGACCCTTTCTGCTGATTTCGTTCACATTCTCGTGCTCACCAAGGACATGAGCCATTTTCTCTCAACTGTAAGTGGAATATCCTTGCATTCGTTAGCTGAAAGGAGGAAAATCCACCTAACTGTTTACGCTGATGTGGCGAGTTGCAGCACTCTTGGATTCAGTCCATTAAAGAGTACAGCGGGTGTCAAAGTTGTGCGTTTGACTGACGGCTGAAGCTCTCCTCTCTTCAAACAAGACAGCTGTCTCTTTCTCTTCTGTTCTAGATGCACGCTAGTGTCACCAGGGATGAAAATGTCGCAGTTATCTTCCGTGTATAATTGCCGTCTTGTTTGGTCAGGAGATTAGAGGGCCGGGACTCTTTGTGTGGTCTTGCAGATTGAACAAACAGGCTCCAGTATGAGTCCAGAAACCTCAAGACAGACTCTTGTCTGTGTGCTGATAGGGAGCCAGATGGACTGGTGCAGGTGATCGACCATATTTGGATTTGCCACTCCGTGATGTTATGTTTCCAGATGAGAAGTTTACCTTGACTTGAACTCTCCTTATTCAAGCTCATTCTGATCTGTTTAAAAACAGAGAAAAAAAAAACCCTACAGGTTTGCATTTGTTAGTTTTTCTTCTAACAATATTTGCCACCATTAACTGCTTTGAGAATAGTGCGAGAAGCGTCTGCACCTCTCCGAGCGACGAAGTCTGCTTTGCTCTTTTGTGCGCCGTCGCTAGTCAGAAGTGACAGGCTATATTTTAACAGCCTGCACTTTCCCTCACAGTCTCTGAGGGTGGTATCCCATCCGCAGCCTCACTCTCAGCCTCTGCACAATACTACACTTAGGTCCTCACTATTAAGGCAAATTTCCATTCCAAGCCCTCCAATCTTCTTTAGCGCCCATGCTTTTATTTCCCTGCTCCCGCTCCTTCTTTCTGCTTTTCTTTCTGCTGTCCTTTCTGACATGAAAAGCGAAGGGGAACGTCAGGCTCCTCTTGTCACGGTGGCTCCGACCCGGCAAGGCAAAGCTAAAGGATCATGTTTGATACTGTCAGATGGGCTGGAAAATTAAAAACCCAATTAAAGTGGCAGTCCAGAGGTCAGCTCCTCTGCATATCAAAAGCCTTCCTCTGGTTATTCGGCACAAATTATATCCGTTAACAGCTCACTTTGCTTAGGCGGCAACAGCACAGCACTTAAGAAGTAAAATAAGTGCTTTCCTCCGTGTGCCGCTGAAGCCAGAGGAGAAAGAGATGAACAAATCATTAGCACTTTTTTTTTTTTTTTTTTCTTTGAGCAAGACACAAAAAAGTGTTATTAATGTGGTGATGGAAAAGCAACTACAACAGGGGTTTATTTTTAGATTTATGTCCAGTGGATTCTTTCTTCTTCTTTTGATCACACGTGACGTGCCGCATTTCTGTTCATATTTATCTTTAGCTTTTGAGGAATAGCCACAAAGCACGCCCCCCCATCTCTCTTCCTCTTTCTCTATCCCTCTTGTTCTTTTGTGTACCCTGTTTTACCCACGATTCATTAATTCCTGTACAGTGGAAAGGGAAAAGGACAGAGAGAAATGGCTAACCAAGCTTAATGGCATGCTTCTCGGGCCGGGCCATTAATATTCAGCTTAATGTTTCTGATAACAGGGCTGGGGGGCCGTAAGGAGCTGCTGGTCCAGACAGACTTATTAAGCAGCTGGAGTGGAAAGATGCTCGCTCACGTCGGTGATCAAATGCATGCGTAAACACACACAAATAACACGCTCCCAATCGCGGTTGAGACACTTTGCTTTGGTGCTTCAGACGGCATTAGTTTCTTTCCACTGTACCCCCCACCCCCCACCCGAATTCCCCTTCATTTGTGTGCCTCAAAGGAAGTTTACAGCATCCTCTGATCGGGCTGCACTTTCCTGTCATAAGTTGCTTATTTAATGTTTGTCTCCACAAATGAAGCAAGTCTTTCCGACATTTTCTTTTCAGTCTTTTTCCTCTTTGTACAGAAACTCTGAATTCTCTCGGTTAGCTCCATCTCATTTACATTTAATGACATGATAATACACATTAGCAGACTATTTCCAATAATTACAGTCTTTCTGTGGCTTTTTCCTCTCACCTCTTTCCTCCAAATGCTTTTCGAAATGTTCTGGTTTTTTCCTTTGACGTTTTACATTTGTGACGGAAACAATAGAAAATACTGCTCTTTTGGAGTAATGTAAAATAATGACAAATGCTGGCATAAAAGAGGAATTTTTGACTGATTTAAGGGATAAAAAGAAAACAAGTTAGTATTATTCTTTTGTATTAATTATTTCATTGCTTAAAACATGTTTATTGTTGCTGCATTTTTATTTATTTGTAATGTGTTGCTAACATCGTTGCAATGGATGAAGAACATTTTATATATATATATTTATTTTAAGCGAAGAAAGAAGATACATAACATCTCACCAACTGCAAACATTGCAGCCCAAAAGCAAACCCAACAGGCCAACATAAAAGCTGAAAAATTCAATTTATTCCTTTAAACACACATGTAGCAGGATGATCCCTTTGTCTTATGCCTGTTTCCCGGCCTAAAATGCTCCAAACTTTCCTTATTTATGTCATTATTTTATTATTTGGGTCGTGGTCAGTTTCCTTTTTTCAAACTTAAAGCTTTGATTGTTGGTCCAACTTCAGCAGAAACTTTGCAGAACCATTAAAGGAAGTCTGGGGTTATCCATCAAAAATGTAGGATTACTCTAGAGACCAAAGTTATTTGTTACATCATCTTGATCAACATCATTTGTATTTTTTTTTTTTACAAAATCTAGACTTTTTTGTTTAAAATAAGATCCAGGCCCTTTCTCTTTGTCGTTTGTTTTATTTCTGCTCCATTCAGTGACACATTCCTGAACTTCATATTTTGGCTCTTTGTTCTCCAAGTCATTAGTTAATTGTGAATGCTGTATGGTTTCTGTCTTCTTTGTCAAAGACTTTTTTAAAACAAGTTTTCCCACCACTTTTTGTGTTTTTGTATTTTTAATAACTGACATTTAAAGTCTGTTGAGGATGTACTCCATTATTTACGAAGAGACGACGTAAGGTTCTTACACTAAAATGCAAACTCTTTATGTAGAATAAATAAATAAATCTTATAAAACTTTTTTTTCCTAACACACCAGTCAAAAAAAAAAAATGTTTTCTTTTGTAAATGTTCTATTTGCCATCAGAAATGTTTTTCTTTTTGAAGAATTAAAACTTTCTTAGCCCAGTAGTTGTGGCATATGGGACTTAAAGTCAACCTTTGCATTAAGAAATGACTTTTTATTGAATGTTTGCCGTTTTATTTTAGTTAAGCTAAGGGAGGAACTTTGTTGATGTTTGGCTTTCATGACACTTGGCTTTCCTAACGGAGTTAGAGGTTTTAAGGATGTAAATCACCTCACTACACAATTTATACTCTCTAAAAGTTCAAACGTTAAAAAAAAAAAATACATTTACTATTACTGAATGAAACTAAATTTCTGATAACGATCAAATATTTGTGAATTTTGTTCAAGCTAGATGCATTTGGTAATTTACAGAAGACCATGAAGAGACTGATTGACAATAATCCGCAGCCAATCAGGATGCAGAACACAATGCGGTCAATATATATGTATACATAAATAAAAGCGAACCAAAAAAAAAAGAATGAAAACAGAGGACTGCAAAAGATGACCTCCATTATAGTGAGGGAATATGGTTGTGGTTTTTCAATGCATTTTTGGCTCTTTTGTTCCAAATGCAGATGCCAAATAAATAAACTTCTTTAACATATACTTCACATACTAATTTTAACAGAAATAAACCATCATCA
Organism: Oryzias javanicus; assembly: GCA_003999625.1. NCBI lineage: Eukaryota > Metazoa > Chordata > Actinopteri > Beloniformes > Adrianichthyidae > Oryzias > Oryzias javanicus. The sequence continues at coordinate 18,046,787 of CM012458.1, read as the reverse complement.
TGTTGAAATGTCATATTTAGACACTATGTAACCTGGCTGACATGACTAGTCTTTAATTACAATGGGGGATTGGGCCAAAAACCTATGGAAATCAGGCGGAATTACCCATGATGCTTTGCAGTCAAACCCAAACATCTTTTACATTTCAAAAAGAAGACTTTTAATTTATCTATTTTTTAATTCTCTAATATTGATAGTTTTCTGAATTCTTGTACTTTTAAGATGCAATCTAACAGTCACTTGAAGTCCATCCTATAATTCCAAAATGTCACAGAAAGCTGAACTTTAGAAAATCCTGATGTTGATCTAGAAACATGTGAAGAATTGCACGTCTCTTTTTACACACGGATTGTGCTTGTGCATTTGTGTGGTAATGTTTGCCTCTCTGGGGGTGAGGAGACTTGTTAATTAAATCAGCTTTTCTGTAGTGTCTACTGCATATTGATTTCCATAATATTGTGTGAGAGAAGCAGCCATGTGGAAAAGTGAGCAGCGTTCGCTCGCAGTGCCTCTATGAATCTGTTCCTTGCAGTAGTGGTCAAACAAATTAAACTTAACAGCAGTATGAAAGGAAGTTTTATGCAAATTACAGTGTTAATGTTGTGTGTCGCACTGTCACTGATTGTTTCTGTGGGTGTCCTGTCTGGGGACTCTTGTCTGAAGGCCATTTGCCAAGAACAGTCAAAAATCTAACAAGTTTTTTAAACTTCTATATGCGTTGAACAATTAAATATGCTTGAAAACTAAATTGCAGGTAGGGTTTGTGAGCAAAGTGGACTTTATTTGTTTAATTTAGATTTGCTGCAACTGAAAAAAAGCTGCAGACTCAAAGGCAAGCCTGTATTAAAGCCGTTTTTCTCTGCTGGCATCCTCCATACCTCTTTGCCTACTTCATATTTCCTCCTACAATTTATCCAGCCACAAAGGAGCGCAGGATTTACTCAGGATTTTTGTTTCAGTCATCTACGGAATTAAGAAGTGTATCCTTGCATTTCATTAAATCCTGCCTAATAAGATGACTGAGTCTCCCCAAAGAGTGGATGATAAAGTACCCTATGCCGTGGTGCATAAATTAGCACGGTGAGGTTAAACGCTGGAACTGACTCATGTTTCACAAGAGGACCCTATCCAGCAGTTAAATCCTATCACATAAATACTGCCAAATGCTGTCTCAGTTCACCTTCCGTACATAAGAGCTCTCATCTAAACGAATGGATCCTTTCTTTGCAGTTTAATGAAATCAAAACAAAAAGGAATTAGGTTACAATTAAATTTGTGGCTTTCTCCTTTTTATGAACCTGCAGAGACATTTTTAAAGACCTTAAATCACTCACTGCTTTAAGGAGTATCCACTGCCTTATTAGAACAGAGGTTTAGGAATTCGGGTGTTTTATTCCTCCTCTAAAGCAGGTTTTAGTTTTCCTAAATCTTCAACAAGTGACTCATAAAGACGTCAAAAGTTAGATTGATTCCCACTGAACTCAGTCCACTGATAAGACTCGTGTAAAGAAAACATTATTACATCCCATTTATTTGCTCTATTGAAGGTTTGTTATGAACTTAATGCAGAATAAATCAAATAGTTACCTAGAGCTATAGAACTAGAACTGTCCTGGATCTACAGCACAGTCTAAATTAGTAAATGTAAAATATTATCTAAACACTAAAATATTGTAGATGTCTTTTCATTTGCAATGGGTAAATAGGTCAGAGGTCTCGACCGGAGGAAGGTAGCCTGCCCTCTCTCTGGAGTGCTCTTTTTAATATACTGCTCACAAAAATGAAAGTAACACTTTTTTATCGGGCCTGGCATGAATTGAATTAAACCTGTCTGATAATTTTCTTGTTGGTTAATCAGCTGAGGGTCTCGTTCATCCATTTCAGCTGTATTGGTGTTGATGGAATTAACAACAGGTGCACTTCAGTGGCAACAATTAGAAAACCCTCAAAACAGGACTGGTGTTACATGTGGAGGTCATTTCAAGTTTCTCCTCTTGATCTTTTTTGGCTGATTTTCCACTCGTGCTGATTTTGTCTTGTGTAATTCTCTCTACTGGCAGTATGAGGAGATTCCTTAACCCTACAGAAGTTGTACAGGTTGTCCAACTTCTCCAGGATGGCACATCCACACGTGCTGCAGCAAGAAGGTTTAATGTGTCTCCCAGCACAATCTCCAGAACATGGAGGAGATTTCAGGAGACTGCTGGTTATTCTGGGAGAGCTGGACAGGGCCGTAGAAGGTCCTCAACCCCTTAGCAGGACCGATACCTGCTCCTTTGTGCAAGGAGGAACAGGCTGAGCACTGCTCGTGCCCTACAGAATGACCTCCAGAGGGCCACTAGTGTGAATGTCTCTACCCAAACAATCAGGAACAGACTTCATGAAGATGGCCTGAGGGCCCGACGTCCTATAGTGGGCCCTGTGCTCACTGCCCAGCACCGTGGAGCTCCACTGGCATTTGCTCAAGAACACCAGAACTGGCAAGTCCGCCACTGGCGCCCTGTACTTTTCACAGACGAGAGCAGGTTCACCCTGAGCACCTGTGATAGACGTGAAAGAGTCTGGAGAAGACAAGGAGAATGTTCTGCTGCCTGCAATGTGGTTCAGCATGACAGGTTTGGTAGTGGGTCAGTGATGGTCTGGGGAGGCACCGGTAAACAAAGCAGCTCCGCACGGGCTTCTGAGTAAAATTACTGAAATGTCCAGATATTGTAAAGAAAGTGCAATGTCTCAGCTTTCAGAAACTGTTGGAGGTTTTCAGATAGAGCAAACCGTTCAGGAATTACAGTAATTCAAAGAGCGCTTGTCCAAATGTCTTGTGGGCAACAGGCTCGGTTGCAAAACACACACGGCTTCTACAGCCACACTTGGTGGGCCAAAAGATTCCCGTCGGTGGGCCAAATTTGGCCCGCGGGCCCCACTTTGGGCACCCCTGTTCTAAAGGCTCTATAAATCCATTGTGCTCTGATTATGAAAACTTGGATGACTCATAATTTTTAGGACAAACATTTCAAAATAAAGAAGAAAAAAAATCAACTTGCCTATACAATATAAAGTTGTATAAGTCATAATTTTGGGAGAAAAGTGTAAAAGGGTGATGGGGTGATGCTGCATTCAAAATAAACACGATTCACGCTTCAAATTTGTGTTCGTCTCTTTTTCGTCACCCATCAAATTTGATGCTAGACGCTTGTCCCCAAAGATGTGTCCTTAAACTTAAGGTTCCAGATGTGAAAGTGAAAAAAATATATATATATGCTCATCTTTATAAGTTTAACTGCCTTACATTCATATGAATTAATATCAACTTTGCTTAACAAGTCTCCTAGTTGTTACTTGGTGAATTGACATAGCCCCACTTTATTTAATTCTACTGATTTTTTTAGTTTTTTCTTAAGGTTAGATATTTGCCTCTTGGGATAAACAAACTGTTTCTAACAAATCTGGCTTGTGAGTTGATCAATAAATAAATGTTCATTACTGGATGTTTCCTGTTTCTCCAGATAGGTCATCTTCTTGCACCTCATAACAATTTCTTATAGAATAATTATCTTCCATATATAGTTTCTGCTTTTTCCCCTTAGCATCATTTTGTGTTGGCAATTGTTAAATGTTGTAAGTTTAATGTGCATCTTTATGCCTCTTCATCTTTTCTGCTGATGTAGAGCTGAGGATGCGCGATAAGTGTTGTTGATTATTTTGATGCATTCCAGTTTAAATTAAATCACAGTAATGATGCCCCCACCACCACCACCGCCCCCACACACACGCCTCGTGCACCTTGATGGAGGCATTTCCGATGTTATAGTATCATTACCGGTGATGAGAAAACTAACCAGATTTCCCTCCGTGAGTTCATCGGAGCTGCACCACACACACACACACACACACTTTCACACACAGGTTAGGAGGCAGACAGAAAAAGAAAGAGCTGGAGGAATCGTGGAGAAGTCAAGAGTGAGACTCGAGAACATCTCTTATAATTGGAGTATAATTTTCATAAAGCTTTTCAAACAGCTGACAGCTTCTCCATTCCTATCCCTCTCTACAACTATTCCACTATATACTCTTTAAAATTCTTTTTTTTTTGTTAAGAAAGCCTTCGGCAGAGGGAGATGGGTTGGAGGGGATGCTGGGAGTTATGCTGATATACCAGATATTTTAAGCTTTTGGGTTCACGTGGGTGTAATGGACTTATTCACAAGCAGTTCTTGTCTCTCTAATTAGTGGTCCCCCCCTCGAGCCGAAACAAGGGCACGGACGAGAGAGGCTTTTTCCCCAATGATAATGTGAATGGATACCTGCAGGGGGAGATTTCTGCACTGTTCTTCATTCTGTCAGCCACTCTGGGTAACATTGGGGCTTAACGAACCTGAAAACAAGACAGTGTGTGTGGTGATGGGAGTGTGTGTCCGTGAGATCAAACCCACCCGGGTACAGTGGAGTTTGGGTGCAGAATCGGTTAAATGTCTGTCGCTTTTCAGGATCTGGACACTGATGAGGTCATTTGTTTGCTCACGTTTTTGGATTTAGGTCACCAACAGACAGCCTGACCATATTTACAGACACACGGTGTACTTTGTGTGAGAGTGCAAGAATGTGTGGCAGCATGTGACGGCCCCCGCTGCTTAACATGTACTGTGATATGTGCCTGTAAGATGGCTTGACTGATAACTTGACACCACGGGGATGCATATATCCCGATGCATGCAATGTCACAAATGTCACGTGTGATCGACCACACGGTGCACCGTCTAAGTAAAAGGTCACTGCTCTCCGCATACAGCCGCGAGGGAGGTGGTGGGACAGAATGCCTGGTCAGCACATGGTCACATTTTGGATGCGCCATTTTTTTTTTCCTGCGTGCGTAATGAGCTGAGTTCTTGTCGTTGGAGCACATGTCACCCATGTGACATTAAATCTGGACATTTGCTGCCAGAGCTGACCGCATGCTTTAGCTTGGCCCTCCCAGTAGAGGAGCACTGGACCCACCCTCTGACGGCTGCTGACACTGATTGATGTGTTTGTTTATTAGGGCAGATAGTTGTCATATTAGACACACATTAAATCGCTGAAAAGTGGGCCATCCTATTTTTTTGTGGTGTTGAAGCCATTGACCAAATTACATGCATATATATATATATATATATATATATATTATATATATATATATATATATAATATATTATATATGAGAAAGGTTAAAGTCCCCCATGAGAATTTTTTTATTTAAAGAAAATGTTCCCATAGGGTTTTAATTATGATTATGATTTTCCTAACCAAAATCCCACAACTTGTGTTTTAAAAAGTTTTTTTCATGTTGATCTGAAGCCACTGTTTCTAAAATCCTCCTGAGGGGGCGTGGCTTTTGGAGCTGACCTGAGTAACCCGCCCGTCTGATTATAATAGCGCTGTGTCTCGCTAGCGTAAATCTTCACCGCTGCTTCATGAAAACGTTCAGCAATATCAGTAATGTCCAGCCATTAATGTCAGCTCAGACGAGGAAGTGAAGAGCTTTGTGGACCGAACTCACTCCAAAATCCTGATTCTTTCTCCTTCCAGTTCACCAACAATCCTTTTAGCTAATTCTCCAATGTTTATTGACGTTGCCGTGACCAATACATTCAATCCATTGGTTTCTCAGAGCAGAGTCTTTGTGAAAACAATAAAAGCCAACATCAAAATGGTCTGTCATTGATTTACAGTCTTTACAACTGCGGTCAAATGAGCCGCCGTTCGTATTTCCGTGGTCACATCAAGAAGGTCACACAGAGATTTTCCAGCCCTGCTACCATAAGAAGTATTGTATGAAACTCTCAAAAAATCCAGAGGCGGCAAGCTGGGACAGATGATGAGTTTAGTGCATGTGCAGCAGAGCTGTTGCGACATAAAGAAGGATCATTAATTCAAACAGAGATTTTCTGTGACAGTTTGATTGGCAGAGATTTAAAAAGAGAAATACTCCGAAATGCAAAAACGAAATGATTTCTTATTATATTTTTTCTCTTTCATAATAAAAATGCCACACATGTTTAAAATTACAAAAAAAAAAAAGGATTTTCATCGGGGGGGACTTTAAATAAAGTATTGGCAGGTTAAAAATAGACTGAATGTTTGATGAAAATCGAAGGTTTCAGGAGAGAAAAACTGACAAAAAAAGGAGGAAAGACCGAGAGACAAACAGGGAGGAAGGGAGTCACAGATGTGGTGGGGCCTCGGGCAATACAAGTCATTATGGTGTAAACTGCTCCAGTGGTGATGTTGTCGGCAGACCACAGAGGTCAACATCTCGGGGTGTGTCAAACAATACATTCACACATATACACGAAAGGCAGACACGCACACGGAGGAAATTGAAAGAACATCTGGACATGTGCCACCTGCCTGGAGGAAGTCATCTAGTTTACACGCATGTACAGACGGGGGGGGGGTTGTCCCTTCCTGGATGTGCAACCTTCATGCTAGCTTGCCCCACTGGGAGAGGATGGAGGACATAGTGGAGAGTGAAGAGCGTGCCATTCAAGTATTAAGGTAGGTAGAGATTCCGTGAGTTAGGACAGGAAATTGGGACAAATACGCATCACCGTCTGCTCTTTTGATCCCTGTTTTTTCCCCAACTGATGCCTGCACAGCAAAAAAAAAATAAAAAAATTAAATTAAGTTTAATATAAGTAACGCAAGTCCTTGTTATTTCTAGATTGGGAAAGTGGGACACGAGCCACAAAACTCCGTACAAAGTATTGACCATCTGGCACCAGCCCAAGCTAGCGTGCCACAAAACAATTGCATTCATTAGCTTAATTTATCATGGTGGTAATCTCAATTTACTTTTGCTTGTGCAAGAGTGACTCATTAAGATTCAGTCTGCCGTTTCCCCGGGCTGTCCTGTGATCATTCACGCAGAGTTCATGCATTTAGGACCAGATAGGAAGCCCTCCGTCAGAGTCAAACAGTTAAAATCAAGGCAGGAAAAAGAAGAGAGGGATTATGAGACTAAGTAAGAAAAGAAAGGGGGCGGTTGCTCGGCCATCGGCTGACGGACTGGATGCTGCAGGATTTGCGGTGGAAGAGGCGAGAGAAGGCAACGCACGTGACAAAATGTATTCTGATAACTGAACAGCAGATGTCTCGCATGGAGCTCCTTTGTTGCCCGAACAGCAGGACCCTGCACTTCAGTGGGCTCACTTCACACCGCATTCATTTGCCTGCCAGCTGCCAATTTAGGGTATAGAGAGAGTGAAAGGGAAAGTGAAGGAAGGGAAAGAGAAAGAAGGGTGGCTCACATCAGTCCATTTCTCCCCTCCCTCGGCGCGTCTTGCAGAGAAGCTGCCATTTCGTTCTCTCCTTCCCCCGGTGGCCTGTACAATTAGCGATCTGCATAACAACCCACACCTCCACACACTGCCCTCACAGAGAGGGGGGGGCTGCCGCCTTTGTCTTTTGGCTGCTGTACAATGAGTCGCTTTGGACCTGGCTGGAAGCCAGAAGCAGTGGCACAAAACTGCGTGTTCTTGATGGATGGCAGATATTCCAGGACTCTTGTTTCCTTCTGCAGCTGATTTGGCAGGTCAGAGATGAACTGCATCAGCTGCACTCACTAAAAACACCTTATAAAGCTCCGGTGAGGGAGAAGTTTGTGAATGGCAAGTTCTCATTATCCTCCCAGGTACCTTTGCTCAGTAGAGGTGTACTTTCATTATAACTACAAAGCCCACAGTTCATTAGCGCCTGCGTGAAAACAAATTTGCACCCCTCTGCTAAGTGATGTGGGCCAAGGCGTGATGGTATCAACGCTTTGGTGAAAGTGGCTGTGTGAGGCAAGACCCCAGCGACTAAAACTTCACAGTTCACCTGATGATTGGGATCTCTCTGAGAACCTAATCAGAAAAAAAACCCTCCAGAAGACTAAAAAAAAAAAAGGACATTGGGAAATTGGATCATTTTGTGGTGGAATTTTTCCATCAAATTTATTGTAGTAGTGTAAGTCACAGTTTTTTTTTAACCATAGTTTAACCAGGGGTGTGATTTGTACTCAAGAGTGACTTATTTGTGTGTTGTTTTTTTTTTGTTGACATAAATAGGCTCATATATTTGTTATTTTCCCAGTAAACCATGGTTGGCCTTTAGCAGTTGTTTCCCCTAACAACCACTAGAAGACGCTGCATCTGAGTACATGTATTTGAATTGTTGCTGATAGCAGCAGAAGAAGTGTCGTCCTAAACAAATATGAAAGATAATCTGATGGTTTTCCTCTTAAACTTTGATATTTATCTTTATTTTTTTCAGGTTTGGCAGATTTGTTCTGTTGCGATCTTTATAAATACAGTAGAGTGTATGTGTCAAAGTCAAGGCCCGGGGGCCGAATCCGGCCCACAGGGTAATAATATCCCGCCCCCAGATCATTTTATATGTTATAATTATAATTATTAACAGCCTGATGTTATCTTGTGACATTCCAATTTTGACAGAATATATGTCTTATGGCGGACCAAATATTGAAAGTTTATTCGACGTGTAGATTGATTTATTCTGGAATAATATTCCTGTCTTTTTGTATTAAAATTTATATTGAAAAAAAAATTGCATTTGAAAAGTTTAACAATTTTGTTTTTATGTATTCAATCTGTTTGTCCTGCTCAGCCCACGACTTTCTGTGATTTTTTGGGTTTTGGCCCCCTGTATGATTTGAGTTTGATATATTATTAAAGAACAATGTATTTATTGCTCTGAAATGCAGAATAATATTAAGTATATTAACTAAAAAAATAAAAGCCGAATGACCAGCGCTACTGTCACCGACAGTAAACAAATCTTCAAAATAAAGCTTCCTGTTTTCAAAAGAAAACTACCGAGTGCTTTTTCTGTTAAGACTAAACTGCCACTCACTGATATAAGTTAAAAAAAAAAAAGAATTAGCCTCAATTCTTAGCACCGGTGTGGTGCTAAGGTACCTTCCCACTGCAAGAATGTGTGTTCCCGCTCTGAGGCATCGTTGACTTTTTTGGTAAGACTCATAATTTTTCCTAAAAAGCGTAAAAAGGAGATGGATGATAATGATGGACTTCATTATGGTGCTTTTGTGAGTTTACTACAATGTGTGTTGTTTTGTTTTTTAATATTCTACTCAAAACGACAGGGGGCACAGATTCTGGCAGATCACGTCAGCAGTGGCCCGGCCGACAGGATCCCCAATAATTTGCAGTTGATGTTTTTAATAATTGTTGTTACATGCTTCCATAACGAAGTCACATTCACAAATTACGTTTTTTATCCTAAATTAGTAAACGAAAGGTTGTTTTCTCTTTCATAACTCAAGAAGTAGTTGTTTTACATGCAATATGTGAAAAAAAAGTGCAAATATGACAAACTCCCAAAAGCCCCAGAATAAAGTACATTGTGATCATCCATCTTCTTTTTAAACTTTATGGGACAAAATATGAGTGTTACAAAACAAACCAATGCCTCAGAGTGGGGAAACACATTCTAGCAGGGGGAACGTACCTTGACACCACACCTGTACCTCTTCAACAGAAGTTAATGTAACTCCAGCAGACTCTGAAACGCAGAATCGCAGCCTCACGCTGATGTACAAGCTCCGCACAGCTGAAGTGTGGATTATAATCAACGTGAATCAGAGGATTCTGTCACGGAAAAAAGTGACTTTTTATACCGGATTAGCACCCAAATGTGATGTTAAGAATGTTAAGTGATAAGGATGCAAAAACTGTGGAGAACATTTTCAGATTTTGTAGTTAAACGGTCAAAAACAACTGTGATGTTTAGGCTTTTGTTTGGGTTAACCAGATCTTTCTTAACCAGTCGGTTGACCACCATTTCTTTCTATCTATTCCATTTATATCTATGATCTTTTATCAGTTTTGTTGATTCAGTTCTAAATAAAGGTATAAATGATGGTGATTTAATACATATAATTTTAATTTTTGTATATCCAATAAAAATACATACACAATATTTTCAAAAGTAAGAATCCTGGTTTGATTCGTGACTCGAATCGTCACTTAAGTAACGATCCAGAGCCCTAATAAAGAGACTTTGCATACATTTGTTCACCTTGAGTTCCAGTGTGCCGGAGTTTCTCCTCAAACTGATCGACGACCACCGGCTCGTCTAAACCCGTCTTTCTTGTTATAACACAAAAGAAAGCAAGAGCAGATCCTCCTCATCGCCCACCTTGCTGTCAGTTCACAAGACGAGCAGAGGAACAAGCATTATCCTCACATTCCGAGCTGCATGAAGAAAAGGGGGATGAAAACTTTTTTTTTTTTTTTTTTATTAAGAAGGGATTCTTTTAATTCATTCTGAATCAGGAAACAGGGGGGATTAATCTTGAGGACGTCGTTTTACTGCCTATCCCCCCGCGCCCGGCTCAAAGCTAAGGAAGCGTTGGTGAATAATGGGGTGTCCATCAGCTGTGGGCTCAAGCCCAGACTGGTATTTTCTCTGGGGATAATACAAAGCGCGGCGTTAACTGATGATTCATAATGTACAGTTTTAGTCTGGCTGCAGTGGCCGGTATTGTATTAATGTTCTTTCGGTAAGATGGAAGAATAATGAGTTTATAAATATGGACGCATATTTCCTATGTTCTGAACTTCGGAAGACAAATTGTTCTAATACAACACATTCTCATTCTATACTCATCACATATTGACATATGAATAACCCTTGTGCTATCCCAGGCATGTTTACATTTAAAGTGGGGTCATCTGGACCCCACAAGACAGCACGAGTCTTAAAGGACCCTCTGCATGAAAACTTCACGTTTTGGGTGTACCCAACTTCAAATTAAATCAGGGCTCCCCAACCTACGGGTCTGATACCTATACCCTTGCCTAGTACCGGGGATAGAAACGTACCTTGGCACCACAGTGGCAGCGCGTCGAAAAAACAATGCCTTGGGGGTTTAGATTCAGGGCACAATTAAATTGGGCATTTTGACAGAATGTCGTCCATTCCACGGGACGCGACTGGTGCCGATGCACTAACCTTGACCCGATACCGCTGCACGGCCGGTTCCAGGACAGTTGCAAGTCTGGTTCCGTTGAGCGTCCAATGCCAGGTTAGGGGACCATTGCATGTCCGGTTCCAGTACAGTTGCGGACCAGTTTCATTGCACGTCGAGTGACAGGTTAGTGTACTAGTGCACGTCCGGTGCCAGTTAGGTACCATTGCACGTCCGGTGCCAGGTTAGGGTACCATTGCCCGTCCGGTGCCAGGTTAGGGTACCATTGCACGTCCGGTGCCAGGTTAGGATACCATTGCGCGTTCGGTGCCAGGTTAGGGTACCACTGTGCGTCTGATTTCAGGTTAAGGTACGTTTGCACGCCCGGTGCCAGGTTAGGGGACCATTGCACGTCTGGTTCCAGTACAGTTGCGGACCAGCTTCATTGCGCGTCGAGTGACAGGTTAGTGTACCAGTGCACGTCCGGTGCCAGGTAAGGGTACCATTGCCCGTCTGGAGGTGTAGGGCAGGTTAGGTTTTCCGCCCGTTCCCGGTTGCCAGGTAGGTACCATTGCATGTCCGGTGCCAGGTTAGGGTACCAGTACGCATCATCGGTCCAGGACAGTTGCACGTCTGGTGCCAGGTTTGGCTAAAACTGCACGTCTGGCACCGATTTGGGTTCCGGTTTGGGAGCCTTGATTGACTGAGGGTCCTTTAACCCCAGCGTTCCAGTGTTTGTTCTTTGATTTACTGTAACTTTTGAACTGCTAACACGATCAATGAAATTCTAGTAGATTCAATGGTTGAAAAGAACAGTATGTTAAAACTTTTGTGTTTAAGCGTCACAGAAGATGCCGTCAATATATGATGACTTGGGAATGAGCATGTATTGACTAATAAATTGAGCACATAAACGTCTTAATTCATTCAATTGTGGGTGCTGGATGGTGCTTTTATTTGTTTTTACATCGAAACAAGACTGATCCACTAACACAGATTTCTGGCTCTGCTGCAACGTGAGCAGCACCTACCAGCAAGTGGAGGTTGACGAGACGTTGGGGATCCGTGGAAAGGATGCTATCCATCAGTGGTTCCATTTGATATTTAATTTAGACTTTTATGAGCCTTACAGGCTGGGTCATGTCATTTTTCTCTGCCTTGCTCTCTCTCTATAGGCATGGAGGATAAATTCCTTCAATCCATGCAGGAGTCAAACCTTAGATTTATAACTGTATGCGATGGTGGTGATGATGGTGGAGCACAATTAGTGGCCAGCGTGCGGCGCACAGGTCTGAAAAAACCCTGCCACAACTGGGAAAGAAGTCCGACTTTTAGCAGATTTTTATTGCCGCCATAAAAGTTGAGCATTATTTCTCTGACATTAATAGTAAGACAGAACTGTTAGGAGGATGGCATCTCAAGAACAATATTCTTGTTTGAACAAAATCAATTAGTTTAGCATTAATCAAGCGAGTTGCCAAGATTGTACATTGATGTTTTGTCCTTGAGTTATGGATGGAGTGAAATAAGTGCAATTCCAAAAGGGTAACAACGAGTTTTATAAACTAATTCTCTCCTAATGGTCTGTTTTAATGTAATTTATAGCTTCATTCATTACCCCTTTTGTATTAGTAATTATTTCTAAAATACCAAAGAGCCAGCTTTTCTTTTCAGGTTCTTCTCAGGCTCTGATTTATCGCCACATCTCTGCCCTGACGCCATCTTCCCAAGGTGTGACATTTCAAAATATTTATAGCTCTGGCACATTAAAGGCCTCCCTTTGAAGGTGACCGACCGCTCTTCCACACCACTGTAATTAATAGAATCTTAGCTTGTCTGCCTGGTGTTATTTATCCACCGCATTCAGTCGAAACACCATAGAAAACAGCAAGCTGTTGGCTCAGCTTCTTCGGCTCATAAACAGGCGCTTTAATACCCCCGAAGTCCCAGGATGCATTGCACGACGGAGAGACCATTCCACGTCAAAGCTCCAAAAGTTTAATATTTTATTGATTAGATCGAAACCCTCTGTCCAAAGTGGCAATTAAAATTCAATTAAACTGACTGAAAGCATCATATTAAATTCCATCCCTTTATGAGCTCTAAGATAATGCTGGAGGACTTGAGCGTAATCATAGCCTTTTTAGATTATATTATCCTGTTCGTTCACTATAAAAGTGACACTTTTAGGTATACTTTCAATATTTCTTAACAGTAACCTTCTAATGAACACATTTTATAGCCATTAAATCAACGGTTATTGGGCATTACAATAAAGAGAGACGACTTTTTTCCCTTCACTCCACACTAGAAAAGACTGAATTGTAGCCGGTTTTAGCTCATGTAAATTAACGGTCAAGCTGCCCCTGACATGTTTAATGACACTGCACGCACAGTTAATAAAATCGTTCAGTGCTGCATTACGATAATTGACATTTTTCTGATCTTTATAATGTCGTTATCAATTTTTCAGTTGGAATGTGTCTCAAATGTGGAAAAAAATGGGAACTTTTATTTACCTGAAGCCCTGTTAGTTCCTTTTAATAATCTTGAATATTAGCTATTTGAAATATTTGACTAAAAAAACAAAAAAATAAATAAATGTAGCATTGTGTTGCACTCTAAAGGATCAATTGGATGTATCCTCAGGGAATCGTGAATGCAGACTTTTATGATGAGCCTTTCAACAACAGGAGAGCAAGGTCAACCAAAAAAAACCTGAACTTAAAATTCAAATAAAATAAAAAAAAAAGATTTTACGTTGAAGATTAACCCTCTAACACCCAAGGCATCGCCGGTGATGCCTAAACACGCTGCTTTTCTTCTTCGGAATCTACTGGAATTATCGTGTTAACGGTTAAAAAGTTACATTAAATCAAAGAACATAAACACTGGAGCTCCGGTGTTAAAGGGTTAAAAGGTATTCCAGAGCTTGTGTTGTAATTTCCCCATATGTTCTGTTTTTTCTATAGTTTCATCAAAGATATCAGGTCAGGGATAAGCCACTGATCCCGCACCAGGCAGTTTAGATGTACACGGAGAGCGGTGTGCAACAGTGGGAAAGGCTGTTATTACCAAGTGCCTCTTCGTTTTCCCTCCATAAGACTGTTTGCTTTGTGTGATTATTTTCCCCTCGCTCCCCCGCAGCATCCTGGTTTCTGTCTCTGTGATAAAGATATTCATTAACCTGATACGAATATCTTGTTCGCTCGGATCCCAAATGACTCCAGATAGAGGGGGAAGAAATCGGGGAGGTGAGAAAGAGGAGGTGGTAGGGATGCGTGCACATGAGACAAAGATAGGAGCAATGACATGAAATATTAATAACAGCAGGAGCCGGTGTGACAGGTGGAGTTTTCCTGATAACAAAATAAGGTTTTGGAGGAAGTTTGTGATTCTCCATCGATTTCTCTAAAAATGTTTCCTCAAGTGAAAGCAGAAAATTATAACAATTTGGTATTGAGTCCATGAAAAATGGTAAATGTGGGCACGAGTATGAGATATTTAAAGAACTCAAACTATATTTTTATCTATTGTAAAATCGTTCCCAGTGATGTTTTAATTATGGAGTTTTTAGCTAAAATCAAAAAGCCTGTAATGTTTTTTAAGACATATTTTATATGTTACAAAAAAGAGCAGTAAGACTAATTCATAGTGTAAGTTATCGCCATCACACTAATCAATTATTTCTTAAAAGATGACAGTTTATACAAGTTACTGTTTTGAGTGTATTTATGTCGACAGAGGCTGGGTGTTGAGGTCCCAGGGGAAAGATTTAAGCGTGTGAATGGTAAAGCTGGTATATTTGTATACATGTACGCGTTTGTGTATAGATCTTTGTGTGTGTTGATTATATGGACAGATGTTTGAGGGAAAAAAAAGAAAAAAGGATTCTTAATGTCTGTTTCTGAAATAGTTTATACTGAAGATATATTGTGGGGGTAGGATTACAAAAAGTTTTTTAAACTTCTTCCTATTCCACTTTAAACAACATATTTGAGGTGTAATATTTTTATATATAATTTATATAAACATTTTATGTTGTTGCTTTCTTTTTTTTTTTACCATGTATGTATTGTTTGAAATAAAGGACTGAAGAACCATGGCCCGCGGGCCGGATCCGGCTCACCTCCACATTTGGCCCGGCCTCCTGAACACTTTCAGGGATGCAAGATTTTTTTTTTTTCCAGTCCAGCCATGCGATTAAGACCCACAGAGAATGTGACTTTTTATTCCACTCCTCTGCTTTCTGGAAAACTTTAAATGTTTAAGTTCAGATCATAGACTGTGAAAACACTGGACAAAACAAGCAATGAGGTCTCCCATTGGAAATGCATTGCCTCCTCTCCTCGCGAAAGTAGGCCGCCGCTTTCACCGTCACTTCCTGAAACGGCTATCGCCATTTTGCAAACCATCATCAGCGATTGGTCCGAGTCTCTGTGAGTCATGGAAGTACCTTCCACCAATCTGAGAGAGTTTATTGTGGAGTCTCCGCCTCTTTCCACCTCTACCACGAGACAGCGGGGTTGTAAAACAGCTTCTTTTACGGCGGCTCGAGAAGATCGTACAGTCTTGATTTCAAGACCTTTGAGAGAACCATTCCAACATTTGATTCTGCTGTTAACCTTTCCTGCTTCCTCGTCCTGACCGTGGTCGGGGCGAACAGGGGAGCTACTACAGCTCCTCGGACGAACGTCCTCGTGGTTAAACCCGGCTGTTTGGTTCAGCAGGCAGATACTCTCACTGTCTGGCTGGAGGCTGGAATCCACCATTTATTTTCACTTTTGTTTTACTGCACATTGCTTTACTCCAACTTTCCCCGAAAGCCCGCTCCTTTTCTTTCATCTTTCATCCTCTCTCTCCCGCACACATGCGCGCGTGCACGTACAATCCCGCTCGCACCGCCCCGTCCCTTTCTCTCTCCGTAGCTTTCCCGCAACACTGCAAATGTTGTATTGACTTACATATTTTCTTTTTTGTCGACCTAAATAATGTGTCGCCACATATATTCCGGAAACATAAAAATTCTCAGTTATAATCATCTAGTGACTGTTAATGCGCCTTTCTGAACGCACGTCCGCGTTAACTTTCAACTTCTTCTGTTTGCAAAGCGAGCGTGTTTTTTACAACCGGTTTAACCGCGTTGAGTCTCTAAATCTATTTCTACAGAGTAAAAGGTGGCGACAGCATGCGCCTCTTGTTTTAATCTGCTGCATTCCATTGAGGAAAACAATAGAAGGACAATGATTGGAACATTGTTGAATTGTAAAGTAGGTGTTAAAAGGTCTTCACGGACGCATTGATGAAGTCTGCTCCCATTGGCTACCCGTCATCTGTCACTCAAACCCCCCAGACGTTCGACGTCAGACCCACAAATGCTTATTGAGCCATCTGATTGGTCAATTTATAACTCAAATAACTTGTGATAATGGAAAAAAATCTTTTAAAAAAAATTAGGATTAGAAAAAAGAAGTTAAGCAGAAAGCACCAGAGGAAGAATGATTATTCTGACATTTATAATGACTGAGAAATAACTGTCTGTTTCTCAATGTAAGTCAATGGGACTTTGGCCTTTTTGCAACCCAGTGGTACTTCCTATATGGAACACGGAAGTAGGGGGGCATGCTCAGTCCAGTTCTCCTATATACAGTCAATGGTTCAGATGCATCCTGAGATTTTTACTCTTCTTTTGTTAGCCTATAAACCGACCCCGACAGGAAATCCTGTCCACCTTTGTCCATCTCTGTAATGGGACAGGTAACACATCAATGTAAGGCTTGGGTCATCTGGACCCCATAAACTAGCACAAGGGTAAATTAAGACCATGCATGTCAAAAATTAAGATCAATTTCTCAGCCTATTTCCCATTTTACTGATTTATTCTTCTTATGATCAAAACTGTAGCTTCTCATCTTTTTGTTCGTGATGCTCAATTCAACATTATATTATCCAATAACACAAATCAATGATCTCATTGGGCTTCATACCGTTAATTGTACAAAAAACAGAAAGTCGATTATAAAACATAAACAAAAGCTATTTTTTCCAACTGACGGTGGTCATTCACTGTGTTGCTGCATAACAACTGGTTCTCTGCTGTTTAGGCTATTTACATCATTTAAACAAAATAATTGTAAAAAAAATGTAATTTTTGACATGAAATGAGAAACAGAGAAGTTTCAGGAAGCACACCTTTTAAGTCTCAAGACTTTCTAAGATATTATTTTTAAATTAATAAATTCAAGACTTTTTAAGACCCGGTGAGATGCTGGTAGAAAAAGCCTGTAGCAGCGACAATCGGCAGCCACAAGATCACTGCTCCGCTTCATGCTGATGCATCCTCTTGCAGATAAATAGATCCATTTACGTCTTTGGTTTCCTCATCCAAGATGACATTTGGCTAAAAACTGTACGACTGGATAGGTTAATGACTAATAATGCTTGCCTTTTATGCTAGGTTGGGGGTGTGGTGGGGGCTAGCAGGAGAGAGTATAAACCACGTGTCAACGTCAAGGCCCCGAGGGCCGGATCCGCCTCACCATGTAATTACATCCAGCCGTTCACATCCTTCTATTTTATTGTTATTAATGGCTACGATGTTATCTTGCGCTTGTATAATTTGTAAAATATATTCTTACGGAGAGTAAAATATTTAGAGTTATTTAAGGTTTAAGTTCCTGCCTTTTTATTATTCATATTTATGTTAAAAAGTTGTGATTTCAAAAATTTAGTTTTAGAATGTTCATTAAATGTTTGTCCTGTTCGGCCCGCAACTTAAGGTGTGTTTTGGATTTTGCCTCCCTGTGGAATTGAGTTTAACACCCCTGGTATAGACAGATGGATGACGGGAAGTAGGGGCGGACTCACATTGCACCAATGGTCCTGCCTACAACTCAGAGGCAAATTTTAAAGCCTTTCTGATGAAACTATGTTCTAAAAAATTACAAGATTTTTTAAATGTTTGCTACAAATGGCATAATTATAATGAAAAACAAAAAAAATATTGGTAATGTTTTTAATAATAGATCAAAAGATTACTGGTGTGGGGCTTAAAATATATACTGTACCTTACACACACATGTACATTTGATTTATTTCAAACATATTAAAGACTTAAAAATAACAACAAAAAAAAATCATACTTTGATACAATATGTTAAATGTGGCATTACAAATGAGTAGTAATGATTTTGTATTTAAGAACATATTTTACTTTATGTATTGTAATACTTTTTGA
Source organism: Oryzias javanicus (assembly GCA_003999625.1). NCBI lineage: Eukaryota > Metazoa > Chordata > Actinopteri > Beloniformes > Adrianichthyidae > Oryzias > Oryzias javanicus. The sequence goes on along the minus strand of CM012458.1, from coordinate 18,028,587 downwards.
TATTTTACTCTGAATATGTTTAATATGTGGATTTTAAGATAATTTTATTATACCAAGGAATTTGATTTGGGGTTATTTTTCTATCATTGTATCATCGATATATAATAATAATTTACAATTTTCTTTAGAATTTCCAAACATTTGATTTTTTAAGTTATCCTTATTACCAGTATAATTAAACTAAATCATGAGTCAACTTTCCACTTAACGGATCCACATGGTTGAGTGGAGAAATAGATCCGTGAAGGGATAAAATAAACAGCTCCTCTCAAACACAGGCCCTCAGATTACAGGATAAGATGAGATGAAGAGGCGAATCGGTTCCTCCCCTTCATCATGTTTCCAGCCCATCTTCTCTTACTTTATTTTGCGTGGGTATATGGCTCACTCATCTCCGGTTTTATTGTCTCGGGGGTGCTGCTTTTCCCTTTAACACGGTCACCATGCGCAGCACATCAGGCAAGTTCTTGATTCTGTACTCAGTAATTTAAAGGCTTTATGGAATTGCAATTTCAGGGCTCAGTGCTTGTTTTTCTAAAATGTACTCAAGGAATTAGCTACTCCAGCCACAAATCAGTTGAATTTATGCCCAGTTGTAATACACTTTATGGGCTCATGGTACATTGCCTCAAAAACAGCAGATGTGAAATTATGATAAATATAATGAGCCCCCCCCCTCCTCGCTCACCTCTGTTCCTCTTTCCTTCCCTTCCTCTGCTGTGAGGGAGAAGGATGTGAAGCGTGTTTACTTACCCCGTACAATACATTTAATGTCTTAGTAAGGGCCGCCAACAAAACCTGATTAATGTCCTCATCTCATTTATTAAAGATAAGAGTGGCACTGCAGTCAGGAGATAGAGAGGGGGCCATAAATCTCCAGCAAAATGAGCAGTCAAATAATCACTCATCAGAAATGAAATCTACATACATTAACACTCGCAGACATTCTGCTGTGAATATAAACACATGGCTTACGGGCGGTGAAGCCGACTCCATTTATCCACACGCTCGCAGTGAGGGGGAGGTAAAGGTGTCTGAGGAGGGTAAGCGCTCAGCTGGCGATGACGTTTAAGGGGGTCCCGCCCTGCTAAGCGACAGTCCACCGCGCCATCCATGTGTCCGGGGAAGCAGACGCACCATCATTAGAGGAACGGATGGGTTTTATGGCAGAGGCAATTAAGCATCTCCCTGAATAGGACATAATGTTGATCCATTCCTACAATTAATCAAGGCCTGCATTAGACAGTGATGGGCGACCCACGCCTCGGCGACAAAATGATTCTTCATCCCGCGTTTGGGAATTAGGATCCTGAGGTCCATAATGCGCCTTGGAGGTGCCCCTATGAAATCCTGTCATCTATTTTGTTTCTGTCCCTGACAGCTATCAACCTGTCTTCTGCCAGCCAAGGAACATTATCCCAACTCCCAAGGCGCTTCGCGACAAAGACTGAGCTCGTGAGTGGCTCGCACAGACAGGCAGATATGTAAAGCATGATGACGTTACGCAGATTCAGCATCATCAGGTAGATTTTTCTGGAAAATATGGACAACATGCAATCAGGAAACATCTCTCCACATGTACTAATGTTTTGATACTTGAGCTAACTTTGATAATGTTACATTGTAATCCAATAGAGGCCTTTCAAGCTGCGTACACATCTGCCTCAACAACTGGCCCTCGAATGACTGCTTTCAAATGAAAGGTCTATGCTAACGCTCAAAAACCTGCGTTTTGGAAGTTCTTGTTAAAAAAAACTGACATCTCCACATTGCTATGCAATTTTTTAAGTTTGTTTTCTGGCTCTGTGTATAAATTGGATATTCACTGAAGATATCCTGATAGTTCAACCAGTGGAACGTTTGACAACTTGAACACCAAACAGCTGAACTTGGATTAATCAGAGGGTCGGATTTGGTAAATATGTATGAGTAGTGTCCTTTTCTGAAAACGGAAGTGCCAGCTGGTCGATAAGTGGTCATGAAGGAGAAATCAGTGATTGCGGGTTGTGCCCGGCTGGAACTATGACACCAAGTGTTTTATTAAAAAAAAGTGAAAAAGAAACTGAACTTCACTGCTTCGATAGTTCGCACAAAGTTTCGTCCAACTTTAGGTGGGACATTTGCTGGCAAACAGTAAAAAAAAAAAAGTCCCCCCCGGCTTGTTCAATGTGAACATAGTACGCTTGTCTCACACAGGCAGACATCTGGATCCAAGTGCAGCAGGTTTATTTGGTACAGACAGGACAATAGGCATGAAGCACAGCTAAAAGTCCACAAAACTAAATCAGGCTCAGGAAGGTAGAGGTCAAACATGAGCATGAGGTCATCAGAGAACAATCAGAGTGGTCAGAGTCCATGCGAGGTTCGGGGCAGGCGGCAGAGGAAGCAGGGTCAGATGAAACAGAAGATCAAGTCAGTGCAGCATGCAGAGTTGCACAAACAAGACTTCGCACTGAGCAGAAAGGCTAAACACTGCTAGGAGTGATTTCCAAATGAGAACCAGCTGTGGAGCTCCTGAGAGTGACAGCAGGGGCTGATGGGAAGTTAAGTATAGAGAATCAGGAAGCATTAGTAATCTGGAGATAGTTCCCACTGATAGCCAGAGATGGAGACAGGGTACCAATTCATAACAAAGCTAAACGTGCATTTGTTCATAAAACCATGAATATAATATAATTTCCTAACACTTACTAAGTGTAAGTAAGAGGAGAAATATTTAATAGTCTGAAATATTTTTTGCTGCATCAGAGTTTGCTTGCTGCTCAACTCAAAGCACAGTTCTAGTTCAAGATCAACTCCACACTTTAATACGCATGATTTTATTCTAATGCTGGTTTTTAACTGTGTGTTTACCAGACAGTTCAATAAGTGAAATATTAAAAATAAGCCTTAATGATCAGTTGAGAAGCTGCATTGTTAAGAATACAGTAGAACTCTGTGCCGCTACCAATCAGAAAAATATCAAGAAAATCCAGTCAATATATAAGGTTAACAACAACAGACAAATGAACAGTCCCAACACCAAGTATTGGAAACTATGCAAAACCCAAAGTTCTTTGTTTTTTTTTTTAGTCATCTTTCTTTCTTACTTTTAAAATCAGACTTCTTCCCTGTGACAAATCTGTAAAACCAAGTCCTGGAGGAAAGCTTGCTAAGTTCTGAGTGTGTAAAATGAACCTTCTGTGTTTAGAACTTTGCCTTCCAGTTCAAAGACTTAAGGTAATATCAGGTCATATAACCATATGACATGGTATATTTATAAGAAAAACAACAGCTGTTAAATTAGTACTTCGGCTTCCTCAAGTAATATTCCTTCAGAACAAAAAAAAAACAAAAAAAAAAACAAGCAATGTTGCCATTTATGCTGACAGTGCAAAACTTGTATCATATGCTTCATATGTAAATAGCTGGATATAAATACAACCAATGCAAAGGATCAATAAGTACTATTTTTTTGTTGATCATCATTTAGACAATAGGGACAATATCATGCAAAAGTAAACTTTTTTGAACTTTTAAGTACATTATAATGTAAATTCTTCACTACAAGCATTTTTTTGCTCTATTGAAGAATCTCTAAGGATTCCTCTAAAGCCCTGCTCACTGACCATCAGACCCTCCCATTCCACCAAATCTAGCAGGTCCAGAAATGCAGACAACACCAGAAGAACATACCAGGATTTACTAAAATGAAGAGAACATTGCATTAGGATTAATTAACACTGGCTGTGAATGTTTCTGTTCTCTGTGAAGCACCAATAATCTCTGTATCAAAAATCGTCTTCGCTTTCATGTCAATCATTTTCCTGGGGAGATGTTAATCCATGTTCAAACCAGTTCTTCAAATTAGACACTCGATTTCTTTGCATCTCCACCAAACAATCGTTTGCATGTTTTTCTTTTTTCCGCAGCCGTCTTCTCAATATCACCCATCTGCTTGCACCACTCTCTGATACATTTAGGATCCAACCCAAAAATGTCGAGCAGATTCCTCACCAAAACGTTCTTTGGCGTATGCCACCGCACCAAGTTTAAACACTAAGGAGAAAAGGGCAGAGCCTCAGAGATCAAGTCGTCTTACTTACGGGTAGATAAAGAGTTCACGAAAATAACTCAGATTTCATTGAAAACATTTTTTTTGTGTAATATATCATCATATGGACATAGTTTACTCTGAAAGACTAAAGAATATCATGATATAGACCAGAGGTTCCCAGAGTCATTCCTTGAGGGTCGACTTCCTGCTGGTTTTCCAGAAACCGCCTTATCTGCTGCTGAATACCTGGATCAGGTGTGTTTGGCCAATAAGAAGCTTCAATGGCAGGTTGGTTGGAAAGCAAGGACACCAGCTCTCGAGGACTGACTTTAGAAACCCCTGATATAGATTCTTTAACAATTGAATTATGAGATCTAAGAACTGATTAGGGTCTACGGTGACAAGGGGTTGGCTGTTGCTGCCCCTTGCTCCACCCGTTACTTCTTTTTATAGTTAGGGGCAATGAAGTCATCTACAGCACCACTATACTGAGTGTGTCTGGAATATGGGGCCAATAATCTGGTGCTATACTCCTCTGCAAGGTAAACCAATGGCAAGTGTTTGGGAATCACAGCAGCTAAAATAGTCCTACTTTTAAACCAGATGGACTCTACTGTAGCCCGAATGATATGCTTTGCGTGTTATAGCTTCTATTTTTCAAAAGAGCATGTTCACTCACTCCTGATATGAAGTCAGATGTCCGGCTTTTCTCCTTTTCAGTTTTTTTCTCCTCTTTTTCTCCCCACCCATATGGCTACCTACTCAGCTGTATTGCTGTATCATGAGATCATTACCTCCATCATTGAGCGCGAGCATCTGAGAGCCCGTTAACCTGGAACAGGCTGGGCCAGGCTGCTCTGTGCTGATGGTACAATATGCTCCTTGTTATTCTAGGATCATTGACGCTAAATCCCTGGCAATCAAGCCAGTTTTGTTGAAGCTCATTGGCTCAGTGGGGTCCCATCTAATCTGCGGGCTTGAAATGAAGAAAAGAGTGTTAAGGTTGGTTGGGTCGTTAGGTAGAAATTCTTTCATAATGGTGCATGTTACATTAGACCTTTTCAAACCAACGATGAGCGTTTTAAAGTCTGTGTAATGTCATTTACAGAATAGCTTTGGTAGATGGAAATTCTCCTGATGGGTGAAGAGTAGACATGAAGCGTTCATCTAAACGCTCAGAGCCAACATTACAACATCAAGACGATAAAGTGTGTGTTTTTTTTTATGAAAGTTGAGTACTCTTTGTGTGCTTGCCAAAGTTATGTGCTTACTAATAGTTTTTATAAGGTATGTGTCATTTTGAGGATTTCACAGAGCCACGCCCTCGTTGAGACCTTGAAAAGGGTCGGTTTTATTGATGGGAGGATTGATACCAAGGTATCAAAGTATCGATTAACATACATCATCAATTTACTAAAGTATTGATTGATAATAATAGACAAGAAAATAAAAGTGTGTACGTTACTTTGGGGTATTTTTGGTTAAACTGCAAGTTACTCTAGTGTTTTGTGTTGATACTCCCCCCTGCTCACAGCGTATAAAACTGTTCCAGCAGTCACATGACCAGAAGAACTACGAGTTGCGCTTCTTGATGCATACAGATGTATACACTGAAATGTGCAGATACATGGAAGAAAAGGTCATCAAGGAATAAGGAGCCTTTGTTTGAGTGAAAAAAAAAAGCAATTCAATTCGACTATTGAGTAAAGTGGGAAAGAAATATCTCGGAATAGTTGCTGTTTTCTAAGGCAGGAGAGATAGTTAGCCAGAAGTGTGATTGTCTCAGACCTGAAAATGTAAATACGCTGCTGTTCATAAACACCAATCTGATTCTATACTGTTAATTTTTCTTTAATCATATTTATGTAAATACATTTCCAATATTTTTTTTTTGTTTTAGGATACTGTAACTAATAATATACTTAAGAAAAAAATGACCAGAAATTGGTATTGTTAATCGGTATTGAATAATTTTATAAAGTAAGTAATCTGTATCATATCGGTTATTTAGAATGGGAGCTTAAATTTGATTTTGTTTTAAAGACTGAGATGTGAGGTTGGAATTTGGCAATGACAACATGGATGCCACAGTTTATTGCATTAGTCACAGCTGTCCTAACAGGTGGATTTGGGCTGTCTGCAGGTAAAAAAAATTGCAATTTTTTGGCACAAAATATTAAGATTGCCTGATATTTTTGAAAATTGTTGATGTGGTCATGAACGCAGACGGCTGCAGTCAGGCGACCGTCAGGTGTGCAAGAATTACCTACTTTTATAAACGCGTGGGCTACCGGCGTCTGGTAGCGCTTGATGTGGACAGCCGCCGTCTGGACACATTCACACATTGTCCACTCACACAATGCTGTAAGCTACATTTGGCCACTGAAAATGCTAGTGCTGATAGCTGAAGATGCTGAAATTGATAGCTAAAAACGCTGCAGTTGATAGCCAACTAAAATATTGGTTAAAGGCCAAATTAGCCTAAAAAACTGGAGAAAAAAAAAGCCTAAATTAGCCAAAACAAATAGCATGTAGCTGAAATATTAGCTAAACTCCAAAATAGCCTAAAAAATATTATTAAATGTCAAAATAGTTCAAAAAGCTAGCAGAATTCCATTATAAATTTCAACTTTACTACACTCTGATTTCATATAATATAAAGTAACAACTAATCGACTATTAAATTAATTATTAATTAATTATTACTGTTTTAATAGTTGATCCTAACGACTGATCCTGGCAGCCCCAATAATAGCCCCGATTAAAGATGAAGTCGCCTGAATTCTGAAGCTTGCCGTACTTACAGTGCAAACTGCAGAAGTGAAGGTACTCAGGATCCATCCAGAACATCACTGCAGAAACAAACAACAACATGGAACTACAGATTAGACATAACATTGAAATAAAAACAGGCGACATGACAAGATGTAAAACTGATCACTCTTTTAGTGGCTTCCTGTGACTGACCACACTACATTATAAAGCAATATCTGTTCAAACTGTGATGATCTTCTCTGAAAAAGCTGTAGGTTTTGCAGATCAGTAATTCAGAGTTCACAGTTTTGTCTATGTAGCTCTTTGTTGTTGGTTTTTGCTCAGACCACTACTGTTAAAGAGGCAGTTTTGCTCTAACAAATTAAAATTTACATCCAGTTACAGAACAAAAATATTTTTAGAAATGCACGTTTAGTGACTTTTTTGTGTACTTGGAAGTAAAAAAAAAAATTAACCAGTATAAAATTTCCACTGATTACAAAACTTGAATTTGTGAAACCAGCAGAGATATTCAAGATATATTTATTTAGTTTGTTTGATGTCTGAATGACCTAACTTATGTGCTTGATAAGACGTTGATTTGTTTCAGAACTACTTTGCTGATCGATCAAGCAAATGCTGAATTTAAGACCAACCTGTAAAAATATGTTTTTTTCCCCCCAATGCAACTCGTTGTCCGACCATTTCCTTCCATTTAGCCATTTTCTGTCCCTGCAGCCACAGAACATCCCAGTTGGATTCATCTCATCCTTTATCCCCAGCTCAATGCTGGCCGGGCATGCAGTACTTTCCTGTTTCTGGTCTTTACCTCGGATTCTCGTCCTTTGGGGCTTTCCTCTTCTGCCATTACCTTCCCACGCTCCAATCACACACACCTGTTGCTAATCAAGCAATTAGCAACTCTGAGTAGTTCAAAGAAGCTGGGAATTCTCACTTGTTGCTTCATCAGTGAAAACAGTCACAAAAACATTCAAACTATCGTAGCAGATGTAAATGTTTATGTGAAAGGCCACAGTAAAGTCTAAAATGAACAAAATTGAGAAACTATTAATTCAAGGAAAAACTTGAGAAAAGGGAACATTGGTGTCAAGGAGCGAAATGTTCATCTGCTACCGCTCCTTCATCAGCTCACTGAGCATAACCTCTGACATCACCTGTCTGAACATGTTTAAAATTGGACAAATAACATTGGAACCCATAGGAAGTGCCACTCTGAAACCTGCCTCCAGTGGTTTTTGGTGGAACTGCAATGTTTGGTATTTCTGTGTCAAAGTCAGAAACAAAAGGTTGGGTATTGGCTGAGACGAGACCAGCTTTTCCCACTTGAAATAATAATCAGAACATTTTTTTTAACTATTTAATCTTTTTTTTGTACCGTTTTTGAACTAATTAGCATTAGAATACATGTAACACTGTTTAACCAATATTTCACTTAAGTGCAATGGTATGAGTGTATTTAAACTCCAACTACATTTTTATCTATTGTAAAATGGTTCTCAGTGGTCTTTTAGTTTTGATATGCCTTTTTTTTGCCAAAAACAAGAAGACATTTTCTACAGAGCAGCATGAGGCCGCTTGCTTATAGCACCTCACAAGCTCAAGCTAACATTAGCATAGCTAGCAAAAGAAAAAAAGTGTATCTATATTGGATCTATCCAGCTGTATGGGTTTGAGTCAGATGGCGGCTTAGACGTGAAAAATAAGTACTTTAATGTATCTATTTGTCTACAAGTTTGTGCTTCAGAAATTGAGAGGAGAAGCCCCCCCGTGACACATGCTACGTCACAAACCCAAGCGTTTTCAAACTTTCCATCTTATCTAACACGATTTGAATTAAAAAAAGAACAGTTTTAATCTTAAATTATTTTACAAATTTCTTCCATCATGAAATAAATGCTGCAAGAACATGTTAAAATAACAAAAACTTTTTTCTTTTTGGAGCTGGTCTTTCACAAACTTTATTATTTCCTTTTTTCTAATTTGGAAGGATTGAAAAGGTTGTCTCTCTTCTATTCACTCATTTCTGTTTTTAATTTTATTCTGTGTCATGGTTCTGGATCCCTCCACCCTGTCAGCTGAGCTAATTAGTCAATTGACTCCACCTGAGCAGCTGTCTTCTTAAGGAGCTGCAGACCTGTAGTGGAGGTTGGATTGTACTATCACCTCTGCTCTGTTGCTGCCTCAGTCTCCAGCCTGCCTCAGTCTCCAGCCTGCCTCAGTCTCCAGCCTGCCTCAGTCTCCAGCCTGCCTCAGTCTCCAGCCTGCCTCAGTCTCCAGCCTGCCTCAGTCTCCAGCCTGCCTCAGTCTCCAGCCTGCCTCAGTCTCCAGCCTGCCTCAGTCTCCAGCCTGCCTCAGTCTCCAGCCTGCCTCAGTCTCAGCCTGCCTCAGTCTCCAGCCTGCCTCAGTCTCCAGCCTGCCTCAGTCTCCAGCCTGCCTCAGTCTCCAGCCTGCCTCAGTCTCCAGCCTGCCTCAGTCTCCAGCCTGCCTCAGTCTCCAGCCTGCCTCAGTCTCCAGCCTGCCTCAGTCTCCAGCCTGCCTCAGTCTCCAGCCTGCCTCCTACCTGAGCCTTAATAAACTTTTCCACTGAAGCTGTTGTTCCAGGGGTCTCCTTATCAACATCCTGACAGAACAATCCAACAACATGGACCCCATCAAACTTCGGCCTGGAAGGCTCAGGTAGAGGGAGCCATATCGGGTGTTGAAAATCGTCTTTCTGAATTCACTAAAAGTCTTCATGATATAACCCAACGTTTGAATCAAGTTACGCTTGCTGCCTCGGTTCCGCCTCCAACCAATGCGACTGTAAACCCTGTTTCTGAACCTCGCATTCCCCCACCTGAGAGATTTGCAGGAGAACCGGAGAGATGTCGGACATTTTTGAACCAGTGTTCTATAATTTTTGCATTGCAACCCTCCTCCTTCCCCACAGACTCAACGAAAGTGGCCTATGTGATTTCCCTTCTGTCTGGCCAAGCTGCCCAGTGGGGTACAGCTGAATGGGAGAGGAATTCTCCTTCCTGTTCCTCCTTCGACAGGTTTTCACTGGAGCTGCGCAGAGTTTTCGACCCCATTCAACCAAAGACAGAAGCTTCTCGCAAGTTACCACTGCTCTCTCAAGGTAACCGGTCAGTTGACCAATATGCCATTGAATTTCGCACCATTGCTGCTGACAGCTCATGGAATGATGCTGCACTCTATGACACATTCTACCAGGCCTTGCTGAACATATAAAAGATGAACTGGCAGCACGAGACTCCCCACATCTTAAATGGGTTGCTTGATCTGGCAGCTCGTATTGACCGAAGATTTCATGACCGTCAACGCGAGCGAGGGGTGAGGCCTCAACGAAGTGTTGCATCTATGCATAACGTATCTCCTCTGCGCAGAGTGCCTGTAAAAGCTCCAGAGTCCTGCCATCCAGAGACTGAGGAACCCATGCTATTGGGAAGGACCAGACTAACACCTGAGGAGCGGAGCCGACGCCTTTCATTGAGACTCTGTTTTCTACTGTGGAGAGAGGGTCACCAGGTCAGATCGTGTCCAGTAAAAGCCAGGGCTCAGCAGGAATGATGGGATCGCTGCTGAGCAGAGTTTTGCAAAAACCAAAGTTTCTTCACCCATCTATCTCTGCCGTCATTCACCTCAGCAACAGGCCAGTCAGAGGAGGTTTTCATTGATTCCGGTGCAGACTCTAACTTCATGGATGAAGAATTTGTCAGAAAGCACAGAATCCGGATCCACGCCTTGAAGAGTTCATTGCAAGTGAAAGCTATTGACAACCATCTAATTTCTGTCAGTAAGTTCATCACGGGACCCATTAAAATTCAAATTGACAACCACTATGAGACTCTGTCATTCCATGTCATTAAATCCCCAAGACATCCTGTGATCTTGGGACATCCTTGGTTGATGGCTCACAATCCTCAATTGGATTGGTGCACAGGGAGAGTCCTGGGCTGGGGTTCTCATTGCCCAGCTAAGTGTTTGTTAGCTGCTAATCCTGGCCAGACACTTCCACCTCCTGACATTTACCCAGATCTTTCTAGAGTCCCAGAGGTCTATCATGAGCTCAAGGAGGTTTTTAACAAAGTTAGAGCAACGTCACTTCCTCCCCACAGGCCGTACGATTGTGCGATAGATCTTTTGCCAGGTACTATTCCACCCCGTGGACGGTTGTACTCGCTATCTGCCCAGAGAAGAAAGCTATGCAGAGCTACATTGATGACTGTCTTGCAGCTGGCCTTATCCGCCCCTCTTCATCTCCTTCTGGAGCCGGTTTCTTTTTTGTAAAGAAAAAAGATGGAGGCCTTCGTCCATGCATAGACTATAGAAGCCTCAATCAGATCAGTCAGAAACAGATACCCTTTGCCTTTGATTTCCTCTGCTTTTGAAATGCTACAGGGTTCCACCATTTTTTCAAAGTTGGACCTGAGGAATGCTTACCATCTGGTCAGGATCAAACAAGGAGATGAGTGGAAAACTGCATTCAACACCCCAGCAGGCCATTATGAATATCTAGTGATGCCCTTTGGGTTGACGAATGCCCCTGCTGTGTTCCAAAACATGGTCAACGATGTGTTGGGTGACATGATCAATCATTTTGTGTTTGTGTATTTAGATGACATCCTGATTTTCTCCCGAAATAAGGAGGAACATGTCAAGCACGTCCGTCAAGTGTTGCAGCGCCTTCTGCAGAACCAGTTGTTCGTAAAGGCTGAAAAATGTGAGTTTCACGTCTCTTCAATCTCGTTTCTTGGACTCATTGTTGCCAAGGACCAAATTAAATGGATCCTGTCAAAGTAAATCTGTTGTTGACTGGCCCATTCCAGTGTGCAGGAAGCAGTTGCAACGATTCCTGGGGTTTGCCAATTTTTACAGGCGTTTCATCAAGGGCTATAGCCAGGTTGCTGCACCCCTTCATGCACTAACATCGTCCAAAATCCGTTTCGAATGGTCTTCTACTGCTGAAGGTGCCTTTGAGAGACTGAAGACATTGTTCACCTCTGCTCCCATTTTAATCATGCCTGACGTAGATCGCCAGTTCATGGTTGAAGTGGACGCCTCGAGCACTGGAGTTGGGGCTGTTCTATCCCAGCGATCTGAGATCGATCAAAGAATACACCCATGTGCCTTCTTTTCTCGTGGGTTGTCCGCTGAGAGGAACTACGATGTAGGGGATCGTGAGCTGCTGGCCATAAAACTAGCACTTGAAGAATGGAGGCACTGGTTGGAGGGCGCTTCTCAACCCTTCATAGTTTTCACGGATCACCGGAATCTGGAGTATCTCCGAACTGCAAAACGCTTAAACCCACGCCAAGCCCGCTGGTCCATGTTTCTTCACCAGATTCAATTTTACACTTTCATACCGCCCTGGCTCTAGGAACCTCAAGGCTGATGCCCTTTCACGTCAACATGAAGAGCAAGAGATACAACAAGAGCCTGAGTTTATTCTTCCATCTACTGCTCGCCTGGCTGCTCTTCACACTGACATAGAGGACAGAGTAGTGTCTGCCAATCATGATCAACCCACTCCTTCAAACTGTCCACAAGACAAGCTGTTTGTTCCTGACTGTTTAAGATCAGAAGTCATTCAGTGGTGTCATTCATCTAGATTGTTTTGTCATCCTGGCATTAACCGTACCCTCTCCATAGTACAGCAACGTTTTTGGTGGCCTACCCTCCGAGAAGATGTAACTAACTATGTCTCTGCTTGCCAGGAGTGTGTGCAGTCAAAGACTAAGAGGTGTCATCCCACAGGTCTCCTTCATCCTCTGCCGGTTCCTAAGCGACCTTGGTCACACCTGTCTATGGACTTTGTCACCGGGTTACCTCCTTCATTAGGTAATACTACCATTCTGACAGTTGTTGACCGGTTCTCAAAAATGGCACATTTTATTCCACTGCCGAAGCTGCCTTCTGCTAAAGAAATGGCTGACATCCTCATCCAGCATGTTTCAGACTTCACGGATTCCCGAGGGATATAGTATCCGACAGAGGCCCACAGTTTGTCGCACGTTTCTGGGCTGAATTCTGTCGCTTGCTCGGAGTGACTGTGAGTCTATCGTCAGGATTCCACCCCCAATCCAATGGGCAGTCGGAACGTTTGAATCAACAACTGGAGACTGGATTGCGGTTGTTGTGTTCTCAAGACCCCTCCTCTTGGGCCCGGAATGTTGTGTGGGTTGAGTTCGCTCATAACTGTCTACAATCATCTGCCACTGGGTTGTCTCCTTTCCAGGTTGTTTATGGATATCAGCCACCCCTTTTTGCTCTTCAGGAGAAACAGGTGGTCGTCCCATCTGCCTATGCTTCTGTCAGAAGATGCCAATACCTGGCGCAGAGCGAGAGCGGCGTTGCTTCGGACTGTTCAGGGATACAAGGTGGCCGCGGATAAGAGACGTACCCGGCTCCTAGTTATCGTGTGGGCCAGAAGGTATGGCTTTCCTCCAGGGATCTGCCTCTTCGTGTGGAGTGTAGGAAACTGGCCCCGTTTGTGGGTCCGTTCCCTGTTGCTAAGGTGGTCAACCCGGTGGCAGTAAGACTGAGACTACCCAAGCCTTTGAGGGTGAACCCACCTTTCATGTTTCTAAGATCAAGCCAGTCAGGCAATGTGACCTTGTTCCCTCTCCCAGGGCTCCGCCTCCTGCCCGTTTCATAGATGGGGGCCTGCCTACACGGTCAAGCGGCTGTTGAAGTCTCGTCGGAGAGGGTGGACTACAGTATCTGGTGGACTGGGAGGGCTACGGCCCTGAGGAGCGGTCCTGGGAGCCTGCTCGATTTATCTTGGACCCTGATCTTGTCGCCAGTTTCACCGGGATAACCCTGATCAACCTTCCGGTCGTCTGGAGCCGCCCGTTAGGACGGGGGTACTGTCATGGTTCTGGATCCCTCCACCCTGTCAGCTGAGCTAATTAGTCAATTGACTCCACCTGAGCAGCTGTCTTCTTAAGGAGCTGCAGACCTGCAGTGGAGGTTGGATTGTACTATCACCTCTGCTCTGTTGCTGCCTCAGTCTCCAGCCTGCCTCAGTCTCCAGCCTGCCAGTCTCCAGCCTGCCTCAGTCTCCAGCCTGCCTCAGTCTCCAGCCTGCCTCAGTCTCCAGCCTGCCTCAGTCTCCAGCCTGCCTCAGTCTCCAGCCTGCCTCAGTCTCCAGCCTGCCTCAGTCTCCAGCCTGCCTCCTACCTGAGCCTTAAACTTTTCCACTGAAGCTGTTGTTCCAGGGGTCTCCTTATCAACATCCTGACATTCTGGAATATTAGATTTTTGTTTTTTCCTGTTCAGTCTTGCTACACATTGATTGTTTTTGTTCTGTCTTAATTATTCAGTCATTCAGTTTTCTTATGTTCTATGTCATATTTTTAGTGTTTTATTGTCCTGTTTGGATTTTTCGTTTTGCTTTAAAGCACTTTAAATAAGAATATGTTGTGCTGTGCACATAAAAAGACCAAATTAAGCTCAAATAAAAGAGTTTTGAGTTCAAATAAGAATAATACTTTTTTTTTTCAAACTCATATTTTGATAATTGCCAATATTAAAATAATGTTTGCAGATATGGAGGAGAAAAATAAATTTGTTCACGCAAAAATTACCCTTTTGAATTACAATGTTTTGACCTGGCACACAGTTTTTCTGTATACATATTTGCTAACTCATCACAGCAGCAGCATGTGGATATTTTGGCTTCACCAGCTTAACAAATTGCTCTAAAAAAAAATCACATTTGAACCATGCTATAAAACAGTTCACTACTATAATGCAATGGTGAGTCCACCTGCTAAAAACATTTGACCTGAACAGACTGACCCCCAGAGCTGGAGCTTCAGCATTAACAACAGGAGGGTGATGAACCGGTTTTCACTTGTACGCTCTCCTGTGTGGATGAGAGGCACACAAACCCCTGTAAAACATAAAACAGTACAGAAGCAGTTTGCTGTCATGTGCATGCTGGGACACCCTTTAGCACATCATTCACTCCAAAAAAAGAGCCAATCGTCTTTCAGGAGGTGGCGTCAGACATTTTTCAGAACACATTTATCACCGGACCTGCCATTAGAAACAGATTCCTCTCATAAGCAGCTTCTCTCATTGGAGTTTGAGCGGCGGATTTGCTGATTGGAGTCACTCTGAGGGAAGCAGAGCGCCAGAGAGAGGAGGGAGGGAAGGAGGGAGACTGTGACACATTTACAGTGATGTGAAAGCTCTGATGTTGATTAATGGGCATTGCTCCTGTCACATAAACCAAATAAATAAACACCAAAACAAAAGCAGGGGTGAGAAGCTCATTTACAAACCCGGAAATGAAAAGTTCCTCTCTGGAGCGAGACAGACTGAGATGTCAGTCTGTAACTGGAGCTGCAAACAACAGATCGCTGCAGTGGAAAGTTTTCAGACATTCCTTCAACTTTCCGGTTTGCACACAATCTACTCTTGAACATCCAGTCGGGTTCAGAGTCATCCAGCAGGATCACGGTTTAAGAAGAGAACAAAAGAAAAAGTTTTCTAACTTTCTCCAAGCAATAAATATGGATCAAAATGTGAGAGTTATGCATATTTTTGATTGGCTGTTTAATTGGATGCTCTTTTCCCACTCACAAGCATTCTTATTTACATAAATAAACATAATTGTGTTTGTTACTACAGAAACAAAGTTTTTACAAAATAAACTCTCGTCTGAAAGAGCGTACGGCCAACAGTCCCCGCCCTCGCCGCCCTTCTCTTACCCCGCCTTCATTGGCTGAGCAGCTGCTATTCACCCTATTTTGCCATCAGAGCTTGACGTGACATATTCACAAAAAAAAAAAAAAAATTTTCTGTTGGTTTATTTCCATAGCAATTTATCTTTTTGGTGACCTGGGGGTAATGAACAGGTATTTGTAATTTTTGAAGAATGTGCAAAACAGAGATTTTGTATCACATGTTGTATATGTTAAGAATTCAGGAGTACACCGAGGAATCAAGGTGCAGGGTGCAGGACTCGATCCAGAGATTCTTGTATTCAGTTTTCACAATATTCCTGTTAGAAATGTGCAAGCAACAGGAAAACGGCACTTTTGACAGCTCACCATGCTATCGCTGTTCAAAATATAAATTTCAACTTTTTTTCTCATGTAGCTTCCAGATGAAGCTCAAGGAGTTTGGAGGGAATAGATCAAAATCGACAGGAGTTCAAATATGTGGAAAGTAGTCTACTAAAGGGGATTTTTTTTTTTTAATTTCAAGATGGTGGCCTGTTCAAGAGGTCAAAGATCAACAAAGCTTCGATTGTGATTGTAGACTTGACCTCGTGGTGTTTGTGTGACATCTTTCAACAGTTGCTTTAAGAAAAGTTTTCATTTCTTTTATACTGGGAACATGTGAAAGTTCACTAATTTAACACTTTGCCACAAAATGGTGGCAAAGCTGTAGGTCCTGTGCCCCATCCCATAATAATTTTAAATCTACCTTTGATTATCTCCAACACAAGTGTTTTGATTTTGTTAGTGGATCTGGAATTGTTTTGTTTTTTTTCCTTTTTTTTTTAACCCAATTGATAAAATAGGTTTTGGCCCCATTTATTTTTGACTGTTCCTCCCTCTGTGATGGCATTATTTATTTATTTGTTTGTTTATTTGGTTTTGTTTATTATTTATTTATTGGGGGGGTATCATTAGCAGTGCCCAAAATTTGTTCAAATTTTGGTGAGTTTTTGAGTATCTGGCAAGGACAAATTTTTTGCTCCAAGAAAAATTTCAAAAACAACTGATTTCACAAAGTGAAAATATCATCAATACGAATATTTTACATCTGATCATGTGCCTCTACTGTGTTCTGATGATGGAAATGTGGAAAGTTTCTTTAAAAATTACATTTAAACACATTTTTTTGGGGCAAAAGTTGTTAAAACACAATGCCTTGTGGTCTACATTCACTAATGTAGTGAGCATCGATGCACACTGGTTTGTAGCAAAGACTTCTGGGAAATTAGGGGGACTCGATTGTGCGTTTGCCATTTTCTAGTGCTGTCCAAATCTACTATTAAAAAATCGAGTGCACTCAAAATTTCCCAGAAGTCTATGCAAGAAACTAGCATGCATCAATACTCACTACGTTAGTGAAAATAGACCACAATGCATTGTGGTTGAACAATTTCTGCGAAAAAAACAAAAACAGGTTTAAATGTAATTTTTAAAACAAACTCTCCACATTTTCCTCATCCAAACAACCGAAAAATGGATTCAATTTTCACTTCATGAAATCAGTGACGTCATATCTGCCGTTTCGAAAAATGAAATTAGAAAAGTGAATATTGTGTCCAAATTGGCACTATATAGTTCTAAAGTAGTTGGGGATTAGGGTGGGAAGTCCGACATACCCAGTGTCTCCAAATTAAAGTTACTCCCACTTGATAATGTCATCATAAGTCGGGGGTCAGCTATGCTAGCTGCTATGCTAGCTTCTGTGCTTCAGAGCTCACCCACGTGAAGAAACAATGTGGAGATTTCGGAGACTTCTACCTTTCTAAATGCCCCCACAATTAGAAAAGGAATAAGGGGAGAATTCGGATTCAGCCCTGGAGTTTTGTTGGACAAAACAATAAATATTGCTAGCAGGAATTATATAATTAATGACTATTATTGTTTTATTTCAGTATATTTTAATCAGAGTGAGTGCAGCAAACATCATTCAGGTGTTTTGTGATAGGAATTCCCCACAGCTGACCTCATTCAATCTTGAACAGGCGCCATGTTTTGTTTTTATCCTATCCATTACATCCCTTACAACTCATTAGATCATTGCTCCTTTTAAGGGAGCACAAACATGCGAGGCTGTCTGAATGTTTTCTCTGGAATGGAGCCAGCAACCACATGACTTAATAAATGGTGACAAACATAAGCCAGGACTCACTGCTGACGGTTTATGGTAAAAGACGGGGGCAGATTCAGACAGATGATCGGTCACTACAGGTTTTCTGATCTTTAAGGGCTTTAATGCTTTGATCAAATTTAAGAAAATATTGTCCCAATTTACACAAACGTAGATATTATCCATCCTCAACCTTGTGCATTTCCTCCCTCAGTTGGAACTTTTTTTTCCTCTATGGATTCCTCTTCCCGCCCAGGCATCCTGGGAGAAGTCATTTTACAGTTCAATCAGAAATTCTAATAAACTGACCTGCACTTTAATGACTAATTCATTGTCTCCTTTACTACCTCCATGGGCATAAAGCAGATTAATGACTTGAGCGGGGTTAAAAACAGTACCACTGTGCTTTTCCTTCGACTGTTATCAATCTTTCTTTAGATTTTCAAGAGACTAACGGAAATTGAAGAAAAATTAGTAATCCCTTTGATGGATGATCACAAAAAAAAGGGAGTATACATTAGATAAGTGTGGGTTACGACATTAAATGGAAGTTATTTGATTAAATCACACTTGGAACTTATGCTGGTATTTCAGGAAATTACACATTGTACGGAAAAAGGAGTTCAAATCAACCAAGGAAGTGACACAATATTATTTAAAAGGGAAATAGTTTCGCCGTGGTCTTTGATACTGAGGAGTTAGTCAGCCAGGGTCCAAGGAAAATCTCTCAAGCAGTTTGGATACAAATTTTATGAGTTCCTCAACTTTTTTTTTTTTTTAGCCTTTCCCATTTACTGTCCATCTTTTGTGTTTGGAAATCCAACGGAAAAAGGAGTCAGAGAAAGAGGAGGAAGAAGAGGGATGACAGAGAGTACGGCTGCATCTTTGTTTACCGTTTCTACATTCCCGTTTCCCGCATGCATGCTCAGCCTGGATCTCGGGAAGCTTCCCACTCTTGGCCCCAGTCATTTCTGACAATGTTAATGATTTAGTGGAGAGCGCTCCGCAACGGATGATTTGTGACATGTAGGGAAGGCTCGGGAACGGGGGAGGACGAGGCAGGTTTCTGTGGGGAGTGTTTGGGATCCAGGGATGCCTTGAAGACGGTGATTCATTAAATTTAAGACAAGTGTGACATCCTACTTCAAGGGAGCAGAGCACATATGTATGGAGGGGGTAGGGGATTTTTTTTTTTTTTTTTTTTTTTTGGGTGGCCAAAGTGAGAAGAGGAGAGGAAATACAAAGGAATGCCTTGGTGTTTTTGGAGATGACACAGGAATAGGAAGCAGGCATATGGAGACGGCAGACTGGAAAATAATGGGTAATGGAGGAATTTAGCCTCAGGCTATATGCCTGCTTTGCCTACTTCTGTATAACTAGTATATTTATAATTCAAATACATACCTTTAATAATTAACCAGTAGTGAATATTAAAGAAGAATATGGGATTTTTTTTCTTCCTGCAGATAGAATCAAGTGAAATTTTTTGACAATAGAGCACAACAAAGACCCAGAGAGTGAAAATAAATACATTTGGGGGTAATTTTATAGTATATGTACACATAAATGTGTTATGCTTTTTGCTGAAAGCAACGTAGTGCCGTTTTTTAGAGGGTCTCCATCAGTTTTTCGACTATCTGCAGGCTGGAAACTTGTACTCTGTAAGAATCAGTGGAAGACTTTTGTTTGAGCAACATATATAATAAACTGATGGATAAGAAACACAGTTGACAGAACTAATGATTAACCCCTTTATGTCTGTTGTCGCAAATATGTGACAAACCACTTTGGCTCCAAAATGACCTGTATATAGGACCAACTTAAGAGCAAAAACAGTTAGTTTTTTAGTTTTTGTTTTTTGTAGCTGCAAATAAATTCAGGCTTTAAGGGCTTAAATCCCATTAAATGCTGATTTTAGTGATCAGATACATTCATTATGATGCAGTTTTAGGGAGAATTCTGTTTTTCTAAAGTAAAAATAAAACACTTGTAATAGTAATATTATATCAACAGTGTCACAGAAATGGCAGCCTTAGATAAAAGGCAGAGATTATTCATTTCCTGTATGTACAAACCCCATTTTGATAAGATTTATCAGTTTCCAGGAATCCACTTTAAAAAACGACGACATTTTAACACATTCTCAAGAAAAAAACTCCGTGGGTCACATGGGGCATTTCATGTATTTCATGTATTCAAGGAATGCTCAGTCATAAAGGCATTCTGATCACAAATACGTAATCACGTAAATTATGTTTTTGGCTCCAAAAGTCCATCTTCATTCCAATGCATGTACCTTGATGTGGAGAACTTGGAAAAATTAGAGCAAAAGCTTCTGGGTATTCTTTTGGTTGTTAGAAAATAAATAAATAAATAAATAAAAAGGGATCACAAGGAAATAGTTAAAGTGGAAGAATGGCTCGATATATTTATTTCATTTATTTCTTTCTCTCGTGTGCCAACATGTTCCACAATAAACAAAGGGTCATGCATACATCATAAAAGAAACAAATAATGCAACACGAGTGAAAAGGAGCAGATCTTCTTCTTCGTGCCCCTTAAACAAAACATTGCACAACTTTGGCCATCCAGATCACAAACATTAACATAATGACTTACATGTTTTTAAAAATAACTTATAATTTCCAATTACTAGTTAACAACAAAATTGGGAATTTTTTATTTCCTTGACTTTATTCCAGTAAACACAAAGCCTCTTTGCCTTAATGAAGTCCGTGCAAAAGGTAAATAAAAGTCTCATTTTCCTCTATTACTACAATCATGACATTTCCCACAAATATGCAGTGGAACCAATCTGTTTCTGATCTTCCCCATGGTCAAAACTGTGTTTAACTGAACAAGACCCGGAAATTTGAGGCTGTTGGATTTAACAAAAAGATCATGGGACATGTAAATAATGGAAAACCAATCATCTGCCCTCAAGATTCAAAGTGTCAACTTTTATGACAAAATGGACCGTCAAAGCATTAAGCAACACGGTGACCTGGGATTTAACACTGTACAGTCTAATTTATTTATTTGTTTTGTTCAAAATGTGCTCTTCCTATTTTTGTTATTTTCTTAAGATAATTCAGCACAAAACTTGAAAAATTCTAAAAAGTTTAAAAATGGGATTAAATTTGGGTGAATTAAGTGAGAAATTGGGCATTTATCTGCTTCCTACAATTGATTAAAGTACAACTACGCTAAAAAAAGGAAACATTGGATAAATTAACAAAAATTCTGTAATTGTTACGTTTAAAATTATTAGTATTCATCAAATTAAAATTTAAAATGACAGTTTATTCAACTCCAAAACTGATTTTTTTTTAAATGTAACAAAACTTTTGTCAATTGATCCAACGTTTCTCTTTTTTCAGTGATTTTTTTTTTTTTTTTTTTAGATTACACTAAAGGCTTTGATTACAATTATCCACAATCATTTTAGAGCGCTGATCATATCGAGGTTGTTTTTTTCTCTTCCATTGAAAAACCATTCATCTCCAATCTCCGACAGAAAATTGATTCTTCTCAGAGAGATGAATTGACGATTCGCTTATGCGTCTAAACAAATGTGGCATTTATTATAGTTCTTTGAATTCGTCCGTCTTTGGCCCAGCTGCGATAGCAGTCCTCGTCTTGGTTTTCCAATGTCAGGTAATGACATCTAACCACCTCTCACTGGTGGCCTCTCTAAATCCATCACAGCGTGACAGTCTGTCATGAACCACAGGCCGCAAATTTGAGCAGAAAGAAAAAAAAAAGTTAGACAGATGTCTGCCGGGAAAGTTTTCCAGGAAATGCCAAAACTTCCACCAAAATAAAAACATATTTTTCTTATTGACGGGAAAAAGTTGTTTCGACTAATATTTTATTTCCTATATCTGTAAAAAATCTATACATAATTTAACTTATTTCACCTCAAACTCTTAAGATCTGCAAATAAAAAATCAAGATTCATGCTGAAGTATTACACTTCTTTACTGTGCTTAATAATTAATAGCCCATCCCATCTCTCTATGAATATTTACATGTAAAGTGTCCCTGGGAGCCATCCATATGCCAGGGGGAGGGAAGCATGTGTGTTTATAGCATTAAACACTCAAATACAGTCAGCAACCCCATTTCGCCTCCAACCATGAAAACACTCACTAAAGCATTGCAAGCATTTTATTTGTTGTTGCACAATGTAACCCATTCAACTTCCATTGAGACGTGGCAAGTCAAATTACCGCGACTCTTTTCTGTGCTGAGCTGAGGTGAAATCCCAGGACGCAGCTTGTCTGGTTTCAACACGATGGGATAACTTTTTTTTTTTTTGGTCGATTCCACATTGTTCCCTGCAATGATCGCCGAAAGTGTTGTCGTCCTGGAATCAAGGTGTCGTCGGGCAGCCGAAGGATTTACACGACGCATCCGATTATTTCACAAAAGCGGGATCATGTAGCGCAATGTAGTGGGGAAGAAAATGATTCATAGTGCTTAAGGAAGTTCACTTGAGACCTTGCACAACTTTCATCAGCAGGAAAATCAAAGTCAAACATTGCATGTGATGAATGATCATGTGGTTGTGCAGCTAATTTGGCTGAGAGCTTGTGCTGCCAAACATTAATACACTGTTCACTTCTAATCCCGGTGACAGCTTCTGCTTTATTCCCGCCTTTGTGAACCAGAATGAATGTTCCGCCAACTTCATACAACCTTTGACCTCTGCGGGAGGATGCAGGAACGTTGCAAAATCGCTCTTGGCTTCACACATAATCTGGTAATGGATGACTCGGACATGTAAGACAAATAAACAGGCTCTTTTTCTAATGAACCTGGGCGTGTTTGGTTCTGTCGCTCCGATTGGCCCTGTTTACCTGAGCAGGAAGGGAAAGCTGCTCTCAGATCTCCTCTGTGGATAAGTAATGGCTGCAAAAGAAAGCAGCGCTGCTCTTTGATATTTCACTCCTCATTTGAATCAGTGGTCGCTTTATTTGACAATGCCAGGTAATTACCCGGGTACCTAGCTTGTGAAGGGTGGTGGGAGGGAGGGAGGAAGGGGCCCGGGCTGTGGGTATGAGATGGAAATCGGGGAAACAAAAACATGAAAAGGAGGCAAAGACAAACTACATGCATTTGTTTTGTTTACCTGCAATGTTGCAAACAAGGTGGAGTCACGAATAAAAGATGTTTTTTTTAAGCTTATGTGTTTATGATCATTTTTTTATTATGTTTTTAATGGGGTCTCTCATGCTGAGAGTAAAAATGTTTGAAAACCTTTAATTTTTATTCCATGCAGGAAAAAAAAACCCACAACAAATCAAAAGAAAGTTCAAAAAATAATTTTAATACATTTACTTTTACATCTTTTTTTTTTTTTACACATAAACATTCTTCTGAAAAAATGTATTTATTCACACAAAATAAAGTTGTTTGGGGGAAAAAAAAGGCTGAATGTGAGCTCTTATCAATGACGTTTATTGAATGGGAGCGCAGTGTTTACTCCCTGGTGTGACTAGAATTTCAAACTGCAGCCTCCCCACGTGAATGCAGCTGCGCCTCCTTGGAGGAATCCTGCAGACAACTCTGATGGGGCACTGAAAGATTCAAAGACACACACACAAAAAAAAAAACATGCTTCTCCATGCTCAAATATTCAGGAGGAAATTTTAGAGCTAAGATGTATATATATATATATATATTTTTTATTTTAAGCTTAATCCACAAAAACAAACAAACTTTGGGTTAGAAGTTGCTTCAGACAGCGACTGTCACTAAGGGATGTGCAGCCTAAGTCATTAAAGCTTACTATAAATACCGGAGACTGACGACAGGAGCCCGGCTAAATATATCTTTTCCTCACCTTTAATTACATTTTTTTTAATAATTTGAGCAGATAAAACATACAGAAAAGTTTCCCTTTACGCATTTTCACTGTCAGAATGAATGTCTCCTGACACTGAAGTTTTAACGCCGCGTGGATTATTAGGACAAATGCGCACAATTGCGCGCGGCTTCTTCTTCTTTTTTTTTTTTTTTTTTTCTTCTCCCTCCCCCCCCTGTGCGTTTTTTTACGCTTCATTCTCATTTGGAAATCACTAAAGATTTGTCAGTTTCTATTCTCCTCTCTGGACAAACAACAGAAGCCGAAGATTTGAATTCGTTTCAAAGTGGAGGGAGGAATTAAGACAATTTAATAAGGGCTTAAAACCGCCGGGATGTTTCTGAAGCGCCTAAAGACATATTTCCTCTGATCAGCCAAGGAGGGTGACTTTATTGGACATGTTTCTATTTCCAAATCCGCATAACAGCCAGCGATGCATGTATTTCCTATAATGTAGATAAGGGGAGAGAGGGTTTGATATGTAATAAAAGGTGGGTCTGTGCTGCCAGTTTAAGCCCCTTAAGCCTGATAAATGATGAGCGACAGAGGCGCAGCAAGAGGGTCACCGCTATTAACTCCTCCGTTTCCCGGCCTCCACTTAAAGTTCTCTCAATTACACGTGGTAATGTGGCAGGATACGGGCCTTATGAGCTTTGGATTGTTTAATTGAACTCAAATAACAATAATAATAAAAGGAGGGGGAGACGGGAAAAAAATAAAGAAAACAGTCGTATCTGCGCGCGGCCTTAGGCTGCCCCTAAAGCCGCGTGTTAGGAGGAAACAGGGGGGGATTATAGTCGTTGGCGTTACTAACACATGCACACCAGGTATTCTGGGACAAACAGCCAATGCAAGCTCATTAAATCAGCATTTGGTGTAGCCGAGCGGGCGTTAACGACGGGCTCTAATCTCGGCGGTGACCTGCGCAAAGCGTGTCACACTGCAAAGAGTGCACGCAGAGTGAGCTGCAGAGTGCGCTTTCAGTTTGGAAAGAAAAACAGTTTTTATTCCCCAGCCTCCTTTTTTTTTTTTTTTTTACATTATCTGGAACTATAGATAATATAAAAATACATTTTAAAAACTTACATCTCCAAAGAAAATATTACAACTATTACAATGATTATTACTATTATTATTAATAATAATATGATTAATATTTAAAAATAAGCAGATCGGCTGAAAATTTTTATGTTTTTTTATACCATATTTAGTTATGACAGTTTGGCTATATTTTTATCCGTGCGTAAAAGCGCATCGTTTACGTCACACATGCCTCATTTAATATCAATTTCTGCTGGATTCTATTACCATCAGAAACAATTTTTTTAATTGCTTTTTAAATATGTCGAGTGCTTATATGTTGTTTTTTTTATTTTGCCACAAACTTATACATGTTTTAATTTAATAGATTTATTGGAGTGAAACGTTTGAGTTTAAGAAACATTTTTATCTGATGTGGATTTTGGTTTACGTTTTGTCACAGATTAAGATTTTATTGAGTTTCATCAGAAATTGTCATGATTTGGATTTTTGTGAAAAGTTCTTTTTTTAGATTAAAAAATGAAAAACAAATAAAGGTCTAATTATAAATGTAAAAGTTACAACATTTGGCAGTTACAGTAAATGCGCACGGTTAGAATTTACTAATCTACTAAAAGACACATCATTTTTCATCGACTTTTTTTATTTTTTCTGAGTGAATTGCATCTAGTTTTTATCTAACCTTCTGCTTTATATGGCTTTTTTTATGTCTTGGTAGTGTCGTTTTTACGCGGCGCGTTGGAGGCCTCGTCTTGGATGCGGCGCACAGCCTGGCACGTTTGAACCGCTAGGTGTCACTAGAGGGCCGCAGATTCCTCCGCCAGTGCTGCTGCTTCATCCACGCTGTGCTGGCCTCCAGTCTGCGCCCGTCTCCCTCCTCCCTTTACTAACCCTCTGACACCAGACTCTGAGAATCGGTGGAGGGGAAAATGAGGCTTTGGAGCTGAAGAATTTACAGTTAGTCGCGAAACTTTTACAAGTATTTGAGTTGTTCAGTCCACTTTCTGAAACCTTATAGTCACGTTTGAGTCCAGGGGGTCAGAGGGAGTTCAAATGCAGCGGACTGATGTCATGTTTGTGGAGAAAACCGGCTAAAATTAAATATCTGATACAGTATTAAATTGTTTTTCTCACGATTAAAACCAGAAGATTGAAAATGTTTTGTTAAAGAATTATTTTCTCGCTTTGGAGTTGAAAGCTAAAATAGAAAAAAAAGCAGCCAGGTTGCCCGTGCTTGCCTGTCCTGCCTATGATCCAGCCTTATCTGAGCCTCTCTGCATCAGCTCTGCGAATTTACATAATCTCGCATACTGAAGAGGGCCACAGAAGAACAAAGTTACAAACAAGATTAGGGTGATTTTGTTTGTTCCTGCTGTTGAGCGCCAATTGTTTCTCCCGGGGTGTTTAAGACCACTAAGAGGATTTGAGGCTCGTTTCATATCACTGATCTTTTTTGATGGAATTAAATCAACATCGCATTTCTTTCCATATTTAGCAACAGGCTTGTGCGCGAACAACGAGCCCTGCGGGGCAGGAGAGGGGGGCAGAGGAACTGGAGTCCTGCGAAGAGTAAACAGAGGAGTGGAAGTTGGAGCTCAGTCGGTCCCGGTGTACCTTTAGGATGTGGCATGCTGCGGATCTTTAGCTTGGTGACTGTCCCAGCAGTGTTTTCATTGACATGGATCCTCTTCACCCCCCCCCCTCCCCCAAACTCACCTAATGAATCCAAACGCAGCTGGCCGTGTCCCACACGGACACCGAGCGCTTTAACCCTAAACTGACCTCAATTTGACACCACCAGATGAAATTTTACCGCCTGTTAATGCCATCTACTGATTTTTTTTTTTCATCTGTGCGCACCTGAAAAGAGCCGCGTCGCGGAGTAATATAAAACTACTTGAAAAAGTCTAATTGTCTATGAGAGGTGTGCTCCTGGAAATGATCTGCCTTGTAAAAAACGCAGCCAGGTCGCGAGCGGGAGAGTTTGAGTTGGCACGCGTTCTGTTTATGAGGAAAAGATCATTCCAATTAACGACTGAAGTAATTAGGACATATTTAAAATAAAAGGAGAAATACCCCAAACACAAAATAAAAACGCTGTTTTGGAAACTTCCACCTAAATATTGTCAGTAATTGGCTCGTGTGTTTATAGCTTGCGTTAATTACGCACATAAATAGTCCACAAAGGAGATAGCTTTAAATTTTGACACGGTTCTCGTCGTTGCCGGAAGTTTTTCAAGGGATGGATGCGTTTCTGTGGAGCTCCACGCATAATTAGGTTCTTCTATTTTCACACTCCGGGTGTTTCCATCACTCTCCTTCGGGGCAAATCGCATTCTTCAACAATAAAGCCGCAAAATACCGATATAATCCAAATCACTTTCAAATCTTCTAAAATAGTTTTCTTTTTTTATTAAACTTTGACATAAATCATGTCAAAGAATGCGTATTGCGCGTAAATCTTAAAAAATATATGATTATTTTAGTTTAATAATCCATCTTGAAGCGTTTCCATTTCTTGCGCCGTGAAAGAACGCACAGCAAAGCGATGTATGCGTTAAGGTTTTGGCTACTTACCCTTGTTGTCCAAAAGAGGAGGGCAGAAAAAGTCAAGCCTAAGCGCACAAATCAAGGAGAACGACAGTATTTAGCTTATGAAAATATCATTCTTCTGCTGCAGAGTCTGCCGGGTTTGCTGTGTTTACAGAGCGCAGGAGAGACTTGGGAGACGCTGAATGCCTTTTCCCTCTCTACGCACAGCCCTGCTGCTCCTTCCCGGGGTATTGCGCGTTGAAATGTCCACACAGCCGTTTGTCAAACCCTGCAGTCCTGCACTTCCCACCCTCCCCTTCATGCCAACAAACATAACTGTTGTCAGGTTTTCATTTATTAACTCCTTTTCCTTTAAAAAAGAAAAAAAAGCCCTTATTGTAATCGACCCTGAACGCTGCTTAGTATTTTGATTGTTGGAAGAGTTTATTGACCTTCCAACAGTAGCCACAGCCCATCTCCCTGTGCGTGTGTCTGCCTTAATCCTAACCTGTGAATAATTAATTTCCACCATAAAAAAAATGTCACCGAGCCACAAATGGAGCCTTTATGTAAGAGCCTATCAATACGGCCATGATGGCATATTATCACCGAAAGAGCTAAATATTAAAGGGGGGTGGATGACCTGGTTCTGTTTCGTGCGTAAAAGTGCACGGGCTCCAAAAAGAACTTCATTGCAATCGATGTCCGGAGCTTTGCTCCTCCTCTAAACTTCAATCTGCTCACATGATTGATGATCTCGGGGAGCTTTGATAATTGACTGCTCTGAGGTAAGCAGCGCGGGCTTCGATCAAGACGCGGATTGGACGAAAGATACATGCAAAATGACTTTCCCCACAAAAGCTTTTTTTTCCTCTTGGAAAAGTTCATTTGGGGCTTAGAGGGGTGCTGAGTGCCGTTTAATTTGCTAAACAGACCAGAGTCATAATTAGCAGCGAGATTAGGAGGTATTACTGTGATATTAAGTATGCACGTCACTTGATAACCACAAAACAGATAAAAGAGTAAGAGTCAAAACTGTCTATTAAACACAGTTGTGCCATATATATATATTTATATGACGGTAGACAACTTAAAAATGTATATTTTTGTCAAAAAGTTCACATGAAAAACGTATTTTCCTCATTTGGTTTGATAACTGTTATAGTTTTTGGTGCGTAAAAGCTGGATTTCTTTAATGCGTAATTGCGCACAAACAAAACTTTTAGTTTTTCATTATTCTATCTAAAATGTCATCGATTTGAGTATTTTATTGTTGGTTTTGAGTAAAGATCGCAGCATTCGCAGCCTAAGAATGCACTTTCAACTCTAACCTTTTCTTCTTTCTCTTCAGGACTCTTCCCGTGGAGGCAGAAATTGTGTGGGAGTTGTGTTGCTGTAGCTTTTTTACCCCCAGTGTGGAGTTGAAGCCGTCCCTGCGCCTCGCACATACTCTGCATATCACAAGATTTGGTCTATCCTCTCTCTTCTCTGGAGCTGCTGTAGGACTGGCTATGGCCACCACTACTTCCGGGATCCGTCACTTCATTCGCCCACCGCTCAGCGCTGCGAACTGACTCTGTTTCTATAAGCAAGCTAGCAGCCAACCTGCCAACACTCGCTGACACTCACTCATCTCAGTCTCGCCAGATAGACGAAATACCTACGGGGGGAAGAAAGGAGAGATCCGAATCGCCATCTCCTCATTTCTACTGCTTTCTTCTACTTTTTTTTACGGCGATAATAAAACAAGATAGCGATCTGGAGGCATTAAAGGAGACGCGGACTTGCGGGATGAAATCGGACTAAAAAGATTCGTCCTTCTCTTGAACATCATCACCGACCGTCATTCATTCATTACCTTGACAACCTCTGGCTTTGATTGACAGCTGGAGTGGCAAAAAGCCATGAGACACGACAGTTTAGTTACATGCAGGTTGTTGATGGGCCGATTGTAACCTTCACGTTGGCGCATTTTTTTTCCTTTTCTTTTTTTTCCGAGGAAAGAGAGTAAAACAAGAAAATTTGCAAAACTCTTCGATGCTACGAACCCAAGTGAGCCGCAGAGGCGAATAGGAGAATTCGCAAAGTTGGTCGAGAAGGAATCTTGCCTCTAAATCACTCTCTAACTGGGACTGGGATATTAAATATACGGACATATTCGGGAGTTTATTGGAGCGCAGCCTGATGGCGCAAAGGGTAGGTTTTAAATCTCCAACAGTTACCTGTTCAAACCCCAATAGGGAGGCCATGGTGTCGCTTCTTCTCCTGTCGGGTGCTGCTGGCAAATTCACAAAGTATTCACTTGTATTTTGACGTTTTTGCTGCGCTCTCACTCTTCAAGCGGAGTGACAGGCTTCGGGTTTTCACCACCAGCCTCCACCACAGTCGTGGAGCAGCTTCCCGGGGAGACTCCGAACTAATTCGCTCTTTTCACCCTCCAACCTCTGCGAGCAGAGCGGAGCAACAAAGTTAGAATGTTTCTGGTAAAGACAATCTTTAAAGCAGAGCTTTTCCACCACATTCGCCCGTCTTGGCTGCTGCGTAAAAACTCTTTCGGGCTGTTTTAGTTTCTCCGTTCCGCGTGTTGACAATGAAGTGTCCGGGGGTTTCTTTTTTCTTTCATTTTTTTTGCACTTTTCGACCATTGCGCTCACTTTTTTCTCATTTTATTCCCAGTACGATGAGCTGGCCCACTACGGTGGGATGGATGGAGTCCCGACGCCGATGTACGGGGACCCGCACGCGCCCCGACCGCTTCCCCAGGTCCACCACCTGAACCACGGACCGCCGCTGCACGCCAGCCAGCACTACGGAGCTCACGCTCCTCACCCGAACGTTATGCCCACCAGCATGGGCTCTGCTGTCAACGACGTTTTAAAGAGGGATAAAGATCAAATTTATGGGTAAGCTTTTTTTTTTTTTTTTTTTTTTTTTCTCCTAAAAGTTTCTTTAAAGTTTTGCGTAAAGTTGCGTTTCTCTTCCGCCGCTGCGTAAAACTAGTGTTTTGGTGCAGGATTGACCGCAATTTGAAGCTCTATTGTTGGTTAGGGGAGTTTTGTTGATGTGTAATTTTACACTCATTGTATAAGGCATCGTGAAGCCAGCAGTAAGTAAGAGTATGAGCCTTGAGCTTGTAAAATAATATGGGAGCTCACTGTCCTAAAGTCAGGGACTGCACGGAATTAGAGCAAACACTTTTAACTCGCACAAAAAAGGGAAACACACGCTTTTAAAGATGAATTTCACCATAAAAAATAATAAAAAAAACAATTTCCAAACAATTATTTGCAACATGGAGACACACACTCTCACTCACACACACAAGTATAAGGATTGCGTTCCGACTCAAGTCCACTTTTGCTATTTTTCAAGCAGAGAAAGAAAGCGCCTGCTCTTCTGGATGAGTGAAAAGTCAAGATATGATTACAGCTGTCGCGTACTAATACGCACACAGAAAGTGCCATAATCCACAGATATAATCTGCGTGGAGTTAATCCCCCTTTTCTCTCACTAACTGTTTATATTTACGGGAAATTGTCCCGAAATTATTTATTTAAAAAATAGAGAGGAACAAAGGTTCCAGAGTTTTTTGTTTGATGCATTTTTTTTAAATAAATAAAAATAAAACTGGATGTTTTGTGACATTGACGCAATAAAAAAATACATTGAGTTAAAGCTATGGGGCCTTTTCTATTGGAAAGAGTGCTCGTAAATCCGCAGTTTAACTCTTCGTTTGAGCATTTGGAGTATTTTCACTGAAAGGATAATTTTACACATTCCCGTGATGTCTTTCGGCGGTGCCAGTTTGCTGTTTTGCCTGAGTTTGGAGACTTTTCCCCCTGTCGATTGCACTATAAAAAATGTCAGTCTTAAATGCGCGAATATTTTGGAAAAAAAATTAGAAAATGTCGTTTTTATTTAAATATTCGCATGTTTTTTCAGTATAAAAATTTAAAATAGTTAAAATAAAAATATTTTAGAACAAAGTGTTTTAATTGTGATTTTTACGCACGACTTAAACACGAGCGCAGTGAAAAAAGTGCCAAAAAATAATAAAAATAAAGCAAAACAAACCACCCAAAAATAGAAAGTTGTGAAAATAAAATCAAACGCAGTCGCACCGTCTGGATTCTCATTTTTTTGGGAGAGAAGTGGAGAGTTTGAGTGCGCTCGTGCAGGGGGACATCTTTTACAGTGGGCTTTGTGGAGTCGGTGTGCTGCTTGAACTCAAGCTGTGTTTCTCCTCTTGCAGTCACCCTTTATTCCCACTGCTCGCACTGGTTTTTGAGAAGTGCGAGTTGGCGACGTGTACTCCGAGGGAGCCGGGCGTAGCAGGCGGCGACGTCTGCTCCTCAGACTCCTTCAATGAAGACATTGCAGTCTTTGCCAAACAGGTTAATTCTGCAATAATAAATATTGAGGCTGTGTCACTTTTCTTCTTGTATCACAGATATATTTTTTCGCTGTCAAATATATATTTTAAATTTATTTTCTGTAAAAAAAAACATATTTTTTATTCTTAAAAGTCAAAATTACGTGAAGTGTGTGCATTATTGACATGACAAACTAACTTTGACATTTGGTTTATCGTTTTAGGTCCGAGCAGAAAAACCTTTATTTTCATCAAATCCAGAGTTGGACAATTTGGTAAGCAATTTTTGCGCACAAATTTTGAATGTGTCCACAGCTTTACGCACTCCTCTGAAGCTTCTTGTGACGTGACTTTCCGAAAATCTGTGATTTTATTTTTTTTTTGTGAAATAAAAGATGTTTTTTCTTCCTGTCTACAAATTCATGACAGCAATCATTTCATTTTTGCAAAACAGAACAAAACAAAATAATCTGTTTGGTTCGTGACATTCATTTTGCGTATTTTCTTGTCTTTCTTTCAGATGATACAAGCCATACAAGTATTAAGGTTTCACCTCTTGGAACTAGAAAAGGTACATTTCAATCTATTGATTATTGTTTTTAACATGACACTATAGCTTAATAATAATAAAAAAAAATAGATGGAAATATTATGGATTTTAAAAATGTATGTATTGGTGCAACGCGTCTTTACGCGCGTTGACCATTGATATTGATCCTCAGATTTATTTCCAAACGCTCATTATCCCTCCAGATTATGGCACGCTGTTTATTTTTCGTCGTTCAACTTGTTGCTCTGGTCTCAGGAGAATAATAGCACAGCACCAGTTTCACTATTGTGTCCTGCCGGCGCATAACTCCGAGTTGTTCTTGGACCGACACAAGTGTTTCCTGCATCCTAAACAGTCCCCCCCCCCCCCTCCCCCCTCTTCCTTTTTATTTATTTATTTTTCTTTACTTACTCTGAATTAACAGAATGTTTCTTCTTCTCAGGTGCACGAGCTTTGTGACAATTTTTGCCACCGGTACATCAGCTGTTTGAAAGGAAAAATGCCAATAGATCTAGTTATTGATGAACGGGATGGCAGCTCAAAGTCAGACCATGAAGAACTTTCGGGATCATCGACTAACCTCGCAGATCACGTGAGTAACACGAGCTGCATTATGCTGAAAAAGTGTGATGCGTCTGTTTTGTTTGCGTCTAATTCCTTCTGCTGACGGCAGGACTCAAGTGAGCTCTTAGAGGTCTTTAGTTGTGCGTGGAGCTGGGCATTCTCTCTCAATAATCCGCCTTTTTTTTGTAAAAATATTTATTCCAAAGCCAACTTTTGGGGGCAGCTCTGCGCCTCGGCGCAGCGTGATCCCGCTGTGCCGCCAGTAAACAGAGCGTGCTCTCTTCTGCAAGGAAGATCTGCCGATCGATGTTCTAAGGTCAAAAGCTATACGTGATACAATAGAGCGCGTTATTGTTTTAGCCCTTTGATTTGGAGCAGTCATGTGTGCATAATGCGTGCTGGAGGTTGGAGTGGGAGTGTGCGCGCGCGCGACTATTCGTATATGTGAATCCAAATTACGCAGCGTTGCACGCTCGAAGAGAGGTGGAGGAGGAGGGAGAAAAAAAAAGTGAGGCAATTATCTGTACGCAGGTTTTACGTTAAAGCAGGGTATCAGCGGTATAAGCTTTAGCTTTAGGCCAATATTTAAAAAGAAAAGGGCTTTTTTATGTCGGGGCTGTGGGAGCTGGATGTGGCCCGTGCGTAAAGCTGTGGATTTTTTTGCAGCAGAGGTGGAGAAAGTGGTAGCCTGCTGAAAGAGATCTCAGAGCTAAAGGCTTACCATCAATGTCAAGTTCACAAGGAATATGACGGTTCGTCTGGAGACCTTCCATTGCTGTTGATGTTAATGTGTCTAATTGTTTCGTATTGATTGCCGTGCGGTTTGCCCGTGCAGTTGCTTTCTCCTCTGCTCCCCCGTTTTATGGCCGCAGGCTCCATAACGCTGAATTCAATTATATGCACCTGAAGTACAGTAGCTTTAAATCTACAGATCGATTCTTCAGTTTAAATCGCGCATTTCTTCGGCGCAATAAACAGCCTCCCTTCAGTTTTCTTGAATGCTTGTGACCAAAAGGAAAAAAAAATGTTTCAGAATTGAGCGACCGCTGCAACAAAGTGGCTAGTTGATAGAGCAGCATAAGGCCAAGCCTATTAGGAATTAAATCAGATTTAAGTGTTATGCAAAGTCTCATCTAAGTCTGGCTAAAGGCCCTGGAAGCTGTGGAGATTCCCCCGACGCGGGAGAAGGAAGCGCGCGCGCGCGAGAGAGAAAGAGAGGATTCCGACGTTGCTGGAGTCCAAAACGGCAACATTGTGATCCGGCAACACAAGTGCAGAAATGAGGCATGCTGTTGTTTATATTGCAGAGATTAGATAAACTGGCCTGTTTAGTTTCATGGCAGATGGTTGATACTCAAGCCAATTTCCGATGCTGCTGCCTCTGTTGCATTTTGCGCGACAAAGTCTAATAATTAAAAAAATTAAATATGCTAATAAAGCAAATGAGGAGCAGCCATAAACAATGGCAATCTGCATGACAGGTTATTTATCTTGGAGTCGTTTGGAGTGACCACCTCATTAGGCGTTTAAGGTCTGAGGGATTTATTTCACTTTTGTGGCCCTGCTGAACTTTTTATTACTGCTGAGCTGAATTTCTCCTGTTTTTTTTGTGTTGATTTTTTGATAGAATTTTCTATGAGATCAATAATAACGTTAGAAAAATTACAAAATAAAGAGTAAAATCAGGTCAAAAAAGAAAATCCGCACTAATAATAGTAATTCACATTTATTCTCTGGATTTATTTATTTTTTTTGTTTATGGAGGAGAGGAAAGCAGCTTCATAGTTAGATATGCTAATTTATTTAGTTAGAATCTCTCACGTCCATTTTTCTTTGCTTTGATATGCATTTTTAATACGTAGCCCCGGGCTACATCTCATTTGGAGAAAGTTGGTTTTTCTGGAGATGATGAGGCTTTTCACTGAAGAGGAGGAGGCAGCTCGTTTTTCTGTACGTGCCCTTCCTTCTTGCTTTCTTTCTTTCTTTTTCCACATCCTTCCCCTCCTTGTACCTGACGGTGGAGAATAATAAGCGCGGTTTTTATTTACACTTGAATGCAGCACTGTCTTGGTGATGATTGGATTATGGTATGGTGAGAGCAGGATGAGGCCTCTGCTGACACTGTTGATTTCCCTCATTCGCTGGCGGTGACTATCTCAACCATGTAGCCCACCCATGGCTCCCTATCTTATTGCCCCTCCTCACATCAGCTTCATCCTATTTAAATGGAGGGGGGGAAAAAAAAAAAGTACACACAAAGAGTGATGGGGAAAATACACAGAGCTGTGTAGCTTCCTAAATGGCGGGCGTGCGTGCTTGTCAACCGTTTGCTCTCTTGTCTTTTAATTAATGAATAAAATTTCTGTCTCCTCTGCGCTACATCCAATTAGGGAGACAAATACAATTAACAGTGTCTGGGTATTATCTGTTTTAAAGAATTAGCCTTTGTGTCTCCTTGCTTCATTGTGCCACTCTTTCAGTCAGTCTTGCATATTAGCAGAAGGCTTTTCTTTTACATGTTTCCACGGTTGAGAGTGTCTTTGAGTTTCACATTTGAAATTCTTGCAGGATTTGTTTTGGAGAGATCTCCTCCGGGAGTTCCCATCCTTGTGGGTTTTCTTGAAGCGGAGGAAAAGGAAACTTTCTGTTTGGATCTGCGCTGCAGGTTGTAAGCGGTGTGGACGGTAGCGTTCAGTCAAGTAAAAGAAAAGTTCATCTCGTAGGGTCCTCCGTCCCGCCTTTATACGTCACCGCCCTCTGTTTGTGGTCAGCCAGCCCTCAGGCCGAGCTCGCCAACTGAACCGTGGAGTAGTTTCTCGGTTTTTCAGGTGTTCTAAGTCGGCTCGCTTCCTTCTCCCGGGGGAGCGGCGGCGTTCGGACCTCATGACACCACGGCATTGTTGACTCTCTGTTCCCCACGATCGTTTTGCAATGTTTGGACGTCTGGGCTTACATTTCCGTTTCGATTAGCATTCAGAGGCGAAGCCCTTTTGGCAGACATGACTAATCATCACCAATGTTACTGATGAAAGCTCACATGTTGCTCGTCCCTAACTCTCCTTTATGATAATAATTCTTCATTCATAAATTCGTTACAAACAGTATTTTAGAGCAAGGGTCTGCAAAGCCACTTGTAGCTCTCCATAGCGACTTAAGTAAAATAATAGCATTTTTTCAAGTAAGAGTCACTAACTTAGCATTTATCTAATTTAGATTAGCACATAAATGTATAAACTTGTTCCAGATGTATTTTATTTTGAAAGGAAATCATATGAGCTTCTGTCAAAAATAATTTCACATGTTGAGAAACTGCAATTTTCTTTTTCTGTTTTAATTCATTCATGCTACAAAAGAAGCATCATTCATATTTATTATTAAAAATACACGTGATACTATACAGCATTATCAAAATAAGTTTTGATCAGTAGAAAAAAAAGCCCAAATAAGTCTTATACTGTTCTAGAGTATGTAACCTTCTGGCTATCCAAGGCACGTTTACATTAAAAGTGTTAAGAGCAAATATGACTATTTGATGTCATTTCATGTTTCAGTGTCATTCTGATTGAGGTGTCATTACCCGTCAACAAACGAAAAAAAGAAAGTTCATTCTTGCCTTGGAGAAAGTTTTCAGACTCGACTGCAATCAATTTATCCCTCTTGTCTGTTAAACACGATGCGGTGAAATATTAGCAGCTAAATGAAGGAGTGTTTATACTCGGGATAATTGACGGTGTTGTAAACACTCAGGTGCTCAATAAAAGTGCACCTACACTTCTCCGGAGCAACCGTGTATAATTATGAGCTCAAGCCCACAAAAAAAAAAAAAAAAAAAAGAAAACGTGCACAGAGCCTTTTTTCCCTTCTCGCTCTCTTTGTGCCATGCAGCAAGATATGTCTTGAATTGTCAGCTTGCCTTATGATTTACAGTCCTGTGTGTGTTTTTTTGGCGTGTCAGCAATTCGGTGCATGTTGAGCACAGGATCCCTACAACACACACACACACACACACACAGGGTTAGTCATTCTTAGCCTAAGCTTGCTTTCGCGGCTGCAAACGCAGACAGATTTCTTCGCTTCCCTGCAGGTTTCAAGGGAATTTGAGGGAAATTCAATGATGCTGCTAAATCAATTTTATTTGAAATTCCTAGGGATGTAGGCAGAGTGCAGTGAAGGAGGTGAGATTGTGCCAGGCAGGTGTTTGTAAATGAGAAACAGGGGACAGGGAGGAAAAAGAGACAGCAGTATTCCGCTGCTCTCCTGTGGCCTGGCTGCACTCGCCGGCTCTCCTTCCCATATTGTCTCCTGCTTTTATATTAATTACAGCGTGTATTATCAGCCACCACTTGCTAACCCCAGCAAATAGAAAAGGCTGCCCTTGGAGACCGCACTTCTTTTGTGTTTTCCTCTCTATCTGGTCTTCTTGTGTAGGTTAGTGCATCTATTGCCTCCTCCTCCTCCTCCTCCTGCTCTTTAACACAATTAGCGAAGAGCATGGAGTGAACCATGTTTGACTCCTAATTATGCTCAGCTTCAGGGAATAGTCACATGGGCTACGGGGCCTTTATTCCTCTTTCAGGATTGTAGGTGTAAGAACTCTGTTTGGGTGACACGATTTGTTTTTTTGAACTTCGTCAGACCCACAGGGGTTGTGACAAAATGCTTGCGTGTGTTTGTGTTGCGCGCTTTTTTGATGATGCGCCCGCTGCAGCTCACAGAGGCCCTCTAAATTATTCATGGGGAGGAACGGCTGTTGCTTTTGTCGCTTTTGTGTACCGTGGAAAGTTAACAGTGTTGTTTTGATAATTTTTTTTGCGGTCTTGAATCGACAGGAGAACGCGTTCAGATCCCAGCATCACCTGTATCATGTTGAATAGAGTCCTGCGGTAGTCTACAGCCGAGCTAACAAATCTCCATATACAGACGTGCAGGCACATTAAATCCCCAGGATAGCAAATCACAGCAAAATATCATTCCCATTCACACCATTAGCTGAGGTGTCTTTGAATTTAATTTAGTGCCAGCGCCATTAAAAATGACACATTACTCTGCAATGATAGCTAAATTAAGTCCCATCGATTCTGCTGTTGCATTAAGACCATGCCTCGGCTGCAGCTGGTGAGACAGAAAAAGGGAGCCCGCCTGAGTGAGAGCATCATTCTTCAGGTCTGTCGGTGTCTCATTGTGGGCACGTCCAACCCGGTGATTTTCTTCTTCTGGAACAACAACAAGAAGCTCGCTCTGAGAGTACACAGCCCTGCTCTGCTCCAATGCACTCTGGGAGTTTGGGGTTTTTACCTCCCTTTCTTCCTCTCCTCCATGTTGCGTATGACAAAGACAAGGGGATTGATGGGCTTTTCCCACATTAGTGGTTTTTTACTCGGCCTGTGCTGCGTTGAGAATAACAGAAGATGACTGTAACAACAGACCTAGTTCCCACGTGTTGATCAGTGGCCCAGGGAGCGAACGCACTGCGATCCGCCGTGCCTTTGAGTGCAAGGACACTTTTCTTTGGGCTGAAACCCACGCACGGGCTATTGTTCGCCATGTCTTCTTACCCCTCTTTTGAGTAATTCTCCCAGCTCTTTATCTGATTGCCATCCGGTGAACAGCTGACGCTGAGAGGGCCTGGAGTGGTGCAGAGGGTCTGAAGGGTCCTGTGTGTTTTCTGTCTGCTGTTTTCAGCTCTAAGCTGTTTGGGAAAACAGCCGGCCTTCCTTTAAAAAACTTAGCAGATAAAAGGGCCTCGCTCACAGGCACGGCAGCAGCCTCGCCTCCACAGCAGAACAAGCAGGAGCACATCAGGACTGCGGACCCAAGGGAGCTTGGCAGCAGCTTGTGTAGAACGTCCAATACTCCCCAGGATCTATCTTGTGTCCTACTCCAGTACAACTCACTCTGACAGGAGTACCAAAGCAAGCAGGCGGGCAGAAAGTTGGACAAAATGGTAAAAAACGATCTCGGAATGCTTTTTGGCGTGCACATTTTCGCTTGACTTGTGCGTATGTGTGTGTTTATGTGTGTTTGAGGAGGAAAATACACACAGTGGGAACTGAGAAGTGGGTTGAGGTTTTGGGAAGCCTTGGTACAGACTTGTGTTTGTTTGACTTGGGTTCTGCTCAAGGGAACACTTCTTCCCAGGCTGCAGACAATGGTGGCCAACTTTTTGTCATCGTTCTCAGGTGACACGTTAACCCTTTAACACCTGAAGCTACGCCGGTGACGCGTTAACACAAAATCTTCAACTCAATCAACGAAATTCCAGTAGATTATGAAGGAGAAGGAGCTAACAAAAGTGTCTATTATTTGTTGCATGAAATAAAACACAAGTTGTTGTTTTTATCTTTTATAGTAATTTAAAAAAAAATTAGTTAACCTAACATTTTATACCTTTTTATACTTAGCTTTTTTGGCTAATTTGGCATCTACTGGGGTTTGTCAATGTTAATTTGGAGTTAAGCTAATATTTTAACAACATGCTAACGTTTCTGGCTAATTTCTGGGGTTTTTATATGCTAATTTAGAGTTTAGCTTCAATTTTAGCTACATGCTAACGTTTTTGTCTATTTTTTTATCTATTGGGGTTTATATTGGCCAATTTAGAGTTAACTTATATTTTAGCTACATGCTAACGATTTAGGCTAATTTGTTATCTACTGATGTTTTTATTTACTAATTTAGAGTTTAGCTTCTACTTTAGCAAAAGGCTAACGTTTTTGATTTGTTACCAAATAATTTTAGGCTGTTTTGGAACACACAAAATATTTTTGCAAAATTGTCATGAATTTGGGATTTTTTAACACAATTTTTTCAGAAAAGTTGGTCAACTTCAGCGCTCTTTCATAGTTCTTTCACAAAATTTTCAGTCTTTCAGCAAATCTAACATTTTGCAAATAGCTTTTGTATTTCCAGCAAATCCCTTCAGTATTTGCAGTGACTACTTTTCACACTAGCGTTAAAACAGATAATGCATCTTCTCTAGTTATGATTGTGTTCAAACTAAAAATATATGTCTCATTCTATATAATCTGAGTTATTTTTTCCTTACTATCGCAGTATCGCAATATCATGTATCGTATCGTAACGTACCCAGTGATTCCCTGCCTTAGTCTTGTGTGATTTAGCCTGTGAGCACAAGTGACGTGATCAGTCTGTCCTTCTTTTGCCTCAATGGCAGAGGAAATTCCACCTCTAGCCTGACTTCGCGGGGCACTGATAAAGCCTTTCCTGTACAGTAGAAAATCCTGTTCCTGCGTATTCACTGTCAGGGCAGGACTAGGAAGGAGGGGAAGAGGGAGGAAAAAAAAAAATAACTTTTTTTTTATCAGAAAGTATTTGTTTACATCAAATGAGTACACTTCTGTTGCTCCATTATGTCATTAGCATTTTTGCAAGACCCTGTTGCACGTCAGTGTGGGAGTGCACACACTTTTGGCAGATTAGTAGGAGAATCACTGTCATATCTTATTTTCATTTCTGACAGCGGTAATGATTAATGGCAGCTGTGGTGTGTTTGGACTTTTTACCTCTATATTTCCAAGTTGACACGGAAGTCTCAATTGGTTCTGGTATAAATGAACTCCACCGGGCTGTGCCATATGTGTTTAGACGATTACTCACAAGTGCTCGGCTCGCAGTCCTCCAAATCAGCTGCCACATTAGCGGCGCTGCGTCTTGCTCTGCTGCGTTAATGAAACATTCTGATTGCAGAGCTTTGACTTATAGCCAACAACTTTCTTTCCATTCATGTATGATTGTCAGAGCTTCTTTGATTGTCTGAAGTGGAGGGGCTCTCCAGCCTGCATGCCAGGAGAATATAAACAGGCTGAGAAACCTCACAATGCCATTATGGTTGTCACTTTCCAGAATACTCATATGGCCTTTCTTTCTGCTCCTCCCTTTTTTTCTCTCTGTAATCCTGATTTGTGGCTCGGATGGGGACTGCGGCTGGATGCTGGGATTGATGGATGGATCCAACGCGCTCTCTTTTCTACAAACCTCAGAACCCAGCTTCCTGGAGAGACCACGATGACGCCACTTCCACACACTCAGCCGGCACACCAGGGCCTTCCAGCGGGGGACACGCTTCACAGAGCGGCGACAACAGCAGCGAACAAGGTGAGCTGCTGTGGAAACGGGCACAAGTGTCCTAAACCATCCACACACAAAAACACAATAAACGCATATCAATCTCCAAGCATGGAAAAAAGATGACAGCCCCTCACTTTGACCCTGTCTAATGGCAAATCTACGGTGAAAGAGTTTCTTTTTTTACATGTCACAGATCTTCCTTTCGCACTTTGGATTATCCCGATTTTTGACAGGCGTCCATGTAAACATAGTCACACCTAAAAAAGAACACAAGCATCAGCCACTGCGATGCTCGTAAAAGGCTTTCCAGAACGTTTCTATTTAGAGGGCTGAGCAAAAGCCGGTGATTAATCGCAAATTTCTGCCAGTTCTCACTTGAATTTAAACTATAATAACTTTGCTCACACAACAGCCTGGAATTATGTCACAGTGAGCGTTGTGTTTTCATGACCTCGACCTGTCAAACCGCAATAATGCGTCTCAAATCCAACATATTTGATTTCATTACAGGCGCTGCATTTAAGCCGCAGCTAGATGTCTTGAATTATTGTCACAGTCTATATCAGCTTTGACAGGCGCACTGTAAGAAGAATACCATTCACTATCAGGGTCATTCAGACTTCACACCAGCTGTAAAAAGTCCACCAAAAATATCAGCAGTAAATGCAAATTGTGTTTTTTTTTTGCATGTATTTTTTTTTACCTTAAAGGAGTTTTTTTATATATATTTCTGAACACGTGTGGACATGGAAACAGCCTGAAGTTGTCAAATGTTGCTGACTTTATCTTGTTAGCTTTATTGCTCAGTCAGATGTAGCGGTTGCAGCTTTGGGTCATTACTCACCACAAGATGATCTTTGTGGTTGGCCTTGGCAGAAGTAGTTAGATAACAGTTTGTACTCAGGCTATCTGAAAACAAGGAGGTAGTGATCATTTAGTCTACATTTTGATAAAAGAAGAAAGAAGTCCCACTCTAATCATTTTTTGATCTATTGTAAAAGCGTTCCCAGCGGTCTTTGAACTATGTTGTTTTTAGCCAAAATCTAAAAACTTATGTCATTTAACTGCAGTAAGTAGTTCATTGGAAAGTTGAGTTGTGGGTGAAAATGTTGACACTTCCCATCATCCATTATATACACGCTCCTGCTAGCTTACATGGCCGACAAATGTGACCATACATTATAGGTGCAACAAAAATGGCCAGCAATCCAGACGTGCAGTTTTGAGGCGGTAACGCTAAAGCGTTAATAGAGCTATTTGTCTGCAAGTGGATGCAACAGAATTGATCGGAGCAGGAAGTTGTGGCTGACTCCTTATATTTTCTGCATCACAAAAACAACCACATACAACCTGTTTCTGATCTACAATGATTTAAATAAAGAAACACTTCGAAATGCAATTTGAAGCATATTTTCTTGATATGTGTACTCAACACATTCTCATCCCCAAGTCATCACATATTGATGTTTGGTTAATGCCCCTCACACGTCACTGTTACGTCCCCTATGGGTCAACCTGGCTCAGGTCTAGGGGGAAAAATACAAAAGGGGATAACAAGATAAACTGGACACCAATCAGACTAGAAAGTAACACAGTTTCTTAAAGAAACAAAACTCTATGTCCTGAAATGAAAGAAAAAAATGAAATAATTAATGTGCTGGTTAAAACAAAGAGAAAGAAAATAGAATTTAACTCTGGCCAAGCAAAATAAAAGACCTAAAGAAACCAGATAAACAAAGCCAACAAATCAAGACTACCACGGTCCAATCCCAAACTAAAATAACAAAACCTGAGGACAAAAAGTGAAAAAAGACCAAAACATACCAGCACAACTCAAAGTAAAACCCAAACACTACCCAGCTTTTGTTGTTCTTCTGTCTTAAATAGCCAGCAGGTGCCAATTAAGGTACATTGGCCACACCTGCTAGGTGAGCAGGACTGGATGGCATAAGGTCCAGCAGTAGCAGCAGGACGTAACAGTCACTTTTTAACGTTTTTGTCCCCAACTAGTCGCCTTTTGACAGTTCGTAAAATCAAGGGTCTGCAACCCTGAGATGCAGTAGCAGATGCAGCACCAGATATGGTACCGGACGCACACTGGTCCTTCCTAACTCAGTGCCGGTACCCTAACCTTAACCAGGTACTGGTTCATGTCCAGTACCGCGTCTGGTACTGGTGTCAGGTAAGGGTACCAGTACCGAGTTTGGATACCGGTGCACTACTGGACCGTCTCTGGTTCATGGTCCGGAGGTTGGGGACCCACGATTTAGTGAAAAAAGCTACCACGTCAAAAAAACGACAAGACGGAGACACCCAAAACGTCAGAAGGTGACGAGGAGGGGTCCTCAACCAAACATCAATACGTGACTTGGGGATGAGAATGTGTTGTTGTTACTCATCATCAGAAAAAAAGAGGGGTCTCTGGTCACATGCAAGATGGTGCCAAAATTAATGTCTAGCCGGAAGTGAAAATGTCCTAAACTTTAGGAAACCCTTTCAAAAATGATATTTTAAAGAGTGTTCATAAATATCATATTTTAAGCTTTTACATCCGAATAAACTGTCTA
This sequence comes from Oryzias javanicus, assembly GCA_003999625.1. Classification (NCBI taxonomy): domain Eukaryota; kingdom Metazoa; phylum Chordata; class Actinopteri; order Beloniformes; family Adrianichthyidae; genus Oryzias; species Oryzias javanicus. Next base: position 17,985,351 of record CM012458.1, on the reverse strand, counting down.
ACAAATTACTGTGCAAGATGAGCTTTATGTATGGCAGAGAACATTAATCGTTTTAATTATTTCAAGTCAATATTAACAAGTGTTCAAATTTGTAGAACTAGAGCTCTTTACCTCCGCGGAAAAAGCGGGCGAAATAAAGATTTTTTAAAGGTGGCAATAAAAGGTCGAGAAAAAAGGTCAAAAGCTTAAAACTGGGGGTTCCGGCCGAGGGGGAGGGACTTCATTTTCGAGCGCCATTTTTTCTCTCTGTGACCAGATTCTCTTGGGAAGTGTATATTAAAAAAACACGTTTTTGTCAGAGTGGATCTTTAAGAGATGTTTATGTCACCATTTTGTGCATTTACAAGCAACAAAAAAAAACACACAGAGCTGAATTTGAAATTCGGCAAGTAGAAAGAAGAAGAAGAGGAAAAAGGACAGAACATGAAGAGCAGCCAAAAGGGAGAGCGAGGGGGATGGGGTGGAGGGTGAATGCACTGCCTATTGATTATCTTACACACATAAGTACAAGTGACCTGTAATCCACAGAGCACTTATCGACTCCTTTCCCCACCGTATCCAGTAACAGCGGATCAATACAGGCCAAACACAGTTACGGTACGGCACCGTGCTCTGGACCGACATCGGCCGAGACTAAATCACAGTAAATGCAGCGTCTGAATCGCTCGTCATGTTTCATAAGGAGAGAAGGCGAGGAAGTTTCTTAAAAAATGGAAGATGTTAAAAAGTGTGAAGGAAGAGTAGTTTTAGTACAGAGCTTAAAAGTTAAAAAAGTAGGCAAGAAAAAAGAGAAAGACACCAAGGGCAACTGATTTAATGGTCTAATGAGGCCGTCCTCCAGCCAGTTGTTTTGTGTGAGGCGTGCTCTGACCTTTCGCTTCGCTCGGGAGCCCTGCCGCCTCATTTTTCACATTCTTGCAATTACGTTAACGCTTGAAGCGCTCGCTGACTCCCGACTCTGGCCCTACCATTCTGACTGAGCCTTCCCGCTCCAACCCCCCCCCCCCTCCCCCCCTCCCCACTCCACTCCACTCCGTTCATGAACTCGCCTCCTATCTCAATACGTTTCAACATAAAATTTGTGGTCCGCACTCTCAAGTCCACAGAGAAAATATGAAATGTGTGCTTCACTTCAGTAATGGGGTCTTTAACAGCTTGGCCCCTGTTAAAAGGGGTGAAAATGTGTATCAATTGAGAAAGACAGAATGGATGGGTGAGAGTGAAGAAGGAGAGGAGAAAAAAGACCTACAGAGCTTTTTGCTTCCAGCTGCCAAGAAAAAAAAAAATCTTAAAAGGTGTTTTTATGTTTGGCTTAAAAAACATTTGTTGGGAACTGACACGCATCACAGAGTTTACCTGCAGTCCACTACCTCCCAAAAATGGAGACATTTCTTAAACAGCTTTCTTTAAAAAAGTTTCTTTGGATGTTGATCCACCGCTCACATTTTTGGTAAAAAGCCGTCTCATTATTGAGCATCATCCTGGTTCCTGTGTTCACGAGACCAATTCTGCAAGCATGCTAGAGTCAATTATGCAGGATCCATCGGCTAAACATGAAAAACGCCTGAAGAAGACAGTCCTTTCCAAGCAGGTGTCAGTAGTACATTAAGCACTCCAAAGCTAAATCCATTCAATTATGTACCATGAACTTCAACTGTTTTTATCTCGCTATATATATATAAATATAGCTCCGGTCGACACTTGTAATTATTAGCTATGCATGACGACTAAATCCGTGATGACATCTTGAGTGCCCGGCAAAGGAGCTTTCCTCGCAATTTGCCGGTTCTACTGTAGATGGAAACGGCTCAGTAGACGAGAGGAGGGGAGCGTTTTGTACATTTTCTCAGCAATTGAACAATCCCCATGCTCTGTAGATAGACACGCTCCCCAGAGAGGCTGCAAGAGGCAGCGCTGGAGAGGAAGGGAGGGAACAGAGGGAACGCTTGAACGTTTTGGCTCCCAGAGAGCATGCCGTACACTCGTTGGTATTGTGGCACATTTGTGTGTGGGGAGTGTGGTGAGCGCCCCTCAGTTCTGGATAGGGGGCCCCACTCAGCGAGGTCTTTGTGGTTAAGCTCAGCGGAGAAGGGTCATTCCTAGTGGGGACGTGACTCCTGGTGTCCCAGCAGAAAGAAGTTGTGACTTTTAACTTAAAGTTTGAATTCAGTTGTCATATATTTAATTTAAAATTAAAAAAATCATCACAAGAACATCAATTTGTCAGAAATTGTCCCGTCTGTTTGTACAAAATGTATATTTTTATTTCTTGTTTGTCTGTAGTGCGCATGCGTTATCAGGCTCCCTCTAAGTGCCTGTTAGAGTTTAATTTAGTGTAGTAATTAAAGCTGAACACCAGCCCATAAACAACAGATAAACAATAAAGCAGACCCAAGCCCTGCTGTTTCATGGCTCGCACTCCCAGCTGTTGGAGCTCTGATAATTTTCACACAGAGGCTCCACCTCCCCACAACACAATGCTGGACAAAATGTCTGCGAAGCCGTGTTAAAGGGTGATGATGGCAGAACTCAGAAAGAATCCAAAAATTCTCAAAACAAAAGACGGCAGAAACTGTAAAGCGAGTTATCTGCCTCAACAGACCCTGAACTGGCTGAACAGCAGAAGATATCACATTAAATCACATGCATTTTACTGGAAAATCCCTATAGTTGGGACACCTAAGCAAACTAAAGATAAAGTAGATACAGTCCCACTCTGGTCATCTTTTGATCAATTTTCAAAGCATTGGCCATTTTATGATGATTTTAGACATTTTTAGCCAAAATTTTCACCATAAAGCCTCATTTCCACCAAGCAATCCAGTACAGTACTGTCTGGTATTTTGAGCGTTTCCATTGAAAAATGGACCCATTAAACAGTACCAACACATACGTCTTGAGGCCCCTATCCATTGAAGGGATGGTCGGGGTGGAGCCTCTGTAGCCACCCGTTGATTGGGAAGGGCTATGTCCAAATATATTCGGACATACCCGATATTCGCTAATCAATGCTTGCTAGTTTTTTGCAAAAACTTCTGGGAAATTTCATGTGCAGTTGGTTTTGGAATTGTAGACTCAGACAGCATTGCAAAATGACAAACGCACTATATAGTGAGTAGGAAGGGAATTTGAACATAGATAGAAAGGGATGACGACATTAGAACGCACCAATATAGCGCTAAGCTAATGTTTACGTTTTCTTCTTTATGGCGGCATTCTTGTTATCTTCTTTCAAACAACATTAAATTCCTGTTAAACAAGATGTACTAGAAGTAAAGCAAGAAAAAGACGAGCTGCTGGACGATCTCCTGGATGTTGCTTTTCTAGTTGTCGATCTAAAATGAAGCAATGACAGGCTAGCGATCTACATCACGCATGTGCCGTGAAACAAACCGCTCAGTAAGAGCGAGGCTAAACTGAGTGGAATCGTTCCCCAGATTAAACTGGTCTGCACCGTATCTGACAGTGGAAATGAAGTTGAAGTCCGCCCCTACTTCCCATCATCCATCTGTTTACACTCCCTTTTCGCTAGCTTACAGACCCTCACACCCCCAAGCTAATATTAGCGGTGAAACAAAAATGGCGAGCAATATTAGAGCTATCCAGCTGTACAGTTTTAACCAGATACTAAATGTCGGAAAACAAAAATGTAGTTGTTTGTAAGTGGAAGCATCAGAATGGAGCAGAGCAGGGAGCTTCCCGATTGCTTCTACAAGCTTTTTTTATTAGTGTTTTATTTCATCAACTCCTGATTCACCACGATTTGAATCCAATAAGTACTCAAATGCAATTGACACAATTTGAAAATGCTAAGAGTTTCACTTTTTGGGAGCCCTTGTGCTAATCTTGGGTTTGCTGGGGGAGAAGGGCAGCGCGTCTGTCCGATGGCTTGTTGGGAAGGGGCAGGGCAATTGCTGAAAGCTGAGAGGAATTGTTGTGGAGGGGGAGAAAACATGGTACGGAGGGGATACTTTCATGATCCCATTAGCATAAAAGAGGCTAAATTATTCATGTGGAGTGCTTAATCTATGGGGAAAACTATAGTTAATGCACATAGTTTTAAAATGGATTTCTCTTTGCCTCTGCTCCAACGCCGGATTCTTGCTAGATTCAGCATTCGCAGGCATTTACGGGAACGGCGGTCGTTCTGTCTCGCACACACACACACATTGACCGTGTGAGCGTTTGAGCACGCTAGCTTAAGCGCTGCTGCACTTTCAAGGGTCTCTGCTCTTCTCTTCTCTTCTCTCCGGCTCATCCTTCTCATCAAGACCCCTTTGCCATCCACCATCCTCTCTTTTTTTTTTTTATTCGTCTTGCTCCTTTGCTCTCACTTCTCTCCCCTCTTTGCCTCACCCTCAGCTCTGCAGACTACCTGGCCCTCGTCCAAAAGGTGATTAAAGGGAATGATCAGCTCCCTCTTTCTTTTCTCCCTTCCGCTCTCCCCTTCCTTTTTTTGTGTCTGTCAGTCTTCTTAGCTTGTTTTAAAACAAGGTCAATGTCAAAGAATAGTATTTATAGAGTGTAACATACTAAGAAGCTTAATATTCAAAGTTTTGTGTAGTAGAGCTGCCACGGTTAGTCGACTAATCGACAACTAATCGACTATTAAAATAATCGACAACTAATTTAATAGTCGATTAGCCGTTACTTTATATGATATGAAGGCGGAGTGTAGTAAAGTTGAAAGTTACAATAGCATTCTGCTAGCTCTTTGGACTCTTTTAGTACTTATTAAGGTTTTTTTTTAGGCTAATTTGGAGTTTAGCTAATATTTCAGCTACATGCTAGCTATTTTGGCTAATTTCAGATTTTTTTTGAGTTCCCTGAGGCTAATTTGGAGTTTAGCTAATATTTCAGCAACATGCTAGCTATTTTGGCTAATTTAGGATTTTTTTTAGTTCCCTGAGGCTAATTTGGAGTTTAGCTAATATTTCAGCATCATGCTAGCTATTTTGGCTAATTTAGGATTTTTAGATTTTTTTTAGGCTAACTTGGAGTTTAGCTAACATTTCAGCTGCATGCTAGCTTTTTTTTTTTAGGATAATTTGGCATTTAACTAATATTTTAACTGGCTATCAAGTTCTTGTTTTTAACTATCAATTTCAACATCTTCAGCTATCGTTACTAGCATCTGGCAGCCAAATTCTGCTTACACTAGTACTATCGCTGGTAATGCCAAAAATCTAGTTTTTAGTTAGTTTAAAGATGGTTAAGATCTGTGTTTTACATCCACTCTGTGCATGACCCGGTTTGTCGACTAAAAGTAATCGGTGATTAGTCGACAATTAAAATAATCGTTTCTGGCAGCACTATACTGTAGTCGGCTCTGCATTGAGGAAAATAGTTTTCCCACTTCCTCATAATGCCGCTTTGTCCTATAGCCTCCTTTCCAATCCATCTGTTCTCCCTCATTTCTTTTCTTTGCATCAGCTCAGTCCCTCTGGTCCATAATCATGAGCAGGCCCTTAGCGTGATCTGCCTATAGCTTGGCCCAACTTGGACAGGAACTGGGTCCTAGAGAGCAGGAAAGACACATTAACTGGGTCAGCTTAATGTGCAAACTAATGTTTGGAGAACATAGGGAAAAAATTACCCAGATTATTCTGACAGCAGCTGAGGAGAATGCTTGTTTTGCACCATTAAGAGAAAGCTTGGGGGAGATATTTTTCTCTCTGTCTTCCCTTTCTGTCTGACAAAAGCAGCTGAAACGAGAAAGAGGGAAGTGGATTAGAAAAGTTAGGAAAACAGTAAAAAAAAAAGGAGGGAAATGGCTTTTTCTTTGCGGTAGTAGGGGATTTCAGCCTAAACAATCAGTTGTATCGGTTCACCGTACAATGGGTTTACACACACACATGTTCCACTGCTGATTACACCAGGGCATCTGTTGACAATGAGGAGTGCACGGGGGTCTGATGTAATATGGCTAAAAGGGATTTGAGCACTTGCCCCACAGGGCATTTCCATGTCCATTAATGCCGCAGCCCCAGCATTTTCACAAGGATGACAGTGCTTCAGTTCTTTAAAGGGGAGAGTGTTTTCCCAGGAAATTTTTGTCTTGTTTCGGCAGGCTAGCCCGAAGGGGGTCAACCAAGAAGTCACCCTTAAGAGGTGATAATCCAATTGCTCGAGCCCTCACCAGATTTGTTTTCCTCTTGTCTGGCAGTCTCTCGGTGTGAGTGTTTATAGAGAATGTAAACACAAAAATGTGTGTGTGTGTGTGTGTACCGCTGACATAAAACTAAGACAGCAAGATGCCACTGGTTTCTGTGTCCAAACGGGGGCCCCATTTGGGATCAGAGTGAGGTTATGGAGGCCAAGTCTGTCAAAAGCACACCTGCAGGGAAACTCCAAAAATCCTGACTGCCAGCTTAGACAGGGCCGTTTAAGGTGTGCTGATTTGGTGTGTAACCCTAACTTCTAATGTCCTTTCCTTCTCTTCCCTTTTGTGTTTGACCAATGGGCCCTGTGCTCTTTTACTCTCTCTTCCTTTCTTCTGCCTCCCTTGGCTCTTTAATCTCTTCCACCATCCCCACCCTCCCAATTCTCCTCCCCCTTATGTCCGAAGCACACATCACAGCAAAGGTCCCTCCGAAAACCGGCACGCAGCTGAGCAGAGTGGCTTAGCGGGACTAGCTGCAGCTTGTTCGCTTGCTGTGTGGTTTTTTTTTTTTCCCCCAGTGTAAACCAGGGCTTACACACCGGAGATTTTTTTTTTTTTTTTTTTTGGAACAGAGTAAAGCAGCTCTACCCTACAGGTAGTGCTTTAACATACTGCCATCGTCCAAGAGAGTGGGAGGATGATAAAGGAACTGTGTTACAATCTGAGTTCCTTCCTCTCTGCCGCTGATTTCCATGCACTCATCTTTCACGTTTATGCAAAGCTTTTTAGGGCATTATGCAAGATAAGCTCATTTTCTACCCTGATTCCCACTCTAGTGCATGCTTTAATGACTCTTAAAGCCAAGGGCTGCTTTTTTAGGCATAATAGGAGTCCCGCGGTCGCTCACTTTTTTGTGAAGCCAGGGTGCTTTTTCCACACCTGATCACTTTTGTCTACCCATTTTATGGCTATTGGGGAGCAGGCGGAGGTGAGCAATTTGACAGTGGTTAGTGCCATGAGCCCTAATGTTTATTGGAAGCAAGCGACTAATAATTTTTGATTACCCCAGAGGAGGTATTAGCCATGTTAGTCAGCAAGGATAATTTCTTATTTACATCCCCCAAGCAGAGAGCACTCTGAAGGAACACTGGGGCTAAATGCGCAACAAAACGAATCAAACATGCCAAACGAGATGCTCCATCCTGGCTGACTGGCTGGCTGCAGGGCTGCAGGGCTGATGCTGAGGAAACCTTCATTATGCATTTACCATTATTCATTTAGAGGGTTATCAATTTGCTGAAGAAATGTTTACGTATGTGTGTTTGGGAGGCGGGGGGGGAAGCACCATATCAAATGAAGAAATGAGGAAAAGGGAGAGGAAAAGGTGGGAGATTTTCAAGGAATGTGTTTGAATCTTGTTTTAATTACAAAATATGTGTTTTAAGTGTGCTCGTCTTACCATCCTTGAAAAAATTCAATTTCCCCCACAATTTCATTTTTTATTGCGATTGAGGCTTCAGAAATCCTCCACTTCCAATATTTTCTCCCCCCTTCGTATTTGTTTGGCTTTGACCCCGCTCACGTCAGGGGTTTTCTACTGTCGCTCCGTCTGCATTTCAGGATAGTTTTCATTTTTTCCTTCTTGGCAAGACTTAACGAGAAAACTCTTTTTAAAGCATCTTTCCCTTTAACATCAAGCATGGAAGACTAAGGCCCCATTAGAACAATTGGAGGAAACTTACGGAGACGGGGAGTATTTAAAGGAATGAAAGGAGCCAGAAACCGGCACTACTTAGTGATAACACTTCTTTTTTTTCATTATCTCGACTCCAAAACCTCCACCTTGGAAAAAGTGATATCACCAGTTTGCTTCATTCAGAAATAAAACAAGGAAAAACAGAAAGGACAATGAAAGAAGAAACGTTTAACATTTTCCAAAGCGAGGGAGAAAGCTGCTTTGTTTAGTAGGAATACTTACTCCCAGGGATGCAGTCCTTAGACAGCTGAGTGTCTGCAGGAGACATCTGTGAAGACTGACCTTGTGACCCCTGAAAGAATGCTCTTAAGGTGGGGGGAAAACTGCCTTTTCCACTGCATTATGGCCTACAGGACGGCCAAGCGGCTACACAACAAACACAAGAACCCGAACGAGCCCAAATGCTAGTCGGTACCGCAAACTGTATGTTAAGGACAGAGAGCTGATGAAAAGATTGAAAGAAAGAAAGAATGGAAGAAACTGGAGGCAGAAAACACAGAGAAACTTAGACTGAATCGTGCCTTTTAGGCTTGGCTGCCTCGCACTCCTTTGGTCCCCCCCCATGAGATTATTTTCATCCTTTATGAGTCAAAAGGAAGGCTGGTTAAAAATGAAAGGTTACACAAGCCGGAGCCCAGGCCCTCGGAGTTAGAGAGAAGAAGATCCCTGCTGCAAGGGCCCTGCTGCTATTCAAAGCACCTGCCATTGTGTGGGCGCTCATCCAGGCCCATTGTTGTGCAGAAATTAGTCGTGCTCCCTTTGGCTCCCTTCGGCTCCAGAGGCATGCGGCAGACCCCCTTGTTGTCTCGGTTTCAGATATGTGCGTGGCCCGACTACCATCACCACTGGCTGCGGACCTTTGCCCTCTCTCCTGCAGCACAGTATCGTTATGTTTTTTTTTCCCCCCCTCATCCACTCTGTTCTTCTTAAGAACACTAACATTCCTATAGTTTTTTTCTTTTTTTTCCCGTACCCCTATTCTCCTTTCTCCTTCGGTGTATATGCTTATTGTTCTTCAGAGCACCCTCATTATACCCGTGGTTAGATATTAGGGGCCTCTCCCTTTGATTCTGCTCTCGTGGGGAGCGAGCGGTGGGCTGCTGGGAGCTGGAGGGCAGCCCCAGCTCTCAGGGCTTTCCAGCCGGCGTCTCGGAGAGTGGGCTTGGGGGTTTTCTTGGGCTGAGTACCACCGCAGAAGCGCCGGTGCTACTGCTAGCGCAGGGGGTGGATGTGAGGGGGAAAATTGAAAAGTCAATAGAGAAGGCTGTCCAGAAGAAAAAAAAAAAAAAAGAATAAAAGAAAGGGTGAAACAAAAGAAGACGGATAGCTGCAAAGATGACTAATTAAGAGTTTTCTCTTTCCCTCTGGAACTTTATTAGTGTTTATGATCTTGTAAGGCAGGATGAGTAAGAGACGGGCCTTACTCACTGGCAGAACAATCATTTTTATAGGAGTTTGAAATGAGAGGCACACTATTTAATAATCTGTGCTGCTATTTTTAGAGCACAAACTTACATTTCCTACACGGCTTTACATCAGCTTTCATTTATTTTTTTCAATATTACATATGCAATTTCTACCTCACAACAATTTAAAGCTAACATCTTTAATGAAATGACCTGGATTTAGCTCAAAAGCCGAGGCAGATACTTCATCCTAGTCACATCAAGACCATCTCTCTGCACGCCACAGACCCATTAAGACAAGAAATAGTCTGGAGTAAATGTATTAAGTTCCACTTCCACCTTCTAATTTTGCCTGTCCTCTTTCATAATTCATTTGCTCTTTTATTAGGTTTTAATATTGAAAAAGGCTTTTAACTGACTCTTCCGTCTCCTAGGGTCCCCAGTTATTTGTCACTATTAATTAGGCGAATGTCAGAGTTTATGTTTTATGCTGGGGAGACATGTAAGCGTGTAGCTTCAGTCTTTGGATTTACTTTCAGTGAGGGATTTATGGCAGAAATGTAATTTTTCTGTCCATAACTGCATTTAAGGAAATAGAGTGGACGTCCCTGTTTCTGATCATAATAAATAAATGTACGTTATACAAGGAGCTGGTCTTTATAGATGAAGGGTCCTTACAGGAGACCAGGGAGTGACACCTCACTACTTTAGTTTTATAGTCATAGAAACTCTTTCTAATCACAGTCAATTTACAAATCTTAAAGACCCACTCCAACTATATATGTCTTTCTCTATCGTTCCTAGTGCTCTTTTAACTATGATAATAAAGTTTTTAGCCAAAATAAATAAAAAAAACGTTTTTTAAGACACATTTTGTGCAGAGTAGGTCTTTACTGTTGACACATTGCAACCCGTCGCTGAAAGCTCTGTTTGCGCGCTAACATTAGCAACATTAGCGAGCAACAGTCTTTGGATCAATCCAGCCGTACAGTTTTGAGCCAGAAATGCAATTTGCTACAGCTCGAGTGTTTAACGTCCGTCATGTCAAGCATGAGTGGGTTAAGTCGCATGGAGGGGGAGGGGAGACTTTGCCACGCCCATTTCAGTTGCTGCGTCATTAGTCTGAGCTTTTTCAAGCATTCTGTTTTCAAAAGATTTGAATGTATTAGTTCTCAAAAACATTGTTTTAACTGTAAATTATTTTGTATAGGTCCTCTATTATGCTACAAGAATATGAGAAAAACACAAAAAAGACACATTTTTATTTTAATGGGCCTTTAAAATACTCACTCCTTTTGATGTATTCTAAAATGGTTCCCAGTGTTTTTTAAGTATTTTTGTACAATTTACTGCTGAAAAAAAAATCATCCTTTCCGCAGAGCATTAATATTATTACAGAGCATTACTATTTGCTTAAAGCAATACTTTAAGAACCAATACTTAATGTACCAAGACAATGTAAAAACACCAAAACAAAGTTTTCCATTGGAGTGGGTCTTTAAATACTAATTCCAACCATATTTAAGTTTAAAAAAAAAAAAAAAAAAAAACACTTTCCGCAGTGCAGAAAAAGTTCGCGGAACTACCAAGCCCCTCCCCCCTCCCAGTTGGTTAAAGCTTGAAACAGGAATCCTGCGACTCCTTCAGCATGTCTTCTACGTCATATTATGCTGTTTCTAAAGGAGGGTTTTTTCATCAAGTAATTCAAAGTTATTTAATTAAAGAAATACTTAGAAATGTAATTTTGAGCTTTCAATGTACCAAGTCAATGTAAAAACACCAAAAACAAGATTTTTATTGTAGTGGGTCTTTTTTATTTCCCTTTGGGCCCGTCCCAAAAGGATTAATAAAGCTGTCTATCTAAATACTCATTCTGATTATCTTTAGACCAATTCCAAAAGCGTTCCCCGTATTTTATTAGCTATTTGGTTAGACCAATACTTTACTTTTATTGTACAAGTACGCCACAAGACGTAAAAATACCAAAAAATACAATTTTCATTGGAGTGGGTCTTTGAACAAAAAGATGTTGCAAGAAGAAATGCTCTTTTTGACACGTTCCAGTTCTTGGAGAGGATGAGGACACAACTGGAGGAGGCGGGCCGCACAATGAGTGGTTGGGTGGAAGCACTTCATCCACGGTTCTCAGTGACCCAGAACTCTTCAGATTAATGTTTCGGGGGGTTGTGTGAGATGGACTTGTCAAAAAAAAAAAAAAGCCCGTCTGCGTTTGTGTGGGTGTGATGACTTGAAATACCAAGAAAATACATCAGCAAGAGGGCAGACTAAGCCACTATCAGCTAAGCCAGATCCTCACTCCTCACCAATCTGACTAATTTATGAGGGTAAACTGCACTGATGGAGGGAGAGAGAGGGATGCAGGTGAAGGGAGGAAGTTTTCATTGACTCTCAAGAGCAAGGCAACCCAAAAGCCCAAGAGGGATCTCTCCGAGTTTGAACTTTATCAGGGGCTACGCTTAATCAATACTCTATCGGAAAAAGAATTAATTACTAAAGCAGAATAAAACAGCTGCATTTTAAACTGAGGATTCATCAATTCTGTAATCTCTTGGTTACAGCCCAGGTGTCAGGAGGATCATTTCAGCTCCATGTAATGAGGAACTGTGGGAGTTTAGCCCAACGCTACGCTGTCCTCCTCCTTCTCCACCAGTCCACCTCTGAGCCTTCTCTTCATCTTTTCATGTTTCTTGTCTTACCTTCTTGTCTGTTTTGTCATTTACTATTATTTATTTTTTACAATACTCCCTTTTTTCTGTTTTTAATGGACCGACTGTACTGGACTCGTTTACCCCCCTCCTTTCCCTCCCCAACACACACACACACACACGTATCCCTGCATTCCCACCAAATTCCTGTCTTGGCAGGGATGGGACAAAAGGGTATTAAACTTGAAATCTGTGGTGCGAAAGCAGACTGGAACGGGACAGTCCTGCTGTTGCAGCCATCGGGCTGGACATTCCTTCACTAGAGCTGGGAAACCCGCTGTTTTTGCAAAATAGAGATGCACAAGAAATAGAAAAAGTTGCAAGAATAACCTTGAAAATACAGAATATATTTTTCATGCATAAAATTAAAGGATTAGTTGAGAGGAAATGAAAAGTGGGATGTGAACAGACGAGCAGCAGAGAAAGTGCTTGTGTTAAAATAACCTTGTCTGTGCTATTGTCACGGCCACTGCCGTCCAGTCCTTGACCCCGGTCCAAAGCCTGTAAACGGACTCTCCTTGACTTCCCATGATGGGGGATTTCAAGGCAGGTTGAGAAGGGGTTATGGGTGATGAATTGGGTTTTTAGTGAGCTCATTAGGAAACCAAACAGAGTTTAGACTGGCGGAGCGGAGCAACAGTGCAGTAATCAGTTCTGCTCGCTTTGTTCCCTGCCTCCAGGACATTTGTGTGAAAAAAAAAAAAAAAAAAAAAAAAGGGAGAGGGTAGAGGGAAAAAAAAAAATCATGGCATTTGGCTGATGAGAGGGCTGCTGAGCAGAGGCTACAATCTGATGGTTGACTTGTTGATTTATAAACCTTTTAATTCATTTACTCTTTTTAACTGCCACCCCTGCACTGCAGTCAACAACCTCCACCCACATACAAAAGGAGCAGGAGGGGGAGTCGGGGGGTATCTGTTCCACTTTTCTTTGATGAAACTAACCATCAGGTTTTTGAAATAAATCCAAGTTTTCATCCTCTTTATTTATAAAACGGTGAGTTTATTTGATCTTCAATAGTAATTGAGGGTAGAGAAGCACTTCTGCTGCCATCATTCGTGGTCTCACACTGTTAAAGCTGCTCTGAATCACAAAAAAAAAGCTGGTAAACAACATGCCGCTGCTTTTTCTTCTTTAGGTAAAAGACTTTGAAATACAATAGGTTCTAGTGAGGATTATAAAGCCATCTCTCCACTGGCAGATGGATCCATACGGGCCCCTCCTTTTCCTTTTGTTCGGTCTCATCTCTTTATTCTAAGCTTTCACAACTTTATCATCCCGAAGACGAGGAACTTGGTAACTCTGCGAGAACAAGCTCTGAAACTGCTCGCTTTACTAATAAGCATTCTTGTTTAAATTGAAGAAGGGCCAAATTACTTCAGGGATAAACCAAATCTTAAATATTTGATGCAGCATCAAGGGATTTAGGAGTGTTTCTGTTGCTTTTTTTTCTGTTGTAAATTATAGAGTGAGTTTTGCTGATAGATGCAGTTTTGCATTGTGCAAGATTTAGGGAAAAGTGAGGTCTTTACAGATGCTTGCAAAGGAGTTCTCTTTGAATCTGGTAATTTTTTTAAAAGTTTTGTTTATGAATAAACAGGCAATGAACTTAGATTACCTGGGAGACCAATTAGCCCCATTTGATTCCGACTGAAGAAGGAGCGGCGGCACTTTCGACGGCGGCGTTTAGAGCGCAGGGTGGAGTTGTCAGGGAGGCAGAGAGTGTGAAATGTGTGGTGGATACCAAAGGCCCTTCATTAGCCACTGATCCCTGTCTACTGAGTGCTGGTCAGTCATGGGCATCCCAAGTCTCTTTTTGTCGGCCCCCCATCCCATGCAATTTACCCCTTTGCCATTCGTGCAAATTGGGTCCGGACATCTTTTTTTTAGACTTTTCATTGGTGCACAGATGACTTATATTGTTTTACTCCGAGTTTGTGTACACATACATGGCTGCATAAGGTTAATTTAAATGTTTTAGACAATTTTTGTTGATTCTTTAAGGACACGTTTTAGATCACTTTATATTTTTGTTATTAACGACCTGATGTTATCTTGCGCTGGTAACACATTGCAACCCATTCATATTCCCAATTCGGCACATATTGATGTTTGGTTAAGGACTCCTCCGCATTAAAAATTGGCGTTTTAGGTATCCCTGACTTGTTGTTTTTGACATCCAATTATATCAAGACTCCCCCAACCTCCAAACCGGTCCTGGGACGTGGACCACCGGTATCCTAACCCTAACCCGTTACTGGACCTGGATCAGTATTGGTTCCGGACTTGGTTCCAGATGCGGACCAGGCTTGGGTTAGGGTAGCGGGTTACGTTTTTAAAGTTTTAAAAATCTATTTTCCCTTTGTTCCTCCTGTTTAGCCCGCGACCTAAGGTGTGTTTTTGATTTTAGACGATTGAGTTTGAAAAAAATATATATGACTTAACTATTCTGCTTTAGCTCTAAGGAAGAGTCCAAAAATGGAGGGTGGCTTTGTTACCGCCCATACTTTGGGTCATAAGGTAAAACAGTCTAACTGGTTGTTAAAAACATGTTTTATGTCCCACTCTGCCCCCCCCCTCCCCGTACTTCAACCTCACCCTCTACGGCAGGGATGTGCAACGTGGGGTCAACGCTGTGCCTGAGAGAGGCCTTGTAATGCTGGAGAGGCGATAGCGATCTCCGGCATTCCAGGGATGACAGAGAGAGAGATATCTGCCTGATGGCAGGGTTAGGGGGCTTAGAAGAGGGGCGGAGAAGAGAGAAGGAGAAGAGGTACAGGAGTTGTTGAGCAACTGCCCCCACCTCCACCCAACCCCTTTCACCTCCTTCTTTCCTTCCCTACACGCCGCTCTTGCTGCTTGACTGCCCCGCTTCCCCACATACAGAAAAAAACATCTAATTAGAAGCTCTTATTCCAGTTCATTTAAGGGAACACTTAATGATGTGTTGTTTTTTTTTTTTTTTTTTTTTTGGAAAGGGGGGGGCGGTTGCACACTATCTCTCATGCAAGAAGAAACTCTCAGGGATTCAGCCATTTTAGGATGTTGCCATCCCTCTGATATGTCCGTTTTTGAAGAGTTGTGTTTTCTCGCTCACCTTTAGGTAGGTGGCATCCGAGTTTGGCAGGGAGAAGTGCTGAAGGAGAGAGTTGGTTGTAATTGCTCTGACAGGTTTTAAGGCTGTTAATGACTCCAGCCTGAGCGCCACCAATTTGTCAGCATGCGAGCTGTTTACTAAGCTGTTGTTTTATGGTCCAGTGCAAGGGGCTGCTGCTTGTTTAAGCACAGATCAGGAAATAATCAGCGTAAAACACAGGCTGCAGCGGTGCAGCCACACTAAAACTGTTCCGTTTAGAGCCCTACTGTAAGGATCCAAAAAAAAGAAAAAAAAAAAAGAAAAAGCACCATATGGTGCAATCACACGTAGACACATAGTAAGCCACACTAATGGCTTACTTAAAGTTAAAAATCAGATGTGTGTGTTTTATAATTAAAGGGATTATGCTCCACTTGTTGGCACTTGTCTATTTTAGCGTATTGCTAGCATGCGGTTATAGCAAGACGACCTGTAATCCCCAGACAGCGCAGAGCAACAGAGGGTTAGCTGTTCCACCGCGGTGAATAGAGCCTCTACACGTTTGTGCATGTGTGTACGGGGGAGAGATTGTGTGTGCATGTCAAAAGCATGTGGTCCTAGAGCGGGCAAAGAGCCCTTCGTAAATCCTGAGTAAATAGAAGGGGCAACCAGACGGACAAAAGAGGAGCCCCCACTGCTTCTCCCATTCGCTGCCATTTGGGGGAATGAATGTGCTAAACGCCGCTTATGTTGGCTGAAAAGTTAAGGAGAAAAAGAGGGAAAAAGGGAAGGTTTTAAATCCCCCTTCTTCTTTTCTCCTCATTCTCTGTGACCAAGCCTGCGGGGATAGAGGTGGTGTAATAGGAGGGCGTTGGAGGGAGAGGTGGAGGGTCAGAATGCTGTGTTTAAGGCAGAGAATCCAAAGAAGCTCCCGCAGCAACCTCTGCACCACATCTTCTCCTCCTTCCCTCCGCCACCCTTTATGAGTTTTTCTCCTCTCCCTTCTTTGGGTAAGCTCGGGTGAACATGCCTGACTAGTTTGGGCTGACACGGTGCGTGGGGGGCTGCTGTAATTAGTCACTTCCATAAGCCACTGCTTCCATACTCTCACTTCATTACACTGAAACAAACACCAGAGCCCCCCAGTGCAAACTCACTGCACAGCCTTTTATTTCACAACTAACCATAACCATGTTTGAATGTGGTTTCCAGCTATTGACAAGTCATTATTCATTCATGCAGGGGAGTGTATGGTAGAGCAGATAGAAGGCATGCTCGCTGCACTGATAGCTGTGTTACTTGTGGTCACATCTGTAATACTTTCAGGGCTGACTAGACCAGGGGTGTCAAACTCAATCGCACAGGGGGCACCAAAAGACACCTTAGGTCGCAGGCCGAACAGAATAAACATTTATTAAACACTCTAGAACTACATTTTTAAAACTTTAAAATTGTAACTTTTTAGCATAATTATGAACTGGATTTACAGCATTACCTGCGATAATGCTAGTAGGAATGCTGAAAGCTGAATTTGGCCACTGAAGATGCTAGTGTTGATAGCTGAACATGCTGAAATTGATAGCTAAAAACACTGAAGCTAATAACCAGCTAAAATATTAGCTAAATGTCAAATTAGCCTAAAAAAACCCTTACGTTAGCCAAAACAGCTAGCACGCAGCTGAATAAATAGCTAAACTTTAAAATATCCAAAAACGGAAAAAAAAATAAATTAACCAAAACAGCTAGCAGTAAAATATTACCCTAACTATAAAACAGCCTTAAAAAACTTCAAATGAAAAGTCTAAATTAGCCAAAACAGCTAGCATGTAGCTGAAATATTAGCTAAATTTCAAAATAGCCTTAAAAGTCTTAGTAAATGCCAAAATAAGTCCAAAAAGCTAGCAGAAGGCCAATTTTTTAAACTTTAAAACCTCAACTTTTTAGCATAATTATGAAAAAGGCAAGAATATTATTCCAGAATAAATCAACTTAAACCTTAAATAACTATCAATGTTTTACTCTCCAAAAAAATTTATTTTGTCAAAAATATACAAGTTAGAAACGCAGGATAACATCGGGCCATTAATAATTATAAGATAAAATGATCTGGAGGGCCGGATTCGGCCCCCGAGCCTTGACTTTGACCCATGTGGACTAGGCTAGACCATATTGGCTTTTTCAGGGACCGGGTACCCACCGACGTTGAAGCACAGGCTCTGGTGTCATTAGAACTCCGCCTGCTCTCAGCAGAAAGCGAAGCACACTTTGTACTTAACACATTTTTTTTTCTGCACCAGGACTCCTGAAGCGACCCCGAATGTGCCAACATTAGATAAGGCGAGCTGCAATGTGTTTACAGTCCTTCCCCAGCCCGATAATGAGCTCAGCCCTGAGACCAATTTACTCACAAGGAGATATATCTGAATGCATTTTTAATAACCACCCAGTGGTGATGAGAGAGGGAATGTATGTGAGCGTAATGTGCTCTTCTTGGACTTGTTTGCTAGCGATGCGCGCTCGCTCTGTCTCGCCCTCATTGCGTCCGGTCATTGTCTTCCATCTTGCCTGATTACACTTTCTGTGCATAAGAAAAACTTTCGTGGCAAACCCCAAGTCAAGATCTCAACAGAAAGAGAGGAGGAGAAAAGGTTGAGGGGAAAATAGGAATAGAGGGGCGAGTGGGTGTTGGGGGGGGGGCAGGGGGGCTGTCTTTTTTTTTTTTTTTTTTTTTTTTCGTCTCCAAGGGCACTGCTTTTCCAAAAGTGCCTGGGGCTACACTCCAGCACCTCGACTCCCCTAGGCCTTTCTACTGCCTCCTAATAGCCAACCCCCATCTGTGTCACATGGCCAGATGATGGGACGCTTCCCTCTGCTCTGCCCTGCACTTTTTTCCTTACCCAATTTTTTTTTTTTCTCAGAGTGCACATCCACGCAGGTTAGAATGGAAGAGTTGCCAGGGAACAGTCAGAAGCCATTAGCGTTTGGGACAATTTGCCCTGCAGCGTTTCTTCTCTCGCTCATAAGAAAGGAGTGGGGGTGGATGCAAAGCACCAGCTCTCCTTTAGATGTAATGAGGTTGAGCAAGTTGGAGCTTCTTTATTCTATTTCTACTCCTTCTTTATTGCTTCTGCTTTGCGTAGCTCCTCATCTTGCTTTCTTTGTTTCTCCCCCTGTTGTGTCCACATCTGGTTTTTCTTCTTTGGTTTGACGCATAAAAAAGTGATCAAACTATTAAAAAAGTCTGGTTTGGAGTCACGTAAAAAAGCCAAAAAATGCATCTCCTTGGTTTCCTCCTCGATGCAGGAGACAGTAAGCATGCTGGGTAATAAAGTGGCAGGTCAGTCTGTAAATACGAACGGGTCGCCCAGGCCCTGGCCAGAGGGAAGGCTATTGCATTGCAGCGAAAATGGAAACGTCAATAAAATTAATCTGCCAGCCTTTTGGCCACTGTTTGGTTCAATTGGATGAGCCCGACTGCTCACAGCAGGATAGGGATTTGGAGACTAGCTTGAAAATCAACACAAAACCTGGCAGCATGCAAACAAACACCAAACTGTGTATCAACATTATTCAGCGAAGCTCAAAAGGAGAGAAACAAAAGGAGGGTGGTTAAAATTCACAGCTCACTAGTTGTTTTTTAATTGACGTTCGGAGGAAAACTGGGAAAGCTTCCGTCTGGGTCGCATTTCTCAGGAAGCCCCCTCGCAGTCTGGGTAGGTCTACGGCCAGACCAACGTTTATTGTTTTAGTCTTTCCTGAACAAGGATTTGTACTTAGCCTGGGATTTATGGCATTCGCCACTAATGAATGTCTGCCCCACACTTACGGCGCTCCTCGTCTGCGTCCCCGTCCCCATATGTCCTTCAGGAGGGCTGTCGCTTCTTTAACTTCACACGGAGAGCACAAAGTCGGCACCTCTGTGTTTTCCTCCTTCGTGTGGCTTTGCACTAATGATGTGGAAGGAAAACACTGCCCGGACAGAGAGAAAGCCTTGGATGAAAAACAAGGAGGAGAAAAAAAAGAGGAAAAAGTAGTTAGAAGTGTGGGCCCCCGCTGGCCCCGTATTCTTCATTTATTTTGCATTTGATTACGCCACCAGTCGGATCCTTTTTCTTTCCCCCTTTTTAATGTTATTAGTTCAAATATTTATGTGAGATTAAGGCTTGTATAGGTGGTTGTGATTGATGCCTCCCGAAAAACAGGAGGACGTGTGCGTCTGAATTTTGAGAATGTCAGGTCCTTCTCTTCCTTAGTAGAGGAGTTTTTTAGATACATAATTTAGATGCCCTCAAGGAAGGCTTTCAAGGCATTTGTGCCCGGGGGCAAGAAAAAATAACCATGACTGTTAAAAGTAAATCATTTTTGCTAATGCACAATTAATGCTTAGGAAGAAGAACAAGAAAAAAAAGGGCAAAGGACATGGATGGAAACTTTAATTTAAAGGAGAAAACGTGCCGGCGTATGTTTATGTTTACTTGTGAAAAATCCATCCCCGACGGACACTAAAACAAGCAAAGCTCGTCATGAGGGGGGGTCAGAGTGTGGGAAGGAGACGACGAGTCCATTATGTGCATCGAACTGCAACAATGAACCTCACCAAATCACGTATCAATGCTCATGCACCTCGACTGGATGAGGGGAATTCATGAATGTGTATTACTGTACATATCCGCCTAACTCGCTTCTGTCCCCCTTGGCTCTCTTCAAAGAATGGGAAAACATGCGCCATGTTACATCAAGCATGCAAATTTAATTGAATTAATGACATGAGTCCTAGTCTCAACTGTACTTGAAGGCTCCTTGTCCATTTTTACCCCCTCCTCCTCCCGCCGCAGAGATGGAATGAGGAACACCGCGTTGCAGCGTCCAGCCAAAACACTGAAGTCATTAACCCTGATTTCCTTCTCTCATGCTCTGGGGCAAAGAACGGCTCTACCCCGCCTCAGAGTAAACCCCTCACTGTCTGCATGGACCTTCAACTAAGGCCGTCCAAATCCCCCCGATCTCCACAACTTCCCTGCACAACATCGGCTTTACTCCTTCGGCCTTTGAATCCCTTTATACATATCTGTGGTATTTGTACATCTATCCGCGTCTCCTAACCCCCTAATCTCAGCTTTGACTCTTTGTGTGCGAGCGTACGAATCGCCGGTGAAGTGTGGTCTGTGATGTGATTTAACACCGGGTTTGGTTTCCGTCCAGGAGATGGCTTAGACAACAGCGTGGCATCGCCTGGCACAGGGGACGACGATGATCCGGACAAGGATAAGAAGAGGCAGAAAAAGCGGGGCATATTCCCAAAGGTGGCCACGAACATCATGAGGGCGTGGCTGTTTCAGCATCTCACGGTAAGAGAAAAAGCTTTCATGTTCGGAGGGTAGTGATGCTTTACCTGGTAACATCCACTCTGGGTAACCAGATTAAGGATTGTTTACTCCATTCAGAAGACTACAAAACAGAATATCAGCTCATTCAATACAACCGTCAGAAGTCAGTGGCCTCGTGGAGGAGTGTCCGCCCTGAGATTGAAAGGTTGTAAGATAAAATCCTGGCTGAGTCACACCAAAGACTCCAAAAATGGGACCCAGTGCCTCCCTGCTTGACACTAGGGGTGTGTATTGGCAAGAGTCCCACCAGAACAAATTTTAAGCGTATGACCTTAATTGAACCTTTTAATGTCTTTCGTTGTAATAAAATGGTCAAATTAATTTATTTAATGAACAGCATTAAGTATCTCTGCTGCTTTTCTTTTGGTAAATTACAAAATAGTTGTTTTGATTTAACAGTCAATATTGTCTGATTTCCACAACAAAATTTTCCAGTATAGGAAAAAATAACCTGAACGTGTGCTTGAAAAGTGAAAAAAAAAAAAAAGCTCAAGTTTCTCTAAAGCGGAAGCAAACAAGTATTTCACTGCTAATCGCTTTGACATTGCCCTTTTTTCAGAGCGTTGCACACATCACTCTGATCCATCAGGTCTATGAACTAGAATCTGTGAAGTTCAGCAGAACTTTTGCTCGCTTTGCCGACAGCATTTTGATGGAGTCTCCGTGCATGAGCCGCTGCATCTCCACAGCTTCTCTCGTTCTTGTCTGAGCTGCTACAAAGCTCAGCACGTTTTTATATGATACTGGCAGCAATGTGCACAAAGTTTGGGTTTAGTACCACTTCCTATGTGTCTCATTACAATCAAAATCGCGAGGATGAATAAACATTTGACAGATCTTGTTGTTGTTTTGGTCGCGGTGTAGAACTGGCCAAAGAGGCTCAGTGTGCTCTGCTGCCAACTAGTGGTCGGAGGTTAAGGTGGAAAGCAAAAGCAAGATGGTGAAAGACGCTCATAAGTAATGTCAACAGTTTTAATCGATATAAGTATCGCCAAACGAAATATCTCGATATATCGGCAAATTGATTTTTGACTGGGGGGTTAAATCTGCAAATTGTTCCAGAGCGCGGCTGTATCTGCAGCTCACCACTCCCCCAGGGGATGGGTCAGATGCAGAAAACAAACACCTTGGTGTGTGACAGCTAATGAGACTTTAACTTTGACTAAAAATAATCTTGTCACCTTTAAATTTTATATGTTTTATCTTATTGTTTTCATATATTCAACCAAAAATGGGATAGTAGATTTTGTCTTGTAGGCTAAACATAGAGATTTGTATGAATTTGGATGTAACACCATTCATAAAATACTGCACACTGTGTCTGCTTGTCGTTGGAACAATGGGTGGCCAGCATGTCCCCACACTCTTTCTAATGTCAGGACATTATCAGAACATCAGGCTGCATTGATTTTGCTGAACAGGTCAGATTTCAGAAGGAGGTGGCGGCTCCAGGACACATAAGCTGCCCGAGTTTGTGCCTCCTTGTCCCAGACAAGGAGGGACAACGCCGGAGGGGGGGGGATGGGCAAAGAAAAAGCGGAGGGAAAGCAATAGACTTTAAGTTTTAGTCTTTTAGATCATCCTTGCATTAAAGAGGGTCAGGTTCCCCCTTGTGCACTCTGCGGACCCCCACCACGACCATCAGTGCCCACTCCCAGCTCAAAGCCCCCTCTCTCCTGATTACCTAACCAAAAGCCCAAGTAATAAGCGGCCAGCAAATACAGCCTAATTGAAAGGGCTGTAAATCCATTACATATTGGTCAGGGATAATCAGGAGTGCTTTAATCACTTTTATCTATTCAGGAGCAGTGAAGCTGCAACAGCAAAGCCCTGAGCCTCGCAGGCCTTAGCGGCTCCACCACGCCAGTCTGCACGCTTATTATTCTCATCATTATCAAAATGACTTCACAGCTGTTCACAGCTCCATCCTTCCCTGACTGGAGACCTCTCACCAAACTGCACAGATCGGGCTTCATTTAGAGGCTTACACAAGGAGTGAAAAGATCTCATCTTTTCATTTTTGAGCAAGAAGTTGATTTCTAAAAAAAAAAAAAAAAAAAAAAAAAAACGCACAAAAACTTTTATTGTAGATTTTGCAAAGAGATGAGAAGGACACAAAAGCCCAATCCCAATTCTTCCCTTCCCCTCCAATTGAAGGGTAGTTTAAGTGCAAGTCATGTCTGGGAAATGTATTTTTTAAATCCGACCCTCCAAGCGGAGGCTAAACTGCGTCGCGCTGAGAAGCGCTTTTCTTCACGTGGGTGCGCTCTGAACCACAGAAGTTTACATTTTAATGACTTTTTGTTGTTTCATGACATTTTTTAAATTATAAAACCGCTGTTGTTATTCATATTCAAGTGCTGGAAGCTCAGCGCTAACGCTAGCTAACCAGCGATTATTAGTGATCTCATTGAGCGAAAATGAAAAAAAATGAGACACTATGTTTTCACGACTCTCTGTTTGGAGGGCTGAATTCCAAAGAATTCCGATTGGGCCAAACTATTTGATTCTGAATTGTTTTAAAGTTAAAAGAAAGGTGAGGTTTGGACGGGGGGAGGGAAGCCCGGGCACATCTTTCAAAGACCTGGTGAATTCAGACAAGCCCTCCTTTTCGTACCTTTCTTCTTCACCAAATCTCCTGCTTGTGGATGTTCTCCAATCTTTATTTGTGCCTTTTGTGCTCGGCTCTGGCCACTCTTGTACAAATAATAACCCCTCCCTTTTAACCTGCCTTCATTTCTCCGCTGTGGAAAGGACTAATTGAATTATCCCCCTTCTCTTCTCACCATCTAACTCTCCCACCCATAAACTCTCACACACACACACACACATGCACACACCTATTAACCATTCTCTTTTCTTTTTAATTTGTTAAGCAAATGTATTTGCTATAGTTGGACGCATTTGTCCAAGGGTGAATTCTTGGGGACTTTGGCCCCTGAATGGCCTATAGCAGTACTCTGCCATTCACGCATTCATTAACTGAGGGGTGAGGAGTGAAAGGAGCGGTCTTGTATTTTCTCAAACTGAGGGGCCAGCATGAAGCTCCTCTTCCATGAGCCGCAGGGGTCTCCCTACATATGTTCTCAACATCCAACCATTGTCACATCTTCTGAAAAGCTCAAAAGGACAGGACCCCCCTTCAGAGACACACACACACAAAAAAAAACACAACACGGGCCAATAGTAACAACTGTTGGCTTTTAGATTGAGTATAACAAAATTGCCCTACTTCTCCCCTAAAGCTCTACCCTGACCTCACACTCTCTTGGGAGAAATCACAGGGTTTTTTTTTCTTTTATGAAAGGTTAACTCATATTAACTCATATTCACCACCATGTCAGGATTCCAGCTTTAAGAGAGACGCGGTTTCTGCATGGTATTGATCCAGGGAAACATGAAAACCTGACCTCTTTAAGCACATGCACTACAGAGCACGTGAGCTGGCAACTCTAAATGCCCCACATGTAATTGGCAAACGGCTGTTCAGATCAGCTGGCGTTGGCGGGCAGAAGAGGGTCAGACTGTCTCTGCGCTCTCCCTTCGTCTCAACTCCCTCCTACTCTTTCTATGCAGTTCCCCCCACCCCTCCACTCTTTCTGTCTCACCATGAGTTTCTGGATATCTTCCAGCCACATTAGGGGAAGGGAAATCCCAGACTGTTGGTATAAGCTTTTCAATACTACTGGGAGATTATGTTATCAGAAAGGTAAACTTCGCTGTTAGGGGTAAAATGTTCTGCTGCACTTCAAAAGCATGGGCTACACTATGGAATTAAGGATAAGAGCAGCGCAGCACATGGAAAGGGGCAAAAGGAAGAGAAGACGCGAAGGATGAAAAATAAAAGAGCAGCCATGGAAGCTTCCATCTTTGGAAAAAAAAAAGGGGGATGCACTTCTGTGTTTGGCAAACCAAACTTTACAATTAGACCCTTGGCGCCCTTGGCCTTTCCTTCCCTCTCACCCCCTGCTAGCCCTTACTCACCCCTGTAAAGACAAGGGTCGGCCTTGCAATGAAAACAGGAAGCACTCAGATACAAAGATACCACTCTGAGCTCTGGCCTTGTCTTTTGACTAGTGTAAACCCTCAAACACCTATGAAAATAAATAGGGGACCTCAGGAGCAAGCCGGGCCAGTTAAAAGTTTCTGTGCGTGTGTTAACTAGAAAGGAGGGAGGGAAGGCCTGACAGAAGGTGAGAGTGGTCAGTCAGATGAGTAAGTTGGAAGCTCTCTCAAGCATCAAGCGTCTCAGGTTCTGTGCTGGGTCACCCTTTGGTCTGGGTGTTTGGGGAAATGCTGTTAAGCTGCTAAGCCAGGTATATTGGTCCCCTGGGTTCCTTGAAAGGGAAGTGATATGTCCTTTGGTCATTTGGAGTCTTTGGACTTTTAACTAAGAGTCAGTGCCGAGATGAAACTATTTTTTTTTGGTTTTTCTCATGTGTTACGTCCCTACCAGGCGTTCAAGAGCAAACAGCGCTTTTAGCATTCGTGTGCACACTGGATTACCACTACCCGATACTAGTACAGCAGAAGAGGTTCGTTTTTTTTCCGTTCACAGTTCTATTCCGATATATGACAGACTTAGTATCATATAATTCCGTACCTAAATTATTAATTAAGGAATGAATTATTAAATAATTCGTTTCTCCTTCGTAATCTGTTTTCTGTTTTCAGCGCCCTTGTTTACCATTGGTCTAGTTCACACCAGACACTAAGTCCACCGCGGGTAGCTCGCACCATGCAGCGATCATTTTGCCTTCTGGTCTGTTTTTTACGTGATTCGCAAGAGATCAACGCCAACTTTTGCAGAAAGTTACTCTAAGACTCATAATTTTCAAACTATAACCAATTTTTCACAATAAAATACTGTGATTAACAAATGCGATCATATTTTTGTATCTAAACAGACCGAGAGATGAAAATAAGTGCACAATCACAACACACAAAAAACAAACAGACACACGCAGATCAACGTAGTTGGCCAACCACAGAGGAGAGGGATCCGCTTTTGGGTCTCTGATTATTACAATTTTTTATTGATTTTTCAAGCTGAATCTACATAAACGGAACACAAAACAGAATACAAAGACGTAACACCAAAGGACAGGAAGCACTTCAAATGTAAAATTAAAATTACCAGCGCGAAGCCAAATGGGGCAATTCTTTTGGAACATTAGGCTATATAAATAAAATTGAAGTTGAATGACACAGCAGTATAGATTAGATAAACTTAAAAATAATAGGCACTTAGTTCAGATGAGTCCAATTTAAATAAATCAAGGTTAACCTTTTATGTAATTGAGCAAAGACCAACAATATATTAAGAAAAGGTCAAATTATGAGTAGTAGAAGGAAAAGAAAAAAAAATCCACTAAAATTTAAGTTGATTTCAGGTTTGGGTGTCTGATGATGGCAGACAAATTGCCACAATTTAGCAGAAGAAGAAGAAGAGAAGTCGACTTTTGCGGAAAATACATGTATGGCGAGAACTGGAGGTTAAGCGTTTCCGCGTGCTCTTCACCTGTGATTGGTCACAACAAACTGGTTTAACTTTTAACGCACGTTCTGTATGTAGAGCTAGATGAGCGTGAGCTTTGAACACAGAAAACCCAAAACTTTTTAGACATATTTACATAGATTTGTCATTGCAAGGGGTCTCTTGAAGGCGATTCCAAGATAGGTGTGAATGTAGCGTCACTATACTTATTTGGAGCAAGTTATCGCCTCATCTTAGGCCTGAGAGCGTTCTAGAAGGAGTTATGAAACCCTTTGAAGGCCGGTTGCAAGCCCTCTCCAGTAGATCTGAAAGATGCCTGTGAAGCAACAGGGGCCTTGCTAATACAGGAGTTCACAAAAGTGAGGACCTTTGAGGAGTTGAGTGCATTGTGCTGCAAACATCATTAGATACACAAGTGACAGTGCTCCGCCCCCTTAACCCACACACACAGACACACACAGCCATCCCACGCCTAACATAGCATTAGTCTCCATGACAACAGGGTGTCATCGTCAGGTCGAGCCCCCCTGTGGGAGCTGCTCTCTCTGCCACCCTTTATAGGCGCACATAAAAGAGCCAGCAAGGGTCATTCACACAAGACATGGGTGCAGGCGAGGCCGAGCCTGGCAACGGATGTTTGCCACATATGATAAACAAGTGTACGAGTCCATCCTCGAAAAAGGAGAGGGCATGTTTTCTGTGTGTAGACTAAACAGTCAGCTCTGTAGAATCCCTGTTTTCAAGCTCCTCTTGTCCTTCTTGTCTTGTGTGTTGTTTCAGTACAGGCTGCGTTTAACTGGTGGTGACACACATCTGCATTCAGTTTAAAATTTCCAAGTGCATTTTATTTTCAAACCCAACAGCTGGAAGTTGTTTACCTCCTGTGTCATAGTCTGCCTTGTTCTTCTCGGTATGGATGACATTTATTTACCATTTTTCTAAATTGAAATCTCTCACTTCATGACATCCGTGTGTATGTTTTGCTTAAATTGAGTTTTTTTTTTTTTTTTTTTTAATCCAAGACCAAAAAGTTTCAGAAAAAGAAAAAGTCCCCTACCCAGCCTCTGTTCATTTGATTGAGAATCGGTTTGCTTTTCCACCTCCTTAGGTTGTTTTGAGTTTGGATGAAGAGAGTTTAGAGACAAAGAAGAAGCAGGGAGTGGGTTTAGGGATAAGAGCACGGGGTGGGAAGGGGTAAAGAGGGGGTTCCTAAGGGTCACAGAGGTGGAAGCCTGGAGGAGGCCCACACACTAATCTGTCATGTGCTTGTTTGCTTCTGGAGCCCAAAAGTCAGTTCTCCAGTCACCCGTAGCAACCCAGGCGACAGTTTGGTTCACTGCCACAACTTAAATGTGTGACTATGAGTGAAAAGCTCAGGAAAAAGAGTCATCACAATGCTTCCTTGACAAAACCAGCTTTTCTTTAGGGGTGTTTGCAAAACAGATGTGACTGTTATATAACACGAGTTAGCAAAGTTGGTCAAAAAAACAACAGAAAAAAAAAAAAATCACTGGTAATAAATGTTAAACATCACAAGGTTTATGTTTATTACTTTAGCCACTATTTACCCACATTGATTTAATATTGGCTGTGATGAAAACCTGTAAACAAAGACAGGCCACCTCTGTCTACCATCTGTTCCAGGCCACCACAGAGGGGCTAGCACAGCTCAGAGAAACACAAAAACAGCACGGACTTGATTTGTATTTCAAGAATTTGCATATTTTATTAAAGTTTTTGTCACAGAGAAGAAAGCGGAGAACAGAACTAGTGCTTGGAAGGTGTATCGAGTGACACCACCTCTTCTCTTCTCAGGTAGTTTCTTTATTCCCCGTCTAGGGACAGCACCATCTTCACAGTGTGTTCTAGATATTAAATGTTGCATTTTGAATGAAACAACCTCCAATTTATTTCATGCTCCCACATCAGACCTTTACACTTTGCCCCCTAATCCAGATCTGTCACAATTCTACTTCAAAGCCAAATATCCTCACATGAACTTCACTCACATGTGGAGCAGCATCAGCCCCGCTACATCCAAAAGGGTGGAACTGAGAGCTCTTTTTTTTTGCCTCTTTTCTTTGATTTCTTTGTTTTTAATTCTTCATTCCCACAGGCTCACTTATTGACATTTAGCATCTGCTGTTGTGCATGTAAAAATGCTGGGATACATGCATAACCCCAACCCTTCTCCTCCCACATTTCCTCTCATTTCCATCCCTTTTTGTTAATTTTCACTCCTGCTGTGCGCATCTTAATTCAGACTGTTGGTTGTGGGTTTTTTTTTTTTTTTTTTGAGGAAGCAGCAGTAAGGGGCTTGGCTCAGAGCTTTTTTTTTTTTCTGCAGAGATTATTTAGCTCTGTGAAAATTAGGTGTTTGCGCGAAATAAATCTGACAAAAAATAAAGAAAAAAGCACATCATTCCACTTTTCTACATAATGGCTTAATGCGACGGGGGCGTCTTTAGTGAAGAAACAAAAATGCAGCGTGAGTTTGGGCGGCCCTCACAGAGGTGACTGCGCATGTCGCGACCACAGCGCTCCAAACAGATGAAGCCTGTGGAGTTGCAGTCAGATTTATGAAGTCACAGCTCTGATCAGGGACACGCTCCCCTAACAGCACAAAGCTGACCACTCTTTTGGGGTCCCATGCTCCTCTGAGGATATATCCCCCAATCTCTGAAACGTTTCCCTGCTTTTAGTACTGTCAGCTGCTGGTGCAGTCAAAACACAGATAAAGGTCTATGGGAAAAAAAAAAAAAAAAATGTCACAGAATGATGATAATTAATTGAAGGACCCATATGGTTCATGTCACTGGTGGGAGCAAATATAAGGTTATTTGAACGGTGCTGCTTTAACTTTGCAACACTTTAAGGTTGTCTTACCCAAAACAAAATGTGCGGGAGGAATTTGGTTTCGCATCTTTGAGTCAGCACCCTTAAATTACCCCTTACCCTTTGTGGGGTTCCACCCTGCAGGCCAGACTAATCCCCCATGGATGATTGTGGCAAGACTTGCTAGAAATGGCCGCCGCAGCTTGCTGGGGACCGTGCAGGCCGATGATATTCTGCTGCAGGCCTCCAAGCTGCCCCAGCGCCACTTTGATATTCATCTCACACCAAGAGGGAAATGCAAAAGGGAAAAGGAGCAGCACAAGTGTGGAAAGAGCAAACCAGGCTAAAGAGGAAGAGAAGCCTAAAAGAGAGGGAAGTTGATGGATGGAGGGAGGTGCTGAGTAAAAATCAAAAACAGACTGTGTTTCACTGTTTTGTCTGTCATGGGACCCTATAGCTGCACAAAACCCTCACTCCAACCATGTTGTGTGATTTTCTCCCCTCCCTTCCTTCTCTCCTCAAATGCATGCTTTTGTTTTGCCCAGTGCTCAGTCCAGAGGCAAGCAGTGGGATTCCTGCACAGTGGGGTCCTTATAACTGGGAGCCATGTCTCTTGTTCTCACCTCTTCCCTCTATTTCCTCACCTTTTCATTTTTCCGCCCTATTGATATCCTCTCTTTTTCCGCCTCTGAGCATATGGACAGTTTTTTTTTTGTTTTTTTTGTTTTTTATGAGAGGGTCTAGTCCACATGAAAGAGCAATGTTGAGCTGGTCAATTTGTTGCTAGTTTACCCAAACCTTCCCCTCTCCACCTGCCACAGTGGACTCTCCCAGCAACACAGCCGTTTAACTGAAGTTCTTTGTTGTATTTTTGCCATACATTTGTTTTTCAGCAGTGCTAGTTAGGGTGAAACCTCCACATTTCTCTGTAGTCAGTTGTTACCCAAGATCATATATGTATATATAGTAGGGTGTATATATACTGTATTCATATATATATATATATATATATATATATATATATATATATATAGTAATATATATATATATATATATATATATATATATATATATATATACACAAATCTGAGCTAAGCAGGTTTTGGCTCCAGATGTGAATCTCTCTGAATATTGATCATGATGAGAGCTAGTTCCCCTTATCCCCGGGGCTGCCGTGGCTGACACACAAAGCTCCCCTCTAAAGCTCATAAACCAGCTTGTACAATTATTTAGATAAAGAGGGCGACAACAGCAGTGTGTGCCTCCCAACCCAGAACCTCCTTTTCGGTTCTCATCCTCCTACTACCACTCCTCCTTTTCCTCTCTCTCTCATCCAGCGTGAAGATGAAGAAATGTAAAAAGCAGGGGGCAAAATATGTAATTAGACACACATTTCTGAATCCTCCTTAATGTTCATTACTGAATCCAGGGGCAATTACAAGTTCAAAGGGGTTTGAGGGCACCCGCATACCGCATAATCAGTCACAAATTAAGCGCTGCTCATTTGTCATAGCACAGCATGCACACAGAAACACACATGCATGCATATTGTCAGAGTTGAGTCAGAGATAGGCTGACAGGCATCAATTTCCAATAAGGCACAAATCTGAGCTACCCCAAGGCGCTGAGTTAGGAGGCCCAATCCTCTTATGCTCTGATGCTTTGTTTTCATTAACAACAGCAAACACCAATGACACCCTCACCTCAGCCCCATACTGTACTTTAGCTCATCCTCTTAGAAGTGTCTCGTTTGCACTTTGCAATCACAGCAATCACCTGTCATATCGCCGTTCTCCGGTCCGCAGAGTTTCTCCGTCCTCGGCGGTGTGTTCCTCTCCCCACCTGGCTTTGCCTCTGCAGCACGTGACAGTGTGTGTTTCATGTCTGTCCCCTGAGGTGTATCACAGTTACCTCAGGGGCAGGGTCACAATGGCTAATCCTGTCTTCAGGTGGCTGTTTAGCACACTGAGAGGAGAGCTTGCAGAACCGGAGGTGAGCTCCAGTTACAGGACTCCCTGACCAGGGGTCACCTTTGACACTGTTTGAATACACAGGAACATGCACACATGCCCCAGCAGATAGACAACGATGGCTTCACATGCATGCACTTTGACACATAAGTCTATTGATTCGGCGGGATCACTCTTCATCTCTCCTTCCTTGTCCTTCTTCATATGTCTACTGTACAACTGCTCATCTAGTCTTTCAGTATCGTCTCTAATTCCCAGATCAGTCCGAGTCTTGTTCACATTAGGATTCCCTGATATGATCTCCATGAAGTTTTGCTCTGGCGACCATGCGTTGCCTGTCCTGACCGGCACCTTTATTGTTTAAGCTGCTCTCATAGAGGAGCACATTCAGGTCTCTGGTGGATTGAATGGGGCCCTATCTTACATGTCTCCGAGTAGTGGGAAAGGGAACTCATTTTTCACTGGAGGAACGACATCCATCTCAGCAGCCAAACGCTGGCTGTTTCATTAAGTAGCCCATCCAGGCAGACAGATGTGTTCACCACACAGCCATGTTTGCCTATGCAAGAACGTGTATTAACCCACAATCCTTTGGGGGAGATTAATAGGCTACCAGCCCCTTTGCATTGATTATCTCCATGCCATTTTCCCCTCCTTTCCTTGGCTGGATATTAAAAACTAATGAAGCCTATTGAAAACTGGAATCGCAAGCTTCTTCACGGATCATTTTAGGTTATTTGGGCTCAAGCAGAGAGGGATCTCTTTAAGACACAGTAAGAGTTGAATTAGGAAAATAAATGCCGAGTGCTGTGTTGAAGAAACTCGAAGAAAAAAGGGAAACTAGACTGCAAAATAATGTGTGTTTAAGACAGTAAAATGTAGCCCCGACCCTCAGAGAACACACACGGCAGATGTTAGCAATTCCAGAATGGAGTCAAACATTCCCAGTGTCGGAACCATGTCCTAATTGGTATAATGGAAGTGGCAAGCTAAGTAATGGAACCATCTTCAGTTGAATCCATGGCCTTTGATTTTTGTTGTAGCAGAATATGTCTGCAACATAATTCCCCTCTCACCTCTACCCTGATGTTATAAAAACAGGGGAATTGTATGTGGTTGGTATGATGTTGCTCAGGAAGGTTTGTGAAGCATTCGGGGGCTCAAGAGTCCTGGGAGGTGAGTGAGCAAAGAGTTAAAAGCGTCCGTGTGATGGGCTCACCTCTGCACCAGGCCTGGTGAAAGGCGGCGGGGTGCTGTCGGGGAAAATGACTTCCTGAGACATTACCATCAATCACCAGACAGGTCAGGCCCTCCAATCCCGCCATGAGGACGGACGAGAGAAGAGGGGGGATGGGGATGAAGGAGTAGGTTTGTAAGGATGAAAACAAAAAAGAAGAGTCGCGGGGAACAGTCTGTCCCTCTTAATGTCTGACATGTCACACTTTTCATAAAACGCCTATGCAGGCGTTCACGAATGGCTCTCGCTGGTCAGAGTCCTTTACTCGGCTCAGTTGCATCATTAATTATTCCGCAGGCAGTGGTGTAGAAGCAAATCCAGGGAGGGGAAGAGAAAATAGAGAGGAAGCTTGAGTTAGATGGGGAGATTGGGGACAGCTGTCTTACACCTCCAGTTGGTCTCTGTCTCTCTGCTTCTGTAAATGAAGGATGGCGGAGGGGGAGGAGCTTGGGTTACCTCAGTGAGTGGTTGTGTTACATTCCTAGGAAGGGAAGGGGTGGGGGGGGGGGGGGGGGGGTTCAACGAGTTGTTGAAAAGAACACAGACACTTGTCAACAGCCTATGAGCCGGGGAGCCATCATGCTTTGCGTTATGCCCATAGGTCAATGACCTTCTGTTGCTCCTAGACGGAGAGTTATAGGAAAGAACAAAACATAAAGTACAAGCCACTGCTTGTCGGTGGCGTAGGTTAGTCAAAAGTTTCAATAATCTACTCATTCTCTCCTCACCTACGTACCCCTGTGCGTTTCTCTCGATACAAGGAAGACGAGCAGCTGGCAGACTGAGAGAAAGAGGAATCGACAGGCGCTGGCAGTCATGCTAAAATGGCCTATTAGATTTAAGGAGTAAAAGTTCATCAGCTTTATTAATGGGAAGATATATAAATGAAGTATGAATTACCTGACTTTTATAGAGTGAAACTGGAGTCCCTTATGATATAATGCCTAAGTGAGCTGTTCGGAGCGCTCTGATGAGCAGGCTGCTGCTGCTGCTGCTGCGAAAGGGAGGAGAGGCACAGACGAGAGAGAAAGACCAAAGTGCTCTGGACCCGCGAGTCCAGTGGCTGGAAGGTTGCCTGACTGTTGCTAACATGCATAGCTGATCTGTTTAGCTCAGAGACAAGAGTGTTTGTGGCTTCCAAGCTTATTCTTAGAATAGCATTAGCTAGTACAGTAAAAATGTGAGCAAGCACAAAAAGGGTCAATCGTGTTTTATTGTTTTTTTTGCTCTTTAATGTTGTTCAGATTCTGGCAGACTCACAATACTATCATAAAAATACATGCGTGCAACAGATGCGTATAGACACGCACAAAAAAAAAAAAAAAAAGTAGCTGTGCACACGAAAACACACATGCTCCCCACCATCCTGTAATAAGCGGTAAGCTGAGCTAGCTGATGGTCATCCTCCCATGGGGCTGCTGGGCTGCTGCCAACTTCCTGCCTGCTTTGTCAGTGGATAAAGCGCCTAACAAACGAGAGCGCTGTAGCTAGGCAGGCCAGTCGGGTCAAAGGTCACACCGGCCCCCAGGCAGGATTGAGCCTAAGACCACTAAAGAGAAGAATGCACTTAAAGACTGCATGCTATTTACCAAGCTAAAAGCTGCAAAACAGTCTTTTCTCCTATTCAGTTCAAGTATTTTAACTCTTGCCACATGCCAACTGTCCTTTGAGGAACATCAGGAAAGTGAAAGATCCTCCGGGCATTTGTCAGTCCCCACAGGCCTGAGCATTTATCTGCTGTTAGGTGTTGAGCAATGCTAGGAGATATCTCCTTGACTCATACACTCCTGGATGAAAGGGGAGCTCAGAAACTGCATTCACTAAGAAAACAGACAACAGGTAGAGAGGAGGTGATGACTGATCAGGGCTTGGCTGGCTTTGTGCCACTAAACTACTTGTGATCTCCAATGAATGCACCTATGGTTACTGTCAGTTGCCTTGCTGCCAGCGACATGATCTAAGGTGTTTGTCTGTCATAGACCTAAAAGAGATTCTTTCACAAGCAGAGGATAGAGAAAAGCTGAGCCAACGGAAGGGAAGAGGGAAAATATTGCCTTCTACCCCAGCTGTCCATTAAGACGAGGAGAAAATTTGACATGGCTGACTTGAACACATTTAGCATCATTAGCAAACAGGAAGTGTCCCCTGCAGCTGTTTTTTGGCAGGGGAGGGGTGTTCCTGCCTGCAATGTAATGGACAAATGTTACTCACCATGTTTGCCTTTGATTTTTGACCTGAAAACAAAAATTGACTTTACAAATGTCCTGTGATATTTTCTAAATTGGCTTGACATTCCGCGGTTTGCCTCGGGGTCTTCTTGTTTGTCCTCTGCGAGAGGCTCCACTCTCGTGTCCCCAGACTCGACATCAGAGCACACGCTGGCCTTTCTGAGTGAGCAGTCTTAAGGAGACATAGGGATACCCAAAGAGAGGGAGTTGAGAAGAGGTGACGATTGTGTGCTTAAAGACTTATTCTCAGTAAGTTGGGGCACAATGAAAGGGAGAAGTGGGTTCTCTTAGAAAGGGTGACCCGCTAAGTCTGTTGTCTCCTCGCAAGTGAGCAAGTTTTGATATGAGTTTGAGATCAAACCCACTTTACTTTGTCAAACAAAGTCAAAGCGTGTACAGAACACAAAAGGAATAGAGGGTAAACCTAGGTAAGGCCCTGTTGGGTAATGCTTTCCAACAGACTTTATCTGACCAGCATACTGTCTGGAACAGGGATAGGCAACTCCCGGCCCCGAGAGCTGGATTGTCCGCATGATTTCCCAGCAGATATCCAAGCCCTACTCATGAGTGATTACCTGGTTCAAGTGTGTCCAGCCAATTGGAACTATGTTGGAAAACATGCAGGAGGCCTGGACTCGCCTATCCCTGCCTTCACCTGACAGTAGCTGGATAAGCCCCAGCAACTCTGAACAGGTATAAGCAGTTAGTTAAATAATTTCTTTACTTTCTTTAGGTAATTCATCTCTATTTTCTCCAATTATTTTCTGTTCTGTTGCAAAAGGGTTTCTACTGGTTTTTTAAGGCAAAATCAGAAAACCGTGTATCGTTTTCAAGGACATAGTTTCTGCAGAGCAGCAGTGGTTCATCAGAAAGTTTTTCCATCTGCTCCAGATTCACAATGATTTGAATAAAGATACACACATTTTAAGCTTCATTTTCTCCTCCTTAATGAGAAATATACTACAAGAAGGGTGGGGTCCAACTGACCCCCTTACATTGATGGGTAATCCCTCCCATGATAAACGTGGACAGGATCTTATGTCTGCCACGGACACCAGTGATGATAAAAATTCCTTGAAAAAAAGTTTAGCGCTGTGTCATGTGGGGTCCAGATGACCCCAGTTTTAATATAAGCATGGCTAGGATAGCACATCACATTTTAGTCTTTAGATTTCTAAAACTATCAAAAAATACTCATAAAAGGATAAAGATTTTGTTAAATCTTATCAAAAACTTCTTCAGAGGTATGTTCAGATCCCGTCACTGTCTAGTGAAAACGTTCCTGCTTTTATTTTTTACAATGTGTACATACATCATTAAACCTGCACAAATGTTTATTTAGAAGCTTACCACGCATTAGTCCCTGCATGTTTTACCAGTGGCTTTATGGCCGGCAATGGTAAGTGTTATGAGGAAAAGTGACAAGCCCAACAGGCTTTTCATAATCTGATTATAGATCTTTGAAAAGGTGGGACACTAATTACTTCCCACTTCCTATAGACACAACATCACAGATGTTGGAAAAAACAGTGGAGTCATTTGAAGGAACAAGGACTTTTTTGTGAGACAGTCAACTCTTTAAATGTGTTAAAACCCCATAGTCAAAATAGTTTCTGGGACATTTGTGCCTTGGCTCGGCAGTGCTCATTCCAATAAGATGTTTTAAAGATGTCCTAAAGTCAGCAGTGAGTGAGCTCGCGTGTTGACATTAGAGAAGAGCAGAAAAGAGCTGGGTGCCTCTGAGCAGGCCGTTACCACAACAAAGCCAACAGACTGGTCTGTAAAACCAGGCCAAATTCCTGCCCTCTGAAATCTTTAGCGGAAACTTTGAAAAAAAAAGGGGGGAGGATGAGCAGAGGGGGGAAAAAAGAGATGGAATGAGGAGGATAGGAGATGGGGGCAGATGGTTTAGCGGAGGCGGAGGCAATGCTTCTGAGGCTCGCGGTGTATAGACGGATCAAACGAGAAGGAGAGAAAGTGAAAAGGAGTCACCCCCTGTGATGATATCAGGATTGTGTTCGTCCTCCTGAAAGGAGAGGAGCAGCCATGTTGCTGAAAAAGAACCTGAGAACTTGATCTGACGATTAAATCACAAGCACATCACTTCAGCTGCAGGATCCGAGTGGGACAGGACACACGCAGTTTACAGATGCTCCAACAGACTTTTACATATTTCTGTCGGGATCATAGGCATGGTTTTCCCAGCTTTCCTTTCATTTTTGGATGAAGGTTTTATCTTTATGCCTTACAGCATTCACTCTATAGTGATTCTCCCGCTCTTTTCCGTACGTTTTTCTGCACGTAAAAACTCACTCACACCTTCAGCAATTTTAGCAATCGTGGTATCAAAACGCTGTGCTTGTTCAGGACATTACTGCTTGCACTTTTGGTATTTAGGAACTTCATACTTTTTTAAATATTGAGCAAAATATGCACCTCAAAAATAAATTGTTCAAATCCTTCATTTTAAAACTTCTGAACTTGCATATATACTTTCAGCTAGTTACCGTTCAAACTTTAAAACGTTCAGCTACTACTCTGTTTTTAGGGTAACAATTTAGCTTTTAATTTAGCAATTTTGACTAATTTAGACATTTTAATAGTTTTTAGGCAAATTTGGAGTTTAGCTAATATGTTAGCAAATATGCTATTTTTTTTGGTAAATACAGAACATTTTTACAGTTTTGTGTTATTTGGCATTTAGCTAGTATTTAGGCAAGCTTTCAGCTTAAGCGTATTCAGCTATCGGCCATCATTTTCAGCTAGCTCTGACATCGTCAGCGACTACATTCAGCTTATAGCATTCACACGTGCATTGTCGCAGATGATACTATATATCTAGTTCCATTATGCATTTGGAAACGTTCCTGTAAAACATCTCTTAGTTTCTGACGGCGGATTGGGACGTTGTGGGAGTGATTGCTATTTAGCCTCACGGAGCTCGCTACAATCAGATGCATATCCTCCAGGGTTCCTTCCTCACCTTCTTCCTCGGGTCCTCCCTCCTTCTGACTCCCCTCACCCTCTTTACTTTCTGTAGCTTGGCAGGAAAACTGGGCAGTTATGCCATAGAGCCTCTCTACAACCTTGCAGTGTCTCCAGTGAACATAAATTAATGGTGTAGAGCAAACAGGCTGTTGGCTGAGATCCAGGAACTGGCTTCAGGAGCCCAGCCAGCGATTGTTGTGGGGGGCCGTGGCAGCAACAGCGGTAGTAGTACTGATGCACTGCCAACCAGCCTACTAGCCAGCCAGCCAGCCAGAGAAGCAGGCAGACAGACTGGGGGCCCTTTCGCTCTATAATAGATGCCGCGAGCCTCGCCAGTACGTCTTGTATTTGCAATCATCACCGTTTTACTGTCAGAGGGCAGTCCACCGAGAGCCCTTACTTTGTGTGGAAGCTTTTGAGTTTGGAGTGGGTGAGACAGAAGTGTAGTGGTATGTTCTGAATGCAGATTGTACGAGGTGTAGATGTGAGCGTACTTTCATTTGCTGTTATCAGAGGCTGGCATGCGGTGCGTGCGGTTTGCCGTTTGGCATCATGTGAGTTCTGTTTATAAGTTGGCTGTGCGTGTTTGAAAAAGGGAGAGAAGCAGGCTTGAATCACTGAGTCAGTTAGCATTCTTGCCTGTTTTCAGCCTGTTGTCAGGAAGCTGTATAGTTCCCAGTAAAATAAAACAAAAACACATAAAATCCTATAGTACCTCCCATCTATAGTAGTCAATAGAATATAGAGTAGGGGTTGAACATAGGGTTTATCGGAGATCGGAAGAGTATTTAAGGCTCTTTTAATAGTTTTGTTGCATCAAAACCTAGATAGAATCCTAAAGTTGCTATTTGTTAAGTATTAAATCAGAAAATCCGTATTTTTAAAAATTGAAACTCGTCTTTTCTTCATTTAATATCTCAAAATCTGTCATAATCTGCCAAAAACGCCCGATAGCGCCGCTGATCGATTAGGGAAAATTGTATGTTGATTTACTTGTCATATCAGTCTGATCGATGTGCGTTCAATCGTCACCGTCATTTGTCAAAGAAGCCAATTGTAAAGTTATTAACAACAGCAACTTCATATTTAAAATGTGCCAATCTTACCCAAGCCCAAAACGGAATCCATATTAAAATGTCATTCCTTTATTTGATTATGCTTCCATTTGACAGTTAATATTATCATCATACTTCAGTCACTTTGATTAAAAACAAACACGATCCCAATCAATGTGTGACAGGCATTTATGAAAGGAAAGACTGGGAGAGGATTTTTTTTTCTCCAAGATTATATGCAGAAATAGTTTTAACAACAAACTAGAAGGCAAAACTTTACTTTTGTTTGATACGTTTTAATGAATATTTGCTTTCAGAAGTATAGATGTATCAGGGGTCAAATCGCACTGATTATTCTTTGCGTTGCCATGGTGCTGGGGGGTAAACAGCCTATGGCCTGTGATTTCCTGGGAGTCATTAGCATGGAATAGGTTTGCAAGCCACTGCAACCCTATGACCTGGCTCTATAACTCATGTCCCGCTCTGATGATGTAATTAATCAGTGCGGTCCACCAACGGTCCATGCTGAAGGGTTCAGTGCGAGGAGAGCAAGAAAGCATCAGAGCCGGAGAAGTGGGGGCAGCGCAGATCAGCCCGGATAATGATCAGGCTGTGGGATTTGATGACGGCAGCAAATGGGCATTCGCCGACTACAAAAGTGATATACAGCACATATAACTGAAGCTTGAATGAGAATAGTAAATGCGGGCGAAAAGTGCGGGGTGAAGTAGGAATGAAACCAAGCGAAACGACAAGCTGGGTTTAGGAGGGGGGTTTACAGACCTAACACAGCAGATGACAGAGCTAACTCCGTGTTTAATGCTCAACAACCACAGAGGCTATTACATCCAGAACTATCGGAGAGCGCAGAGCACATTAAACCCTGTAATTTAGCCAGCAGGTGGTCACATACACAAACACGCACTCGATCCCTGATTAATGTCAAAGCGGGATCCACCTGCATGTGTTTGTTTCAGTGTTTGGCTGAGCTCTCCCGGATGAAATGGTAGAAAGTGGACATTTGTACATTTAATTAGTGCAGCCATTAGGCTGCAGCATAATTAACAGAGGTGCTTCAATCAAAAAGTGGTGACAACAAATTGAAACTTCTCATTTCTGCCTATAATTGTGTGAATGCTATAGTGATCCTCCTGCTCCTTTCTGTGCGTTTTTTGGCACGTAAAAATTCAATCACACTTCCAGTGATTTCAGCTATCTTGGTATCAAAACGTTCAGCTTGTTTATGGCAATACTGCTTGTATTTTTGGTATAACTTAATAATTAAAATGAATGACAAAGTCTTCAAATTTCAAAATGTTAAGAAGATTAGCAACAAGCATCTAAATATATTCATGGGCTATGTTTTCATCTTCTATACTTATTTTAAAAAAAAATTGGAGTTCATCTAATATTTTATACCTATTTCTACTGAGCTTTTTTGGCTAATTTGGCATCTATTAAGGTTTTTCTTTATGCTAATTTAGAGTCCAGCTAATATTTTAACAACATGCTAATGTTTTTGACTAATTTGTTGTCAACAGAGGGTTTTTTTTTTTTGGCTAATTTAGAGTTTAGCTTTGATTTTAGCAACATGCTAAATTTTTGGGAAAAATTTGTTATCTATTTATTTTTTTTTTTTTTGGCCAATTTAGAATTTAGCTTCTATTTTAGTAACATGCTAACATTTTTGGCTATTTTGTTACCTACTGAGGTTTTTTAGGTCTATTAGGAGTTTAGCTTCTATTTTAGCAACATGCTAACGTTTTTGACTAATTTAGCTTGTTGACGAATTTTTGGCCATTTTGGAGTTTATCTAGTATTTAAGCAATATGCTAGCTGTTTTGGCTAATTTGACTTCTACTAAGGTTTTTTGGGCCAATTTGGTGTTTACTTCCTAATTAAGCAACACATTTTTGCAAAACTGGCATGTATTAGTGAATTTTAAGAAAGATTTACTACAATTTGTTTTAGAAATTTAGTTTAACTTCAGTGCCCTTTTATTGTTCTTTAACAAAATTTACAGTCTTTTAGCAAATGTATCATTTTGCAAATAGCTTTTGCCTTTTCAGCAAATACCTCCATCAGTTGAAGTAAACTACATCAAAATTTTCAGCATCTTCAGTGACTACTTTTAGCAAAAAAACATTCAAACCAGCATAATCGCAGGTAATGCAACTTTTCTAGTTATTCATTGACTTTTTCCATCTTGTGGTCAATCTTCTTTTGATTATATTGGCCTTGGGTTGTTTTTTCTTAACATCATGAGTGAATCCAAAGCTATTGTGGAGATTGTCAATACCATCTTTGTCCCTGCGCTGTTTGTGTTTCATCAATTAAACAACCGTGTCGGACTCTCCCAAGGGTCACAGCTGCTATGGTAGAAAATACATGATCTTTTTTGCTGAAACGTTGATCTTTTTTTAAAATGTTTTTCACTTAGTTATCGGTCTATAAATTAAAAACATATTTTTGCTGGGACAGTGAACATGAGGAGGTCATTCAGAGTATAGTCTTTCTCGAATTTCAGGGCTGTTGCAGCCTTGCAACCACCATGTTGGCTTGCTTCTCATGTGTCTCAGAAGTGTGTGTCTCAATTGCAATCATTAACCCTTTTCTGTAGCTGAGATTTCAGAGCCCCATGCTTAAGGGAAAGTGGCCACAACATAAAGTCCGGGTGGGTGGCCTGCAGTTTTAGCCATAAAAAGCGTGCATCTGCGTTGGAGTGGGAGGGGAAGGAAGAAGTCAGAAAGAGGAGGAACCAGTTACGCACAAACATTCATAGAGTTTTATTTTGATGTTGGGATGAAATAGAAATAATGTGTAGCAAACAAGCAAGAAGTGTGAGAGCATGCATGAGCTGAATAAAATGGGATTTTTTTTTTTCCAAGTCTCTGTGGTAAAAGTAAATCTCCTTACTCAGGGGTTTTGTGTGCAAGGGGGGCTTAAACATCCCCACTCTCCTTGATGAGACATCTTTCTTGTTTGCTCAAACCATTCATTACGTGGAGGCTGGTGGACGAGCTGTGCCGCTGGCCGACGTATTTATCACCCGGCTAAAGCGTTCTCTGGCTGACAGCCGGCGATTGATGACCAGTTCTTGGCCTGTTAGGACGAGGAAGCTTTAATTCCATGTAAATGACCCACTCCCAATTCCAATCTGGGCCGGCTGAATCCCTTTGTTTCCATCTATATAAACGTCCTTAGGTTTTGTTCGTAGTTTTATATTTTTATGTCGACAGAAACTCAAAAAGAAGCCCTCGCCGGATGAAAAAGATTATGCATAAACAACAAGCAGATGCAGATATTTATGGTATTTTCTGCAGTCGTTTTGCACACCAAGTCTTTTCTTAAGCAAGTTTACGGCCCCTACCATTTGTGCACCCAAAGTCACAATAACTCTGTCTGTGCTTGCCAAGGAAATGTCAGCACCTGGCAATCACAAAATGTATTTCTGTGCAAGAGTTATCGTCTTTCCTTTGGTAATAATTTTAGCATATTAAAAGGCACTGCGTACACAAGTACAAATCAGATTAATCCTTCTCTGCAGCAGGGACTCATTATTTGTCCAATCCGAGTGTTGTTTGTTATTAATTGAGCACATTCCACAAATGCTTCTTTTCATCTTTCCTTTAATTAAAACATTTAAACAGGCAGGGATACCTGAAAGGAGAAATTGCCTCCTCTCCGCTGATACGAATTCTCGCTTACATCAATTATTTTTGCGGCAAATGAGAAAATGCTTCTTGAGCAACTATTATCATTTCATTTTAAAATTGGATTCAATTAGCATGAGCCAGGCAGGAATTAGTTTGCTTTCTTGATGAGTTGAGGCTGAATATGTTCCTTTTTTTGTAAAAAAATTGTGAAAAAGGTATTGTCTCTACTTTGAGATTTGAAACTCTTGCATTGAAAGTATGAATTTTGGCATTGATTTTTTTAGAGTACATGCTTTTGTACAGGTGTAAGTCTGCCTGCGTCTCTTCTGTTTGGAGCGGCTGAATGAAATGCATAGTGTCTCGTTTGTTTCGTTTGCGTGCGCTCCGACTCCTAATCTGGCCCTTAAAGACATCTGTCACCAGCGATCACTGTTGTTTTGTCATGCTTCATAGCAGGCCCAGGGGGAGCGAGAAAGCCCAAGGTCTGCCATTTATATCAGCCGATGTTCTTAAGATTGGACCTGACACAAATAGTATCACTGCAGAATTCGTTGAAGAATTACGTTTTCAGGTAGAAAATCTTGGCAAAGCTGTGGATGAGATTTCACGGGGTCCTTTTCTAGCAGCATTAGTCTGGATCCAGCCGCTCTCCGTGAAAGAGCCGCAACCAGGAGACGTGACAGAGAGTCAAGGAAAGATTAATGCATTCACAGAAAACCTGCACCCACTCATGTTGTTCCCTGCTATTTAAAACGATTCCGCAACACCAAGCTTTGTGTGTGTCAGGCCGTCTAAAAACTCTTGTTTGTCGACGTGTGCGCCGAAAAGTGGCTCTTTATTCTTCGCCGCTGTATGTAATCACTATAAATGCAGAACGCATAGACTGCATTTTCTTTGTGCACAGACGGGCTGAAGATAGGGAATAGGGACAGGGTATTATCACAGATGAGAGCTTTGACAAACTTGTTTGGCCAGCTCTGACAAGTTTAGCTCTGAATTTTGTGTGTGAAAGGGCAGACACGTGTATGCATTGAATATCCATACTGTGCGAGGGAGAGGCAGGGTTGGGTGGAGGTCACAAGAAGGCGCAGGTTTGAGTTACACAATGCAACAAATACAGGCGCATATTGAATACATAGAGAAACAGCCAGAAACCTGACTCAGATCATGTGCTGCCTTCTTGCCGCTTCTCTTTGAGTGTCAACGTTTCTGTGAATCTGTTGCCTCGTTTCCACTGAGCGGCGCCGATCAGACCTGTCCCCTCTTGGCCGGTTTACAATGTGAGCGTTGGACCATCAAAAAGCATGCAGGGTGTAGACCGATGACGTAGCTGTGCAGGACTACAGCGAAAGTGACCATGGCATCAGCTGACTCAGAAATACACAAAAATTAAAAAGATAACCACAGAGGATAATTACAGGTGTTTTTTATGCTAAGAACAGTCTATTTTTCTGAATTAAAAAGGAAAAAAAACTCTTTATGTTGAGGAATACTCCGATGTTCTTCAACATGTTTTACATGCACAACTGGAAGAGTTTTTTAAAAGAATGGATCTAACATTGTGAAACGAGAGATGTGTGTGTCTTCATTTTCGTGGATTTGGCGTGTCTTTGGTCCCTATCCCCCGCGAATAAGAGTAAATACCGTATGTAAAGAATTTATTCTTAAGATTACGGGGTTGCACACGCTTCCTGTTGTAAAACCTTTCCACCAATCGATGGGTTACATTGTGTGACGACAGAAACTCCGCCCTCATGGGTCCATTCCGTCGTTCTATGGACTTACGACCAACGGGGGATCAGAAATGGTACCAGTCGGTCCTGCTTAACGGGTCCATTTTGTAATGGAAATGCTCAAAAATCCGGTTCGGCCCGGTCCAGTCGGATCTGGATCACTAAATGAAAACGAGTAG
Source organism: Oryzias javanicus (assembly GCA_003999625.1). NCBI lineage: Eukaryota > Metazoa > Chordata > Actinopteri > Beloniformes > Adrianichthyidae > Oryzias > Oryzias javanicus. Next base: position 17,941,519 of record CM012458.1, on the reverse strand, counting down.
GGCCGGGTATCGAATACAATTTCCAGAAACTATATATTTTCTTAAAATAAAACAAGTTAGAAACAATTGCAAGATAATATTGAACCACTGATAAAAATTAAATAAAAAAACAATATGGTCCTTGCAGTCAGTATACTGCTGCTGCGGGCCATAATGATTTGGGGGGCCGGATATAACTACCCGGAGGGCCGGATTAGGCCCTCGGCCCTTGACATTGACGTGTTGTAAACATTGTTCTGCTTCTCCTGGAGGGGGTTTCAGTTTGGCCACTGGATGGCGATTGGATTTAGCGTTACACCTTATTCCAGAAGATGAAGACCGTATGAGCAGAAACTGTTTTTTGGATCACAAACGGTTACTTAAAAAAGAATTTCATTGAAAGAATTTGGAAAATTTATACCTGTGGGTTTATAAAGATGTTGATTTAATCAGCAATCTATGTTTAGGGCGACCAAGCATTAGCATTAGCCACCCTATAGGAAATTCCGTTAAGCTAGCGGACTTTAGCTTTATGTGCTAAATTGATTTATATTTTTATAAATTTATTAAGCTTAACTTGATTTTATTAACCGAGGCATCCATGTCCCAGAGGCTCATATGTGTTTTTTTTCCTCCTTTTTCTGTGTTTGCAGCACCCATACCCCTCTGAAGAGCAGAAGAAGCAGCTAGCCCAAGACACGGGCCTCACCATCTTACAAGTAAACAACTGGTGAGTCAAGCTTGTCCTATCTCTACCACCAGCATCGCTCTGCCTTTCATTCTCAAAAGCCTTTACCTTGCCTCTTTCCTCCACCAGCCAAGACCGCTAATGCTCCTAAAGTGTGAAAACCGTTTATGTGCATCCCTCCCCGTTGTGTACAGACACACACGCAAGAAGACTACACACAGACAACCTCGGCAACAATATCATGTTTAAGCTTTGGGATGTTCCAGTGTTATCAGTGCAGTTCTCTGTGGTTAAGTCAGTGCGCTTTGTGGTTTGCATTCAGCAGGAGAAAAGGCAGAGGTTGTAAGCCACCCCACCCCTTCATCCAAAACATACCTAGTAATGTCTGGTGCCCCCTCAAACTGGCAAAACTGCCTTCCGCCCCCTCCCCATTTTGCACCAGCTATATGGTGGATTAAGGTTTCGGTGGCCTGGCCAGCAGGGCCTTTGTAGATGGCTTAGCACATAACTGGGGGTGGTGGATTAAATAAAATGATCACAGAGGCAAAGAAATGATACAGGAATTACTTATCAAAATACTAGCCCAGGTTTTATCTGCAGCTTAATTTTGTTCAGTACATTCTCAGGGTGATGTTCAGATTAATTGAACTGACAGCTTCTTTTCAAAATTCGGGGAAGGTATTTGCACGGATTTCAGGTCTTACACAAACTTAATTATATGGAGCCCCATTTTATCATTCTAATTCCATGTAGCGGGGGTTCTATTTACAAATGACAAGTCTGTGCCTTTTATTCACAGCTTTCCTTAATATATTTATCAAAGCGGGTTCATTTACAAAGTGCTCTATCTGTTGGATACAGGCAGGCCAACATTAACGAAGCTTTTAGGTTTATCAGACTCGCAAGCCTGACAAGTCACCCGAGGGTCAATTGATTTTTTGGTTCTACGATTCATTTTTTTTCTCATTTTTCCTGGCTCACAATGAGAAACACGCCTAGAGAATTAGCTGGGTTTGTCAGCCTTATCTATCAGACCCCCCCAACTCCACCCCCCCTCCAACCTGACATACTCCCTCTCTCTCTCTCTCTCTCACACCCTTTGCTTTATTTCTTTCTAGCCAGGGGAAGTCAAGCTACTTAAATTGGCCACAGGAACCGTTGTTATCAGACTTTAATGCACCCTACAGTGTGGATAGCATTTCAATTACACCAGTAACCAAAGATTAGCCCCTGCTTGCCTGTTTCATGCTTCATGCCACCGTTTCGGGATGCCATGCACCTTACCTACAGGAGCAGAAAATTGAGTTGCCTTGCTTGTGTCATGGTGATTAATGCAGGAATACTCAGCTAACCTAAGAGGGGAGAGGAACAGACAGATGAGGAGATATGGGAGGATTCCCTGTCTTCTGGTTTTGGCTGAGGGTATATGTTTTTACGTACAGTTCCACAAGCTTCCAGTTTAACGCTCCTTTTGATGTGTCATTTGTGGCTACTGAGATGGTCCAAAGTCCCGATCCGATACAAATATCTCACTAAATCCGTGGCTGCGCCTGCATTGCATCCCTTTGATGCTGTGGCTGTCCAAAGAGTGGCTTGGATAGAGAGATGCTGAAGATGAGTGTGGGGGGGGGGCTCCATCTTCGGTTTCCAGAGTTATCCCAGGGGGAAAGGATGTGCTGAATCAGGGCTTTGTCTGCCGGCACAATTGCAGCCCGGCGAGGACACAACGGTGCTCTGTGTTAGAGTCAATAGACAGTGCATCTCTCTCTCTTTCTTTCTCTCTTTCTTCTTCCATAAAACAACCTTCCAACTATCACCTCTCTTCACCTGCAACTCACCTGTACGCACAACTAGCAAAGACCAAAAACATTGAATTTCTTTGTACTTTTTACAACGCACACCACATGTGTCAAAGTCAAGGCTCGGGGGCCGAATTCTGGTCTTTAATTATATCCGACCTTCCAGAATATTTTATTATATTGTTATTAATGGCCTGATGTTATCTTGCGCTTATTTCTAACTTGTGTAATTTTGTTATTTAAGGTTTGAGTTGATTTATTCTGGAGTAATATTCCTGTCTTTTTATTATTCATAATTTTGTAAAAAAAAGTTACAATTTTAAAGTTTTAAAATTTTTGATTATTTTGGCATTTACTAAGATTTTTTTTAAGTTATTTTGGAGTTTAGCTAATGTTTCAGCTACACACTAGCTGTTTTGGCTAATTTAGGCTTATATTAAATGTTTTTTTGGCTGGTGGAGTTCGGCTAATATTTACACGTAAGCTGTTTTGGCTAATTTAGTCTTTTTTCTGTTTTTTAGGCTATTTTGAAGTCCAGCTATTTTTTCAGCAACATGCTAGCTGTTTTTAGCAAACCAAAGGTTTCTTTTTTTTTTTTGGTTTTAAGGCTAATCTGTCATTTAGCTAAAATTTTTGTCGGCTATCAGCTTCAGCCTTTTTAGCTATCAATTTCAGCATCTTCAGCTATCAGTACTAGCATCATCTGCGAGAGAATTCAGCTTACAGCATTCACACTAGCATCATCGCAGGTAACGTTATATTGTTAGTTCATAATTTTGTTAAAAAGTTACTTTTTTAAAGTTTTAAGAATTTAATCCTGTTTATCCTGTTCGGCCTAAGGTGTTTTTTGGATTTCGTCCCTGTGTGATTTAGTTTGACACGTACACATTCTGCCTGGTTGTGTTTTAGCCTCACCTGTGTTTGTAGCCCACACCCCATTAGCTGCCCAATGCTAATAAGGAGCAGAGGAAGAGGTTAAAGTCCACAATCTCACCGCGCTGATGAAGAGCAGATGAGGAGGCAGACTTGATTGTTGTGTTATTAACGATCAAAAGTGCATGCAGTCTCGCTGTCTGCTCAGACGTGTGTCTGGACGCCATTAGCTGACCATTAAGAAGTGTGGCTGTCTGTCTGCTTTGCTTACATTTGAGGCTAGCGGACTGAGTTGTGGGATTGCATGAAACGACGAGGGAGCTATGTCACAAATGGAATTGTGGGATAGCAAAAGCAGAGTCAGGTGTCAGCACTCCAAAGGAAGCAGTTTACAGTATCTAGCTGGTTTATTTGCCTGCCTCAGCAGCTCCTGGTGTCCTGCTATCAGTCTGGGCTAAATGGGGCTTGACCGAATCCTTTCATGTCTCAGCGTCAGACCCAACCCGATGTGCCCTCACTCGCTGCCATAAACACACACACACAACAGCAACCATTCGGCGTTATTTACCATTGGAGCACACACGCGGAGAGTTATTACACGAGATGACGGTGATGACAGACGACTGAGAGAAACAGCATCTAAAAAAAGGAAGGAAATCGTCCCGTCATTATTCCCTCATCTCACAGGCAGCCAGTTGGTCATTTCCATGGCACAGGGAGAGGCAGAGACAGTCAGAAAAGGAATATGTCAGTCCTTAGCATCTATGGTGATGGACTGCTGTGCCACTGGAGCGCTAATAACAATAAAGAGGGCACTAAGCCATACTCTATTTTTACTTCTCTGCCTCTTCTGCAGCCCAGCGGGATTACACGCACACACACACACACACACATGCAGACGTGCACCGGGGAGAGGCTCTAATTAGCGGTAGAAAGGAATACAATGAGTGAGTTATTAAGACACAGGGGCGGATCGCAGCCAACCTTTGCCCCCTGTCAGAGCACAGGTCACATGATAAGGGAAGGATATCCGCCAGACGACGGCGCCAAGCGGCCCGTGCCTACCGAGGAGATGAAAAATCTCTGCAGCGCTTTTTTTTTTTTTTTGTCTTAACATGAATAGAAATACAATCCGGAGCCGTTGTTGCAGCCATGCAGTAAACGAGAGCTGCAACTGACATATTTCTGAGTTCTATAAGTCAAAATTTGACCAATTAAAAGATACTGAAGGAATGACTTCACTAAAGCGTCTTTTAATTCAAATTATTTTTATTTTATTTTATTTTTGTCATGACAAAATTATAAAAAAGGTCCCCTATTTTTTTAATACGGGACAGTCTTCAGACTCAGTCACAGAGACACAGAAACACAGTGGAAGCGGCTGTCATCCAGACACAAATAAAAGCCTCAATTACCCCTCAGACACCACGACCCCCTCAGCCCCGGTGTCTAGCTCAGAATCACATTTGACAGGTGGCGAGCAGCAAATTTGCCACATGGCAAAAGAGGGGCGGGCGAGGTTGGTAAAGCTCCGATTTAATGGGAACAGCCACAAAAAACGACGACACCCAAAACGTCAATTTTTGAAGCGGAGGTCTTAACCATAAGGGTTAAATGTGTTGATTTGGGAAGATGTAGGCATTATTTTTTATTACTAAGGTACCGAAATTGGAACCAGTTCGGAACCAAAACCAAAAAACCACTTTGACACTGGAACTGAATAAAACCCAAGTGGTGCCCGACTTTATCTATAAGTGGATGCATCAGAATAGAGCGGAGCAGGGAGTTTGTGGCTCCTGCGTCACTGCTACAAGCTTTTATCAATTACATTTTTCCTGATTCATAACAATTTGAGTAAAGAAATACTTAAAATTTCAATTTTCTTTATATATTCTCTCCATCATCAGAAAAATGCGACAAGAACATCTTAAAAAACACCATTTTCATCGAAGTAGGTCTTTTAAAAAGACACAGAAGCGTGTCTATAAAGTCCCATACCAACATTGTGCTGCTGCACAGTGTGCAGACGAACTGGTTTGTCCGCTCTGCAGCTCTTGGCTCCAAAAAAGTCCCCAAACAGATCTTCTCCTCCCCTAACTCCTTTCATTTTATTGGTGTCCCCTGCCTTTTTAGAGTGCACCGCAGGTTCACAAGCAAAATGTTTATGATAAAACACATTTGTTTGCACTATGTGAGAACAAGAGTGAGAAAGGTGGGAGAGAGAGAGAAAAAAAACTAAATTTCTTCCACTTAATAATGCATTTTCCACCCTCTCCCAGTATCCAATGAGACACTTAGGAACACTTGCTTTTATGATTCTTTTATGATTCTCTGGTTTGGCAGACAAGCCCATTATGAAATGCAAAATAATAACTAATATTTTCCAAATTTAACACAAAGTTATAAAACCCCGTTTCCAACATTTTTACAAGTATTTAATTCTCTTGAAATCCTGCAGTCTTTCAAGGTCCCCCTCCCCCTCCTCTTCGTAAGTCTCTGCCTCCTACTTTTCTATTGGGTCGTCGCGGCGCCATTGGTGGACTAGTTGAGTGAAGTTGCTGGTTATCAGTCTAACTTTGACCCAGATGGAAATGTCATGCCTTTTTTTGGCTGCAACCAGGGACTCCCAGCAGTGGCCATCTCATGCCCCTGGCTTTCTAAATATACAGCTAAAGTGTGGAGAGGCTACATGTGTGTGTGTGTGTGAGAGTTTCACCCTCTTTGGTGTGTTTGTGTGCATTTGCATGAATGTATATATAGGAGAGGGCTATCAGGGCATTGCCAACACAGGCATCATGATCCCTCTCATTTAGGGACTGCTAATTGGCAGTTAATTAGCAGAAATGACTCTGGTGTCAGATCCCAAGTGCCGTCCCCCTTACCAACACCCTCCACCCGTTAGGTTCATTTGATCTTGCCGCTTCCTTGTTGCAACAAGAATTTTTTTTTTTTTTTTTTATTCTGGAAGACAGAAATGCACTTAATGATTAATTGTGGGAAAATAATGGAACAAACTGGGTTGTAGGAGGTGGTCCACAGTTGTCCCACGTTGAAATGGCAAAGCGAGACACATGCCTCACTCCCAGGATTAGCCATGGGAGTCTTAAACAGCTGATGTTAAAGTGTGCCAGTGTGTTTATGTCTGCTCCGCCACTACACAGCATGCGTGTGAGTGCAGAAGTCCTGTTGAAATGTTCAGTGTGATTAACAGGGCCCACTCCCACTTTATTGGGCACTGGGGGCACATTGGGTCATAGCATGGCATGGACACCCACCGAGACCGTGAAGCAGCCCGGTGCCCGTCTCCTCAGCGTGAGCGTGCGGTTATGAAAAGCAGCTGGCGTTTTAATAAAAACGTGTTATCGTGCACAAAAATGAAGGCCTTCATACTCATTTTCCCCCCCGTTACAAGTCTGTGGAATTCTCTCAGCTAAGACAAGACGGAGAGCTGAAAGAGGCATTACACAGAGAGCATTAGAGAAAGATGGAGAGCGATGGGAGGAGGGAGGTCTTTGTACTTCTCTGCTCCTTTATTCCTCAACGGCTTGGTTTTATTGGTGGGTCGTTTAATAACAAGGGCTCTGCGTTTGAAATGAAGTCGAGCTGCGTTTGCGTGGGCAGGCCTCTCTCTCTTTTTTTTTTTTTTTTTTTTTTATTTTAAGATGGTAATTTCTGTTCTAGGGGTGAGAACTGGAGAAAGATCGAAAGAATACACCAGAGACCGAAGAGAGCAAGAGGGTGAGAATGTGGGATTCAAAGAGAACACAACAGGGGAAAGTAGGTTAATTTATGTCATTTGTAAGAAGGGAAAGAATGTTAAAAAAATTTGGTAGGTGATGGAGGGAAGGAAAGCACAGGGATGCTGTTTTCATGAACAAGCAGCTTAATGCACACGGGCAGCCACAGTAAGCCTGCTAGAATCTCCCCGTGCCTGAGGCCATCTGTGAGCAGAATAGCAATTTTATTACTTTGTCATTAAACCAATTTCACAGCAGTATTGTTTGTTAATGAGCAGCCGCAAACGAGCAAAGATGTCACGTACTAGAATAGCAGGAAGATTTGTGACCCCGCCACTGCTCTATCTCATTCCCCCAACCTGTGCTTCATTCTTATTCCTCTGCTCTTTCTGTCATCATCTTCCTCCTTTACATCCTCGCCGTTTCTCCGCCTATTATAAAGGTCCCTGCCTCATAAATGGAGAAAGTGCCGAAAGATAAAATGCAAAGTCTATACAGTCAAGTCGGACTTTATGAGCTCCCATTTACCCCTCAGAGCTCATTGGGATCGCTGGTTCCTCTGCAGATTTTCGGGTTGGAAAGCAACATATTGGGTTGTTATTTAGTTTGAAAACACAGGTGCCGAGTGCAAGCGCCAGCATGGGGATAAACCCTGTGATTAGGTGCACAAGTCAGTTGGACTGAATGCAGCATGATGTCATGTTTTCTTATTAAAGGGGCCATAACATGATTTTATTAAACCTTTCACAGTAAACTATATCCATGTACTTGATCATATATAACCTTTGGAACACTAAAAAACAAGTTATTTAGGAATTATTAGTTACTTCCCTGAGTTTTTAAAATGACACAATACCTGAAGCTCCGCCCACTGTTGCGTGTGGGAGCCACCCATTTTGTGATGTCATCCTAGAGCACAACATGTGTCAAAGTCAAGGCCCGGGGGCCGGATCCGGCCCTCCAGATCCTTTTATTTTACTGTTACTAATGACACAATGTTATGTGCGTTTATTTCTAACATGTATAATTTGGACAGAATATATTTTTATGGAGAGTAGAATATTGTATAAGGTTTAAATTGATTTATTTTGGAATATTATTCCTGCATTTTTATTATTTATGATTATGTTAAAAAGTTATAGTTTTAAGTTTTTAAAATTTACTTTCTGCTATTGTTTTGGACTATTTTGGCATTTACTAAGATTTTTTAGGCTATTTTGGAGTTTAGCTAATCTTTCCGCTACATGCTAGCTGTTTTGGCTAATTTTGGCTTTTTGAAAAAGTTTTTAAGGTGTTTTGGAGTTAGGCTAGTATTTACATGCTAGCTGTTTTTGGCCAATTTAGGATTTTTTTTTCAGCTTTTTAGGCTATTTTGAAGTTTAGCTATTTTTTTAGGCTACACGCTAGCTATTTTGGCTAACCTGTTTTTTTTTTTTTGTTAGTTTTTTAGGCTTATTTGGCATTTAGCTAACATTTTAGCTGGCTATCAGCTTCAGCATTTTTACTTATTAGCTTTAGCATTTTTCACTATCAGTAGGTGTCCATAAGGACGCCCGCTTCTAAAATAACGAACACATGTTTGAGATGGAATTTATTGAAGACAGGTCACAACTGGAAGACATACCGTAATTTTTTTAATCTAAAATGAAAGTTTATTTTTTTCTGATCACTGCTATCTTAGTGGGAAAAATGGGTGTTTGACTGGGGGCGGTGCTGGCAGAGCAGACTCTTCCTGAAAGGCCTGATGTCAGATTGTGAAGACCCGCTCCTTTTCCTGGGTATGGGGGGGTGGGGGGAGGTTTGCTGTTGAGAGCGCAGGTTTTTGAGGATTACTCTGAAATCCGTGAACGGATCAAAACACCGCTTTGGGGTTCTTTATAGTGAGGAACGAACAGTATAATACACTTAAAGCTCAAAAAGTAAATTTTTCATGTATAGCTCCTTTAAAATAAAGCACTTAAAGGAGTTATTTTTGTCAACGCTTTTTATATATAGATCCTCTCTTTGTTTATGTTTTTACTCTGGAGGTCAGTCAGATCAGAATCTCTGTTTTTTTCATGTTTATGCCTGAGAGACAACCTGTGACAGAGCGAGCCAGAGAAAGAGAGAATTAAACTGAGGCCCCAGAGGATCAGACAACCTGACAGAGTAGATTTGGAATAATTAGTTTTATCTGCTGAGGGAAATAGCTGGAGGAGCTGCTGCTGCTGCTGCTATGTGTGCCTAGCTGGTGATGTGAATGAGACGGCTGGATGTGGTGCATGACTTTGGGAGGAGGGGTGGCTTTTGGGGGGGACTAAAGGGGATAAAGGTGACCAGGTGTAACAGAATGGCCTTGAGGGGATGTGTGCATGTGTGTTTGTGTGGGTTCCAGCCAAAAAGGACAGAAGCTCCTTCTTTGGCTGAGCCCATTTAACTCTGTGAACCTCCACGAGGTATTTTCTCTCTGTCCAGACATGCTCCTTCTTCTCAGTCTTTCTACAGCTCTCTGTTTTTCTTTCCCTCCCTCTGACTTGCATCACATTCCCTCTATCGCTGCATTTTGCGGCGGAGCAAGGCCGTCTTTTATCTTTGCTTTGTTTGTGTTGTGTCACCTTCACAAAACCTCAAGCGGCCAGACTCTTTCAGAGGAGCGTTGTGTTTTACGATATAAAAACAGTAGCTGTGATCATAACTGTGACTACACAACACTGTGTTTTTCTTATCTTGTGTGTGCGGTTTGTGCTGCGATGATTCATAGCCGCGTGCCCTGTGTGGCTGTGAGGTGCAGGCCAATAAGCTAGCATAGACGACACTATAAATCGATGGAGTCCCTTGCTGTTTAAGGCTATGTCCTGGTCCAGCTCGGGTCTGTTATGGATGAAGAATCCGTCTGTGTTCATCACATACACTGGAATTTTCTTAACTGAAACCACTAGTTCTGGAAATTATTGCCAAGAAACTGAATCGTAGGCGTGTAACGATTCATTTGAACAACAATCATATCATTTTATGATCATCATATCGAGGTTAGAGGCATTGGAAACACTACACTGATTCCACCAGCCGAGGTCTACCTGAAGGTCGACGCACTCACTGCCCAGTGATCTCAATTTTTACCGCTTTTCTCTCCAAACACAAACAGATTTTTATAAAACTCAAGTAACCAAACCAACAAAATGGATCCTGAGGGTTATTTGGATCCCGCCAATTCATGTGACACTATCTTTCGTAATTTACTTTCATGTTTTGCCCCTCGATCCCCTAGAAAAAAATGGGGCGTAACAATAGTTTGTGGTTGACGATACGATTCATTGTCGGTATTGGTTCATTTAAGTCAACTAGTGTGATACTGAACAGTCTACTCGTTCTCACTCCCAACTCGGCGTATATGGACATATGGTTCAGGGTCACTTTTTGGTGTTTTGGGTGTCCCACCTTGGAGTTTTTTGGTATGCTGGATGTTCCCATTAAATCAGAGGTCTCCAACTCTCAGGATGTGGTACCAGATGCGGAACTGGTACCGGGTTAGGGTCAGGGTACTGGTACACGCCCTGAAGGATGACGAACCCCTGATTACCCTATGCATTTTTTCCCTGTCTGTGGCCCGGTACCAAGCGGCCCTCGGACTTGTACCGGTTCGGAGGTTGAGGACCCTTGATTTAATGGGAATACCCAGCACGTCAAAAAAAAACAAATTTGGGAGACCCAAAACATCAAACGTCCATATATGACAAGTTGGGAGTGAGAATGTGTTGGAACTGTGCAAGTGAAGTTTTCCAGATTCCTTTTATTTCTTACCGGATATTCAAGTGTAAATTAAATATGTGGACAAACAAACAAGTAAACAAGAATGAATGTAGAATCCGTTCACATTTTAGTTTCATGAAGTTCAGCCCACTGTTATTTTTCCACATTAAATTAATACAAACTTAGTAGTTTTTAAGCCATAGTAAAATAAACCTACTGTATCTCAATTCAAATGGTATTTTCCAATATCAGTGTAATTAATTTATTTAATTTTGAAATGATTTTTTTAATGTTATAGGTCAATTCAGTTAAACAGCTTTCTCAGACATCAGTCTCATAAATGATAATAAAGTAAATTAATTGTCGAACTCCAACTGAATTCATTTTATTTTGGTCACAAATTCATATTTTTTTAATTTGCTTTCAAAATAAAATGATTCAGCTTAATGTTGTTTTATTTGCCAAATTAGAATTTTTAAAACCTGTTTGGTTGTGAAAACGTTACCAGTAATTCAAACTGAACAACAGTAAAAAATATAAGTTATTTTATTGAAAACAAACAAAAAGTTTGTTTTTTGCGTAAAAAATACAAGATTTTTAGTGAATAATTTTGCCTTTTCTGAGTGAAGGTCAATTAGATTTTGATCATTTCAAACCTAATCCGGCTTGTGAATGGAAAACATTGTGCAGTGCAGTTTCTTTGGCCTCCACAAGAGGTTTACCTGCACGTCTCTGAAGCTCTTTCATACCAACATGGAAGCTTCTCAGATTACACACTTCTTACATGATACACTAATAAAAAATAAAAACAAAAAAAAGAATGAAGACACCTCACAAATTCTGCCCATTCACTAACAGCTGATTGGTTAGACTTCAATTAACAGAAAATGAGGAATGTTGTAAACAATGCAGACTGTTCTTATGTTCTCTTTATGCAGCCCTAAACACTCGCCCCGGCACTCTAATGAGGTTATTGAAGATCGCAGGAGAAATTATCCTGCACTCTAACAAGATACAGAAATACGGAGGCAGAGAAGGTGGGAGAAAAGAGAGGAGTATATTATCCTAATCCAGCCTTTCTGTATTCCCAGCCTTATGAATATTTATTCCTCTCATTACCAGTGATGATGTATCAATCAGAAATCTCTGTGAGGTGGGAGGAGGCGGCGAGGGGAATATCTTCATCTCTGTTGGGAACCGGATGGCATTTAAAAGCCCTCATCACAAGAAAAATGAACAAAAAACTATCCAGTTTTCTTAAATCCGCTAACTGGATAAAAGTGAAAGTAGCCTCAATGAGAAGCTGTAACAAAAAATAATATTTGTAGTATTTTGGCCTTGAAAATAACAGTAAAAGATAGAAGGCAGCATTGGCTGGATTGACTATGTCTTCATTTGTTTTCGTCTGTCACATATAAAGAAGACAGTTGGAGGGCTCGCTTCAGGCCACCGGGCAGAGTCCCTGTGGTCTGCTCCACAGTGTCACCGCCGTTTCTGCCAGCAGTCCCCTCCATAAACAACAGCTATTTATATCTCCAGCCTGCTGCTTGGCTTTTTAGCCCTAAACTCCACTTCTGAACCCTCCTGCATGCCTCTGTGTGTGTGTGTGTGAGAGACCGTGGGCTCAAGCGAATGTATGTCAAAGTGGTTATGTGCAATTGAAACTCTGATTAATTATTCAATAGGGAAGTCAGAGGCAAGCTGACAACATTTAACCGATGGCTCTCGTGGTCACTAATATGAGCTAGACTCTCAGACACATCATGGAAATGTACTTGATGGAAACGCTCACTCACGGGGCAGGCGTACAATGATGATTGGAGGACAACGTCCCATCGGGAGAATACCTTTCCAAACATAAATACACACATTTCTGCACTTAGCATTAGCTTGTTTTTAAAGGCTTTTAGTGCATCAGTATAAAAATACTGGTGTCAGACAATCAAAAGGTTTAGAGACCACTTTTACTTATCCCCAACTGATGTTTATTTTCAATTCTTTAAAATATTATGTTTTAACAAACCAAAAAATCCGTTAATTAATATATATATATATATATATATATATATTTTATTGCTTATTTCTCATGACGAATAATAAAATTAATGTTTATAAGACCCAATAAAATAAATATTGTAATTACTTTCTATTGTAAAAGCATCCCCAGTGGTCTTTTAATTAAGATTATCCCATTTTTAGCCAATATCTGAAAAAGGTGTCGTTTTTTTAAGTCATATTTTCTGCAGAGCTACATGCGCTCATTAGGAATTGCCCTCTGAGTTGAGGCGCGGGAGTCAGCCTCCACTAATTTCCCACCAGACCTTTGTTTACACTCTCCTGCTAGCTTATAGCATCTCACAAACTCAAGCTAATAGTAGCGTAACATTAAAAAAAAAAAAAAAAAAAATATACAGCCACACAGTTTTGAACAAGATGGCGCTTCAGCCTAAAAAACTGGACAAATGTCTAAAATAGCCAAAACAGCTAGCTTGATGCTAAAATATTAGCTAAACTCCAAATTAGCCTAAACGACTTTAAAACAAAGTGTAATTTTAACAAAGCAGCTAGCATGATGCTAAAATATTAAATAAACTCCAAATTAGCCTAAAAAAACTCAAGAAATGTCTAAATTAGCAAAAAAATAGTTGCTAAATTAAAAGCTAAATTCCAAATTACCTTAAAAAAACCCAGTAGATGCTTAACATTTATGTCTTACGGGACATATTCTGCTCAATAATTCAAAAACAATAAACTCTATGAAGACCAAAAGTACAAGCAGTAATTTCCTGGAAGAACGTTTTGATACCAAGATTACTGAAATGGTTGAAAGTGTGTTTTCGTTTGTAAATGCTAAAAACATCAATTCGGAGTAAAGAAATACTCAGAAATGCAGTTTTAATCTTTCATTTTTTTATATATGTCCTCCATCGTGAAATAAATGTTACAAGAACTCGTTGAAAACACAATTTTTTATATAGTGGGTCTCTAATAAAATACTTCTGAGGCAGTTAATGGGTTAAAAATATAATGTACTCTTGTGATTTGGAACATGATGATAAAATTCACCAAACAAAATTAAATCTTTTTAAGTTGCAGCACATGTTTATCACAAATGCACTCCTGCATGTGTGCTTGCTGCATAAGGGTTCAACAGTTGCTTTTGGCAGGTTCCCTCTTGCTCCGTAATAGCTCGGGCTATTATAGTCATAAAGGAGGGAGGAGAGAGACGCTTGATATGAAGCGAAGGAAACAGATTGGCCTTTCCTACTCGCCGCACTGACATCAGCGTTGCCTAAACGATGCCAGCAATTGACACTCAATTGTGTTTGAAACGTCAAGCCTCTATCAAGTCATTATCAGCTTCTCTTGGTAAATCCACTGTTTGACATTTGACAATAGTGGAGGAGAGTCACAGATTACCAGGTACGAGGAGATGTTTGAGTCTAACAGTGATGGAGAGCGTTTATATGATAAAAGTTATTTCCTCCAGCGAGTTTTGTATATTTTGGACGCCATGATATCGATGGGGTTGTTCTGAGGACACTTTAGCTCCTAGCACCTGAGAAGGTACGAATATAAGGTGTTGCCAACAACTGTTCCCGTAGTCCTGCCGTGTACCTGATAAGATAATTATGAGTAAAGCGTTCCAGGGCAACCTCTAAAGAGTCGAAGATAATTAAGGGAAACATTTGGGAACTGCTGGAAAGAAAGAAAGACAGAGAGAAGATGACTCTATCATCAGAAAAACTAAAGCTAAGACAGGTTAGCCATGCCGGGTTGATACAATAAGGCCTCTTTCATACAGGTGTGTTGACGCCTGGAGCAGGTTTGGCCTCAGTCCATTCCATTCACCCTGGCTGATTTGAACAATAACTATCATATCTCTTGAAAGAAAAGGGAGGGTGAAGCATCAAGCAGGAGATGCCTAAGAGCTGTGTCGGGGCCAAGAAAAACCCCCGCTGCCGTTGTCAGAGCTTGTTGGTGTTGTAGCGAGGAAAAAAATGTTTTTTTTTAGCCCCCCAATCTTTCCCCTTTCTCTCCCTCCACTCCTGCGCTGGATTTTTTTGTGCCGTAGGACAGAGTGTGGTGAGGAGATGCAGGAACAAAGTGCTGCTGTGTGGAGCAGCAGCTGCTGCTCGCTGGATCAAAGGGGGCAACAAGCGTGGTCTTCCTGGCCCAACACTGCTCTGGAGGTGTTTGACG
This sequence comes from Oryzias javanicus, assembly GCA_003999625.1. NCBI lineage: Eukaryota > Metazoa > Chordata > Actinopteri > Beloniformes > Adrianichthyidae > Oryzias > Oryzias javanicus. Next base: position 17,926,511 of record CM012458.1, on the reverse strand, counting down.
GACAGTCAGCAGCTGGGGCTGCACAGCCCGCCTTGTAGGGGTCAGGCTGCTGGACAGCGAGGCCCAGAGGTGACATGCCCCTCATTGGATAGAGGGGAAGAAAGGGGGAAGGTGTTAGATGGGAGGGTAACCGGCCGAGGAGATGTCTATGTTTGTGTTTTTTCTTGGAGATATTTACTCTTTTGTAATGATCGCAGGACGAGCGGGGATCTTAGGGTTGAGATATCCTACTGCAGAGGAAGAGGAAGAAAAAAAGCAGACAGCAATGCCGCAGTGCTATTGATTTATTTTAATTAGCTCCTCGTTAAATCTTGTCAGTTTGCAACACAAATATATAAGTCTTTGTCTGATTTTCCTCTGGAGTCTTAATGACTCATACTCCCTGGGTTTCAAAGAGAAATGACTTCTGCGGCTAGACTGACAGAGTAACGCAAATGTTAGTCATATAGGACTTTTTGGGGGGGAGTTTGAGGGGGGGTGCCACAAAATGGCAATGAATGGAGTAATAAAAAGAGAAAGAAAAACAGGTCAGCGAAAGTCCATGGAGGAGAGGTGAAACAGTCCCCCTTTCAGAGGCAGACAAAAGGGTGTGTGTAGGGGGGCATGGAGGCACTGTGGATGAGAGACAGAGTGAGAGATAGATGGAGGTAAAACTATGTAAACACAGCGATTGCTCCAAACGTGGGCCCTGTCTGACATTCTTAAAAAATGGTCCTGCCTTGCTCTGCTTCACATCTGTGCTAAATCAAACAGGAGGGTGAGGTAATGTTCGACTCCTGTTTTAGCTTAAAGACGGAAAGAAGGGATTAAAAAAAAAAGGAAACTCTGCCTCTGATAGGATGCGTTTGAGGAAACTTCCTGTATTTTTTCCTCCCACTATCTTTTGGTCTTTTATCGCCACCCGAATGAGTGGAACACAGGATAAGCTTTTATTTTGATAGTTTATGATTATTCTGCTGATAATGGAAGTTCAGTTTGATGGTCAACTACTTTGTGTGTAAACTAGGGATTTAACAATATTTAAATATAAACCCAACCGTTCAAAACACGTTTGACAAGTCAATACTACATTTTTCACAATATATATTTTATTTATTCTACCAGTCTAAGGTGTCAAACTCAATAGCACAAGGAGCAAAAATAAAAAAAAAACACCTTAGGACACAGGCCAAACAGAATAAACATTAATTGAACACTCTAAAAATACATTTTTTAAAACTTTAAAACCATAAATGTTAACACAATTATAAAATTTATATACACTGCATGCTAGTGTGAATGCTGTAAGCTGAATTTGGCCACTGAAGATGCTGACATTGATAGATGAAAACACTGAAGCTATTAGTCAGAAACGTTGAAGTTAATAGCTGAAAATGCTGAAGCTAAAATATTAGCTAAATGCCAAATCAGCCTTTAAACTAAAAAAAACCCAAAAAACTGAGGTTAGTCAAAACAGCCAGCATGTAGCTTGTAGCATTTAACTTGTAGCTGAAAAAAATGCAAAACATCAAAATAGTCTAATAAACTGAAAACAGCCTAAACTAGCCAAAACAGCTAGCGTGTACATATTAGCCTAACTCAAAAACAGCCTAAAAAAAACTAAAAAGAAAAGCCTAAATTAGCCAAAGCAGCTAGCATGTTGCTGAAATATTGCCTAAATTCCAAAATAGCTTTAAAAGATCTACATGTAAATAAACGCCAAAATAGTCTAAAAAGCTCACAGAATTCCCATTTTAAAAACTTTTAAACTTTAACTATTTAACATAATTATGAATAATAAAAATGCAGGAATATTCTTCCAGAATAATTCAACTTATACCTTAAACAACTCCATAAAAATATATTTAGTCAAAATTATTCAAGTTAGAAATAATCATAAGATAACATCGAGACATTAATAACAATAAAATGATCTAGAGGGCCAGATATAATTACCTGGAGGGCCGGATTCGGCCCCTGGGCCTCGACTTTGACACATGTGCTTTGGGTTGTCTGCTGCACAAAATTCCCCGCCCATCTCCTCCTCTCTGCCAGAAACTGCCTTGCCCATCCAAAATAAATCATCATCTATGAAATAATAGGATTTCAGGGTTTATTATTTCTTGCTCAACACATATCAAACCTCATATCGAGGTTTGTATCTAACCTTGAGCAAACTCTATCGCTGCATTCCTAGTGTAAACTATTGGAATTTTATCTTTTTTTTCTGTGAAAAATGTCACTTACATCACTTTCCCTTTTGCCGCAAAGCAGAACTGTTGCTTATCATTAACACAGCCTTCTTTATAAAGCTCATTTGCATCGACTTCCTGGTTGAAGTGCTATTTTTCGCTCTTCTGCCTAGTTGGAACGGGAATTCAACTATTCTGTTGAATTCAGTTGCTAGGAATCTTTCTTTCTGTCTGCAGCGGAAGCATGGAAGCAATGAGCTTTAATAGGAACCAGAGGACAGTCAGCCGTGTTTGAAACGGCGATCAGGAATTGAGCGAAGCACGTCTTGTTCGGATTGTGTTGCATGTAATCTTCCTACAAAGGCAGGCGGACAGGGGCCCAGGAATGCGTCTTAACAAACTGAAACTTGCCCCCTCCCCTTGTGGCATATGGGTTTTCGAAATGGACATCCCCTCGTCAGTCACGATCCTCCACTTTTTCAAGAGAGAAAACACTGTTCCTCCATCCCGCCTCTCTGGCTTGGTTTCTTTCTATCAACGCTCGCTCGTCAACAAACATGTGATTGGTCGGCTTTTCCCCCTGATCCCCGCCGCTATTGGCCCCACTTAGAAAGTGTCTTCTCCCGCCTCCGTGCACTCTTGCTTTGCTCTAGGGTAGGGTGGTTCAGCATGACAATTTCTCAGGAAAGGAATGCTGACAACATGAGTAAGTTACCAGGTGTGGCTGCGAGTCGGTTAAGCAGAAACAAGGCTTTTCTGACAGATCGAGATGAGGAAGTAAGAAAAGAGAACAAAGACGAGCTCAGAGTCAGACAGACTGGTTTGCCGTGATTGCATCCCCAAGTGCCTGGTAACCTTCCACGGACTGTCTGTTTGAAAGTCTCACGAAGTCCTACTTGATGTTTGATCCTCACATATTCAAATTTCTCCTAACAGACGGATGCCAGACAGGGTATTTAACACTCTCTCTGAAGGCCCCCCGTGTGTGAGAACAGATATTATTAACCATGAATGCCGTGTTGATCCAGCCTAGTGGAGACTCTGTCAAGTGGACTCCTGCTGCCCTGGCTCCATCATTCATATCTGTCTGTTTGGTTCCCTCTGTGACACGCAAAGCTTCTTGTATACCTGCCGCTCTGGGTAGTCAAGGGGCCGGTTGCAGCGGAGATGCACGTACTTGTGCATAGGGATCTCTTGCACGAGGGCATGTCAGCTGGAAGTGCTACTGTGGGCCAGTTGGCAACGGTCCCTGAAGAATGCGCCGACTTCCACGCGCATACGTATGCACACACCCGAGCACACTTAACACCACAAGGGTAGTTTCTGATATGCAACATGAAAATGTGTTTAAGGCTTAATGGCTGAGCGACATCAGGCGCGCACATTAAACTGCAGCCCGTTTTCTCCGTACGCGCTCTGAGCTGTGTCCCAATGCGTGACCTCTTCCTGACCCCCCCTAACCCTGGCTTTAATTATTTGTTTGAAGACAGCATGGAGTTCCCATGCTGAGAGGTACACTGTGTACTGTGTGCGTTTCTCTGCACTAACACTGAGCAGAGACAGGCCGTAATAAGCTAGACCACCAGATGTAGATAATAAAACATAGCTTTGGGTTGGAGGTTTTTTCGCCGGCGTCCCCTGTGAGCGGCGCGTTCGGACGCCGGTTGCGGTCATGTCCGCGTCTGAAGGGTTTACGGCCCATGAATGTGTTTTAGCAAGTGGATTTCTCAGTGGCTGTGGTCAACCTCCGCGTCTCCCCCCGGGACTTAGAATCCATCCATCTGACCATCCGTCCAAGCTTCATTTCAGGAGAATTCCTGGTCGTGTTGGTCTAAGCACACTCCATTAGCGACTCAGGGGTCGAGGGAAAACATTGTTATCAGGCCTGGCTCTGATAATCTCAATTGGCTTTACTCGGACTGATAAAAGGTGCTCTAAGGCCACGAGAGGGGCCCTTGGTCACCCCCCCTCACTCCCTCCAGTGCATCTCATCCCATGAAGTTTACCAAAACGAATAGAAGACCCTCAAAAGAGGAGAGTTGGATTGCACTTTAAAGATATTTTTTGAACATTTGGAGATGTGAATTTTAAAAAAATGACACTTTGATCCTGCAGAATCTGTTCCCAAGACTCACGACAAACCATATGGTTAAATTTAGCACCTGGGGAGAACATTCCAAATATTATGTGTTTATGGTTACGACTCAGAATAGGTAAAAAATGCACATGGTTGTGATTTTGGAGAAAGTAAAAAAAAAAAAAGTAGGACATATTTTTTGGCAACTGAAGAGCTCCGAGAGTGAACAGGGAGTGTGATGCCGGGAATTTCTGTTTACTTGCTCAGCTGGTTTTGATGCGGAAACTTTCTTTCTCTTTCAAGCTCGGCAGACATTTATGACGGAAGAGCTATCTGAAAATGCTTTTTTCCCTCTTTCTTCCATCAAGAAACACTTTCCCAGTTAATAAAACCCTCACAAATCAAGCATTACAATCATACGATTTCCAAGCCAGCTCTTATTCACCTTCTGGCCTCTTCTTTTCCTTCTCTCATGTTCTCATATGGGTGTGTTTCATCTCTTACTGTCGAGGGGGGGTGCACAGCACCCCTGCGTACCTGCACTCTGGATGCCCCCTGGCAAATGAGTGCCGTGCCTCTCTTTTCCCAGCCGTGCATTTTGTACATTTAACCATGTCACTTTGAGCCAGGCAGATTACAGGCGTTTAAGTTCATTGGAGAAGGTAAGGGCAGGTATCAGGACTTCATGGGGGATTAGGAGCCCAAATTGGTTCCAGCTCTCCCTGCCTTCTAATGACCGGTTCTCTAGCTGTATTGATGGTGCTGTGAGCCCCCATGTAGGAAAGAAAGGCCTTTTTTTCCACCTTTTTTTTCTTTTCTTTTTGGAGGTCGGCGTGCTGGACAGCTCCAGCTTGATTTGACGCCCTCCTTTAATATCAACCACATGGTGATATCTCTACTGTGAAGGTTTTTTTTTTTTAACCCAAGTTTTTATTGAGTTTTGACTTATAAAATAACATCTACTTGTGTGACGTATACAACATTTTCCAGTTCAGGTTCCTGAAACAAAACAAAACAAAATAAACAGAGCAAAACATGATAGGATACTATTATAAATCAGATTATTATATAAAAAAAACAAGTGAAGTAGTTAAAAAAATGGTATGTTGGAATCATTCACCTTGATCATATACAGTAATAAAGGACTATAAAAATATGGAGCTAAGATAGGGCCAATATTATTTAAAACTAAAATAAAACAACTTGAAAAAAAATTGGCATTTGGCTAAAAAAATGTAAAACTTCCAAAACTTTTTGCTATTCTAAAATAAATTTAGTTATTTTCAGCTTCAAATGTTCTGTTATGTAGGTTTCAAAACTCAAATTTCAATTTTAAAAACTTTTTTTTTTTTTTTGCTTTTTAGTTTCAACTCTTTTTTTGATTTTGAATCTGAGCATTTCAGTTTCAAAACTTTTGGCCCCATTGTAGTGCGTTGGGGCGGGGCTAACATGAAGGACGAATCAAAATCAATGAGGGTGGTAACTTCAGTCCCGGTGCATTCACTAACTCTGAGAACTGTGATAAATACGGTCAGAAAATGTCTGTACAATCATAGTCTGAAGTTGTTCCAAGATGGGTGTAAAAAGCAGTTTGATTTAGTCCAAAACGCTGTTGCAGGTTTTCACTTTTTTTATTTTTTTATTTAATACATAGTTACATTTTGGTAATGTGCAGGACTGTGCAATAATTGTTTTAAAAAATTTGTTCATATAAAAAAAAAAATTGTTTTTTTTTTTTGAATGCCTAATAAAACTGATTGGTCCTTCGTGTTAGCCCCGCCCCAAAGTGCTACAAACGGGCCTAAAGTTTTGGAACTGAGATTTTAATATTCCAAAGATTTGAAACTGAAAAAAAAGTTTTGAATTAAAATTTTGAAACCTAACAAACAACATTTGAAGCTGAAAATAATTAAGTTTATTTTAGAACGGCAAAAAATGTTGGACATTTAATACTTTTTTTGAATTAGAACCAATATTTTTTCAAATTGTTTTATTTGGGTTTCAAATAATATCGGCCCCAATTCAGCTCCTCAGTAAGTTTTCCAAACTTACACAGTGGCGGGGTCCCTATTTGTTAATTTTTTTGACATACAGTCATAAGATGCTGTTTTTATCTTCATGTCTATCCACACTTTGATCTGTGGAATTTGTGGAACATGTTCTTGAGAATGAATAAAAGTCGGTTAAAAAGAAAAAAAAAAGGTGGAGTCTGAGTGACCACTTGTTTTCGACACCCCCGTTGGAAGTTAAAAAGGTTGCCCCTGGCTGGCACTCACCTCCTCGTGACCCCCCGGCTCTACAGTGGAAAAGCCACAGGAGCAAAGCCGGCCGGGGAGGCTTTGTGGAGCTGCGCTCGCTCGCCGCTGTGGCGGTGATAAAACTTCAGACAGCCTAATTGATGGGCTAACTGACATAACAATACCTTGTGAAAGCACGGAGCGGCCCATGCCTGGTCCTCATTTCTAGACAGCTGGAAGGGGAGCAGAACCCCCTACAATGCGACCAAAGTGGGGGTCTCACAGAGGGGGACACTGGAGGTGGGGGGTAAAGGGTGCAATGAAAGGAACCATTTGTATTCTGCGTTTTGCTAACTTAAAGCACCCTTTGAAGTGGCGGTGAATGATAACACCCCAAAAAAAAAAAATTGGAGACAGCACCTTTTGACACAAGTGTGAACTCCCTCCACCTCTACTGTATGTATAAAGTTGTGTGTTTCTGCAAGGAGGGGGCGAGAATGGGACGTGCCCAAAGCCCCTGTACCCAAGCTGCACTTAATACTTGAGGAATGTCTCCCCCGTGCCCATAGCAACCAAATGTAATCAAAAGCTTTATTAAAAGAGAGGGGAATAGATCATATGGAACATTAAAAGTATCCCGGACTGGGTTCCCAAGTCAGCGCACAATTGCCCTTTTGTTTGTTGTGTTTTGTTGTGCGCTCCTCTCTCAAGGACTCGGGGGCTAATGTTGCAATAAAGTCATGCAAAACTGTTTGTCTTTGTGGAGGCTGGTGATGAATCCTTCTACGTGTGAAAGCCAAGTGATTTAACGTTTGTTTTTCTCCTCTCTCTCTCTCTGTGTTTTTTTTTTTCTTTCTAGGTTTATTAACGCCAGGAGAAGAATAGTACAACCCATGATCGACCAGTCAAATCGAGCAGGTAAAAACCAAAAGAAAAGGAGAAGTATCCAGCCGCTCTTACTTCTATTTCTTTTATAAAAGTCTTCTACCGAAGAGCTTCTTTTAAAAATCCTTTACTAGCATCCTGCCTGGAGCCCTGATTTTTTTAACATCTGCATCTATACTTTCCTGAAAAAAAAAAAAAACCTCCCTCCTCCTTTTCTCCATTTTCTATTTTCTCAATGAGACGTGTTCCGCGGTGTTGCCAGCCCTTTGCTGATTGACTCTAATTGGAGATTTCCCAGTCTAAGTGCAGAGAGGTATATTAGCCCTCTCTCTGTGAATTACTAATTGGACACAAGAGGAGTGCCAGAAATGCTAGAAGCGATTTATGAGTTATCTTTCGTTTGAGTCTGTTTTGTCTACTTTAGCGAGGTTATCCTTGCTTTTTTTTATTTTCTTGAATTAGCTGCATTATTTAAGGAAGTGAGCCGATTCCTAGCAGTAAAAATCTCTCATTTGTATTTCTCCACTTTATACATTAATAAACACTATACAGTTGAAGTATTTCACCAGAAATGCTAAAATCTTGATATTCTTATTCATATGGCATTTAAAGTCCCTCATGATTATTTTTTTTTATTTAAAAAAAGAGTTCCCAGTAGTTTTTAAACCAAAATCCTACAACTTAACGTCTCAAAAAGATATTTTTCATGTTTATCTGAAGCCTTCGTTTCTAAAATCTCCTCTGAGGGGGCGTGGCTTTTGAAGCTTAGTAGCTCCGCCCCTAATCCCCCACCTGTCTGATTATGATATCTCTGTGTCCCGCTTTCGTAAATTTTCACCACTGCTACATAAAAATATCAATAATGTCCAGCCGTATGGTTTTGATCCGGATGTCAGCTTTTTTGTTTGTACATAAAAAGACAGACTGTAGAAAAAACAACAAAAAGAGAAACTGCAATTTGCCAGAAATCGATTATTTACATCTTAATTGATTTTATACCTTTCGTAATCTTGTTCATATCTGTGATTTTCAACCGATATGATTACATCTGCTGTTACTCAATTGATCAAATCTTTAACATCTCTGCTGAAAACCTTTAATTTGGCAACTAAAAACACAATTTTAAGACACTATCTTTTACCAAAAAGTAAATAAAACGCTCTACTATTCTTTGGCACAGTAAAAAAGAGATGGAAAAATCTGTTTTTGGCCGATTAGCAACCTCACTACCATGCAACGATTCCCCGCTCACCGGGGAGGAAATTGTTCAAAGCGGCAAACGCACGGGATGACACGCAACCGCGGAACGTGGGCGACTTTTCTCCAGTTTGGTGGATTTTCACGTTTCCCACAAACACGCAGCGTGTGCAAAATGCATGACTAACGTCACCCCCCCCACACTTTTAATCGCTAAGAATTACAGATTATCCAGGATAATGCTCCTATATTCCTCGAATGCAGTGAGAATTAGATCATTAAAGCTAAAAATAGGCAAAAGCGGAGACGAGTGAGCAAATTGATTGCCGCTGTGTCTTGTGTATCATCGCAGATAATCAGATAAATTATTCATAATGTGAAATTGTGTGGCAGTTTGAAGATTATCAATGGTTTAAGGGATTGGCGTTACACCCTTTGTGTTTTCTCGGAGGAGAAACGTCTGTTAACCCTTTAACGCCGGTGTTTATATTCTTTGATAGACTGTAACTTTTCAACCGTTAACGTGATCATTCCAGTAGATTCTGAAGGAGAAAAGCGCCGCTTTTCTCCTTCAGAATCTACTGGAATGATCACGTTAACGGTTGAAAAGTTACAGCATGTTAAAGGCTTCTAAACTGCATGCTTGGTTTGAAGACGACTTATTTCCTATGAATGTGGCTTTGAATGACACGCATGTGGACGGGCTCGCACCCTCACGTCTGCATGCACACAATGTCTAACAGTATGTTTGGGCTGGATCTGGGACAACTGCTGATTGTCTGGTGTGTTCTCTCTTCTTTTCCCTCCCCCTCCCCCTTTTTCATGTCCACGTTTTGACTACAATCAGGTTTTCTTCTTGATCCTTCAGTGAGCCAAGGAGCAGCGTACAGTCCGGAGGGCCAGCCCATGGGCAGCTTCGTGCTGGACGGCCAGCAGCACATGGGGATCCGACCAGCTGGTGAGTTCGTCCCCCCCCCCGTCCGGTCCCCTCATTACACCTGCTTTAACGGTCCCTGAACTTGGTCACAGCAGCATGAGATTCAGTCACCTCGGCATGGAAAGGGTCCAAACTAAAACGATTCATCCTTTTTCGTTAACCTCACACCCAGGCCCGGCTCTGGGCTGCATGGTACCCTAGGCAAAAACACTTGTTTGAACCCTTAAACTCTTGGTTCTAAGGAAGGTGTGCTAACTGACTAACGTTAAACACAGGAGCAAAGGAAGGGGTATTTCAACTCAAATAAATCCAAACAATTTTATGTAGTTAAATCAGACACACCTCTGCTTTGAGATGGTTTTTCCTCCTCTTCTTTCCTTTTTCCCATTTTTGCTGTCCCTGAGGGCTTGTTTTTCCATCCTTAAAGTTTTAAAGAAGATCCAACAGCGGCGCGTCCCTCTCCTCCTCCCAAGCCTGGCTTACGCCTGGGTTACACTGGACTCGGAAGCACCGCGGAATGGATGCCGCTTCTATACGGCGCCCTTGTTAACCTATGGTGTGGTTCACACCAGGCACGGGGCACCACGGTCCTCTGAGGAGGGCTTGCCCCGTGCGGAGGATCTTTTCATCTATTTTGTGCGCAATTCTGGCAGGAAGTTACGTGAAGATAGACAAGAAAAAAAACTGTTTGTTTTCAAAATATAACCAATTTTTTACAATAAAACACCACGATTGACAAAAGGGGTTATGTTTATGTATCTACACTGACAGTAGAGATGAAGCTAAACATACAGTCACAACACACACACATTCTTACACTTACTACTTAGTGAGAACACGAAAAATCACCCGAGAAGTGAGGACCAGCCTTACTGCTTCATTTACACAATCACCTATATCAATGTAGTGAGCCGACTTTGGAGCGATAGGCAGAGAACAGTTCTTCTTAGCAGAAACATGTGGAAATTATTTTTAGGTTATGAACTTACCCATTATGAGAAAATACGAAAAAAGCTCTAGCAGAAGCGCCTGTCGACCGTTGCGAAAAAATGCATGAGAATTGCAAGAGAGAGCGGATGCAGTGTGCACCCCGCTTCGTAGCACTTCTGTGTCCAGTGTGACTCTAGTGTCAGACAGCGGCAACGTCAGGAAGGGAGGGGCGCTGCACTGCAGTTATTGATTACATCAAACTTATGTTATTTTATTTTTGTTTTTCGATTTTTAATTTAAACAATAAATGAGAGGTGTGTCAAACTTAATAAAATAAAATCATTGTGATTTGACGCCCCCTTCATCAGAGGGCACCCTAGGCAGCCGCCTAGGTTGCCAATGCTGAGTGCCAGCACTGCTAACACCAGTTGGGTTCTTCTCCTCAACCGTTTCTAACATCATCTACTCTCTCTGTGGGTTTTTTCCAACCTCTCTGTGATTCAAACTCCTGCTGATCCCTATTTTTCTGGCATTTATTTCTTCTTTCTAGGGCCTATGAGTGGAATGGGGATGAATATGGGCATGGATGGGCAATGGCACTACATGTAACCTCCATCTTGTAACGCAAAGAAAAAGGGGGAAGTAAGTACTGGGCCGCCTTTCCGTGTTTTTCCTTTGACATTTTAGGGCAGGGTTCTAAAACTCAATTTACCTTGGGGGCCACAGAAGGCAGAGTCTGGCTGAGGCTGGGCAGTAAGGGGTTCCATTTGTGCCAAAAACATGTTTTTGCATCCACTATGTTTAAATCTTTGGTCCATTTTCTATGTCTAATTCTGAAGTTTATTGAGCTTTTGTTCATGTCTATGTACTGTATCTTCTGCATGTCCTGTGAAACGACAGAAGCTAGCATCGCTAGCAACTGTTGCTAAGGACTTTTCTGATGACCAGATCCAACGACAATAGCAACAAATACAAAGATATCATCAAAGAAGCGTGGACATGCAGAAGATGTTGCTTATTAGACATTGAACTTTCATATTAAGGCGGGGACTGCGAAATATCGAATGGTGGGCCACCGCTAAAGGCCCACCAGCTTGAGACCCCCTGTCTTAGTGGTTTGGGGTTTTTTCCCCTCACACCAGCACATCTCACAAAAAGAACTCACCGTAGCAACAGCTCTGGACTAGCCTGCAGGGCTCCTTTAGCGAAATTCCTTGAGGCGAAGGATGAATCGGAGGCCGAAGAAAAGAAGAAAATTGTTCTGGGACAGGGATGACCCCGACTTGTGGCGCCAGAAAACAAAAAAAAAAAAAAAAGACGGGGCGACACGGGGAAAATTTATTTATCACAACAGCGCCATCGCTCTCCACATCCCGGACAGCCGATGCAAATGTTGGACATTTAGGGAAAAAATAACATCTCCTGGGGAAGGGGGGGGTGACAGGAGTGGGGGGGAATTAAGCAGGCTCCAGTGAAGCGATAAAGAAGGAGAAGTGAAACTGTCCTCCGAGTGACATAAATCTGTCTGGGGAAGGATTGATGCCCAAATTATCTTATATGCAAAGACGGGAACACCACAGTACATTATGGTCCCGGAGCGAGATATACGGGCCACGGGTGACACGGCCGATCCTTCAGTGGGGGGGGGGTGAGAAGCTACATTGGGAGGAATGGCTGTCAGTTTCTTGGGGGGGCAAGTCGCCTGTGTGTGTTTTGATTATTTTTTACAGGAGGGAGACAATTTAGGATGAGGTGGGGCCCGACCAAGAAGACACACTAAGATAAATTTACGAGGCTGCAGACACAAGCATGCAAACTGTGTTGAAAAGGAAGGGACCTCGTTCACACATACAAATACTGTCTGTGTTGGCTCACGCACACACAGTGGCGGTCTGATTAAGCCCGCCGTCGGGCCACACTGCTGACATTTGAAAAAAAACCAAGACGTATCACTACCCGACGGCGGCGGGGCCGAGGAAATTTTATTTAACACCTAAACTCCTTTGCCCAATGAGCCACAATATAATAACACTTACCTTGATTAAAAGAACCCTTTATATGTAAATGGAAACTGGATTTTCCGAAGGGTCACCCCTCCAAGTTCCTCCGTCTCTTGTCTCTGCTAATGGCAGAAGACAGTAAAAAAAAGGGGGAAAATCGGGAAGCAATGTTCCCTAAAACAGCCACAACATTTGCTCAGGTTGGCTAATTCTTAATATAAGGCTATATAATTTTGAGACTATTTAATTAGGCAACATACTTTATGCTTCATGACCAATTACATTAATGGCTTAATACAGAGAAATATTATCCTTTCTTGATTTGATTACACAGCCACACAATATGGTACGTTCGGTACTTAATTATGGACGGCTATTGAGCACGACTACTGTGCCATAACAGAAACAAAGATGGCAGCGAGGCCCGGTCTGTCCTGTGATTGTCATCAGATGGTTTTACCACTCTTGTTAATAAAGAAGGGGGGGTTGTTCTTCGATCTACTTAATTCAATGAAAGCAGCTCACACCATGAGAGATTACCGTCAAAAACATCTGCCGGGCCGTTTTAACAGGAGCCGCTCCAGGTTACACCCATCATACTCCCAACACCCCCGATGATTTATTCCTTTTATGACCCCGGTAGTGAGGTTTTAAGAGACCCGCTCCGACAAACACTTGCATTTCCAATGAAGTGGCGAGCAAAAAAAAAAAAAAAAAAAAAAAAGAAAAAGGGAGTGCGGTCATTAATCTTGGCCTCTGCTGTCCCTCGGTCCTCCTCCGTCGCCCCTTTACCGGGGCCCTCCAGTGTAATTTCTTAATTGCAGTGTACGAAGGTGCAGGAATGCAGAGAGTGAGCATGCCTAGTGACCTCGCGCCGACCTCTCCCCTCCTATTACAGCTTCTAATCCCCCAGGGGTTCACATTACAAAGCAGACCCCCAATCCCAGACCCGGGACCCCCTGGCTCTGGCCTCTCCCCAAGGTCCAGGTCTCTGGACCGGCCACGTTCCCATACTCCAGTCCCGGGCTCCGACAACAAACAGTCGTGTGAAAAGCCCCTCCTGCGTCCTGGGTCTCATCACAGTTTGAGAGATGACAGCATGCTGGGATCTCTACGCGTCACAAGTGGGGTCCACCTTAGAAGGCATCAGCACACCCCCCGCCTCCCCGCCTCCTTTTATCTCGTCTTCCTGCCGCCTCCTCCCAAAAACCCACATGCAATGATGAGTAAGCTTAAAGCGCTCTCGTTCTTGGGATTAAAACGAGCCTTTTAGTGTTGCTGATATAACTAACTCAGGCCTAAATTATTCAAAAGCTGCTTTAAAGGATTCTAAATCAAATACGTTGAGAGCGACGCGTCCTCGCGAGAGGACGCCGCGTCGTCGCGGAATTGACTGTTCCGCTTGTAAAAAGTATTAGCACATCTCCCCGTCGATACGCCTGCTTGGTTTTCCTGCAGGACTACAGCGTCTGCGGATGACTGGGGGATCATTTTCCAACCTGAGACCCGACCACAACGCTATTGGGCATTGTAAACCACTCACCATGGCCTAAAAATAGCCCCGCGCAATAATGTCTCTCTTTACTTGTGGAAGCTAAAAGCTCTCCGACACACACAATGTCATAAAAATCTGCTAAGCTCTTTGTTGGTGAAGTTGAGTTGAAATTGAATTAAAGGCCGTTAATGGAGAAGGAGCGTGCCAAAGCTGCAGTCGGGGAACACTTTTATTGACTGCATCAATACATTTCCTCTTTCCGTCTCTCTCGCAGGTCTGCCAGGCATGCCAGGGGAGTACGCACCTCAGAGCAGTCCTATCGGCATGACCATGGCCCCACACGCGTACGCCAACCCTCACCCGATGACCTCTCACCCCGCCCACCTTCGACACGGACCCCCTCTCCGTGGGTACCTACCAGACCACGCCCACCACCCTCACCACGCCATGCTGATGCACGGAGGACCCTCGTCTCACCCGGGAATGCCCATGCCTGCACAGAGGCCCCCTTTGCTCACCCCCATTGACCCCACTTCTGGAGGACAAGGCATGGACATCCATGCCCAATAGAATAAGGGAACTTTGTTACCACAACAGGAGCTACAACCACAAAAAAAAAAAAAAAAAAAAAAATCCTACGACAAATCCTATTTTGAGACTATTTTTCAGAATCAAAGCAAACCCTTTTGACCAGAATTTGACACTTAAAGAAGCAGAATTCCAGACGAGCTGTGATACTTTTTTTAAAAAAAAAAGAAAAACTTGTCAATTTTGTTACTTTCATCCAAAAGAAGGACCAAGCTGGCAGGAACACTTTGTAAAGTCTTCAGCTTTTGGTAAAGAGCATCAAAAAGATGTGTGCGAGGAATGGACACACACTGAAAACACACAAACACACACAATCGTAAACAGTACACTTTTGTGTGACACAATACTATCACTCCGGAAGATTTAAAAAAAAAAAAAAAATGAAACAACGGAAAGACTCCAAGAGTTATAACTACTGTAGTATAAAAAGTATAGATAAATAAGTTAAAACTTGTGCTTTTTTTTTTTGTTTTGTTGATCACATGGTTTATGTTTCCTGAGCTAGTTTTAGAACGAAAGGTCAACCTTTTTTTCTTTCACACTGTGTGTGCTCCTTCCTAGAGGAGAAACTGTCAGCACAGCACTAGAAAACGAAACAAGAAGATCTCAAAAAAAGGCTTCAAAAACCACAACCAGGCCCCGCCCCTCCTAAGAACAGGGGCATGATGGGAAAAAGGCTGCTAAAAATGACACCGGATCTCTCCAGAAGATTCAGTTTGAACATTTTTCATGCCCTTCTGTTTTTTCCCTCCCCTTTTGATTCATCAATGAATGTTCGCCCCGTAAGTTCTAAAGGAAAAAAAGAAAAAAAAAACAAAAAAAAAGTTCTTTGTTTGAATCGCCCAAGCACTGGATTGTGTTGGTTTTATACATTTTTATTTTAATATATTTTTTGTACCCTTGGACTCTCGCTGGGAAGAGCCTCTCGAAGGACGTTTGGTGGAACGGAGACATCCCGCATCGCTTCTTGGTTTTCAACACGCCCGCCATGAGGACAGTACAGTACTGACACAAACGCTGCGGCACTGGAGGAGCATTTTGACCGTGGATGCACCGACCGGAAACAGGAAAAGAAAAAAAAACAAAAAAAACACTTAAATTATGAACTCAATGCTTTTGGGAGAAAAAAAAAAGCTGAGAGAATATTGTAACAAACTTCGTACAGAGTTCAGTCTATTAATTGTTTCATGTTAGATATTCTATGTGTTTACCTCAATTGAAAAAGAATGTTTTTGCTAGTTTCAGATCTGCTGTGGCATTGATATTGTATGTCCATGAATTCCTTCCTTTTTCAGCACGTGTTCCTCACTAGATGATAAGATGCCGTCTCCCTTAAGCTTTGTCAAAAATACATTAAATACTTGTATGAGGACTGTGACGTAATGTTTAAAAGGTGTTCAGTCACAAAATGCTGTAATAAATATTTCATTTTTGATTTTTGTTAGATTTTTGTGTGATTAACTGTGTCGCATACAACCTTTCTTTCATCTGTCATTCGATGAAATATTGTTTGTTTGCATGTGAAATTTGTTTTCGCACGATGTCATAAGAGTTTCCACTTTCTTTACAAAAAAAACAGCTTTTTTGAAATCCAGAAGTCTCATTTAAGATTTGAATGCACTCTTAAAATGACGACAACTAGCATAAAGAAAAAAAAAAAACAAATGATGGCAATTCATTTAGGCTCACAAATGTCCCCTTTAAGTGCTAAAAAGCTGACAGATGCAAATTGAGGGTGCAAATCACGAGGCAAATTTTGGTTTTGCAACAGAAGATAAACTGCAGTGACGTGACAGCACAAATAATAATAACAGGAAAAAGTCACTTTTGAATTAATTGAATCAAAACAAGTTAATTAAAAATGTGATGTCCATTTAAAAAACATATTTAATCTATTTTATTGTTCCTTTTTGTTTGATTAAAGCAGAAAAAATGCATGATCATGATAATAATGAAGAGGTCTTGTGTAGTTTCCTCATTCACAGTGAGAGCTGACTCCTCCGTGTGAGTGCTGGGCTGCTGCTGCTGCTTCTTCTTGTCGTTTGGCAGCGCCCCCTGTCGGTTGATTTGGGAACTGTTGGGCAGTGTTAAAAACCCCATCTCCTCTTTTTTTTTCGTTTTTTTTTTCTCTTCCAATCTTCTGTCCGTGTTTGCCCGCGGCCGCCTAAATCTTTGCCTCAAACCACAAATGACGGAATCACTTGACCTGAAATGTTTTTTTTTTGTTTTGTTTTTTGCCCTTCAAACAAAAAAAGTTGAGCTGGATTGTTGACTTTCTTTCTTTTCTTCCACTTTCAATTTGTTTTTAGCTTTCTAGTTTAAAATCTTCAAATTTTTTGTTTACTTATTTTATTGTTTTTTAATTAATGAAGATTTTAGGCAAAAATTATATTATTAATGATTAAACTTTTTTTGTTTTTTACATTTATTTTTTTTAAACGACATTTTTTCTATTTTTGTCATTACTAATTTAAAAATTAGCAGATTATTTGTTTTTCTCATTTATATATTTTTTTGTTTGTTTTTTTAAATGTTATTAATCAGTATTATTTGTATGAACAGATCTCTGCGCAATAAAAGCCGATTCGATTTGAAAAAGTAAATAGGAATTTAATCTAAAATAAAAATATATAAATAAAATATATACAATTATATTTCTTTTTATTAAATAACAATTTCAATCCTTTATTTAAACAGATTTTCTTTTAAAATTGGCTTCAAGTTTTGATTCAAGGCCTTAAACTGTGATTAAAAGCTGTTTTTACGCATCGCACCACAGTTTGGTTAATGCAGCAACCCTCGAAATATTTAAAATGAGAAGATTCTCTTTTGTTTTGTCTCTTTTTTATTCAGTGGAGAAAACGGAAGGAAGAACCCCGCCGTTTTGTGCGGAGATTATCTGATGAAAAAGAGAGAAACGCGAGGATTACTGTGGATGGAGAGGATTTTAATATTAATAGTTTTTTTTTTCTCTCCACTCTTTTCTTTTTCCACTCCACTCCTCCACCACCACCTCCTCTTTCTCCTCCTCCTCCTCCTCCTCCTCCTCCTCCTCCTCCTCACCTCCTCCCCGATGAGCCAGAAGGTAGATTGCCTCTGCTGCTTTCCTTTTTGCCGATTCGGTGTGACAGGGATGATGGATGATCCAGCCGAGCTAAACAACTCCTCCCCTTCATCTCCTCCCTGTCAAAGCCAGTCCGGGCTGCTGCTGCAGGAATAAAATAAGGAATATATTCCCTCTGCTCTGCTGCACAATGCAGCCCGGCTCTTCTGGAAGATGTTTTTTTTTTTTTTTTTTTTTTTTTTTCATGCAACAATATTAAAAGTCCAAACACAAATAACGCGCGTGAGGTTTTTTTCTGGAGCGCATCTCCAAAAGAGTTTGGGTTGCATCTAAAAACACTCTCCTATAAGTTTTAGTTTTCTGGTTTTTCTCTTTTAAATTGCTGATTTTGGTGATAAAGATGAAAACTCGCACGCGGTTGTGGTGGTGGTGGTGGGGGGGGGACTGTCCTTCGTTCTGCAGCTGGCTTTTACGCACGGTGGGACAGTTTGTTGGGGTTATTTGCGCGCGCGCACTGCCCTTCTTCTTTCCCCCTTTTGAAACATTTCAGCAGTTTTTTTTTTTTTTTTTTTTTTTGCCATAAGGTGTTTCTATGACGACGTTCTGCAGGCCTGCGTGAGCGGGTCAGAGGCGGGGGTCCCTGGGAGAAAAAAGGCCGCATTTGGCTGATCATTTATCAATGTCAACCGCATAATGATTCTCCCTGCAGTCCCCCTATTGATGAGGATAATTACATTAGCTCAGAGTGACTGATCAATAAAGCCGAGGGAAAATGGTTTATTATAGCACCACCAAAAGGCTTTCTGGGGGACAGAGGTGGGGTGTTTTCTCTCTTTTTGTCTTATTTTCTTTTAAAGCAGGAGGCATGCAGAGTTTATCTGTGTAATCCACAAAGGAAATCATGTGAGAAACCAAAGTTTTCCACGAGGCACTTATCCTTTTTGCTATTTTGTTTTGCAAAAAAGTTCCCCATTCCTTTGATTTCAAAGTGATTTTTTTTTTTCTGGAAAACAATTCCCCTCTAGGAAAGAAAAAAAATAAATTACGCATTTCCAAGAGTAAAAGTAAAATATAACTTCTGAAAAATATATTTCAAAAATGGAAAGCGCAAAGAGGAACACTAAGCAAAATGAAATGGATTTTATTACACGTTTACAAGAAGAAAAAGCTTCTAAAAATGGATGAAAAAGGCGCAAAGCCGGTCAGTAAACGCGCGTCTGACCTCGCCTCCCCTCCCTGTAGGCCGTGCCTCAGCCTCGCTCCTTCTTTTCCGTGTGTGTGTGTTCTTTAATTGTCAACAACTTATCCCCTGCAGGAATGTTGCAAACTCTCCCGCTTTAATTCTCTGTGGTGCTGTGCGCCAGCTTCCATTTACCGCTGATGAACGCGTCTGCAGGAGACAGCTCCATTATCTATTTATCATTTATGATAGGATTTCCGCAGACAATGGGAAGGGAGAAGCGCGGCTACAGATAGTCCCACTGATGAGGACTCTCCTTTGGCCTTTTAGCGCGCGCGCAATGGCGCAATTGATAAATAAAAAACTAATGATTTATCCAAAAATGCATTTCATATTTTATTTTAAAACTAGAAAATGATTCTTTCATTTCAGAAGTTTTTTTTTTTTTTCACACTTCAGTGATGCCTGTCCTCTTAAAAAATGGGTGGCTGACACCCCCACCCTCCCCTTTACGCACTTCCATGCCACAAAAATAATTTTTAATGATGTAAAAAATTATAATTAGTCAAATAACATAGCTACGGGGCTTTGGGATGATGCTGGAAATTGCAGTGGCCAGTCTGGAAGCTGCCGGAGATGAATAAAGGAGGGCATGCCAGCGCAGAATAAATAAAGCGCAATAAAAAGGGAAATAGCCGGAGTTTAGTCAAGCCTTGAGGTAGTCAAACCTTTGTTTCATTCAGTTAAGATTTAATTAGGCGAGCCTCTGGCCCCCCCTTTTTTCTCATTATATTGCCTTTTTTTCCAGCACTGTGTTCCAATCGCCTCCAGGTTGTCAACATTTGACCGCTTTTTTTTTTTTTTCCTGGTGAAATAATGGCTCGAGAAGCCATAAGATTCGCAAATAAATCCGGCATTATTCCATTATGAAGCTAAAATCCGAGCAGTGAGGGAAGAATTGATCGATTTCCTTAATTTATGGGCTGTTGTCCTTTTTATTCCTAATTTTCTTGGGTTATTCTGAGAGGCTTAGAAAGATCTTGCGGGTAGCCGAGGGCAGCAAAGTGAGACATTTCACAAGAACTGTAAATAAGAGAAGAGGACTCAGGAGAGGGAGGGGGAGGGGGGGGGGGGCACTCCAGAGTGGATTTCTCAAAATATGAAGACAAAAATAAGACATTTCTCCCGGGTATTGATTAATGATTCCAAAAGCACGGCGCGCTTTTAAAACCATTAATTAATAACTCCAGTGTTGGTGACGCGCAGACGCGCAGGGGAGCTGGAGATCCCTCCACACCACCACCACCACCACCACACCCCTCGGCGCGCTGCTATTATGGCGACCCCTTCTGGAGGCCTGGCTAAACTTGTTTATGGCACTAGAAGGGGGTTCGGCTCTCTTGTTGTGACACAAACACAGCCGCTTTTCATTTTCCCCTCCTCAGATTTTCACTTTTGGAGAGAATCCTCCATGCGCTTTTACGCATTCCTGCCCGTGGGCGCGCCGGCGCAGCAGTAAACGTGACCTCCAGAGACCCTCTCCTCTAATTTATTCGCAGGTATAAAGCTCCTTGCGCATGTATTAGGAGGCCGCGTTGATGGTGAAATCGATAAAGATGGATTGCAGGGTCAGCGCGCGCGCGCGCTCCGCACCTGGGGACTTGTTGCCCGGCTGTTTGCGCGCGCGCGCGGAGAGAAATGAGCGGTTAATAATATGCGGGCGGCAGGCAGGCTACTTTGTGTTTAAAAAGCTGAAGGGGAGGGCATTAGGCCTCAAGTCACCCCAGCCGGGGGGGCCTCAAGGACCCGACCAACACCGCCCTCATTAATCACGGCCCACTTGAAGATTAGAACTGAAAGTAGGCTACAGAACCGGCAACCATTATCGTCTCGGGTGGCGCTT
This sequence comes from Oryzias javanicus, assembly GCA_003999625.1. Lineage (NCBI taxonomy): Eukaryota > Metazoa > Chordata > Actinopteri > Beloniformes > Adrianichthyidae > Oryzias > Oryzias javanicus. The sequence goes on along the minus strand of CM012458.1, from coordinate 17,905,847 downwards.
CAAACCGCTGCTTACTTTTCAAAACAAAGTCATGACACTCAATAAAGAGATTTTTACAGATCATGTGACCCTCCATAAATGTAATTTTTTTTTTTAAAAATAGCTAATAATATTTATCATTATGATAAATGAGTAATTAATGCCTAATAGTGTTGATATTTTATTAATATCACATACATGAAGAAACAAAAGAGAGAAAAATTTCCACTAACTTAATTTTTTAATAAAACAAAAATAAAAATTGATATTACAAAATAAATTTTTATCTATATTTTTTTAACTATCACTGGGGGAATTTTCCTATGAGCAAAAATATTTACATGATTTTCAATATGTTGAATTTGTCTGAGTGTCTGTGGGTGAAGTCTCACATGTCCCAGGAACGGGTGGACCAAAGGCCAAGTCTCCATCATCATTAGTATTATTTTTAGGAATTTTTTAGTCTCAAAGTTTTTAGGATTTTCCTATATTTTTATCATGTGTTGTCATAGTTTGATCTATTTTTTTTTTTTGGTAGAAATATTTTTTATTGGGTATTTTATATAATTACCTGGCAAAAGAGATGGTGTTACTTTTTATAGCGTAAGTTTTCTACGGTTAAAATAATTTTTAAAAATGCTTAAATCAGGACCAATAATCAAACAAACTTTTATTGATTTGAATAAATGACCTCAAAACAAAAGTAAACGTTTCGTCTCAAAATCCTGTTTCTTTCTGGATCTGTCCATTCTCGTTAGGCCCGACGCCGTGGTCCACGTCGGCGGCTAAAGATGTGAGCGTGCAAAATGAATATTTCTTGTGACATCCTGTGATTAATCTGATTAATTTGCCACGCCGTGCGCGGGAGAGCGAGCGTCAGGAAAACCCAGCTTTGTCCCTGTTAGCAGCCGGAAGCTTCAGTGATGAAAAGCAATAGCTGGTGTCAAGAACTTTTTTTTTTTTTTAGCACGTCACTACAGCTGGTGGGAATAATAGGCAACTGAAGAGGAGCAGGGGGAGGAGGGAGGGGGGGGGGGTATGCTGTGACATAAGGCTGTTTGGGTCTGTGCCCACTGTGAACCTGGCCTTTCATATCTCCTCTGGACAATAAAAGGCTTGTGTGTGTGTGTGTACAGTCGCACAAGTTCAACTTTGTTTCTCAACAAACTGTCGTCAATATCCCGATAGCCTTCATCTGCCAATAATGACAGGCAGCCGGCTTCCCTATCTTATCTGAAGGGCAGGTAGCGCCATACCTGGGGGGAATAACTGCTGCGATAAAGAGCGTCTGGCCCAATAGAAAGACTCTTGTCTGTCTGTGAGGAGTTAATGGAGAACGCCACTGGAGACAGGAAGTCCTCAGAAAGTGAAAAGCACTTTATTGCGCACCTGAATGGTCCGGCGTAGAGTTTCTCTCAAACCCGATGGGAAAACCACATTACAAGTCCCTACACAGGGTCATTACAACTGTGCAATGGAGTTCAAGTGATCCGTTGCATTTGAATGACAACATCACATCAGTCTATTCATTCTCTCTGCTTGCGTGACCCCAGGATGATCCCTGTGGGAGCGGGACGCAGTCAGTCAGTCCGCCTCGTCCGTCCGCCCTGAGTCAGAGCAGCTGCGGGAGAAGTCTTGCAGCAACAGGTCCGTGGACATCGTAACCCGCCACAAAGCGCCGTGACATCATCAAGCCTGTAAAAATGAACTGCAACATCGATCCCCTCCGCGAGCCGGCCTCCCATAAGTCACATGCGGCCGACGTGGGACATGTGTTTGGATGGAAGTGTATATTTACCTGTCACCAGGAACTCAAGGACGGGGCAGCGGCAAGGTTGTATCCACACAGCGTTTTTTGGGGCTGAAAATGAGCTGTAAAAAAGATAAACGGCCCACGGTTGCTCGGGACTCAACAACACCGGGGTTTTCAGCCAAACGGGGTCCAAGAAATACCCTAAAACATTCCAGTGGAAGTCTACACATCCAAAAAGTCCCACATTTCTACAGAAATGGACTCAAAATAGCATCCAATCACACACGTCCTTCCAAAACTGATTTATTGGAGACTTCATCTCTTCCGTGAATTGGAGCCAGGATTTGTTACAGCAGGATAAATAATGCTAAGGCCTGTTTGGACAAACGCTGGGGTATTTCTGAATGAGAGCGCAGTTGGCAGAACAAACAAGGCCGGGCCCCACTGTTATCTTCAGGATTAGCGAGTCCGATTGTGCCCTGGACTCAAGTGTTCTCATAACAAATCAGAGTCCCCTGGTCCACGCATCCCATAATAGCTGCCACGATAGCCACACCTCCCAGTAGTCGAAGCAATTCTTCCTAAATGAGTTTTCATTTCGCCACCATTCCCAGTGAAAGAAGAGAAAGAGCTAATTTGAGCCTCAAGCTAAAGTATTTTTCTCCAACCTAACTTTAGCGTGTACTACACATCTCTAATTGCATACAGTATTTTTGTGATCATCCTTGGCTGGACTCCACTGCCCAGCAGTTGGTCTTCCTCCTGTTACCAGGCCTCCTCTGAGAGGTGGCGGGGTTTCTGGGTCACCTCCGTCACAAACCCAAATGCCACACAGGGGAGCTAACCTTTCCGGTGTCCGACGTTCCGATGCCGTCATTCCCGTTGAGCCGAAAGCAAACTCCCTCCTTTTAGCTGCAATCACGACGGTAGATGTTTAAACAGACGGATGAGTTTTACCTTTCAAGCGTGCAGACGTGCTGTGTATCAGGTGTCACCAGAGGAAACTCTAAAACAAACCGTCTAGATTTATTTGAAAGTCGGGTTATGCATTAGCGTTTTCACAAACGGGAGCTTAGCTCTGAGTGGAAAACCTCATTAAGCAATAAGCCCAGTTAACGCCCGTCTTTTGCATTGTTTCCACAAAGTTTTCTTTTGCAGAGCTGTCCTTTTCAGAAGCCAACTGGCGCTGTTTGTAGAAAGCTATCGCGGAGTGTGAAATTTTAGGATTTATTATCTTATCGGTGTCACGGGTGATTTTTGCGTGCTTTTTCAGATTCTGCTTTTCAAGCTCTGAGGCCATGTCTCTGCTTGTCCAATACAGTCGAGTCACTGAAACCTTCCCCCACTCCTGTAGTTGGAGTTTCCTTCAAACATACCATCTGTCTTTAGTCCCGTCAATCAAACATGCACCGCTTTATCATTTGAAATCCCAACCCCCCGAAATCCATTTTTCCACACAAGCTATTGTTGATTGTCCCCATTGTGCTAGTGTAGGCATGTTTACATTCAAAGTGGGGTCGTCTGGACCCCACAAGATAACGCACTGAACTTATTTTTTTTTCAAGATTTTTTTTAAATCTCCTTTTAATTTTAAAAATATTAAAAATACTGAAGAAATGTATTTAAATAGCTGAATAATGTCATGAAATTAGCACATAATGTCTAAAAAAAGTTAGCATGTTGCTAAAATATTAGCTTAACTCTAAATTAGCTCAAAAATCCTAACTAGATGCCAAATTAGTCAAAAAAGCTAGCACTGAAATACTAGCTTGACTCAAATTGTTCCCAAAAAATGTAATTAAATGCCAAATTAGCCAAAACATTAGCATGTTGCTAAAATGTTAGCCTAACTCCAAATTACTGCGAAAACCTCCAGTATACCGAATCAGCCAAAAAGCTAACACACTGCAAATTTATTAACTTAACTCAGAATTAGCCCCAAAAAATCTCAGTAGATGCCAAATTATCCAAAAAAACGTAGCAAGTTTTGAAATACTATTTTAACTCCATAGTAGTTCAAAAAAATTCCATTAGATGCTAAATTAGCTAAAAACGTAAACATGTTGCTAAAATATTAGCTTGACTCAAACTTAGCCTTAGAAACCTCAGTAGCATTTATGCCCTTCACATTCTGAATGTTTTGATACAAAGCTTGCATAATTTGCAGAAAGTGCAGAAATATTTGAAGATACATTTCCGTAAAATTTCAATAATTGCGTGAAATTTAAAAAAATTGCACAAGTAAAAGTAAATGCAGGAATGTCATGAACATGTTGAATGTTTTTAACTGGATATTTTGCATATATTAAAAAAAATCTTGTTCATTTCTAATGGGGCTGAAAAATCGTATCAATTACGTAAAATTTTAAAAACATCTTAACATCTTAAAATGTAAGAATACAAAAAGTACAATAAGGAATGTCTTCAACGAGCTGGACATTTTGATACTAAGATTACAAAACTTGCTGAAAGTGGGATTGAGTTTTTTACTAATCCAAAAATGTATGGAAGAATAATTAAGGAATAATTACTAGAAATGTTGCATTATCTGCGATAAAGCTAGTATGAATGCTAACAGCAGTAGCTAAAGATGCTGAAGCTTTTTGCTGAAAATGGGGACGCAATTCACTTTAATTTCTGAAGGGATTTTCCGAAAAAACTATTTGAAAAATGTAAAATTTGCTTAAAGACTGGAAACCTCGTTAAACGATAAAAGAGCGCTGAAGTTGAACTAAATTTCTGAAAAATTTGTAGTAAAATTCCTTATAAATCCCTAATACATGGCAATTTTTCAAAAGTATTTAGTGTGTTGCTTAAATATGAGCTAAACTCCAAATTAGCCCAAAAACCTTAGCAGATGCCAAATTAGCCAAAAAACACTAGCTAAACTCCAAAATAGCCTAAAGTTTCTCAGTAAACTTCATTAGTCAAAAACGTTAGCCTGTTGCTAAAATGGAAGCTAAACTCTAAATTAGCCTACAGACCCCAGTAGATGACAAACTAGCCAAAAAATGCTATCATGTTGCTACAATAGAAGCTAAACTTCAAATTTTTTGAAAATTATTATAAAAAATGATAACATAGCCCACATATATATTTTAAGTCTTTTGCTAATCTGCTTAAAATTTTGAAATTTGAAGATGTGGCATATTTTGCTCAATATTTAAAAAACGATAAAGTTTGTGAAAAATTCAAGCAGTAATATCCAGAACAAGCTCAACGTTTTGATACCAAAACTGCTGAAATCACTGAAGGTGTGAATGAGTTAGGGTCGGGTCATCTGGACCCCATAAGACAGAATTATTGAGTGGAACCTGCTAAGTATAAAATATATGAAATCTCTTTAGCAACAAGCTCTTCCTCAAGTCAGTTTGAAAAAGTTCAACCTGGCAGCTTTGACTTTTCCAGGAGAACCTTTATTTATTTCCACCCTGTAATGCCTCGCTGGCTGAGGGAGGTGGAGACGATCGCTCCAAAAAAAAAAAAAAAAAGCTGTGCTGCCCGAGGCAGAAACAGGCCAGAGCTCTCTTCACATAAATAACACAGGAGCACGGAGAAAGTCCATTTGGTGGTCTGCTGGAGGGATCGAACCAACCCTCAAGTCCCTGATTCTGTTCTTTTTTTTTTGTAATTCTCTGTGTCTCAGTGGTCAATCCAACAGCTTGGCTGAAGAGGCATAAAACAGCAGGATCTGGATGAGATCGGGCCCACTTCTGAGTGGATAGCAGACTTCCAACAGCCCGAGGGCCGAGGCCATTCAGAGCGGATACGGCAAACTGTAACAAACTACGCTGACAAGAAGGGATTTAAAAACGTTTCAAAAACATTTCCAGTCAACTAAGCATCAATTGAGTTAATCCTGATGATTCAGGAAGTAGCCTCTCCAAACAGGCCTTATATGGGGATCCCTGCTTTGACAAGAACAATGAATCTAAAAACAGGGAGGCAAGGAAAACACCAAATAAAAATATCTGGTGATTAAAATCACTCAAAACATATTGTTTTTTTACATTTGCATCACGGAAAGCTCGTCACGTTACTTTGACGGCAAAGCCTGCCTTTGAAGTCTGTTTATAAAAAGATTCATTTTGCAAACAATGTATGCAAAACCTAATTTATAGGAGCTGACCCCGGCTCCTCTTTTGTACACCAGCCATCTTGGAAAACAATGGCAGGAAGGCTTAAAAACTTGAGAGGAACTGAATCTGCTGTTTTCCATGTTTTCTGCTCCCCGCTCAATAGAAAAAAAATGTTCCCCGTGCGAACGAAACGGCTGTACTTTCTGTGTCTAACAGGAGTCATAAAGCGATGTCTGAGCGTACCCTGGTAAGGCAGCGGGGTTGGGTTTAACTGGACACATGGGGACAGTTGTTTTGTACCACATGGAGCGGGGTGGGGGCTGACAGAGGAAGCCACTGCCGCCTGGCGACCTCGCGGTGACCCAGTGGCCTCCTCATGGAGGGATCAAGGCCTAGAGGGGAGCTGGCCGTGGGTTAGCAGTTTAAGGGTAACAAATCAAGCAACACTTTAATGGTATTTAACCCCCACATACCGCCTGCCTTCCCCGCAACTGCGCAAAAAAGTAAAGCAAAGAAAATCTCATATTCAGTCTTAGAAAATACTTAATTCAACCTTTTTTTTTTTTTTTTTTTTTGGGAGATGTGGAATACTTTGTGATGGAAAGTTCTTCCCTTTCTTTGCTCTTATCGTTTTTCTGTGCCATAAAAAAGGGAACAGGATAGGGACCTCCTATGGGCAGTGCATATCTGCCTCTAAAAGCATCAGTCAACTTTATGTTCACCTCTGCTTCTCATAGCCTTGCTGTGTTTCTTCCATCAGTATCTGCTCATAAAACGGGCCGGGGTTATAAAGATGTGCAACAGAAAACCACTCCATAGTCGTACACTTTTACATAGTAATCGGACGTTGCTATGAGAAGAATTTACAGGGAGACAAAGAAGAACATCTCTACATTCAAAACATTTACAAATGATTTTTAATGGGAAAAAAAAAGTTTTATCACAACAAGAGAAATTTCTTCTTTGTTCGTTGGCGGCCGTGGTAGAGTGTTCGACCTCAGTTTGGGAGATCGCAAGTTCGATTCCCACACTGAAAGTCCAGTGTCTCACATTGCTCCTGATGAGTATAGGTTGGCACATCCGTGTGTGAATGGACAGATCTTTGGGCCTTCGAGGAAGGTAGTAAAACGCGATATAAATATTAGGACTGGGTATCGATTATAATTTCCAGAATTTGATTAATAAAAGCCTAAATCGATTCCAATTTTTTTTTCGATTCTTCGATTAAATTCAATTTTGAGTTTACACATTCATACGCAATTGTTTAGAAATACATTAATAATCTACTATATGTTTTGAAAATATTTATATTAATCGGCTTCAGTTCACATACTGTAAAATAACAAGATTGTTAATACATACAGTGATACATGGATTCTCAGAAGGAGAAGTTCGACCAAAATGTTCAGATCATTAACATTGTAAACATTGTTCTATCTCTCCTGGAGGGCGTTTCAGTTTGGCCACTAAATGGCGATCGCACTACACCACTACACCCTATTCCAGAAGAAGAAGAAAAAAAAAACATTTTTTTAGACCACAAACGGTTCCTTGAAAAAATATACATTTTTCTATAAAAGAGTTAGGAAAATTCATAGTTTATATAGATGTTCATTTAGTCAGCAATGTATGTTTACCCCTTCCGTTCTCCTTAGCTTGTTTACATTAAAAGTGGGGTCATCTGGACACCACAGGACAGTGTGCTGAACTTTTTTTTTTTCACTGATTTCGGAGTTTCACTAATGTCCATGGCAGACATAAAATCCTGTCCCCCTTCGTCCACATTTGTCATGGAAGAAATCGCATAACAATATGTGGTTGGAGCCATCTGGACCCCAAGGAGAGCGGAAGGGTTAAGTCGACTGAGCATTAGTCATTCTATGGGAAATTCCATTAAACGTTAGCATCAAGCTAGCAGACTTTATCTTTATGTGCAAAATTGATTTATATTTTTATGAATCGATTATTAATCTGTTTTGCTTAAATCGATTCAAATTGATTAATCAATTTTATTAACCCAGCACTAATAAATATATGGTAGTTACCATATGCCATTTGAAATGTATGACACAAAATAGGGATGTTAGGAGTACATACAAGGTTAAAAGCGCTCAGAAAAACAAGACATTTAATATTTTTATTATGTAAAGCAGGAGTCCTCAAACTTCTTGTGAGGGCCACATAAGTGTATCTCTCTCTGATGTGGGGTCGTTTTGTAGGCTAACAGAAAATGTGTAACAATCACAGCCTAAACGTAAACATTTATGGTTTTCCAGAAAGCCACACAGAGCCAAATTTTAAATAATTCATTTCTATAATCTTCACAAAAAAACCTAAACTAAAACATTATGAAAATTAAACCAATACATGGTCTATATATGTATCTCTGATTGGGGCCTATGGTGACATACAGATGGTGCCAAAAAATGTTCCTAAACTTTAGGAAACCCTTTCAAAAATGATATTTAATTTTTTTTTTCAGAACTATCAGTTTTTAAGTTTTTAAATGCAAATAAACTATCTCGTCTAACAGTTTAGTGTGCAAGATGAGCTCCAAATGGGACAGAGAACGTTAATAGTTTTAAATTATTTTTTTTCAAATAATAATTTCTAATTAAATATTTAAAATGCACTGAGTTGCTGGTTAAATGTGAATGACGAAGTAGTTCAAAAAAAAAAAAAGTTCATATTCCGGGATTTTCCCCATTTAATTTAGGTAATTACAAGAATATCAATACGTATTGGAAACAAATATAATTACATTTAGGTTCATTCATTTTAAATTCTTGGAATGGATGGAAGCTTGAATGGAACAATTAATCTACTTAAAGGAATTCCCTCTAATTATGTACGTATGTTGAGAAATGCAGAAAAAAAAAAGGTCACAGGGAGGCCGGTTTAAATCAGAAATCATCCGGTTTAGCCCTCCTGAAGAGTGACTGAGAGGGCACTGAGTGACGCAGGTGAGAGACAGACGTCCACCAAACATCCAGACCGCACCTCTCTTATCTGCCAATGGAACGGAGGAGGAAGGAGTGACAAAGGCCAGGGCTTTGGGAGTGATAAGGAAGGGGTCTTGTGTCCTGCTTTTGGTTCTGATCGTACCGTGGGTGTCCTCTGCCAGAGGCCATCCAAGGGGCCAGGTGGTCGTGCACGAGCGCTCTGGTTTTGCCACAACTACAGAATGCGGTTCTGTGCGGTCACTTTAAGACAGAAGATGAGCAAAACAAGAGATGCAGAAACAGGGGGTCAGGTGGAGTTCAGGGCAGATTTTTCACGAGTCGTATTACGCTACAGGAAAGCCAAATTGCTTCCGGATCTAGGCATCCACCCTTGCATAGTTCACAGTCCACATCTTAGCCTCCCTCCCCTTTCCTCCCATTCAACCTTCCATCCTTCTAATTTATCTTTTATCACTTCCGACTTTTCTCAATCATTGTCCTCCTTCTCTGGTGATTGTTGATGGGTGGTATGGCAAAGGGTGACTATGTCAGTGGGGAAGCAGTCTTTGAGGAGGATACCTCGGTCTCTTTGGCAGTCCAGTTCTCCGATAAAACCATACCAGTATATGACCAGTCCTGGACCAAACCTGAAATGCAAAACAAAGGAAATCGTTATCAAAAGGGCTTTTTGGTCGATGGATTTTATAAAAAATATGTAGTCAGTAAAGTGAGGGAGATGTGTCTACGACATTTATGTTTACTGGAAACTTTTTCTAAATAAAACCAACAAGAAAAACCTCCTGGAAGATAAGGGTCTCTCTAACGGGCTGATGCACGCTTGATCACATTACAGTGGCAATGAAGTAACAATAATCTGTGAAATTTCAAAGTGCTGCACCAAGGCCTCTGTATCCTGTCATCAGAAGCTTTTGGCACAGAACAGAGCAGGCAGAGGTCAACACAAAGCCTGTGACTTCAACTCGCTGCATCTGGTGGTTAATGTCTCCCAGCCCGGCAGTGTCCAGCTGTTTCATTCACATGTGCTTTGAAAGTAAAACAACTTTGTGTTAGCTGGCTTGCACTATTACTCCTGATGGTTATCAAGGACTTGTCCGTCAGACAAAAAAAAAATGCAAATCCGTGGTGTCTAAAAATGTGTTTCTAGTCTGCAGCTGTTTCGTTTTAATCCTGAAGCTACTGCAGACTGTGAATTAAGTTCTGTCGGTGTCCAGGATCTTCTCTGGAATGTGAAAGAGTATTTTACCACTTCACGAAGGAAATAAATTATGTGCAAAAGTATTGGTTAAGCCCTAAGAGCACCCGTGGCCCTTCCATGCCTCATATAGATCATACCTGGTCTTTGAACGTCGGCTGCAACGCATGAAGCCTTCACCGTTGAACTTTGACTGGAGAGCACTTAAGGCCCCACATGCATGACCAGATTCAGGGAGCTGAAACCGCTCGAGTCCCTGATGCTGTTCTCAGACGGTTAACAGTGTTGGGAGGCCTCAGGAGATCTAGGCAGGAAGCTAGCCAAAGAGCTGCAGAGGGGAGTGGAAGTTCACTTCCAAGGTAAAGTACACAAAACTTCAATCTGAAATCTATTATTTAAGACTGAACGTTTGACGATTTTGACACTTTGTTAAAATAAATAGTTTCATGACTGACTTTAGACTTTGACAATCCATTGTGACAATGTCGATTCTGAACGTGTGGACTGATCCAACCTCTTGTGTTGACTGGGCTTTGCGGGAATGCATGTTTTATAAAGAGACAGACACATGCAGAAGATGATTTGTGAGTATACATGGACGCCCCTCCCCCAAGTGCTTCTGCGCCGCACAGTTTGTGATTTACGGGGCTGTATCTATGAGCAAAAGAGGCCAAAGCTAACAGGCCTGCAGAAAACTCGCAAACGCACACGGCAAGTTCACTCCAATGTCACACACGCCGCTGCGTCTCTGAGCAGCAAAGCTCAAGAAACTGTCATTTCCATGGTCTGCTGCTGCGCATGTTTAGCATCTCTTAATATGGAAATGTTATGGAGCCCAATCTAAACATTTACATTAGACAACTGGAGGAAAAGGGTTATGCTCTTCTTTTTATGAAGCCGCTGTGCTGAACGTATTTCCTGTGCACTGGATGGGAAGAAAAGAGGTTTTGAGCGGTGGAGAGGGGGAACTCTGTGAAAAGGTTAAAACTGTACATCAAAAGATAAGGCAGCGGAGCACGATACATCATGTCCCAAGTCTGTCGGGGGAGGGCCGAGCACAAATTGAAACTAGCAAAATTATAAACACTGGGGAGCAATGTCACCAAGGTCTTTCCATGCTGAAAAGAAAATAAATGAACTTTGAAACCCACTCAGCATTAATACAAGTGAATCCTACAAGGACCTTGACGGAAAAAAAAAAGAAAAACGGGGGTTGGGTGTAGAAACAATAACAGAGGGGGAGGGTCAGGGGAGGACTACACTGTAAAAAGTGAAACATTGGTCTAATTAGCAAAAGCTCTAATTCGTTACATTAAAAATATTATTTTCCATCAGATTACGTTTCTGAGTTGAGTAAACCTTCAACCTAAAATTTTAATTAGATGAAAACTAAAGATTCTATATGAAACAAATCAGGGTATGGATTGTTACTTAGGTCGATTCACGAATCAAGCTCAATGATTAATGAATCAAATCCCCAATTCTTACTTTTTAATACAATGTATGTTGATTTGTGTATGTCTATTTACTACATGTATGAAAATTAAAAGTATATGTATTAAATCACCTTATTTAGTACAAGAGATCTTAATGACAAAAACTGAAAAACACAAAGATTTACACAAAAATAAATGTTTTTTTGTCAACCTTTAAGTTCAGCAGCAACATAAAAAACAAAAAAAAGCATTAAAAGCATTCACTGATATTTTGGATTATTAGGCAACAAATTCTGAAATTGTTCTCCACAGTGTTTCTATCCTCAGAGTTCTGCATCCGTTTACGTTCTAAGTATTACATATTGGTGCAAATCTGGTATAAAAAGTCACTTTTTTCCCCATGACAAAAACAACCGATTCCCACTGATTACATCCGTCCCTCTAGCAGTGCAGAGCTGCTTATTAGTGCAAAGAGAATTGCGTAAGCTATTGAAGAGATACAACACCCAAAAGAATGCAAACACTGGAGACAAAGCTTGGGTCTGACATTTGTTTTTTAGAACTTATGTCAGTGAGCGTGACTGAGTTTTACTTTGAAAACAGGAAGCTCTGTATTTCAAAGCAAAAAATGCATCATTCCCATATAATTTTTCGCTACCCAGCGACCAAGACGGGATGGGCCCCATATGGTTTTAAAGTGGACAGAAATGAGGGCCCCCAATGGGTTTGTTTGCAGTTTCCATGGTGGTCCCAACTGTGTTTGCCCACATTGGCTTAAGTGGTTACTCAGTGGGTTGGCTCACTACGCTAGCCAGTCTCCCGGGGGAGAACGGAGCTCGCTAGCTTGCTACAGCAGAGCTCGCTAGCTTAAGTAACAGTAATACTTACTAGCTCAATACAGTGGAGCTTGCTAGCTTGATACAGCAGAGCTTGCTACAGTAGAGCTCACTAGCTTAATACAGCGCAGCTTGCTCCAGTGGAGCTCGTTAGCTTGATACAGCGAAGCTCGCTACAATAGAGCTCACTAGCTCTCTGCAGGGTAGCTCGCTAGCTCAATACAGCTTGATACAGCGGAGCTCGCTACATAGAGCTTACAAGCTCAATACAATTGAACTAGCTACAGCTGAGCTCACTAGCTCAATACAGCGAATCTCGCTAGCTGGATACAGCGGAGCTCGCTACTGTAGAGCTTGCTAGCTTGCTACAGCGAAGCTTGCTAGCTCAATACTGCGGGGCTCACTAGCCCAATACATTAGAGTTTGCTAGAGTAGAGCTTGCTAGCATGCTACGCATCTACTGGGAGACCTGCTAGCCCACATTTTCTGTCCACTTTAAAACCACATGGCCGGGTACACTCTAATATATTTTTAAAGATCGTGAATCAGCCATCTTGGACATCGCAAAAATTCATACTTAAATTTTAGGGAGCAGATTGCGAATATCCAAGTGCTCAGGTACTTGTTATCGCCCTGGTATCAAATGACAGAACTTTTGTTAATTGATCCAATGTTTCACTTTTTCAGTGTACATTAAATACTCAAGAAAACAGAGGTAGGGGTGGAGTGGGGGTGGGGGGGGCATGAAAACAAAAAAAAAATGTTCAAAATGATCGCTTATGCACTTTTTTATAGTTTGTGCACAGTGATAATTAAGGAAATAACTTAAAGCTTAAGTTTACAGGCAAATGATGGTTTATTATGTGGGCTGGCAAACCTTAACCTGGCGTGTAGTTATTACACAGATCAACACTTAGTCAGACCAACTTCTTTTTCCAATAAACAATAAAACCAATAAAACCTAAGTATGTAACAAGGCAGTAAAATTGTTTGTGAAATGCAGCTAATTTCAGCAAGAGGACCACTTGACAAGTCTGGGCGTGGGCTGCGACTGCCAGCCATGCTTTCGTTAGTGTTAATGAGCGACTGGTGGTCACATTTTAAGCAGGTGCCAAGTAGCTTACTAGAGGAGCTTAATGAGAGCAAGACACTCAGGAACAAAAAAAAAAAAAAACGCTTAAATGGAGAAGAGGGAGGGTTATTAGCTGGCGGCACACAAACTGCATGAAGTGAAGCCAAGCCTCACAAAAGAGCCGCGTGCTGAATGATGCCTCTGCGTTTTACATACTCGACTCATGAAGGCAATAGAAAAAATATAGAAAAAAATTATATTATTTTTTCCATTTTTTCAAATTCTGATTTGAAAAAATTGAAATGCTGATGTCAACTAGGAAAAATATTTTAAATTGTGTTGCATCATCTATTATACACTACAAAATATATATATACTACAATAAAATATACTACAAAAATGTTCATGGAAGTGAGAAGTCAAAGTTATTTCCAAACAAAAATTATTTATTTTTGTGCTCCAAAAACTTACAGTTAATCCAGTTTAAGATGTAAAGTTTTACCTTAAAGTAATGAAAAAGACTGTGTTTGTTATTCAGCATTTTTCTCTTTTTTTGCTGCTCTTTTGTAAGTTGTATTAATTAATAAATTGACAAATTATAGGATTTTACTGCAGAATTAATGAGATTTAAAAATGTCATTCGATCATAAAGAAAATTAAGACATAAAATGATAGAGCTAGAGTTAATTAAAAGAATAACAACATTTTTGGATCTAAATTTGTAAAAGAATCCATAAATAAATCTTTTAAGCACATGCTTTCCTCAACTAATTCATCCTCTCACAGTTTGTGTTAAGTTGTAGGAGGTCAACGGAAAAACCCCCGAGTTTTAGTTTTCAACCCATGGCACAGGTCGAGGTTTATTTGATGTGGCACGTTTGGTGAGAAAAGCTTGAAACCAACCACTTTGGCTAAAATAAATCACAGAACGTGATGAATTATCAATAAAATCAAGACAAATTTCCATGGAAAGTTTAAAAAAAAAAAAAAACCCAACAAAACCTTGACTTCACTTTACATACCACACAGAGCCATTTTAAACAAAGCCGCCAGCAATGATTTAGGCAGAGCAAGTCTCTACCTGAAGGTGAACTCCACGTCTCTGAGGTCTCTCTATAAAGACTTCTTTGTTTTCAGAATCCATACATCAGGTTACAGGGCAGGGCCATTAAAGAACTGCCAAACATTAGATTTAGTCAGTTTCTTCTCTGCTTCTCAGAACGCAAGTATAAAAACCCGCTCAACTTCTTAAAAAAACAGATGGCCTTGACATTTATCAGGGAAAAAGTTTAGATGAATAAAAGTCTTAGTGTTTAAGAAAATCTGTGACAGATAAACTACGCTTCTTAAAGAAAAATACTCCTTTTTCATGCTGCTACGTGAGGTATTTTATGGGTGCTATAGCTGTGCGGCTGCTAACTGTAAATCTACCTGTTTGCGTATTTTAATGGCCGTGCAGCAGTTGTTTGTAGAGAGTCAGCAAGTGTGACGATGATGACACGAACGATAAGTGAAGCTTTTGTGCACAAATCAAATATTTAAAAGCTGACTTTGCCTAAAGAGGCATCCTGGAACTAGTGGGTAAATAGTCCATTGTGGTGAACTCTACAGCCTGCTCATCATAAACAATGGAAACTGAATAGAAGATTTAACTTCTCTGAAACAACTTGTTAACATCTCGAGGGCTAAGATTAGTGGACTTATTTTTTTTCTCGTCTTTCTCCCTCGTTTGTTTTTATGATATATCTTATTTTTAGGATTTATCTGTTAGCAAAAATGGAAGAAAACACAGTTTTAAATTCTTATTAGTTTAACCAACTGGGTCAAGATAATACCATTGAACAGAGGGCAGGATGTTGACCTTTGTTGAAAGTGCTTTGCACTGTTTGTATTTAATACGCTTGTTTGAGCAGTGCAAGTATTTAGCAAGATTATAGTGCAAACACACTTTGAGGCCTCGCATCTTCTTTAACCTTTTGAGGGAGGACGTTATTTGACATTTTTAACCTAAACATTTTAAATGAAAGAAATAAAAATAAATTAATTGAAATAGAAAAAAAATGATTTAAGGTAAAAGGAAGGCCGGCTGTTTGATGACTAAACTCCCACATTCCTGATCGACACTGAAGATTTTCTGTTCTGTATTTTGTTAAAGTGTTTTCAGTCAGAAATAATTTTTCTGAGTGACCTAAATAACTGTAATTTTTTTTTAATTAATAGAAATAAAAAGATAAGAACAGGTTAAGTTAAACAAAAATGTTAAAGTTTAAAATAATTTAGCACAACGGAGTAATAACACCACCCATAAAAACTAAATAAATCAATCACATTTACGAGAATAAAGCAATAAACTTATGAGAAAAATTATAATTTACGAGAATAAAGTTGTAATTTTACGATCTTAAACTTGTAGAAACATGGGTGAAAGAGTCCATCTTTTATGATAATTAAATTGTTGACAGGTTGCCTGACAGTTTCCAGATTGATTTCAAAATTCTTCTTTTAGTTTTTAAGTACCATAATGGCTCAGGTCCTTTATATTTATTAGATCTCCTCAGTCCATCCAAACCTCAGAGATCTCTAAGATCCATGATTTTACCCGTCCCTAGAACTAGACCTATAACCTTTGGCGAGGCCTCTTCAATGTCTACTACATCTGTGGCGATTTCTAAAATAAAATTAAAAAATACTTTTTCAGTTTAGCTTTTAAGTAACTGACTTTGAACTTTTTAGACGTTTTATTGTTTTTTAATATTTTGTTTTTTTGACAATTAATTGTTTGAAGCTATGATTTTTTCATTTCTTGATTTTAAATGTCCTGATGATGTTACTTCTGTTCCTTGTCTTGTGCTTTTTTACTCTGGTTTTTTTGCTGAATCATTTTTTTTTTACCTTGTGAAGCACTTCAGGCTGTACAAATGTGCATGAAAAGTTCTCAAAAAATAAAGTTTGATGAATAAAGGAATAATTTTATTAATTTTGAATTGAGAATGTATTATCCTAAAGCTATCAATTTATGAGGCAAATGTTTGTTTACAAAAAAATAAAAGCAACAAGAAATAAAATGGTGCTGCAGTATGACAGACGTAGAGCGCATCATAAGCATTTACTTCAGAATTAGTTTCTCAAATGAGTCTTTTAGTGAGTCAAAATTGTTTTCTTATAACTATATATAATTGAAAAAGAATTTGCAGGACTCCGAGACTCTTCAGAGGAAGATTCTTGACCTCCAAGGAGGGAATTTCACAGTTTACACGACCGGCAGAATAAATCCAAATACATTGTGGCGAATAAATCCCCTTAAAGGTTATGATATGATATTGTGATTATAGAATCAGCATAAGTAGCTGCATTGATTATTTAGTCAGTTTATAATTTGGATGGAGGCTTAAACAAACAGCTATATTTTCAAAAAAGCAAGTTTTTTTTCCTTGTAAAATTATGACTTTTTTCTCATAAACTTACAAATTCTCATTAAATTACAATTTTTTCCTCATAATTTCATGACTTCATTCTTGTATAAATCCAAAAATGTTTTATCCTTAAAAAAAATCACGATCTTTTTTTAAAAAATACATTTTTTGTTCGCAAAAAGTAAAGATTTTTTTTCTTGTAAAAATCACAATTTTTTTCTCATATCATTTTTTTCTCGTAAAGATCACAATTTTTTTCTCATTAAAAAAATTACAATTTTTTTCTCGTAAAAAACACGATGTAAATTTACGTTAATGTTTATATTCATTCAATTTCTTTTCTTTTTAATGGTGACCCCCAAAACTCTATTTTAGTTTAAGTTTTTTTACCAGTACTGAAAAAAAAAAAACATGTTCAAAAAAGCAAAAATGTTAAAATAACTTCACTGGAGGAAGCTTTGACACATGAAACATAATATTTTTACAGAAAAGCCTTAAATATAAATACATAAAATATCCAAACTTACAACCAAGAAAAAAAGGTAAAGAAATCTTGATAATACAATAAGTTCTATACATATAAGTTGGATTTAAGTCATCATTTGGGTAAATAATCCTAAATTTGGCAGTACAAAACATAGATGTAGTTTGACTGAATATAAAAACATCCACTGTTTTACGAACCACAGCTGCACTATTTCATTACAACACCTGACGCATCTTTGTAGGAATTGTTTTAAATAAAATAATCAATTTTTGGTCATAAAAATCTAAAATAGTCATCTTTTCCACAAGCCTCCCAACACCACAAGTTTTTATCTTGAGTTATCAGAAAAACCTCCTTTGACCTCACTCCCCCAGTAAAAAAAAAAATAGCTCTCAGCCACGCTCTCACACTAACCCAAAACTTATCACCCAACACACTCACGCACAATCTGACAGCTAACTGATAAATTGAGTTCTACATGATTATGTGATTAAGCTGATAAACATTAGAATTATTTCAGTTCTGAAAGCACATGGGGGGAACATGTGGAAAGCTCGCTCCGGGCACCGCGCGGGTCTTACAAACAGTCAGCAACTGTTTGTACGACACTGTGATTTCCAAACATTTTCCAGCTGAAGAGGCGAGTTTTAATCAGTGTTTGGAACTCGTTAAGTCTCTTAACTAGGCATGTCGCCTTACACATTAGCAGCACATATCTGAGGGACAAGTGTGCTCTGTGTGTGACCTGTGCGAGCCGGTCTCCTGTCAGATCTACCGCGTCACGGTGAAACCAGCTTTGACGCTCTCTGGTCTGCGTTGGCTGTGGAGGGAAACCAAACAAGGTGTGGGCTAACTATAGTTTTGTCCACTATTTAAAAGTTGCTCCAGGGGGAACTGAATACACATCCAAACAAAAGCAGCTCTGTGAGGACAAAAGAGCCATCTAGAGTAAATGTTAGGACATTTTTTTTTTTAAGTTAGAAGGGATTCATGTTTTTCCTCCTTCATAAACCGATTGTAAGTATGTACAATGTTTGCAATGCGCCGGCTAAATAAGGGTTAACGTTCAGACGGTCGGAGCACACTTGATCTTTTCTCAGATATCGACTCTCCATTCTCTGTAATGGCCCTCTATATCATGAAAATGGCTTGATCTCTTCAGTAACTACACTCTGATTGGGTATTCATTAAGACTATCTGGCAATATTATTAAATTATACTATCCTGATGGCCGTAAATGGAATCTCCTTTACAACAACTTCAACTATGAAGCAGGCATTTTAAAAGTACTTACAGGACAGGATTAAGAGGACTCTTATTGGGGAAAAAATGTCTAAAAAAGAAACAATAGATGCTTTCAATGTTTTTTTGAAGAAGTTTAACCATCTGTAAAGCCAATCAAAGAGAAGCCAGTTCATTTGGAATATGTTTCCAGCGAGCCTTTGATGAGTCCCTGCATCTGTGTGTTCCATGTCGAGACAGGAAGCTCCCTATGGTGGGGAGTGAGCCGGGTGGGGCAGATACACTGCGCAGACAGAGAAGACCACATCGTCATGGGGATACATGCTCCTTTAACCTGTTACTGTGAACTCCCAGCAGTCCTGGCCGATAATTGCCGCTCGTCTCTGGGGAAACGCAGTCAAAGGCAGACAGAGGGACAAACATTTTGTATCTGCTGCTCCTCCTTGCCCTGCTCACTCCTGGTCTTAATCCTGCCCCTAAGCCTGATGGCTAATGTGTTTTCAATTTGGGATGATCCCCCCCTACTACCACCACCACTACAGGCATGGCCCTAATCAACAACAGTTTGTACTGTAACCCTATCTGGCCCCGCTAGGGCAGCGTCAGTTTGACCGGGCGCCTGCAAATCTGATGCGTCCAGTACAGCCGAGTGTGTGTATATGTATAGATTTCATGTTTACATATTTGGTCATTAACATCTATACCTCATACTTGGCTGTTTGTCTTCCACTTAGGCCATAAGAATAAACATATATACCTCCATTGATTAAGCACAGTAACTTCACACTTCAATGAAACATGCCTTTGACCTCAAGTGTACACAAAAACAATAAATATCTACTTTTAAATCCTTTCTGGAGCATTCATCAACAGACTGTTACGACCCCAATGGGCACACACGCCTCAGGTCTGGGGGAAAATGAAAAAGGGGACAATAACATAAAACCGGGCACCAGTAAGAATAAAAAGAACAGAGTCTATTGAAATAAATGAAAATTATTATGTTGATAAAAGAATAAAAATGAAGTAATTAGTGTGCTGGGTCAAACAAAAAGACAAAATAAGTCAAAGAGACTGCTGACCCAACCACGTAGACCAGGGGTGGGCAAACTACGGCCCTGGGGCCACATGTGGCCCCTTAAACTACTTAATCTGGCCCTCCAAATTAAAATACATTGAATCGAAAATTCCTTAATTCACAAATTATTGTTTAATTTTCATTGTATTTCTGGTTTCTTCTCATGAATGGTGTTGTTTCTCTGGCGTTCGTGTGTGTTTTTTTCTGAGTCAGAAGCGATTTTTCGGGATTTCTTTGAGTTCGCATTTTCCTCTGAAAACATCAAACCCATGAATCACCAAAAAAGAGAACAAAAATCAAAATTTAGAAATAAAATTCCCAAATTTTCTTGAATTTTAATCCAAATAAAGCATTTTTCTCTAAATTCCATATTATCTTTATAGTTTATGAGGTTCATTACCAAATCATTCCTTCCATCTGCTCCTTGTCCAGCCTTGATGCCAAATTTTAGAACCCTTTCTGGCCCACAAATCAAAAAGCTTGCCCACCCCTGATGTAGCAGCTTTGTAACCAAAATCTACCTAAAGAAAACAAATAAACAAAGCCCGCAAATCAAGACTACCAATGTCCTAAGCGGTCTAAGAGAGGAAAAAAAGAATAAAACAAAACCAGAACAACAAAAAACCTGAACCTGAGGCTGCCTCTGACCTGGCAGGTGCCAATTGAGTAGCATTGGTCACACCTGCCAGGTGAGCAGAAGGACAGGGGGTGGAAAAGGGTGCAGCTCCAGCAGAACATACCACAGACAATCTATAGAAATATTTGTTTTTTCCCCAGTTTGATTGATTTTAGAGGATTTTCAGAAGGACAAAAGCTTGTTACCAATTCTTTAATAAGATGACTAAAAAAAAAAAAAAAAAAAAATCAAAGGCTCCTTCTCTCAGGTTAGATCTAAGATTATAAATCTCACCATCTCACGGAAAGCTAAATCAAAAGTCATGGAAAAGGCAGGTGTGAATATCTGTTGTGTGGGCCTTCTGACCCCTGCATCCATGAGAACAACTCGGCCCCAAAATTAGAGCGCAGTCTCTAATGTCTCCCTGAGAGAGAAAAAAAAAAAGAGGCCTGGCTTTCATCCAAGTCAGCACCTTTGGAAGTGCAGTCATGTTACCACCACTAAATCAACATGTCAGCACCCAGCCTAGTGAACTTCTCCAACCAGACTCCACTGCTTACGGCTACCTTGCACACCTAATGAATTGGTGCGAATGTCTATCTGTCTGCTAAAACCTAACACAAAGGAGTTAAGAAAAGTATAACAAAAGATTTATTTTAAGCTTAAACTGCACTCAAAAATGATTCTTGTAAATTTAGTGGCGTTCCATAAGCAGGAACTCCAAGCCAGGTAAAGGTGTGCTCAACTTTGGTCCAAGTGTCTAAAATGGAACTGCCTGAAGGAGGACGGAGGCGAAGGCCGGTGTGTGCTTACTCCACAGTCTTGTTTACATTCCTATGGGTAATTTTAGCCCCAAGGGGGGAGCAAAGCAGGGGGGCTAACATGTCGTTGGGGCTTGTCAGTGTTCGATGGGATAGCCAACGCAATGGCGGGACTTGGACATCTGGAGGGGCACATAAATACACATAAAGATGAAAGAAAATAAGCCTCAGAAATGAAGTTAAACCCTACCTATGTCATTTAGGTATATTTCTCAATGGCATCTACATTTAAAATGTATGTGTAGCTGCATACACGTTTGTCTAAATAGTGGCAAATACCACAGCAGGATTTAGTCTTACTAACAGCTCTAGACGACACAGGATACCCCCAGTGTTTTCACTGACAATCAGGGGTGCAAATCTAATTTCATTGTAGTTTTTAAAAATTTGCTAAGCAAACAAAACAATAATCCTTGCTTAGAAAGAGTTGGGGGGGGGGCTTATGTGTGCATGTTGGGATTTGTCTTCTTATTACTCCCAGTCCAGAGCGTCCCTTCAAAAGAGCAAGGAAGCATAATGTCCGTTATGTTTGCGGTGTTCGTGTGTGAACGCACGTGTAACGGAGAAGGAGAAAGAGGCTCAGAGCTTATCGAAACTAATTAGGCAAGGGATCAGGGTGGAAGTTAAATACTGGGCTACATGTAATGAAAGAAGCAGAGTGAGGGACATCTAGGGGTCAGGCCCACACCAAACAGTGGTCCTCAGGCAATCTGGTATTGATTTTTTTTACCCGTTTGGGGATGAAGGTGGATGGGAGGGAGGGAGGCCACGGAAAGGCGGCAGAGCAGAGTCTAAGGGTCTCGTGAGTTGTCAACTTGACAGTTTAACCCCTTTTGGAGTAGAACAAACAAACAGAAGGATCTTCTAGGCTGACAGCGTTGATCTGTCATAGCGATGACACTGCAAAGCCCCACACAATGCCCACACAGGAGGAGTAAGCGGGGAGGGGGAGTTGATATGAACAGGGACATTCCCCGATGGTAATAGTTTCCTCAAATATCATAAAAGAAAAAGGTCTTTCATGTACCAACAGTTTTCCGTCTATTAAATTATTTTGGTTTAAAGTCCCCCTATAACTACTATTGACTATTTTTTTTTTATTAAAAAATGTTCCCAGTAGTGTTTTGATTATAATTACAAATTTTTAACCTAAAATCCCACAACCTGAATGTCTTAAAAAGCAAGTTTTCACTTTAATCTGAAGCCTCTGTTTCCAAAATCTCCTCTGAGGGGGCGTGGCTTTTAGAGTTGAGCTGAGCAGCTCCGCCCTTTATTATTGACTATTATAGCTCTGTGTCTCGCTAGTGTAAATCTTCACCACTGCAACATAAAAATGTCAAGCAATATCAGTAATGTCCAGCTGTATCTTTTTGATCCGGATGTCAGCTCAGACAAGGAAGTGAAGATCTTTGTGAACAGAACTTCCTCCAAAATCCTGATTCTTTCTCCTTTAAGTTAATCAAATACTCTTTTAGCTAATTATCCAATGTTCATTGACGTTGCTGTGACTAACACATTCAATCCATTGGTATCTCAGAGCAGAAAATAATAAAAGCCAACATTAAAATGATCTTTCAATGTTTCATTCAATGATTTACAATCCTTTACGACTTCGGTCAAATAAGCCACCGTTTGCATTTCCGTGGTCACATAAAGAAGCTCCGTGGAGTCTGCAACAGATTTTCCAGCGTTTGCAGCCTTGCTACCATAATTTAGAGTTTAGCTAATATTTTAGCAACATGCTAATGTTTCTGGCTTATTTTGTTACCCTCTGATGTCTTTATAGGCAAATTTACAGTTTAGCTTCTTATTTAGCAACAGGCTAATGTTTTTGTAAACTTTAGTTTCCTGATTAGTTTAAGATTATTTTGGAGTTTAGTTAGTCTTTAAGCAACAAGCTAGCTTTTTTGGCTAATTTGGTATCTACTAAGGTTTTTATGCTAATTTGGAGTTTAGCTAATATTTTAGCAACATGCTAATGTTTTTGGCTTATTTCGTTACCCTCTGAGGTCTTTATAGGCACATTTATAGTTTAGCTTCTTATTTAGCAACAGGCTAATGCTTTTGAAAACTTTAGCTTCCTGATAAATTTAAGATTATTTTGGAGTTTAATTAGTCTTTAAGCAACAAGCTAGCTTTTTTGGCTAATTTGGTATCTACTAAGGTTTTTATGCTAATTTGGAGTTTAGCTAATATTTACGCAACACATTAAATATTCTTGCAAAATTGGCATGTATTAGGGATCATTAAGCAATTTTACCACACATTTTTCAGAAATTTAGGTCAACTTCAACTCTCTTATAGTTCTTTAATGACATTTCAAGTTTAAATTCAAAATCTTGCAAATAGTTTTTGTATTTTCAAGAAAATCCCTTCAGCGACTACTTTCAGCCAAAAACATTCACACTAGCATTATTGCAGGTAAAGCAACTTTTCTAATTTTTTTTGTTTCATAAGGAAAAAATGCCACACATACATTTTAATAACAAAAAAAAAGGATTTTCATAGGAGGGGGACTTTAAAATTATGTAAAAATGAATATTATGCAATTAGTGACAGATCTTGGATGTGATCATCTATTGTGAACCATTGTGATCGTCCGCAGACACACAGATGTCAAAGCTCCTCTGATTTCGTTCAGTCCGTCACCCCGAGCCCCTTTCTCCCTCAAAATGCAAGAAGAGCCTTTCACTCTTCCTTCAAGACCGCCTGATCGTTTTGTCACATCGCCAAAGGGGATTCCATTAGTCTGGTCAGCTCTCACTTATACTTTACAAATACATAAACAAACGGAAAGGACGGCTGACAGAGCTGAAGCATTCCATGTGAAATGAGAGTGGCCCCTATTGTCCCTTTATGGCCTGGGAGTGCTCCATCATGACGGATGCTGCTGGGTCCTTCACTTGTCAGAAGTTGTCAGAGAGACGGGGAGTGTGGATACACACAGTTGACAGGTAATCTTAATGTCTTCAATTAGTCCAATTAAAGCTGTCATAAACAATTGGAATGGTATTCAGCCAAACAACACAAACAGATAAACGCCGGCACAAGAGCAGAGACGCACACACTCACAACCAAAGGTCTGCAGGGTATTAATGAGAAAGGTAATGGGTAAATCAGTGAACGGTTGACTTGTCTTTTGTATCAGGGAGGGGTGTGTCCCCATCCCTTGCTCTCAGCTGTGCACTGCTGCTTTCTACCTGGTCAGTTCAAATTGTACCATCTCCTTTCATTAGCGCATCGCAGGCTGAGAATCTGAAGGGCCGTGACAAAATTCATCTGAGAGGAGGGAGAGCAGATTGCCTGAAGCAGGTGCTATAAGGGAGATAAAACAAAAGCCGCACCTTTGGTAGAGCCGTGTGTGCGAAGATGAACGTGACTTCTTTTTTTTTTTTTTTTGCGTGTTTGTCGGAGAGATTTTTCCTTGGTCTTCACCTTCTATTCCTCTTCTTGCTTTGGTAAATAGATAATGACACAAAAGTGCTTGAAAAAACAGAAGGGACCACAGAGAGATCAGCCATGCACACAATTGGTGTGTTAACAAAGCGGTGGGGAAATCTAAATATTATTTTCAGGGTGAATAAAACCGCCCCCCACCTTTGAGTGCCAAAAACGCGAAATTGCAAGAACTTCTCGATTGTTCATAGGAGGTACCTAAATGTCATTCATCTGCTTTATCCTCTTCATCTTTCTTTTATAAAAATACAATCCACTGCCTGTAATTTTTATTTTCTCCTGGGATAACGCACAAAGCTGCAGGAATTATACATTTAAAAGCATAGAAAGCATTTCCAAAAAAAACTGCAAGGTTAACCATAAATATTTGAGGAACTTTACATCAACATACCCCGGATATTGTGTAAATAGACTCTGGAAACCCCCACATCAAGCATCAGCAGAAGGGAGCATTAGATGTTGGACATCCAAATGAACAAAACGCTTAAATACAACACAAAGAATGTCCGAATGTAAGATCCCAACGGTGGGTTTCATTCAAAAAAAAGTCAACCTGGAGCAATAAGACAAACCATCACCAAGATCTGTGATGAATCTCTGACTCCATTTTGATCCCAACTTCAAGTGACAGCTGGTAAACCATCTAAGAAAAAAAAAAAAAAGAGAAAGGGAGCAGGAAAGAGAAAAGCCGTCACTGGGAAGTTGTAATAGGAAATTGCTGTTGGCAACTATTTGTTCAAGCACCAGATTTTTTTTTTTTTTTTTTCGTTTTTTATGCCAACCCAGCGCGCCCCCATTGGAAAACGGGGAAGGTCCCTCTAATGAGTAATCTATTTCAAAGCAGTCGTGTCTGGGCATGACAGTTTACTGAGAGGCTTGAAGAACTGGTAATTACCAGTGTTACGGAGCAATTAATGAATATTACACTGCGGCACTCATGGTGGTGACTGTCAGCTCCCCAATAAAAATGAGCACTCTTCAGCTAAAGGGTGACATTAATTGGGCCCTTAATGACTATGCAGAGGAACCAAGCCAAATAGGAACAAAACAGGGGACTCACTCTGACAATAGCAGAGGGCTGGAAATTGGACTAAAAATGAGATTAATTGCTGTTTAGAAAAAAAAAAAAAAGATGGAAAAATGTGGTAAAGGAACGATGGAGAGAGGGGTTAGAATTATAGGGTGCATAGAGCAAGAACTGTTCGTACCGGTGACAATTCAATTAATTATTTTACACTGTAGTTTCTCTCCTTAAAGAAATGTAGAGCAGCTTTAAAGCTCTTTTTTTTTTTTTTTTTTTTTTGGGGGGGGCTGTCTGGATGTAGAGCCTAAAACATAAACAGCTACATTTCCAATATGAAAACATCAAATTATAATTTTAAAAAAGTTTAAAAAAAAATTACAAAAAAGCCTAAATGTACACAATAAGTATTTTTAAATATATATATATAAAAAAAAGATATTGCATGATACTCACATTTTTTTAAATTACCTTTTAGGTTTGACTTGCTCTTTAATACTTCAATATATTTCATAAAAACATGGAGAAAAGCATTTTGAAAATCTATCACGCTGCAGGTTTACCACCTCCCGAAATGTTAGTTTAGAAGAAGATCAAGGATGTGCTGAAGAGATAAAATAAATCACGATTAATGCTACAACATTCTAGGCACCCACCGAGCACCACCTGAATATGCAAGCTTCAAATTTGTGGAAAAAAAAAAAAGAAATCTGCATGCAAAACATGGAGACATTTGCATACATTTCCGATTCTGGATTTTCTTCCTATTTAAATATGCAGTTAGAAATAGTCCAGCACTGCCTCTTGCGCTGTCACGCCGTACACTCACACTGTCATTGGTCCTGATAGAACTCCTCGGCTTCAAAGGCGGCTTTGCAGTGGAGGAAAAAATGAGCAAATATTTGAATTGCAAAAACACATCATTTTTTCTGAGGGGAATAAAATTGAAGACAACTTTTTCGAGGCCGAGGCGATCCCCAAACCCCAGCAAACCAACTTCAGTGCAACGCATTAAAAAAAAAAAAGTCAACACATTCATAGCTTAAGCTAATTTACCATATCCAAATTTGTGTAATAGGCTATGACATACTTTAGAAGGGGGTTGCAGGGTAAAAAAAAACTTTAATTTGAGGAGAAAACCATAAAATGTTTAAGATGCTGCCTTACTAAGGTGAAATCCAGCACACAAATCCAGATTCCCCAATCATTTGACACAGGTTAGATTACAAAATGAAGTGCAATTAGCAATTTAAGCCTAACGCAGGAGCTTGAAGAGAGATTCGTGCTACAAATGTCAGAGTAAATAAGGAGAACTAAAAGGTAAGTTTTGGTAAAAAGAAAAGAAGGATTTTTTTCTCTAAGGCGACTTCAGAGCAGTATATCTGCTGGTTTCTACGGTTGGATGTGTAAAAAATAAACAAAACTGAACTTTCTTCCTTTAAAGATTCCTTTAAATGACATGTATCAAAGTCAAGGCCCGCGGGCCGGATCTGGCCCTCTGGGTAAACATATCCAACACTCCAGATTGTCTTATTATATTGTTATTAATGGCCCGATGTTATTTTTTGCTCATTATTATCTGGTACACTTTTGACAACATATATTTTAATAGAGAGTAAAATATTGAAAGTTATTTAAGGTTTACGTCGATTTATAAAACTACATTCTTTACGTTGACTTTACGAGTCTTTAAGTTGAATAATAATATTAATGTCTTTTTATTATTCATAATTATGTTAAAAAGTTATGGTTTTAAAGTTTTAAAAATTGGCCTTCTGCTAGGTTTTTGGAATATTTTGGTATTTAACAACATTTTTTTAAGCTATTTTTGAGTTTAGCTAATATTTCAGCTACATATTAGCTGCTTTGGCTAATTTTGTTTTGTTTTTTTTAGTTTTTAGGCTATTTTGAAGTTTAGCTATTTTTTTAGCTACATGCTAGCTGTTTTGGTCAATCTGAGTTTTTTGTATAGTTTTTTTATATAGTTTTTTTATATAGTTTTTTAGGCTAATTTGGCATTTAGCTCATATTTTAGCTGGCTATCAGCTTCAGCACTTTCTGCTATTAGCTTCAGTGTTTTTAGCTATCAACTTTAGCATTTTTAGCTATCAATTTCAGCTAACAGCATTCCCACTAGCATTATTGGAGGTAATGCTATATATCTAGTTCATACTTATGTTAAAAAGTAATATGTTTAAAGTTTTAAAAATGTAGTTTTAGAGTATTCAATAAATAAACCTAAGGTGTGTTTTGGCCCCTTGTTTGACACCCTGCTTTAAGTCTAGCAAAAAAAAATCATTGTTATTTAAAGAAACAACCATAAAAATAACCTGTCATATTTTGAATATTCCAACAAACAACTCTTTCAAGACCTATTCCTGGGCTTCCGGCTTATGCGTAGACAACCTGGAGACAAGTTTGAGCAGAAAATCAAATCTGAGTGATTGATAGCTTCACTTCACAATGACCTCTGTCTCTGGGCTCTTGCTTTAAATCAGTGCTGGTGATAAGGGCCCTCCGCCAGCGCTCACCTTGGTATGTTCACCAGCAGAGCTTATCTACGGCAGGAGGAAGTATGAGTAATAACTAAAGACAAGCTACAACAAAACCACTAACTCCACCTTGTCAAACAAAATTTACAACGTATATCCATTTGCTTCTCTCTCCCCCCTTGCGCTGCTGTTAAACAGTAATTATGAGCACCAAAGAGGATTGGGAGTTCAGAAGATTAACCAGTTACAGAATGGTGGGAGTATTTGGTTAATACCCATGATTTAAACAGAGTTCGTTTTAAATAATGAGGCAAGGACTCAAAAACTCCACCCTTGCTTTGCTTTCATGCCCATTCATTTGCAAAATTCTGGATGAGATCATTTATTTCCAGCGTTGCCAAGTCAGTGTGGGGAAGCCAAACTTTGAATGATGCAAACGCAGGGAGGTTAGAGGTTGTAGTTTGACAAGGGGGCTGACAGGAAATAGTGGCAGAGATTTTATTCCTAACAATGCAGGACCTCTGAGTAGTTTCCATTTGATAATATATATGTGTACGGGATAGAAGGAGAGACATCAAGGAAGCAAGAAAGCCAGTGTTCCCCAGGCAGTCAAAATGAAAAGAGAGACCAAACATGACATCAAACGTTGCAATTAGCTGACCCCTTTCTCTCAGAGCCACAGTTTGGAAAGCCCTGCCTTTAAAACTCTGATTAAAATATGTTTGCTTTCTCGTTCGAAATGACATTTGACAAGGTTAGCAATATTTCAACTAACTGCAAAAACATTCTTGGAGACGTAATCCCTTTTTTCCATCAATTTGCAGGGGAGCAGGTAACCTCAGAGTGAGTTTCCCATGAACTCAGTGCTACAGTTTGAAAACAAACCAAAGAGAAAAAAAAAAAAAAAGAGGGAGCAGTTCAAAGTTTTACTCAAGTGTGTTTTGCTTCACCCGGGCAGTTGAAACTAAATGTTTTTCTGATCATTATTCAGAGCAATCATCCCCTTTATAATTCAAACCACGGATTAGATCTACAACTTCAGAGCCCCTACTGGGACATTCAAGTAAAAAAAAAAAAAAGGTAAAGTAAAAGTTTTTTGTTAAAATGTTTTTTCTAAAATATATATATATATATATTGGTTACTATCTGGTGCTCACTAGATACTATGTGGTGCGCACGAGATAGTGACCAATTTTATTTTTCATAACAAAAAAAATTCTGGTTACTTTCTGGTGAGCCCTAGAAACTACTATCTGGTGTGCACCAGTTATTATCTGGTGTGCACCAGATACTATACTGTAGGGATACTACCTGGTAAGTACCAGATAGTATTTGGTGAGAACCAGATAGTATACCACAGAATACTATCTGGTGTGCACCAGATAGTTCAGAACATTTTTTTAATTAAAAAAAATATTTTTACTTCAATTTTTTTCCCACTTGGATGTCCCATTAGAGGCTCTGTATAAAACAGAGTTAGAGGTAATTTCTTTAACCAACATTTTAAGTGGAGAATAAAAGGAGAAAGCTGCCAGCAGCTTGGAGGATAAAGTTTGTCACACCGGCAAAACCTTTCATCCAGATGAGGAGGGCTCTGGTGTTTCACACTGATATTTCAAGTAGGAAACTAAAACAGAAAGTTATATATATATATATATTTTTCACCAATCACCAGGCCGGGATATATATATATGTAAGTCAATTGTAACTGAAGTAATAAATAAATATTTTTTTTTTACCTGGATTACTGTGAAGCTTGTTTTATCATTTGTAAAGTTCAATCATTTGAAGGAAGCTTTTAGCTTTAGAAATAAAGAATTAATCATATAGGGAGAATATATACATCCATTCATGATTTGAAAAGAGAGAACGTAAATTGTCTGTAAAAGCTTTGCAGCTGCCGATACAAGTGGAACTTTCCATCAAAAACCCTCCTTGAGACAGTTTCTTTCTGCCTTTTCCTTCCAACCTCAATGAAAAAGGGAACTTTATTTAAAATCTGCTCTCATCTCTGAAAAGACGGATTTTCATTTGAACTCGGAGGAAGATCCAGGATGTGAATGTGGCAGATGTTTATGAAATTTAGTGAAAATGAGAAATGGATTTATTTGATGTAATTACTGCGACTGTTTAAAATAAAAAAATAAAAAAGGTGGGGGGGAGGGTGAGCCCAAAACTCTGAAAAGTTTATATTTCACTTGCTCAGAAACGTTTGCTTCTCTTATCTTGCATCAGTCTGAAGGAAAGGATTGAGTTGCATCCGTTTCAGCCTCCCGCTTCAGATGAAACGCTATCGACAACAGACAGAGTTGGAATTTGGATAATTAGTCTGGTAATTCCTTCAGGCCGATGTTAAAGGTTTGTAAAGGTGAATTCCATTAATAAAAAATAACAAATGCTCTGAATCAAAAACAAGAGAGATGTTGAAGCAAAAGTTCTTTAGTGCACTTTTCTGTTGGAATCAAACTAAATCTTTGCAGATGAATCTGTTAGTACAAATGTATATTAGTCCTTGGAACTGATGAGCAAAATCAGATGTTCAGATACAGGCCTGGTTGTGTGTCTTTGATTACATATTCCCAGTAAAACATGGGCATGCAGAGATATTCAAGTTATCAGGCAATCAG
Organism: Oryzias javanicus; assembly: GCA_003999625.1. Lineage (NCBI taxonomy): Eukaryota > Metazoa > Chordata > Actinopteri > Beloniformes > Adrianichthyidae > Oryzias > Oryzias javanicus. The sequence continues at coordinate 17,875,284 of CM012458.1, read as the reverse complement.
ACCGCAGAGAGATGTGAAACTCAAACCAGAGGCAGGAGAATTAAAATCTGCCTGGGAGCAAAAGTGGCAGAGAGGAGGGGGCATCAGATAAAAATCGGAATATGTCACTGACATTTAAGATTCAGATTTTAGTCAAAGTGATTACATTTTTTAAATAAAAAAAGCATTTTTTATTTGTAGAATTTTTTTTACTAATTTATTATTATAATTATTTTCAGATATGCTAAAAATTAATATTTTAAAAGATTGGTCTTTCTTTAAGATGAAAAGTAAACAGGTCATTTAGCAAAAAAAAATTATTTCTAAAGGTCACAAGGTCTAATTTAAAACTTAAAAAACTTCCCAGGAAAATACTTAAACAACAGAGGCACAAACGTGTGTTTTCCTGAATAATATGTTTATTTGCCGTGTCCTCCAAGATCTAATATTTTAAGAGCAATAAACAGAATTCATTCACTCCACTGAAACAATAATAGTGAAGGACGCCAAACAAAAGGACTAAAAATTAAAAACAAGCTAAAATCAGTCAAGGGAAAAAGGAAGTAAGCACGAGTGGAAAAAATAGAAAAGGAGAAAAGAAAACACAAAACAAGGTTATGTGAGGGACAGTGGGCCTATAAAAAGAAGCCTACTGTCTGGGTTATCTATAAGGAACCACTTATCACAAGCGAGCAGCTTCACACAGTGACTGATGGCTCTCCACAGACCACGAGGGCTCCCACATTATCTGGTACACACAGAGCTGCTTCTTAAACACAAAAGGCAGAAATATGAAACATTGCTCTTTGGTTGATTTCTTTTCTTCTCCAGACAAAAATACTTTATTTTTGGTCTGTTTATTGTATTACCCTCACATACATGGATCCTATGCAGACAAAAAAATTAATAAATTACAGCCAAGATATGCCGTCCAATTCCACTTTTTGAGCATTTCACAAGCAAACAGCTCCTCCAATACTCGGAAAACTAAGAAACGTGCGACTTTTGGGCTTCACATTCTTACATTTGTGCGCCGCTACACAAGTTTTTAAGTCCATTTTTGAACTCTAAATAAAAAAAAAAGAATAAAAAGCACAAGCAGCCATTATACGTGCATTGAAAGTTAAAACAGTTTAGCTTTAACCAATCAGAGACTGAAAATTAAACTGAAAATTGATCACGGAGGAGAATCAATAAATGCAGTTTGTGTCTGGCTGGAATTATATGACAGCCAGATTTCACGTATCAGAATAGAGCTGGGAAAGAAAAAACAGACCCTCCAGGATTTTGCAGCAGATATTTATGATTGTTGTGGCCTGAAACGCCTGATGTTCAGGCAGCTTTTGTGAAATGTTGCGACAAAAATTATACATAAAATATATGTGTAACGCGTTACACGGTAACATGACGAGGCGTCGCTGGGCCTCTAGTGCAGCGGCAAAGAAAAGATCCTCACAATAGGTTAAATAAAGCATCAGTTCAGAGAGAAAGTTCACCTCAACTTATTTTTTCTTTTCCAGAAGATGAAGAAAAGGTTGTTTTAAGGCAGGTTGCGCAGTGATATAGAGCAGGGACCAGAACTTTTTTCTTTTTTTTTTTTCAGTCTGCAAGTTGGTTTCTTATGGCTGTACATCGGTATCTTTGTTTTCTTGGAGTAATACTGCAGACAGAAAAGTCTTTAGAGTTCTTCTTATCTTACTGTCACAATTTACACTTCTGAGTTAAAACTTGATAAATGTAAACATTTCAGACAATAGAAATTAAAGAAGACTTTCTCTCTGGCCTGTTTTTGTTCAAGTGTCTTATATTGTCAACAAATTCACCAAGTAAAACATTGCGATCCATAGTTTTTAATCACAACACAAAACTGTGATTAATCGGATATTTTTTTTAATCAATTGACAGACCTTATTAAAAATAAACATTAAAATTCTGTGTATACATTTCATTTTTTGATTTTTCCCAGATAATTACTAATCAAAGAAAAATTAATCGCGCATAATAGCAATTTATTTTTTTACAGATTTACAAATTATTAGTTAATTTTTTAAAATCAAGTACCGGCCCTAGTATTTTTTTTTCTTTTTTTTAAGTGCACACTACTTACACTGTGTTCATATTAATTTTGGCTATTGAGATAACTTGCAGTATAACTTAAGTCAATAAATAAATAAAACTGCTACAGTGAAATAAAAAATATGTTTGTTTCTTTTGTTTTGCTATTTCTTTATGAATCGGGAGTCTTATTGTTTTTGCAATATTGATCACTAATATAGCATATTGAACGGTTTCCTTATATTTTGAAATCCTAATTGGCACGAAATTTCTCTTGATCAATTAAGCCAACACTTCATTTACTTCCACAGCTACAGGACACAGGAAGGCTGGTCTCATGAGATCAGTGGAGTCACATGAAGCTTCAAAAACAAAACGTTATACTTGTATACTCTATGTTGTAGCATCATTTTACTTTCTCACTGATCCGGATTTAAATTAGTTATATAAATTCAGTATCAAGAACTTCTTGAATGTTAGTTAATAGTAAATTATAACTCCTGTAGATTTCTAGAGAAAGATATTCAGCAGATGCCTTCATAACTCCGTAGACGGACAGTTTTACATTCAAAATCCCATTATATAAAAATATGACTCCAAGTTCAACATCACGCGAGGTAATGTAGACCAGAATGTCTTGGAGTGGCTGAAATTCTCCTGTTGGACTGACCTTCTCAATTCATGCTTGTCCCCGAGGTTTTGATAAATGCAGTCGACTTCTTTCTGAAATTAAACCCAGCAAGTCCGTGTAGGAGCGAGAAAAATGAGAGAGAGACAGTGAGACTAAGAAAATAGGGGGGGGAAAGTGTGCCTCGTAACCCTGAAGTCATACATCGTGAAAGCTGACAAAAAATATATGTGTTCATCTTTAAAAAGTTCCAGACCCAAACTGAAATTCACGGAGCCGACATGCTTGCACCTCATTTTACTGGAGGCTTTTCTCTCCGTCTTACAGTGTCACGGGAAGCAGGATGACAGGAGGAGGGGTACGTATCGCTCGTTCTGCTGTCTGTCCAGCTCCTCATTGAGCGTGCACAGCGGCCATGTCAAAGCCGCTCTTACACTCGGCGGTAAGTGACAAATTTGGGTAATGTATGCTTGCAATCCCACGAAAATAAATAGGAGACATGGAGGCTTAACCTGAGCTAAATCCTGAGGCTGTTGCAGACCTGAGAGTGAGGATTACACCCTTGACGCCTTAAACAATGTGCACAAATGTGCATCCTTAAAAGCATGAAATCCTTGAAGCATCAGAGCTGGCTTGTCATTTGCCATTAATATTCCGAGTTGCTTGTGCTTTGGGGCCCAGCATTACACTTCTTTGTGATGCTGTGCCCTAAAACAAACACTTGGAAAGCCCTAAAGGAGTCACCACTGTGCAAAGCTATTTTTCTAAGTGCTGGAATATTCTACGGTAGGATGTCATAACAAAGAAAACAATAAAAGAGGCCACGTTCCTGCACAGCGTGGGGCATCCATGACTATAAATACTGGAACGGCTATGCCGCTAGCTTCTGAATAATAAATTGTTCAATTAAAAACAAAGAAATATCTCAACTTGAATTTATATTAGGAACATAATAATAATAATAAAAACATTAAAAGCAGTATACACAATAAAATCACAAATGTAAGTCAGTTATTGCGCAGACATTTAAAAACACCATAGTAGTAATTTAAAAGTCTGGTGATACGAAACAATACATATTGCGATTTATCCCAAGATAGTACAAGACAATACTTCAGTTTTTTGTTTTTTTGTTTTAATTAGGAAACATATACTTTTTGAGCTTTCAAGAGTATTGAAAGTACTGTTCATCCCTCACTATAAAAAATCCCAAAGCAGTATTTTGATCCGTTCACGTATTTCTGAGTAATCCCCTAAAAACCTGCGCTCTCAACAGAAGCCCCTCCCATACCCATGAAAACGAGCAGGTTCTCACATGCTGATGTCACAGCGTGAGACAGCCCCTTTCAGGAAGAGTCTGCTCTGCCCCCGGGACGAACACAAACACTTTGGCCCAATCCGAATTCTTCCCTTCTCCTTTCCTCTCAAATTGAAGGGACAGTTTAAATACAAGTCGTGTCCGGGAAATTGATTTTTTAAGTCCTCCATCGCGAGTCCTGCCAAAAAAAGCTTTTCCTCACATGAATGCGCTCTGAAGCACAGACGTTCACATTTAAATGTAAGAACATACTTTTTTGTGTTGTAGCATGAACTTTTTAAAGTTATAAACATCCGTTGTTATGTATAATTAAGAGCTGAAAGCTCCATGCTAACACTAGCCAACCGGCAATTATTGGTGATGTCATCAAACGAAAGTGATGTTCAAAATATGAGACACTTTTTTTTTTTTCATAACACTCCGTTTGGAGGGATAAATGTAGGGGAAGGGAGAAGGGAAGACTTGGGCCTTTCTCAGCAAAGCTAGCAGCTCAAGCTAGCGGTGATCAGCTAGCTTCGCGAGCACACCCACACCACGGCTCAAGAGAGTAAAAAAGATTTCTGACGCGGAGATTATATGTCATTATTTCAATAAATCCAGAAATGTTTGTCTGGTGGTGTTGTCTGCGTTTTTTGACAGAAATTCACCGCAAAATAAACCAATTAGCCATCGCCGCTCTGTCAGTGCCAAATTTGGGGGGAAAACATCAAAATTTCCCCTAATTTTTTCATGGCTGACACACCGGCTCTAGGTGGTGACCCTCAGTGAGCGAAAAGCGGAGCCTTAGAGGTCGAGTTGTTTTACTTCTGCGTACAAAAAAAAACTAATAATTTAATAATTCATTTTTTGGTGTTCCAAAGGTAATATATGAACATTTACATGGATATAGTTTACTCTGAAAGACTTAAGAAAATCATGGTACGGCCCTTTTGAGAATGATCTGAATATTAATACATTTTTTGCAAAAGTAAAATTGTAAAATACATGTTATTTAATGATCAGAACATTAAGCAGCAACTGTATCACATAAACAAGCTTCTTTTTTGGTGCTTTTCTTTTTGGTAATTTAGGAAATATTTAAGTGGACAACAAAATACTAATTTATATGTTTGCTTTTAAATAATTACTAAGCAGTATTTAAAATTGATCACCAATTGAAATATTGCGATATTTCACTGAATTGATATTTGTATACACTCCTGGTACCTTGACTAAAGGCATCAGCAGTTCTTCAAGAGCTCCTGTAGTTATAGAGATGTTATCTTTCAGTTTCCTCTCACACATATCTGATGGGAACTTGAGGTAACGTATGGGTGGACACCGGTCTTTGAGGTGTCATACTGTCACCTAGAAGCAGCCGCACTTGCCTTAGGGACGTTCATGGGATGTCCAGCCGCATTGTATCAGCAGGAGCCTGTGGTCATCTTCTCTCAGGTGACATGCCCTATCTGCTCTGGCTATGTGATGACCTTGCATCTGAGGCTTTTAGTACTATTGTCCGACTACATCTCGACACCATAGAACCCGCGCGTGACGAGAAGGCTTTAATAGAAAAATGACGTGGGTGGTGAAGTTACAGAAATCTATCTGCATTTTTATTCTTTCTCCACCCTTTTTTTTGAGAGAAATAATAACGTTAACTCAGAAACAGCTATCTACAATTTTCTTTACTGTAATTGATTTTTCAAATTAAAATGATAGGCATATCCATTAAAATAAAAGAGAGATGTTCCACTTTTAATTGGAAATAAGTATTCAATGTCAAGAACTGACAGGATTTCTGTGATTCTACGGCGTACTGTTATTTTTCTTTAAAGAATCTGACAAAATAGCTGATCAGAGATGGAAGAAATGAGTAAAACACAACAAAAAACATTACATAAGATCAACACAGCCTCAGGAGGAGGACGAGAATTTCAGTTAGTAATTACAGCTGGATATAAATTTAAATTAAAACAGGTCACGGCTTTTCCAAATTACTAAAAAACAAAGCAACCAGATGAAACACAATACTCATGCAGGAATTCAAGTTTCAACAAATTTCCACATGGTCATGTATAATAGCAAACCAAAGAGCCTTAACCCCCATTTTATGTGAGGGAGAAATGAGGCATACTGTCCCATTATTTTGCTATAAATCATGTTTTGTGGACGGCTGACAGCTTTTTATCAGATCTAACCTTTTCAAGCCTCCATTAAGAGCGCTAACATTTTCAACTCTGACACATTTGCAGTTTACGAATCGCACAGCTGATTTGCTTAGGGAGGGGCTGAGGTGGCACTCTGGCTTATTTTCACTTGGGATGCCTGTCATGTGAGGTTGGGTGGAAGTGTGTGTGTGTGTTGGGGGGTGGGGGGGGACTAAAAGGTCTAGTCATATGGCTCTACCTTTTTGATCTTAAAGTTATAACAGGTTTGAATTTCTTTTCTTTGAGGTACAAAAATGAACACATTTCTGAAATATTTTGTTGACCTACTGAGGTTATACAAATGACAGACGGCAATTAGGACCCATTTGGAGCCCTCAAAGGAGAATTTGTCAGTGGAATCCAGATGAAAAAATAATTTGAGGCAATGAGAGAAGAGAAGAAAAAACACAAATATAGGCAGAGTAAATGTTAAACTGCAGATTTAGAATATTGCAGTTTTTGTAAGGACTAGACATTAACAATATCAAGTGAAAAGTCGTTTTTTGTCTGTTGGGTTGTGCTATTTGATAGTGTCCCAGCATGGATACAGAATGTGTGGCAATTCTGCTTTGAAACAAACTTTTTGAAGCTCTTTAGATTTTAGTTATTTGACACAATCTGGAAATGCATAACAGACCAAAACAAAACTATCTCTGCATGAATGGTGTACAGAAATCCAAACATGAATTATGATTATAATGATGATTTATGCTTCTACTGACAAGTTAGAAAGCAGATAATGAACAAAAACAGTATTATACTGCAGAACAATATAATACACAATATCCATTTTAAACCAAATTTTTCTAAATGCATTTAATAGAAAACATTGCTACTGTTTGCTCATAATTTATTATTTAAAGGACTTTGATCTAAATTTAAATTATTTTTTATTGACCCTTTAATCATTTTAGTAGTTTAACTTGGATTAAAATCTTATCCTCGTGTCAAAGTCAAGGCCCGGGGGTCGGATCCGGGGTCGGATCCGGCCCTCTCAGTGATTATATCTGGCCCGCCAGATTATTTTATAATTTTGTTATTAACAACCTGATGTTATCTAGGGCTGGTAACATATTGCAACACATTCTCATTACCAAGTCGTCGCATACTGATGTTTGGTTAAGGATCCCTCCGAATCAAAATTTGAATTTTTGGGCGTCTCCAACTTTTCGTTTTTGACGTCCAATTAAATTAAGGCTCCCCAACATCTGGGGCGTGAACCAGCACCGGACCTGGTTAGGGTTAGGGTAGATGCTTCCCTCGGTTCGGTCCACGTTAAAAAGTTACGTTTTTAAAGTTTTAAAAATGTGGTTTTAGTGTGTTCAATAAATATTTTTCCTGTTCAGCCCGCGAACCAAAGATGTGTTTTGGATTTGGATCTATTAAGCTTAATAGACCAAAAATCGATTCAGAAAAAATAGAAATCCATTTAGCACATAACGCTAAAGTTCGCTAGCTTGATACTAACTTTTAATGGAAATTCCCCTAGGACGGCTAATGCTAACGCTCAGTCGACTTAAACATACATTGCTGACTAAATAAAAATCTATATAAACTCACAGGCATGAATTTTCCAAACTTTTTTAAGGAAATATTTTTAAAGTTCCCATTTGTGGTCTAAAACACAATTTTTTGCTCATACTTTCTTCTTCTGAAATAAGGTGTAATACTATCGTGCGATCGCCACCTAGTGGTCAAACTGAACCGCCCTCCAGGAGAAGTACAACAATGTTTATAATGTTAATGATCTGAACATCTTTGTTAGAACTACTTCTCCTTTTGAGAAACCATGTAACACTGTATGATATTGACAATCTCATTATTTGACTAACATATTTTACAGTATGAACTGTATCAGATTAATATAAAAATATATTCAAAACATATAGTAGATTATTAATGTATTTCTAAACAGAAGTGTATGATTATGTAAACTCAGAATTGAATTGAATTGAAAAATAGAAAGATTAAAAAAATATATCCTAATCGAATTGATTCAGGCTTTTGTGAATCGAATCAAATCGTTTCTGGAAATTATCATAGATTCCCAGCCCAAGATTTTGACCCCCCCTGCGATGGAGTTTGACACCTCTGTTGAATGTAATCATTATGTGGGACTTCAATATTGACGATTGAGAATTGAAATTATATTTTTGTTTCTAAAATTGTATGTATTCAAAAACCAACCCATAATACAATTAAGTGTCGTACTAAAACCCAAATTATAGAATGCATTTACAGAGCATAAAGCTGTCAACTCAATTTCCTCCATTAAAAACATTAGCCTCACAAAACAAGGCATTTAATTAAAAGTACATGTTCTAATATTTTCTTGACAAGTTTTTGCTATTTTTTTATTTATATTTATATAATATTTTAACTATTTTTATGGTAATTTAAAAATGCAAGTTAATACTTGACATCTAAATCTATTTTAGTGGCAAAACATTTTCGTCTTTTGAATTAAATACAGATATTACTGCAAACGCAACAACTTTAAATAATATGTCAAAAGGAGTTTTTATGCTCTGTGTTTAAATTACTAATTGATACGGACATCTGTAATTGTGATTACTAAGCTAAGGTATATAATTAACAACAGAAAAAAAGTACAAGAGTAAAACCTCAAGTGCAGGGTTATAAAAAAGTTTTCTAGGAATAAAATGATTTAAGAAGATGATAATCAAGGTGGGATTGTTAAGTAGATGCCATACAGGAGTTCATATTTCATTACATGCCGGGGTTAACCTTACCCACTTCTTCTAAAACACACAAGAGGCTCATTATGTGTTTAATATTCACAAGCAGGTGAATAATTTTTATGCAACTCAGATAGTTGGCTAAGATTGATCACTTAATTATCTGAACATCCGTCAGAGCAGAGGGCTTCCTGGCTCTGGAACATCCCCGGCTAAGATTGATGGCCAGGAGACGCCAATAGCTGCCGCTTTACCATCTCACCCAGGCACCAGGCCTGAACGCATCATCTGATTCTGCACAATACTGTTTTTCCCGTCATTTTTTCAATCCTTTGGCTTTTTTTTCTTCTTGAGAGCATTGTAAGTGAAGCATCATTACCCCTCACTCCACTGAAGAGGGGTTCATTATTGGGTTAGTGTGTTGGCAAGACTATTGCCTAGATGATAAATGCACTGAGTAAGGGCTTTAGAGGGAAAATTAGTTATATATTTTTTTCCCTTTTTGTCTTCAAAAAAAAAAAAAAAAACATGTCTTTACTCTGCAGTGCTTCAGGGCAACTGCTGAACAATTAACACCAGCAAGCATCTCAGTTAAAGCAAGGAGGGAATTCATGAAAAATAAGCAAATCACTGGAAATGTCAATCGGGGCAAAAGAGGTAATTACAAAGACCTGGGTGTTTTTCCAAGGGCAATCAAAAAGAATACCGAAGGATTTAAAGTCAAGGACTCGCAACTGACATTGAGGAATGAAGCAATAGATGGACATACCATATATCAGGCCTCTAGGCCACTGAAATTGCTTAGGAAATGAAAGAAAGCAATGATGCTTTGATGCTTTGCTCTGGTTTTTTTTTTTCCTCTATTAAGTCTCTATTAATTTTGGCGGAAAAAAAAGCTCTTGAATAAGTTGTAACAGATAACAAATATTGTACAAAGTGAACATGTACAATAATACATAAAAACTAACAGATGGAAACACATTAAGTCAAAGACTACAACTTTGAAAAAGGGTTACCACAAGCAGTCGACTAATCCACTATTAAACTACTTGAGAACTAATTTAATAGTCGATGAGTTGTTACTATATTATATGGAGTCAGAGAGTAGTAAAGTTGAAAGTTATATCGACATTCTACTAGCTTTTTGGACTATTTTGGCATTTATTAAGGTTTTTAAGGCTATTTTGGAGTTTAGCTAATATTTCAGCTACACAATAGCTATTTTGGCTAAATTAGTTTTTTTCTTGTTTGTTTGTTTTTTAGGCTAGTTTGGAGTTTAGCTAATATTTCACCTGTATGCTAGCTATTTTGGCCAATTTAGGATTTTTTCCAGTCTTTTAGGCTAATTTGGCGTTTAGCTAATATTTCAGCTGCATGCTAGCTATTTTGGCTAATTTAGTATTTTTTGGGCTTTTTATGGTAGTTTGGAGTTTAGCTAATATTTCAGCTGTATGCTAGCTGTTTTGGCTGAGTTATATATATATATTTTAAGACTATTTTTGGAGTTTAGCTAATATTTCAACTGCAAGGTAGCTGTTTTGGCTAATGTAGGCTTTTTTAAGTTTTTCTGGCTATTTTGAAGTTCAGTTATTTTTCCAGCTACATGATAGTTATTTTGGCCTATTTAAGTTTTTTTTTAAGTTTTTAGGCTGTTTCTGAGTTTGGCTAATATTTCAGCAACATGCTAGCTGTTTTGGCAAAGTTAGGCTTTTTTCAGTTTATTAGGATGATTTGGGATTTAACTAATATTTTAGCTGACTATCCACTTCAGCATTTTTAGCTATTAATTTCAGCATCTTCAGCTATCAGCATTCAAACTAGCATTATCGCAGGTAATGCTGTATATCTAGTTTTTAGTTAGTTAAAAGCTAATGATGGTTAAGATGTGTTCTTTACATCAACTTTGCGCATGACCCGATTAGTCGACTATTAAAATAATCGTCTGTGGCAGCACTAAATGCCAATGTCATTTGGAACTGACATTCCTTCTTGTTTTTGACTATTTGTTTGTTTATGGTTGCTGCTTGATTACAAATTGAAATATATCCGTCAAAAACATAATAAAGCAATTTTTCCAAACAAATTAGATTTTTACTAGAAAACTATTTTAAAAAGTTACAATTAAAAAGTCAATTTAGAGTTAAAAGTGAACAACTTAATGCAAAATATAAAAAACATACATTAAAATACAAAAACAAAATCAAATACAGAATAGTTCATTTTTAAAAATATATTTAGCTCTATTTTTTAACCCTTTAACACCAGAGGTCCAGTGTTTATGCTCTTTGCTTTACTGTAATCTTTAATATGATCAACATAATTCCAGCTCGCGCCGCTTTTCTCCTTCAGAATCTGCTGGAATTATGTTGATTGTGTTAACGCTTGAAAGGTTACAGTATGTTGAAGATTTTGTGTATAAGCGTCACCGGCGACGCCTCAGGAGTTAAAGGGCTAAGTTGGTGATTTTTTTTTTTTTTTTTTTACCCAGCACCAATAAAGTAAAATAATAATAATAAAGTTGCATAAAGATTTAAATTTAGTTCAATTTAATAAGCCACAAAAATATTTACTCCGCTATTGGAGTTATTTAATGACCCTCCCTTGTTTTGTTACTTGCTTATTGGAAAAAAAAACCTACTAAATAACATAATCTCAATTCAGATCTCTGATAAAAAGGGTTAAAATGTTTAGCTTTAGTTGGATACTTAGCAGCTTAAAAAATAAAATAGAAAAACAGCATAAAATTTGATTTTCTTTTTTTTTATCATCTTGATAAATCCTGCATTGAGATCCTGATCTGCCAAAGCGCATGTACTAGAAACAAACACTCAGAACGTGCGACAGCTCGACGCTGCCTGGCCTCTGAACGGAGAGCAACACTTGAACAAACAGGGACTTCTGTGACATCTGACAACATCTCAGCTGGCCATCCTAGTCGATAAGGATCAGGGCTGAAGTAACAAACCGTGACTCTGTGTCAGACGAGGCAAGTGTGTAACATGTGTGAGTGACAAACTACTGTGTATGCATGTATGACTATAAATGCAAACGCACAAAATCCAAACATTTTCTTCAGTTTGTGGGAAAAAATTACTTTTTTTATTAAAAACTTTCTTCAAGATGTGTCTAACATTTAACTTCAAGGTAAACTACGGCTTACGGACATTGACTAATCAACTAATTGAAAAAAGAATCTGTGACTACTCGACTACTAAAGTAATCTTTAGTGACACTCCTAATAAAACTAGGCTGGGAATTGATTTTAAAACATGAACTAATTAATCGCAAGCCTGGGGAAAAATATATCGCAAAATTGTTTTTTGTGTGTATAAAGCACATCAACAGTAAGATAACCATGGATGAAATGGTCTTATTTTTGTGAAAAAGTGATCTAAAAAAAAGAAAAACAAGATTAAAGTACTAAAAACCGATATAATATTTATTTCTTCTGTAAATAACCATGGTATAAGTGGGATAATTCCAGATTAAGTGTCATAAATCACACCGTCGCTGCCTAATTCGGCTAGGCAAAGAGGAGGACTGCAATTGAGTTAATTTATATCGACGCATTAATTCGGGTTGAATAATAGCGTGGTTTAACATGATGACTTTCGCAGCCCTTATAACAACTAAAAAACGTAACTGGTGGTAGCATGAAACCAATGTGTAAGCTTTCAGTTTACCACGAAGGATTCATTAAATATTTTTAATTTCTCAACCATTCTTGTTTTTGTGCGCAGGACTCCGATAAGACGTCAAAACAAGTGTAGTTACCAGTAAGGCACCATTGTGTGACCCAGATGGCAAGTGATAAAAAAATATTCGGCAATTCGGTTTTATCCCGACAAAAGTTGTTAATGGTTTATTGTAAGAAAAAAAAAGATTTAGGTTAAGATTTTTGGGATCAGGGATGGGTATCGATTATAATTTCCAGAAACGATTTGAGCACGAATCAATTCAATTTTGAGTTTACACATTTATACACATTTGTTTAAGTGTTACATTACAGTGTTACATTATTTCTCAAAATGAGAAGCTCTAACAAAAATGTTCAGATCATTAACATTGTAAACATTGTTCTGCTTCTCCTGGAGGGCGTTTCAGTTTGGCCACTAAGTGGCGATCGTGCTATAGCAGTACACATTATTCAGAAGATGAAGAAAGAATGAGCAAAAAACTGTGTTTTAGACCACAAATGGATACTTTAAAAACTATTTCCTTAAAAGAGTTTGAAAAATTCATACCTGTGAGTTTATAAAGATGTTCATTTAGTCGACCGAGCGTTAGCATTAGCCGTAATATGGGAATTTGTATTATACGTAAGCATCAATCTAGCAGGCTTTAGCTTTATGTGGTACATCGATTTATATTTTTATGAATCAATTATTGATCTGTTAAACTAAATCAATTGATTTCATCAACCCAGCCATATTTGGGATGGTTTCAATGTTCATGCCTAAGCGCTATAAATATATGAAGCAATAAAGGAAAAAACAAACCTGTTCCAATAGCTCCAAAACTGTTCGTTGAGGTATGTGTGATGGCTGTGATCGTCTCCAAAAGAAGCTTTGCTTTCAATCCAGTGCACAATGTGTCCCTCCACAGCTTTTGAATTAAAAAGAAAAAAATAAAACTGTTATTTTTTTAATTAATCTGGAAAACTAGGTAATAGACACCAACTAAATATATATGCGTTTCAGTTTCTATCCTCTAATAAAAACAAGTCTGGCATTAGCTTTACAACGTTCTGATAAAGTTATGGTTCTTGTCTGAAAATAAATTAATGAAACTCACCAATTGGAACTTCAAGAATGATGTCAGGTGTTTTGTCATAGCCCATGGTTCGTAGCTTGTTTTCATCTAAAGAAATACAATAACTTAATGAAAATAAAAATGTGCAGGGACAGTGAATCTGGTCATTGCAAACCCTAGTATAGCAGCAGAGGAAAAAAAAAAAAAGAACACATAAAGGAAGGAAGTGCAATAAAATAATGAATAACATTTGGCACATTTGCTGCCTTTGCACAAAAACTGTAATGTCCAGTTAAATGGCTGCACTTCAGGATATAGTTTGGCTACCCTTTGTAATAATACAGCAGGGAAAAAGAACAAGGCTGGCATTACAGATTCTGCACGCCTGACCCCTGCCTGTTCTGGCTACAGCCATTGTCCTTGACTTCTGGTGTGCTTTGGCCATTATCCCGAAAACACCTGATTTCTCCATTAAATCTCAGGCTGACCAGGTCATTCAGTTCCAAGGGCCTGCCTCTTTGTCTCCAGCCAAGCTCAACTAATGGGGCATGGAAGGGAATTGAGGGGAGATGGAGGGTGGCGGTGTCAGTGATGGTGATGAGGTAGTATCAATATAACAATGGGGAAAGAAAGCCCAGACAGGTTAGTGAGAGTGCCAGTGGCCTGTGGTACAGAGGGGCATCCTGGATGTGGTAATACCGAATTAGATTAGTGTGTTTGCATCTGTGGCATGATGGGAACCTCTGTTCACACCCACTGGGCTGTTGACATTCTCTTGTGGCTCTGATCGTCGTTTTATGTCCGCTTTGATTAAAATTAATGGGCCATTCCTGCTGTTGGGTAGCTTATTTCCAATCCATTTATCTGATGGGGTGAGGCTGCTTTAGTGGCCCTCGTGCTCCTTGAACTCTGACAGTTTTGGAACAGTCCTTGGTACAGCCCTGAAGAAAGGTCAGAGCTCTATGTCCAAATAAATGATATGGTCTTAACGATGGAGGGAATGACTTTTATCTGTCATCATTCATCTAACCTTGGAGGTTGATGGCATGAGGTGATAGGAGGAAGGGATGTGTAAAAATTCCATCTTCACAATACCTGAGCTGACCACTTTGAATTTTATTAAGTTGACGAGAACAACAGAGGATTTAAGCATGTTGGGAAATAAAATAATTGATGATTTACTTAAAATGATTCTGATTTTTGGTAATTCCAAATTCCATCATTGATTCATTTTTGTCTTTAGCTAAAACTATTACCAAGAAGTGATTACATCTCTTGTAGTTTAATTTCTACATTTAAAAAAAAAAAAAAAAAACGTCTTAACCTTTCACTTTTGTATATTACAAAGGAAAAACACAAATCATCAGCATAAAAGTTCAACCTCAAAGAGATTCCTTCTAAACTCTATTTTTTTTCTTGTGAAATGTCAAAGGGTGATAGAAAGAGACAAGACTTTGGAGAAGGTGAAAGGATGTTGCAACAAGCAAAAGAATTGCTGCAAATGAAAAAAAAAGATGCAAATTAAAAAGCCACAACAAAAGTAGATTATTGGGATGGCTTTTGCTGATGTACTGCGGTGAGATTGGGAAAAATTAACAGGAGAATGAATTGGAAAATGAGTGAGAAAGTAAAATCAGTGTTCAATGTCTTTATGTGTATTTTTTTAATGCATTATTTGGTGTTTAATTTACCATGCAGCCCCAGGTTTGAAGGTAAACTGGAGGTTTATTTATTGCCGGTTTATTGTTGTGTTTGGCTAACATGGAGAAAAGCAGGGTGTAAAAAACCACTAACGTGATAATCAAGTTCTGTAGCTTTACTCCAATATCCAGCAAAAGAACGCAGTTACATGTTTCATAATACATTCTCATTTCAAAGTAACATCTACCCCAAATGCAACTAGCAACAGGTACTGAAAGCCTGGAACCAAAACACATTCCTGGATAAAATGTTCCACCCCATCGGTAAAAAAATATCCCAGATAATCCACTTCCATTAAAAAAAAATATATCCCTCAAAGTAATTTATTACAATATTATTACATATCATATATTTGCCAACGAATAAGTAATAAAAACTTTGAAGTCAATGAAGTTCAGTCTCCTTCTTTTTTACAAAGCCCCTCTGAAAATGGTGAAAAGGCTTACCAAGGAAGGAGAGATTCCTTTCCTTTAGCTTATCACGTAGGAGTACCTCATGCTCTTGGCCGATGGCACTGGAAAAAAGGGTCAAGGAATCCAACACACAGTACATCTGTGACAGCATTTTATATTTTAACTAACATGCTGAAAATGTGTAATAAAATGCTGACTGAAGCAACTGCATCCAGAGTATAGTTAAAAATAAATATTCTTAAAAATAAATATTTTTTTATTATTTTTATTTTTGTTAAAAATAAATATTTTTAACAGAGAAAATCTTTTATGTTTAAAATAAACAAGAGTGAGCCAAAATGATTTAGGGAGGTTGTTACAAATTTAAGTAATTTCCTGTAAATTGTGCCTCTGAGAAACCAAAAACCCTCAGGAAGTGGTTTTAAAATGAATTGTTAAAATTTTGTATAAATATTTTGTAGGCAATTCTTTTGTACTTTTTCAAATAAAGGTCAAATATTGTCGAATATGTGTTTCTATTTTTTATATAAAATTACAATTAACATTAAAATTAAAATTTAGTTACAAAAAGAATTCAGTTCTGAAAATATTATACAGTCCCTACAGGGACTCAGAGAAAAACTAAAAAAAACACTTGTTAAGTTTACATTCAATTATTTTACATGACAATCCAGAATAGAAATATACTTGCATGTAAATAATCTTCTCATATTACGGCACTAACAGTCACCCCAAGCAAAATAATGGATTCTGATTAACACATAAGCCGTTTTCCTTGTGTCCACATGCAGGTCTTTGAACTGAAATAGCATTGGGGCGGTTATTATGAAGTTTGAGTAACAGACTTGCTGAGAACACTGAAAGGGGTGCCATAGAGAGCAAAAAATAAAAAAAAAAAAAGGGGGGAGGCGACTGAAGGAGGAGGGCAGGGTGCGAAAAGGTTGACTGGCTAAGAACAGAACAACACAACCAAAGACGCACAATGAAGCCCGGGCAGACACAAAAGCATACACATCTAAAAACATTTAAACGAGTGGACTCCCCATGGAAATAGTTGGTGTGCTTCCCAGCTGGTTTCCCTCAAGAAGCGTGCTCCCCCGTTCAGCCTCTCTGCAGGGCAAAGGCCGGGACAAGCCAAACAGAAGGACAGTGAAGACACATATAAGAGTTATTTAAATGAATTCTATATTTTAAAAAAATAGTACGAAAATAAATCTAAATGACTGATTTTAACTTTGCTTAGATTTTAGATGCTTTAAATTCTTCTACCCTCTGGTTCCTTTCGATCCATTGGCTTTGAATGGCTGCAAAGGGGATAGTTGGCCATCAGACGGAATAAAACACCTCCGCTGTGAAGCAGGACTTTTATTTCAGGTGAAGCCAGACACATCTTATCCCCCTTCAATGGCTCCTCATCAATTTCAGGCTTAACATTTTATGGGATAGGATACTGTTTGATGCAGTCCACCAGCGGTCCATAACAGCAGTCATTTATTGTGCACTGAAAAGAGGGGAAAGACATATTAAGGCATGGCAAAAAGGGTTTGGAAGTGTTACAAGAGGCGAGGGAACTCCACACACAGCTGACGGGGAAATGGACACGAGATGTGCTGGGGGTTCGGTGAGCGTTACAGAAACTGTCAAATAATCTGATTACTAAACAATAGTTGACGTATGCGTAATGCTACGTTCACACACGGCAAGTGAAGAAGCGTTTTCCTGAACGCCCATTTAGCATATGGTGTTCACACTGGATAAGCAGGGAGGGGCTTCTTTTTTTGTACTGTTCTACTTACAGTTGAAAGAGGCTTGGTGGAGTCATAAAGCTCACTATCAAAATTAAGTCCCTGATTGAGGGGGACCTGGTGGCAGACAAGATGGCGGCTAAAAGTCATTAGCGGGAAGGAAGTCCAGAACCGGAACGTCAACAACTCCATCCCCCATCCCCTGCGCCGGACATGCCGTTCAAAAAATACTCTTGGTTTTGGTAGAAAAATTCAAATTAAAGCAACGACCCTGACAGTTACGATTTTTTGGGTTTTTTTGTGTGTTTTCAAATTTGAACGATAAACATCCGAGGTGTCTCTTCCAAAACCTACAATGCTTTGACATACCGTAACTCCGTAAAAGATCAACTTGAATTAGTTGATCTTCAGAGAAAAGAAGTTTTGCATCTTTTCACCAAAATGCAACACATTACTAATATAAAATATTATTTTCCGGTGCAAAGCTGCATTTTCTGCGACAGAATAAGCTGATTTACATTGAGGGTTAAAGCTAGCAAACATCAAACGTAAACACTAGTCTGGAGCTAAAGCTCCAATGTAAAAGCCTCAACAGTTTAACTTTTGTTAATATCCTTTAACAAAGTGTTTATCTTCACTTGAAAATGTTTAAGCTAATCCTGAAGACAAAAAAAAAAGTTTTAATAAAAGTGGCAACAACTCTGAAATCTTGAGGAAATTCCGCTTCCAGCTAATGATGTTAGGGAGTTTCCGTTTCCGCCATCTTGTCTGCCAGCAGGTCCTCTCGCCCCGATTGGTCAAAGTTTGACCTGGTTTAACTTTCAACACTCATTCAATAGTTTCACGTTTTGTACGTAGAGCCCCCCCAAAAAAAACTTAAAAATGTGAACTAAGAGTTTTGAACACAAAAGTCAGAAATGTGCATTTTTGCACTTTATTTTTATTGATTTGGTTTATTTTCACGCATTAATTGTAGACAATACAAAAAAATCCCACAAATATGAAAATCATTACAGAAATAATAAAATACTTTGATTAAAAAAAAAAAAATTAAGTAACATTTGATTTATTCAATCTAATAATTATTAACTACAATCAAGTAGAGTTTGGAGCTTGAAAAGGAGTGGAAAGAAGCAAACATAGAATTCCACAGTTACATAGAATTTTCATTAAAAGTAATCACTAGAAACCCACGTTGCAGAGCGCGGTGTGGACATAGTTTCAGGTTTGTACAAGAACTTTTCAAAACTGAGTGGGATATAAAACTCTGGGGGAAAAAACCTGAATATATCACTAAACCTGTATTAATCTGGATTCATAGAAAACATAGAATGTTACCTGGTAGATATTGTTGGCCAGTACTTGATCTGGAATTAGTGATGGCTCCTTCAACATGCTGTTCAAGACAGCTTTAGAATCTGAATTAGAATTAAAAAATATAAAATAAAAAGTTAATATCATCTGTAAAGCATGACTAGCATCCAACATTATGTCCAAAAATGATTCAATATTTTTAAAAATTCTGTCACATCTATTAAAAAGTCTGCATAGACCATATGTAAATGTTTCAGTCCACGGCACAAACGCTTCATGCAGCATATACGTGTTATGATCACTAACCATTCTGCATCCCTTATCCCCATTCTTTCTCTGTTAACATTATAAATCAGAGAAGAAAGCCTGCCAGACTGACTTGCTGTGACTGTAACAGCAAAAGAAAATCTCTAAATCATCTCTAAGAAGATCTTATTACTGGTATATGCAAGCTTATACCAGGTCCTGGACATACTCTTGGAGATTTTATCACATTGAATTGTGCTTAAGAAAACTAAATGTTTAATCTTTTCTCTTACATTTTAGGGCAAAAAGAAAAATAAATAAACAAAAATAAAAATCTCTTGCATTCTATTACTACTATCATTTTTAAACTATCATTGAGATGACAAACAATGAAATCAATTGTTGAATGCATTAAAAAGCATCTTGTTTTCTGTATTTCACTATTTTTTCCATTTTTGGTTTTGGTCTCTGCGAGGCACAACGCTACAAAACCCAAGCCAACCTCTCAGAGCTGGAAGGCACAAGACTGTGCTTTATTTCATTGCTCATTTTTCTCAGAGATTGGTACCTTCATACTCGGATCCATACCGTGCTCCTGTGCAGTGCAGACGGCAGTGAAGAAAGAGGGTTATATTTCCCCTTGAGTTAGGACACCTCATGACAAATGATAATGGATAATCAATAAAGTGGGAAATATGAGGGAGCAAACTTTATGAAGCCAGGAGACATATTACTCCCCAACAACACTGGTTTCCCTTAACAAAGTCACTACTCGACTGTGCCTAATAATCTGAAGGAAAATCAAAGGACCCACAACCACATCAGCAATATTGGCAACTTATTCCACTTTAATGGCATTTTGATTGATTTTTTTCCCCTCTTCCTAATGGTCGTTTTATAGATTTGACGCTGCTTCTGCAAAACAGTAGCTTGTAATAAACCTCCCTGAAGGCAAACGTTCGCCATTAAAGCTCTTGTCTTACCAGAGCTCATAATTGGACGTTGAAATTGGACGTTGACCACCATCGCATTTTGGTGTCTCAAATAACACAGATCTGTCTCTGCGATCTTTGGATATTTTTGCTAAATAACTATAATAACGGATACGAGACCGTTCTCCTAATTTATCTGAGCGATGGGGTTAAAAATAGCCATAAAGAGGTGACCTTGGCGCTGACATTGTGGGATTTCAGCCAAGCATTGACCTGATGAAAATGGAAGGCCAGGCTGCTAATAAATCAGGATGCTTTTAAAATGAGTTTACCCTAATGCTCATTCATCACAGTCTGTAATGCCATTTGCAGGCCCGGGATTCGCTGCTGTGCACAAACACAGCAGTAAATAACAACAGAGCCCTTGCATCCTGCAGCCTCCAACATCAGCATACATTTATTAAAAGACGCCCCCGCCAAGCGCAGCAACACACCTCGGTGACACGCCGCACTCACACTCAGAAGCATGCCTTCCTGCTTAAACATACAGACTCAAGGCGCGCTCAGACGTGCATATAAAACCCCCGTGCAGGAAAATGAAAAGCACAATCTGAGGAGCACCAGACGCGGAGAACAAAGCCCTGCAGCACAACTTTGCACCTTGTAAACATTCAGCAAATTTATTGTAATTGTACCACGTTGGTGTAAAATCTCACTAAGGTGCTGTATCACACGTCTGCATCTCTGCAGAAGAGATGAGAATAATAGATGAGAAAAGCTACACCTCCATAGGGATTTGCTAAGGAAAACAACAATTGTAAACAAATTGTGAGTCTGCTTTCATATTTGATTCTTAAACAAGAGCATCGGGGTAACTGCAACGCGGCACTGCCTGGAGTTTCCACCGCTAACTTGCGTTCACTCTGAAAAAGTCATTATCTCAAAAGCAAAAAAATAAACCCAAACCTCATTAAATTGCAAAATTTGCTGAGGGAGTGGTGTAATAAACAGTAATGGATGGCAGTTGTTATTGCCCCTGACACTGATGAGCTCTTCTGCAAGTTTGTTTATTAATTAAAAAACCCAATTCTTTCCAGGGGTGGGGGGCTGTTAGCCATTTCCTCTAGATGCCACCCCACCCACCCACACCCCGTCCGCAAGCCATTGAGCTGTGGAGGGCCACTCGTTCATCAAACTTCATGGAGCAAGGGAGAGACAGGTCCTGATAATGTGCGCCGCTAAAGCTGATTTTCCATGATGAATCTCGGAGCATATAAATTGGCTAATATCTGAAAACATTTACAGATACTAGAGGAATTGACTACTTGTGGGACATGATGGATGAGGCTCTCCAATACTGGCCGACAGCTCTGCAAATCTCTGCGGCTGCCTAAAGCCATCATTTGATTTTCCAATTTACTCCTTTTAAATTTATCCTTCTGCTTTGAAAAAATAGAAGAGCAGGAGATGAGAGGAAAAAGAGAGAGAGAAAAAAAAACATATTTATGTTTTTAACTACCTGCGGTGTTGTATTGGTTCTAGCTGATAATATAAAGGTAGTGTCTCCTGTGCAGGAGGAGCCCAGTCCCTGAAGAGGTTACTGGGGCAGAACTGATCTGCTTCCACCTGATTCCTCCTGAAAGCGATGAGATGAGACTCTACATTTTAGTGTGTGTGTGTGTGTGTGTTTCTCCAGAGTAATGGTAGACCAAGGGTGGCTCTGCAATGGAGAGAGGCTTCTCGGGTCAGGCCATTAGACTGTGGAAGAGGCAGACTGGAGCTCCTTTGCTGAAAAGAAGTAATTAGTATACTTGTCAAGTGAAGTGCCACGGTGCTGCTTACCTCCCTCGCACCCACCCCTTGCATACATAGATACACGTATAGATCCGCACGTGGGCAGCAACACTTGAGCTTACTTATTCCCCCCGTTCTTGCTAATGAAGAGCTCTTGCTCCCATTATTTGGAAAAAAAAAAGAGGCTGCACATAGATTTAGAAGAAGAGAATATAAGGGCACTTGAAGACAAGAGAGGAGGAGCATGAAAGTGGATATTTTGTCTGGATAGAGCATAATGCAATACCCCCGTTATCAACTTTATCTGCAGAGAAACTAAAACGATTATGAATTCTGTCGAGAAGCCGGAGGATCAGAGCGGACGCCGACGTTCTCACAGCGTTAAAAATCTAACGCGGGACATTTATAACCCCGCGTACACGGCTTCTGTAAAGGAATGTGACAATAAATCTTAAAGCCAGTCGAATCACATAGTCACAAAACATGGAGTAGCAATCTAATCTGGAACTGGGCCTTGGGAAAATGGAAAAGGTCAAATAGCTAGCAAAATTGCCTCCTCAGAAAAGTATGTCTAAATCTAGAGGCACATCAACTCCTGTCAAAGGAGGAATAGAAAGAACGATGAGGAGATAGCAGAAGGGGGCACAGGAAAGAGCACGAGCTCCCCCGAAGTGTCTGCTGGCAGCGTCTTAAAGGGATCTAATGACACAATTGGAATGTCAGACAACTTTACCGTTTTGTCGCATGTGCAGAACAAAGTCATAAAATTTGCATTCAGAACGTAAAGTGTTTTTTTTTTTATCAAATACTATTGTCGTTTTTTGCTTGAACAAATAACCATAACAAATGTATGATCACATATTCATCTAAGGTTTACTGAGATATATATATATATATATATATATATAATATATATATATATATATATATATATATATCGTTCAGATTTTTCTTTTCATATTAAACATTTCACAAGGTTGATTTTTTGTCATTTAACAGGATAACACAACTCCTTATATTTTAACAACTTATGACAATTTCATTTACATAGGTTTAAAAAAAATAAAAATAAATCAAATATAATAATTCATGACTTGTAATATATATATATGACACATAAAAGGGTTGAGCCTCAGAAAATGTATTTTCTTTATACTTTTAAGGCAATTTCTTTATCTGCCAAAAAATGTGTATCGATGACTAATAAAATGCATTAAAACAAAAAAAATTATGTTTAAATCAAGTGAGGTATTGTACTCAAATTGTTTGAAAAACTTAAAAACCAAAACACATGATTCAGTGTTCCTCCTGCGTATGCGTAGATTTTTTTTCTCCAGTCACCTGACTCTTGTGTCATAAAGTACACCGTTACTGCAGTACACTACAGTATATATATATTTATATATACACATCCATACATATACATAAAGAAAACTCTTTAATGAACAATACTCAAACGTTCTTTAATAAATGTTTACAAAGCATGATCAAAATAGTTTTTAATGAGTATGGATCGAAACAAATTTCGGCCGCGGAAGGTGTGGGGTGAGATAGATATATATATATATATATATATATACATATACACATATACATATACATATACACATATACATATATATATACATATACATACATATCGTGTGATGAGAGCAATAAATTTAAAAACTGTCACATTAAGTATATATTATATAAGAATATATACTTATACTAATATATATACTTTAAAAACTACTTGTGTAAATATTACAGACCTAATTTTGTACAAATCCTTTAAACATAAACATCAAGATATAAAACATTTATAAATATAAAAAAAAATAATTATCACTTGTTTGTCTTCTAATGATTAATTTTTATTGAATCAATTCCAATAAACAATTAATATTGGGCCATAAAAAAATACTTTAATTAAATGGAATTGTAAAAAAAAAAAAAAATGCAATTTTCATGTACTATCCTGTCTGGTTTCATTAGGAAAGGATCATTATGGATATTGATTTCATATTCAATATGAACCTGATCTGAAAGCATTGATTCATGTACAAGCAGACGGACTTTCCTCGTGTTTCATCGTCTCCAATGCCTGAGCTGAATCGAGGTCAGCAGGTTGGCGATGCTGCCGTCATTCTGAGGTGTGGTGGTGGTGTGAGAAGTGGGGGGGGGGGGGCGCGCGACAAACAAGCAAAGCAAAAACAAGGACAGTGCAAAAAAAACAATTTCAAACTATGTATTGATCTGAAGCTGGTGATTGAACATGTATTCTTCAGTCCCAGAGGCCCTATTCATGAGTCTCTTGAATGTAAGAGAGACAAAAAAAAAAAAAAGTCACTCCCGTCCACACTCGGAGGTAAAAAAGAAAAGGAATGTTACTCATCCAGTCAGAGAAATGCCCGTCATACTAAAAAAAAAAAAAAAAAACAAATGGAACTTTCCAGTATGAGCTTCTCAACCAAACCTAGAAATAAACACACAACTAACCAGTTTGCTAATCACCAGCAAAGATATTTCTTACTGTCTGATGATGAAAACACGACACTGATGTGCAACATAAACACTGAGACATACTGTAACCATTTGATCACAAGTCACAAGGGAGCTGAGTTATGTTAAAGGCCATTTGGGTCAAGGTAACGCTGCAAAAGAGCTAAAGTGGAAAAACTAAATGAAGTAACCACCTGGAAAGCTTCATGTTGTTGACTTCCAGCAACTTCATGGATGATTGGATGTACAGTATTGTCTTTCTGCAAATGTATTATTTGTTTATTTAAGATAGAAAAAGCATAACATATATACAAGATGATATCCTTTAAGGTAAGTTTCCATCCATAGTTATTTGGCTGATATGGATCTGTTTTCATAAGAGCCATGACTGGAACCTTTCTTGCTAGCTTACAAAAAGTGGAATAATTTACAACCAATTAATCTATATAAATCCTTCCAGAACAATTTTAAACCCTGTTATCACTGCACAAAAAAGGGTGCAGGCGGCGTGCTTTGAGACTTTCCTGGATGAATTCCTGTTTTACAAGCCTCTGAGACTTGTATTTTGACAGGCGGTGGATAACAGTGAATCTAAAACAATCAGAACCTTGACGTTGACAAATGGTTATGCTGGGGTAAAGTTAAACATGGCACACGTCCACATAACCTCTTTCTAGATTTAATTGAAAGCACCGCTTTTGGTTATTATGGAATTTACTCCCAAAATACTGACTACTGCAGAAAAAAGGTCCTCACAGGACACCGTAGGTTCAAGAATGATAGCAAAAAGGAACAAAATAAGGTTTTAGAAAAAAAGTAGAAGCTAGTGCTTGTGATTACAAGGAAAGAGACCCGATTACAAATTTTGGAAAACCATCTGTTAATGGTTCAGTCTACAATGAAATGGCCATTGACAAATACGTTTTCTAGTTTCCTTTGTGAACCTCAGTCTCTATAAGTCAGCTCCTCCTACTTTAAACTTTATTGATAGAAGATTTAGATTAATTGAGATTAATCATCAGAAAATGAAAGCAAAAAGCTAAAACATAGAATTCTCTTCAATTAAATACAAAAAAATTCTCTTTCAGAAATAAAAACAAAAATTAACATTAGGAAATACTACAATTCTCTATATAAAACCAAACTGCATGCAAACATTTGCATATGTTTATGTAGATACTGTCAAACGTGTTGTGCAAAATCTAAGAAGAGTTTTTTACTTTATTGATTTATTAGTTTCATACTGCAAAATCCCTTCCCCCATAGATATAAGTCAAAAACTCTTAAAACTTGAAACTTTGTCCTCAAAAATGAAAAAAAAAAAAAAAATTAAAATGTAAGAAAAATAGCTAAATCGAGGATTCTTATTTTAAGAAAAAAAATTCTAGTCATTTAAAAAGAAGTTTTCTTTTGAAAGACTTCGCTGATAAGATTATTTTTCATGCAAGACAAAAGAAAAAAACAGATTTTTCTTGAAACTATTGTCTATTAAATTTCTGAAAATTCAGAGTTACAGTCCAGGCTTAGTATCAGGGTTGCAACAAGTTGCTTTAAAGTTACATTTCAGACTTTTAGACCATTTTAAGGCCACACGTGTCAAAAATGAATTTCTGTTTATCAACTTATTTACTATTGAATTAATTATTTACAATTTTATTCAATTTTTACTTTCCATTTTTTGATTAAAACTTTGATTTATTTTTTGTTGATGTTGTTTTTGGACTGTGACATGATGCTCTTTAAAAAAAAAAAAAATATATATATATATATTTTTTTTTTTTTTTTTTTTTTTTTTTTTTAACCAGCGGCTGGCATTCGGTGTATTGGTGCATAATGATCGGTTCTGATGCCGTTAATTTCTATAATAACAAATAATCGTGGTTAAAAAAAAAATTATATTTTAAACAAAAAAAGGTCAAATAAAAAAGAAGTTTCAAACAAATAATTTTAATGCTCAGATATCACAATTTCAGATTTTTTTAAGGCTTTTTCTGTGTATCATTACTAAATTTAATATTTTTTAAGACTTTCTAAGACCATGTCTGAGCATAAGCCAACTGAAAGGTTACTGTTTCTTAGCAAGTCAAAACTAAAGTTTTTTCTACATTTTTGGGGGTTTTGCTTTTCGTTGCTGTCGTTTTGTAACACACACATCATATATCAAACTGAAACAAAACCATGATCCATAAATTGAGGTTTGAACAGAGTTGTGGTGAAAGTGAATCATTACATCACTATTAGATCGATGCTTAGGAGGGTTGAAGATGACAGCAGAATTGTGGAACATTATCAATAACATTCTTGAACTTTTTTGATTGTAGGTACTTCTAAATGTGTTTCTTATTAGTGAAAGGAGAGCTTTAAAACAAAGAAGATTCTGTGGTCTGGACTTACCAAAAACAAAAAAGATGAAACCATAAATAACAACAGTGATATTGATACATACGCATTTCACCGCTCATGTCCTGAAGAAATCTGTCCAGGATGAGTCGAGCCATCAGAGCCGGAGACAGATCCACCTTTAAAAACAAACAAAAAATCTGCATGATTAAACGCATTCAATGATGTACTCCTTTCACTTTAAAACACGGCTTTAAAGATGCTGAGCATTTTAGCACTAAAACTGTACCAATAGTTGGTGACTAGTTAATGCCATGGTCATAATAACTTGATGATCCTAAACCATAATATTACATTTTCACACCTTGACCCCGGCTTTTGACAACCCCCGTCTTCAGACAGTTATTTGAGAGCCATGCTTGCAATAACCTTTCCCACAGGACCCAGAAATCCCCGTATTTCACAGCCCGGCTATAACGGCAAATCGCCTTCCTTTCTGTCAAACAGAAATCTCCAGTCTCTCATCTTGTAAGAAAAAGCGGCTCATACTACGCCCAGACAAAAGGCAATGGAGGGCTTTAATCATGGCATGATCACCAAGGCAAAACAGCAGCAAACAACAGGACACACCTTGGGGACTATGGGGAAGATGCCTCTAATAGGAAGGATGCTACCTATGGCTGCCGCTTGCTTTGAACACAAAAACACCTGAAGAGGTGAGAGGTGTTTTCGGTTTGAGTGAAGAAAGGAGCCGTGACAAGTCAGGGAGCTCTAATGATTGATGCTGAAGGTGCCTGCTGACCACACTCTTACGAGGACATTGCTGTTTCCTCCATTTAAAACCATACAGCAATTAAAGACTGAAGAAAATAAGACAAAAGTAGCATTGATTAACGATAATAAAATTAGGAAGAATTCTTTCTTAAGAACTGGATTATTTTCTAATTAAAATAATATGAGGTAAGAATTTATGTTGGGTGTTTAAAGTCCCACTTTAATTATATTTAAGCTATTTTAATTAAAAGCATTTCGAGTAATCTTTAAATAGTAATTATTGTGCAGATTTTAGTCAAAAAGGAAAAAAAAAATCCAGTTGTTTTGTAGGACAGAAATTCATTAAAATTTGCCTCAGAGTTGTGGTTGGGACCCATAGACAGTATGTAGAGAGAATTGTCAGTAAATAGGAAGAACCTGCTAGTCCCAGAAAGCCAAAATCTCATAAATTCTATAGAGAAATAAACCACTATTACACAGTCATTCTATTTGTCAGAATGGAACCTCTTTTTAACATGTTTTTGCTAAACTTAATTTTTTTTCATGACATATTTTCTTTATTGCAAATTAATAAAGTTATAAGCTGACCAATCAGATGCCTCGGTTGAAGCCCGTTGGCCCCCATCTCCAAAGTTTGAAACGTTTGGTTGTTTTAGTGGAAAGGGTGTGGCTTTCTAACAAGCTCACTGCTGATTGGCAAGCCTGGTTACCATAGAAATGATGACTCAGACCAACTCGGACCAATCACCGCTTACTAACGTCGTCTGGGTTCCAAAATGGCGACGTCCTTAACGCGTCAAAATAGTGACTGAATTTACGCAATTTATTTGGAACCGGATACAAGGCATTTGCATGGGTGACATCACACCCCGCTTTGTCCAGTGATGATAATATTCTGTCTATGGTGGGACAATTGGTGTAGAGCAACCCCGCCCCCCTTTTCCTAATCGCTGCTGAAGTAAGCAGAGAGTTTATTGCCATCCAGCGTATTATCTGCTTAACAATTGAGCTATTTTTTAACTCCATCTTTTGTTTTATCCTGATTGACAACAACTCGAATAAAAAAAATGTTCAAACATGTCCTCCACCATCAGAAAAATACCACAATCTCTGTATTTGAACACTAATTGAAGAGAACCACTCTTTAGACTTGTTAATAAAACAATACCTGAGAAGAAAAATTCCTCTAAATTACATCAAAAGAATTCCAAACAATGTCTTCTCACTGAAAGTCGTATTTATTAAAATCTACTAACTTCCATCAATTACTCGGTTTGTAAAACAAAGCTGGCATGTCTATAATGAATAAGGGAGGAGATAAAGATCAAATAACGGTTTTCTTTTTAATGTGACGGCGCTTCAGTTTCTTGTTTCGCCATCTCTTAACTCTTACTGTATTCTTTTCTATCCAATCTTTCCTCTGCCTACTTACTGGCCTGCCCTCCATTCATCCTTTTGGATAACAAGAGAGCATCAGATTTCCAGTGACCTGCATCAGAACTGACACATGAAAAATGGCAACATTAGCAGCGTGGCTTCAGTCTGAATAAGTACCGCCTGATTAGTTCAGGTGTCTGCATCTGCTTAATTTTCATATTAATCACGAGAGCCCGTGTCGATTCTAAAGTCAGACGGCGTCACTTTATAAAATTGTGACTAAGACTCAAAGCTGTGAATTCCTACAGTAAAATATGGAAAAGCTAAAACCTTCAGCACCAGGATTTCTGTTTTGTTTCCAACTGAGCAGATTAGAAGCAAAAAGAAAAATATCCATATATATTTTTCATCCCTGTTATTGATCTTCATCTGTTGATAATATATTGTCTCTAAGATGTGAAGCCACATCAGTCAGCACTCTGGGAGCCCATAAATGTTGGATTTAAATGCTAAGTAGATTATTAAAATGGCAGTTTAGGGGTTCATAGACCATAATTATTACGTTGAATTTAATCCTTTTATGGGAAAAAGTCAATCAATTAAAGGAGGAATGAATAGTAGCCGTATGGTTATAACTGGAGCATGATAATTTTGATTTTAAGCTCACCCTTAAAATGTACACTAATGAAGCTAATTGAAGCATTTAACATTTAAAAAAAAAGAATGCTATTAAAAAAAACAAAATACATATTTTTTATGCATGAATATATAAAATAAGCAAGCAAATTGAATTGAAACTTATAAATTATATGATCTTAAAATGTGTAATTTATTTATCATTTATAACAGTGGATTGCTAAAAAAAATAAATACATAATGGAACTTTATAAGTAAAACAGAAGAACCATTAATGAAAAGTGATGTTTTATTTGCGAAAGAAATTATATAAAAAATTAAAATATTAAATTCTAGGAATAAAAACCTATATTCTTTTCCTTTTTTAAAGAATTATTGTGGACTTAAATCTAACTTTCATGCAGAATTCCTTATATTCCCAAGACTCCTTCTCTAACCTCCTAAAGTAAATAGGTGGCAAAAGGACGAATTAACCGATGACCCTGTCCTCACCTGTCCACAGTTTGTGACAACTCTGCCTGAAGTGCAATTTTGAAAATGACATAATAAAACAGAAAAGGTATTTACACATCTGCCTAATAGAGCTTGGGGCTAATTACATTAAATAATTGGTAAAAGAGTGGGCCATTTGACCAATTTTGATAATGATTAACAGGCAAGAGAGAAAACGCACTACTCGTGTATTTGTATAGAGTAGTGCCTAACTTTAGAAAAAATAAAAGTATTTTAAATGTGGATGTTCAACCTTTCATTGTCAAAAAAAAAGGAGAAAAGAAGTTAATAAAGACTGTGCTGTTACCTCATTGGCCATCTCCAGCAGGACGGGAGCGGTGGGACGTGCCTTCGCTTCATTCAGATACCTTCATTTAATGGATAAAAACATGAGTGAACTTTTAAAAGAAAAGAGGATAAAACAGCCCACAAAGGCAGACAGAAGGGTAGAGGGGGTTAGACCAGGCTAGCCTAGACATGCTAATGCCCCTGATGACTCGGCTCTGGGTGGCATATGGCAGACTGAGTGTGGTTAAAACAGCACTGCTTGGAGGGCTTCAAATTTCCCTGAAACCAGACAAGCATATGATAGTTTGTTAACCCCCGCTGCTCCAAAAATGTTTTTTGTCCCCTTCCCCCGCTAACTCCTCTCTGATCTTTGCCAGGTCAATCTCAGGTTTTTGTGGATTAGATGAAAATTAAACTTCACACAACAATAGGGTTGTTTAAGGCCCTCTTTTTCATTTTCATTTCCAAAATGTTACATATGAACATTACAGGACAGGAATGTAAATATCTAGTGTCTGTTATTTATTTTCGCGCGCCAATTTGGACATGGAAAACAAAGCTTTGGCTAAGCAGGTGCGAGCGGAGGTCTGGAAAGAATCCTGAGGGGAGGGATTTCTTTTGGGGGGAATTATAACTGTCATGGTGGCCTACTTTCTGTCATGCTTCTTTGGCAAGCCTTCTCTGGTCAGAGAGTGGACACGGCAAAGGCATTGTACAAGAGTGGGAGCCGGAAAAATAAGCTAGCAGTGATGATATGAGGATAAAATGGTACCTTTGGTAGTGACTCTCAACAACATCTGCTGCATGGTGTCTTGATATTGTCCTTTTAGTTCGTTTCTATAAAAGAAATAAAAAAAAAATCTTAGACAGAAAACAAAAAATAAATAATTTCAGAGATTAAGATGTTTATACATCAAATTAAATAGATAGTAGAGAAATTCCTCAAAAGGAGCCATACCATGAAAAACCCACTTTTTGAGCCTTTAAGTGTATTATACTGTTCAATCCTCACTATAAACAACCCCAAACTGGTATTTTGATCCTTTCATGCGTGAA
Source organism: Oryzias javanicus (assembly GCA_003999625.1). Classification (NCBI taxonomy): domain Eukaryota; kingdom Metazoa; phylum Chordata; class Actinopteri; order Beloniformes; family Adrianichthyidae; genus Oryzias; species Oryzias javanicus. The sequence goes on along the minus strand of CM012458.1, from coordinate 17,844,072 downwards.
AACAAGTGGGTCCACACATGCTGATGTCACAATGTGCGAACAGCCCCTTCCAGGAAGAGTCAGCTCTCCCAGCACCGTCCCCAGTCTAACACTAATACCCAATTTTTCCATGGAGCTAGCAATTATCAGCAAAAAATATTTTACGTTAGATGTAGAATATTGTATATCATGAGTCAAAGCCAAGGCCCAAGGGCCAGATCCGGGCGCCAGGTAATTTTATGATCATTTTATTTTATAGTTATTAATAGTCCGATGTTATCTTGCGCTTATTTCCAACTTGTATAATTTTGACAAAATATATCCTTAAGGAGAATAAAATAGTGAATGATATTTATTTCGGGTTTAAGTTGTTTATTCTGGAATAATATCCCTTCCTACTATTATTCATAATTATGTTAAAAAGTTAGGGCTTAAAATTTTTTAAATTGGCATTCTGCTAGTTTTTTTTAGACTATTTTGGCATTTACGAAGCTGTTTTACGCTATTTTGGAGTTTAGCTAATATTTCACCTACGTGCAAGCTGTTTTGGCAAATTTAGGCTTTTCAGTTTTTTAGGCCATTTTGAAGTCTTGCTATTTTTTTCATCTACATACTAGCTGTTTTGGCTAACCTAGTTGTTTTTTTTTTTTTTTTTTTTAAGTTTTTTTAGGCCAATTTGGTATTTAGTTAATATTTTAGCTGGCTATCAGCTTCACTATTTTCAGCTATTAGCTTCAGTGATTTCAGCTATCATCGGTAGCATTATCACAGGAAATGCTATATATCTAGCTCATAATTACGTTAAAAATTTACGGTTTTAAAGTTTAAAAAATGTAGTTTTAGAGTGTTTCATTAAATGTTTATCCTGTTTTTCCCACAACCTAAGGTGTGTTTTAGATTTTGGTCCCTTGTGCAATTGAGATGCATATATCTTCCAATTGTGTCCTGTATTCACTAAATTCCAGCTCAAACAGGCGTTTGTTACTTTACTTTGTGGAGCTACTTTATCTCTGGGTAGAAAAAAATACAAAAGTAACTAATATTTTATAAATGATGTCTTTTTTACTCTGAAAGGCTTAAGAAAATCATGGTATGGCCCCTTAAATGCATTCAAAAGCAGATGTTTCTGTAAAAACTGCACTTTTATAGCTGCAATGAATGTTCCAAGTACAGTCCACCTTAATAAAATGGACTATTCTTGAAGAACAAGAGATTCTGGACTGCCTGTAATTCAATTTAAACAAGTATGCTGGGGGTCATGGTGTCCCAAGGAAATGCAGTCCAAATGTAGCCCAGCTTTACCTCCCTCACTCAAACCTTAGTCATTTCCCCCTTTTTTTCAATCAAGGAGTAACATTATTGGACGCACGTCCTGCCATTTCCATACAATTCAATTGCCATCCTTGCAGAGAGGCAGGAGGACAGAGGATAATAGAGGAAGAGCACTGGTTAAAAACAACTTATTTAAAAACTACTACACACATAAAATGTAATTCCACAGAGACGGGCAGTGTGACTGACACCTGTCAGTGGGATGATAAATGACTCCATTTCTGCCGGTGCTGCCTTCTGCCACTGGCGGCAGTGGCCATTTATCATCATCCGCTGTCAGCCGTGGAAAGCAGCAGTGACAGTGCGAGTCAGCAAACATTTAGCGCACGCAGCCGCACTACACAGGGAAATTATTATTGTCAGAATAATAATGGTTTAGCATAATTTATTACAGGTCCACCAAATAAGCAGGGGCTAGATGTTATTAGACAGATGGATGGGAAGGCTTGGCAGACATCCACTGAGGCTCAGGCAGGCAAAAGACCTCAACGTGAACGTGAGGAGGAGGAAGAGACGGAGGTGGAGGGGGGGGAGAAATAAATGGGGGTGTGGGACGGGTGGGGGGGTGGAGGGGCATCCTCCAAACCAATCAGAAAGCTGGCAGTTCAATTACAAAGAAATAAAGGGACATTCATCATTCAATTAGGCACCTGTCAGGGCTCACAAAGGAAGAAAACTTCTAACCTGGTACTCCAGGGAGAAGATGCTCAGAAGGGTGGACTGCGAGTGACTGGAACAAATAAAAGAAGGACAAAGTTAATTACCAGAGTGCACTGCACAGAGACAAAGGGAGAGGGGAGCTTCAAAGCTGGGGCCAGCTGCCCTGTAATCTAAAAGAACAAGAAAACAAGTGTGGCAAAGTTGTTCCAGATGAACACCTCTGACAAAGCATTCCTGCCAAGATGACGTGGGGGACAAAGAAAGGGAAGGTTGTGTGTGGTATGAGACACGTATAGCTTTTTTCCCCCCCTCTTCTAGCTGAATCTTCTTTAGTACGGTTATTATGCTACACTAAAGGAAACCGTAGAAGGTTAAAATACTCCATCATAGCCAATATAGACAAAAGAAAACTGGAGAGAAATTAAACAAATCCAAGTAGATGACCGGGTTCATATGGACCACATTAGGATGCCTATAGTCCAGGTAGTCCTAGAACCGATAACAACAATGGGTTTTTGTTAGAGAAATAGGGCAGATCTTGTAGTTTCATATTTGATCAAAATCGGATTTAGATATTTTACTATCATTATTATAATGAGCCCTATATATTTTAAGGGTATTATTACAGATACTCATCTAGAAGTCTGCGTATCATGAACACACTGTGACCTTCTATTGTTGTTTAATATGGCAGAATGTGGCACTGGTTTGACCAGAAGGCGCACAAAAACTGTTCGGATTTGGACTTCCGGGTTCAATAAATCTCCCGATAAAGGTTTAAAACTGTCCGTAAGTATTGGTTTGTCTCATCCCAAACAACGACCCACAAAGACATTCTTTTTAAGAGAGAATCAAACAGATATGGCAATGAGATCAGTGCTAAGGGACTAGCACAAGTGCAAGCTCCAGAAAAAATGTTCCAAAACATTTTTAAGAATTTTTAATTTTTTTTTTAGATGATCAATAGCTCTGAAGATACCAAAGCTACAGTCACCAAAAAAGTGATTACCGTATTTTCTGGACTATAAGCCGCTACTTTTTTCCTAGGTTTTGAATCATGCGGCTTATACAAAGGTGCGGCTATTCTGTGGATTTTTCTTCCACTGTTAGGGGAGTTCTAACTGGAATTTGAATCAAAAGCAAGATAGACAAAAAAAATCAATACAAATCAGAAAAGCCAGCGCTACTTTTTCTTTAGCATAGAACACTCGTGACAAATTATTAACTGGCAATTGTTTTTAAAATCTTTCTTCATTGTGGAAATCACACAAAGAAGTTTGTGTGGTTGACATTTTAAGTCAAAAGATATGGAGCTTGCTATCTAGGAAAGAAACCGCACTGCTGCACACAAGCTTAGCATCAATGAATCTATGGATAGATGTGCATACATGTACATTTAAAATACAAAATTGGTATAGTAATTATCTTATTTTTCAACATAGATATCTGCGGCTTATAGCCCAGTGCGGCTTGTATTTCTTTTTTTTTTCTTTCTTTTTTAAACTGAGCAGGTGCGGCTTATATACAGGTGCGCCTTATAGTCCAGAAAATACGGTAATTATCACTTGTTTTTACTAGTTACTATTATTATTTTTAGTTGATAGTTGCACTATTTTTACTTGATTGTTTAAGCTACTTTACAGAATTACTCTGTTTAGGTACAAAATTATATAAAAAAGGTAAGATAAATAAAAATGCTTTTTTTTTTTTGCATTTGTTATTTTTTTGTTAAAAAAATAATCAAATTGGGGCCAAAAAACAGACCCAGACATCTCTAGTAGTTTTTGCATAACGTGACTGACAGCAATACAAGCAGAGTGTTTTTCCTCATCTCTTCTTAATGAAGGGATGAGAATCTTTACGTTGTCACTGCAAAGAGCTGTGATTCACTGTAAGTTCAATGGGTTGCCATCGGCAACATTCATCTCCAGCTCAAGTCAATGTCAAACACCTGGTAGAGGCTAACCTGGAGAACAGGCGAGTCCGACGGGGAATTGCAGTCCCAGAAATATCCATCCCCAATCCCTACACAATTCTTTGTGAACATATTCAAATGTGTGAAATATATAGCAAAAATAAAAAAATAAATAGCAACAAAACTATGTGTATCAGTCCATAAAAACACTGTTAAACTATTCTTTTTCAAATATTTCACAAGCTTTTCGAATGTAATGATTTAATATAAAGATTAGATTCAAATCATAATTTGTGGTCGACCATATGCTTTGTAGTGGATATTGGCTCATTGAATGATTCGATTTATTGAACGAAAATCAATCCAGGACATCCTTAGCCAAAAATTCAACCAGTGTGACTCAGAGATAAATATCAGGTACTGAACAGTGCAGGTGAAATGTTCCAGATTCCTTGCATTTCTTAAAAAATAACCAACACAGCTCAGTCAGGTCTATTTGGATTGTAGGAATAGGAACAAATTAAATGATAAATCATAACCCCCTAAAATACAAATATCACTAGACTGTGGCTGCTATCTGCAAAAAAAATTGAACATTTGCTTTAGGTTTTAGAGATTTAAAATCAAATTGACAAAAAAAACTACAAAAAAATAACTATTTGTTTAATTTAATTGAATGAGTTTAACCAGAACAGTCCATAGTTTAAGACCTGTCACTCTTTTATCTAAAAAAGTTGATTTTGACATTTTCAATACATCTTTTTAATTGTTAAAAGTAAAAAATATTTGCATTTAACATCATAATAGAATTAAAAAGATCTCAGCAATTAGGTGGACAATTAAAACAGTCAACCTTGAACACACACACACACAAAAGAAGAAAATTCTTCAGCCTTGCACCTGAGGATTTCTAAAACATTACGGCCTTATTGTTGGCATGGGACCATAGAGTCCCCAGTTAAAATAGACATCTGTTAGGTTTTAAATGGATTACTCTCTATAATGAGCATAATTACTATTTAATTGCTAAATTTAAACTGTTTAACTGTTTAAAAAGGGACATAAACTGCTCTTAATACCTATGAAAACATACCTGTTCTAAATACACTAAGAACTTCAGGGAGTCGTGCTTTCATTGCTAAGCTCGATCAGAATCTGTTAACATTAATGCTAGAAAGACAAAAAAACAAATACTGAGCAACAAATGTAGCAAATATAAAAAAATATTTAGAGAGCAACATGAAGCGATGACTGCTAAAAAGAGAAAACGTCCAGTCCCTTTATAGATCGACTAATTATTGCAGGTTTTACATACAAGTAAATACAATAAAATCTTTTAATAAGAATATATTTTTACTTTATGCTAAAAACATGAGGAAACAGCTGTCTTTTACCTAGTTTAATAGAATGTTGACATGTTTATCAAGATGTAATCCATCATTTTGCTTAATTTATATATTGTTTTATAAAGTAAATCAATACAAGGGCCTATAATTGATTTATTTTTATTCAAGTAACATAAACGAATTGTTAGGAACTGATACAACTTGCAATAAAGAGAAGAAAAAAAAGGAAAATTAAGCAATAAACGTTTTTTTATAAATAACAAACATTACGATATTACAAAAGTCATTGAAAACAGGCTTATATAATAAACATTTAAACAGGTAAGGGTTGCAGAAAATAAAGATTTTATTTTATACATTTATTAGCTTGAAAAGAAACATTAAGTCAGTCGCCCTTGTTGTTTCTACATGACAAAGACGCTAAATTCATTCAAAAGATTCTGTGACACCGACATCTTCACTTTGACTTAAAGCACAGAAATCTTCTCTGGTGGAAATCATTTCAAACATGAGGAAACAGACGGCTGGGAGACAGAAGAGCGGTTTGGGAATCATTCACTCTCAACCTAATTACCCGTCCTTACAACATAAGACGCAACATTAATATGCACTGGCACCCAAAATAGTGAAACAGTAGATTAAATTAAAAACAATTAGAGACTTTCACTTTGTCACTGAGCTGGTATGGCTGTCTGGTCAGTGCTTCAGGCTCTATTAAGCTACGATATCCACGGCTGAATTTGACTAATTCTATAGTGCGCAACTGTCTTTCTGTGCAATGTTGGTCATTTATAGCGTCTTAAAAAAATAGAACAGGAAGTGCAAAAAGGAGGAGGGGAAAAAAAAGGCAATGAAAATGAAAAGCCTTGAAAATCCCATCAGCCTAATTAATAGGAGATGAGGGAAATTCAGGCCATCAATTATATTCACAATCTTCCTATTTACAAATAATTAATTATAAACAATAGCTGTAATTTGGGTAATGAAAGCCACCTGGCTAATGGCATTGGTATCATATGCTGTGACAGTACTTAGCATTTGGTGGATCAGCATGCAGGGAGCATTGCATGGTGCAGCTCTTCAGGGCATGGAGCTGGCTAATTGAAGCACTGCAGATATTTTTCTGGGGGCGCGGACGCAAACAAATCAGAACACAATGATATAGATTCAAAAAAAAAATATCTTTTAAAAAGCAGAAAAAATAAAATAAGTTCAGATTTAACATCTATCTGGAACCCAGAACTCTTTAATGCAGGAAATATGATTAGTTAGGATGTATAAAAAAAAAAAAAAAATCATTTTCAACCATCTAACTATGCATTTCTCCCCCTGTAGATCAATATTTTATAAAATAAAAAAAACAGCTCAATGCAGACTATAAGGCTGCATATGCAAATGCTCCTAATTACACATGCTGACAGGCAAAATGCTGGCATCTGCTTCTCAGCTACGCTTACCGTCATCAGCAGCAAAATAAACATGTAGGAAAAATCTTTATGTGTTAATGTATAAGTGTAATATATTTTGACAAGAAACAAACAGGGATCCCAGCGAGTCATGAAGCTCCGAGCAAATACTTGCGCGCTGATTAGACATGTTTACACTTCAAAGTCGTATTGGAGAAAAAAAAAAAACGGCTAAAGCCAAAATCAAGAGATCTTTTATCGTGATAAATGTGGAGGTAAATAGATTTTAAAAAGTCTCAGAAATAGGTTATAGACATAACTTGGAGTACATTCCACAGTATTCCCTTATAGCCCCCATCGTTTTTCTGCAGAAGGCCGTGAAAGCCTATAGGCCTGTGGGGGCCTATGGACAGAATAGCTTTAACAGAGACACGCAACAGGGCATCTCTTACCGGGACAGTTGTAACAGCCAAAAATCTGAACCTTACGCAGCTCCACTGAATTTATTACAATCTTTAACATTTGTTTCTCCTGAGGTGCCCGAGATGTCTTAAACAATTGTGGCAAAAAGACCAAAACCAGGGAGGGATCGTCTCAACTTTTACTGAGGCAAAACACACGTTAGAACTGTTATGTTGTGCTGCCACTATTACAGTATAATTACTGTCTCCTGCAGCCTCTCAAGGAAAACTAAAAAATGAGCTCACGTTATCCATCAAGTGGCGAGTGTCCTCTGGTCTGGCAAAGAAACACATTACACTGACCAATTGCCTACTCCCCTCCGGCATGGCTGGGGAACTTGCACCATCCTGGGCAATTTGTTTCATTCTCCTCTTGCAATTGATTCCGTTATGTAGAGGGAACCCCAGGCAAGACGGTTAGCTATAGCTGTCCAATTGAACAGACGTAGACAGTGCTGCAGACTCTTATAAGGAATGCTGTAGATCAGGGGTGTCAAACTCAATCGCACAAGGGGACAAAATCCAAAACACACCTTAGGTCGCGGGCCGAAAAGAATTTATTGAAAACTCTAAAACTACATTTTTAAAACTTTAAAACCATAACTTGTAAACATAATTATGGACTAGATATATAGCATTATCTGTGATAATGCTAGCGTGAATGCTGTAAGCTGAATTTGATTGCTGAAGATGCTGACATTGATAGCTAAAAAGGCTAAAGCTAACAGCTGAAAACGCTGAAGTTGATAGGCAGCTAAAATGTTAGCTCAATGCCAACTTAGCCTAAAATAAAAAACTTGCATTAGCTGAAAAAAAATAGATAAACTTCAAAATAGCCTAAAAAACTGAAAAGAGGCTAAATTAGCCAAAACAACTAGTGTGTAAATATTAGCCTAACTCCAAAACAGTCTAAGAAAACTTCAAAAGCAAAGCCTAAATTAGCCAAAATAGCTAGCATGTAGCTGAAATATTAGCTAAACTCCAAAGTAGCATAAAAAAATCCTAGTAAATGCCAAAATAGTCCAAAAAGTTAGCAGAATGCCAGCTTTTAAAACTGTAACTTTTTAACATAACTATGAATAATAAAAAGGCATTAATTTTATTTCAGAATAAATCAACTTAAGCCTTAAATAACTTTCAATATTTTATCTTCCATAAAAATATATTTTGTTGAGTTCCGTAGATTTTTAAAATTTGTCCTTGCAGGGAAGGACGTATTCAGCTTAAATTTATTAACTTTATTAATGCTAACTCTATTTAAGTTTTTTTTTTTATATAAAAAATATTTTTAAAAAAAATGTTATGCCTTTGTTTTGCCAAAGAGAAGGAAGCAAATGTTTTATTGGTCAATTCTGCCAAAAAGATTTTGAAATGTTGTTGGACAGCATTCAGAATATGAAAAGGAAGTAGTTAGTCCGGAGTTTCCTAAACAAGTAATTGATTCCATCTATTATTCATGGAATTCTTATCCTGACATGAAGTTGTAAAGTCAGCTCGGCCTCTCTTCTTCTTCTCGCAGCTCTCCCCTCTGCTTACACTTCATTCATCCCTTCACCCTTCCAATACTCATCTAACCACATAAAAGCTGTGGAATTAGTTTGCCAGCTTCTCAGTCTTCAAGGGTTGGACCCCTAAGCTCCAACTGCCAGTTTGCGTTTGGGTCAATGCGGGCAGCCAGAAGTGTGGGGCCGTGCACTGGAAGCCGTTGCGGCTGCCCCCACAGGCTCTGCACTTGATCAGTCTCTGTGTAATGTCATTGCCACTTCCAGCCTACAAAATAGCTTTGGAACTCTACCATTCCAAAAACTCCAAAAAGATCAACATAGTGACTGTGCATTTCGACTAATTTATCCAAGAGGATATGAAGGCATTTTTACACATTTCCTAATCATTTTTGGAGGCGTGTGTCTTACGACACGATATGTATCGCGATAAATATTGTTATATATACAAATTAGTAGCCCTATCATAACTTACATGTTGCCGTCTTCTCTCTAAGTCAGACGTCTTGAATCTAAGACGCAACCAAATCACAGACGTACCCGTCTTTTACTGAAAGCTTCATCTGGGGCTGCCTGCATCGGTGTATCTGTGTGTTTCAACTCTGGGTAAAAAACTTCAAGCTCTTTTGCGTCCATCCTTTTGTACTCGTGTTAAGTAACGTAAAGCCTGTAGTAAAACTCGCGTTTGTGCGAATCAAAGAACGTAAAACAGCTTTAAGTTGCAAAACCACAAGAATCACTTTAATTTGTCTTTATTTTCCCTTATATATTTTTTTGTGTACAAACAGACGAGGTTCAGACCATTTAATTACATATTTGGCATATTCATTTATCAAATTAGGTTATAAATCATATAAACGATAGAAGACAATTTCTTTTCCCTTTGGCTATGGGATGGCTGCAGCCACAAGGCTCTGCTACCGACCTCGCAAAACTCCAAACTCCAGTAGGTTCACGCGATAACCCGCCTTTTATTAATAATTAATTATTATTATTTAGGTCAATAATTGCCCCAACTTCATAAAAAAATGCTACAACTCAGCTCCATTGTCTGGCAAAAATTTGAACCTAACAAAAGGGACTCGAAGCACCAGAGAGCCCAGGTCGGCTATGATCGTATGCAGTGGAGGTTTCTCTCACACTTTTGAAGTTACATAAAGACTCTGGCGATTGTATATAGCGCTTCCCGTGGGAGCTCGGGGTAAGACGCTGAAGGACTCTCACATATAATCAACTAGAAATGTTGCATTACCTGCGATAATGCTGGTGTGAATGCTTTTTGCTGAAAGTAGTCACTGAAGATTCTGAAGCTGAAAAATGTACTTTAATTGCTGAAGAGATTTGCTGAAAATGCAAAAGCTATTTACAAAATGTTAAATTTGCTAAAAGACTGGAATTTTGTTAAAGAACTATAAAAGAGCGATAAAGTGGAACTAAATTTCTGAAAATTTTGTAGTAAAATTGATTAAAAATCCCTAACATTCTAATTTTGCAAAAACATTTGGTGTGTTTCTTAAATTTGAGCTAAACTCCAAAATTAGCCCAAAAAACCTCAGTCGATGCCAAATTACAGGTAGCCACAAAGCTAGCTCGTTGCTCAATTACTAGCTAAACTCCAAAATAGCCTAAAATTTCTCAGTAAGCTAAATTAGTCAAAAACATTAGCCTGTTGCTAAAATGGAAGCTAAATTTTAAATTAGCCAATAAAAACTTTAGCGACTAGATTTTTCATTGATGCGCCTAAAACTAGTTCTTGGTCACACCGTGTTCCCAGTCGTTTTGCAATGAGCTTGTTGTTTAAATATTAGCTAAGCTCCAAATTAGCAGAAAAGTCTTAGTAGATGCCAAATTAGCCACAAAAAAAATTCCAAAAATATTACGTAAACTCAATTTTTTTTCTAAAATTACTATAAAATAGTAAAACATAGGCCATGATTATATTTAAAGGCTAATATATTTACAGGCGTGTTGCTAATCTACTTAAATTTTTGAATTTGCTTAATATTTCAAAAACTGTAAAGTTTATGAATATCAAAAATTCAAGCAGTAATGTCCAGAACAAGCTGAACGTTTTGATACCAAGATCGCTAAAATTGCCGAAAGTCTGATTGAGTTTTAACGTGCAAAAAACGTACAGAAACCCGCAGTGGAATCACTAGTGTAAATAATTAAATATCGTCTAGTCAGCTTTTTGAAATCGACACAAGTATCGCCAAAGGAAAAATCGCAAAACATCACTGAATTGATTTTTCCCTACGCTCAAGTAAGTACATAAACAATATATAATTACATCCTATTGAAAAAGTAGATAAGAATTAAAATTTAAAATAAAGACCGTCCAAAAAAAAAAATACACTTCTGATAATTTTGATTAAATTACACAAACTTATCATCAAGAGCTTTGATATTAAACCACAAAATAAACACAGAATTTCCCAGTTAAACACATCCAGTGTTTTTTTAAATCCAAAAGTTTATTCAGTTTGTGAACAAAGAGGTGTAAACTACAGCCACTATTAATAATCAATGAGAGGGTCCCTTTGCTTTACGCACAGAGAGTACATATTACCATCAAAACAGTTTCTGTAGCCAAGAAATCACCATATCAATGACGCATGCCACAACCACCGGGCCGGGCGCTTTCCCTCCACAGATCACGCCAGATAAACCCCAAATAACAGAGAAATTAACAAATACTTGACATTTGCTCAACATCCATTATTCTGACACTTCTTCAGAATTTCAAAAGGCTGAACGCATGCTTAATCAACATTCATATTCCCAGAGCACGCTCCAACACCATATTGCAGCCCGCCTCACTGCTGATGAAAACGGCACATTAGGGCCCGATTCAAAAAACATTCAGGGACTCCTCACAAGGGAGTTGTGTGTGTGTGTGTGTGTGTGTGTGTGTGTGTGTGTGTAAAAAAGGGAGGGAAGCTTCACACTTTACTGTTTAAGCACTTTCACAAACAAAGCATCTGCCTTTTTTCTTTTTTTTTAACTTATCCTCCTACTTTTATAACAGTGAGGGCAGTGCTGAGAGCTGAATCGGTGTCTAAAGTGGGGAGGGCTAAATCATTACATCCAAATTCATTCATAATACGGCACAGAAGGACTCTCAAAATCCCTCCCTCTTCATCCTACCCTCCTCGCATCGCCTCTCTCTGGGGACAAATGCAAGAAGGACTGGGGTCCCCTCTAGACACAAGGGAAGTCGAGCACGGCCTCAGAGAGCAGCCCATCATTTCCAATTCTAATACATGGCAAGAGAAAGACCTGATGGGACTGATTTCACTTCTTTTTTTTTTTTTTCTTGCCCCTCCACCCAGCTTTCTACAGTCCAGAAACAAGACAGGACACCCGAACTGGCTATGAGGAGGGCAAGACAGATAGGGCAAGAATGGGGGTTGATATTTGCATGTCCCACCATTGTGAGTGGGGGTAAAAAGTGACAGCACCGTGTCCAATTCTTTTCCCCCAGAGCAGCTCGGCCCCGGCGAGAGAGGCCAGGCTGACAGATGACTCCCAACATCTGTGTTATGCAGCCGTTACAGATGAGGGACTCCACATTGCCATCACTCTCTTTCTGTCTGTCTATAGGACCCTCCTTCTCTCCTCCCACTAGCCTTTTCATGGCACGACCAAAAGACTGACAGACCGTGCGTGGAAATTACCCTGAAATGGTCTATAACAATCATCTTGTTCAAAGTTCAGATTTTCTTCCCTCTGAGTCTCCAATCAAAAGCAATGACTGTGAAATGATTTTGAACTTAATACAACACTCAGAGACCTTAACTTAAGGGTTATTCCTATTTATTTAAAGCCCCATGCATAATTTGAGATACTTAATCTTAAGTTTTAGAACTCTTCTTTAACATGTAATGAGCCCCAAATCACAGGAGTAAATGTTTTTTACATGATTTAAAGTCAAATTGGCCAAAAAACGTTTTAACTAGCAAAGAAAACAGTTAAAAAAATTATATCAGGTATGATTAACAGCCAAAATATTGTATTAGTATTCCAGAAACAATTCAATTTAATTTAATTCACAAGAGCTTGAATCAATTTAATTTAGTTTTTTTTTAATTCTTCAAATTCAATTCTTTTATGAGTTCACACATTTGTTTAGGAATACATTCATATAATCTACTATATAATTTGTATATTTTTCTATTAATCTGATACAGATCACATTCTGTAAAATTCATTAGTGATATAATGAGTTTGTTAATAGGTTACAGTGTTACAAACAAACATAGTTTGTAGAAAACATTATTCTGCATCTCTTGGAGGGCGTTTCGGTTTGGTCACTAAGTGGTGATAACGCTATAGCGGTACACCAGATTCCAGAAGAAGAAGAAAGTATGAAGAAAAAACAATGTTTTAGACCAGGGGTGTCAAACTCAATCGCACAGGGGGCCAAAATCCAAAATACACTTTAAATCGGGGGTCAAACAGAATAAACATTTAATGAACGCACTCAAACTATATTTTTACAACTTTAAAAACTGTAACTTTTTAACATAGTTATGAATTAGATATATAGCATTACCTGTGATAATGCTAGTGCTGAAATCTGAAGATACTGTAATTGATAGCTGAAAACGCTGAAGCTGATAGCTGAAAAGGCTGAAGTTGACAGCCAGCAAAAATATTAGCTAAATGCCAAATTAGCCTAAAACATAAAAATAAGAAAAAAACTTAGGTTAGCCAAAAAAGCTAGCATGTAGGTAAAATATTAGCAAAACTCCAAAAGAGCTTAAAAAAAATCGTATTAAATGCCAAAAAAGTCTATAAAGCTAGCAGAACAACAATTTTTAAAACTTTAAAACTGTAACTTTTTACATAATTATGAATATTAAAAAGGCAGGAATATTATTCCAATGGAAATCAACTTAAACCTTAAATAACTTCAAAATTAAACAAGTCAGAAATAAGAGTAAGATAACATCCGGCCATTAATAACAATAAAATCTAATTATCTGGAGGGCCGGATCCGGCCCCCGGGCCTAGACTTCGACGCATGTGTTTTAGACTACAAATGGTTATTTTAAGAAAATATTTCATTAAAAGAGTTTGGAAAATTCATACCTGTGATTTTATAAAGATATTCATTTAGTCAGAAATGTAAGTTTAGGTCCACCGAGTGTTAGCATTAGCTGTCCTATGGGAAATTCCATTAAACATTAGCATCAAGCTAGCAGACTTTAGTTTTATGTACAAAATTTATTTATATTTTATGAATCCGTTATTGATCTATTAAGCTTAAATCGATTCAAATCCATGAATCGATTTTTATTAACCCAGCCTTAATTAAACAAAAAATGGTAAATGGCGTATACTTGTATAGCGCTTTCTACCCTCCTTCGAGGGCCCAAAGCGCTTCACAGTCACAGACCCATTCACCCATTCACACACACATTCATACACTGGTGAAAAAATGTTGTATTCAGTGTGTAACAATTTGCAACAAATTTTGTCATTGAAACAAAACTATTTATTGACATACAACCAAAGAAGATCTGCTAAGACAGGCTCAAAATGTTACTTTCGTATTAATTGGGTTTTATCAATAGAAGTCAAATTTCATTTGTCATTTTTTTATTTTAAAAAAGGCAGGATTTGTGCAAGTTTCTCATCAGAATTAAAGTAATAATTGGGACAAAATATAATGATGTTATTACTGTTAATTGTTTTTATTATAATAATCTTTAAATTAGTCAAATGATCTGCAAATATCCAAACATTGTTTTGTACACACGACACTGGAAAGCGGAATTATTCAGTAGCCAAATACTTGCCTGCTCTACCTCCCCAGCTACCATAACCAAACAATTTTTTGCCCATCATTTCATTGCATGCTTGTCCACAACAAACTGCCAATCCCCCCCCCCCCCATCAGCCCCTCCCTGCCAGCCTTAGCGTGGCCAATATTTACGCAGTGGCTAGGCTCCCACACGGTCCGAGGGGACAGGAGGGGTGTGGGGTGGGGGTGGCTGACTGCTGTGCCTGAGCGCATGCTAAGAGATGATGGATGGCCTAGTCGATATGTTATGTCTTAAGAGCCTGATTTCCTGCCAGTCCAATCACTAACCCTCCAGAGCCCAGCTCAGCTGATTGGACAACCAGAATAATTTCGCAGGCTGTGAAAACACTGCTGCCGTGCCTGTCTGTCAGGCTCAGTGACGAGACTCAGGGATTTTAAAGAGCAAGGGCCTCCCCGAGATTGGTTATGGGGAATGAAATAATAACAATAACCAGCAAGACTAAACAAAGAGGCAAGCACCTCAGGGGGCAGGAGAGAGATTGTGAAGAATTATTGGAAGGAAAACTGTCCAACATTTTGGCAAAAGATACAATCAAAAGTACCACTCAAAAATATGCCATTTAGACAGATATTTGAATTTTTAAACTAAAAAAAAAAAACACAATCCCTTAACACACATGATAATTCTGTACAATGTGAAAAATAGAACAAAGGCAAGATGAAGCTGCACTGCATCCCCTTTAGGGACCCGAGAGTTTCTTTTAGATTGGTGATTAGAGAACACTGGATGTAGGAATTTCCAAATACATGTGACTTTGTAAGTGACCTCGGCGGGATCAGCCGCTGTGTCCTTCTGGCCTTGAGGGATTACACGTGTAACATTCAATAAAGCGAGGGCCTTCAGTGTCAAGGAGAAAGGCAAACACAACCATTAACCTCTCTTTTCGATTTTTGGGTGCACAGGTGCTCTAAGGCAAAACAGTATGCAATGCCGATACAGGAAAAAAAAGTGTAATGGATAGAGTTTGAAATAGATTGTTTTTAACTCTAGAAATATGACAAATATTTATTTTATTATTACCACTATTTTTGCTCACAATTTTGATGGAATAGTCAAAAGAGGAGAACAACAAAAATAAAACTAGAGGATCTTTTTATTTTTATAATTGTTCTGATGAAATTAAGATAAACATAAACCCATGCAGACAGATCAAGACACTACGTAGTTTGTCTAAGTGTTGTTGTAGTGGTGTGACGTCATCACTACTTGCCTGTGCCGATCTGGCGGGCCGAACACATAAGTCTCGTTTCCACTGAGCAGAATTTTTACAGTAAATTCTGGTATTTTGAGCGTTTCCATTGTTAAATGGACCCATTAAACAGTTCCGAACCAAACCTCTTCAGAGCCCCAATCTGTTGAAGGTCCATACAAAAATAGAACGGGACGGTTGGGGCGGAGCCACTATAGTCAAACACTAATTGGAAGAAAGTGATGACGACATTAGAAAAAGCCAATATAGCGCTAAGCTAGCGTTTCTGTTTTCCTCTTTACGGCGGTATTCTTCTTAGTATTAAGGGATTGTCTGCGTTCTTCTTTAATACAATATTAAATTCCTGTTTTACACGATGTAAGTAAAGCAAGAAAACAACGATCTGCTGGATGACCTCCATTGTTGTTTCTTTTCTAGTCGCCGCACTACAATGTCTCGCCAGCGGTCTACATCACGCATACACTGTGAATACAGACCGCTCAGTTGGAGCGAGGCTTAACTGAGTGGAAACAGTCTCCAGAATTAACACATACGATTCCTACCGGACCACACTGTACAGGACCGCTCAGTGGAAACGAGGCTATATGGTACCAACACTAGAGCCCCGGCAACAGAGCTAGCCATCTTGCTACACTGTCCACTGGACGGCTGGCTTCAGCTTTGTGACAACCCCCAGGGCACCAGCGGGTTAAGAAAATGGACATAAGCTCATGAAAAAAAAAATCCCTGCATTGAGCCGCCATCTTGGATTTTTTTTTTTTACCCTTTGATCGAGTCACTGAAAACCTCACTGATCCTGATTGGTTGACGCCACGCCCGATACCCAAATTACGCCGCAAAACATCAGATCAGCCTGTACATTGACTTAACATTAAAACTCGATGCTGAAATCGACTAGTTTTTATTCAAAAGTTTAAATCCAAAGTGTTACTTTAAAGACCCACTCCAATGAAAATCGTATTTTGTTTTTATTAACAAGTTTTTTTGTTTTTTTTTTAACAAGCATTTTTTTCACTTATAAAACATGTATAAAACAATTTGAGCTTAAAACTGAGAAGATGTAGACCTGCGGTTTGAAAAAGCTCAGGTTTGTGATGCAGCAACTAATTCATACACTTCCAGACAAATAGATCCATCAACGTCTTCATTTTTCTCATCTAAGCTCTATTGCTCACTGTTTCTTTTGGTGTGCTAATGTTATTTTGGTATTGTGAGGTGCTGTAAGCAAGCGGGAGAGAGTAAACAAAGGGAAATTAGCTTCCGCAGCAACTGTCCCGCCCACAAATTAGAGGCAAATTTCTAAAGAACTTCTTAGAAGAAAATTTCTTAAAATGCTTTTTGATTTTGGCATAGAAATAACATTTGCATAATCTTAACTAAAAGACCACTGGAAACAATTTTACAAAGGGAAACAAAATATAGTTTGCGTGGGACTTCAACTCCCATCATCTTTTGATCTATTCGTGATTATGTAATTTTTAAGTAAAATAAAAAACACTGTCATTTTCTGGGCAAAGTTTCTGCAGAGTTGCAGAGGTTAATCAGAAATTTGCCTCTGAGCTGTTGGCAGGGAGTAAGCCAGCGTTCATTTTCCATCACTTTGTTTACACTCTCTCCCGCTAGCGTTAATTTATATAAAACAACTACAAGTTTTTCAAACTTTTTGTCAGCGCCTGATTCGCCACAATTTGAATAAAGAAATTGTCACAAACGCTGTTTTAATCTTAGTTTTCTTTCTATATATGTCCTCCATAAAGAGAAAAGGGGCACAATAATATTTTAAATAATAAATATTTATTTAAGAAAGAGACATAATATTTGAGTGAATATTTAAAAACTAATGTAAATATGAAAGATTTCAGCCTTTTTTAGTATTGCCATTTCAAGTAAACAGGCAGGTAAATGTTGTTGGAAAAATAAAAATAGATAAAAAAAAAACACAATTTGGAGTGGATCTTTAAACTCATTTTATTTTAACTTTAAATTGATCATAACTTTAATATTTCATTTAAGTGTTTCTCTTAATACTGTATGTAAAATACTTTAAACTATCTTTGTAAACAAAAGATGCTATAGAAAGGAACTTGCCTAGAAATTGTAAGATTTTCATTTTAATAGATAACAATAACTATCATCAGCTCTGAGGTTCTGTCTGACAGGAAATATCCTCAGCATTCCGTTTATTTTTGTAAAGGAGGCTCATGTATTTAAGTTTGTCTTGTCTGTAAACACTTACTTTGGAAATCTGTCCTTCAGGATCTTCATACATTGTCGTGTTGGTCTCAATTGTTCAGTCGCCCTCACTATATCTTTATATTCAGCTCGGGACAGTCTCATCTTTAAACAAAGAAAAGGAATTCAGTCATTTGTTATTTCTGCAAATATCCATCTAAAGGAAAAAATAACTGATAGCTTCCACAGAAAATGCTTTGCTAACCATAACAACCTCTATCATACGACTAAAACGATAAATAAACATGCGTTATGGAAATTCTGTCTAATGTTTGTCGGAGAAAATAATATATTTCCTCAAATAAAGACGTAAAACGTGAGAAAAAGACGAGCAAACAGCTTGTTTACCTTAAATTCCTTCTGTTTTCGTGTAGCTTCGGTGGATACTTCCCGCTAGGAAGTTGAAGAGTCAGAGTCTGTGGTAGAAGCGCTCTGATTGGTCAAAAAAATCCATGAGATCAGTATTCCGGTAGATGATTGGCCAATCAAACGCACGAGGGCGTTGTCGATGTAAAACGTGTTGCAGGCTGATTCAGTGTTGACATCTTGCTAGATTCTCATCTCCTGCCTTCAATGTGTAAGTCATGTGACACATGTTGAGGGTTTTCCAGAAAAAAAAACGTGCCTTTACGTCTGGAGAGCGCTCGTTTGTTTGAAGGGGAAGGCTCCTTCAGAGAAACGCACGCGCTCTGAAGGGAAAAACGAGGCGTTGCTTTCTGCACAGAAGCAAACCCAGCATGTGTGGCTGTCAATGGCTTTAACTCAATCTCAACTACTACTACATTACTTTAAATCCTCATGCAGTATCAGGGGGTTCCAACATCGATTTATATGCCTTTTTATGTACTGTTGCTATTCTGAATTGTGTTTTAAATTGTATTATTAATGCAATAATGTGTTATGATACATATGAAAAGTGCTATATTAATAAAGATTGATGTGATAAAGACATGTTTACACTTCAAATTCATATTTTTAAATATGTTAAAGAATGAAAAGAGTTTTAAAAAATATAAATCTATAATGCATTTTAACTAACAGCACTATGTTTAAAATAAATGGGGGTTTTTTGCATTTCTTTTTGCTTGTGAATACACAAATAAATCATTTTTTAAAACTGAATAAATCTCTTATAAATGATCTGTTTTTACAGCGGTATTGTTTTGCCAACATAATTGTCATTTTCATGTTCATATATCCCTCTCAAATGACCAAAATATATTATTTTTTTGTGCTTTTTGTTTGTTCATATTGTTTCAGAAACAAGTAAGCAAATAAACTAACAAATAACCAAGCGCTCCCCCCAAAAAAAATCTCCATCTGCATGCTGGTATGATGATATCAACTAATTCAATGGCAGTCGGACAATTTCTGTTTCCTGGGTGGACAGTTCATTGTTGGGTAGAAAGCCTCCATCTGACCTGTGGTGCATCAGAAAATGGAGCTCATTGTTGGTGGGCAGTGTAGTATGAGATCTGAGATGAGCTGAGGTCTCGGGCTGTGTGTTTACCCGCACCGTCCGTGGGTCTGAAAGGGCTCTGCGCTCAGTGCTTACTACAAAAGGAAGCTGTGTAGTAGGATTGGTACTGGCAGATAAGATCAGCCCCTCCGAGGAAGTCTGGTCTGATTGCTACAAAGGGCTGAGGTCAGGGGCAGAAGGAGCAGTTTATTCATCTAGGTATCAAGATCAGGGGTTTTCGGTGGGCTGCTGTGCCTTTAAAAGGATCAGTGTAAGGCGAAGGCATTAAAAGATTTTAAAAAATAGGAAAAAGGGGGGAGTTTTTTGCAGCAATGGACACTAAACCTGGAGGATTTGAGAGTTTTCTCATGTGTTTTATTTAAATTGATGTTAGTTGAACGTTAATTCTTTGTACGCTTGACTGTAACAAGAAAAAAAAGCAATAAAACGAATGGCAAATGAGAGGCAAAAGTAAAGAAATGACTATTTTAGAGACTGATTGTAGGCAGGGCAGTGGCTCACCCTGCCCTGCTAACCAGCTGTGAAGCGTGCTCACAGTTGGAGAGGAATTTACAAAGGATGTCTCCCTCTGATATCCAGGAGATGCTGCACTGATCTTTGCTTCGCTGCTCTCGGCACACTATTGTTGTGTTAAGCACCGTGCAACTAATGGTACTTCTATATGCTTAATGCTTGAAAAACATGCTTGTAGTGGAGGAAATCAGTAAATAAAGGCTTTTTTTACTATCAAGAGTACAGTCTGTACCGCGGAATAACTTTTATATTTGCCCATTTGTAATTTTACTTTGACATTTGAAGAAACTTATCGTAATTAATCATTTTGTGATTGGTGCAGAACATTAAAAAACAAACAAAATGTTCTTCTTTTTTATTTTTATCTGCAAATTCTGTGGATGCAATCCCAAGAACTACAATATCTGCCTTTTTTAATCTGCTATAAAAATCCCAGTTTAAACACGAGGCAAACTAAAGGCAGGAAATGCCTGTAGTATTAGCAAGGTATCAGATTCATGCAATCACCCCCTTGTACAGCATGACTGCCCCAGAAAATCCCACATCCATATTTTACATCACACAAGACAAGACACATGTGTTTCACTCAAGCTTTCAAAGCTGTTTCTTCCCTTTATTTTATTATCCTATAATGAAATTAATTAGAGAACATGTAATTAGAAGCACCCGCTCAACACGCACACACGGGGTTTTGCCAAACTCCTGCACGCAATTTGATTTTAAATGGTTTTAAAAAAAAACGTGTATTGTGAGTAAATCTACAGCATTAATAGGGGATTGATAGTATTTTGAGATTGTATTTCATTCTAAACGGCAGCAGGCGGAAACAAAGGCTGCAACCCAAGCTCATTAATCATTGTCAAGGAGTTGCCCGGGTGCAATTTGCATGACCGAGGTGGCTGCACATGCTGCCGTTCGGACTGTGTTGCTGGATCTACCTCAATTTGGCTAGGCTGTTAAAGCTGTGTCAATCAAGAATAACCCAATAACAGTATGACAGAAGAAGATAGAAAAAAATGCTCTTCTAATTAACAAACTTTCCTTCATTTTCCTCTCCCTCCCTGTCTCTCTATGTTGGTTTGGTCTAATTATACTGGGCTGATGACAAATGAAACAATCGTAGTACTTAAAAAAAAAAAAGCTTAAATATTTTCCTAAAAAAAATAAAGGAAATATGTCACTTTTTATTTATTAAAGTCGTCAAATAATGTTTAATGTGAATATTCTGCCTGTGTTTTTCAAATAAGCAGGGGTGTGGCCTTTATTTATCCTGAAAGAGTAATCACTTTTATGTATAAATGAAGGGTTTTTTTCATGTTTTTTTTTCCTTTTCTTTTTTTGTCAGTCACTGTTTGGAGCCTCACTAAGCCATTGTAACTGGAGATAATTGGGTTGAGGCGTGATGCGGAGAACTTCAAAAATGAGAAGCAGTTTCACAGAACTGTAATTTTTGCCTCTATTCACTGAATTGGAACTAGAATTGGAATCCATCCGCAAAAAAACCCCAAAAATTATATACTTTTACTCGATTAAAGCTCTGCTTCTACACACATGTGGCAGAAGTGAGGTGCGAACAGAGAGACACCTACCATCGCCACACACAGACGTGAATGTGGCTTGTGTCTGGTCTGGCCTCTCCACCTACCTCTGCTGCTACGGCTCACGCTGTGCTCCCCACCCACACACACATATACACAATCCCCTAATATCCTGGAGGCATTTTTCTCATTATCAAATATTGTTTGATGTCTTTTTTTCTTGATGATTAACCATGGTCACCAAACACTGGTC
This sequence comes from Oryzias javanicus, assembly GCA_003999625.1. NCBI lineage: Eukaryota > Metazoa > Chordata > Actinopteri > Beloniformes > Adrianichthyidae > Oryzias > Oryzias javanicus. The sequence continues at coordinate 17,822,414 of CM012458.1, read as the reverse complement.
TGGATTGTTTAAAATTTAATTTTGGGGCTCTGAAGTACCTGCAGAGGGGCCGAGTGGTGGGGACAGGCGTATTTTATGTATGCTATTTTTAACAGTGAAATGCAAGAGGACACACAATGAAAAACACAATAAATCCTAGAGGAGAATCATTAGTGGAGTACTAGTGCTTTTTATGACCATTGTTATTCAATGCTGTATTGAGATACAATAAATTATTCTGTTTATTATGGCTTTATGGATTCAGTCTAATATTCAGCATAATTATGTTTTCTCATTCTGCATATATAAAACCACTATCCTTTTTTAAAAACTACATATATATATATATATATATATATATATATATATATTTAGTGCATATATATATATATATATATATATATGGAGATAATATAAATATATATACTCCACATATATAAATATATCGCATATTTGTGTGTATATATATATATATATATATATATATATATATATACCATTTATATATATATGTAATATATACCATTTATATATATAAAAATGGTATATATATGTATATTTATATATATATACTATTTATATATATACCATTTATATATATATGTATATATATAAGGAGATAATATAAATATATATACTCCACATATATAAATATATCGCATATTTGTGTATATATATAATATATATATATATATATATATATATATGCAAAGCAAGTAGTTGTTTGGTTCGCTATGCATACATCAGAACATAATGTGAGCTGCGTAAAGACAAACAAGTTGCCTCAGGAATCTAGGATTTATGATGGAATCAACACTGTGAGCAAACAAATAGGCAAACAACTCTCTCCCCTAATGCCAGCGTGTCAAAACTATATTGAATACTTGAAATATCTCTGTATCTAAGGCTGAATAGCAACCATTGTATCAGTCTAATGATATTATTCTCAGAAATTTGGAGTGAAAGAAAAATGGCAGAAATGAGCAGCACCATTGTCTGCCCCGTTTTATTTAAACAAATTGCAGAAGCGGAGAGACACAGACAGAGGAAGAGAATGAACAAGTGAGCCAGAGAGACAAAGAGAGAGAAAGTGCTGTGTGAATGAAAGGTTATGTGTCGTCCCATGTGTTTGTATTGTCAATAACTCGGGAAGGCTGTCAAGAAAGTAGGGAGATAAAGGTCAATAACTCAGGCAAATGTGTTCCTATTTGTACACTCCTGCTGATAGCATAGCAAACGTCAGGGCCTGTGTCTGACACCGCGCAACAATAACACAAATAGTGAGGCTAACACCAGAATAGTCATTATTATTGCTGGTGCTGGAAATGAGAGGGAACCTCAGCGCATGGCTGTGACAGCTGCTGAAGTGTCACTCAAACAGCGCGCCATAATGGAACACACCGGCGATCAGGAAAAGCCGCAATAAATATTTTAACGCCAAATTATTTCAATAATTGTCTTAATTTTTTGCATATGAAATAATATTATTTTTAAACATTTAAAAGCCATTTCGATTAATTATTTCTATTTTGATATATAAGGCCTATACATTTTGTTTGTTTATTTGACACATTAAAAAATAAATGTACCAGAGTTAGCCAAAAGGTTATTTTTCATCTGTTGGTCAGGTGATAAATTTGACTTCCTAAAAACAATGTGAAATGAAAATATAAATGAGAATGAGAGTATATAGCTATAAAAATAACAACAATAGTAACAAAAATATTTTTTTACATACATAAAACATATTTTTAAATATTATTGAAATTGTCTGGGCATTATTTTTGGCTTCTACATGTTTAATGACAGTTTTCTCCTAAACAGCCAAATAAGAATTAAATAGAAAAACACCAAATTTACGAGAAATTGTTTTGCTGCAATGCTAGATTCTCATTTATTTTTCATCCTTCCACAAGACTTGTTTTTTTTTCTTTATTCTGCAGCTGTTTAGTGCATCTCTGTGGCCTTGAGTGCAATAAATGCGCAATTAACAGACGTAACTAATTCATGAGGAACATTGTGAAACTAACGAAGGGCATAACTACTGTACAGACACCACTGTCATTTGTGAATATTGTTATTGTTCTGCCTTTAATTGTTGAAGGAGGAGGGGGCGGAGGAGGCAGCAGCCTGTTTTGAATATACGTCTTCTGTTACCATAGAGAAAAAGGAAAAACACAAGCTCCCTCCTGATACTTGTGGCTACGTCACACCGTGCGAGGAGGTGTTAACTTCTCCTGTTTAAACCGGTCAACGAATTACCCTTTTTAACATGTAAAGAAAGCAGGTTTGAAGTAAAATTACCCTGCGTGAAATCAACTGGCCATTCATCTTTATTTGTGGTCAGAGGAATGGATTTTTATGTGCCATTAACAAACAAAAATAATTTTTTTTTTATTTCTGTACTCTGACTACAGCATAACTGGGGTTTAATATTTTTTTTTCTGAAAGATAAATTCCATTTAAAACTATAAATCAATTTCAGTTAACGGACAAATAGAAATGCTGCTCAGAATCCGTGCATTTCTGTTCTGTAAACCTGAGATGCTTATTTTCCGTTGTCACCGGCACCCAAGTCTATAAAAATTTGCAAACATTGTCCCATTGTTGTGAGCAGATGAAGCTAAATGTACTTTTTATAAGTATATGAAGTCCGCAGGGGAAAGCGGATCTCTTCGTCTCTGTCGCCCTCTCCACAGTCAGTTTGTTTGCTGGCTGTGGAGCCTCTTGGTGGTTTACATTACATATGATTATGTAAATCTGGAGCTGTTTCTGTGCATTATGGGCCAACGCTTGTCAAGTTCTTTTCTAAAGCAGTCAAGTTGCTATTTCTGAATTCTTTTATTATTTGAGAGTGCAACAAAGAAAGTCTTTTGTTCGCTGTTTGGTGCACACACTCTTTTGCACACACACAGAGGCCTGCATTCCTCTCGCTGTCCGTGACTTACTACTGTCCCCTAGTGGTGCTCCAGTCTGCAGCTCCTTCCCTCTCTCAACAACTTTCCACACTTCAATTCACCTGACTTCCTCCAGCCTTTGTCTCTCTGTGGCTGTGTGGGCTTTTTTTTTTTTTTTTTGTTTCTCTGCCTTATCACACTCAAACATTTAAAGAGCTGATTTGTTTAATTGTATGACAGAGAGTTCCAATTATGCATCGCTGTGTCCACACTGGATCCGCTCTCAATGGAGGCCTCGAACAGTGTCAACAAAAACAGGAACCCTGATGTTTTGTGGCTATTGTGAGGCCAGAGCTCGTGTCAATAAGGTATTGTTCAGCCAAAGTGCCAAACCGAAACTGCAGCGAGAATGTTATCAGACCTGTAGAAGTAGGGCGTGTAATGGTGCTAAAATGCAAGTATGATGGTTTGAACGAGCCCAACGCTTGTGCACACAGGGAAAAAAAGACTTGGAGGCAGGATAAGTTGCTTTTTTTTTCATTTTTTAGCATTTCATTGTCTGTTCTTTGTTCCCGATCGCTGTTATTCTATCTGAAATTGGCATGATAATCTGGAATGATGGTAATAAACAACAGGCTAAAAGGGTCAGCCTGCACTGGCAGCGCACGGACACACACTGTTAAGCCTCTCATGTCACAAGATCAATTATACAGGTTATGGAGGATGGCACCTCTGTCTCCAGTGCCCTGTCCCTCCTGGGATAGCCCTCCAATGAGGGGGCTATCACTCAAACCCAAACCACATTCATTCATTAGTCTGTTAAGATGGACATCAATTATTCATAGTCTTGGTGGCCGGTGGATTGTTTCTGTCAGCAAACGGCTTATTGTATCAAAGGTTAATTATGACTTGCATGATTTGGTATGAGATACTGTTTCAGCCATCAACTAAAAATATACTTTTAAACACTCGCTACTTACATTTTTTACGTCTGGAAAGGGTTGTCACTCACCCGACCACGGCCTGACATAATTCAGCTCTGTGAGTATTTTTTCAAAATTTTTTTTGATAAGTAATTTAATTATAGTCAGCGTTTTTCCTTGCAAGAAATTGTCAGCAAACTCCTTTTTTTTTCCTCTACCATTTTCCCCAAAATTTCCACTTTGACCAGTCTGTAAAAGGATTTTATTAGAATGTTAAAAAGTCCTGTGGGATCTTTAGTTGAACTCTGAGAGTCAGGAAGAGGTAAAACAGAAGGCAAGGACAAAGCCCAGATTGAGAGTGGAGCATTTTTTTTTTGGTAATATAGTGTATTTTATGCACACAAACCTTCATACATTTTTATAAAATATTCTTGTTTTTATTATTTAAATTGTTCATTTTTTTTGCACCATTCTTCATTTTTCGGTGCAATTTATCTGTTATTTATTCGATCTAAAATCACAATAACAATTGAAGGCGATGGTTTCATCACCCTAGAAGACTTGCCTGAACTTTAACCCCCTTTTTCCTTCCTTTGACCCGCAGAACGCCTTCTGAGAACACGTCTGAGTCAAGTGCCTTTTGAGCAAACAGGTTGTGAGTGAGGCAATGGTGTAGCAAATATGCATGGAGTGTTTTGGAGATTAGCATCCTGTTACAACACATCGCAGCGCACTTCAGCCTGGTGTTTGCTTGGCTTTTCCATGACTAATTTGACTTACAACTTCAGAAAAGTTGTTTAAAGCAGTAGATAGGATTCACTGCAGGATATGTGGTTTGTGTAAACAGACTTTTGAATTTTAAATTATGTTAAAGCATTTTTGTGTGTTTTTAAAAGCAGTTTTAATCTGTACTCTGTCTTAAAAAATTAATTTAAAAAGAAAAAAAAAACTGCATTTAGCAGTAAAATCTTTGTATTCTCCAATTCCTTTCCAATTGTTCCAAGCTGCATGCAGGTGTCGCGCATTTCCAAAATGTAAACACATTAACGTAAAGCAAAAATCATTCAGAGGGGAGAAAAAAAAGACAGGTTTGTAAGTTTTACTGAAGGATAAACAGCGTGACGAGAGGAGAGAGTGCAGACCTTGAACTTGGCATAAAATGTTGAGCTGCTGCAGACTTTCGCACAAAACAGTAACAGCTCCTTGAGATTGTGGGGGAATCTGCTCCGCTGCGTGTAAAGAGACAATTCAGGATAACTTTAGCGGACATTACCGTCTTTTCTTCAGACATCTGGTTTAAGTCACAGAATTGAGCTAAAATGTGTATGTTTTTTGTGGATTGAGTTACTGGCTTCTTTTTCCTTAAATTATTGATTTATTTCAAGCTTTAATTCTACAGCAAGAAGTCCCATAGATCAGGGGTGTCAAACTCTGTCACACAAGGTGCCAAAATCCCAAAACACACTTTAGGTGACTGGCCGAACGTGATAAACATTGATTGACGATCTAAAACAAATTTTCAAAACTTTAAAACTGTAACTTTTTTATATAATTTTGAACTAGATGTGTAGCATTACCTGCAGTAATGCTAGTGTGAAAAATTTGGCAGCTGAAAATGGTAGTTCTGATAGCTGAAGATGATGAAATTGATGGCTAAAAACGCTGAACTTAATAGTTAGAAATACTAAAGCTGATAGCCAGCTGAAATATTACCTAAATGACAACTTATTTTAAAAAACTAAAGAAGGAAAAACTGCCACACAGCCAAAACAGCTAGCATATAGCAGAAAAAAATAGCCAAACTTTAAAATAGCCTAAAAAAATTGAAAAAAAAATATTTTAATTAGCCAAACTAGCTAGCGTGTAAATATTAGCCTCCAAACTTAAAAAGAAAAGCCTAAAGTGGCCAAAACAGTTAGCATGTAGCTGAAATATTAGCTGAAGTCTAAAACAGCCTAAACCTTTTTTTTAAGAAGGCTTAAAATAGCCAAAACAGCTAGCATGTAGCTGAAACTCCAAAATTGCCTAAAAAAATCTTAGTAAATGCCAAAATAGTCCAAAAAGCTAACAGAATGACAATTTTTAAAACTTTAAAACCATAACTTTTTAACATAATGATGAAAAATAAAAAGTAATATAAATCAACTTAAAAACATTAAATAACTTTAAATATTTTATGCTCCATGAAAATATATTTTTTAAAAATCTTACAAGTTAGAAATTAGCGCAAAATAACATCGGGCCATTAATAACAACAAAGTAAAATGATCTGGAGGACCGGATATAATTACCCAGCAGGCTGAATCCGGCCCCAGGGCCTTGACTTTGACACATGTGACATAGATAAATCAAGCTTATGTCAGAAATAAGTTTCTAAAAATGTTTGAAAAATGTAAGAAGTATGTCTTCACAACAGTTGGAGTGAAAGTCTTCCCGCTGCGTGTTTTATTTTGTGGCTAGGAATTGTATTTATACCTGGACTGGTTATGGAGAAGTTCCTCCCTGGAGACGTCCGCTGACTGTTTACAGGCCACCTGACAATGCCTCTACAGATGATGAAGCAGCTGCCAGACTTCCCCCATTCCCTCATTTTCTGTATCCTCAGCTCCCTTCCTCCTGCCTTCTTTCTCCTTTCACTCTTCCTTCCTCTTCTTTTTCTTAGCCTTCCCTTATCCTCATCTTGGCTTCTATCCGTCTGCTCCAGCTTCCGGTGCGTTTTACAGCCCATTCCCAGAGCTCCCCCCTTCAGCGGACCCATCTCCTCGCTCTGTTTGCGTCTGAGAAGACAGTTTTCGTCTCCATTTTCCTCCTCGATTCTTCCTCCCTTCCTCCACGCCGCGAGCTGGGGGAGACAAATCGACTATAACACACACAAACGCGCTCGCACATTCTCGCAAAAGAGACTCTGGTCAGGTTTTGTTTATGACGGGGAAAGGCAATATCAAGATTGGTTCAGAGTAGTGTCATCACATGAAATGTATCGCTGTCAGGAGTGTATTTTATGCGCCTGAGCTCTCGGCCGAAGCCATTTTGGGAAACAGAAAATATAATATCTGATGACCTCCTATAGTATAAAAGTAAACTATCGGTTGTAAATCTGATGCACAACTACAGTTTTGTGTGTGTGGAGGGAAGACAGTGAGCTCTCTATGACAAAGGGACGCCAATAAGTTTCGGAAAATGTTACTGGTTTTCATTAAACTTTAAAAATAGGTCAAGTGAAGCCTAAATTAGCATTATATAGGTGTCTAAAAAATATTCTTATAAACACTTTTCCTTTTCTAGACATCCAGATATCTCTGTTATTTTTCAAGGATCACGTTTCTTTGTAATAACAGTTATTTTTCCAGCCACAGTGATGTTTTCCATTTCATTTCTTAAAAATCCAAGCTGCCTTAAACTCAATGAGCTGTAGCACGTTAATCTGGTGTGTTGAATGATTTTGCACCTGTAATTAAGTATCAGTTTATGTAATAGACAAACACTAATAACACCCAGAGCTTTTCTGGGTGCGCCCAGTGGCACCTATAGCTCATCCATCAATGCCTCTAATGAGGCTCCACAGACAAGCCCAAGAAGGCTTCGCTGGCCACTCAGTCTTATTTTGCACAGTTTAATATATTCACCATATTAACCACCGAAATCCCCTGTAAGTTATGAGTCAAGATGATGAAGATGTTCGAAAGTATGCTGCTGCGTTCTTTGCAGTCGTGCTTTTCTGTGCGTTTCTTCACAAAGTTCACCAGCAGCTTTTGAGTGATAATTCATCACCCCGAGCATTTGTGTAAAGTTCACTTCTTCTCTTTATTTGGCCGCAGTGGCAAACCCGTACAGAGTGAGGCCTCTGTGTTTACCCTACAGCAGAACAGGGCTCAGATCTGGCGTCTGAAAGAAATCCAGGGGTTTTCGCTGCACGTTTCGCTTATGAAAACAAACATTATGAAAATTTGAAACGCCTGAGTGCTAAATCAGGTTGGCCTTTGTAAACCTTTATTAAGACAATGTGTGCCACATTAACAGCTGCATCAATCACTCAATCAGACAGTGGGTTTTGTTTTATTGAGACGCCACTTGTGAAAAGTTAGAAGGAATGCCTCACATTTACTGTTTACAAGAAATAAATCACTTAAAGTTTCACTCCCATGAGCTTTTGATCTGTTGTAAAAGCGTTCTAAGTGGTCTTTAAATTATGATTATGCTGTTTTGAAGTCAAATTTAAAAAAAAAAAATTCTATAGGAGATATTTTCTGCAGAGCGGCAGGAGTTCATTAGAAATCAACCTATGAGTTGTGGGCAAGACTGTTAACACAGAGTAAGTCCACCCCTACTTCCTGACATCCATCTGTTTATTAGGGGTGTGTATTGGTGAGAGTCTGGCGATACGATACATATCCCGATACATCTCTCCCAATACGATATATAGAAGATATTCCAAGACTGTATAAGAATAATTTTTTTTTTTTTTTTTAAGGAGCATGACTTTAAAAAACAAACTCTACCTTAATATTACTACGCCTTCCATTGTGATAAAATGGCAAAATTCATTTTTTTATGACTACAAGGGCTGCCACAATAGTCGACTAATCACCTATTATTTTTTCCGGTTAGTCGACTAATTTAGTCGTGCACAAAGTGAATGTAAAGCACACATCTTAACCATCATTAGCTCTAAACTAACTAAAACTAAAGATAAATAATATTTTTAAACTTTAAATGAATTGTGCTGCCTCTATCTTTCTGGCATTAAAACAAATGAGGTTAGCATCTGAAACAAGGAACTATTTTTTAACAAAAGATAAAGTTTTGGTCTCACTGACTCAAATATTTTTTAAAAAAGTGCATTTTTTTGGTGCTGAATGCTCACAACTTTGCTCGACTTTACAGCACTCTGACTCCATAAAATATAAAGTAACGACTAGTAGACTATTGAATTAGTCGTCGACTATTTTTTTAGCCAATTAGTCAAATAATCGTGGCAGCCCTAATCACAACATTAAGCACTGCAACTATGTACTGATACTGGTAGCAATGTGGCACAGAGATTTGGTTCGGTTCCCATCCCAAGAAAAAACAAAGTATTGCATTTCTCGTAACAACAAAAACCTGCTCAACTAGGCTCAGTGTACTCTGCTGCCAACTAGTGGTCGGATGTTTAGTTGGAAAACAAAAGTACAACGCTTAAGGACGCTTAAGTACAAATAATTAATAAAAATATTGTCTCATCAGCAATTTTATTGATACAAGTATCACTAAATGAAATATCCCTACACCCCTGTTGCTTAAATCCTGTCCTGCTAGCTTGCAGCCCCTCACACCCCCAACCTAACATTTCTGGTGCAACAACACTGGTCATCAAGGCGTCTGCAAGTGGATTTATCCAAACGGAACAAGGAGCTCATGGCTTCCCATTGTAGCTTCTACATCACAAGATTTTTTTTGTCTGCTATTTTGAGTTTATATTTTTAATATGTTCTCCATCATGAGAAAAATGCCACTAGTACACGCTAAAAACACCAGAAAAAGTTGACATTTTTCTTCACTTTAGGAAAAATAAATTGTTTAGTTATCAAGTTGTGCATTTCATGACTAGAAAAACAAAAGTAAAAGTGCATTGAAAGTTGAAAATGTTTTATTTCCAAGAAGAAAATGCTTGGATTCACATGAATCCACATAAAGCTGACCTCTCATGTTTTTGTCAGTGTCCCTCTCTCCTGATTCATACCGTAGTTTCTCCACGCGCTCAGATAGATTTTTCCAAACGTTCGCACCAACCCCGTGATTAGTGTGCATTAATGTAACAATTCAGACAGCCCACTCCTGAAGTACTTTTATACTCCTTGATATTTTTTCCTGTTTGTCAGTATGAAAGCCACAGCAGTCAGTGTGTCAGCGGGTAATGACAGAGGAAGTGACGTCTGACAAATATAGCCTGCCACTGCGGTCGGCTCTTAAAGCGCAAAAAGAGGTGGCCGCTTCTCAAAGCTAATGGAGGAGGAGAAAATGGCTGTGTCACTCCTGTCAGCGAATTATGCTTTAAACCTAGACAGTTGTTGTGGCTCTTTGAGACCCATAATTTTACGCCATTAAAAGTGCCAAGGGGTGAGATGGAGGGAAAAAAGGAAATAGGGAGGTGGGCTCTGAAGTGAAAGCAGTTTTTCTATACCGTTGCTCCTTATGGGTCTGATCCTCAGTTTCTTTTGTGCCAGAAACTTTTGCCGTTCCTTTTTTTTTTTTTTTAAAGCCCTAAACACTGGTTAGTACTTTAAAGTGATCAAAAAGTCAATCATGTTGCTTTGAGTTACCCGGCAATCTCTGTCAGTTTGTACCATGCCGTGCGAGTGTGTGGGTATGAGAAAAAGGGCTAAAAAAAAAAAAAAAAAATTGGCAAATGCTGGAAGTTGATCCTTTCTTTTCAGAAAAAAAGTTCACTTTGAAAGTATGTTCTTAAGTAAAACAAACTCTGAGGCGAAATTCCGAAGCCCTGCAGGTTAGAGCAACTCTGAAGCGTCTCTGCAAATTGCAACTAATTTAAAAAATGTTGGCAGGAATTGCTGTCACTTGTCCTGATTTGTATGCACAGGAACCTTTCTCATCTAAAAGAATACCAGACCCACAAGGTCTTTACGTTATGGGCAAATATTTGCAATTATGATGAACTCGGCCGGCTTATCTCAAAAGGAACAGATTTGTACTGATGGACAAGAAGACATTTTAATGAAATAAACTGCTTTGAGTTGATGAGATAAAGATTGCTCCACCTCAGGGCTCACTCAGATTAAATTATCAAGATGGCTTCATGCATGCCGCTTCCATTAACACAGGTAGGGTAACCGCCTCTACTGGATTTGTTACATAAACTGCTTAGGAATATCTCCTGTTCTGAATGTCTTGACTTTTATCCTCCCCCCACCCCCCACAAGTGCTAAAGGCCTAACAAGTTCTTCGCTCTGAAGGATGAAGTAATGTTAAAACCACATGTTTTCTCTGGAGGCTTAGTGAGTAGAAATAGTGATGCATGTGCACACAGAAAGACAGAGGTCTGATGGCTTTCCAAACACCTCTGAAAGGAGCTCAGTCTCCTTTGCCTTCACACTGTGTTGATGTTGGGGTAAGAAACTGTAACTGGCAATGGGAAACACCTGTGCTGGGGTGAGCAGCAGGGCACTGAAAGGTGGGAGGGGGTCGTTTTTGGGGGGCTATGCCCATACTTGGAAGGAAAGACGCAAGAAAATAGCATGAATGCAATTTGAAAGGATTAACTTTCACTCACTGTTGGATTAATATTTATTAACATTGTGGTATTTGGTTGTTGTAAAGTTTGAATTTAGCCTTATTATTGGACAAAAACGTTTTTGATTGTTTCTTATTTGTTCTGCAAACTTGCAGTTTTTCATCTCATAAATTTGCCGTATGTTTTCTCCCTATGATCAGGGAAAAAGAGTGTTCATACAAGCCGAGGTTGTGTGGGTTGTGATATTCTTTCCTAATTGCAATTAAGACCTGGTATGCGTGGTTCTGAATCACGGAGATAATCAAAACATGTGCAAAAACGGTACAAACTCCAATTAAAAAGATTCCAGCTGGAAATGTAATTGTTCAAAGTTGACATATAGGAAACCACCACCCTGGAATCTAGTGAATCACAGGTCTACACAATGAAAACAGGTCAAGAAAGTCATTATGTTGCAAAACTATAAATATTTGATCTAATAGATTTAGTAAAAAGTTGTCTGTCACCTTAAAGACTCACTCAGATCCTCTTTTGAGCTATTGTAAACAGCTGAGTTTAGTCAAAATAATTAGCAATTAAAAAGAAAAATGTATTCATAAAAAAATAATTGTAATTATTTTTAATCCAATACAATTAAAAATAATTTTAGCCAAAAAAATTGTTGTTCTATAGGATGCAGTTCTCTAAAGAATGTCAGTAGTTTATTAGAAATTTACCTCTGATTAGTGGATGGGACTGTTGGACCCCCCTTTCCCGTCTGTTTACATGCTCTCCTGCTAGCTTACAGCCCATCAGAGCTAATGTCACAAACAGACAGACGTATGGATCTTAGTGCAGCAGGTTTATTTGGCACAGACAGGACAACGGCTAAAAGTCCACAAAGCTAAATCAGGGTCAGGCAGACAGGAGTTAAGCACGAGCATGAGGGTATCAGACATCAACGGTCCAGGCAAGGGTCAGGGCAGGCGGCAGATAAAGCAGGATCAGATAAAACACAAGATCAGGTTAGGATGAGAATGCTCAGTGCTGCAGGCTGAGTGGCACAAATAAGACTTCGCACAGAGCTCAGCGCTCTGACTAAATACTTCTGGGTGTAATTACTGATGAGACCCAGCTGCGGGGCTCCTGGGAGTGACAGCAGGGGCTGATGGGAAGTGGAGTGTGGAGAACCAGGAAGTGCCAGGACTCTGGAGATAGTTCCCATTGAAGGCCAGAGGGGGAGACAGGGGACTGATTCATAAAAGGGGGAAAACAAGAGGTACATGGATCTAGTCGTCAACTGATGGATGCGAGGGGTTTAGGGAAAAATGTATCGTGATGTTTCGCTTGGTGATTGGATCGATTTAAAATGCTGACAAGACAATATTTAATTACTTATTTATGAGCGTCCTTCAACGTCTCACTTTTGTTTTCCACCTAAACCCCAGACTGCTAGTTAGTCGGACACTAAGCCTATTTGAGCAACTCCAAACAGCGACCAAAACAGCAACAAGATCTGGCAAGAACCAATTCTGTAAAATGTTTAGTCTCTTAATTTTTGTTGTGGAGACATATACTACTTACTGTGCCACAGTGCTACCAGTATCAGTATACAGTTACAGTGCTTAAAGGGTAACCAAACCCTGAATCAACTTTTTTGGCTTTTGACCTCCATAAATGGGATTTAAAAGTGCTGTCTGTTGGTCATTGTCACATTTTTAATAAATGAAAATAAAATTGTTTAAATCATGAAAATATAGGTTAAAACCATCTGTGTGCTCCCCCCTACATGTTGAAATTATGTATTACAGTGGAATTCTGTGATTGGTCAAACCATGTAAGTTTCAGAAGTCTGATGTCATGATCTTCAGCTCCACTAATGACAAAAGTCCTGCCCCCAAGCTCCACCCCTCTAACTGTGGGTGTGGGTCAAGTCAGCCTCCAACTTTCCTGTTTGGTTACCCTTTAATGTTGTGATTAAAAAAAATACATTTTATCATTTTATTAAAATGAAAAACATATTAATATTCATTTTTAAGGCATTCTCAAATAAATTGAAAAAAAAAATTGTTCTGTTACAGTCTTGGGATATATCACAATACTTGTATTGTGATATGCATTTTATTGCTGGCTCTTGCCATACACACCCCTGGTGGATGCACTGGAATGGAATGGAGCAGCTGCCCAGCATTTTCTATGTAAGAAATGTAATCTTTTTCAAACTGCTTTTTCGTCTACTCCAGATTCAAAACGATCTGACAAAAGAAATACTCCGAAATTCAATATTAAGCTTATTTTTCTTTTAAAATGTCCTCCATCGTGACAAAAAAAGCCACAGGAACATATACAGTAGACCTCTGCCTCTTATGACACTCTTTAGAGTATAAAAATATGCATTGTTATATCTATGACAAATTTGCTTCTCTGTTGTAATAAAAAAAAGATAATAAAAAGTCTAAAGGCAATCCACATGGGCACACCGGGTTTATTGGATTCTGTGAATAAGCAGGAGGCGACCAGGAAGAAGCGCACAAAGAACAGACATGCAAATCCCACACGGACGCGGAGAACACACAACACAGCAACATCTTTACAAGCAAACCTTTTACCCGGCTGCATATCCATCAGCCTCTCCTCAGCGCTCCCCAGCGCTTCATCCTCAAGTCAGGTTGATCATTCCATCTCCTGCCTCTCTATCCTGAGGTGCCTGCTGTCAGTTTATCAGACTCTTCCTTTTAATTTTGTGCTTTCCACTGTGTAAGCATCCATCTCTGCTGTCTGCGGCAGCGTTAGAGGGATTCGGAGCATGGTGGTGCTCCAAACAGGCTGATGTATGGCCTACAACTGACAAGGAGAAGCAAAATACAGCATAGTAATCATCGCTTGACAAAAGACATTTCGCCGTGCTCTCATTGTCAATTTTATTTACAGGCATTTCTTGCATTTATGCTGAAATATACATGTGCATTTGAATTTACACCTATTTAAACATTTGATTTAGAGGGTGGATAACTTGCTTGACTGTCTCTCAATTTCAGAAAATCTTTGAAGTTCAGCGGTTTATCATCATCCTCTTATGTTTCATCACCTGTTTAATATTAAAATGTTATTCAAAGGCAAAATGTATAAAATAAGAATCTGAACTCTAAAGTGTAAGACATCCTGATTCACAGTTCTTCAGTGTATATGACACGATCTGCATTTTGCATTTACATTTATCAGTGGTAAATCTGGCAGCGATGCAGAATTCTAACTAGATTTATAGCATTACCTGCGATAATGCAGGCGTGAATGCCGTAAGCTGAATGTGGCCGCTGAAGATGCCAGAGCTGATAGCTGAAAATGCTAGAACTGATGGCTAAAAATGCTCAAGTTAATATGACAGCTAAAAACGCTGAATATGAAATCTTGCCAAAATATAAGGTAAATACCAAATTAGCTAAAAAGAAATGGAAAAAAGTCTAATTTGAACAAAAAGCTAAATATTAGCTAAATTCTAAATTTGCCTAAAGAGCTTTTAATTATTTTTTTTTATTTATTTTTGACAAAACAGATAGCATAATGTTAAATATTAGCTAAACTCTAAATTTGCTATAAGGATCTTAAAAAAGTCTAATTTTGCCAAAACAGCTATCACTATGCTAAAATTTGCCTAAAGAACTTAACATTTTTTTTGACAAAACAGCTAACGTGATGCTAAAATATTAGCTAAAATCTAAATTTGCCTTAAGAACTTAACTTTTCTTGACAAAACAGCCAGTATAATGCTAAAATTTTAGCTAAACTCCAAATTAGCATAAAAACTGGAAAAATGTCTAAATTTGTCAAAAACAACTAGCATGTAGCTAAATTAAAAGCTAATTTGCAAATCTGCACATTAACAAAATACACAACTAGATAAATTACATTAGTTGCTGAAAATTTTGAAGTTTTAATGGTGTCTTTAGCTGAAAATATGCGGACGTTCATAGGTTTTAAAGTGCACAACGTTTTTGAAGGATTTGTGCAATTTCTCAATTATTTCCTATTTCAAACATTTATAAATACCAAAAGTACAAGCAGTAATGTTCTGAACAAGCTGATATGAAAATTGGTAAAAATTGCTTAGAGTTAAACGTAGGAGAAGTAGCAGGAGAATCATAATTGTGTGAATGCTTTGCAGCATTCACACAATAATGGGCCATCATGGTGATAAATTAGAATTCAGTTGGACTCCAGTGTAGAAATCGGCAGATTATTATCATGTTAAAGTCCATTAGCTTCATTGCTCTTTCTTCAATTTGGTGCATCCAAGATTTAAAAGTATTTTTGGTACTCGATTTGACATATTATAATATCATAAATTTAATCTTAATTTTGGACTCCCCACACCTCGTCTCCGTAACCATCCCCTCATCTCCTCATTATCCTTTCCTCTCCCTTTCTTTTCTTCTCTCGCGGCATCAAACAAAATTAATTACTGTATGTTTTGTTTTATGAAGGTGTCAGGAGGAAATGATGAATGGCTTGTAATATCAACAGATTAAAGACACGACGTGATGAAGGACGCGCCTGCTCGCCCTGTGATGATGCTTACCCGCAGACACGTGTAGTCGCGCGCTGCCCCCACACGCAGTCTCCGGGGCCACTGATATCTGTTTTCATATTTGATATTAAACTACATGGGGGAGCGATTATGGCCACAATGTCATTACCAGAGGAAGGGGGCATAATGGAACTGAAATTTTCAAAAAGGGTCCTTATAATTGCTGTCTGGGTCCTTCTTGCTAAAGCCCAATATTGATATGTACAGTGGTCCCCTCATTATGGCCACGGATGAAATAGAGCATTTCAGCATTCTTTAATGAGCGCTGTACCAGTGAAGGTCATCTTAATGGGGTTCAACTTGCTTTTGGGAGCCAGAGGTAATATTCTAATGAGAAAAAGTCTCAATACCACTCCAGCAATTTCAGTTGCACTGGTGGACGCCACTTTATTGTTGACTGTGCGCCGCTATTGAAGTCCTCTCTTGTCATTTGCAACATTTCCTGTCGTCTTTGGTCGGGTTTTACTGGTCCAGCTCGGAAATATGCATGCAGACGCACACACTCATTATCACATTTCACTTTTGTTTTGCTTGCGATGCTGTGTTTCTTGGAGACTAGCGTGTCTTCGTGGCTCGCTTCTATTTAGCAACATGCTTACTTTTTTGTCTAATTTGATATTCACTGAGGTTTTTATGGGCTAATTTAGAATTTAGCTTCTATTTTAGCAACAAGCTAACGTTTTTGATTACGGAGGAATTTTAGGCTAATTTGGACTTTAGCTAGTATTTAAGCAACAAGCTAGCTTTTTTGGCTAACTCGATATCTACTAAGGTTTTTTGGGCTAATTTGGAGTTTAGCTCATATTTAAGCAACAAACTGAATGATTATGCAAAATTGGGACAGATTGAGGATTTTTAGGCAATTTTACTACAAATTTTTCTTTAGCTCTCTTTAATATTTTTTCTTAAACAAAATTTCAAGTCTTAGCAAATTTAACATTTTGCAAATAGCTTTTGCATTTTCAGAAAATCCCTTCAGCAATTAAAGTAAATTTCATTTTCAGCAAAAAGCTTCAACAACTTCAGTGACTACTTTCAGCAAAAAGTAGTCACAGAACTTTTTTTAAAAATTTTGTTCTTTTACTAGTGAATAAAAACATGAATCCAAATTATTTAAAATCTATACAAGCAAATACAATATGTTATTCTGATTATAGACCATTCTGACAGAAGAGTAATCCTTTTACTATCATTTTAATCTAATTCAATGTAATTTTTTCTCACTTCTTCTTTGTAAATACTTCAGTAAATTCTGCTTTTTAGAAATTTTTACACATCTTCATGTTTGCATCAGAGTTTTTAAGTGACAAATATTTTTTTTTCTGGGTCCAGAGTTCTGATGAGCTCTTATAGGTTTTTTTAATCACATTCCTTCTCTGCTCTTAATAAATAAAGAGAACCGTGACAGCTGGGTGGTGTTCAGATTTTAACAGTAACTTGAACAGTTTTCAAAACTTTATTCGTAAAAGCAATCATAGGAGCAGAAAAAAAGTTGACACTCTGTCATTTCATGTTAAAGCGTTTTCCTAAAGCTTAAGAAAAAGCAACCATTGCGCTCACAGGAGAAATGTACACATGGAAACTATCTTCAGTCAGATGAGAAGCATGTTTTACTTCTGAAATGGCCCGTGTTTAAATGCCCCGTCCTCTTCTGATGCACAACAAACACTTAGACTTTATTTATTTTGAAACCATTTTTTGAACATTTATTCTCATGCTTTAGATTGTACTCCTGCACCACAAGATATGATCATTTCTCACATATATTACACATGCAGGATTCCCTCCCTATAGGTCAGGTCATTAAACGGGACCCCCTAAATATTTTCATTCTGATTTTTATAGTCATGGGAGTTGAAACAGAGGTTAGGAGTCACATTCCTCTTTCCTTTTTTGGACACAAATGTAATAGTCAAAGCCACAAATCTTCTACATTTTACTTCCAGTATGAGTTTAATCCGATGCTGAAAAAGATTTTTACCTGATATAAAGCTGGGGGGCAAACGCTCTTTGGGGAATTGAAATGAGCATTTTGTCATTTTTTACTTAGTCTTGGAAAAAATTGATACATTTAGGTCTGGTTCCTCTTCCTTTGACTGACTGAAATCTGCAGGATCCTTACAGATGTGTAAGAGCAGGATGGAGCTTAAAAGAGGAAAAAAAAAAAAGGCAGTGAATATCATCTTGTAGATAAGACAGTCAACCCACTTTCCACAGGCTACATCCATTTTATTGCATCTGGCAGAGAATTAAGGTACGTGTGGAAAAGAAAAAAAAAAAGAGGACGATTGAAAATGAAACCCGCGGCAAAGAGCACATTCGTGCTGACTTCCTCCTCCCCGCCACACAGATATTAGACTCTGATTCTCACTTGAGATCCTCTGATGAGGATGATGAACCATAAAAAATGATATAGCTCAATAAAAGTACAAAAAGGCGCCAGTTCGTAAAGAGAACCTGGGGGGCATGTTAGGTTTGGTCCGCGCCGATGCCATTCTTCTCTCTCTGCTGACTTTTAAAGATGATTACCTTGGATATTTATAGATGAAACATTTCCCGATTGGAGGGAGGGAGTGTGTCTGGATGTTTGCGTGTTCTGAGGTCTGATAGGCTCACACAGTTGTGCCGCTTTATTTAAAGTCCCCCATGACAATTTTTTTATTTTAAAAAAAAAACATTCCCAGTAATGTTTTAATTATGATTATGATGTTTTTAACACAAATCTCACAACCTAAATGTCTTAAAAAAAAAACATTGTTTATGTTGATCCAAAGCTTCTGTGTCCAAAATCTCCTCTGAGGGGGCGTGGCTTACGGAGATGAGCTGAGCAGCCCTGATGGCTCTGTGTCTTTTGGTCTGGATGTCAGCTCGGACGAGGAAGTGAAGAACTTCATGGACTGAACTTCCTCCAAAATCCTGATTCTTTCTCCATCCAGTTCACCAAAGACTCTTTTCACTAATTATTAAATGTTTGTTGACGTTGTTGTGACCAATACATTAATTCATTGGTTTCTCAGATCATCTTAATCACATGTGACAAGGTCAAGGCCCTGGGGCCGGGTCCGGCCCTCTGGGTAATTATATCCGGCCATCCAGATCATTTTATTTTATTGTTATTAATAGCTGTTACTAATTTCTAACCTGTGTAATTTTGAAAAAATATATTTTCATGGAGAGTAAAACATTGAAAGTTAAATAAAGTTTAAGTTGATTTATTCTGGAATAATATTCCTGCATGTTTTCATTCATATTTATGTTAAAAAGTTACAGTTTTGAAGTTTTAAAAGTTGGCATTCTGCTAGATTTTTGGAATGTCTTGGCATTTAGTAAGATTTTTTTTAGGCTATTTTGGAGTTTGGCTAATATTTCAGCTACATACTAGCTAAGTTTTTTAAAATTTTTTATTTGGCACTTCGCTGAAACTTTAGCTGGCTATCAGCTTCAGTGATTTCAGCTATCAGCTTCAGTGATTTCAGCTGTCAATTTCAGCATGTTCAGCTATTAGCGTTATCAAATTCAGCTCACAGCATTCTCACTAGCCTTATCGCAGGTAATGCTATTTATCTAGTTCATTATTATGTAAAAAAGTAATGGTTTAAAACTTTTTAAAATGTTGTTTTAGAGTGTAAATGTTTATCCTGTTTGGCCCGTTACCTATGGTGTGTTTTGGATTGCGGCCCCTTCTGCGATTGAGTTTGACACCCCTGATCTAAATTCTCTTTCATTGATTTAGAGTCCTTTCCAACTGCGGTCTAATGAGCCGCCGTTCACATTTCTGTGGTCACATCAAGAAGCTCCATGGAATCTAATGGAGATTTTCCAGCGTTCTCAGCCCTGCTACTGTAAGTATTGGATGAAACTCACACAAAAAATCCAGTGACAGCTGATTTGACCACAGAAATGTGAAGATACCATCTTCTTTTCTCCAGGACCTGAACTAGCTGGACCAGATGAGGGGTTTAATGTGTGTGCAGCAGAGCTGTCGTGACGTAAAGGATCAATAATTTAAGCAGACTGACAGATATTTAAAAGGATAAATACTCTGAAATACAAAAATTAAATGATTTCTTATTACATTTGTTCTCTTTTATAAGACAAATGCGAAACATACATATTAAAAACTCAAAAACCATGACTCATCGGAGAGAGACTTTAAGATATATTGAGCTGTTTCACTCCAGGTTAATATGTGGCTGTTGTTACTGCTGTGAAAAATAGGACATTGGGAAATAGACCGGTATTGACGCTTATTGAGAGGACAAACAGGAGGGTTTTTTTTTGGTCACCTTGAAAGTTTTTATTCATGCGTCCATTTATCATACTAAAATTATGCCAATAATGAGCTTTGATTGTGGAAATGTGCAGCCAGGGAGGCGCGTAAACACTCCTCCCTTCCTCTCATTGATTCTTTCATCCTTGGCCCTCCACCTAAGGAGCGCAGATTGGAGAAGGCAGGCGCGCGCCAGCGAGCGAGCGAGCGAGCGCCGGCTCCCTCCCTCTTCGAAGCGGTGTGATGTGACTGGAGCCGTGTGATCTCCACCAGAGAAAAACCCTGATCCGTGCAGGAAATAATCAGGGCAACACAGGCAGGGTTCAGAGGAATGCAAATATTTTCAGAGTGCTTAAAAAACAATACCACACACTGCCAAATACAGACCACCTCCACCCCGACTCCCAATCCTCACACATCCACACGCTTTCAACCACAATGCATCACACAACAGAGGAAAAAGAGAAGAAAAAACAACCCCCCCTTCCTGACAAAACTCTCCCCAAGTGCATTTGCATAAAACATTAAGCTTAACAAAATGATTACACCTGACAAGTTGAGTTGGAGGAAGAACATCGCCAGTGGCAGCCGGTTACTTGCAGATCCTGCAATCATTCTCTCGTCAAGCAACTGTTTCATGGCCGCCTTTGTAGGCACTGTCATGCTGCCGCATCGTGATTAATCCTTCCCTTTTGTTTTTCTTTTCTCCCTTCCACCCCTCTCTGTCCCTCCCACAAATCCAATAAGTTGCCCTTAAATCAGGTTACCCTGCACCTTGCAGATAGGAGCATTGTGATGGATATACCAAAACGCGTGCCAGGCAGCATGTTTTTGTGCGGAAGCGCTGTGAAATTGTACTGCTGTGATTCTGCATTATGCCACAAAGTGTTTTTCTTGTAATGCAATTAAATGTGCATGTAAGCCACCCCCATACTCCCAAAACTATTGTGTGCTCTATTTAATAATTTTATACACGCTCTTTTGTGACATTGCCATTTAACCTGAGGTAAAAAGAGAATCATTTGGGGGAGTATTAAAAGAATAACTTTACGGTGTTTGCTATAGAAAACACAAGCTGGATCATTCTGAGAGGAGGAAGGGGGGGTGAAGATGACAATCAAAACATTAATATCCTTCTCCGCCTGCTAAAAAATTCTTAGCTGAGACTACTTTGCTAAAGGATAGCTTGCAGATAAAGAAAGACAGAGATTATTGCCTCCTTTCATTTCTACCCCCCTGGCAGCGGTAGGTATGGTAATATGGTTTTTGAATATTTGCGAGCACAAACTTAAGAAATGAGTGCTGATAAGGAGTGACAGCAACAGAGGCAGAGGAGATCTTCAGCATGACAGGCGATGTCAAAAACCCTGGTGACGCTGTCACTGTGACAAACTTTTCAAAAGAACAATGCACACACACACCCGTGTTGGAGCGCGCGGCTGTCTCCGGCAGTGTTGTCCCTGCAGTTAAAAAATGGAAACATCACCTAATTATGCACACGATTTTCTCTCTGAACACTTAAGCCAACAAACTTTCAACGTATGTCAATATGCTCTGCAGCGTGCCTGAGCACCAGAAGCTCTTTGCTGAAATGAGAGACGCCACTATTGTCATGAAAAATTAATTGCCGGGAATAAGTTACAGGCCAACTCCGATAAAAAACTGTGTTTTGGTGTTTTTGACATGTTTTTTTTTTTTTTTTTTATAAAAAAAAAAGTTAAACTCAAAATTGGATTCCTGACCATTATTCCTGACAGCTTGCAGCTTTGACTTGGATGAAACAATCACCCATTCTGATGCATCCACTCGTGGATAAATAGATCCATGAACGTCTTTGTTTTCCTTGTCCAAGCTCAAAACTGTAGGCGAAACTGAAGCTCGACATTTTTGCTGCACCGGTAATGCTAGATTGGGGTTGGAAGGGGCTGTAAGCTAGTGGCAGAGCGTGTAAACAAAAGGATGATGGGAAATGGGGGCGGAATAGTCCAGTGAGAACTTAGAGGCAAATTTCTAGATTCTAAAACGTTTTTCTGATGACGGAGAACATATACAAAAAAAGTCAAATTGCTTTTCTGAGTATTTCTTGATTCAAAAAATTAAACTCAAGAACAAACAAAAAATAAATACATTTATTACCCCATGGTAACTTATGGGGTCCAGATGACCCCAGCCTTACATTGACGTGTTATACGTTCCATGACAAATGTGGATGAAGGTGAACAGGATTTTATGTCTGCCATGGACACCAGTGAAAATCAAATATAATTGGAAAAAAAAAAAAAAAAGTTCATTGTTCTGTCTTGTGGGGCCCAGATGACCCCACTCCCAACATCAACATACTTAGGAGAGCACAAGGGTTACAAAGAGCTTATTTGTGGAAATATGATGGGTTACTCCACCAATTTCTAATGAACTACTACCGCTTTGCAGAAACTCTCGGCCAGTAAGGGCAAGGCCCTGTCCGAATTCTTCCCTTCTCCCTCACTCTACATTTGAAGGGGAATTTTTGGTGTTTTTTTTTTAATCCGACCCTCCAAGTGGAGGAATACAAAGTCGTTTGTCGCGAGTGTAAACTGCGTATAAAACTGCTTTTGTAATGCATATTTGAGTGCTGGAAGCCCCATGCTAAAGTTAGCGGCAATTCTTGGTGATGTCATCGAACAAAAGTATTTATTCAAGTATTTTTCGGGAGAAGGGAAGAATTTCGATTGGGCTCCATATGGTTTAAAAGTGGGCAGAAAATGTGGCATTGAATGGGTTTGTCTGCAGTTTCCAAGAGGAGCTGGCCGCAGAAAACAACATGGCTCCAAGATAGCGCCAGAGCATCGTTAGCCGGAAGTCCTCGACCAAATTTTGAACAAAGCTTACACTCTTCTCCTATAAAAACACCGGAATGGGGTTAAGGTTAGGGTAAGGGTTACGGTAAGGAATCTTCTAGGATAGATATCTAAGTACAGTTGCAGCATTTCTGCTTCCAGCTAATGATGACTTTAATGTTCTGTTTGTTCCATTAGCATAAATAGAGATGGACAAAGCAAGACTGTGATGTCACCAATAGAAAATGGCTTCCCTCGGGTTCCATTGAAATGAAGTCAATCCAGTCACTATTTTTCCGTGATATGGAAATCGCACGATTTCACTATTTTGGGACCAGACAACATTAGTAAGCAGTGATTGGTCCAAGAATTTGTCAAATAAATGTTTTGAACGTTTGCGGTGGGGGCCAGCAAGTTTATAACTTGCGATAAAGCAAATATATCATTCAAAAAAATGTTAAAAAGAGACGGTAGAGCAACAATAATTATTCTGACAAACAGAATGACTGAGGAGTAGCTGTTTATTTCTCAATAGAACTCTATGGGATTTTGGCTTTCTGGAACAGGCGGGATCCTCCTAATTGGAACATGAGAGGGGAGGGGGTGATCAGTCTAATTCTCTCTATGTATTGTCTATGGTTTGGGCGCCATCTTGTCTGCAACCAGGTTCCTCCCGCAGTTTCTGTGTTGGCCCCACCTTTGCTCGCCCACATCAGTAATATAAACCAGCAGGCCTGGAGACCCAACAACACTCTCAGGACCACGTTCTCATGATCGCATTCTCAGGACCCAGGACTGTTTGAGACAGCGCCCCTACCGGCTGGAGGACCAACAGCACCCTCAGGACGATTTTAGGACTCATTTTTTGAGACAGCACCTCCTTGCTGCTGGGTACCATTTATATATATATATATATATATATATATATATATATATATATATATATATATATATATATATATATATATATATATATATATATATTAATAAATGTTACTAATTTCGTTATGACAGAATATTTCTAATGATTTTCTTACTGATGAATTATATATTTATTTTGAACCCTTTAGGCACCAGGGTTTTTAAGTGGAAATATAATTCAGTACATAAAGATTCTTGAAACATTTGGCTAAAGAATCCAAACTGATTTCTCTTTATTTTTTTTATCTAACTGCTGATAGAGAGTTGAGTCTGGTATTGTCCAACCACCTAAAACTTATCAGAAGTTGAGAATATTGGGATCTTAATATAAATTTGTCTTTACATTTTGTCTTATTCTGTTGCACTAATTTAACACATTCTCAATGAGAAACGCATGTATTTCACAAATAAATAAAAATGAAATATAATGAATTAAAACGCACCAGTAAATCAAGTAAAAACCATCTGTAAAAAATTAAACAGGATCTGCTGAGGTGGAAAGTATAACTTTGATTAGGAGTTACATTAAACAGAATAACGTATATTTATTAGGCGTTACATTATGCTTAAAAAGACTAAACAATACTTGTAGCCACCTAACAGCTGTTTTCTGTACAAGAAATCACAGCTGTATGGAGGAAAGGAAAAATATATTAGAACAATTTTTCAAATTAAACATGAGATTAAAAAATAATTTCTACTTGGAGAGTATCTCTGCTTTTTTCAATTCTATACCAATCCTCTGTCAAATGTATCTACTTTACTAAAATAAATATTATGCTCGTAGAAATGTTTTGTAATAGTTGCAATTCATGTTTGAGAGTTTTTGATCATGAATTTGAACTTTTTATAATATTGTTGGTTAGAAATACTTTGTAGAACAAAGCATTTAACACACTGTTTCATCCAGAAACTTCCTCTTTTAAATTGTTGTATCCATCAGGAAAAACATATACACAAGTAAAATATAAAGGAAACAGTAATTTAGTTCTGAACAATAAAGCATAAATACTTAGTATTATTAGAAAAAGTAAAAATGCTCGGCAAACATTTTGTTTTCCCCTGTTTTGTAACACGTGTAGACTACATTTGGGTTATAATGACATAAAAATAAGGATTTACACAAAAGAAAATTACAACACATGAAGATGAAAAAATTAAAAAATGACAATGCTATAAAATGCTAAAAGATGTATTTCTAATAAACCATCATGAATTTAGTTTTGCACAAACAACATTAATTTTTCAGCAAAAAACAGAAATTTATTGGTAATTTGCTTTTTATATTTTAAGATTCATGTGATAAATTACTTAGTTGCTTATCCTTTAGCAGCGATTAGATCATTTTTTTTACTCTTACTACTCATGTGTGCAATGTGTCTCGTAAAGTCCCTAGAAAATAACAAGTCAAACTCCACCCTGTTGGAGGCGCTGTGTTAAAAATGCCTGGGTCCTGAGAGTATGGTCCTGAGAACGTTGTTGGGTCTCAGGGCCTGCAGGTACAAACTTCTCGCCCACATTAACTTCAGACCGGCAGCCCGGGCGGCTGCCTAGTCTAGCAAGCCAGCCCACTGAGTGCCCACTTAAGTCAATGTGGGCAAACACAGGTGGGGTCACCATGGAAACTGCAGACAAACCCATTTTCTGCCCACTTTTAAACCATATGGGGCCCACTTGTCCTTGCTGGCTGGTGTCCTAGAAACAACGCAAGTATTTTTGATTTTGTCTAAGTTGATACAACACCAGTCTGAACATGCACAACTTGTGTCCTATCAGAAACACCTCCACAAAAGCAGGTGTTTGTCGGACGCATTTTATTGAGTTTTCTTTGCCGTGCTTTTATTGTTACCACCAGAGACCCAGTTAGCCTGCAAGAAGCAGCGAGGATCATTACTTTCAAAAAGAACCAGCTGGCTCATTGTTTAGACTCTGCCAGCTGTGTCTATTTTCATAACCCATTTTCCTTTTGTTCAGCTACACCTCCTCTTTATAAAAGTACAGAGACAGGAAGACAGAGTTGTATTTCACAATGTTCGTGAACTCTTACCCTTTTGACGGCCTAATGCTCAGCGCCTCAGCTGGCGTGTGTGCCTGCATGCATGCGTAAGTCTGCACATACAAACTGTGAGTGACTGCCAGGAGGAAGGCGAGGTCTGTAATCACCTAATCCAAACATACGCTCGGGGAATCTCATTACTGGACCTAACGGTTCCATTTGAACCTTATCTGGTTTTAATCAGCCACCTCTCATTTGGAGAAAAGCAGAGAAACTTGATTCCTTTTTTCTACGAGTCGGCTATCAGGGGCCTCCTGTTTGTCTTGTCTGTCACCGACTTTTACAGTTAGCAATATTTTCCTTCGCAGACATGAGGGGGAGCGATTGAAGTTGCAGTAAAAAAAAAAAAAGAAAAAAAAAAAAGCTGTTTTTAGTCATCCAGCGCGGCGTGACATCACCAGTTTTGTATGTGCAGAATGGGCTGCTGCCATGGGGAACTCCTGCTCACCCCACACCCTTTCACGCTAACCCCAGCTTCTCCCAGCCCTCTATCCCCATGCAAACAGACATTAAAACGAAACCCGACCTGGCCCTGGAATCTGTAAGGTGCTCTTTTTTCTTTTCTTTTGACTTTCTTCTCTCCCTAAACAGGGAATCCTGCAGCTTTGTGTGTAACTGTATGTGTGTGCGTGTTCGACCGGCAAGACGGGAAGGTCAGAGAAAGGTGAGCATCGGCGGCTGAACTGTCGCAAGAATCCCCCAGATTAAAAAGGTTGAGAGTTTGAGATAATCACAGGATCTGGAATTCACAATAACAAACTGGCCATATATCTACCTGTCTCCGGCCTTCCTCCCTGAGACGGCCACAGGGTCAAAGGAATGGCTGCCTTCCATCAACAGCTCTTTTTTTTCCTCCTCCTGCGTTCTCAATGAAGTGTCTGCAGGAATCGAATGGGACTCCTGCAGCCAAACTTTGAACTGGTTCATTTGTTGTTCGTGCAATTGTATTTATCTTGAAAATGTATTTATTTTTTTCCATTTTGCATTCTGTGGCCTCGTGCTGCATCAGCCCTGTGACTGTGCGACCTGAGGTGAGAGGTCTGGAGTTTTGTGGCTGGGGCTCGAAGCGCTTCCTCTGAGACTTGGATCGGAGCAGCGGGCTCAGCGGCTGCAGTGATTTCTGGGTTGAATTAACAGTCGAGCAGGGGAGCTGTAACTTGTGTCTGGAGGGGGCTGTTGGGGTCCACTGGAGGGCCCGATACTGCAGGTATGATTTACATAGCTGTGAGACACTCCAGGATCTAACCTCGTCCCGTGGGAATCGCTGCTGCATTGTGATGCTCGTGTGATTTATGTTTCCCACGTATTCCTATTTCCATTCCCTGACAGCTTAATTATTTATTTCTACTTGTGATTATTTGCTTCAGTGCAGTAACAAATACTGTATATTGCGTGGCCATTCTGTAAACTGTGGTTTGCAGCCCTGAGACTTTCGACTGGGTACCCATCTTTTCTTCACATGTTCTCTCTGCTGAGGTCAGCCTTTGTTGTTGTCCATGTACCTGTCTAGATACCAAGGATAATTTGTCCCCTTGGTTGCTGCATTTACAGCAGGGGAGAAAAGCTTTACAAAGAGGGCAAGGGTTGCCAATTGAAAGCAGGTTATTTCATCAGTAAAAAAAAAAAAAAGTCCAGCAAATTGCCCAAGGTTAAACTAAAGCTAGAAAAGTTACATTACCTGTGATAATACTGGTGTGAATGCTTTTTGCTGAAAGTAGTCTCTGAATATGCTGAAGCTTTTTGCTAAAAATAGTGATGCAATTTCCTTTCATTTCTAAAGGGATTTGCTGAAAATGCAAAAGCTATTTGCAAAAAGTTAAACTTATTAAAAGACTGAACATTTTTTGAAGGATTATAAAAGAGCGCTGAATTTGATCTAAATTTCTGAAAATTTTGTTGTAAAATTGCTTAAAATTCCACAATACATGACAATTTTGCAAAAAATAAAATATTTTGTTTGTTGCTTAAATATGAGCTAAATTCCAAATTAGCTCAAAAAACATCGGTAGATGCCAAAAGAGTCAAAAAAGCCAGCTAATTGCTTTAGCTAAACTCTAAAATATCTTAAGAGTCCTCAATAAACTAGATTAGTCAAAAATGCTAGCCTGTTGCTAAAATAGAAGCTAAACTCTACATTAGCCTAAAAAAACCCCTGTAGATAACAAATTAGCCAAAAAGTTCAGATGTTGCTAAAATGTTAGCTGAACTCCAAAAATAGCCTAAAA
The DNA here is from genome assembly GCA_003999625.1 of Oryzias javanicus. Classification (NCBI taxonomy): domain Eukaryota; kingdom Metazoa; phylum Chordata; class Actinopteri; order Beloniformes; family Adrianichthyidae; genus Oryzias; species Oryzias javanicus. The sequence continues at coordinate 17,794,532 of CM012458.1, read as the reverse complement.
TTCCTCTGTAAATTAAATTAGTCGAAATCATTAGCATGTTGCTAAAATACAAATTAAACTCCAAATTAGCATAAAAACTTTAGTAAAGGCCAAATTAGCCAAAATAGCTAGCTCGTTGCTTAAATACTAGCTAAACTCCAAAAAAATCGCTAAAATTCTTCAATAAACTAAATTAGCCAAAAACGTTTGCCTGTTGCTAAAAAAGAAGCTAAACTCTGAATTAGCCTTTAAAACCCCTGTAGATAACAAATTAGCCAAAAACGTTGGCATATTGTTAAATATTAGCTAAACTCCAAAATAGCCTAAAATTCCACAGTAAATCAAATTAGTCAAAAACATTAGCATATTGCTAAAATACAAGCTAAACTCTACATTACATTAAAAGCCCTCATTGAATAACAATTTAGTCAAAAATGTTAACATGTTGCCAAAATATTATTTAAACTCCAAATTAGCTTAAAAAACCTCAGTAAAGGACAAATCAGCCCAAATAGCTAGCTCGTTGCTTGAGCACTAGCTAAACTCCAAAATAGCCTACAATTCCTCCTTAAACTAAATTAGCGATAAACTTTAGCATGTTGCTAAAAAAAAAAAAAAAAGCTAAACTATGAATTAGCCTATAAATACCCTTTAGATAACAAATCAACTAAAAATGTTACCATGCTGCTAAAATATTAGCTAAACTCCAATTTAAAAAAAAATACAATAAAAGATTAAAACAGAGCCCATGAATATAATTAAAGGCTTTTTGCTAATCTTCTTAAAGTTTTTTAAATTTGAAGACTTTCTCATTTATTTTATATGGATCATATTTTCCTTAATATTTAAAAAATTACAAAGTTTATGATTACCAAAAATACAAACAGTAGCCTAAAGTCCTGAGCGAGGAGCAGAAGAATCTCTATGGTGTGAGAATGCTTTATTCACACAATGACTTTTATTCATGGGAAAATCGTATCACGAAGCACTACCAAACCTCCACAGTTTTGAAATTCTTTTGAAGGACGAATTTCATCATTTTAAATCACTAAAGCCTAAAGTTTCTAAAAAAATTGTGCACAAATAGGGATTTGCACTGCAGGGCATATCTAAATTCATCTATTGATTAATGTTGCAGCAGAAGAAACAAAAACCCTGGAAAGACATCAACGTCAGCAGATACACTCTTTAATTCCCCGCTCACTGCTTTCATATTATTTGCTTTCGCAGTCGAAAATCGAAAGGTTGTAAAAATTGACTTCCTTTACAGGCGGAGAGAAACACATTTCAACAACATTGACAGCAGCCAAACAGAAAAGCCACTGGCCAGCATTTAATTATTGAAGACATTGATCAACAAAGTGATTTGTGTGCTGTGGTTCGCTTAAAAAGCTAATTGAGTCGCGGTCTTCTGTAAAAAAAAAAAAGCTTTAATTTGTTCATTTAGTCTGCATCAGATTGATCAGACGGTGACCTTCATTTTAGACAGGATCTCCCTTTATTTCGGGGGAAAGCATTGTAGACGAATGATGAAAAATATGGTATTGATCATAATAATGAGACTAAAAGACAACAGTTTTAACATTCTAAATCACAAATCAATGTCATGTTTGCAAAAAATCCTCCAAATTGTCTGAATAGAAAAAGAATTTCTCATATTTGTAGTTATCGAGCTGCAGTTTTCCACTCCTCCACATGATCGTTTGCTCTTCCCGTGTCCACGTCAATAAGAGTCTGATCTATCGGTCACTGTGTCTTCCTTAGTCTCCAACCATAAAGAGGCGGGGTCATCAGGTCTGGTCATTCTCTTTTCATCATTACACTTTTCAATTATTAGCTTCAGCTACACAGCATCAAAGTGGGATTGAACACCCTCATCTTCATAGTTTGCTCTGGACCAGGGTTGGGAAAACTGCAGCCCATGGCCCTTTAAACTATTTAATCGGATATTTCCTTTTTTCCCTATAATTTTTAATTTTTTAATTTTTTAGTAGATGGCGCACTATAACTACGTTGACTTTTGTTTAGATGTAGAAAGTTACTTTGCTTGTCTGTGGTGTTGACATAATTCTCCTTTTTTTGTAATTATTATTCTTATGTGTTTTCCCAGTCCTTTTTCCCATCATTCCAACACCACAAGAACGCAGCATTTCTCTTAAATTTGCGTGTTTCCCTCAAGAACCATCAAAGCATTGACATTAACATTGTTCTGCTTCTCCTGGAGGGCGTTTCAGTTTGGCCACTAGGTGGCACCACTTCAAGAATCTTGTTTAATTTTCTGACTTTTAGAGTAAGAGCTGGAGCTTTGGGTTGTTTTCCACAGGAAGAAATGATTAACTTTCAAAAAAATTGTAAAGAAATGGCCATCCATTTCCTGGAGAGATACATCAGATGAGATGGAACCAAGCATTACGATGAAGACAGCTGTGCTTTTGGCAAGGACTGAACACACCATGCCAGCACTGCCTTTTGAAAAGCAAAACAAACCTGCACTTCTAAAAGGAGGAGTCCCGACTTTCCGTGAGGATGTGGGTTATGTCTGCAGCAAAAAAAAATCCTCACTTTGCTTGTTTAAAAGTAGTTTTACAGGCTCTGAAGGCTCAGAAATATTCCATTTGTAAAATTTCCCAGACCAACTGCAAGATTTTGATTTATATTTTGGGTTTTTTTTGTCTTTTGCTTATTTCTCCAAGCTAAAATTTAAATAGATATATAGCATTACCTGTGATAATACAAGTGTGAATGCTGTATGCAGAATCTGCCTGGTGAAGATGAAAGCGTTAATAGGCAAAAAGGCTAAAAATTCAAGATACCAAATAGTTAGCCTAAAAACTGGAGAAAAAGTCAAATTTTACCAAAACAGCTAGCATAATGCTAAAATATTCGCTTAGCTCCAAATTAGCCTAAAAAATTTGGAAGAATATCTAAACTAGTCAAAAAAGGCTAGCATAATGCTAAAATGTTAGCTAAACCCCAAATTTGCCTAAAGAACCTAAAAATGCCAGCTAGCACAATGATAATATATTAGCTTAACTCCAAATTAGCCTAAAAAAATTTGGAAAATGTCTAAATTAACCCTTAAAAAAAGCTAGCCTGTTGCTAAATTCAAAGTTAAATTCAAAATTGCTTTAAAAAAACCCAGTAGTTGTTGAATATTTTAAAGTTTGAACGGTGTCTCTAGCTGAAAATCTGCGGAGGTTCACATATTTCAAACTGAACAAAGTTTTTGAAGAATTTGAGCATATTTTTTTCAATATTTAAAAAAACTATAAAGTTTATAAATACCTAAAGTACAAGTAGTAATGCTAACAAGCTGAATGTTTTGATATCAAAATTACTGAGAGTGTGATTGAGTCTTTTGTGCTAAAAATGTCTGGAAAGGAGCAGGAGAATCACTGTCTATACAACTATAAGTGAACGCTATGCAGGTAGATGGAAAATGTACTGTATTTATAATATCAATATTTGGTAAAAATGTGTTTTTGTTTTTTGGCAACACAAAACGTAAATCAGAAAACTGAAGACAAATACCTACGTTTCGTCTGTGATGATAGTGAAGGGGGGGGGCTAATACTTCTACAAAATAAACTGTTATCCTTGGAAGTATCTTTATTGTACTTTGGCGCGCACATTTATCATGAGGTCATAAATCTTTGTGAGTGAAAGATGTTAATGACTCCAATCGACGGTGTTGGAAGTGCTCCGTCTCTTTGGTTTGACGGGCTTGGATTGGGACTACAGAAGGCAGAGCTGCGGCTGCTATAGTGCTTTACCGGTTCCAAGACTCCCCTGGGCTCGCCATAATGGAACACTCTGCCGAGCGGGAGCCCTGGCTTCACGCTGGGCCTGTCTGCATCCAGCAGTTTATGGAGACGCCGCATATAGACTAACGCTGACAGTGTGATGTCGGCTTGTAGCCTCTTACCTTCCTGTCTGGTGGATCTAACCGTCTTCGTTTGTTTTGCCCCCTCGCCCTCCCTTTCTGGAATAGTTCACTCTACTTTGTGACACTTTGTTTTAAATATAGACTTTAAAGACGTGTAGTACAGGGTCTGCTCCCAATGTGCTTCCTGGATTCAGTCAAAAAAAAAAGACAGTTGGGCAGAAACATCAATGTGTGCTGGGGTTGTTTAATATTTCCTTTCCTCTTTAGATGTAGACATGAGGGAAATATCCATCTCCTGGGATCCCGACCCCACGAGGACTATTCATATCCCAAACGGAAGTCTCGGCCGTGACGTTTAGACAGGGCAGGAGGTGACATTTAGGGTCCAAGGCATCGCTCTTGGACTTTGAGGGCTCCTTTTTTTAGAGTAAAAAATAAGCAGTTTTTCTACTTTTTACAGCCTTGCATCATTTCCTGTCTCCCCCTCGCCTTTGATTCTACACTCCCCTCCTGCACAAACACATTAAAGCATAAACAAACCTTACGCCATACTCCGACTCCTCCATCTTTCCTCTGTCCTACGAGCACTAATGAGTCTTTCAGCTGAATGATGATGGACTTGTATTTGTTCTCCAAAATGTTTGGGAGTGTATCTTCACTCTCAGCGCCTTGGGCTGGATCCAAGGACAGATCCAGAGAAATGGGAAAATTATTTTGTGGTATCTTCCTCCTCCTCCTCCCTACACAACACATAAACTTCATTCTGCCACATTACCCATTTTGGGATGTGTGCGCACTTGCAACTAATCCAGTTTGTTCATAACACAATGACAAAAAAAATAGCAATTCTCATCCAAGAGGGAGAGGATGTTAGACTGGTGTAAGACCCCAGGTCCAGGCATGGGGAGACAAAGCTGCACTGTGGGAAGCATAAATCTGATGCACAACATGTGAGCTCATTCATTTCAAGTTTTCCGCCCGATGTGGACGAGACAGGGAGGGCCTATCCAAACACTGGCCTTCTCCAGCAGAGCTCAGACGCTTGAAAGCATTCACTCCACGCTTGGACTTGTGCCACGGAGCTCTCTGACCCAGCGTGAGGAGATTGTTGGGACTTGAATCCATGAATGAAAACACTGAGCTATTGTGAGGCTCAACTCGGCAGGCTTTGGCGTTTTGGGGCCTTATCACTTTCTCATGTTACTGACGTGTCTCCAAGTTTTTTTTGTCTCACTGGCCACAATGACGTACTCCATCATTTTTCCATTATTATTCACATTTTTCATTTGAGATCCTCCATGTATGAGAAGGATTTAGAAGCTAAACTTACATTGGGAATAAAGTATTTATTCAGCCACCAGTTGTGTAAGTTCTCTCGCTTAAAAATATGAGAGTGGCCTGCAATTGTCATCATAGGTATACCTCGACCATGAAAGACATCCTCTGTCCTCCTTCTCGTTACCTATATTAATGGCACCTGTTTGAACTCGTTATCTATATAAAAACACCTGCCCACAACCTCAAACAGACGGACTCCAAACTCCACTATTACCAACTGTCAAAGGACACCAGAAGCAAAACTGTTGACCTGCACCAGGCTGGGAAGACTGAATCAGCAACAGGTAAGCAGCTTGGTGTCAAGAAATCAACTTCAAGACCACTGAGAATCTCCGTCCATCTGGGGCTCCCCACAAGATCTTGCCCCATGGGGTCAAAAGGATAACAAAAAACGGTGAGCACGGTGAGGGACTCAAACCCTGCAGTGCCACACGTGTCCCCTGCTAAAGTCAGTACTAAAAAGACCGAAAATGGAATCCAGTGCCTCCCTCCTTGACACTCAGCATTAAGGGGTTGGATTGGAGGGTTAAACCACCAAATGAATCCCGAGCTCGGCTGTGTCTGCAGCTCACCACTCCCCTAGGGGAGGGGTCAAATCAGGAGAGCCAATTTCACAATTTATGACAACTAATGGAACTTGAACTTCTAATAAACGGTAAATGGCGTGCACATGTATAGCACCTTACTACCTTCCTTGAAGGCCCAAAGGCCATTACAGTCACAGACCCATTCACACACTGGTGGTGGCTCCACTGCTGAACACTGGCGCCAACCTTCCACCAGAGGTAATTTGGGATTTAGTGTCTTGCCCAAGGACATTTCGACACAAGGCGGGAATCGAAGTCGCAATCTTCCAATCAGGAGTCGACCATCCTACTGCTGCCCCATCTGAACTTTTGTGAAGAAACCAATCAAGAACTCAAAACCACACATAGAGGAGAATCTGATTCTTCTCCTGAACTTTATATTTTTCTTATTTGGCAGAGGTGTGGCTTTGGTTTATAATTAACAGTTAGGTTAGCTTTATGTAATGTACGCTAGGTCTTCAATATGGAGAGTGGTCTGTCATTGTTATGTTCAATTAGACGGCGTTAGCTGGATATGATGCCAATTGCGCTCAACCTCTGTTGCTTAACTTCCAAGTCCACTGGAAAATTTTGCAAGCCAGCAGATTTTTGATAACCGAATGCAAAACACTATACGAGCCATGCTAAAGCTAACACGATAACAACCGGCCGTAACAGAATCAAAGATGGGCGGGGCTTTTATACTGGAGCTGCAGAGCATGATAATATGAAACTTATGGGACAAGCACCAGTTGTCCAATCACGAAATTCAATCACAATATCTTGTTTTGACCCGTAGGGGGCAGCACACATATGGTTTTTGAGTATATTTTCATGAATTAAACAAGTTTATTTTAATTTATCAAATATTTGGCAATGGCCAACAGACAGCACTTTTAAAGCCCCATTTATAGAGGTCAACAGCCAAAAGAAGTTGATTTAGTGTTTGGTTACCCTTAAAGACTAATGCGGGAAAACAAGTTGTCAAATTAGGTAACAGACATACAGAAGGACCAATGAGAGTGATCGATTCAGACTCGGCTCCTGCAGTAGAAGGTGAATCTCATCGTACTGGGAGAGTCTGAATGATCTCATGAACCCAGACATGGAGCCGTGCTTACTGATGCTTGGGTACGCATCTTTGAAGCGGAAGAGGAAAATTGGCCTAAATTCAGTGAAAATGCTGTGATTTGATCTCCCTAAAGTAGTGCAGTATTCTTACATCTCATTTTCCTTCTTGCATAAAAACTCCATCTGCGCAAACCTTCTTCTTTATCCAACACCAAGTCATCACAAAAGTGTATTTATTTGATTAAAAAATGTCCCGCTGAGATTCATATTCCAAACATTTCTATCATTTGTTAAACTTTGTTTTATTTTCTTTATCCAAAATGTTTACAAAGACTCAAAGGTTTCAAAAAATTTGCAAGAAAAGCTTCAGTTCACAAGCCATGAAAATATAAACGTTTGGAAGAGAAGAGTTAAAAAAGAAAAATCTTTGGCTTATGTTTAGGACCGGGAAATTTTACTTTGATGTGTGAGCTCATCTATAGTCATGCAGCCTCCAAAAAAGAAATGTAATGTGGAACAGAGGAGCTGCATAGATCTGGTGCCCAGTACATTAACCCCAATCAGCTTTAGGAACCGTCTGCTGCTGATGGAAGGAGGGTAAGTCATTTCATGACCCTAAAAATATATTTTTTTAAGAACTAACCCTAGATTTTAACTTTAGGAAGCACTCGTAACCCACGAAACACATTCAGTTAAACAGTTTTAGTTCATATTGTCCATCAAAAATGAGTCAAAACCTCCCAATCCGTCCTGTTGGGATATGACGAGCAGTTGTCCTTTGTCGCGTTCCTCCCTTCTGACAGAGAGGATGACAGGTAAATGACCTCTGAAAGTTCAAATACTGTCAGCCTGCAGTCATGGACGCCCCTGCACCACACAAAGCGACATGCATATTTATGATGTCGCATAAACACTGCCCTTACATCGCACCGGCAGGCTAATGTGTACCCCCTCCCATGCCACTCATCTTTCCCTTCAGAGCCGAGATGACACAGATCGCCAAATGAAGAGGAGTCAAAGAGAGTGCCAGTCTTTGTCAAACGGTATGCCATGATATTCCATCAAGGCTAACAAAAAAGAAAAAACTTTAATCTGCCTGTAGGGGAATCATTTCTACAGTGTGTAATAAGAGAATGACCATTCCATCCTGTTTTTATTAGAAGCGCTTTCCACCGCTAAAAGGTGCGTGTTTGAGCGCCGCTGTCAGGAGATCAGTCATCGTGGCCTGTCAACGGGGGAACTTTTATAAACTCTGGTGATTAGCAGAAGATGAGCTCAGACTTGTTGGAGACTGACAAGCCTCACTACAGTTTCAACGCTTTCAGAGGAGGAGGCGAGGCGGCTGGAAGTCGGAGCTAAAAGCTTTAATTTGTGGCGTTAGGTTTGAGGGAGTTTTGGAACATTTATAACATTCAAATGACTGAGTCACTTCCATCTGTAGGACACATAAAATACAGCAAGAGTCACATTGGAGTTTGGTCCTGGACATCCATGAAAAAATTTTTCTGAAATGAAAAACAAAAAAAACTCAAATGAAATAGAAGAACATTTGATTAGACTGCAATGTTAGTTCACACAAACTTTATATCAGTGATGGATCAGTGAGATCAGCAGCCTTAATCCTTTAACTACCCAAAAAAACCCCATTATTTATGTATTTATTTTGCTATGTATTGGCTCAGATGAATAACATGCACTTTTAATGTTTTTAATAATATGTTTCCAAAATGTGCTCCAATGTTCAGTCTAGGAGGTATAGTTAAAGGGTTTACTGCAAAAGTAAATCAGAGACGAAAGTCACAAAAAATAGACTTTTGGTTCAGAACATTAGTATGTTAAGTGGTTGTTTGTCTGCTTGCACTGAAATGATATGATAGTGCAACTAAACAATCAAAGTCAGTGAAATGGCGACCTGTTCAAGGTTTCCCCCCTTGGGTCGACTCTAGCAACCTCAAAAGGTATTTATTGGGTTCTGAAGATGTATAGATGGGACCAAAATGTAAACTTTTAATATATTAACCCTTGTGCTACCCTTGGTATGTTGACGTTGGGAGTGGGGTCATCTGAACCCCACAAGTCGGTGTGCTGAACTTTTTTTTTTTTTTTTTAATGATTGTTAATTGTCTCTGGTGTCCATGGCAGACATGAAATCCTGTCCACCTTCATCCCTGTCCACCTTCATCCAAGTTTGTCATGGGATGGATAACACGCTAATGTAAGGTTTGGGTCATTCAGACCCCGTAAGATAGCTCAAGGGTTAAAGACCCACTCTAATTGTTTTGATGTATAAGTGTTTTTAGTAGTCTTTTGGACTACAGAACAATATCATTAGTTACCATAGCTATGCAGATGACACACAGATGTATATTTCATTGACAACAGGAAACTGTAGAGACTCTTGGTCAATGGATCGAGGACACTAATCACTGGATGTGCCACAACTTACTTCCTTTAAACAAAAACAAAATTGAGGATATTGTCTTTGGGGCTGTTGTTTGAATGAGCCGTCGACACCACAGATCTCAGGTCAGAATTTTTTGTGGAAATGAGTGTGTCGATGTACATAAAGGGCGATCCTTGACAGACAGACTTGCCTGCAGATATCACATGGAAAGCTGACGGTCCACTCGCTGCCCCGTGTCAAGTCCGCTCCGCCTCTCTGCTCAGAAAATCGTCCAGCCGCCTCGTTTATTCAGCGCCGTCGGCGACTAATCCTAATCCTGTCGCAGCCTCGTCTCAACCTTCGTCCACTCTCAAACCCGAACCCTTCTCCAGCAATCCGGAGTGTTTATTTCCACCTGAAGCCTCTGATCTTCCCTCATCTCTTCACTTCTCTTCGGCTCCCCGCATCTCTCCGCCGCTTCCTGCCTCCTCGCATGCATCATCCGAGAGACCTGCGCCACCTGCTGGCTTGGAGGAGCTTCTACTCTTTTTGCTACTATCCCCAAAGATTGTTTCCTGGTGAGAATTAACTAATTCTTCTCCTCACTCTGGATCTGCTCCTTTTTGCTTTTACATCACCTGACACTCGTTTTTTTCATTGTGCTCCATTCTTTTCAAGTAATGACAATCGATTATTTTCAAAGTGCAGAACGGCACTCTAACGGTGTGAGTGGCACAGCATTTTATCCGCCGCCAGTGGTTCAACATCATCCACAGTAATGCCGCATAGTTTAGTTGATCTTGAGAGTGTCTTTATAACTTTTGTCCACCACAAGAACATTCTCCGTAACTGAGCTTGCTGTAGAAGATAGCTTTGGGAAGCCTTTTGTCGCCCATGCGAATCATGTGGCCAGTCCAACAAGGTTGCCAGATTATTAGAAATGCCTCAATGTCAGATATGTCGCAAAACTGAAGACCTTCTGTGTTTGGTTACTTTTCTTGCCATTTCACATGTGCAATTCGTCGCATGAGGAACTGCTCCAGCTTCCTCTCGTGTCGTCGGTACAGCAGTCAGGCTTCAGATCCGTACAACAGAGAAGTCAGAATGGCGGCCTTATAAACGGCAACTTTTGTCTCAAGCCGAATTCCATGGTCATCCTTGAGGCGCCTGGGAATTCTGCCAAAATACTGTGAAGCTAAGGAGATGCGTGAACTTATATCGTCACCAAGGTTTGCATCGCATGGCAGAATCCTGCCGTGATTACAAATATTCTTTAATAACGGAAGCTCAGTTTCTCCTGCTGATATGACCAGTTCTGCCAATGCAAGACGGTCAGCAGGTTGAAACATAACTTCTGTCTTAGGCTGACGGTCAAACCGAAACCGACCGCAGCGTTACTGAAACGACTGAAGAGGTTTTGAGCATCTTCTTGAATGTGCGCTATAATCGCACAGTCGTCGGCGTACAGGAGATCACAAATCACAGCTGTAAATGTCATCATCCTAGCTTGAAGGTGGCGAAGAAAAAGTTCTGAAGCAAATTTGAATTCCTTTTGGAGCTAAAGGAAAAAGGTTACTTCTCCAGGCCAGAACAAAGCAGGCCAAAAACCTGGCAATGGACACAGACCAACATTTTAATAAACACATTAAGGCATTTACAAAATCAGCTTACTATCATCTCAAAAATATTTCAAGGATTAAAAATCTGATGTCTAAACAGGACCTGGAAAAACCTTAATGTGTTTATCTCTAGTCGACTTGATTAGTGTAACAGTGTTTTTACAGGACTAACAAAGGAATTAATCACGAAAAGCGCAACCAGGAATTTTGGGGGCGATTTTTACTGAAGTTAATGTGTGGCGCAAACAAAAAGTCAGACAACTCTTTTTCTAACCAGATGTAAAACTTCTTGTGTGAATGTTTCACTCTACCTGCAGTAGAAAAGTGAAGCTGGTGCATTTTCTGCATTACTTTCATGTGTTAGAGAGGTGGAGTTGTTAATAACTGGAGACAAGTTCTGGGTTAAACTGAAACAATTGGCCACAAGTGGTGTGAAATCCTTTTTGGTCTCATGTGTGGTGCCCGGATCACTCCGCCGCACCCCTGCCTATCTTTCCTCCCAGCAGGGATGCCTTTACAACACTTTTGGCTTCCCCCGGTAAAGCAGACAGACTTCCTGTATTTCTCAGCCACGATAAACTGCATGATAGTCAGACAATAGATTCAGTGAAAAATCCTGCTAAGAGTCCAAGAGGCTGTAGCCGTTAAGCTCCTTTTTCTTTCTTTCTTGCTGCGTAGTTAAAATCAGATCTATTTCTTTTCCAGACGCAGACGATTTTCTGAGCATTTTCTTAGACATAAACACCCTTGAAGTCTCCAGAAGGCGGGGAACACGACTCATTCAGCAGCTTCCCCCAGGTCAGCCAATAACGGAGACGTTTTTGAAAGATGTTTCCTAAAAATTAGTGTATTGAAAAATGTGTTTCCTTGCCGCTTCACTTTTCACATTAACCTCTGCTTTAATGGTTCTCTTTGGGTGAGCGATCTTATGAAAGGATCCACCTGTGCCAGTTGTAACACACACAAAAAAAAAAAAAAACTTCTCTGGCCAGAAAGTCATGTGACATCAAGAATCAACATCCTGCAGCTGCCTGTAGCAAAGCTTTGACTGGAAAGATCAATTCAGCCTTGAATACTTTATTGTGTGAATGCTGTGGAGCATTCAGCTATCAAAATATTCAGCTCTTTCAGGAGATTACTTCTTGAAAGTTTCAGCTCCATAACTCTTTAATTTTTTAAACTATTTAACCAACTACTGCTTTTTTAACGCCTTTGAAAATGACTCGCGGAATCTAAAAATTCAGCTTTTTCAGCTAAAAACTTTCAGCTCTTCAAAATACTAGAACACAAGAAAACTTTCAGCTACAGAAACCATTCAACTTTTAAACTAGTCAGCAGACTTTGGGCTCTTGAACTGGTATTTTTGTTTTTAAAACTCCATACAGTTTTAAAATGATCGCAGTTCAAAGTCGACATGTCATCTTTGAGTCAGTTTCAAATTGTGAATGAAAATTTGAACCAATTACTAAAGTGGGGCAGAGTGAGACAAATAAAACACTTCAAGCGGATTTGTTTTTATTAAACTTAGCCATTATCTCGCTCACAGCAAAAGTTTTTACATCAAAACACAGACATTTTTCCAGGCTTTCAGATGATAAAACTTCAGTCATAGTTTTTACACAGCGGCCCCAAATATCAGCAAAAGCTGACAATAAATCCCTATAAACAAAAGTATTTTTGGCTGGAAACATTTGTGTCATGTTCTGGTTTAGTTGCTTTCTTTTTTGCTTCTGTGCAGGCTGCTGTGACTCCGCCCATTCTCCTGTGGTTCCTGCTAAGCAGTCACAGCTGTCTGCAATTCAGCAATCAGGCTTTGTGTATCTATGACACACTGCTGCAGTCCTCAGTGTCGGCTCGTTTTGTTTCCAGGCCTGTTGTCCTGGTCCTGTGAGTTGTGGCTAATGTATATTAAAGCCTTGGACTATGCCTTCATGTGCTTGTGATTCTTCCCTGCAACTGGGTTTCCTCCTGGTTGCCCAATCCTAACAATTTTTTGAGAATGTTTGATTTTAACTTGCAAGTACTATTAAAACACAAAAATCGCACAAGATGTAGTTCAACATCTCTGGATCAGGACTGTGTTTTCACTTTAACACGATTTTTAATTTTTAATATAATGTTTAATTATTATTATTACTGGGTAAATACTGGGTATATACCATTTGTACCTTAATTTAGAACAGGAAATCAGAATCAACAAAACTGATTTAAAAAAAAAAAAAAAAAAAAATCAGATACAAAGAAGTTTTGTTTTTCATTTTAAACTTTTTTTTTTTTTTATCAACCTTCTGATCGAGTTCAGCAGTAACATAAACAACATAAAAAGGATAAAAGCCACTGCTGTTTTGGATAATTTAACAGAAAAACCTGAACATAATCTCCATAGTTTTTTATCCTCAAAGTTCTTCAACATTTTACGTTTTAAGCATTACATTTTGGTGAAAAGCCTGTGTGAAAAAGTAGCAGCAGAATCAGCTGATTCACATTGATTACATCCGCCTTTCAGCTGCGCTTCTCCACTTTAGAATCCGCTGGAGCTTCGTTAATTGCATCAGCTGTTAAAGAGTTATCATAACCAAAAAAAATGTAAACACTGGAGCTAAAGCTCTGGTGTTAAAGCTAATTCATTTTTTCAGAAGTAATATCAGTGAATGGAACTTCAGTCTCAGTTTTTGAATGGAAAAAGCTCTCGCTAGTTTTATTTTGAAAACCGGAAGCGTCATGAAGATGTGTTTCCTTCCGGTGACGGTTGCTACGTAAAGGTTGACGTAAACTTAAAATGAAACATTAATCTGCGTTTCAGAGCAAATATACATTGTTCCCAAATAATATTTTGATAATATGTTACTACACTTTTCTATATTAATAAAGATCGTGAATCAGTGATCTTGGACGTCGCAAATATTCTTACCCGGATTTTCAGGAGCAGATCGCGAGTATTCGAGCACCCGGATACTCGTCACACCCCAAGTGTTTAGGCTGTTTCAGCATCTACAGGGGTTTTTGAACTATTTTGGAGTTTCTGCTGTTATGTTAGCTTTCCAAAAAGCTAGCATTTTGGACTATTTTGAAATCAACTTAGATTTTTTAGGCTATTTTGAAGTTCAGCTAAGATTTGAGCCACAGGCTAGCTATTTTGATTGTTATTTTACCAGCTTTTCTAGGCTAATTTTGTATTTCGCTAATATTTTAGTTTGCTATCAGCTTTAGCCTTTCAGTGATTTCAACAATTTCAACAATTTAAGCATCTTCATCTATCGGCACTAGCATCTTCAGCAGCCACATTTATCTTGCAGCATTCACACTAGCATCATAGGTAATGCTACATATATCAAGATCAGTTTTTTATTTATGTGACAGTCAAACTCAGTCCTCCAAGTCAGTCTGTACGGGTAACTTTGGGGTCATTTTGTCAGTCAAGTTGACACAAGAATCTACTATGAAGCAAGAACAGAACCTGCAGTCTGTAATAGTCAAAAACATCCCTGACGTGACTGAATCAGCCACAATGTCTCATAAAGCCCAACTCCTGCAGATGGATATTTATCCTTGTAGGTGTTAGTTGACTGACAGATGCTTTGGAATGTTGCGTGAAGCTGTTTCACAGTTCAGTGTCAAGGTTACGGTGCATCACACAAATCCGTGCTAATCGTAGCCTCTAGTAAGCTCCACCTGACAGCCAGAAACTCACACTGACGAGGAATTGTTGACATGTTTTCCCAAACCAGCATGCCCAGCACATTATTTCCCCTTAAGCCTATTCACAGTAACTGGGAGTGCTGAAAGGATTTTGATTGTCTGCTAAAGTATTTAATGCACAGCAAATATTTTAGACACTGCTCACGGTGCGGAAACAATACATACAGTTTCCAGCATTCTTGAATAATCAAGCGGAACAAAACAAGTCAGTGGGAAGAAAGGCGGGAAAAAACTTGGCTTTTTGCTGTGTGAGGATGACCTGATTCTAAAAAAAACTTTCTATCTTTGATTTCTTAAAGTTTTCTGTATTTTATTTTGAAAAATCCTCTTTTCCTCTGATAAATGATTGAAAAAATTCCCAAAAGGAGACGTTTATCAATGGCATTTAGCAGCATTACAGTGAAATGAAGTGTGTGCTTCTGCCCCGTGGTGTTTAAAAGGATTACTGTAAAAATACAATATCTTCTTTGTCAGCACTTAAGGTCTATATAGCCATGCCTCAGGATATCCCTTTCCTGAAAGGAAGGATTGCCTTATTTTTTTTTCCAACTCTTGCACTGCTCATCACATTAACACCTCACCCTCCTCCTGCTCGCTCATAGTCGAATTAGTCAAAGTTGAAGCAAACAAAAATGTGAAAAAAAGGCTTTCAGATCGGTGAAAACATATGGAGAGAAAATAGACTCACTCCAATTTATGCGTAAATTAGGATTTTTGTGTACGTAATTTTTTATTTGTAACTCGTTTTGTGCATAAGTAAAAAAAAATAAAATAAAAAAATGCAAAATACGATTCAGACATGTACAAATTGAAATTACAACAGCTTAAAAACCAATTATAAATGCAAATATTTAAAAACTACGCTTGAATCACTTGTTATGCGCAAACAAAACCTCAGTTACAAATCTGATGTGAGACTCTTCACGTCTCAGAGATTCATCTGTAAGTGATTACACTTTTTGGACTGTATAAATATTATATTAGTTGAAAATCAAGAATTGTGCACAAATAAAAAATTACGCACCCACAAATTAAGAATTTAGCTCACAAATATCCAAAGTCACGCAAAAATTCTAAATTATGCACAAATCAAAAATTACAGACACAAAAATCCAAAGTTGCACACAAATCAAGAATTGTGCACACAAAAATAAAAAATTACACATACACAAATCTAAAGTTATGCACAAATCAAGAATTACGCATGCACAAATCCTATATTATATACAAGTCAAGAATTATGCACAAACAAATTAACAGTCATGTACGCACAAATCCAAAGTTATACACAAATCAAGAATTACACAGGCACAAATGTGGTTGATTCTTATTTCTCTCCATAAAACCGTCTCATTCTTTTTTGTCTGCATGTTTCCGATGGATTGACTGGATCGTCTATCATCCGAGACTCCTCACATTCCCGTTTCTCCTTGTCTCCTTTCCAGATGTTCTGCTTTGACTTCCTCTCCATCTGCCACTCTCTCCCCGATCCCCTCCGACAAAATCAATGTTAAGTCCATTTTGCCATATCATACCACGGGGGTCTCTCCCAACTCCGGATGGTAATGATGTGATGATAACCCCGGGGTGAGATGTTCAGAGTGGGGAGATTTAGCGTGATCAATACCGTTGGTGTACAGTTTGCAAGGTCTTGTGCTTTTTTAACTTTGTGGTTGCATCAAAATAATATTTCATTCAAAGTTAGATGAGAGAAAATCACATTTTTTTGCTTCAGAAAGTTACACTTAACTATTTTAGGCTAATAATGCATCAGATCAGGGTCGCCTGATGAGCCTTGATTTTTTTTTTCTGTCCCAGGACAGCAGGAGTCATACGAGCCACCATGACATCACTCCATTAATGTGCGCCTCAGCCAAGGAGAGCGAGAA
Source organism: Oryzias javanicus (assembly GCA_003999625.1). Lineage (NCBI taxonomy): Eukaryota > Metazoa > Chordata > Actinopteri > Beloniformes > Adrianichthyidae > Oryzias > Oryzias javanicus. Next base: position 17,778,102 of record CM012458.1, on the reverse strand, counting down.
GAGTGGCCTTTCCTTTGGGGGGAATTCAGCCGGGGTCTTTTATGTTATGAGTTGCTGCAGCAAAAGCTCGCTTAGAGCCAGCCTTCTGCTTCCTAAACATGGATTTAATACCCTCATTAATGATATATGACAAGGGAGATCAATGCAGACTGCAAGTTAGAGCCCTGGGTCTATTTGTGTGTGTCTGTGTGCGTGTGTGTGCATTTGAAAGTTTTGGTTGGTGCACAGCTTTCCGTGCACTGCCTTTAATGGGAACACGATGTTACAGATCATCTAAAGTGGACTGCCTCTGGTTACCTTACACGTCGGGAACAGATTGGTTAGCTGGTTTAGTTGGAGAAGTCACACCAGCTGAGCCAGAACAAAGACAAAAGAAAAAAAGAAAAGCTCCCGCTAAAATACAAGAGCGGTTGTTGAAAAGAATAATCCATTAACTATATTTTGTTGAGAATTTTGTTTAGAATCATTTAAATGCATCGCACAAGGACGAATATCTAAGATGTAAAGAGTCTCACAGATTTGACTAAGGTTTTGTGTGAGTAACAAGTGATTTCTGCATAATTTTTAAAGATTTGCATTTGTAATTAGTTTCAAGCTGTTGCAATTTTAATTTGTGCATGTTTAAATTGAATATAGTATTTCTTTAACCTCATAATTTTTTCACTTATGCATATAATGTATTATATGAGTAAAAAAATCAAGAATTACAAGAATGCACAAATTCAAAGTTACGTATATATCAAGAACTATACGCACACAAATCAAGAATTGTCGCTACACATTAGCCACATCAGAAGCATTGGCCACGTTACCGTCTTCTTCACAATAACAACCAGCCAAACATTTTGGCAGAACACTCAAAAAATCCCTCCCACATCACAAAGTACAACCAGAAATAATTCTTATATAACGTGCACCAGATTACAAGGCACACTGTGGGTTTTTAAGAAAAAAGATAAAACCCTTTATGATGTGGAAAATAAAATAATTTATTGCAATTTTTCTGATTTTTAAAAAAAATATGAATTGTATAAAATGTTATAATTTCTTGTGTAATTAAATGTATTAAATTATCATATGATTTATGAATTATTGACAAATTAATGCATTTTTTTCTTGCACTATTCTAATGTTTTAATCTCTGACTAGGACTGTATTAAGTAAATTATAATTGTTCGTTATCATAAATTAAAGGACAAAATTGGAGGGCCTGATCGCGACAGATGGTTGCTTCTGCAAAGTTCATTCATTTCTGATAATGCACACGTCAAAGCGCATTATCCTACTGGTCACTTATTAAAGAAATAATTATTAAAACAATTGTTTTTGCTTTAATAGCTATATCTACAACCAATATTAAAGCACAAATAATTAATTTTCATATGCGGTGCAAGGCGTTGTCATGGTAACAACCACAGAGCCTGCACCGACCTCGCTCTGCAGCAGCGGAGAAAATTAGCATTCTGTTTTTGTAATGTTTTACTTGTTTGAAATTAAAAAAAAGTATTTGAAAAAAAGAATTCTTTCGGAGGGAAAGAGCAGCTCCTTCCGCTTATTTTAGTCTAGTCACAACAAAAAAAAAACAAATTGTAAATTGTTTAATTCCTCTGGTGTCTCATCTTCTCCCTCTTATTATCTCTTCTCTTTCTCTTCTGCTACATTCCAGTCTTCAAATTGATCAATTTATCAAATGGTTTAAAGGAAACTATAAAATCATTCTTTTATACTGTCTTACTGTTGTGTTAACTGTGAAATACTGTAAACATATATATTATGGCATTTATAAGAATTTCATGATCAATATTTTTTGGGATTTGGATTCCTACTATTAAATTAGAGCACTATGGAACTGATGTTTCTTTTTCATCTTAATTGTTTGAAATTTAGAAAAAAATTAAAGTTAAGATTATAATAAATAAAACCTCATAAAGCTACTTTTTAAATATTGTATTTTGATCTTTTTCTGCATTACAAAGTCGTAAATTTAAACAAAAATACTTAAAAATTAGGCTTTTCAGAGGATTTTTTGGTTAAATTTAAAATAGATTAAATAATTGTTGGTCAGAGTTATTTAATTGCTCAAAAAATAATTTTATGTTATTGTGTACAATCACTCTTTAGTGTCGGCAGCAGATTTCATATTGATGTGGTTCATTTGAAGTGCAATCCCCTATAGTGGGAAGGAATTCCTGTTTCCAGAGCTTTAAGGTTAAGTGACACATTTGAAAGGATAAAACTGAAGCATCTACCTCTTGACCGAGCAACAGTCTATTCAAAAGCACCTATAGCTGAGGTGATAGCATGTAATAAAGCCCCAGGATCAAAGTCTGAATGTGATTTCCAGCCAGCGACGGTCTGGTGAGCAGAGCCCAACAAGACCAGCCATGGCAACCATTCAGCGCTTTATTTTCTTATTAGATTGCTCTCCCAGAATTCCATTTTTATCCACAGAGATCTGGCCAGTGAATCACCATTAAAGGGCCCATCAAGCTGTCAGGCCATCCGGAGTGCAGGTGCAGTGGGCCCGCTGCACTGTAAACAAGCAGCACAGGCCCCTGAATAATGGAAGCCCTGGCTGTTTTATGTTGTTCTGCGGGACTTAAAGAGATTCATCTCCTGCTGCTTTTCACCAAGTTTGCCTCACAACTCCGAGGAGGGAGACGGGGCTCCGGAGAAGAAAGCTGGGAAGGTGGGGGTTGCATGGAAATTTTTCTCCTTCACATTGCGAGACAATCACTACCTGTAAGTCTCTGCCAGAGAGCTTTGTTTCTGGGAAAAGGGTACTAAATGAAGCGTTTAATGCCTGGCTGAGCACTGACACTAAAAAGCTGAGTCTTCTTCATATCTGGCACATTTTCTTTCTCTTTTTTTTCTCCATAATTTCTCCCGTAGTTAAGGGGGCTGCAGTTCTTTGTGGAGCGTCGGAATGTCTGACTTAAGTATGGGAGACACCAGACAATTACCCGCCGGTCCTTGTTCCCTCAAGGTCAGGGAGAAAATGGAAGTGCCCAAGAAAAACAAATGCAGACCATAGTGTAGTTGTCACACGCTCCACTAACACATGTGAGGGCTGGATCCTCTTTTATTCTCAAATAAATTGCCCTGAAGAAGTGCTCGCACATAAACGGCTCTTGCATAAGCGGCGATAACAGAGGCATTTTTCATGATTTGAGAAAATGGTCCTCGGGAGTTTTTCTCATGTCGTCCAGCCTGAGTGACATCATCCTTCAGTAGATTATTACACGCCAAAGACGGATCGGGTTTGTCTGGGATTCTTTAGGGTAGTTTGTGCAAACATCCCACTTACCAGAAAGTGGGCAATTCCCACATCACGGTCATATCAAATGAGCTTCAGTAGTCCAGAAAAAAGAATTTTGGATGTCTTGGAGGAAAATGTGGGGAAATTAACACCTTTGCGGCCTGTCTGGTGGGATGTCTGGTTGTCATTAGGGGTGATGGACAACAGTTCGGGCAGGTGGGGATCGCCACTTCAGATTTGCTGACAGTTTTGCAAAACTGTAAAAGAAATTATCCACGAGGAATGAAAACAGCACTCAGCGGGTCGGTCAGGGAAGACCGACGAGCTAAAAACAGATGATGCACATCCCCATTTTTTTAGTGCCCCGCTGCACATCCAGCTGTAAAGAGCTCTGGGTCGCCACATCTGGCCGGTCTTACCTCAAGGCTGATGCCTGAGTACCTGGGGAGACAGAGTCGAGATTTAGGGGGGGGGCGCTTGTCAGGACAGACCCGACAAAAGCTCGATAGCTACTGACAAGAAAAGAGAGCCTGCAGACATGTTTTCTGTCTCCGTTTTATTATAATCAGCTTTTAAAAGCAGCATTTGCATTAAAATATGTGGTGAGTTTCTACCGGGCCTTTCAGAGTCTTCCTCCTCATTAATCGTAACTATTTTATGTTTCTAACACTATCCTGCTATATGTTAATAATATTTTATGGAGCGATTCCATCATAAATGGATCATTTAAATGTCAAACTCAGTCGCAAAAGGGGCTAAAATCCAAAACACACCGAACAAGATCAACATTTATAGAACGTATTAAAACTACATTTTTTAAAAAATTTAAAAACTTTTGGATGCAAATATGAATAGAAACAGGCAGGAATATTTTCCAGAATAAATCAACTTAAATCTTAACCATTTAATCCAGTGTTTATGTTCTTTGATTTAAAGGAATGTTTTAATTGTTATTTTAATTTTAATTTACGTGCCTGTTTTTAAATTATTTATACCGTTTTGCTTTTGTTATAAAGCTCTTTGTGCTATTCTTTTATATGAAACATGCTTTATAAATAAAGACAGATTTGATTTGAACATGATCAATGTAATTGATTTTGAAGGAGAAAAGCAGCTCGCCTTGTGTCCAGGGTTGAAATGTAACAGTACTTTAAAAATTTCGGGTTTAAAGTGTAACCAAACACTAAATTGACTTTATTTTTTTTTACCTGTATAAATGGGACTTTAAAAGTGCTGTATGTTGCCAAATTTTTTACAAATTAAAACAAGCTTGTTTAATTTTTGAAAAAAATAGTCGAAAACCGTCTGTGTGCTGCCCCCTACAGGTTGAAACAATGTATTACAGTTGAATTTCTTGAATAGTCAACCCATATAAGTCCCACGTCATGATCTACATCTCCAGTAATGACAACAGTCCTGTTCCCCAGCCCCACCCCTCTGACTGAAGGCTGGGGGTGGAGTCAGTCTCCACCTTCCCTGTTTGGTTACCCTTTAAGCGTCTTCCGCAACACCTCAGGTGTTAATATTTTACTCTCCGTAAAGGTATACTTTGTCAAAATGATACAAGTAAAAAAAAAGTAAGGTCATTTATAACAATAAAATAAAAATAATTTTACCATTATTTATATTCTTTGATAGACTGTAACTTTTCAACCGTTAACATGATCATTCCAGCAGATTCTGAAAAGATTTTCAAGATCTACTGGAATTAATGTGTTAACAGTTGAAAATTTACAGTATAAGATTTTATGTCACAGACGACGCATCAGATGTTAAAGGGTTAAACTTGAAAATAAGCATTTTCATTAAAATTATTTTTATTTACAGCATTTCCAACTTATTTGAAGATGAACTCCATCCATGAAGGAAGTCCAGGAGTTCAGCGACAGATTTCTCTATAAAACCCAGCATGTCGTGTATGAAAAGTTCTCAGCCGAGAAGACAGATCCGATCAGCGCTGTGCTACACTGTAAAAGGAGAAACGTTGGATCAGGTGACAAAAGTTCTGTAATTTGTTACAATTAGAATGATTCGATTTAATCAAATTAAAATTCTGAGTTGACGGTTTACTTAACTTAGATTTTAATTTGATAAAAAAAAAAAAAAAATCTTAAATGTAACAAATTACAGAAATTTCCTAACGTTTCAAGTAGGGATGCGTGCGGAAAATTTTTCTGCTGTTCCTGAAATTTCTGGAGGTCAATTGGGGTGATAAACATTAGTTTTTCATGGTTTTGAAACCTGCTTTTTCTTTGGGAAATGATATTATCCGAAATCCTGCCGTAAAGCTGCCAGAGACGGCGTGATGCATTCAGTGGCGGCGTGGATGTCCTCGCACTGGCCCTTTAGTCGTAACAAAACTCTGTTACCCTGGCCAGAGAAAACTGCTAGAAGGCTAAAAAAAATGGAGGACCGTTTTCCTGTTGAGGCAGGCTCGCTCGCTTCGGGTTTTTTTTATGATGTCAAATTTTTTCAGAAAAGTCCATCTTAACAGAAGTTTACGCAGTAAATCAGCTGGAAAACGAGTAATTCAAACAAAAAAATCAAGTGCAGTTACTGCCTACAGTCTGAAGTAAAGACGAAGTTAGCTTTTGGTAGCGCAATTTTTGACCGTCAATTCAGAGGCGAACATGTCATAGTCTGCCCTCATTAACCCATAGAGACTCAAATTCTGATGGGTTGAATCAGAAATGTGTTTATCCATATATGGCTATAATTTAATCAGTGGTGGTTCTTATGCTATCACAGTCTGTGCTTTCCAGTTCCATAAGGAAGACTTTCATGAACCTGGCAACAATTGAGCGCTAAAATCTGATTGGTTCGAAAAAAATCATGTGAAAAAAACAGTGAGAGCAGCACAGCCAATCTAGGGCAATCAGTTGGAATGATATAAAATATATTTTGGACAAATGTATACATATAAAAACAACATTTCTTGGTTTTAGATCCTTCTTTTCACATAATTTTAGGCCTTTACTTGAGACAGTTTTCTACTTAATGATACAGAAAAAACACTTAAATGAATGGATTTTATAGAAAAAGTGTCGCCAATTTAAATATAATGCTTAATAATTGATTTTCCAAAAATTCCATGATCTTTTTATTAATTTAATTGAGTTACATATTGCTGCAGTTCAGGATTCTAGTCGATCAAACTGCTGGATTTTCCTCTGCGGTTCAATAAGGTCCAGACTCGTGGCCTCTGCCTCAGAGGGCTTCAGAGGAGAAGAGGCCCCGGCCAGAGAGAGCGCAGGCCAACACGAGGTGACTGAAGGACACAGTGTGGGGTCACGCCGGGGCTCTTCCTGCTCTGTGTGTTGCATGCCCCAGTGCTCTGGAGGCCAGCTCCTGATTACTGCTCTGGGATCCCGCCGCAGAGCGTTTTCATTAGGGAGAGGGCCAAGATCATCCAGGAAGGTTCCGGCCCATTAAAACATTTGAAACGGTGAATGAAAGGCGGGGCCTGTTGAGGGGTTTGCGGGGGGGGGGCAGTTATTTTGAAAGGGGAGACTTCTGCCGAAATACTGTGAAAGCTTCGGTGACTAAACACACCACTTCAACCTTTTTCTAATTATCATTTTTTGTCCGTCTTTCACTGAGATCTGCTGCCAATTTTCCTGTTATTTAGAAGAGATTGTTAGTAAAATCCATGGTGATCTTTCCAAGGAAATCCATTCACAAAAGTAGGACTCGGCTGCTTGGAGCTAAATAGGAAAGCAGAATCTAAGTAATGAACTCACCTGCTTCCTCTTCCAGACTTTTTATACAATCAGCTCTCACTTACTTTCATTTTTCAAGTACTTCAGACTAGTGATCACGGGAAATAGAGGAGATGATTACCACTTTATAATTTTAAATTAGCCGATTAGTCCGGGAAATAACACACACCTGTAAATATAGGAAATGTTACTGAATACCTAATAAATCTGACGTGACCTAAGTGTGTGTTGTGTGCAAAAAAATCTGTATTTATGATCATTTATATTTTATCAATGCATTTCATTGTTTCTGTAATTAGTTTGATATATCTGTGTGATTTTGTTGTATTTTATAAAATCAATGCTTGAAATAAACAAACTAATCAACTTGAATTCTCAGTTTATGTTAAGGGAAACCTAAACAAGCCAGTCTAAATACTATTGTAATCAACAGCTTTTGTTTCCTATCCTTGCAAACTAAAAGTTAAAATGTCAAATTTATTTAACGCAATCAGATCTAAGCCTGTAGTACAAAATTAAAAAGAAATGAAAGGAAAATAAGGGAGAACCTATGGATATTTTTTGTTTTCCATATTGGTCTTTATCCATAAGTATCAGCAAAAATACAGTTTCTATTTCACACATTTATAATTGACAAAAAAGTTATAATATTAAGATTTTTAACAAGTATAAATGTAGTTTGAATTTTTAATAAACCCATGATTTGAACATTTGATAGCTTAGGCTAGTGTTCTTCAATCAGCTATTACACCTAAATATACAAAAAAAAATGTCTATATATATATAAATATACGCACAACGTTCTGTCATTAATAGTCATGATTGCAATGGAATAATTGCTAATAATTAAAAAATCTTAAATCCAGAAAATACACCTTTTTTCACAACTTTATCCCACAAATCTTTGGTAAATTAAATTTTTAAAAAAACCTGCGTTGTTTTCTAGGACATATTTTCTGCAGAGTAGCAGTAGTTTCATTTAAGTTAACCTCTGAGTTGTGACTGGCGCAGAGCAACCCGGCCCCCCTTTTTCCTTTTGCTGAGAGCTTGAAGCAAAGAGCTTGTACCTTGCCTAAAATTATTTTTGTCACATATATGCTCCTTCACAAACTAATTTTTACATTTGCTCCTGATTCACTATAATTTGAGAAAGGAAAAATCTTCAGAAATGCTATTTGGAGTTTTGTTTTCTTTATATTCGTCCTCCATCATCATAGCAAGGCCAAATACATAATTTTCATTTTAAAGTTAATCTCTCCTGCTAAATAAAGTCTTTTTTTAAAATTCTTCCTCCTTCATTGTATCTCTGCTATACCTTTTCCTTTTATATATTGCATCACATACTTAGAAAATATATCACATTGAAAAGTATAGCAATGTCTAACTGTCAGCATAAGCTTGTTTATCTCATTTGAACAACAAACATGGACGCTCATGCTTCTCCGGTCCTGTCTTCACCACAGACAGCCAGTGACCGAAAAGGCTGGACCGGGCCTTCCAGACCAGCACAGAGTGAGCTGTTAAAGCTTGATGTGCGTTTTGTCATTGAGACACAACAGGGAAGAGTCTGATGGTGAGCGCAGAGGGAGGGGCGGGGCGGTGGGTTGGGGGTGGGGGGTAAAAGGGCTCTGTGACTTGGCAGCGGCGGCTGCAGAGTGTGCCAGCACAGCTGTCCAGCAGGCGTATCACTCAGCTCCCAATGTGCAACCAACCACCAATCTATCACTGAAGCAGCCGGGAACACAAGGACACAAAGGTGTGAACCCAGCATGCACTACTGACAGAGTACAAGAGCTTTACACATCATAATCTTCCCTTTTAGAGTCACATAAAAGACTTTAATTGTTTCGGTTACAGTGCAGTTTTCGGAGGCGTTCCAACAACAGCAAGAAAAGGAATTCATGTTAAAATTTAGACTTTCTACCCAGCCAGCAAGGCCAAGTGGGCCCCATAAGGTTTAAAAGTGGGCAGATAATGTGGGCCCGATTAATTTTGTCCACAGTTTCCGAGCTGGCCCCACCTGTGTTTAACCGCATTTACTTAAGTGGGGATTCAGTGGGTTAGCTTGCTACGCTAACCAGCTTCCTAGTGGAAATCGTAGCGTGCTATTGAGCTCCTCTGTATTGAGTTAGCGAGGTCCTCTCTCGCATGCTAGCGAGCTCCACTGTAGCATTCTAGTGAGCTCCTCTGTAGCATGATAACAAGCTCCACTGTAGCATTCTAGCGAGCTCCTCTGTAGCATTCTAGCGAGCTTCTCTGTAGCATGCTCGCAAGCTCCTCTATAGCAAGCTAGCAAGCTCTACTGTAGCAAGCCTCTGAGCTCCTCTGTATTCAGCTAGCCAACTCTGTTGTATCAAGCTAGCATGCTCCGCTGTATTAAACTAACAGGCTCCACCTTATTGAGCTAGCAAACTCTAACTGTACCAAGATAACATGCTCCACTGTATTGAGCTAGCGAGTTCTACTGTGGCGAGCTAGCAAGCTCCTCTGTATTGAGCTAGCGAACTCTGCTGTACCAAGCTTGCAAGCTCTGTTGTATTGAGCTAGGATTCTCTACTGTATTGAGCTACCAAGCTTCGCTGTATTGAACTAGCAAGCTCCGCTATCCACCAGTTAGCTTGCTAGCGTAGCAAGCTAACATATTGAATCCCCACGTTAGTCAATGTGGGCAAACACAGATGGGGCCACCACAGAAACTGTGGAAAAACCCATTTGGGGCCCATATTTTCAGCCCACTTTTGAACCATATGGGGCCCACTTGATTTTGCTGGCTGGTTATTTAGCGATAGAAACTCTGCACCTTTAGAAGAATGTAATTCAGTCAGCTGTTAATAACTCACGGGGCGCCAGGTCTGCGGGATGTTTCGGTTAGAAAGACAATGGTGAGAGCAGATTTAATGAGCAGGCGTTTCTCCCTGCCGTGCGGGGTTTTTGTTTACACTTTCATTACATCTCTTCGACATTATCTGATGCCTACATCCTGAGTTCAATCTCGCGGTTAGGTTTTAATCTCCTGACGCACTCGGCTCACTCGCCCTGCTGTCCTGTGCCACTCAGGGAATCGGAGAGGGGTTATATTACAGCACATGAATCAAGGCAAAATGAAATGCACTCCAGACGCTTTCAGATGGTTTTAATTTATGACGGAGGGCCCGTGCACACACACACACACACACCCACACACACACAAAAAATGCATTAAATGTAATCTGATCACTTTATTCAATGCTGAATTTATGAGCAATTCCACTCGCTGAGTGACTGGTTTTAAAAATAGTCACAAAGCCTGATAACATAATGCTATTAATAAGATTAATATTTATAATTCTTAACTCTACTCAGGCCCTAAAATGATATGTAAATTAGGCCTGTTAAAATAATGAAATTGGAGTAACAGCTCTCGCCAGTTATCCTAACCTGTGTTTAAGTTATTAAGGAAGTCCCAAAATGATGATAAAACCTGTTTGCTCTGTGAGTAAATTTGATTTATCTGGTGTCATTGTGGAGGGGATTGACTTTCTCCATCTTCTCAGTTGTGGTTTGTGCTCCATTGATGTCTCAGTTGTAAAAACTGTCTCTCCTTCCGTGTCCTCAGAGATCAAATCAATTATGAGAGCGGGATATCTGTCGTTGGACCCAGTCCATTATGGTCAACCCAGCAGGGTATTTGGCTCGTGCATTAAAAGGTCCACAGGCGCTTAACGTGAAGTGAGAAGAAGCATCAAGTTTTAATGCTCAAAGCCACAGAAACCAGTGAAGAATTAGTGTGACTCATTACTTGGCAGCAGTGCCTTGTGGCGTCAAGGAGGAAGTGCAAAATGCTGTCGAACAAATATCTTTTGTCCTCAAAACCAAGTGATTTGAAGTTGTTTTTAATCTTTTGCTCTGCTGAGCAGATAATGCATGGCCACAAGCAAGCACATTAGCATACAGTCGCAGCATTTGTTCCAGCGTGTGTTTATGTGTGTGTATGCAAAGACTGAGGAAGTGCATCCATCAGCAGTTTCTGGTACATGGTGAAAACCAAAATGGCCTCTTCCTTCCTTCAACTTTAACCCCTTCCTTCAAAGAGTGACACCTGGTTAGCGAGGATGTTCCAGTGAAGGCAAAACGTACTTTTTTTTTTTAGTTTGGAAGGTAAATGAGGGAGGCTGCAAGATTCTTGTGAGGGTATCCTTAACAAAAAGAATACTCTTAATGTTTACTTTATTAAGTATACAAAAGTATAGAAAGTACACTATGGGTCTGCAACCTGAGGCTAAGGAGCAACATGCTGCTCCTAAATCCCCCCAATGTGGCTTTTGCCTCAAAGGAAAAAAAAGCAATCAATTTGAATTAATAATGGAAAAGTTTTGTTTCTGTTTGCTAAGTATTGTGAATTCCCAGATTTGTATCTTTGTCTTGTGTCTGTTCAGTATGGAGTCTCGAAAGAGCCAAAATGAAATATATATTTTTTTTAATTGAACAACAATGTTACCACGTTTGCGTTTGCTTTCTTGTAAGGGTGTATAATTGGTTAATTTTATTTATTTACACAGCACATAACAATAAATTACAGGGCTGGGTATCGATAATAATCTCCAGAAACTATTCAATTTAATTCACAAAAGCCTCAATCGATTCGATTCTGATTTTTTTTTCTTTCAATTCTTCAAATCAATTGAATTTTTAGTTTACACAGTTGTTTAGAAATACATTAATAATCCACTATGTTCAGATAATTAATATTGTAAACATTGTTCAGCTTCTCCTGGAGGGCGTTTCAGTTAGGCCACTAGGGGGCGATCGCGCGATAGCATTACACCTTATTTCATAAAAAGAAGAAAGTATTACATTAGATTCGATAAGAAATTGTTTATTTCAAGTATTAAAAAAAAATTAATGTGCAATACATTAAATCATCAGAAGTTTACATCCATAAATACATGTCAAACACAAAATAACTAGACATTAAGAGATTGACTGAAAGGGAGTGGGAGGAAGCAAATTTATATAATCCCACTCCGGCTTGACCATTTACTTTACGCGTATATTATCCGGTTCATGACTTAAGATCAGAAATTTATATCTCTCCAACATAGAGTCATGTTACAATAAATCACGACTATTTAAGTGGATATGAAACTATTTCCGACTTTGTCATTGTATATAGTGGAGCTAACTTAGCTTGGAGGTCTTCGAATGCCTTTTTCATTTCAGCAACTTCAGATAAATCTTGGTTTTTCTTCCAGGCCACGGTTAGCTCTTTATATCACAGAATTACTACTTTTTCTGTAGAAATTCTGAGATAGTTTTCAAGATTATAATCGCCTAAAGCTGTAGAGCGGTTGAAACACACGTCTGCTCAGAAAGTATGAGGAATAAAACGCTACTTTAAACCACAAATGGTTACTTTGAAAAATATTTATTTAAAAAAGTTTATAAAATTTGTGCCTGTGAGTTTATAAAGATGTTCATTTAGTCAGTAATGAATGTTAGCATCAAGCTAGCGGACTTTAGCTTTATGTGCTGAATCGATTTATGTTTTTATGAATTGATTATTGATTTATTAAATTTAAATAGATTATTTAAATGTCTTTTCAAATGAAAACAGACATTTTTAGAGACTGCTTTGACCGAAAACCAAAAAATAAAATCAAATTTTGTTTGGATTCCGACTCGTATTTCATACCCTTACATCTATTATTCATTTTATTTTGTCTATTCAAGCCTATTTATTTGTTCACACAGACTTTTTTTTATTTTGCTTTTTTAAAAAAGATTTTAAAGTAGGCATCGCAACAAAGAAAACAATCCGTTTAAATAAATGAACACTGTGACAAAGGTTTATGTTGTCAAAAGTTTCTTCAAAGACGATGAACAAAGCATCAAAATAAAAAGAAAAACAGTGGATGATGTAAAAAAGGAGGCCTGTTATATGTATTTTTTTTTTTGCTGTTGCAGTTGCACAGCGCCAATCTGAGCGTAATTGCTACAATTGTACTCTCAAACTCTTATTCTGAAAGGCCTGTCTGCATATAAACACGATCTTTGGCGTGCAGCAGAGAGCCAAATCACAGTAAGGCGTGTTTTGACAAGTGCGTGATGAGTGTCCACACACTTGTGTGCTCGTTTACAATTAGATAAGCTAACTTCTACCCAGAATGCCTTTCAGAGGATTGCTTTCATGTTCTCTTCTTCCAGTTGCAAACTTTTTTTTACTTAAACAAAGAGAGAGTTCTTTACTGTATTCCATCCCTTTTGCAAGTGTTGAAACAGTTACAAAGACTTGGCTGCTGGTTTTGCAAAGAGTGTGGAAAAAAGGGGAGACTTTTTGGATCTGGGAGAAATTATTCACGGCTGTAGTTCAGAGGAGCGCTCCCATCACGAGCTGTGACAAGTGTGCAGCTCTGAGAACGTCGCTGCCAGCCTGAAACTCGGTACGCCTTCCACAGACACCATTAAGAACTGGAGAATGGCACATCATCGCGCTCAAAGAGGAACAGAGGAGCGGCGGTTTCACAGCACTGAAGTTGGTTTTGAGGGCTCGCCAAAGTGATTTGAAATTTAAGTTTAGCTTTTTTTTTTTTATCTCTGAATATCACACCAGGATCTTTTAAAATTCATTTTTCCCGTTTGTAGTTGAAGGTTCGCATAAATACTTTTGATGTTTTATGCTCGGTTTGCATCAAACTTTATTCGTCGCGGTTTGATGTGAATAAATATCCGACACACAAATCGATAAAGATATATAAAATAAACCTGTGCTCTTTTCTGGTTTTAATTGCCCCGTCCCGTGTTTCAGGGTCCAGAGAAGAAAGGTTTACGCTTTAGGCCGAGCATGAGGACAATGGCGCGTCACCATTGTATGCAGACATCAGAGAAAGTGATGGGACTATAGGGCCATCTCAGCCTCCCATAATGACCCAACACTTCCCTCAGATGCATGTATTGGAATATGCGCTCCTTTGTACCTTTCGTCTATTATCTGACTCCGAAAGGGCCTCCAGCTATGAAGAGCTGCCGTGCCTGGCACAGACTTACGGGTGTCTGATGGTTAGAGAGGGGGGGGTTCAAACAAACCAAGTCTGTGAATTATGGAGTAAAGCTTGCTCAGAGCATCGTCTAAATTAGCTGGTTTCATATGCAGAGTCCTCCTAATGCCTAGAGGTCAAACCTGACATCATTCACAGACTTTTTACAAGAGAATTGTATTATTATTATTATTATTATTAATAATATTATATTTATAAATCCTTCCTTCTATATTCTTTAACTCAAACTAAGCTTCATTGCTAAATGAGAGGCTGCAGCTTCCTGACAGGTTATTATCGATCACCTCCAATGTGCTGTCAAAGCTGGATCTTGCAAATTGCGATGTGGGTCTCAGCGTCTCGTCCATCCATCCGGAAGGTGCGTGGCAGGTCACGAGCTGACCAGTCAAACGTCTGTCTTAAAGGGCAATTCGATCTGACAGTGACAGCGTTACAGGAGGTCAAAAAAAGAGCAGGAAAGATGGGGATACTGCTTTAAAACCCAAAAGATGGTGTGTGTGTGTGTGTGTTACAGTGTGATTTAGAGGCATTTCAGACAAATGGTGCCAGAATTAAGAGATTTTTTTTGTTTGTTTTTTTTCTAAACCAGAAGATAAAGTAGCCTTTTATGTTTGTGCACTAAATATATTTTCCTGAAGCAACCTATTTGGAAATCAGCCAGCAGAAATAAAATGAAGCTGAAGTGCAGAGGCCATTAACTTAGAAAGGCTGCTTAGCTTAGCAAAATAAGACAGTCGAGAAAATAAATTCAAACTGATGTTTTTATGTTTGGGTTTTCTGTGTGGATAAAATAAACTTCTGGATTTGTTTTCATGCCTTCTCTCATTTTGACTTGAAGGGGCTCCAACTAAAGCTCTGTATTAAACATTAAGACACAATCTGTAGTATTATTAATCCAGCTGCTTATACAAGAAAACTCACTATTGCTGTGTTTTTAACATCTGAGATTCCAATATAAAACTTCTCTTTAGGACATATTTTGAATTCTCCTTACAACAGCATTTTAGTGACTTTTTTCTTTTCATTTTGTTGGTTTCAGTTAGCCAGCAAAATTACAAAAGGAAATGAAAATTATTTGATCAAACAAAAGTAAAATCAAAAGTCATATATTAAAAAATTATTTAAAATGTACACAAACAATATTTCCCATTTTAAAACTCATTGCTAAATAAGTTAGTCATCATGTAGGCTTGTTGTCTTTACTTTTCTTTCTTTTGGATGCCCTAATTACGCTTCTAAAGTTAAAATAAAAAACTTTAATGGCCAATTTTAATAATTTAAATAATAGATAAGAAGGAGCTACTGTAAATGTCTAATAAAAAACAATCTTACTGACTAAAGGAAATTAAAAATCAACCAATAAATGGCTAACAAGAAAAGTAAATGTTGAGATGAAATTTTCCCTAAAATTCACTAAAAACTCACGCACGAATGCACAGAATTCTGCTCAGTGGAAATTAGCTATCAGTGACAGTAGTATTTATTTAGTTGTGTTCAAGGTCAAAAGGTCACAGGAATCTACCCAGATACTGTTGGACCAATGTCACCCTAGACCACATGGGTCAAATTCAAGGCCCGGGGGCCGGATCAAGCCCTCCAGATCATTTTATTTTATTGTTATTAATGGTCCGATATTATCTTGAGTTTATTTCTAACTTGTATAATTTGGACGAAATATATTTTTATGAAGAGTAAAATATTAAAAGTTATTTAAGGTTTAAGTTGATTTATTCTGGAATAATATTCTTGTTTTTATTTCTATGTTTGTTAAAAAGTTACGTTATTAAAATTTTTTAAAAAGTAGTTTTATTGTGTTCAATAAACGTTTATTGTGTCCGGCCCGCGACCTAAAGGTGTGTTTTGGATTTTGTCCCGCTCTGCGATTGAGTTTGACATTCCTGCTGTAAACAGTTTGCCGGTCCAAGCGTGGCCACACAAAGACACACAACCACACACGCCAAAGTTCACTCCTAAGGGACAATTTACTAATCAACCAAAGGAGCGTGTTCTTGGACCGTGGGAGGAAGCTGGAGTGCTTGGAAAAAAAACCTAAAGATGCACAATGAGAACATGCAAACTCCAGGGAGACCGGGGCCTTCTCGCACTGAGACAAGAGGGCTGACCACTACACCACCGTTCAGCCTAAAAAGTAGTAAATAGTATTTTTTTGCAAAAAACTGAAGCTCATTGTCTTTTTAGAAAACATATCAACCCCCAAGTTAAAAATTCACCTCCAATTGCTTGTAATTCATTGTTGCTGCTTTTTACTTTGGGTTTAAGAAACGGCACAAACCCTTAAAGGCTAACTACAAGGAAAATCATATTTGTAACATGTTCTGGTAGCAATTTTTTCACAACGGAGGACATATGTAAAATAATATAAGAGTAAAACTGTGTTTTTGAGTAGTTCTTTATTCAAATCGCGTTGGATAAGATGAAAACCAGTGGTTTGAAAAAGCTCAGATTTATGACCCAGCTACTGCCATGGACGGGCCAAAGTCTCCTTTCTCCTCTACAATTCTGAAACATCCACGTGCAAACAGATCTATAGCACCAAATCTGAATTCTTCCCTTCCCTCTACAGCTTCACCCAACCCCTATAATTGTAGGAACACTCAGAGGGGGGAGGGGTGTCCAAAATAGTTTTTTTTTCCCCTCACAACGGAGTGTGATCCGCATCGCGAGAAACACATTTCCTCCTGTGGGTGGACTCTGACGTACAGATGTTTTCATTTAAATGTAAAAAAAAAACTTTTTGTTTTAGCATGATTTTTTAAAGTTATAAAACTGATGTTATGTATTTACGAGCGCTAGCAGCTGCACATTAACGTAGCTGATCAGCGACTGTTGATGATGTCATCGAGTGGGAGTGATCCCCGAAATAGGACACTATTTTTCCATAACGTTTTTGATTTGGAAGGCTAAATGTACGGTGCTAAATAGGGGCCAATATTATTTGAAACCCAAATAAAACAAATGGAAAAATATTAATACATATTAAGTATTAACATTAATTAAAAAATCACTTTCAACTCTTTTTTTCCTTCTCAAGTCTGAAAATGTAAAAATCGAAAGTGGAAAAAAAAGAGATGAAAGTGAAAAAAAAGAGATGAAAGTGAAAAAAAAGAGATGAAAGTGAAAAAAAAGAGATGAAAGTGAAAAAAAAGAGATGAAAGTGAAAAAAAAGTTTTGAAATTGAAATGATGAGTTATGAAACCTAAAAAACAAAACATTTGAAACTGAACAATGAAATAATATTGGCCCCAATTTAGCTCCATATAAAGGTAGGGGTGGGGAAAAAAAAATCAAGATTATTTTTGCTCGCTATAATATATATATATATATATGTGCTACGCTAATGTTAGCTTGGGCTTGTTAGGTGCTATAATAAACAAAAGGGCTGATGGGAAATTAGCAGACCTAACTTCCGCACAAACAGTCTCGCCCACAACCCAAAGCTGGTTTTCTATAGAATTCTGGCCGCTCTGCAGAAAATATGTCTTTAAAAACAACTTTTGATTTTTGCTAAAAACTGCATAACCATAATTAAAAGAGAAATTTTACAGTAGAAAAAAAGACAGTTAGAGTAGAACTTGAATTAATGATGTAAAATAATAATAAAAGTACATTTCATAGATTGTTTCTCAGCTGTTTAATAGTTTTGCTTTTGCTGCACGTACGTTCCTGACCCACTGCATAGTGCGATCTCATCAGAAAGCAGATTTCAGACAAGCTGCCCGAGCAGAACCTGATGAACCTGTGAGCCTGCAAAGCTTGAAAGGCAGATCTGAGACCTGCTGAGGAGTGATGACAGCTGTCATGGCTCCGCGATAAAGTCAAACAAAAGAAAGGCAGAGAGCGCAGACAGAAGAAAACGAGAAGGAGAATAAGCAACTTCAATACTTTTGTGCTGAAGACACAAGAATTTTTTTTGTGGGGGGAGGGAGTGGAGGGAGGCTGGAGAAGAGCGCAGAATTCTCCTATTCAGCATAAACTGTGTTTGATTGAGAAATAAATAAAGGCTGTTAGTGACCACATGAAACACTTTTGCGCTGCAGGGGATCCTGCTTCTTTTGTTTAGATGCTAATATGTTGCTGTGATGGCAATACAGAAAGAAGGGGTCCTCCTCCGCCTTTGATACACATTATCCCTCTGCATCTTTTTTACTAGCCCGGCACGACAAGACGAGTATCCCTTGGAGAGTAAATGAGCTCCTTTTGTTACAGGCTGGCCTGCAGGCGCTCACCAGCTATCAATATGAACATATGGGTAATATTTAACGTTGTTGCTTTCTTCTTGGCGGACGAGAAATAATGATGCTTTAATTTGACTGGTCTGTATTCTTAGTCGTATAAAATGTGGCCATCCTAAATTTATGTTTCTTCCGTATGTTCATGTTTAATGTATGACTAAGGGTGGACACATTTGGTTCCATTATAGTGAATCTGTTTGTTTTCCTTGATAATCCGGAACCAATTTTCAGACTGAATACACCCAAGTGGACCCGAATCAGGGACCAGGATCTGCTCTTTGACCCATCTTTGGAGGTGGTCTCGGTTCATCTCCAATCGGACTTAGTTCTGGTTTACTCTGAATAGGCCCCATGCTCGGAGAGGAACAATTGGTCAAAATGGCCTCCACGATGTAAACAAAGTAGAGGTGCAACAGTGACACACATCAACTCACTGCTGGCTCATATAAAACAACTTTGATCGCGACAATCTATGTTACATAGATCCTTATTTATTTATTATTTTCCACGTTCTTTCATAGCCAAAGTCTTGTCAGTAACCGTCTTGCAGAATCCCCTTCGCCATACTAGAGAAAGTGTTGTACCTGACCTCGATACAGACATTCAAATTGGTCAGCGAAATATAAAGTTTGAATAAGTGAATTATCTTGACCAGGATTAAGTAAAACTTTCATTATTCTTTCTCTGTGTTGCAGCCACGCCCTCATATTTCCTGGCCAATGACTGAAGAGATCTTTATTCAAGTGGCTTTGTTAACAAGCTTTGTTTCGGAACAGAGATGTCCAGTTGTAGTCTGAATACAGACCAGACACAAGTTCAGGCTTTGATCTGGACAGAATTAGGCGGATTCGATCTGGACCAATCAGACTTTTCCTGTCTGAATGGAATTCATGGATCCGCTGCCATTTGGCGATCTCTCAGCTCGTGCCATGCAGTGAATGTTTCGGCATCGAGTCTATTTTCTGCGCAAGTCGTGAATTATCTGCCTCAACTCTGGCAGACAGTTACGCCAACACACGAGAAAATACGGTCAATTTTTTAAGTATAACCACTTTTTAACAATGAAATACCACAACTGACAAATGCAATCATTTTTTTTTTGTATCTTAACAGACCGTAGAGATGACAATAAACACAAAAAAACAGACACTGAGACACACAGATCAACGTATTGGGCCGGTCATGGAGAGGTGGAGTGTGGTTTTGGGTGTCTGATGATGGCAAAAAAAACTGTAAATGACCACAGCTGAGCAGAAGCGCCTGTCGACTGTCACAGAAAAACATGTCTGCTGTGAACTGGAGGTTAAGTGGATGCAGCACCCAGTCCGCCTACACACCGCTTGGCAGCGCTTCTGCATCTAGTGTGAACCAGGCATAAAATCTCGTTTCCACTGAGGAGTTGGTTACGGTACGGGGTGGTACGGTCCAGGTAATTCTGGTGAGCATTTCCACTTAGTCCACAGGTTGTTTTCACAGCGCAATGACTGCTAGTGTGTCACTGTGTCACTGTTGTGCGACGACTATAGGAAAAAAACAACATTAGAGGTCATTCAGCAGCTCGTCTTTTTCTTGCTTTACTTCTTGTACATCGAGTACAACAGGAATTTAATGCTGTTTGAAAGAAGATTGCCGATGTAATTGAAAGTCCAAAAACTCGAATGCAAACAAACTTTGGAAATGTTAGCTTAAATTGGCGCTTTCTAATGTCATCATCAGTTTTTGTTAATCAACGGGTGGCTCCTCCCCAACTGTTCTGGACCGTACTGGACCGGACCATTTAGTAAAAACGACTCTAAAGGTTATTCTGGGAAAGTTGTCTGCAGCGCAGGTTTAGACTGTTAGCGACCGGGTCTCGTCCTCTGTGTAAGACGAGCCCGCCTGCCACACACAGGGTCATTGCACAAGTCTGGCTATAAGGAAGGTGTGTGGGCAGGCTGAAGTGCAGACGCAGAGCAGGAAATGGACAGGAAGGGATCGGAATGAGTGATTGAGAGACACAGTTCGACTGAAGAAAAAAAAAAAAAACACCAAACTAAGAGCGAGAACCTTCTCAAGTTTCATTTTAATAGCATAGGGTCATTTTTCTCCCTTTACGCTAAGAACACGCCTGGCCATTAGGGCCTCCCGGTAGAATGTGTAAACCTCCTGCTATTAAAACCACAATTTGCAATGTCAGCTCCTATGAGCCAAATCTATGACCGCACCACAGCCCTTCCCCCTTTTGCACAACTCCAACCGCCTTTTCCCCTTTTTTGTAACAACTTTCAGGCCACAATAACCATCATCAGTTAAAGGTGGCGGGTCCATTACACTCCCCATGTTCACAGAGCCTTGCATTAAGCTAATATTCTATTCCCAGAGTGGCCCAGCCCTTCACACACCTCATCAATTATTAATCTGCCTGCACACGGCTAATGTTTGGTTTGAATTATTTAAGCCTATCTTCATTTATCAATAAACATAAATGTTAAACAAAGAATGCTGATGAGTACTTGAAAAAAAGTTTATGAGATTTTTTTTTCGACGGGGGGTGATTAATGGATGTCATATTTACCGGTAGTGTTCCAAACAAAGGAGAGAGGGTTATAAAGGCGAAAGCGGGTCATTTTGTTTACAGTCAACGGTGTCAGCACTAGAGCAGTAAAAAGGGAAAACATCACTTTCAGTGGACATTTAGTTGATGCAACTCTTTTTCTCCAATAAATGCTCTCTCTCTCTCATGAAATCAGTGAATCCAACTTTGAGTCCCGGATATTTGCTGTTGTTGAAAGCTCGTACAAATTAGCCCGGGTCTCCCCCGGGTGCCATTACAGCTCAATACCCCTGCAGTGAGAACAAAATGAACCCGTCCCTTAGATGTTCAACCTGTTAAAAGGAGAAACTGACCTCTCTGTTTGTTCAGAAAGAGGGAGCCTTTTGACGAATGTGGAAAAATAGCCGATTGTCACAGTTCTCCTTTAAGCAAACACATTTTGGATACTATGGATGACCTACGGAGGCAGGAGTGATGCATGTGAATGAGTGCAGCTTGGAGCGATCACTTATCACCTAAGAAGTCAATGCCACATTTACCATGGCATCCTGGGAATTGTGTGCCATCCATGCCCTGCGGCAAACAGGATGGCTAGGAGGCGATGATCTATGTTTAGCCAAGGAAAGCATGGGCTGTGTGTACTCTGCAAGAGTGGGCGGGATTGGTTCATCTCCAAAATACCCAAGACTCTCATCGGCAATCCACCTGTTATTATTAAACTGTCTGAATCAACAGATTAAGCATAAAGAATGACAGTCTGCAATCGTGAAGATAAGAGACAAGAGAAGCCATACTGGGATCCCCAGGGGTATTTTTTTTTTTTTTTTTTTTACATGTGGTTTTAAATCACTGACTGGCATTTTCCCTCCGCCATCACAGCCCAAAGTCGATGCCTACCTACCTCACCACACCACGTAAATCTCCACCCTCCCCACCTCCACGCTGTCTCCTGCGTTGGGTAAACAAGGTGGAACCATCGTCAGCGCGGCTAAGCCGGTGGCTCATGACAGAATGCTGAATGAGTGATTTAAGGTTTCAAGTGAGCAGCTTTCACAGTTAATTAACCTGCTGATGGCTGTGCGTGTGTGGAGAGGAGCGAGGGATTCGGGGAAGACAGCCCTCCTCGTAGGCCTCGCCATTTCAAGTTAAGACAGCCGTGCATATCTGCGCGACACCCAAGCGGAAGTTTTCCACCGGAGCGAGCTCTCACTTTTACCTGCTTCTTTTAGGACTCTCAAACATGAGAACATGTTATGGATTCTTGTAGGAGCTTATAGGGTTTAGACTGGAGAGGAATGTAATACATCAACGTGTTCAAGATGTAGTTCTCGGATGTGGAGAACCTTACTGATGGACAGTGTGCACACACTAGGGTTGGGAATCACTGAGTACCTCACGATACGATGAGATACATGTTTCAATTACATCATGATACTGCAAAAATTGGTAAAATCCTTTCTAATAACTCACAATATATAGAACTGGGGTCTTCAACTTGTCAAAATATTGTTTAAATAATTTCTAAGAATTCAGTGTAGTATATTTTTAAGTATCCTAGGATTGGTGGCACATCTGCAACTTTATTATGCAAAGCTGCACATGAAAACAAGTGTTCCCGTAACTTTACGTGTCTGTAAAAAAGTTCTTCTTCTGGTTCATCTTTACCCAAATAAACTCTCCAAATATGCATGAATGAATGAAATGGTTTATTTCAAGCAATTAGGTAATAATTCATGAAATAATATAGTACATAATAAATCACAAGTAGATCACTTGAAAGGGAGTGGAAGGAAGTGAATTTATATAATCCGACCATACCATTCTTTCTTCATGAATTATCAACATCCAGTTCAGGACTTAATATTGAATATTTATACCCTACAATCATAGATTCAGGTTATTAAGGATGATTAATATCAGTGATGTAATCAAACATCCAGAGACAAATCATTTATATTAATCAATACCAATAATCTAAATATACCCTGCCAGTTATAATCAGGAATAACTGTATATGTCCATATATGATAGTGATGATGTAATACAATGACAACAAGAGCTGCACCATTTAAAATAGAGGCGACCCAGATTCTGGGTCTACATGACCCAACATCTGGGTTAGGATGCAGACCCAGATGGGTCCACTAGTTAGTGACCCCTGACATAGAAGAACATATTTTTTTTTTTGGAAAATATATCCCTGTTTATTTTATAGCTTCTACACATTCATAATAATGTGTCTTATTTTGTGCTACAAATTATAGACACTTTTTTGCAAATCAGCAAAATTATGTCTTTGACTAGAATTGACATCAATTGAATTGGAATTATCTGTCAAATTCAGTGCTAATAATAATCAACATGAACAGCAGTGCCACTCCTTTGAGCAAAATCGTTGTGAAAAACAGAAACAAAAATTAAATAATTCAAGTAGCTGTCAGACAGTTTGGTGCCCGCGACAGCTCCCTATCTACCTCCAAAAGAATGTCTGACCAAAGAACGACAAATACAACCTTTTACTGCCTCTTCAAATGAAAATAAAAGATCAATACTTGGTGAGAACCTATCAAGAA
The DNA here is from genome assembly GCA_003999625.1 of Oryzias javanicus. NCBI lineage: Eukaryota > Metazoa > Chordata > Actinopteri > Beloniformes > Adrianichthyidae > Oryzias > Oryzias javanicus. Next base: position 17,754,731 of record CM012458.1, on the reverse strand, counting down.
TCAATTGGAGGACAAAATTTTGTGATTTATCGCAATATCAATATTTTGAGCTAAAATAAAGATGAAATCCTATTTGTTTTTTTCTGTCCGTCAGAGAGCCTATGAAAGAGAAATTTCCCATTTTCCAAATCAATAATTACAGAAAGCTTCAGCCTACATTTCCAAAACGCTTCCAGTCATTCAGCTGGGAGGCCAGAGACTTTTTTTTTTTTTTTTGGGGGGGGGGGTCCAAATGGAAAAAAAAAAAAAGAGCCACACTTTGAACGTGGAACAATAACAGTCATCTCCAGGTTTCTGAAGAAACTTGAGCTGTGTTGTGCTGAAAGGCAGGTCTTCACCTGTTAACAGATCATCAGTGCTCCCTGGGGTCACTGCCTGTTTTTTTTTCTGCTTTACCACCCAGGCAGCAAAGCTTTCCTGGAGGACAGTGTGTGATTTACTTGTTGTTTTTGTCATACCTGCTTTGTACTGTCATGTGTCTGCCTCACGCCTTTATAATTAAAGTTCGTGTTCCCCAATGTTGTGAC